>JAFJYJ010000050.1:0-1267500 GCA_019022615.1 Acacia melanoxylon
TTGTCGGGGACCCAAAAGAGTATTTACTATATATATATATATATATATATATATATATATATATATATATTTATTTATTTATTTATTTTTTATTAAGCAAGCAACGCTTGCTGATCCAGGGATCGAAATCCCCTTGGCAGGAGCCACACTAAGATGGCGACGTACACTGCGTCTACTAGGCGCTGGTTATATATATATATATATTGAAATCAAACACAAAGAACTGCAAATTTAAACTATATTATCTTCCCGTCACTTTATTTTTATTTTTTTTTTGATAAGAACTTCCCGTCACTTTATGAACCACGTGAAATGTGTACGCCTCACCCAATATAATCAAATATGTGGATCAGAGACATGGGCCATTGGAATAAAAAAAAGAATCCAAGATATAACTCACGGGCCCAAGTTTTGAAGGAGGAGGAGAATTGGCGATATAAAAAAGGAGACTGGACAACAGTGTTGAGGAGGGATTCGGACGGCAACCAAAAAAAAAAAAAAAACGAGCAAAGAGAGAGCACAATCTTAAATTTTAAATAATGGCATTTTAGGAAAATAAATATAATTAACTAATTTAACTAATATTCTTAATCTCTCCAAAATTCTGGTAAATATATCCTATAATTAAAATCGGATGGAGTAATAATGAACCGAGTGAGTATTATTTGAGAATTGAAAGGAACATGCTTCCACTCACAAACTTGAAAACAAGAAAGCTAATAAGATACCATAACATTATAGTACAGTCAACTGTTTGATTTGGTGTTACAGAGAGAAGATAAATCTGATTACACCCATGATTCCTCAAGATGATGAGCTTAGCTTTTTATCGGTCAACATATGTTCATTGTTCTCGAACAGTCCCACTTTCTGTGGTTGCAAGTCTGGAATCAGCACCATGGATGACAAAGCAATCAAAATTTACTTGAATCTACAGAAACTAAAATGAATTTTGAGAAGCCTAGACATAAAAATGAGATGGAAGGAGAAAATCAAAGGAAAGTAAAATGTAAAATGATAATGATTTGTTTCATTCTATTCGTCCAGTTCTTTAATATAAGTGTTGGATCATGGCTGATCAGCCTGGGTATAAAAACCTAGCATAGCAATTCCAATGCCACGCCTTGAACCACTTGGCCATCTCTCCATTTAAGATTGGGGCTCAAACGCAAAATACAAAATTATGAATAGTCAAGTGAGATATTCTCATCATTTCAAATGTATCTATCGGTCAAGATGAGAGTGGGTTGAGGAAGAGATTAGGAGTTTATATGACTAATTGAAGATAACTTCTCCCTATGGATGAGCATGCATTTTCCTCAGTTCTATTTCTTTCTCCTTCTCTGTTGTGTATTTGTTAGAGGTATAGTTGAGTGCGTGTTTGTGGTCTGATTTATGTGGGTGTTAGAGACAATTGAACGTGTGTTTAAAGATGTGCCTATAAACTCACAATAACAGATAATAAAAGGATTTATTTTGGTCTAAAAAATAATATCACAATCAACTCTGTCTTTCAAATTAATATTTTTTTCAATAAATTCTTTCCATTAATTTCACATACCACGAGGGTTTTCTATATCTATTGCAAATAATAAAAAGTGGTACCTTGAGGGAAATTAAATCAGCACTCAATATCTTACAAATAAAGCTTAACTAATTTGCGTAGTTTTAAAAAGTTAGTTATTTAACTCCTAACATTAAGAATCAAAGTAAGAAATTTGTGAGTCCAATGTCTAGAGTACAGTGGTTTTTTAAGATAATTTCTCAATGTTTTTTGTTTTTCTGTTCTCTTCCTTATCTATACGGTTTCTTTTTATCAAAAATACTACGTACAATAAAAAAGAAATACCGAAATGCTATAGGGTGAAAAATATTTATCAATATCTACTCAAAATCTTACACACTAAGAATGAGTTAAGATTTACACAGAAATCATTCATCACACAAACGATTTTCATCATATGATGTGACGTTTATTTATAAATTAAAAAGCAAACACATTCCCGCAAAGAATTAGTTTACTTTTGTTGATGGGATAGAAAATGCGATATGTGGAAGCAGTAAAAGAGACATTGGAGAAAAAGGGAGGGAAGAAGGTATCAAAAGAAGGAAATGAAGATACAAATGGAGAAGGTAGTGATAGCCTGATAGGGGAGGAGAGAGAGAGAGTTAAATTCCTGGAACAGACTATATTTTGTTTATATATTTATTATCTCCAAATAATTTTAACCAACATTTTAAGTTATTGTTGCTAATAATAATGAACGGAGCGAGTATGATTTGAGAATTGAGAGGAACATGCTTCCACTCACAAACTTCAAAACAAGAAAAGCTAATAAGATACAATAATATTAAAGTACTGTCAACTGTTTGATTTGGTGTTACAGAGAGAAGATAAATCTGATTATACCCACACGATCTTCAAGAAGATGATGAGCTTAGCTTTTATCGGTCAACTGTTGGATATTTGTCTGATCCCATGGGTTATGAATAAGAAGTCGTCGGTTCACTTCACCGCCGGTCACGTCGGTTCACGATGAAACTCCATATGATCATTTATTGTCTATAAATAGACATGCGTATGACAAAAAAATTATCTCGTTTTTCTAACACTACGCTCTCATACATATAGTTTAATGCATTTTGCTATAAGTCACATCCATGCGATTCTGAAAGTAGATTCGTTGGATTCACTTGGGCTTCAGATTGATAGAGTCATCTTTCTGAAGACGAATAATTCGCTATATCCTGGGAGACAATTGCTCAACAACCTTTGGCATCCGTATTGAGGGAGCAAAATTGTCTTAAGGACACAATGTGAGTTGGGCCCGGATTTCTACATTGTTCATTACCATATTCGGCAGTCTTGTGAGTTTTTACTGTTTTCCTTCTTAGTGTAGTAATATTGTATGTTTACAGATTATGCATATTAATTACACATATTTTTATCTCAGTGATATTTCTATCTTGAAAGTATTTTCACCAACAATCTTAAGACAATTTTTGTTTGAATCTGTGTTCAATTTTTAAATTTTAGATTCTTGATTTTGAAAAATTGGAGTTTCTAAAATTATGCATAAAAGCTGTGGGTTTATATATTTTATGATATGAATATATTAAAGTTTTGAGATGTGTTTGCAACATATGTCGTATATCATGCTTTTCATTAAACCTGAGATTTTGCGGTGATTTATTTCCATATATGTGTTTATCTTAATATGGGTTCCTTCTTTCTCACATATATAGATTGCTTCTATTTTTCTAGCGAAATCTATTGTATGTGTACTCGGCGCTTTAGGTTTGAAAGAAAAATTTGCAAGCAACAATGCAAACGTGGATCTGTATAGCGTTTTAATTTTTTATGAAAAGCTTTTAAATGACTTTTTCAATATAGCGCACTAAACAATCATTCAACCATACAAAGATGCTTTTTGGTTCTAACATGAAGTTTTAGGTTTTATTCCGTTAATTTACGCTGACGAATCTTGCCCAACCATAAACTTATATAATCAACACCACAACATTTAGAAGGCAACACGATAGCTTAAAATGAAAAATCAATTAACTTCATCCATGTCAGAGCGTGTAGGAATTATAAAAATATGTTGTTAATACACCACAAAGAGTAAATTTCACCGATGTTTCCAAAAGATTCGTAATTGGGCAATAAACATAAAAAAACGATAAAGATTAACATAAATCATACAAGCCCAAAAATCGAGTTATGCCCCAAAAATATAAAAAGGGAGGGGAATTGGGAGGGGGCCAAAATTAAATTTTACATTATATTAAAAAAAAATCAAAAAAAAAAATCTAAACAATGTCTAAAGAAGTTCCGCGATTGTGTGTACTGCTCATAAATTTGGTTTTTAGAAGCATGACTGCATTTTCTTTATATAACAGTTTGTGGATATGAACTTTGCATGGCCTTATATGGCTTCAAATGATTCTACTTCAGATGAAGTTTAGTATAGATTATATTATGCTGAGTGTCTATGGCAATTGAACTTGTTTATGCTATATATATAAAATATATTTGGATCTGAATATGTCGGGGCACACATGATATTTCAGATTTAAGGGCGGAAGGAATTGTTTTGCATTCTTTGATGATATATGCTTATGGTTATTATTATTATTTTGATCTCCATGCTTTACCGAGAAATCGCACATCGATGTGGAATTGTTGTGATCCTGAACTAAAAAGGTTTCAGTTTGAATTTAATTAATGTGGTGTCTGCGTCGGTAGGTGTTTGGCTGTTTTTTCGTTTTGAAATTGGGTCATGATAAAACAGTATTTTTAGGCCACAAAATTGGTGTCATTGTGTAGTTCTCGAAAAAACGAAGAGATAGACATCAAGAGCGTGAAAAACCGACGTCGAAAACGCTGGTTATGAAGGGTTGAAAGCGTAGGGTCCGAAGGAACCGACCTTAGATCCAACCGGGTCAAAAAGACCCGTCTGGAGTTGAAGGTGACACCCACTAGGAAATAGTATTGTTTTTATTTTTTGGTGTCCCTTCTATTAGAAAAATGGCGTCGGCACAACTGGCTGACGCCAGCTCTTAGGGTGCATTGCACTCCGTACGCCGTTAGTTCGAACCCCTGGAGACCAAATTTTTGCAACCCGCTTATTTAAAAATTAATTTGTTAAGGGACGCATTAGCCAGGATCGAAACAGCGACTTGACGCTTGGGTATGAGCCATCTTACTAATCGAGCTGTTGGCGCATCTTTGTTTAGAAAGGGCCAAAATAGACTTTAAAGTATATTAAGCGTGGGGCTCATTGTTGGGCCGGACTGGTTTCAGTTTGGGTCGAACTGCAATATTTGTTTTGGGTTGCACTTTTTCTATGGGCTGGAAAAATATTGTTGGCCCAAATTTAGTTTTAAGAAGAAAAAAATGGTAGTTTATAGATCTCCTACTATCTCTCCTTATTTTAATAATAATTTAATGATATTAAATTAATAAAGTAAAGATAATGTATATCTTATGCCTTGGTTTTCATCGGGAGATTTTCCTGGTTGTATTATTTAATATTGTGAATTACATTAGTTATAGTATGGAGATGAAATTTTGATATGATAATGAAATCATTATTTAGTTGATGCTTATTATTTTATTATTTGGTTTCTAGTTACAGAAATTAAATATATTTAACAGTTATATGATGAACTTTATTAAAAATCCTAAAATTTTAGGATGAAAGGGAATTTATTTCGTTTAAGGCTTTATTATCAATGGAGATATCAATTTGTTTGATAATTTCTAATCTCCTAAACTCTTGTGAAGCTTTTTTTGAATTAATAATGGCTGAATAAAAAAATGATGATATTTGTGAATATCTTAGCCATTATTTAATTTATTAAGAAGGATTTCTTATTTTCTATTGAAAGTAAAAATGTGGTAAACTATCAAATATTTTGTGACAAGCATATGGCATGATATGAAAATTTAATCATTTATCTAGTGTAGAGATAAATGTGTTCTAATTTTTCATAGTATTATGATAAGCATGAATGGTTTTATGTATTGGTAGAAATGCAATTATAGCCTTAATTTTATTTTGTGGCTGTGATTTTATGTTTTTTAAATATTGTGAATAGCAATTGTATGAATGCTAAATATTGGAATTAAAAGACGTGATTTGTTAGTCACTAAAGTGGTCAATCCTTTATGAATTATTACAGTGATTACCCATAACCTTGATGCTATGATGTTATGTTTGTGTTGTGGGTGAATTGAAGTTTGTTATTATAGGGTGTTTATGGATCGTAATACCCGGATTTTAGTAAATGAATTTTGAGATAAAGAAATTAACGAATATTTTGATAAAGCAAAATCATGAGTTTAAAACTATTACAGAAAATTGTCATAATTATAGAGTAAATTGTTAAAAAGTTACGGAAAGATCAGATGAACATAATGACTAAAAATGAAATAACGGTGATAAAAAAAGTCTAAAAATATTATGATAAATATTTAAAGATCATGAAAAATTATGAGAAAAATATGGAAGTGTTATCCCTAATTATGAGAATTTAATAAATTATTTCAGAGGAAATAACATGAAGAAAAGTTAAAAAAGCATTTCTAACCATAAAGTAATCAATGGAGTAAACATTGTTAATATTTTACATATGATATAAAATGACAATGTCAGATAAAAGTTTGCAAGATAAAAATATACTGCAAAATTGGTAAAGATAAATATATGAAGAAACCTGATCCTAAAAAGATCACTAAACGTAAGAAATTAGGTTCGATTAAGTTCTTTAACGGGTTTATGGGTAAAACGAGAATTTTTGGTAAAAAATATTATATTTTAAAAAATGTAAAAAGTTATGGAAAATAATTAAAACTGAATTTTTAAAAGAGGGGGCCGAGAAATTATGGTTATTTTTAATTAAAAAGAATTGTTTAAATAATTAAAATGATAATTAGAATAAAATAATAATATAATGCGGTGAGTCGCATAGACAAAGGGGGAAAAGTTAGAAATAAATTTACAAAGTAAACAGAAGTAAAAGTCTTTTCGTAACCGATCAAATTAAGAACAAGTGAATTTTTACACGAAGAAAGAATTTACTGTGCGTTGTTTCCGCAACAGAAACCCTAATTTCAAATAAGACGAAAAGTTGATAAGATAGAAAGAGAGTCGTGGATAGGCAAAGTGAGAACCTATAGAAACAATTGCGTCTTTTTAAACACGAGATTGTTAAGTAGGCAACAACGGACATTTTACTTATCTGCATCAATTATTGTCTGAGTCAAGTTGGTTCTATCTAAGCGATTTCAGAATCGGAACCGGACGTTGTCATTCGAATATCTTTCCGACGCACCGAAAGAATACCTGGATATGATCAAAAAGAGGATCAAAATATATAATATGAAAGAGCATGAAAAGACCTTCAAAGTTACACGCTAGCATTTTTGAGTTTCTCGCAAAATCGCGAAAGACACCGATCTTAGCCTTCTTTATCGGACGGAGGCCATAAAGCAAGAGCCATCATGGATGACAACTCATCCATTGACTTTTGGGCTCTTAGATTTCGATCTTGTGTGGATGACGGCACAAGAGTGTTTGTCCTCAAAATGCGATCCAACTACTTTAATCCGATCTGAAGACTTTTGTGGAAATTCCCACTTGTCCCTATTTTTCCCTATAAATAAGCAAGTTTCTCGCTTCTCATTCTTCACACCAAATTCGAAACATAGAGAGAGGTTCTAGAGAGAGAAGCTCGCAAAATTCCCGCTTGCTCCGAGTAAGTTCTTACGCTCTTAGTTTTTAGTTTTAGTAGTTCTTTCGGTAGTTATAGAGAACCTTGTTTTGATCTAGGAAGTTTCGAGAATATATTTCTATACTTGTTTTTATGCCTCATTGCATTGAAAGATGCCCGACGAGGTAAAAACATAGTGGGGAAAATTTTGAAATGGAATACGGTCAAAGTAACGAAGTTCGGCAAAATTCCGCCAATTAGGGTAGTAAGGGCAAAATGGTCTTTTTCACCTAAAATGCCCGTAATGCTGCCAAATGTTGATAAACGTTGTCCTTATAGGATATCCGAGCTAATCGAGCCGTTGTTGTGCCGCCGTCATACCGCTGTTTTCTCGGGCCGTCGAATTTCACGTTTTTCCGTAAAGTTCCGTTGTGACCGCCAAAAAGGTACGTTTGCGTCGTAACACTAACTCCGATGGTTATTGTATGATTATATATGTTTCTTGTGTTCGCTTGTTGTTGTAGTATACGTGGTTATGTTATATACACGGTTATGTCACATACGTGGTTATGTCACATACGAGGTTATTATTGTTGTATCATACGTGGTTATGTTACATACGTGGTTATGTGTTTTTAATCATACATCTGCTGCGGGATCGTTGTATTGATTGTCGTTGTCGTGTATATGTAGTCGTATTTAAGCATGAGGTTAACCGTTACTCCGAGATCCAAATTGTAATTGGATCTCGCTCTTATCATAGCCGTTGTGGAGAACCGAGAACAGGAGGAGAAAGGCGGAAAGGTGCCGCACAGACCCTATCAAGACTTTCTTCGGGTGTTATTCATTTTGAAAACTCTCGGTCAATGTACCGTTTTCAGAATCGCCGGACTTACGGCATTTATAAATATATGTATCGCTTTACTCAATCGCTCAATGCTCTACTCGATGAAAAAAAAATTATACCGCTTTTGAAAATGGGATGTTACAGATCAACCCAAAGGTTGATTATTGTCTTTATAACTATTGAAACTAAATGTTGCTAGTTTTATTTTGACACTCAAATATGATAAATATTTCTAGTTAGGGTATGCATCATTACCAAATTATGTGAAATCTTTATAGCATCATTGTAGTCAAATGTTGTGTATTGAAAAAAATGATGAATACAATGTTGATTACGTCTAGTTTACCACAAAACTTGTTGGGTGAGCCATTTTAATGGCTAATTTTCTAATTAATAGCATGCCCCACAAAAGGATACAAAGTATGCCATACAAAATATGGAAAGGAAACAGATATTCCTTGATATATTTGAAAGTGTTCATGTTTGGCTAAGGTTATGATTTCTAAACCCAAAAGGTTGAGAGTCAAACCTAAGACAATGGACTATGTGTTTATTGACTATGCACTTGACAATAGTGCATATCGTTTGGGTTTGATGTATCGTTTATCCCGGTTAATACGGTTATTGAGTTAAGGGACACTACGTTCTTTGAGAATGTATTTCGTATAAAAGGGAAGTGAAGCAAGTGGTAATAATGATAACAGATCATGCTACCATAGGATACTACAAACAAGTGATAATCAGTAGAAGGAACATAGATGTAGTACAACACAAAGGACCAAAATATCTTCTCGGTCTTGATTTTTTGACCTTTTAGAAACAGCCTCAATATATGGAGAGGCTATGGGCTCCCCCGAAGCACCATTTTAGGAAAAGGCTATTAATAGTGAAGTTGAATCCATTTTGTCAAACCACACGGAAATTGGTTGACTTTCCTCCCAGTATAAGCCCCTAAGAACTAAGTGTGGGTCTTCAAAAAGAACATGGTGCGGGTGGCACTATTGATAAGTATAAAGCTAGGTCGGGTAGTAAAAAGGCGTATAACATGAAGGCCTAGATTACTTTGATACCTATTCACCTGTTACAAAAATTACATCCATTCGGATGTTAATCGTGTTAGCAACTTTGAATGGGTTGGATTTACATCAAATGGATGTAAAAGCATCCTTCTTGAATGGTGAATTAGAGGAAGAGATTTATCTAGAACAACTTGAGAGATTTGTTGTCTCGGGACAACATGTGAAAAGTTTGTCGATCGCTTAATAAAGTCCCTTTATGGACTTAAGTAAGCTCCAAAATAATGACATTTAAATTCGATGAAGTTATCAAATGAATTTAGTATTAAGGAATGTGACAAGTGTCTATATTTAGAATCACGAAAATGGTTTTACCATAGTCCGTCTTCATGTAGATGACATATTGATAACAAGTAGTAATAGTCAAATGATTAAAGCTACTAGCTATTGCTTAATAGTAAGTTTGACATGAAAGATATTGGTCAAGCGGATGTTATTTTGGGAATTAAAATCCATAGAACATCAGGTTGGGTTGGCTTTATCACAAGAACATCTATATTGCTAAAAATTCTTGAGAAATTCAAGAGTTTAAACATAGTTCTTGTGACGAATCCTATAGACTCTAGTCTTTCGTGAGAAATCTTGTGCCGAAAAACAAAAGAAGCATGCTCGAGTGTTGGGCGATCTTATGTATGTTACGAATCGCACTAGATCGATATTACCTACGTTGAAGCATGTTGAGTCGCTTCACAAGTAGTCCTAACGAGCTTCATTGGAGAGCTATGATAAGAGTTTTGGGTTACTTAAAGCAAACTCAAAACTTTCTTTGCATTATGAGAAGTACCTGCACGGTACTAGAAGGGTATTGTGATGAAAATTGGATCATGACTCTAATGACACAAGATCCATAAGTGGATATGTATTCACCCTTGGTGGGGATGTTGTGTCTTAGAAGTCATTTAAGGATTTGCATTGCAAGATCAACTATGGAAGCGAATTCATTACTTTAGATAAAGGCGGGTAGGAAGCCGAGTGGCTTCATAATTTTCTTGAAGACATTCCTAGTTGGCCAAAGTTGGTACTAGCGGTGTGTATACACCTTTGTGATAGTCAAACAGCTATTGGTAGGGCCAAGAATGTCATGTACAACGGCAAGTCTAGACATATACGTCATAGACATGATACAATTAGACAACTACTCTCGAATAAAATCATCTCAATTGATTAGGTAAAATAAAAAAAGAGAATATAGCGGGTCCATTGACTAAAGGGATTCCTAGAAAGTTAGTTAAAAAATTGTCCAAAGGAATGGGTTTAAGGCCGATTCATTGTTGATTATTGCGGTAACTCTACCTAGAAGAGTGGAGATCCCACGAACTAGGTTCAAAGAGACAACTAAGTGATGATCGATTGTTAACACTGTGGAGTTTAAAACTCATACTCATTCCTAGACAAGACGGTGTATATATAAGGGTAAGCTTTTAATGGTTTCTTAACCGATGTGTTCGAGATGATGTATGTTGACTTACATCACAAAAAATCACCTATGTGAGTGTGAAGTGTGTGCCGCTTCTATTAGAATTTAAACAGTCGATTCTCTAAAACACTCGAGAACCGGGCGTTGTCCAAGGCCAAAATGGACACGCATGAGAACCAACGATGCTAGAGGAGCAACTTGTGTGACTCCTATTGTCTTGGTATACACAAACGGACGTGATTCAAGACGTAGCGTCCATCGATTGACAAGTATATCCGATAGGTTTTTACTAGAGAAGGTTCAAAGGTAACCCCTACCTTTCTCGATCGATTCTGCCGTCGTAGAGGAATCACATTTTGCATACATATTCATTTGCACTTGGTCATGATGGATGATTATCCATGTGTGGGATTGTTGGATATTTGTCTAATCCCATGGGTTATGAATAAGAAGTCATGTCGGTTCACCATCGGTCACGTCGGTTCGCCGATGAGACTCCATATGATCATTTTATTGTCTATAAATAGACATGCGCATGAAAAAAATTATCTCGTTTTCTAACACTATGCTCTCATACATATAGTTTAATGCATTTTGCTATAAGTCACATCTCGTGCGATTCGAAAGTAGACTCGTTGGATTCGCTTGGGCTTAAGTTGGGATTGATAGAGCCATCTTCTCGCCACGAATAATCCGCTCTATCCTGGGAGCAATGTGCTCAATAACCTTTGGCATTTGTATTGAGGGAGCAAAATTGTCTTAAGGACACAAATATGAGTTGGGCCCGGATTTACGCATTGTTCATTACCATATTCTATAGCTTCTTGAGTTTTTACTCGGTTTCCTTCTTAGTGTAGTAATATTGTATGTTTACATATTATGCATATTAATTACACAGATTCTTATCTTAGTGATATTTCTATCTTGAAAGTATTTTCACCGACATCAACATATGTTCGTTGTTCTCAAACAATCCCACTTTCTGTGGTTGCAACTCAGGAATCTGCACCACGAATGACAAAGCAATCAAAATTTACTTGAAACTATAAAAAAATAAAATGAATTTTGAGAAAAATAGGCATAAATGAGATGGAAGGAGAAAAATCAAAGGAAAGTAAAGCGTGAAATGATAATGATTTGTTTCACTCTATTCCTCCCGTTCTTTAATATAAGTGTTGGATCATGGCTCACTAGCCTAGGTTTAAAAATATTGTCCATTTTGGTCCTCCTCACCCTCATGGCTTTAACACACGTAGAGAGGAGGTATATAGACTTTTATAAAAGGTTCTTTTATTCCTCCATAGCCGATATGAGACATGAGACATGCTAATTTTCTCCATATCGTTGTAATTTAAAGGAGGTCCAAGGCACTTGAAAATATAATCTTGAAGGCACAATTTGCTCATTTCATTTGCATATATCAATATATGTATATCTATATATAGAAACACTAAAGAAAACATATGCATGAGATATTCATGTAATTATTAATGTATTATCCAAACTATTTAATTAGCTAATAAAAACAATTATCATTCCATCTAGTAATATATGTCCTCATATTACGTACCAATTTTGCTCAACTATATCTAGCTTAGTAATTTAATAATATACACACACACAAAATGAATTCATGCTAAATCTCATTATTCATATATATTAGATATACAATACAATTTTAATTTTAGTTCCGGGAACGCAGCATGAAAAATGCATCATATATAATAAGATATATTAAAGGCATCACTTATTTAATAATATAAAAAGAAACAAAATTCATAGATAGTTAAATATTTTATAAATAGTTTTAAAAAATTATAAATAAAATTTTCATCAATGCTTTCGAAAGTTACAATTGTTGGATCTAATATTGATTTAATAAAATAATTGATTTTATACCTAAAATGATCAATTGATTGCAAAGAGTATAATTTCTAATACCGTAAAAAGTTAATAAACCTTTTTTTTTTTTTTTTTTTTTTTGTAATGGCCCAAAAATAAACTCTTTATCGTATCAGCAAAATTTAATAAACTGTTAGTCATATAATCACAATATATATATATATATATATATATATATATATATATATATCAAAATAATAAAATATTTTTGGATTTAATGTTTCGGTTTTGGTTGTAGAATTTTTTTTTTTCATTTACACTCACATAGAAATTTGTGGGTCTATTGTAAAGAGAAGATAAAGAAAATATCGGTGGGACCCACTAATTTTTTATATATGAGTGGAACAAATATTTCTACAAAAAACCAGAAATATTAAACCTCAATATTTTTAGAATACATATTACTCATTCTAGTCCTAATATAAAATAAATTTAATTTTTTTAGAGATATTAAGAAAGCTAATTAAATTATTTTAAAATATTTATATTTTTTTTCTCCAAACCATTTTGCCAAACTTATAAATTGATATATAATTTAAAGATACACAACATTTGATATTAAGTCACTTATTTAGCTTTAATATCTTAAAAAAAATCAAATTTATCTTATATTTAGAACTAAATAGAGTATATTATAATAAAATTCATAATGCAAACTATTATATTTCATAATTGTAATGTAAAGAAAAAGATATAATCACAGACGTATATAATCATAGACGTATGAATCGTTATTGAGAATTTGGGATATACTACTCCCTGGGCCATAATTATAAGATTTTAGTTGATTTTTTGAAAGAGATTAAGAAAACTAAATAAGTTACTTAATCATTTCATATGTTGTGTTTTCTTAGATTATATATTAGTTTATTAGTCAAACTATTTAGTTTGAAGAAAAAAATAAAAATAAAATACTCTAATTTAATTTAATTACTTTTTCTTAATCTCTCTCCAAAAAGTCAATTGGTCTTATAATTAATTTGGAGGAATATGTAGTATTGTAGTCATCACTAGCTAGTTAGATATTATTATAATCTTTACGATGTTGACTTGAAAATCGTTTTGTTTATTTAGTCAACAGACCCGAGACTTTGTCATGTCTTAATCTCTTTGCAATTCATTCCCTCCCTCGGTGGCGCCACCAACACCTACCTCTGGAACAACTTCCTCGGCGGAAGTTCCAACTCACGGCCCTTAGGCAACGCTGTCTTGGACAGAATCGATTTCGACATTGAGCACGGCCCTGGGCAGCACTGTGATGAACTTGCTAGGGCTTTGAAGAAGCTCAACCAGAATCTGATCCTCTCGGCCGCACCACAATGTCCATTCCCGGACTCTCACCCGAGCTCCGCCATCAACACCGGCTTGTTCAAGTACGTCTGGGTTCAGTTCTATAACAACCTCCATGCCAGTACACAGGTGGGAACATTAACAATCTTGTGAATTACTGGAAACAATGGACCACCGTGAAAGCCAGCCAGGTGTTCTTGGGGTTCCAGCGTCAACAGCGGCTGCCGGTAGCGAGTTTATTCCGGTTAACGTTATGAAGTCTCAGGTTCTTCCCGCGATCAAGGGGTCTCCAAAATATGGCGGAGTCATGCTCTATAACAGGTTCAATGATCTCATAAAGGGATATAGCAAGGCCATTATTGGTTCTGTCTAAGGAACTCATTAGCGGTATGCGTGCATTATTGAATAAAGGGTTTGCTTCCTACGTATTGTAAGCTACATGGCTGATATTAAAGCTGCTATATGTAATATCTCCATGTAATTTGAATTTAAAATTCACCATAAAATATCTAGTGTTTCTTCTTCAACGTAGCTTTCTTATCGTTGACATTACAATAGTTACTACAATATTGAATGAATCAGAAAGCCAAGTAGCTAGATTGTGTGAGTGTGTAATCTTCAATCAATGACTTTTTTTGCCAAAAATATCAGCGAGGTTTGAAAATAAACTAAATAGAATTCTAGTAATAGTATGATATACCAAAATATTTCCTGTATATTTAAGCAAGATGTTCTCTTAATTGAGATTCCTTTTTAATTAAAATTGACAATAAGAAACGATTTTATCAAAGCCAAGTGATGATTTCTACCAACTAATGATGGATTGACTAAGGAACTATGCTCCTTGTTTTGGGAGTTTCTTGATTAAAAGTGATGAATGAGATGGACAACCCTTTGTTCGACAAAAAAACAACAAAGAGAGAGACAGAGATGGAAAAAACCCTTGAAATGATATGTGGTAGTTATCCTTGCCTCATCTTGAAGGTAGTTTATTGTTACGCTACAAGTTGTAAGGGTATGTTGTTACAGAATCAAGGAGTCTAGGATTGATGTACTTACACGCCAAGAGTTCAAACTCTAGAAAACTGAACATAAGTTAAGTGATTAGACCAAACCGGTATAAATGTGTTGTGTGTTAACTGAATATAATAAACAACAGATTGGGCAGATACTGATGCTAGCTGTCATTACTAATCATGTAGTTGATATATCACGTGTCATGTGCAAGTTATTGTAAGTGTGAAGCCATGCACGTGTCTGTTAGAATGCTGTTATCATTCACTTTGTTATTCACGTCACTACTGCCTATATAATGTAACCTTATCTGTTGAACTGAATAGATTGATTCTTCCTTAGAATTATATCTCCTTAATAGAGATATTGGCATGGTATCAGAGCCACAGCTACACGGCGAAGTCTGTTTTCCGGTTAACACTGAAAAACAGAGACAGAGACATTGGCGGTGATTAATCTCCATCTTTGGATCGATATATCACCAACACAATGTCCACAACTACTTTTCCGGCGTCAGGCAATCCAGCGGGCCAGAGCAGTCGCAATTTTACAAATAAAAAGATTACCGTAAAGCTTGATGACTCCAATTACCTTATATGGAAGCAACATGTATACTTCATGGCTAAACAACATCGCTTGTTTTCTTATCTTGATGGATCTGTGTGTGTGCCATCAAAACGAGTTCGTGACAGTGAGACCGGGTTAGAGGTTGACAATCCAGCATTTGAGACGTATGAACAACTTGATTCGGCTTTTGCGTCCTGGCTTCTGGCTTCGGTAACTCCATATGTACTTCCTGACCTAGTTGGATTAGAAATATCTGCTCAAATATGGCTTAAACTGAATAGACTATACTCTGATAAATCTGATTCTAAGATCCTATATTACAAGAACTTGTTGACAAATCAACGAAAAGGCGAACTGAGCATGAGAGATTATTTAGCTAATCTCAAATCACATGTGATCATCTATCTCTGTTAGGTGAACTAGTGACTGATCCTACTAGGATATCACATATCTTAAATGGTCTTACTATAGAATATGAGTCTGTCATTGCAATCATCAATGCTACTACAAAAGTTTGATCTAGACACTGTGACTACAATGTGCATGTTTGGAAGAGCTTTTGGGGAGCTTTGGGTTTATTTACCGTTTAAAAAAGTCTTTATGGGTATGTTTTTTTAGTTTTTCGTTTGGATACAAAACTTGCCCAATTGGACTTATGGGCTGAAATTAGCTTATTTCAAAAGTTGGGTTTCGTAGCTTATTAATAGCAGCTTATTGAAAGCTCCTCATCTCTCCACAAATGCCCGCTCGCAAAAAAATTATATATGTTGTGTGTCAACTCGCCGCTCGAGCGCCTTGAAGGTGCTCATATATTTCGCCAACTACTCCGGTTTGAGCTCATTTAATTTTGCCAACTACTTGAGCTTGAACTTGAAGCAGAAAGCAATTAACCGAGCTTCCTTTCTCTCTCTTTCTCTCTCTCGGAACTATCGGTGCGTCTCTCTCGGACCGTCGTGGCTTGCGCTCTCTCTCTCTCTCTCTCTCGGCGGTCCGGGTGTGGCGAATCTCTACATTTAACCGAGCCGGAGCTGTGGACTATGGATCCGGGTCCGCCCATTGATCTAGAGGTTGAATGTATATTTCCTTAATTCGCCTTTCCGATCCGTGGACCGTGGATCCGGTCTTCTCTCTCGCCGGGTGGTTTATGCTCCGTGTTCCCATTGTTTGGTTATTGGGTTCGTTTAGAAAAGAAATTGTTGTTCGTTTATGCTCTGTGTTCCCATTAAATCTTTTAAATCTTTCTGTGTGTCCCATATTTACTCTATTTGCTTCTGGAAACAATCTTAGTGTGGTTTTCGTTTCAATACTATGCTAATATAGGATCCCTTTCACCTGATTTGGTTTCTTTGTGGCTCGATTCGTATTTATTAGCAGCTCTTGTATATGCCCTTCGAGTGGAAGCTAATATTATAGAATACCTTTGTTTTTGTTTGTTGACATTTGACTATAAAATGCATTATATTTTTAAGTTTATAATTATTCATCTTTAATTTCGAATAGTTTAGTTGGTTAAATTTGAAAATCATGTAATAGTTCCCTATTGGCAAGGAAGAGCTAGAGTATGAGAGGAGTTGAGATCTCCCATCTGATCTTGGACTTGTGTTATAACAAGTGGTTTCTTTATTTTTATAGCTCGTTGTAGGCAATGAATGCTTATGAGGATAAACATTCGTTTTCTCATCATCCAAATTACAATACTAGGAATTGAAGAATCTTTTTAGTTTGATGCTTTCTGAAGCATTTTTTTAAAAAAAATTTAGTTAGGATATGACTTTAAGTTATTGATCTCATCTACTGCAGTGACTTAAATACAGAGTAGCATATGAAAAATTTCAAAGTTGTTATGGTTGAAAGAACCTCTCATTTGTTGAAGGTGTGATAATCTGTTTTGGCTTGTTTGATATGAGTATATCATTGTGATATTATTACATTGCACGCATTTCAAATTGGCTTGTTAGATTGAATGTGAAAGGACAATGGAGTCATGCGTACAATGAAATTGAATACTTTGTTTCATGGCATATATATGGTTGATAAAGAATCAAACAGAATTAGTCATATTTCATTTGCAAATTAAATATAGAATACCTTTGTTTTACTCTTTCAACCTTCATTAATTTATTAGTGATAATAATTATTAGTAACAGTAATTTCTTTTCTTTTTGAAATAATTATTTCTTATCATACTATTTTTGTACATCTAATTTTATATCTATCATGTTCTATGATATTTCCTTAAATTATGTTGCAACGAGTTAGGAAATCTAGAACCTTATCTGTTCCTTTCAATGAATTGGTAGTCTTTATCTGCAAGAAATATGTACTCCTCACTCTAAATGATCATGACAGGACAACCTTTCTGCAGTCTTTACTGTAAGAAATATGTACTCCTCACTCTATGATATTCTCTCAGTGTAATCTTGTCAACTACTTTGGAAAATCAGTTCTTGGTGGTTCCGGTGTTGGATGATTTATATGTCTACCCTATTCTTATTAAGAAGGTTTACTTTGAACGAGTAAAATTTTGTTATTTTTTAGAAAAAAGGAAAACTAGAACCTTCTAATGTGTTAATCACTTCATTAAATCTTTTAGATGATCGGTCTAATTCTCGTTTACTAGGTGTATGAGGAACTTTGATGAGAAATGTGAATATTTTTCGATGTGGTCCAGCTTCTTTGTTTGTTCTTTTATGTTATGCTTGTGCACACATAATGCTATTTTTTTAATGCACTTGTTAGCTATATAATTATGGACAACACAAGTATGGGATGATTTCTCAACCGAGGTCCTTGTCAACGCTTGTGTTGACCAAATTTACAAAAAAGAGTGCAATGGTCTAGTATTTACAAGGTGGGTTGGAAGAACATTGTGACAACTTTTGTTCAGAAAATTGGGAAAGGATATGGATATAAACAATTGAAGAATAGGTTAGAAATCTTAAAGAAAGAGTTGAGGACGTGGGATACATTACTCAAAGAGACTGGACATATAAATACATCCGGTCTTAACAGTTGAACATTTAAGACCGGCGTATTCATTTCCGGTCTAAATTTTCCCAAATTTTTTCCCTGTTCTGTTCTTCCTGATCATATATATACACAAATCCACCACCCAATCCAGCACATAAAAGTCAATACTTTAAGCAAGCTATGAACAATTATGAACAAATTGAATTGGGAAAAGAATACAAATATTATTCCCCATGAGTTATGTGGCTTCTTAATTAATGATTATACTATGACTACAACACCTAAATTAATTTATACAATAAGATAACTTACTTACAATGCAAATACAATAAGTTACAAATACAACATACATGCCCAATGTAATATTCACCATGTCTTCATCTCGATTCCCACCCAACAACGTAACATCCTCTTTTTATAACATGCCCATTTCGATCGAATCCCGCCACAAAAATAAAACAAGAACAAACTTCATAGTCATGACATTGTTTAAGAACATAGAAGGAATATAATATAGTTAAAACCTTAAAGTTTTCAAAGAATTCTTGCATATGAATATTACCTTATGAATTGACTCTTTTATAAAGTGATATCCTCCCATATCTCTTCTTGATGATCATTTCTTATGCCGGGTTCATTATCCGCTTCATCTTCTTCGCTCATGTCCCAGAGACTCCTTTGAAAAATGAGTACTCGTGAAGACCATAATTTGAATGACTTTCCTCATCAATATCAATGACCCTTTTTCCTTGGAGAGCTGCTGCACCACATTTTATTTTCTTGATCGGTGATATAGAACACTTGTTTCGCCCGGTCTTCCATAATAAAAGGTTCATCTTCAAAACTTCTACCATTAACATCGACTAATGTAAATCCTAGCCGATCGATCCGAACACCATTATTGACATTAACCCACTTGCATTTGAAAATGGAAATCTAATTTTAACATAGTCCACCTCCCAGATCTCTTCAATAACCCCATAATATGGCATGATTGCCAATAAAGGCCCTTTGTCTTTCGAATCAAGAAGTGCATAGATTGACCTCTAACATAACACCATTGTTCGACGGTGTCTCTATCATCTAGGGACTTCGTGTAAAATGTATAACGATTGATCACATACGAATTCCAACTTATGACATCAACCTTAGGACCACGTGCTAACCATTTGATTGTATGGAAACACATTCATCTCCCTCGACCTTTTGTTTGAACCAGTTTGCAAAAGTTCTGTTATGCTCCCTAATCAACCTTTGTTTAGTCATTCGATGATTTTCTTTCCTTACAGCTTCTTTATGTGCAGCTATGCTGGTTTGAACTTCATCAACATTATTCAAGATGTATAAGTGGACTTGTGATAATTCATCAGATCCACACTCTTTACCGAAGCCCTCGTCTACCCCCTTCAAAGATGCCGACGTTTTGGAAGCCCAATATGTCTTACTTTGGCCAAATAATTTTGACAAAATTCCATGGCTTCTTCAAACATATTTCTGAAAATTGATGCTTCTTGGCCGGTATGCGTTCTTCACGTATCCTTTTAGGAATTTCATAGATCTTTCAATTGGGTACATCCACCGTAAATGGATAGGGCCGCACAACTTTATCTCCTCACTAGATGAACAATTAGATGAACTATGATGTCAAAAAATGTAGGAAGAAAAAGCTTCTCAAGGTGGCACAAGATAAGATATCCTTCATTCTCCAATTCATCCAACTTTTCAATTTCAAAAACTTTACTACAAACCGCATTGAAGAAGACACAAAGTCTAGTAAAAACGACCCGAAGATCATATTCTAGGATGCCTCGAATAGCTCTTGGGGAGAATAGTTTGTTGCATCAAGACATGACAATCATGAGACTTTTGGCCTACTAATTTCAAGTCCTTCATCGATACATGCCTCTTAAAATTTGAAGAATACCCCGAGGGAACTTTTGTGCCATGTAAACACTCACAAAACTTTTTTTCACATCCTTAGACAAAGTATGAGAAGCTAGGGGACAATAAGTTCTCTTCCCGTATGGCCTTGGATGTAAGTCTTCGCATATTCCCATTACTTGCAAATCCAATCTTGCCTTCACACCATCCTTGGAACTACCATGTATGTTGAGAAGCGTGCCAACAATACTATCACATACGTTTTTCTCCATATGCATGACATCAATACAGTGTCTCACATCAAGATTGCGCCAATATGGAAGATCGAAGAATACAGATCTCTTTTTCCATATATTTGTTTCTTTTCTACTCTTTGGCTTTATCGAAGATGACACTCGATATTTTTCACCTTTTCATAAACTTGCTCCCTCAATGCCATGGACCATCTTCATACTCTTGGCCACCAAAAAGGCTTTCTTTAATCGACGATATGGGTGGCCCCGTCTAAGAAATCTCCTATGTCCAAGATAAACCGTCTTTCTTCCATGTTGAAGTTGATGGTAGCGTGTGCCTTCTTCACAAACCGGACATGCTTTATGGCCTTTTACACTATACCGACAAGTTCCCATGCCGGGAAGTCGTTTATAGTACAAAATATCATGGCTCGCAATTTAAACACCTCCTTCTTGAAAGAGTCAAAAACATCGACACCTTCTTCCCACAACTCCTTCAAGTATTCAATCAAGGGTGAAGCTAAACATCAATGTCATTTTAAGTTGTTTTGGTCCCGAAATCAATATAGACTGACATGATGTACTTTAGTTTCATGTATAACATAGGAGATAAGTTGTAAATAATAAGGAGCACAGGCCATGAACTATGTATGCTGCTAAGGCTTCCATATGGATTCATGCCATCCATGCTAAGGGAAAGCCTAAGGTTCCTAGGTTCTTCGCCAAAGTTCGGAAATAAATGGTTGATTTTCTTCCACCGAGAAGAATCAATAGGATGTCGAAGCTTTCCATCGAAATCCTCATCATCGCATTCCACCTCAGATTTTTGGCATCATTATCATTCGCAAACAACCGCTTGAACCTTGGTATGATTGGAAGATAGCATAACACTTTTTGTGCCCCTTATTTGACTAGTACCTTGAGGTTTCACATATCGACATTACACCGCTTCTTCAAACTCTTTTCTATACAATACGCAATCATTGGGCATGCATGAATCTTTTTGTACTCCATCCCTGGACAAAGTATTTTCTTAGCATCATAGTATCGATGTGGCAACACATTCTCATCCGGAAGGATGTCCTTAAAAGCCTCAAGCATTTCATAAAAACTCTTGTCGCTCCATCCATGACGTGCCTTAAGCTTACCAATTTCAATACAATGTTCAACAATTGGTATTTTTTACACCCAGGGTATAGCGGGGTCTCTGCATCACTGCACATATTACCATATGCATGTGATTGATGAAAAGCCTCTTCTCCTACATCACGAATAATGTCCTCTATGCGATCACAATATCCGTGTCATTATCATCAAAGGCCACATCCCCATGTTGAGACCCACTTGGTATTTTTTCACCATGCCATACCCATACCGTATAAGTCTTACAAAATCCTTCACAAATTAAATGTGTGTATAACTTCGTGGACTTAGTCGCCTCTCATTCAAACATTTTACACAAGGGCAATAAAACTTCCCACTATCATCATAGACATTTTGTTTAGCAAATTCTATAAAGTCCCTCACCCCATTCGATATTCAACACTCGTCCGTAAATACGTTATCCAACTATGATCCATAGTATAATTCCTATAAACGGGAAGATTTAACATACATAATCCGAAAAAATTGACACTTGCATATAAAATAAGGCAACACCAAATGCATATTTATGCTCAATGTCGGATTATGCCTTTTTTTATTACGGAGAAACTTGCCATTAAATGCATAACGAACAATCATTTTTTGTCATAAATGTATCAGTGAATCCAAGAAGCAAAATAAATGCATGATGAGGAAATTAAATGCATCACATGAAGGTCTTGTGGACTCACCGTAGCATATAAATTCAAATGCGTTTCTTTTGAGTCAAACTTGCTCCCACCACAAACGTTGATGTTGCAGACAACAAGAGTAACCTAAAAACAATTGTTTGTCAGTTGGGTAGGTCTAAAGTGCAAATATAATCTTCAAAATACAATATTCATTAACAACAAAGAGAAACCCACAAGAACATTTCATCGATTTCGTTTCAACCTTAAAATCATAAAGTTATATAATCGAAACACCTCTTACGGCTTGGTCTATAGATGTTTAGCTAAGGAACCGTAAAGTGATTGTCGAGAGAGCAACGCGGAAATGATTAAGCAACACCCAAACTCGGAGAATCGAGTAATCACTTTCGGCACGACAAGAGAAGTTCAGAGAGGAAATTTAATATTCCACAGAGACATGTTTTAGTATTTTTGATTTTATTAAGACCGGTTAATTATAAAGTAAAGGTCCTAAATATATAATTAAATTTTTAAGATCGGAGGTTTAAAAACCTCCGGTCCTAATTTTTTATTATTCATATAATTTTAAGACCGAGTTTTATTACACATCCGGTCCTAAAAGTACTCATGTTTTTTTAAAAAGAGAGGATTGGCTTTATAACGCAAAGATTCCACGCGACTGAGACATGTTTTAGTATTTTTGATTTTATTAAGACCGGTTAGTTATAAAGTAGCTGGTCCTAAATATATAATTAATTTTTTAAGACCGGAGGTTTAAAAGACTTCGGTCCTAAATTTTTATTTTTCATTTAATTTTAAGACTGGAGTTTTATAAAAAAAATCCGGTCCTAAAAGTCCTCATTTCTTTAAAAAGAGGATTGGCTTTGGCGGCGCAAAGAAAGAATTAAATGAATAAAAATTAAAGAAAACCGGAGAATAAGCTTCTTTAATTACCGGAGAATATGAACAAAAAAAGACACAAGCTTAGTTTTTAATGCGTTATACATTCTTGGAGAATATGCATGTACACAAGAAAAAAAAAGAAAAACAAACAAAAAATTATCAAAAACAACAATCGACTAAACATCCTAAAGCTTATTATCCTCCAAAGCCTTGGTGATATTGGCATGAGCAAAGATTAACTTCCGCTCGGAGATCAGCAAGTTCCCGACTTATTCGCATCAACCGCAATGCATCATTAGAGGAAAGAGGAGAGGGGGCCGGTAACGGGGTCAACTGGTTGGAGAGGGGAGCAGGAACCTCTTCATGGTTTGAAAGCGGGGGGGGTGCGGCAATCTCTTCATCATCCGAAATAACAATGGGCCCAACGACCCGAGACTCTTTTGTCATAATAGAACGCACTCTCGCACTGGAGGAGGCACACCATATAACGATCTACGGAAGGCACGAGCATCAGGAGTAAGAGTACCCCTACGATCGGTTCTCTTGTATCTAACCATTGTTTGAGCAGTTGGGGCAGAGAGCCATGTAGTGTGGAGTTACGAGATTGTGAGGAGTTAATAAGGGAGAGAGAGGTATGAGGAGTTTATATACTTTAAGAGCCACATAGTGTGGAGTTACGAGGTATGAGGAGTTTAATAAGGACAAAGAGGTATGAGGAGTTAATAAATATGCGGTTTAAAATTCTATTATTTAATTTTTTTCAATTCAATTGATTTTAAGACCGACCTTTTATAATATATCTGGTCCTAA
Organism: Acacia melanoxylon; assembly: GCA_019022615.1. Lineage (NCBI taxonomy): Eukaryota > Viridiplantae > Streptophyta > Magnoliopsida > Fabales > Fabaceae > Acacia > Acacia melanoxylon. The sequence goes on from JAFJYJ010000050.1 coordinate 23,904, forward strand.
AAGTCTATTATTTATTTTTTTCAATCAATTCAATTACTTTTAAGACCAACCTTTTATCTTGTATCCGGTCCTAGAATTCTTTTTTTTTTTCAATTCAATTTTTCTTAAAGTAAGAATTTTTTCTTAAAAAATATTAGTTTTAAGAACGGATCTTTCACAATATCCGTATTAAAGGTTCATTCTTTTCAAATTACTCGATAAACGAGTAGTCATATCCTTACACTCGTTCAAATGAATGATTCGTAGTCTCTTCGACTTCCGATAAACTTCCCAACTAGGCGTCTCCTCGTATTCGAGGAACTATGTGTCTCCTCGTTATTGTTTCGGCGTTTCACATTGTTCGGGAAGGGTTCTCTATTTAAACCCGATGTTACTTTACTTCTTCACATTCTTCTCAATCACTTTTAAAACCTCCACCATAATGGCTGCTCCACCACCACTAGGTCCTCCTTTTCGCCCCCCTCCTCCGCTTCCTCCGAACCCGTATTTCTACCAGATGATGAAAGACTCTTGGCCCGTGTTGATCATATTGACCGACGCTTGGGCCAACTGTTTCAAGCTTTGGGTCTATCACGCATCAACAACAAGTCGATCATGAGTACTCGACGCCCAGACGTTGAGTACGATCCTTCGAGCGACGACACATTGATTTGACCTCTCCGATTTGACTCCTCCCCTTCGACAACGATGGGGAGGAGTAGATGTTTTTATGTTTTTTTCCTCGTCTCACCGCTGCTGCCCTAACAAGGCAGCATTAAAAAATATATAATATTATTGATTCCATATTCGATCGCATTATGCTTTTCATTATCTTTTTTTCTTTCTCCGATAAAAGGAAACAAACAAAACATTGTCTTCGTGTAAATCAACATTAAAAATTCGCAGATTCGCAGAATACATTTAAGAACATATAAAAAAACAAAAAAAAAAACGTTTACCTTATTCGAATAAAAACAAACAAAATGACTATTTTTCTCAAGGTTGGACCGTCCTGTCGCTTCGGTTTTACCTATCCCCGATTTGAATATTTTTTGTCCTTTTCATTATCTTCCTTCTTTTTCCGACAAAAAGAAAAGAGACAAAGAAAAGGGAAACCGATAATGCCGCTCAACATCGAGAGGTAACATCGACGACAAAGAGGGTCCTAGCTTGAGAGAGTAACACCGTAACCTCGAGTTGTCTTGAACCTAATAATTTGTCCGAAAAACGAGTCAACATTTCGGTTTAAAGGAAAACTATTAAGACCGGACATTTAACAAATACACGGTCCTAAAGGTTAAGCCATATTTTTTAAAAACGATATTTAAGACCGAACTTTTAGGAGCGGACAAATAACAAATATACTGATCCTAAAAATCTCGCCATAGACTTTTAGGAGCGGATAATTAACAAATGTAGGGTCCTTAAAGTCTAGCCATATTTTTATAATTAAACGTAGACTTTTAGGACCGGAAGTTTAAATAATATGCGGTTCTAAAAGTCTTGCCATATTTTTTTTTAATTAAACGTAGACTTTTAGGACCGGATGTTGAAATAATATACGGTCCTAAAAGTCTTTAGAAATAAATGAAGACTTTTAGGACCAGATGTTTAATAAATATGCGGTCCTAAAGGTCTCACCATCTTTTAAAACAAACGAATACTTTTAAGACCGTACTTTTAACAAATATACGGTCCTAAAAGTCTTTTTTATGAACGAGGACTTTTAGGACCGGTTATTTAAAAAATATGCGGTCATCAAAGTCGCGAATACTTTTCAAGTCCCTTATTGCTCATTTAAAACATCATGTACCTCAAATTTCAAGCACTAAATAGCTAGAATGAATGAACGAATTCTTCGAAAAAATAAAAAAATTTATTATTGAATTACACATTGCGTATGTATATTTACAAATGAATTTAGGACTTAATTAGGTCATACTGAGATATTCACAAAACACATTGCTATGTGCTCCACTTCATCATCGGGAAAGGGAGCAGGACCTAAGCAAACCTCGTAACATCAAAGATAGAAACCGAATTAACTTGCGTGCATATTTCATATGTAACATTAAATACATTTACCTTTACGTTAATTTAGTCGTTCCTTTTTGTGATAATATCATATATGTGTTTCATGACGTAGATGCCACATAAGTTGGACCCCGTTGGTTGTCGATGGGTCAAAAACGAACAAGAAATATATATATAAGAGCTAGCATATATAGCTTACTGACCAAGTTCACAAGGCAGTGTGCCAGTGTCCAAATATGTACTAACCTGTGGTTTGAACCATTTAGGTTAAGTGGCCTGAGACCCACGCCTTTTGTTTACCTCGACTTGGAAGGTCCTCATGGCACTATCATCAAAATCACAAATTTATCAATAATGTTCACTGAAAATTCACAGTAGAGATTTCAGACAAGAGAATCAAAATGACATGCTTACTCGTTGACTGTTCATCGCCAACATAGGCCCCGGATCACTGTGAGTGGAGCATAAGAAGATAACTTTATGATCCTCCATGCACATGAGGACCAACTGCAAGTGGCGGCTGAAAATTCACAGCAGTAAAGTACTCAGTGATATATGTAGCAGAATTATATTAAGTGAATTGCATACAACAATTATGATATGTACCCGTGGTAGTATGGAAACACGTACACCTTTCTTATCACTTCACACACCCTCTTTGACATGTATTCTTGTCTCAACACCAAGGGTGTGTATTTGCATAGACTGGGCACAAGAATCCAAAATCATTGATTCTGCCTGTTCAACCAATTCTTGATGCATTAACCTACAATAATGACATCGATCAGGGAATTAGTATATATGTATGTGTGTCTAAACGATGCATTTAAATTATGTACTCATAGAATCGTATACTTACTTCATAAACAGGTTGAAGGATTGGATTAGTAAGCTCCGTCTAGGAAGCGGTAGGGACGTTACATCTTCGTTGTCAACGTAAACCTCTTCGTGATGAGGGATGCCTACTACTTCATTGACAGCCACGATTTATCTTTAAAATATCATTTTTTTACCAAATCGGATATTTTTTTGGCAATCAAATTAGTAGGGGATGGAACTTGAGAAGGAGAGGATCGCTTGACGAGGGGATGGAACTTGAGGAGGAGGATGAAGCTTCGGAGGAGTAGAGACATGTACAAGCTTCTTGGCCAAGAGATGAAGGTTCCCTTGACATCACTCACAAGCTTCAATTTGAACAGGTTGGGAGAGGAGGAGGATCAATGATCACCTTTTCAACCGACACTCGACTTCATCATCAACCATTTGTTGGTGGTGTGGGTTGATCCCAAGTTGTCGATGTCCTTTTGCAACTAATCGTCTATCACTATCAAGATCCTCCACATACAGGTCACAAGTGCTCTGCTGCATAGGTGCAGGTGAATGTGTGACGGGAACACTGGTCTATAGACGAGAGCTTAAAAGCAGCACCATCTGATTCATTTCCTCCTTCATCTGGCTCATCCGGGATTGAAACATTACTTCTTTAGCCGTCGCTTCTCACTTAATTTGGCCGGCTCTTCTATCTCCTCCCGGGTAACCATACTTTGTTTGTGGCGTTTGGATTTACCAAAGTATTCCTTCAGCCTACCCATCTCCAACCCCTTACACGCCCGCGTGATAGGTTTCGGCCGCAACGATCGAACATCATTCCTCCCGTCCGACACAAAAGATCCTCTGTTTCTTTCTTTTTAAGATCTTCCGTAAGATACGTATAACGAGAATCTTAGTAATGAAACTTGTTTAGTAACTAAAAAATAACAATAACGATACTTACAATTCTTTCAAAGAACTACACGAGTTTGCTCACTCGTGTAGGCGCCGCTTGGCTTTTGCCGAATATGCAACCACAACTCCTCGCGACGTATTGGAGATGGCCGATCAACTATCGAAGGATTGGATTCAACTTCATCTTCCAATCTCTTCCACTTGGCCGCCATCAATTCTTTTTCGGCCATTTCATATCTCTTGCGAGAAGCCTATACGGGCAATCATTCTTTCTCCCTATCTCCGTGCTTGTTCCCTTCTTTTCTATGAATTAGAATTGAAAAAAACTATTAATTATGAATTCCATCCATCTCGCTAATGTAAATTAGAGAACTTCGCTTCATATGAAGGTCAAACATTAGTCAAATTCACTTCATCAAGTTTCAATATTTTATTTAAGAAAGATGTATAATTGTAGAAGAAATTGGGAGAAACAGAGGAAAGGGAGTTGCAGAAATGCTGCCAACTCAGTCAATTTATTCATTCATCATAACTGGTTCCTACACATATTAGACTAACATCTTATATATAGTTAGAGGCTTGACTCTTAAGGCCCAATAATGACTTGCACCACAACAATTACACGGTTAACATACTAACTAACTAACAGCAATGTCTAACCACTACCTACTATAATAGAACTAAGACTATAATAATGGATTGACTCTTATGCCATTATTATTTCCCTAATTACCTTCTTAGTATTTTACCTTTTCAGGGTTTACATATCAGACTTGCATAGACAAATGCGGGAAATGTATACTTCTATTCACACACCAAACCATTTAACTAACAAGATTAGATGAACACAATAACATTCACATATCCGCACAAGTTAATAAGCAAACAAAAGGGCAAACAAAACTAAATATAAAATCACCAAAGCTTCAGGAGTGGTCCGCAGCTGAACAAATTGTTGCCAAGTTTGTTCATCAATAAATGTGTACTTGTCCCAAAGATTTTCTTCAAATTTGAACCTCGGCAAAAATATACTTGTTAGCTAGAAAGGTCTTAAACTTCCTCCACCGATCAGCACAATAAGACAATGTCTTATCTTTCAACTTCTGACAGTCAGGGACAGTGTATGTAAGCCGGATAGTGTCCCAAATAGGATCCTTTACTGTGCCAACGTCCACATTTTTCCACTCATCTGTCAAGATGCTAAACTTGCTACGTACTAGATTGCCAACAAAACTAGTATATTTGCATTTCTTGGGACCGAAAGGTTCCAATTTTTCATCAAATCGAATCTCCGCCTTTGACCTTAAGTCCGACTTAGGGTTTAATCCATCATTCATGTGCCTCTTCTACCACGGCATTCATGGCGGTTACGAGGCTCATTGTGAGATGAAGAGGGTTCGTTCGACTCACACCTAATACACTAGTAACCGGCGTTCCGGAACATGTATAGAATCGTTTTCACCGTTCATTTTCAAGATAGGAAGAGAGGTAATGCAACGGGGAAGGGTTTCGCAACGTGAATGAGGTTCTTGATGAGAGTAACAAAAGCTTTCGCTGCGAAGAAATGTTTATTTGGTGGTTCATTTTTAAGACCGGATAAACAAAGAGACAGTCTTAATAATTAATATTCAAGACCGGTTATATTAAAGTCCAAATTCTTAAAAGTAATTAATTTTTTATCCACACTCTTTTTCTATATTTTATACCGCCGCATTTTATGTCCGATCTTAAAAGAATAACTTTTTAAGACCGGCTTTTAAATATGTTTGGTCTTAAAACTTTATTACATTTATATTTAAATTTTTCCTTATTATTTTGGACCGCATAAAATAGTAGTTCGGCTGTGTGAGATTCATCCATAAAGTAATTGATATTTGAATTTTTTTAATACATTTTTAAGACCGGTTTGTTTTTTAACGGGTCTGAATAATATATTTAAGATCTATGAAAAAATGATCCTAAGTATAAGAAGTTCTTTATATTTACAAAACTCGCCACCGGTCATACCTTTAAGAGGGCGTCGATAGTCCGGTCTAAATGATGCGGTCTTAAAACCATTTTTTGCATTAGTGCATCCAAACATAAATCACGTTTCACAATCGGACTTTTACCCAATCGAGACTTTTTTCATAAGTTCGATTGCTACCAGTATCCCAAACAAGCCCAATGTTTCTTGACTCTGAAGCTAGGAAGAAGTCTTTTATTGCGAATTCGGTGTCCCGAGCTTTACTCTCTTTCAGATCATCCAAGTACTTGGATTACACTCGAGATGATTCAATGGTCTTTTTTCGCTCAGTCAAATTCTCACAATGTACCGACTAATTCCATGGGACAATTCTCATCAGTCTTTCATGGTCAAGACAACAATAATAGAGGAGAGGCTATGGTCATGTTACCTTTTATCGAACAAACCTTCATACCAGCATTTGTCACAAAGTAGGGCATTTGGTGATGTCTGCGCTATTTTCGATATGGATCAACTTCACAAAATAATCCATCAACTTAAGTACACTACACTGATGCAAGAAATCCTATTCATATGGTACCTTATGATTCATATGATGTTGTTAGTCAATATAATTGGCCAAATCAATACATTGAAGTTCTTATCACACCATCTCTTTTTGTGACTAAGTCATATAATCATGTTCCTGCTTCTAATGCTACTGGTTCCCAATATGTTAAGTCACATGCTGTGAATCCATATGCTCCTATGTCGAACACTTCAAATACAACATCTGAATCAATTGTTCCTCACGCATTTGTTGCCTCTCCTGAGATCATCACGAGATGAAGCATGGTACCTTGATTTCGAGCCACACAACACATCACCAATTTAGTCAACACCCTACAGCACTGCGCACCACCAAAGGGTAAGAGCTTTGTATTGTTGGTGGAGGCACTAGCATACTAGTAACATATATAGGCAACACATGTTTAAATGCTTCCACATCTTCCTTAAGCTTAAACAAAGTGATGTGTGTGCCAACCATGCAAAAGAAGTGAATCTCTATTGCACAAATCACTAAAGAAAATAGTGTATCGATTGAATTCTTTCCTCATAACTATGTTGTTAAGGATTTGCAGACCAAGAGAACTCTCATGATTGGAGTTGAGTCGGCTGGGATGTACAGATTGAATGTTGTCACTGCTTCTCAGTTTTACACACCTGGAATTAAAACTGGAACTCAGCATTCCTCATACCTATGTTATCACACTACCACCTTAGCTACTTTCTCCTTGTGGCATCAAAGACGACTTGGCCATCCACATAAAGGCACTATTCAAAGTGTTCTCAACTCTCTAAACATTGTTGTCAATAAATCACCCACAGATGATAATTGTACTGTTTGTAAAATGGGAAAAAGCCATCGATTACCTTTTGTTCATTCATTAACTGTGTACACAAAACCTCTTGAATTAGTTTCAATGGATCCGTGGGGCCCTACCCTTTTGCTTCCAATGGCTTTGTTTCTTATGTTGCTTTTGTGGATGCCTATAGTAGATTGACATGGATTTACCTACTGCATAAAAAATCTGATGCCTTGCAGAAATTTAAAGAGTTTAAGCTCTTTGTTGAAAAGAGATTCAATACACATATTCAGCAAGTGCAAAGTGACAATGGTGGGGAGTTTTTAACTTTTGCCTCTTTTCTGGTTCAATGTGGCATTCAGTATCGTTTCACATGCCCATATACTTCTGAACAGAATGGCATTGTTGAGAGGCGTCATCGATCTATTATTGAAACAAGCCTGACATTGTTGGCCACTGCATCCTTACCTCTTTATTACTAGGGAGATATGTTTATGATCATTGCTTCGTTAAACCGATTGCCAACATCTCGTGTTAAATGGCTCCACTCCATATGAGAAGCTATGTTGCAAAGAAACCAGTTACTCTTTACTAAAAGTTTTTGGGTATGAGTGCTTCCCCTACTTACATCCTTACAACAAAAATAAACTTGAGTTCAGGTCTTCATCCTACATCTTCCTTGGTTACAGTTCTCATCATAGAGGATATAAGTGTTTGAATCGAGTAACAGGAAAAGTCTACATAACTAGACATGTGAGATTTCATGAAAATATTTTCCCTGCTGAGTCCTAATTCAACATCAGATATGCTTCATGTTAGTCATATGAAATCCATAGTTTTAAGCCTCCTTTTACTCTATCATCCTCACTTCAGTCGACCTCAACACCCTCGCACCATCTCTCGTCAATCTCGATTCCCCTACTTCATCCCATTCTCACTCAAAAATTCATCCTATATCCAACCAGATACCTCACCTCATGTATCTAGTCCTTGTCCATAGCCTTCACCATCATCCTCAACCACTCCACATACTTCACTTTCATCCTCAAACACCTCATCCTCCTCTCCACATTATCGCCTAGCTCATCCTCTGACCAACACTCACTCCATGGTCACTAGAAGCAAAAAGGGTATTTTTAAACCCAAAATATTTCTCGTGGTGAAGATGTACATATTCCTACCACCATTGATGAGGCATTTGCTGATCCAAATTGGAAAAAGGCTGTTCAAGAAGAATTTGATGCCCTGCAAAAATTTCAGACGTGGGATCTTGTGCCTTTTCCTATTAACATAAAGGTAATTGGGTGCAGATGGCTTTGTAGGCTTAAAACACATGCATATGGCTCAGTTGCAAGGTATAAAGGAAGGCTAGTTGCCAAGGGATATTCTCAAGAAGCAGGTGCAGACTACCATGACACTTTCAGCCCTGTGGTTAAAGCTACCACAATTTAAACATTGTTAACTCTTGCTGTTACCAAGGACTGGAAACTTCATCAGGTAGACTTTAACAATGCTTTCCTAAATGGATATTTAATTGAAGATGTTTATATGGAACAACCACCTGGCTTTGTTCACCTAGATGTAAAAGGACAACCACTGGTTTGTAAACTCAAGAAGGCTTTATATGGCCTAAAGCAAGCACCAAGAGCTTGGTTTATAAAGCTCAGTACATATCTGAAGACTCTGGGGTTTGTGTTTGCAAAAGCTGATTCTTGCTTGTTTGTCAATTAGACTGATGGTGCAATTACTTATATGCTTGTCTATGTTGATGATCAGGTGGTCACTGGATCTAATGAAGCGAGTGCAAAATCTCATTTCTAAGATGAGTGTTGTGTTCTCATTGAAGGACTTGGGTGAGCTTTCATATTTCTTAGGGATTGAGTTTTAGAGATCTCCCAGAGGCATTCACCTGACTCAAAGAAAATATATTCATAATCTACTTTCAAAGACAAAGATGCTCCAGGCTCATGCTTATGCCTCTCATATGGCTGTCAATGTCCAACTATTTGCAAATGATAGTTTACCATTTGCTGATCCCAAGTTGTATCAAAGCATTGTTGGCTCTTTTCAATATCTCTGCTATACCATATCTGACATAGCATTTACTGTGAATAAGCTAAGCCAATTTCTATAAGAACCAACTATTAAGCAGTGGGAATGTGTTCAAAGACTCTTGCGCTACTTAAATGGTACCAACACCCATGGCCTATTGATTAAACTAGTTCAGCAGTTCAATATTCAGTCATACACTGATTCGGATTGGGGAGGTATTAGTACAAAGAAAAACAAAAATGAAGAAACATAGGTTCCTCCTGAGAACAAGAGGTCCACCAGTGGCTATTGCATTTATCTTGGTGCTAATCCAATACTCTGGGTGTCTAGGAAGCAACAAGTAGTTTCAAGATCTACTACTGAAGCTAAATACCGAAGTGTAGCTGACTCTATCATAGACTTGATGTGGGTCCTATCCCTCTTAAAGGAGATTTTTATTGAGGTTGTTAACACACCCTATATCTGGTGTGATAACACTGGTACAGTAGCATTGGCTTCTAATCCTATGTTGCATTTGAAAACAAAACATGTGGAACTTGATGTTCACTTCATCAGAGAAAAAGTAGCTGCTGGCATTGTGACAGTTGGATAAGTCCCTTCGTCATATCAAGTGGCAGATGTGCTCACCAAGCCTCAAGTCTACAACATGTTTGCTTTCTGTCGAGCCAAGTTGAACATAATGTCTCAAGATGAGGTGTACAACGGTGAAGCAAGATGAGCTAAACCTCAGCAGGAAGAATGTTAACTGAATATAATAAACAACAGATTAGGTAGATACTGATGCTAGCTGTCATTACTGATCATGTAGTTGATATATCACGTGTCATGTGCAAGTTGTTAAAGTGTGAAGCCATGCACGTGTATGTTAGAATGCTATTATCATTCACTTTGTTATTCACGTCACTACTGCCTATATAATGTAACCTGATCTGTTGAACTGAATAGATTGATTCTTCCTTAGAATTATATCTCCTTAATAGAGATATTGGCATTGTGTACATGATTCATATACTCTAACTTATCATTAATACCAATGATATTCTTCTAACTCTATCTTTGTTTTATTTTTGGGGCATTTATGTTCAAGTTTGGTTAAGTTTTTTTATTATCTTCCAATTCGTCCTCGCTTCATTTAATCGCAAATAATATTGATTACCCGTGATTTTAATATTTTTGGGCATTTATTTTCAAGTTTGGTTAAGATTTTTCCTTGGTTTGGAGAAATATATAATATTAATTAAAAAGTACTAAAACAGTCATCGCAGAAAAGTCACCAGAGTCCCTGCTGAAAGTGATTTTTTTGTAAGTATACTATATGTAGAGAGCTGGAGGCGAGCGGTGAGCCTTTAAAGCAAGTTGTAGGTAACAAGCCCGGGGCATATTAGGTGAAAGTCACTGCTGAAAGTGATTTGTAAGGATCGTTGTAAAGATCAGAAGGAGTAGATGACGAACCATAGCAAAATTCTAGGTCTTTAGAATCAAACTTCAGTTGAAGGCTTAGGTAGTACTTCCTCCAGCCATATAAACATCATTCTCTCTCAAGTGCTTGGTCTTTTGTATAAACAATTTTTCTTTATCTAGAAATTTAACTTACTTACTTACTTTTTTTTTTTTTTTTTTTTTTTTTTTTTTCCATTTTTCCATTTTTATACCAATTAATTGCATGTCTCTCATATCTCTATTTTTCACTTATTCTCTCATCTTTTTTTCCCCCGCTAATTCTCTCTCTCATTCATCATGTTCATATATAAGAGTATGTTTGTAAAAATTATATCTCTTACACATTCATTACTTTTAACTAATTTTAAGCACCAATTTGTTTTGAATGATTTGGCTAGTTGTTACTTATAAAAAAAAAAAAAAAAATCCAAAGCAGTAGTGCCCTAGAGTTTTAAACTAGAGAGGAGCCGGATCCATATCCAAAGACACTTCACAAAAACAAAAACAAAAAACAAAAAAAAAAGAGTCAACTCCTCAAAGCAAAACCTCCACTAGCAACTACTCCTTTCGGTTATATTCATAAGCAACGTTCTCTCTTACGAACTTGGTTCTATGTATAAGCAATAGTTTCGTTATGTCTAAAAATTTAATGCACTTTTTTCATTTTTACCCCCAATCACTTGTATATCTCTTTCATAGATGAGGGGTTTTTTTTTTTTTTTTTTGGGGGGGGGGGGGGGGGGGAGCAAATACCTTACACATTCATTGCTTTTAACTAATTTTAACAATCAGTTCATTTTATTTTATTTGAGTAATTTTTGCCTAAAAAGAGGACAAGAAGGAATATATTAGGATAGAGTCAGCTCTTCAGGTTCCACGCTGCACGCGCAACACGCCTCAATGGGTTAGAGTCAGCGGCAGAATTAACTCGCATCTGGGGGAAGTTGGCACCATTTTTGGCCTAAGCCTAATAGCCAACACCACTTTAGAGAGGGCAGAGAAGTTACTTTCAACAGATAGAGATGAACAAGTAATTTTTTATTTTTTAGAACTGTTGTTAGTGCCTTATCATAAAGATCGGAAGGAGTAGATGACGAACCAGAGCAAAATTCCAGGTCTTTAGAATCAACCTTCAGTTGAAGGCTTAGGTAGTACTCACTCTAGTCATATTTATAAACATCATTCTCTCTTATGGGCTTGGTCTTTTGTATAAGAAACAATTTTCCTTCATCTAAAAATTTAATATACTTTTTTCATTTTTTACCCCAATTAATTGCATGTCTCTCATATATCTTGTTTTTTTTTTTAAAAAAAAAAAAAATTATTCTCTCATCTTTTTTTTTCCCCCTGCTAATTCTCTCTCTCACTCATCATTTTTATAAATAAGAATATGTTTGAAAAAAATGTATCTCTTGGACATTCATTACTTTTAACTAATTTTAACCACCAAACATTGTGAATGATTTGGTTAGTTGTTACTCATATAAAAAAGATCGAAGGAAGTAGTGTCCTAGAGTTCCAAACTAGAGAGGAGCCGGATCCTTATCCAAAGCCCTTCACATAAAAAAGAGCCAACTCCTCAAGCAAAACCTCCACTAGCAACTGCTCTTACCAGTTATACTCCTAAAGTTTTTATTATAAAGTACCAATTAACAAGTATTCTTGGTCCTTTTTATAAGTTCACTCGCAAGTTTCCAATGAGTATTTAATTTATTTTTCTATATCTGCCCATATTTTATAAGGGTACTGAGAGAGAGTAACAATTAATATGATATTTGAGTTTAGTATAGTTAGTAAGGGTAATATTGGAAATCACTTGAATTTTAGGACAACTTTAATGATTTTAACAGTTATTATTGGTTTGTGAGAAATGATAGTTGGTGTAATATAATAAAGACGAGAGAGAGAGAGAGTATTTATAAGCAATGTTCTCTCTTATGAGCTTGGTCCTATGTATAAGCAATAGTTTAGTTATGTATAAAAATGTAAAGAACTTTTTTCCATTTTTACTCACAATCAATTGTATGTCTCTCTTATAATAAAAAAATAAATAAAAAATTGTATGTCTCTGTCATCTTTTTTCACATTCATTCTCTCTCACCCATTATCTTCATAAATACAGGTATATTTTTTTTGGGGGAGGGGGAGTAGATCTCACACATTCATTAGTTTTAACTTATTTTAACCACCACTTCCTTTTGCTTGATTTGAGTAATTGTTGCATAAAAAGAGGACGAGAAGGAACATATTAAGATAGAGTCAGCTCTTCAGGTTCCACGCTGCATACGCAACACGCCTTAATGGGATAGAGTCAGCGGCCGAATTAATGAACTTGCTGCGGGGAAGTTAGCACCATTATTGACCTAAGCCTGATAGCCATCCAACCCCACTTTAGAGAGGGCAGAGAAGTTACTTTCAACCGATAGAGATAAACAAATAATTGTGTGCAACCCAAGCCAAGTTAGATTAATTAAATTAAAAATACAAATTAATTATAAGGCATGGCATGTCACAATAATTTTGCATTAATATTAAATTTATATTCATTCAAAAAAGTCATGAAAAAGGCAATCTTTGAAGGAAGAACAAGTAGATTAAAATGCGATTTTCAACTCATTTCTTTATCCGACAGCGCCTCTAGCTTTTGTAAGAAACATTTTGTGAGTATGACTTATTCTTTTGTATAAGAGACTCTTAAAAGATGTTTCAAAATTTTGTTCAGTGGCTATTTTACCCCCATTGAATTACTCATCTTACTTATCTTTAATTCCGCTTTTTTTCTCCACCGCATATTCTCTGATCATCACTTAGTCTCTCTCTTCCATACAAATAAGTGTATTCTTGAACAAACCCTTTTTTTTTTTTTTAATGGCTCAAAAATCAAACTCTTTATCGTATCAGAAAATTTTCATAAATTGTTAGTTATATAATCACACAATTTTTTTTTTTTTTTTATCAAAATGATAAAATATTCTTGGGTTTAATGTTTATGTTTTGCGGGAACAAAAATTTTTTTGTCACTTTAGCAATAAAATGCGTGTGTTCCATTATAAAGAGAAGAGAAAATATTAGTGGGAGCCACTTTTTTTTTTAAAAAAATTGTCACTTTTACGTAAAATGCCCGTGTTCCATTGTAAAGAAGAGAGAAAATATTAGTGGAGCGCATTTACTTTTATATGAGTGTGGCGGAAAAAATATTTGAACGAAAGTAAAAACATTAAACTCAATATTTTTAGAATACATACTTATTACTTATTTCAGTTCGATATAAGATAGAATTGACTTTTTAAAAAGATATTATAAAAGCTAACTAAATTATTTTAAAATATTTATTTATTTTTCTCTAAACCATTTTGCTTAACATATAAATTGATATATAATTTAATGATACGACATATGATATTATTAAGTAACTTATTTAGCTTCTTTAATCTCTTAAAAAAATCAAATTTTTATTATATTTAGGACCGAAGGTATATTATAATAAAAATTCATAATGCAAACAATTATATTTCATAATTGTAATGTAAAGAAAAGGATATAATCAAAGACATATGAATCGTTATTGAGAATTTGGGATTATGTAGTATTATAGTCATTACTAGCTAGTTAGATACTACCACTCCGCTTTCATTTATAAATTGCAATTTTAACTATAAAAAAATTGGTTATTATATTTATAAGTCTATTTTAACCAAATAGATGAGATTGTGACAATTTTTCATATATTAATTGAAAATATAGAGAAAAGAAATAGTTGAAAGGTATCCAATCATAAAGGAGAGTAAAGTTGAAAATTCACCCCTTAATCATCGTTCAACTACCTCTTTCGATATGTGTGATTTTTCAAAAGTCGACTTATAAATAAGCACAGCACCGAGTAATATTATAATCTTTACGATGTTGACTTGAGAAACGTTTTGTTTTGTTTTTTTTTTTTTGCTCAAGAAACGTTTTGTTTATTTAGTCTAGCAGACCCCAAGACTTGTCATGTCTCAATCTCTTATCTTAGCAATTCATTCCCCACACGGCAAGTTTCTCTTACGTTTCCATACTTCGAACACTATAAATATGGCGCTTCTATTCTTCTCACTCCATATTCATATTACTCAGACAAAAACCATGGCTTCACTTAAACAAGCTTCAGTCTTCTTCTTACTACCTCTCTTGCTCATTTCTTCCACCTTCCAAGTGTGCCACGCTGCCGGAATCGCCGTCTACTGGGGCCAAAACGGCGGCGAAGGCTCCCTTGCCGACGCATGCAACACCGGAAACTACAAGTTCGTTAACATAGCTTTCTTATCCACGTTTGGTGGCGGCCAAACCCCAAAACTCAACCTCGCCGGCCACTGCGACCCCGCCGCCGGCACCTGCAAAGGCTATAGTGCCGACATCAAAACTTGCCAAAGCAAAGGCATCAAAGTGCTTCTCTCCCTCGGTGGCGCCACTAACACCTACTCTCTAAACTCCGCCGCCGAGGCCAACCAGCTCGCAACCTACCTCTGGAACAACTTCCTCGGCGGAAGTTCCAACTCACGGCCCTTAGGCAACGCCGTCTTGGACGGAATCGACTTCGACATTGAGCACGGCCCTGGGCAGCACTGGGATGAACTTGCTAGGGCTTTGAAGAAGTTCAACCAGAATCTGATCCTCTCCGCCGCACCACAATGTCCATTCCCCGACTCTCACCTGAGCTCCGCCATCAAAACCGGTTTGTTCAATTACGTCTGGGTTCAGTTCTATAACAACCCTTCATGCCAGTACACAGGTGGGAACATTAACAATCTTGTGAATTCATATAAACAATGGACCACCGTGAAAGCCAGCCAGGTGTTCTTGGGGGTTCCGGCATCCACGGCAGCTGCTGGTAGCGGGTTTATTCCGGTTAACGTTATGAAGTCTCAGGTTCTTCCCGCGATCAAAGGGTCGACTAAATATGGCGGAGTAATGCTCTATGACAGGTTCAATGATCTCAAAAATGGATATAGCAAGGCCATTATCGGTTCTGTCTAAGGAACTCATTAGCTGTATGCGTGCATTATTGAATAAAGGGTTTGCTTCCTACGTATTGTAAGCTACATGGCTGATATTAAAGCTGCTATATGTAATATCTCCATGTAATATGAATTTAAAATTCACAATAAAATATCTAGTGTTTCTTCTTCAACGTAGCTTTCTTATCGTTGACATTACAATAGTTACTACAATATTGAATGAATCAGGAAAGCCAAGTAGCTAGATTGTGTGTGTGTAGTCTTCAACCAATGACTTTTTCGGCAAAAATATCAGCGAGCTTTGAAAATAAACTAAAATAATAGAATTCTAGTAAAAGTATGATATACCAAAATATTTCCGGTATCTTTAAGCAAGAAGTTCTCTTAATTGAGATTCCTTTTTAATTAAAATTGACAATGAGAAGCGATTTTAGTAAAGCCAAGTGATGATTTCTACTCGCTAATGAATGAGATGGACAAGAGAGAGAGAGAGAGAGAGAGAGAGAGAGAGATGGAAAAAACCATTGAAATGATGTGTGGTGGTTATCCTTGCTTCTTGATTAATTGGGAATAGCGCTTATCTCATTAGTGCCTAAGGTTCTTAATAACCAATCGAATTAAACTAAGATTATGATAGGACAAAGATAATTCATTTGTTAAATTCATTTATCACTTCTAAAAATTGCGAAAAAAATAGGAGTCTAGGATTGACTGACACGCCAAGAGTTCAAACTCTCAAAAAATGTCTTTAAAAACACGACACAAGTTAAGTGATTGGACCTGTATAAATTTGTGGTGTGCATGATTCATTTACTCTAACTTATCATTAATATCAACGATATTCTTCTAACTCTATCTTCGTTTTATTTTTGTGCATTTATGTTCAAGTTTGGTTAAGTTTTTTTATTATCTTCCAATTCATCATTTAATCTCAAATAATATTGATTACCCGTGATTTTATTATTTTAGGGCATTTATTTTCAAATTTGGTTAAGATTTTTCCTTGGTTTGGAGAAATAATACCAATTAAAAAGTACTAAAATAGTCATCACAGAAAAGTCGTCATTGAAAGTCACCGCTGAAAGTGATATGTGAGAATTGTTATTGGAGCCTTATAATTATAAGGATTAGAAGGAGTAGATGACGAACCATATAAAAATTCTAGGTCGATCTTTAGAATCAACCTTCAGTTGAAGGCTTAGGTAGTACCCCCTCTGGCCATATTTGTAAACATCATTCTCTCTCAAGGGCTTGGTTTTTTGTATAAGCAACAATTTTTATTTATATAAAAATTTAACGTAATTTTTATTTTATTTTTACCCTAATAAATTGCATGTCTCTCATATCTCTTTTTTTTTTTCACTTATTCTCTCACCTTTTTTTCCCGCTAATTCTTTCTCTCACTCATCATTTTCATAAATAAGAGTATGTTTGAAAAAAGTAGATATCTTACATATTCATTACTTTTAACTAATTTTAAGCACTAGTTTGTTTTAAATGATTTGGTTAGTTGTTACTTATAAAAAATGGAAGGGGGTAGTGTCCTAGAGTTCCAAACTAGAGAGGAGCCGGATCCATATCCAAAGCCCTTCACATAAAACGAAAAAAAAAAAAAAAAAAAAAAAAAAAAAGGGTCAACTCCTCAAGCAAAACTGCCACTGGCAATTACTCCTTTGGTTATATTTATAAGCAACGTTCTCTCTTATAAGCTTGGTTCTACCTTCTACGTATAAGCAATAGTTTTGTTATGTCTAAAAATTTAATGCACTTTTTTTTTTCATTTTTACCCCCAATCAATTGTATATCTCTCTCATGTTTTTTCACATTCATTCTCTCTCACTCATTACCTTACTATGTTTGGGGGAGAAAAGTAAATCCCTTACACATTCATTGCTTTTAACTAATTTTAACCAACCAGTTCATTTTATTTTATTTGAGTAATTGTTGCCTAAAAAGAGGACCAGAGGGAATATATTAGCTAGGAATAGGATAGAGTCAGCGGCCGAATTAACTCGCATCTGGAGGAAGTTGGCACCATTTTTGGCCTAATAGCCAACACCACTTTAGAGAGGGCAGAGACGTTACTTTCAACGCATAGAGATAGACAAGTAACTGTGTGCAACCCAAGCCAAGTTAGATTAATTAAATTAACAATACAAATTAATTTAAGGCATGGCTCGTCACAATAATTTTGCATTAATATTAAATTTATATTCATTCAAAAAATTCATGAAAAAAGGCAATGTTTGAAGGAAGAACAAATAGATTAAAATGCGATTTTCAACTCATTTCTTTATCCGACAGCGCCTCTAGCTTTTGTAAGAAACATTTTGTGAGTATGACTTATTCCCTCGTATATGAGACACTTAGAAGATGTTTCAAACTTTTGTTTTGTGCCTATTTTACTCTCATTGAATTACTCATGTTACTTATCTTTAATTATGCTTTCTTTTCGACCGCATATTCTCTGATCATCACTTAGTCTCTCTCTTCCATATAAATAAGTGTATTCTTGAACAAACTATATTTTATTTAGAGTAAATACCCTTTTGGGTAGGGTTGATCAAGTTGTCCAGTGGTCTGGGTAACCCGACCCGGTCTGACTCGGTCTGGTCCGGTCTGCTGAAAAAAAAAATAGTTCGAGACCAACTTGAGCAGACCAGACCGGACTGATCTACTCGGGCTGGACC
This sequence comes from Acacia melanoxylon, assembly GCA_019022615.1. Classification (NCBI taxonomy): domain Eukaryota; kingdom Viridiplantae; phylum Streptophyta; class Magnoliopsida; order Fabales; family Fabaceae; genus Acacia; species Acacia melanoxylon. Next base: position 42,130 of record JAFJYJ010000050.1, read on the forward strand.
AGACCTCGGGCCAGGGGATCAGGTCACTTGGTCTGGTCCAGTCCGGCCCGACTTTTTTTTTTTTTTCTGCCAATTAGGGTTACTTGCAGCGCCGAGTAGGACACTTACAATCTTTTGAGGAAGGCGCCGCCTAATGCCCTAATCATGACCTGAGGCTTTCCCCTTTTCTCTGCATTAGCATCATCAAAACACTGACCCTCACCATTGTCACAAGTTAGAACTTAGAACAGCGGAGCTTGCGTCTCGAGAGGCCTGCTGGCGTGGAGAGATAATCGCAGCCACAGCATCGCATCGCCTGTTCGAAACGCAGCACAAAGAGAGAGCGAGAGATCATTGAACTTAGAACAAACGGAGCCTCCGACCGACTTTTTGGCCGGTTTGAAAGCTACAAACGCTGGGGTAAGAGCACTTACAAGCTCCGATTTACTCTTTTCTCAGTTTCTTGCTCCATTTTTTCTCCTCCGTTTCTTTCGCATCTTCATCAAATCGTCTATGGGATTTGACGATTGAATCCGGACCAGCGCTTCAAGCAGGATTCTCGTGCAAGGTAGGGAGTGGAACCAAATTCGTTTCTTGTCTGCTTTCATGGTTATGAAGTAATACCGATTTCGTTCGGATCTATGCATCTCCATTGACTGGCCGAACTACGATGGATTTCTTATTTTTCATTTTGGTTACGTGCCTAAATTTTTCAGATTTGATCATTTTGGTTCGTGCCTAAATTTTTTCCGATTTCGTTCGGATCTATGCAACTAATTAATGCATACATTTGCTTTGCTTCTATCATGCGGAAAATGACAACTTAAAGTTCATATATATGATATCCCAACATTAAATCGATCGCATATGTTCTCTCTAATCATGGTTCGCACGAGTAATCGTAAGATCATATATGCGACTTATTTGTCTTATTTGTGTTTTGTGCACTTTATTTTTCGTGATTGAGCTTTATTGATGAAGCTAAGTTTATATAAATTGGGAGCCTATGATTTCTGAAGCCACAATTTGGATAGAGCCTATGATTTATGCCCATGAATATTTTGTTGAAGCGTATGAATCTGAAAGAGTGAAGCTTATGAATATGAATACTTGATTTTCTTTTTGTTGCAGGCATGGAGGAAGAGCAAACTTCAAGTGTTGTATTAAGGAACTTCAATGATGATGTTTTTTTATTCTTGTTCAAGGTTGTTGGAGATTGTTAAGGATTTATGTATGATTAGGTGTTTACAGATTGTAATATTGTATTAAAGGAACTTTTATGATGTAGTTTTTTTTTTATCCTTGTTGCTTGTTGAATGTTGTTGGAGATTGTTATGGATTTATGATTAGGTGTTAATGTTATGTAATGTGTTTTTCTTGATTATAGGTATTCTTTTGTTCTTATTAGGTTCAATTTAAAACTTCCGTCAGGTTTGAACTGGAAATCTGGAATATTGCCTCCAAAAAATAAAGATATATATCCCAAACAGGCCTTGAATTTTGACCCAAAAAAAAAAAAAAAAAGAACAAGGGGTCCTGGACTAGTCCAGGCAGTCCCCCTGGACCAGTCTGGTCCAGCCCGACCTCGGGCTCGTGCTAGATCGACGGGACCTCGGCTGTTTTTCCGGCCGAGGAAATACCTGGACCGCACCTCGGGTAGGGGCCAGACCCGGTCTGGTCTGGTCCATGATCAACCCTACTTTTGGGTCCTTGAAAAAAAACACGGACCCCATTTTGGTCCCTCACACAAAGAAATGCCATTTTAGTCCCTGAAAAGGACGAATAAAGGTCGATTGGTGAACATTTTGGTCCCTCACAAATTTCTAAAAAACCATTTTTAGTCTATAAAAAAGTCTCATTTTAGTCCCCAGGAACTAAAATGGGGTCCGTGTTTTTTGTCAGAGACCCAAAAGGGTATTTACTCTTTTATTTATATATTTGTTATCTCGAACTAATTTTAACTAACATTTCAAACAACATAACGTGGTTATTGTCGGTTATAATAATGAAGGGAGTGAGTATTATTTGAGAATTGAGAGGAACATGCTTCCACTCACAAACTTCAAAATAAGAAAGCCAATAAGATACAATAACATTAAAGTACTGTCAATTGTTTCATTTGGTGTTACAGAGAGAAGATAAATCTGATTACACCCACGATTCATCGAGAAGATGATGAGCTTAGCTTTTCATCGGTCAACACATGTTCATTGTTCTCAAACACGGATGATAAAGCAATCAAAAATTTCTTGAATCTACAAGAAAACTAAAATGAATTTTGAGAAACATAGACATAAATAAGATGGAAGGAGAAAAATCATAGGAAACTAAAGCGTGAAATGATAATGATTTGTTTTATTCTATTCGTCCTGTTATTTAATGTTCTTTAATATAAGTGTTGGATCATGGCTCACCTGCCTAGATGTAAAAATATTGTCTGTTTTGGGTCCTCATCACCCTTCATGGCTTTAACACATGTCGAGAGGTATTCAGACTCATATAAAAGGTCTTTTATTCCCCTTCACAGCCCATATGAGACATAACACATGGTCATGCTAACTTTCTCCATATCGTTGTAATTTAAAGGGAGGTCCCAAGGCACTTGACAATATAATCTTGAAGGCACAATTTGCTCATTTCATTTGCATATATCAATATATGTATATCTATATATAGAAACACTAAAAAATACACATGCATGAGATATTCATGTAATTACTAATATATTATCCAAACTATTTAATTAGCTAATAAAAAAATATTGTTATCATTCATCTAGTAATATATGTCCTCATATTACGTACCAATTTTGCTCAACTATATCTGGCTTAGTAATTTAATAATACACTCACACACACAAAATGAATTCATGCTAAATCTCATTATTCATATATATTAGATATACAACACAATTTTAATTTTAGTTCCGGGAACGCAGCATGAAGAATGCATCATATATAATAAGATCTATTAAAGGCATCACTTATTTAATGATATAAAAAGAAAAAAAAATCATGGATAGTTAAAGATTTTATAAATATTTTAAAAAAAATTATAAATAAAATTTTCATCAATGCTTTTCAAAGTTAGAATTTTTGGATCTAATATTGATTTAATAAAATAATTGCTTTTATACCTAAAATGATCAATTGATTGCAAAGAGTATAATTTCTAATATCGTAAAAAGTTAATAAACCCTTTTTTTGTAATCGCCCAAAAAAACAAACTCTTTATCGTATCAGCAAAATTTAATAAACTGTTAGTTATATAATCACAAAAAAATAAAATAAAAATAATAATAATTATATCAAAATGATAAAATATTCATGGATAGTTAGAAACGTTTTGTGTATTTAGTCAAGCAGACCCCAAGACTTGTCATGTCTCAATCTCTTATCTTAGAAATGCATTCCCCACACGGCAAGTTTCTCTTACTTTTCCACACTTTGCTCACTATAAATATGGCGCTTCTATTCTTCTCACTCCATATTCATATTACTCAGACAAAAACCATGGCTTCACTTAAACAAGCTTCTCTCTTCTTCTTACTACCTCTCTTGCTCATTTCTTCCACCTTCCAAGTGTGCCACGCTGCCGGAATCGCCGTCTACTGGGGCCAAAACGGCGGCGAAGGCTCCCTTGCCGACGCATGCAACACCGGAAACTACAAGTTCGTTAACATAGCTTTCTTATCCACGTTTGGCGGCGGCCAAACCCCAAAACTCAACCTCGCCGGCCACTGCGATCCCGCTGCCGGCACCTGCAAAGGCTATAGTGCCGACATCAAAACTTGCCAAAGCAAAGGCATCAAAGTGCTTCTCTCCCTCGGTGGCGCCACAGACACCTACTCTCTAAACTCCGCCGCCGAGGCGAACCAGCTCGCAACCTACCTCTGGAACAACTTCCTCGGCGGAAGTTCCAACTCACGGCCCTTAGGTAACGCTGTCTTGGACGGAATCGACTTCGACATTGAGCACGGCCCTGGGCAGCACTGGGATGAACTTGCTAGGGCTTTGAAGATGTTCAACCAGAATCTGATCCTCTCCGCCGCACCACAATGTCCATTCCCGGACTCTCACCTGAGCTCCGCCATCAACACCGGCTTGTTCAATTACGTCTGGGTTCAGTTCTATAACAACCCTTCATGCCAGTACACAGGTGGGAACATTAACAATCTTGTGAATTCATATAAACAATGGACCACCGTGAAAGCCAGCCAGGTGTTCTTGGGGGTTCCGGCATCCACGGCAGCTGCCGGTAGCGGGTTTATTCCGGTTAACGTTATGAACTCTCAGGTTCTTCCCGCGATCAAAGGGTCTACTAAATATGGCGGAGTAATGCTCTATGACAGGTTCAATGATCTCAAAAATGGATATAGCAAGGCCATTATCGGTTCTGTCTAAGGAACTCATTAGCTGTATGCGTGCATTATTGAATAAAGGGTTTGCTTCCTACGTATTGTAAGCTACATGGGTGATATTAAAACTGCTATATGTAATATCTCCATGTAATATGAATTTAAAATACACAATAAAATATCTAGTGTTTCTTCTTCAACGTAACTTTCTTATCGTTGAGATTACAATAGTTACTACATTATTGAAGGAATCAGGAAAGCCAAGTAGCTAGATTGTGTGTGTGTGTAATCTTCAACCAATGACTTTTTTGGCAAAAATATCGGCGAGCTTTGAAAATAAACCAAAATAATAGAATTCTAGTAATAGTATGATATACCAAAATATTTCCCGTATCTTTAAGCAAGAAGTTCTCTTAATTGAGATTCCTTTTTAATTAAAATTGACAATGACAAACGATTTTAGTAAAGCCAAGTGATGATTTCTACCAACTAATGATTGACTGACGAAGGAACTAAGCTCCTTGTTTTGGGGATTTTCTTGATTAAAAGTGATGAATGAGATGGACAACACACACACAGAGAGAGATGGGAAAAACCATTGAAATGATATGTGGTGGTTATCCTTGCTTCTTGATTAATTGGGAATAGCGCTTATCTCATTAGTGCCTAAGGTTTTTAATAACCAATCAAATTAAACTAACATTAATATAGGACAAAGATAATTCATTTGTTAAATTCATTTATCACTTCTAAAAATTACGCAAAATATAGGAGTCTAGGATTGACGTACTGACATGCCAAGAGTTCAAACTCTCAAAAAATGTCTCTAAAAACAGGACATAAGTTAAGTGATTAGACCAAACCGGTATAGATTTGTTGTGTGCAGCATGATTCATTTACTCTAACTTATCATTAATATCAACGAAATTCTTCTAACTCTATCTTCGTTTTATTTTTGGGCATTTATGTTCAAGTTTGGTTAAGTTTTTTATTATCCTCCAATTCGTCATTTAATCTCAAATAATATTGATTACCCGTGATTTTATTATTTTTGGGCATTTATTTTCAAATTTGGTTAAGATTTTTCCTTGGTTTGGAGAAATAATACTAATTAAAAAGTACTAAAACAGTCATGACAGAAAAGTCGTCATTGAAAGTCACTGCTGAAAGTGATATTGTTATTGGAGCCTTATAATTGTAAGGATTAGAAGGAGTAGATGAGGAACCATATAAAAATTCTAGGTCGATCTTTAGAATCAACCTTCAGTTGAAGGCTTAGGTAGTACCCCCCTCTGGCCATATTTGTAAACATCATTCTTTCTCAAGGGCTTGTTTTTTTGTATACGCAACAATTTTCATTTATATAAAAATTTAACGTAATTTTTTTTTTTACCCGAATAAATTGCATGTCTCTCATATCTCTTTTGTTTTTTTGTTTTTCACTTATTCTCTCATCATTTTTTTCCCGCTAATTCTTTCTCTAACTCATCATTTTCATAAATAAGAGTATGTTTAAAAAAAGTATATATCTTACATATATATTCATTACTTTTAATTAATTTCAAGCACTAGTTTGTTTTAAATGATTTGGTTTTTTTTTTTTGATATAAAAAATGGTGCTAAGTGTGCAACCACTTTGGGTTCTACAGTGGCAAGGACAACCCTCCCAACGGTGGTAGCTCCATATAAGGTGGATTACGAGTGGTTTTTGCTTTATCAGAACTCGAACCCTAGACTCTTAAGGGAATCCGGCGCGTTCATTGGGACCAACCACATGTTGGTAGTTAGTTGTTACTTATAAAAAATGGAAGGGGGTAGTGTCCTAGAGTTCCAAACTAGAGAGGAGCTGGATCCATATCCAAAGCCCTTCACATTTTTTTTTTTTTTTAAAAGGGTCAACTCCTCAAGCAAAACCGCCACTGGCAACTACTCCTTTCGGTTATATTTATCTCTCTTATAAGCTTGGTCCTACGTATAAGCAATAGTTTTGTTATGTCTAAAAATTTAATGCACTTTTTTTTCATTTTTACCCCCTATCAATTGTATATCTCTCTCATCTTTTTTCACATTCATTCTCTCTCACTCATTATCTTACTATGTTTGGGGGAGAAAAGTAAATCCCCTACACATTCATTGCTTTTAATTAACTAATTTTAACCAACCAGTTCATTTTATTTTATTTGAGTAATTGTTGCCTAAAAAGAGGACCAGAAGGAATATATTAGCTAGGAATAGGATAGAGTCAGCTCTTCAGGTTCCACGTTGCATACGCAACACGCCTCAATGGGATAGAGTCAGCCGCCGAATTAACTCGCATCTGGAGGAAGTTGGCACCATTTTTGACCTAATAGCCAACACCACTTTAGAGAGGGCAGATATGTTACTTTCAACGGATAGAGATAGACAAGTAACTGTGTGAAACCCAAGCCAAGTTAGATTAATTAAATTAACAATACAAATTAATTTAAGGCATGGCTTGTCACAATAATTTTGCATTAATATTAAATTTATATTCATTCAAAAAATTCATGAAAAAGGCAATCTCTAAAGGAAGAAAAAATATATTCAAATGGGATTTTCAACTCATTTCTTTATCGACAGTGCCTCTAGCTTTTGTAAGAAACAATTTGTGATTATGACTTATTCCCTTGTATATGAGATACTTCGAAGATGTTTCAAAATTTTGTTGTGTGCCTATTTTACCCTCTTTGAATTATTCATGTTACTTATCTTTTTGTTTTTGTTGGTGTAAAACGAGGCATTCAGCCTGATCTTATTACTGAATCAAAATGGACCTGGGATAAGATACTCCCATTGCGTCTCTGTACAGTAAATCAACAATACATTATGGTGGGGAATTAAAAATAACATATAATTCCTCCTGACTAAAGCTATAACCAGCAAGAGCATCTGCACATTTGTTGCTCTCTCTGTATATGTGCTCAAATTTAATACTTACAAAACATGACATTACTTCCTTTATTGTTGATAGCAACCTCGAGTCCTCGTTCTCTTCCAGCTGCAGATTAACTAGAGTAGAAACTGCTGCAGAGCTGTCACATTCCAAAATAACCTTGCTGTACTGATTGCTGATAGCTAACTCCAGGCCTGTCAACACAGCCCATAACTCGGATTTGTAAGCATCACAAACACCCAATTTCCTTGTGAACCCACTCAGCCATCTACCATCCTCACCTCTTGCTAATCCTCCACACCCCGCTACCTGCTGGCTGCATCGAGATGCGCCATCAATGTTGATCTTTACCCATCCCTCTTGAGGAGGCAGCCACCCAATATTCACACTCGTCCGTATACCACTGACCCTGCCAAACTCCAAGCTTGCTCTCCTAATTTCCTGCACATACCGAGCTACAATGGCTCCACGATTATCATGTAACACAAATCCTTCCTCAAACCTGGTTTTGTTTCTCCAACTCCACAATAACCAGCAGGCCACTCCAAACACTAAGCACCAATCCTCCCTTGGCCTAGCTAAGTTCCACACAAACCAGTCAAATCCTTGCTTTCTCACGAACTGGTCTTCAACCTTCCCATTACTCAATTCCTTCCATAATTTCCAAGCCACCTCACAATCCCTCATATAACATGCATCAAGCTCTCATTTTGAAGGAGGCAGCATTGACAGTAGGGATCTCCTCCCACTAGATAACAGAATCTCTCACTTGTTAACAGTCTGTCTTGCATTGCTAACCAAAGGAACATCTGGACCCTTCTTGGTCCCTTCCATTTCCTTAAAACACTCCACTTACTCCCTCCAGTCGGCTGCTCATTTCGAAGTATGTGATACATTTCAGCCACCACATACTTTTGATTCATACTACTTCCCCATCGAATACTATCTTCCTTATCCAATCTATATGGGGGCAGGGCAGTCAGGACCGTAGCTCTGCCAACCTCATTTAATTTCTCCCAAAATTGTCCCCTATCCCACTGGCCATTTGCATCAGCCATGTCAGCCACTCTCAATTGTCTCTCAGTATCAATCACCTTTTCAGGACATAAATCACATAAGCGTCTCCCCCATCTAGCCATCGATCACACCAAAAAGACACTTGCTCCCCGCTGCAAACCTCCCAGCATATATTTTTATCAACAGCAGGACCAATTCTGGCCACACTTTTCCAAATTTCAGAGTCTGTTTTCACAACCTTACACTCCTTTACAATTTCTGCTTGCCTGCCATATTTTCCAGTCAGCACTTTAGAGCAAAAGCCACTTGGATCTGCAATTATGTTCCAAGCTACCCTTCCCAACAAAGCCTCATTCATGACCCCCAGCTTCCTTATGTTGGGAAAAATTGCTTTGATCCCACTTATTAGGAAAATGGAGGTATAAACAGATGAAGAACAATAATTTTATTATAAGAGAAACTCAAATAAATATACACAAATGTATTTCTCTCACACACTATTTTTTCTGTCTCACACACAAAACTATCTTATATTTTTCTCACAGAATAACTCTCTCACTTTTCTCTATCATAGTGCTTCAGCACACTATCACAAATCTCTCTCTATTTCTCTTTATCTCATTCTATTTCATTTCTCTCGGATGATATCGGATACATACTCAACACACATATATATAGATTTCCTAAACCGCCTAAATCTATTATTTTATTAATTCTTTAAACCGACTTGTAAACTTCGTTGTATCTTCAATTGCTTTCTTGTAGTTTCAGGATGTCTCCATAATTTTCCTGTCCCTTCCACACTTTTCAGCTACCTTTTTGACTTTCTTTCTCAATTAATAACTTATCAATTACGTAGCCTTATTCTGCATATTCTTTTCTTTATAGCTAAGCCACCTTTTTTGACTTTTCAAAGTTGCTTTGTATTTTCTCATACCCACTACTTGCTTCTCCTTTGTTCTAGTCTGGCGGTAATGGGAAGAAGGAAATATCAAATTGTTTTGACTCATGCTTCCATATTATTATGGTGATTTCTACATGCTTCCATCTTGACGGTGGATGAGATAAAATTGAGTTTGAAATTCTAACACTCCCCCTCAAACTCGATTTTCCATACCAATCATATAATTGAACTTATTGAATGTATCAGTCTTCAATGGCTTCGTGAAGATATCGCAAGTTGTTCTTCTATTACGCAATAGGTTAATTCCACAACTTTATTTTTGACTTGCTCCGAATAAAATGATATTTGGTGTCAATGTGTTTGCTTCGGTTGTGAGAGAGACTGGATTCTTTGCTAGTGAAATTGCCGACTTGTTGTCCACATGTATGGTGATTCAACCTTCTTGCTTATAACATAACTCATTCAAAATATTTTAAAGCCATATTGCTTGACATGTACACGCTGCAGCGGCAATGTATTCATCTTCACATGATGAAAGAGCAATTGTCTGTTGTTTCTTTGACGACCATGAAAATATTGCCGAACCAATATGAAATGCATACCCTGATGTGCTTTTACGATAATCTAAATCTCCACCATAATCACTATCTGAATAACCAATTAACTTTGAATCTTGGGAATGCGTATAGAACAATCCATGATGGATAGTTCCTTTGATGTATCTCAAAATTCTTTTTGCTTGACGAAAATGATCTTGCTTTGGCTGCTCCATATATCTGCTAATTAAACCTACTGCATACATAATATCTGGTCTAGTGAAAGTTAAGTACCTCAAGCTTCCAACCAGGCTCTTGAATAGCGTTGGGTTTACTGGTTCTCTTTCTGAATGGGCTGTTAACTTCATTCATGCTTCTATTGGCGTTGAAACAGGCTTGCAATCTTTCATTCTGAACCTGCTCAATATTTCTTGTGCATATTTCTTTTGTGACATAAATGTTCCTTCCTCCATTTGTTTTACTTCAACTCTAAGAAAATAAGACATCTCTCCAATATCTGTCATTTCAAACTCTCTCGTCATGGCTTCTTTAAACTCAGCAAACATACTTGGATTATTTCCTATAAAGATCATATCATCCACATATAGACATACAATCATTATATCTCCATCTTCATTCCTTTTTGTATATAACGCATACTCATACGAACTTTTCACAAATCCATTCTTCTGAAAGTATTCATCTATTCTTGTGTTCCATGCTCTTGGAGCTTGCTTCAATCCATATAGTGCCTTCTTCAACCGGTAAACTTTGTCCTCTTCTCCTTTTATTATGTATCCTGGTGGTTGTTCAATATATACTTCTTCTTCTAAGTAGCCGTTAAGGAAAGCGACTTTACATCCATCTCGGGTATATTTTCCATTTGTTTTGTCTTGAAATTGTCAGAAGAAGTTTGATAGTGTCAATCCTTGCAATGGTGCAAAAACCTCTTCATAATCAATTCCGTATTTCTGCTTGTAGCCTTTTGCCACTAATCTCGCCTTGTATTTCTCCACCTTTCCTTCTTTGTTGGTCTTTGTCTTGTATACCCACTTTACTCCAATGGGCTTATGCTCCTTAGGCATAGTTGTAAGCTTCCACGTGTCATTCTTTTTAATTGCGGTGATTTCATCATTCATAGCTTTCTTCCACTTTTCATCCTCTGCTGCTTCTTCATATGTCACCGGATCACATTCTGCTACTAAACAAAATAATGAATAATCAAGTGTAGTTTGTACCGGATCTGTAGCATCATAGATATCACTTAAGCTTCTTATTTTTTGTCTTGCTCCCCCTGAACTGCTACTGTTTTCTGATGTTGATGATGTAGATGCAGGAGTTGTTGGATTAGGACTTGGTGGAGGTGTTTGATCATTATCTACCTCGACCGTTTAATCTTTTGAATCAACATCATCTTTAAAGAATAAGCCTTCCACTCTTTTCTCTTCATCACTCAATTTCCAATAGTCTGCTTCATCAAACTCTACATCTCTTGAGATAATTACCTTTTTGGTTAGAGGATTATACAATTTGTAGGCTTTACTTCGATGCGCGTAGCCAATGAAAATGCACTTTTCTCCTTTGTCATCTAACTTCTTCCTTTTCGATCCGGAATATGAGTGTATGCTATACAACCAAAGATTCTTAGATGGCTCACCTTTGGTTTCTTACCACTCCATGCTTCATTTGGAGTTTTGAACTTGACACTTTTTGTTGGACAATGATTTAATAGATAAGTAGCACACTGAACAGCTTCGGCCCAAAAAGTTCTTGGCATATGCTTTCCTTTAAGCATGCTTCTTGTCATATCGAGAATTGTGCGATTCTTCCTTTCTGCAATTCCATTTTGTTGTGGCGTGTAGGCAGCTGTCAGTTGATGAATTATTCCATGTTCCCGGAAAAATTCTTCAAATAATCTGGAAGTATATTCTCCTCCTCTATCTGTCCTGAGCACTTTCAAATATCGACCACTTTGCTTTTCTGCCATTACCTTAAATTCCTTGAATTTATCAAGAGCTTCTGACTTTTCTTTGAGAAAGTACACCCAAGCTTTTCTACTGAAATCATCAATAAATGTGATATAGTACCTGTTTCCTCCAAGTGATGGAATGTCAATTGGACTAGCTATATCTGAGTGAACCAGTTGTAGTGGTCTTTTTGCTCTCCATGACTTACCGACCTCAAATCTTTGTCTATGTTGCTTTCCTCGCATGCATCCTTCACACAGTTGATCTGGATAATTTATTATTGGCAATCCATACACCATCCTCGCTTTTGATAACAACTTCAGGCCAGTGAATCCGAGATGACCAAATCTAAGATGCCACAACCATGAATTATCTTCAACGATAGACTTCATGCATTTGATTCCTCCTGACTGTATATTCAACTTGAATAGACGATTGCTTGTCATATCAACTTTCGCTATCAATTCTCTTTTCTGATTTCTTATGATGAGACGGCTATCTTTTAAATGTATGTCATATCCCTTCTCCAATAGTTGACCTAGACTGAGGAGATTGATCTTCAAAGATGGTATATAGAAGACATCTGAAATGTAGCTTCTATCTCCATTCCTTGTAAATATCGTAATATTACCTTTGCCTTTAACTGGGACTTTTGATTGATCGCCGAATGTGACTTCGCCTTGGACTTCTTCATTCAACTCGTGAATAATTCCTTTTGCCACTCATGTGATTGCTTGCTCTCGTATTGAGATACCACACATCTTTTCCATTATCTTCTTCACCTTTATAAGAGAACAAGATGGCCAGTTTATCAACTTTGTCTTTATTTGCTATATAAAGACTTCGCTCTTCAACTTTAGCAGCATCTCTGCACTCGTAACTGAGATGACCAAATCTATTACAATTATAACATTGTAATTGGGATTTACCACCTCTTTGTTGAGATCTACCTCCTTCTCTGGTTAAAAATCCTCGACCTCGGCTTTGGCCACGACCTCGATTATATGATCCTTGATCACGTTCAAAATCTGCTGTATAGGTTTCAAACCTTCCATTTGATTGGCCATATCCACTGCGTCTAACACGACCACCTTGAACATTGAAACTGCCTCGGGTGTTATATCCACCTCTATATCCACCACGATTTCCTCGACCATGACCATAGTCGCTACTTCGGCTTGGTTTTTGTTTAAAGACAATTTGCTTTGCAAGGCTTGCTCCAAATTGCTAGAGCCTTCATTTAAATTCATTCTTTGCTCGTGAGCTTGAAGAGAACCCACAAGCTCATCAACAGACATATCTGACAAATCTTTAGCTTCTTCAATGGCAGTAACAATGTAATCAAACTTTCTAGTTAATGACCGTAGAACTTTCTCCATTACTCTGATATCATCTAAAGTCTCTCCATTTCTTTTCATCTCTTTGGCCACCTTTTGCACTCGTGAGACATAATCTGTAACTGGCTCTGCATTCTGCATCTTCAAATTCTCAAATTCTGCTCTAAATGATTGCAGTCGTACCTTTTTGGCTTTGTCTACTCCTTCACAAGACTTTTGTAAAATCTCCCATGCATTTTTGGATGATTTTTCATCGATATTTTCTCAAAGTTTGATTCATCAACACCTTGAAAAATCAAGAATAAAGCCTTCTTGTCCTTCTTCCGAGAATCTCTAAGCGTCTTCCTCCTCGAGCATCGATAAAGGCCGCTTCACCCCGGCGGCGCATTAGCGAGAGCTCCGTGTATCCATCCTCAACAAGGTCCCAAATATCTTGAGAACCTAATAACACCTTCATCTGAATGCTCCAGTTTCCATAATTGCCTTTTGACAATTTTGGAATTTGCGGTTGCACCATCTCCGCCATCTTTGATCAACTTAGCTCTGATACCACTTGTTGGGAAAAATTGCTTTGATCCCACTTATTAGGAAAATGGAGGTATAAACAAATGAAGAACAATAATTTTATTATAAGAGAAACTCAAATAAAAATACACAAATGTATTTCTCTCACACACTATTTTTTTTGTCTCACACAAAACTATCTTATATTTTTCTCACAGAATAACTCTCTCACTTTTCTCTATCATGGTGCTTCAGCACACTATCACAAATCTCTCTCTATTTCTCTTTATCTCATTCTATTTCATTTCTCTCGGATGATATCGGATACATACTCAACACACATATATATAGATTTCCTAAACCGCCTAAATCTATTATTTTATTAATTCTTTAAACCGACTTGTAAACTTCGTTGTATCTTCAATTGCTTTCTTGTAGTTTCGGGATGTCTCCATAATTTTCTGTCCCTTCCACACTTTTCAGCTACCTTTTTGACTTTCTTTCTCAATTAATAACTTATCAATTACGTAGCCTTATTCTCGCATATTCTTTTCTTTATAGCTAAGCCACCTTTTTTGACTTTTCAAAGTTGCTTTGTATTTTCTCATACCCACTACTTGCTTCTCCTTTGTTCTAGTCGCGGTAATGGGAAGAAGGAAATATCAAATTGTTTTGACTCATGCTTCCATATTATTCTGGTGATTTCTACATGCTTCCATCTTGACGGTGGATGAGATAAAATTGAGTTTGAAATTCTAACACCTTAATCCCAATCCCCCATTCTTTTTCTCCTTACAAAGTGTCTCCCAACTTACTGCATGTACCCTTTTTTTTTCCTTCCTCACTACCCCATATAAAATTTCTTTGTAACTTCTCCATTTTCCTAATCACCCCTACGGGGAAAACTAGAATGTTGCATAGAATAGACGGCCATTTGATTTGTAATGCTTGTACTAGTGTAATGCGCCCAAAAACGATAGTAGTTGTCTCTTCCGGCTACTAAGTTTTGCTTGCATTTTATCAAGCGCAGGTATTGGTACTTGCTATTACTCCTCCTTCCTCTTGTTATGTATGGTCCCAAGTACCTCCCCAAGTCTTCCATTCGTTTAAAGCCGGTGTACTCACATAATTCATTTTGGGCACATCTATCCATATTACGTGAAAAGAAGATTGGTTTTTTGTGAATTCACTCTTTGACCCGATGCTTCACCAAATTTATCTAGTATATCCATAACAGCACTTGCATTCTCCAAATTAGCCTCACATACAAGGAGTAGGTCATACGCAAAGAGCAAATGGGACACCTCAACTCCGTTTCTGCCTAATTTGATTGGTTTCCACTGGTTGCTATGAACACAGTCAGCTATCATGTGAGAAAGTTTATCCATCCCCAACACAAACAAGTATGATGATAAGGGGTCACCTTGCCTAAGCCCCCTTGTAGGTTCAAACCCATCTCTCTTACTTCCATTCCATAAGAGTGACATGTTGGCCGACATCATGCACCCTTTTATCACTTTTATCAAATGCTCATCAAAACCAATTTCAGCTAGGACACTCCCAATAAATCCCCATGACATTCTATCATATGCTTTTTCCAAGTCTATTTTAATGATTATATATCCCATTCTTCCTTGCAGTCTATTCATGGAATGAACCAATTCCTTAGCAATTATTATGTTATCATGGATGTTTCGTTTTTCGGCACAAAGCTTGTTTGATACGGGGACACTAATTTATCCATGAGGGGTTTCAGCCGGTTCACTATCAGTTTAGCTAAGCCTTTATATAGAACATTACATAAGGCTGTAGGTCTGAATTGACTTTCCTGCTCAGGCAATTCCACTTTCGGTATGAGGACTATGAGGGTTTCATTGATTTCCCGAATCCTCTCTAGATGTCTCCATAATACTTTCATAAAATCAGTAACAGCCTCCCCCACTTCTCTCCAGTTTTGCTGATAGAAAATTGCAGGAAAGCCATCCTTACTAGGTGCCTTGAAGCTCCCCATCTGAAAGAAGACTTTCTTTACTTCTTCATCATCAATTCCCTTTCCTGCATTTGTTAACCTTTCAACCCTAATCACCCCCCATTGCTGCTCTATTTGAATCCACCCTCTGTTTTCATTTTCCTCACTAAACAAGCTGGTATAGAAGTTCTGAAACATCTATACAATGTTTGCTTCCTCCTTTACCCATATCCCATTATTGTCCTTAAGCGCATTTATTCTATTTCTCCTTCGTCGAATCAGTGTTTTGGTATGATAGTATCGCGTGTTGCAATCGCCATCCTCCAACCAACGTCCTCTAGACTTTTGGAACCACATCACGTCCTCTTGTCTTAAAGTGTTCATTAATTCCTCCTCCAACTCTCTTTCCAGGTTAATAAGAAACGGGTTACAGCATCTATCAAAGCTACACTGGACCCCTTTCAACCTATTAAGAAGTCGGCGCTTCCTACCTTCAAGTAGACCGAAGACGTCCTTGTTCCAACGTGAAAGCAAGTGACTCAAATTGAACAACTTAACGTGGACCTCCTCTTCTCCTCTCCAGTTGTCCCTCAAGACCCCTTCAAATTGCTCATGTGACTGCCTCGTGGCCTCATAACGAAATCTCTTCTCTCTGAATCCCTGCCAATCAGCATTTAAATTCACAAGGATTGGGTGGTGGTCTGAGCAAAGTCGTGGGACAATTCTAGCCACAGTCTTATCAAATTTTTCTAGCCACTCTACGTTGCACAAACACCTGTCCAATCGCTTGAACACCCTTTCAAGGCCTTCCCACTTAGGCCCCTTCCATGTGAAAAAGGGTCCCTTTGCCTCTACATCAATAAGTCGACATCCCTCTATCCATTCATTGAATCTTCGACACCGCGAATCATTAACTCTACCTCCACCCTTTTGCTCCAACGGTGTCTTAATCTTGTTGAAGTCTCCAGCTAGCAGCCATGGCCCTGAAATGCTAGCAGCCAAATCTTGCAGCTCCTCCCTCATTTGTACACGTCTTTGTTCAGTAGGGCTAGCATACACGGCCGTAAACAACATGCTTTACGCACCCAACTTCGTTGGTGAATAAACCGATCGTTCTTCACCAAGACGTCCACATTCAAATCCTCTCTTTCCCATATGATCCATATTCCTCCCGAGAAACCATCGGCCTCCATCCGAATTGACTTCCTGTATCCCCATTGTCGGATAGCTCTAGTTGCTTGAGCCCCACTAATGCGTGGCTCTAACATCACTATAATATCCAGTTTGTACCTAGTCTTCATATCTCTTAGTACCGATGCAACCCCGCTAGCGCACCCCGCAATTCCGAGACTACAACATTTAACATAATAAAAACGTTGGTATAGGTGGTGACCAAATAGAACTAATCGGCGAAACATGGATACTCGACCCCTCCCCATGCACTCCTCCAAAATCTCTATTTGGACGGCAAGCCGTCCACTTGCTCCCCTATCACCCGAGATCCATTGACTTGGTATCCTTTCCCCCACTCTCATGTCTCCAGGCTTCAAATTTTCCTTTCCCTTTGTTGGAACTCCCTCTTTATACTCTTCCCCAAGCCACCCGCATGATCGCCTTTTTGCTTCTCCATGGATGGCGGTGTCGTCGGTCTTGATTGTGCCGGCGTTGCTTTCGCTTACTTTCTCTTAGCACCCGATTCGCCTTTGTCCCCGCTCGACCGCTCTCTTGTGACCTCCTCTCCAAGCCCCGTGATCGCGCTTTATCCGAGGTCTTCACTCCATCCCCTCTTGCTATTTTTCTCATGTTACTTATCTTTAATTATGCTTTCTTTCTCGACCGCATATTCTCTCGCTCATCACGGTCTCTCTCTTCCATACAAATAGGTGTATTCTTGGACAAACTATATTTGATTTATATATTTGTTATCTCAAACTAATTTTAACTAACATTTCAAACAACATAACGTGGTTATTGTGGCTTATAATAACGAAGGGAAAGAGTATTAAAGTATCCATCAATTGTTTGATTTGGTGTTACTGAGAGAGAGAAGATAAATATGATTACACCCACGATTCCCCAAGAAGATGATGAGCTTAGCTTTTCATCGGTCAACTTATGTTCATTGTTATCAAAAAGTTTCACTTTTTGTGGTTGCAAGTCTGGAATCTGCACCACGAAAGACAAATTAAAGCAATCAAAATTTACTTGAATCTACAAAAAACTAAAATGAATTTTGAGAAACATAGACATAAATGAGATAGAAGTAGAAAAATCAAAGGAAAGTAAAATGTAAAATGATAATGATTTGTTTCATTCTATTCTTCCGGTTCTTCAATATAAGTGTTGAATTATGGCAGATCAGCCTGGGTGTAAATCTTATAATATTCTTTTAAAATAAAACAATGGAATAGAATTTTTATAATAAACATAATTAAAAAAGGCCGATGTATCTTTGGGCCAGCGTCCTCAATGGCATGTCGATCCACACATCACAAAGCCAAACTCTTAATATTGTCTGCTTTGAGGCCCCATCACCCCTCATGGCTTTTAAAAACGTGTAGAGAGAGAGAGAAGATATTCAAGCCGTTATAAAGACTCTTTTGTTCCCTTCCCCAGCCGATGTTGGATATAACACAATAGTTATGCTAATTTTCTTTGTATCATTGTAATTTAATGGAAGGTCCCCAGGCACTTGTCAATATAATCTTAATGGCACAATTTGCTCATTTGATCTGCATATACCAATATATGTATATTTGTATATAGAAACACTAAAAAATACACATGCATGAGATATTCATGTAATTACTAATGTATTATCCAAACTATTTAATTGGCAAATTAAAAAATATTGTTATCATTCCATCTAGTATTATATGTTCTCATATTACGTACCAATTTCACTCAACTATATCTGGCTTAGTAATTTAATAATACACACACAGAATGTATTCATGCTAAATCTCATTATTCATCTATATTATATGTACAACACATTTTAATTTTTTTTTTCCGGGAGCGCAGCATGAAAAATGCATCATATATAATAAGATCTATTAAAGGCATCACTTATTTAACGAATTAAAAGGAAAAAAAAACTTCATAGATAGTTAACGATTTTATAAAAAGGGTTAAGTATCATTTTTGCCCTGAAGTATCTCTCAGGGAGCAATTTTGCCCCGAAAGTTTTTTTGGAGCAATGTTGCCCCGAAAGTTTTTTTGGGAGCAATGTTGCCCCTCCGTTAACGGTTAACGGTCAACTAACCGTTGACCGTTAGGGTTGTTAACGGAGGGCAAAATTGCTCCCAAAAAAAAATTCGGGGCAAAATTGCTCAAAAAAAAAAAAAAAAACTTTCGGGCAAAATTGCTCTGGGGGTAAAAAAATGTTAAAAATGTTATTTATGACATCATATATTTTTAATTCTTATTTATATAATATCTAGGGGTGGAAATAGGCCACCAACCTAGGTTTCACCCTTAATTCAAATTTGTTTAAAGTAAGCCTATTTTTGCTTGTTTGAAGTACACTTGTTTTGCGGTGAGACATGTGGCCTATTAGCCTAATTATAAAATTTTTAAAAAGATAGATCGCCTTAACAAGGTACAGGCTAGGCTCAGGCTGAAAAAATAGCCTCTAGGAGGCCACAGGCTAGGCTTAGACCACTTTGTTGGCGAACAGTTGACTGACTGTTTCATCCCTTAGATATTATATAAATAAGAATTTAAAATATATGATATCATAAATAACTTTTTTAACTTTTTTTTTTGGATTAAGTAGCAATTTTGCCCCCGGAAGTTTTTTGTGGAAGCAATTTTTCCCCTCCAACAGTTGACCGTTAGTTGACCGTTGATGGAGGGGCAACATTGCTCTCGAAAAAAAAAAACTTCCGGCAACATTAAAAAAAAAACTTTCAGGGCAAAAATGGTACTTAACCCTTATAAAAATTATAAAGACATTTTTCATCAATCCTTTTCAATGTTAGAATTTTTGGATGTAATAATGATGTAATAAAATAATTGATTTTATCCCTAAAATGTTCAATTGACTGCAAAAAATATAATTTCTAATATCGTAAAAAGTTAATAAACCCTTTTTTTCTAATGGCCAATAACATAAATTCTGTATGGTATCAGCAAAATTTAATAAACTGTTCGTTATATAATCTCAAAAATAAATTTATCAAAATAATAAAATTTTTTTAGAATTACATTCTTATAACTCTCTTCAGTCATAAAAATAAGACAAATTTGACTATTTTAAATATATTAAGAAATCTAATTAAATTATTTTTTCTCCAAACTATTTTACATAACATATAAATATATATATAATTTAATGATACACAAAATATTATATGATTTAACAACTTTAATTTTTTTCAAAAAAATCAATTCTGTTATATATATATATATATATATATATATATATATATATATATATATATATATGGCCGGAGGAGTATAATCTTTACGGTGTTGACTTGAGAATCGTTTTGTTTATTTAGTCAAGCGGACCCCAAGACCAGTGTTGTCAAAAACTAGTGTAAAAACGTAAAAACTTGTTTTTTTTTAGGGTCATACGTGCTAAAACGCAAGTAAAAACTGTCATGAGTAGAAACCGGTAGAAACTCCGTTCAAATACGTAAAAACGGTAATGTTTTTACCGTTTTTACTTTAACAAAAAAAGGATGATTTTTTTTTTACCCCAAAAAATGATGAAAAGTTGAAAACCCTATTTCCATCGTGCATCTTGGACTAGGGATTACTAGAGAATGGAGTGGAGATTTGAATAGTTATATATAGTTTTTAACGTATTTCCATATTTATAAACATAAGATTTTAACGTAAATTTTTTTAACATGTTTTTTTTTTTAATGTTTTATATAGTTATATAACTTATATCTTTTAAATATGAAGTTGTTTATTAAATTTTGAGTAGTAATTTTTTTTTCAAGTGTTTGTGTGTGTGTATAAAATTTTGAGTAGAAAATAGAAAATTAATGTTTCATATCATTTCTACAATTTATGTTTCTACCACCCCTTTCCGTATCTAAGTAAAAACTCGATTTTGACAACATTGTCCAAGACTTTGTCATGTCTTAATCTCTTTCATTATCCCTCATTATCTTTAAATCATATTCATCCAATCAATCACAATACCACTTTCACTATTCTCTCATCTCTCCAATCAATGGCGCAGATGAAATTTAATGAGGAAAAATCCTCTTCTTCATTCCCGAAAAGGCAAGTTTCACTTCCACACTTCGAACACTAAAAATATGGCCCTTCTATTCTTCTCACTCCAAATACAAATTACACAGACAAAAACCATGGCTTCACTTAAACAAGCTTCTGTCTTCATCTTACTACCTCTCTTGCTCATTTCTTCCACCTTCCAAGTGTGCCATGCCGCCGGAATTGCCGTCTACTGGGCCAAAACGGCAGAAGGCTCCCTTGCCGACACATGCAACACCGGAAACTACAAGTTCGTTAACATAGCTTTCTTATCCACGTTTGGCGGTGGCCAAATCCCACAACTTAACCTGGCCGGCCACAGCGACCCCGCTGCCGGCACCTGCAAAGGCATAAGTGCCGACTTCAATACTTGCCAAAGCAAAGGCATCAAAGTGCTTCACTCCCTCGGTGGCGGCACCAACAACTACTCTCTAAACTCCGCTGCCAAGGCCAACCAGCTCGCAACCTACCTCTAAAACAAATTCCTCGGCGGAAGTTCCAACTCCCGGCCCTTAGGCAACGTCGTCTTGGACGGAATCGACTTCGACATTGAGGCCGGCCCTGGGCAGCACTAGGATGAACTTGCTAGGGCTTTGAAGAAATTCAACCAAACTCTGATCCTCTCCGCCGCACCGCAATGTCCATTCCCGGACTCTCACCTGAACTCCGCCATCAACGCCGGCTTGTTCACTTATGTCTGGGTTCAGTTCTATAACAACCCTCCATGCCAGTACACAAGGGGGAACATTAAGAATCTTGTGAATTCATTGAAACAATGGACCACCGTGAAAGGCAGACAGGTGTTCTTTGGGGTTCCGGCATCCACGGCAGCTGCCGGTAGCGGGTTTATTCCGGTTAACGTTATGAAGTCTCAGGTTCTTCCCGCGATCAAGTGGTCACCCAATTATATGGCGGAATCATGGTCTGGGACAGGTTCAATGATCTCAAAAATGGATATAGCAAGGCCATTATCGGTTCTGTCTAAGGAATCCATCAGCTGTATGCGTGCATTATTGAATAAAGGGTTTGCTTCCTACGCATTGTAAGCTACATGGGTGATATTAAAGCTGCTATATATAATATCTCCATGGAATATGAATTTAAACTACACAAAATATCTAGTGTTTCTTCTTCAACGTAACTTTCTTATCGCTGACATTACAATAGTCACCACATATTATTGAATGAATCAAGAAATTCAAGTAGCTAGAGTCAGCTCTTCAGGTTCCACGATGCATACGCAACACGCTTCAATGGGATAGAGTCGGCGGCAGAATTAACTTGCATGTGGGGAAGTTAGCACCATTTTTGGCCTTAGCCTAAAGCCAACACCACTTTAGAGAGAGAAGTTACTTTCAACAAACCGAGATAAACAAATAATTGTGTGCAACCCAAGTCACAAGTTAGATTAATTTAATAAACAATACAAATTAGTTATAAGGCATGGCTTGTCACAATAATTTTGCACTATTAAATTTATATTCATTCAAAAAAGTCATGAAAAAGGCAATATTTAAAGGAATAAAAAATAGATTAAAATGGGATTTTCAACTCATTTCATTATCGGCAACGCCTCCAGCTTTTGTAGGATACGCTTTGTGAGTATGACTTATTCCCTCGTACGAGAGAAACTTAAAAGATGTCTCCAAATTTTGTTGTATGCCTATTTTACCCCCATTGAATTACTCATGATACTTATCTTTAATTCTGCTTTCTTTCTTAACCTTATATTAATTCTCTGGTCATCACATAGTGACTCTTCCATCTAAATAAGTGTATTCTTGAACAAACTATATTTTGTTTATATATTTATGTCCAGGTAATTTTAACTAACATTTCAAATAACATAAGGTCTTTATTGTCGCTTATAATACCGAAGGGAGCAAGTATTATTTGTGAATTGAGAGGAACATGCCTCCACTCACAAACTTGAAAACAAGAAAGCCAATAAGATACAATAACATTAAAGTACTGTCAACTGTTTGATTTGGTGTTACAGAGAGAAGATATAAGTGGGGACCTACGATTTTGGCTGGATTGAGCATAATTTCCACTTACTTAAGCCCATTGGATCTTAGTTTTCTAGAGCTTAATAGAGGACCTGCATTATTTTAGAAGAGGGTCTAAGCCGAATGTATTTTGCGCCATTATTTGCAATAGTTTGTGAGAGGAAAGAGGAGCTCTGCTAGGTTTTCGTGGGAGAGACTCTTAGAGGTTCTTAGAGGTTTTGATTCATTGGGTAAGCCTCTCTAACTGTCACTGCTCCTTCTTCTTTGATTAAGGTATTTTAGAGAATATAAGCTAGGGTTTGAAGGCCCCAAATTAGTTTCTATAATACTGGGTTCTATGCATTAGAAACCCAAATTGATAATACTAAGGAAACTGGTTTCTCTTCTTGCCCTTTGGATGAGCAGGAAGAGCTCGTCTGATTGAAGGAGCTCTAGATCTCATATGGACAATCCAGATCTTTTTTATTTTTAAATGAAAAGTCTTTTTTTTAAAAAAAAAAATAGTTTAAAGATTATCTTTATTTTAGATTCTCTACCATTAAAATTATTCTTATAAAAAAATAAAAAGTAAAAAAAAATATATCAGATCGGATGGTCTAGAGCTCGTTTGTACAAACGAGCTTTCCCTTCTCGTCTCAAGGACGAGCAGGGAAATCGGGTCCTGATACTAAGACGTTAGACTAGCTTAGTCCAATGCTCCATTGAATTAAAACCTCAAATCTAGCTTAGTTCTTTATTATTGTTTCCTACTTGTAGAGAAGATAAGTTGGGATTAATTTAATAAGTAATATCAATTAAGGCTTATTCTTATTTATCTATAGTTGAGTTCACACTTTTGCGATGAGGACTTTTCTTAGTTGCAACTTTGAGAACTCCAAGTAAAGTGGCCTCATTCAATTTACTTATCGGTGTTGCTCGTGGGAGTTTTCTTTGAAAACCCTAAGTTTTGATCCCATATTTTGAAAATGGTGCAATTGTGACAGTCGCTTCGGAAAATGATTTGCTTCCCAAAGTGAGTTAAGGTAAAACTCACCCCAGTTAGCAATGTACTTTCCAAGGAGAGTAGGGTGTTTCTTAACCCAAGAGAGATACACTTGTCGAGGCGAATGGCCTTGTGAGTGCAAGTGGTGGTATTATGTTATGATGTCTATGATGTCACTACATAATAATTTGTGTATACTGAATATGCGAGCATGTGATCCTTCATTCTCATTTATTTACTCTAAATTATATATTCTTTTCTATTTTCAAACCCTATGAACTTCCCTTAAAATTAAAATGTGTTTCATTAGCTTGGTTTCCTTCTAGCTTTGAGATTTAGGCTGTGCATGGCAACCATTCTGTTGCTCAAAGATCTTTTTACGAGATAAACAGTTTTTCGATTCGTTCTTTGGAAGAGTTCGAGAATTAGAATTACGTTTGTTAACCCATTTTATTTTTATTTCGAGAATTAGAATTACCTAATACAATACAAATCTATTTCTTTATTTTTTTTTTGTTTAAAAATTTCATCAACGATAAAAAAAAATTTTAACCAAAAAGCCAACATTTCATATTTAACAAAAAATAGCTAAAAAATATAATTCATATTTTAACCAAAATGTCCTTTTCTTTAATAATTAATATAATTATTATACTTTACAAATAAATTTAAATTTCCTAAAAAAATTATTTATGTAATTTTTATATGCAAAAAATTATTTATGTGGCGACGGTGGTGGGGGCGGTGGTGAGGTGGCGGCGGCGGTGGTTGTGGTGGTGTTGGTTGTGGCGGTGGTGTTGGTTGTGGTGGTGGTGGTGGTGGTTGTGGCGGGGTGGTGGTGGGGGGTGGTGGTGGCGGCGGCGGCGGTGGTGTTGGTTGTGGCGGCGGTGGTGGTGGTGGTGGGGTGGTGGTGGTGGTGGGGGTGGTGGTGGCGGCGGCGGCGCGGTGTTGGTGTGGCGGTGGTGTTGGTTGTGGCGGCGGCGGTGGTGGTGGTGGTGGTGGTTGTGGCGGTGGTGGTGGTGGTGGTGGTGGTGGAGGTGGTGGCGGCGATGGTGGTGGTGGCGGCGGTGGTGGTGGCGGCGGTGGTGGTGGGGTGGTTATGGTGAATAAGGGTAAATTTTTGCTTGAAGAGGAAGGAGTTTTTTTTTTGGAGAAAAATGATTCGATTACATGCGGAGCGAGAGAAGCTGAAAATTTTAGCTTCTTTTTTTTACTCCCCAGCATAAAAAATAAACCGGTTCATCCCGGGAGTAAAAAAAAAAACCGGATTTACCAAACACAATTCCCATCTATTTTTGTTCCTGGGCACAGAAATTAAGAAAAAATGCATTCTGGGAGTGTTACCATGCACACCCTTAGCTTCCATCTCGTCCAACTATTAGTTGAACGTTAAATCATATCATTTACCCATCATTTTTACCAAAATGTCTCTCCTTGATATAAATATCATGTAATAATTATTTAATCACATATTTTTATCCAAGATTAATAAAAATAATTTTTAATATATTTTTTCAATTTTTTTCATATTGTTAAATTGATTGCCATATTACAAAGTTAATTAATTTTATAATTATAAATTTTAATTTTTCAATTAATTTAAATATTTGATCTCATTTATTAATTAAAACTTATTTATAGAGCGATATTTTAAATACATATGTTGGCTAAAATGTTTTATGCATGCGCAGCGTGCGTAACTAAAGTATAAAATGGTGGGATAATTTTGTGATCCAATCTCTTTCGCTTGGTCGTTATTAACTCTTTGTCAGCCCTTTTATAACTGCCTCAAGCCTTTGTATGAGGAAAATTATTCTTTCAACCATTCTCTTGTACTTTTTCCCTTTTTTGCTATGTGAATTAGAAATCAAAACATAAGTCAATGTTAACAAATTATGAATGTTCAAGCATGAGCATAATGATATTGTATTTTTCTAAAAACATAAGAACAAAAAAAACTAAATATGAACTCACTAAAGTTTATGAAGTAGTTCAAATCCGACAAAATTGTTGTTAAGTCTCTTCATCAAGATATGCATACTTGCCGCAAGGATTAGGATGAGGCTCACCATATGCTCGAGAAGAGGTAAATGTTTACTTGAGTGAGCTCGCTCACTCTGTAAATATTTGAATATTGCTCGAGCATCCTTATGCTATACTTGAGCATGGCTCTATCAGACCTTTATAGGTAGAGAGAATTAATTGTGTTGCCTTGTTTAATGTATCCATTGGAGTGTCCTTGGTTATTATTATATAGCCATTGAAGTCTATGAATATTCTTTGTGTCTAAGGAATCAGCTCTTGGAGCAGAGAGAATGTTTGTCATTTTAATGTCCTTCGCATTTAATGCTTTTGAATTTGTGAGTTAATCCTTGTTTGATCACCTGAAAAACACTTAAGTACTAGTATAATGAAGAGTTAGAATGATTAGAAGCAAGCATAACAAATTACTCAAGCATTCCAATGATTTTAAAAGTTTTGAAGTGATACTCTATTTTCCGGGAAAGTTTCACTTGAGTGATCTTTTCTTGGCAGCTTGAAAATCTTACAGAGCACTAGATAGGTCACTGGAGTGATATGCTAGTGATGCTCAAAATAGGATCACTCGAGTAATCTTTTAAGATCACTTGAAACATTACCTAAGTAATCATCTAGTGATGAAGAATAACAGGGTCACTCGAGTGTCTTATTTCCTTTGATTTTTTAGAAGAAAAAAAACATATAACTTGATCATATCACTGAAGTATTCTGCTAGTGATGTTGTTTTGACATATCACTCGAGTAATCATATACTTAGAAAATTTTCTGATTCTAGAACACTTACGGAATCATGCAATTTTGTGCTAGCGATGCTTTTTGTCTCATCACTCAAGTGGTCACTCAGGTGATCTCAAGTCATCACTAGCATAATATATGTTGCTTAATCAATTAGATAAAACATTTAAAAAAAAAAAAATCTTCCACCTCTTCCCATTATATTGTACTTGCACCTATGTTAGTAACATAATAAAGAGTGAACGAGATTTCGAAGAAATCCCAAATAGGAAAATCGGTAACTAGAACATTCATTAGCATGTAAGGTCATTAAGGCTACAATTTACCATGAAAAGGGACCATAACCATCCATTACACTTTGTTACTAACTCTTTAAACCCTAACTTTTGGACTTTTTTTCGGCCAGATTTTGGTCTTTTAATTTACTCGTCCTAAAATTATTCCCACTTACTATTCTCCCAAAATTTTGTATATAGAATTCAATTTTGAACTCAAATTTAACCAATAAATTAATTTCCTAACTTGTCTCTCAATCATCCAAGGCCAAATACATAGGGTTTTTAGGGAAATTTTCCAATTTAATTTCCAATGCATCCAACATACATAATTCCTTGATGTTATCCTACACAAAATTTCATTTCAAACTTACTAGAACTACAATGACAAATTTGAAAAATTAGTTTTCTTTCTAAAATCCCCTAATTTGGAGAAAAAATTTGGGGTAAAACTATATAGGCTCGACTCAATTTTTTTCTTCTTACTTTTCTCTCCTCTAATCCAAACTAAGGAAAATCTATTTTTTCCATATATTTTACTGTACTTTTTTTCCAAATAGAGGCATTGACTTTGACATGGAGGTCGGTAGCGAACAACTAATCCTCTCGTCAGTGCCACAATGTCCATTCCCAGACCCTAGCTTGAGTAAATCAATCAACACTGTTTTGTTCAACTACGTATGAGTATATATAACAAACCTTCATGCATGTACATAGGTGGGAACATTAATAATCTTGAGTTCATGGAAGAAAAACCATGGAAAAGTGAAAAAAGTAATCTTTGACAAGTTATATGACTTTTCTAATATTTTTCTTAGTTGAGAACTTGGTGTCATTTTCTCAAATAAATATAGTGACGCAATAATCACAGGAATTAATAATAAAAAGCAACCCTCCACCGCACCAATTTGCATGTTCAAGGAAATACGAGGATGGCGTTGTATATGTTATTTTTTGGGTCAAAGTGTTGTTGATGTTATTGACTTCTTCAAATTCTAGCTAGTGTTATTGTTGATGTTATAGTCCTTATAATATATTTTGTTGGGTTAAAGCTGAACACCTGAGGTGTTTTTTAAATATTTAGTACCTAAGGTATTTTGAAACACCTGGCTATCACCCAAGAGGGAGGGTGAATTGAGTGTTTGATAAAACCTTTGTTACTTTGAAAATCTTTTCGCAACTTACTGAAAGTAGTTTGAATACGAAATAATTTATCAAAGCGATAATCAATCATTCAAATATATATGCACATTCAAATATATATGCTGGAAATATAAGAGATAAGGGAAGAGAATATGCAAACTGATTTATACTGGTTAAGCCCAATCTTTGACCTACGTCTAGTCCCCAAGCTCTGCTTGAGATTTTCAATCCACTATCTTCTTTCAACTTGATTACACGTTCTGTACTCGAAGTAATCCTCTCACTAGGATTCAATCCTCCTTACAAACTTCAATCAATACACCCACTTGATTACACACTCTTGTACTCAAAGTAATCCTCTCACTAGGATTCACTCCCCTTACTAGCTGTAATCAATACAATGGGTTTCCACTCAAGATCACCCAATCTTGAGTAACTCTCAGATAATATGGTATGATGTTTACAATAAATCTTCTCTCTCAGAAGTGAATGAATAAACACTGAAGTACAATACAAATCATCTCACTCTCTATGATAAACTATGTAAACATTGAAAATATAGAGTAAATAATATGAAGATCAAAGTATGAGCATTTTGAAGATGTAGGCTTGTGTCTTGCTTCTTTTGTCGTGAATCTGTCTTCTTTTATAGGTAGTTGCAATTTATGACCGTTGAGAAGATTCAATGACTGTTGGATAAAGAAATATAGCCGTTAGACTCAGATGGAACTTGCCATTAGAACTTGGTTTTCTGAACTGAAAATGGAGCAGAATACCCAAGAGGGGGGTGAATTGGGTATGTTCAAATTTTTCTTTAAAATGCTCTGTTTTTGACTAAGGAAAACGAGAGATAATCGAGAGATAAGAGTAGAAGAGCAAGACACAAATATTTATCTTGGTTTGGTCCAACCAGCGACCTACGTCCGGTCCTCGGCCACACACCGAGATTTCCACTATATCAAAAGATTACACACTCTGTACTCAAGAGTAATTCTCTCACTAGAACTTACTCCCCCTTACAAGTTGTAATCAATGACTCCCAATCACCAAGTCCCCAGACTTGTGATTCTTTACAATAAATGATAATCAAGAAGAGAACTCTCTCTAAGAGTAGATAATGATAAACACGAAGATTGAATGTATCAACGAGATACTTAGTACGGAAAGACTTAAGAGTAGATGGAGACTTTAATGATTTTCGCTTTCGGGGTCTTAGTTGTTGAGAGGAATTGAATGCTCTTCTATTTATCGAGAAGGCATTAAATGACCGTTGTAATTCTTCATATAACCGTTGGTGACATTAACCAAGGTTCTGGTTCAGTTTTGGTCTTATTCTCTCTCTAATCTTCATTTAATCCAGTTGGGCAGAAGTTCAGAGTTGACTTCTAGTAAATAAATCCGTTGGAGTAGCGACTCTTGGATGTGGTAGGTAGACATTAATCCTTTGAAGGCGTGTGCAGAAGGATTACCCAAAAGTATGCAACTTTCTGGGTTTTGCATTTAATGTTCTGACATGCTTTTTGCTTTGTGCTTTAAGTCTTCATTTAATCTCATTTAAGTAAGTTGAAACTCACTAACAAAGTGATTAAACATAGCTGGGAATATCAGAGAATAATAATGACAAGTATTGAGATCAAGCAAGGAGGTTTTCACAAATTCGTTCAACTTGATTTTCAAAACTCACGACCAATACTTGAGTATGTTCTTCAATACTCGAGTATTGCACTGTGCACTAATGTGGATACTTGAGTATTCATCTGAATCTTTGGAGTATTCATCTTCCGAAGAAGGCACTACATGATTTTGAGCCTTGGACAATTTCTTTGAGTAGGACCAATACTCGAGTATTGAAACCAATACTTGAGTATTGAACTTTTTATGTGAAAATAAGTTCAAGTCCAAAACATCAATACTTGAGTATTCAAATCAATACTTGAGTTTTCAAAATAATTGAAAAAGAGCCAAGCTCTCTGTATGCTCAATACTCGAGTATTCAACTCAATACTTGAGTATTGAATTTGTTTGAAAACTTTGTGAAATCATTTCCAAGTCAATACTTGAGTATTCACCTTAATACTTGAGTATTCAAATCACTTAGAAATAGCGAAACTTTATGTCTGGTCAATACTCGAGTAATCATATCAATACTCGAGTATTGAACTATTTTCAATACTTGTGAAGTCTCGCCATTCCAATACTTGAGTATTCATTTCAATACTTGAGTATTGATAAACATGTGAAAAACTTTGAAAACTTTTCTTTTGCCCGATACTCGAGTATTCAAACCAATACTCGAGTATTCACATGTTGAATACTTTAATGATTTTCTGTATGACCAATACTTGAGTATCCATATGGATACTTGAGTATTGGCAATTTTGCCTTTCAGCAAAAGAGTCTCTGTATGATCAATACTTGAGTATTGAAACCAATACTTGAGTATTATTGACTTATAGTGAAAAACTTAGAGGGCTCTCTGTAACTCCAATACTTGAGTATTGAGACCAATACTTGAGTATTGTGTGACTTTGTGGAAACAAGCCATTCTCTGTCAACTCAATACTTGAGTATTGAAACCAATACTCGAGTATTCACTTGACAGTGAATTTTTCAACTTATCAAAACAACTTTTAACTTGTGTTTACAATTGCTAGTTATTATCAAAACACATAGAGAACTAACATGAACCAGCTATGACATTAGCATTTTCTTTACCCTAGATCTTCAGTTTAACAACCTTTGATCATCATGTACAAAAATGATATAAATAATGTTAAGAAGTATTATAAGTCATTTGGGTAATCATCTAGATGTTCTTGATGAGAAACGAAATTTTTGACACCGTGATTTTCTGAAGCAGAGACGTAAAATCGAGTTTGCATAAGTAAACTCGAGTTTCCTTTTGTTTTTGAAAGCTAGATTTCTCTCTGACTGAGCCAAACTCGAGTTTGTGAATTAATGACTCGAGTTTGGTTCTCTCCAAAACCATCATTTGCTCTCTGTCTGAGCTAAACTCGAGTTTCCCACCAATAGACTCGAGTTTAGATGATCTTTTCTGGACTTAGTTGCTCTCTGTAATCCGTAAACTCGAGTTTACAAGTTGATTTGCCCTTGGTTGCTCTCTGACTTGGCCTGACTCAAGTTTTGACTTTGTTGAGCCTTCTTGAACTGAATGTCAACTTTCAAAGGCCATATCTCCCTGTTCTAAACTCCTTTTTGGTCTTTTCAAGTCTTGATGGAAAGCCCTTTGAGTCTACTTTCATATGCCACCATTTTCAGCTCAATCCGATTTGTAGTTTCGAGTTACACTCAAAACATCGAAATGCGTGGCATGAATTTTTGTGAACTCCTTTAGGCTTGAATTGTATATCCAAATCTTTGGAAGTCCATTTTCATATGCCACTGGTTTCACCCCAATCGAATCTCTGATTTGGGAGATATCATCGGAATTACCAGACCTTGCCCAAGCTGAACGTGAAACATAGTTGCTGATCAGCGCTATTAACTCGAGTTTGTGATGGCTGACTCGAGTTTTGATTCCTAAACTTGAGTTTTCCTAGTCCAGAGACGCTAAAGATGCCGAAGACACTTATTAACTCGAGGTCGTGAGACTCGATTTTTGATTCCTAAACTTGAGTTTGGAGTCCTAAACTCGAGTTTTTTCATATCTAAGAAGCAAATCATTGTAGCGAAGTAGGAAACTCGAGTTTTTAGATACTTGGAACTCGAGTTTTCTCATCTAGAAGCTGATTTTTGCTTGACTTTAATTGTAATTGAGCCATTCCAACTTCCATTATGATCTTGGAGGCTTCTAGTATCAATATAAGAACTTGAATAATGATATTCTCATTCCATTCAACAAGTTCTTCTTTCTTTTTTTTCTCTTGATAATTCTCCATTTAACTTGGACTCATCATTCTCTGCAAATTCTACCTTCTCTTTCTTCTCTTCTCTTGGTCATTCTTTATCATTTGACTTCACATCTTGAAGATTCAATTTCTTTCTCTAATTCAATATTTCTTTATTTATCTTCTTGTTGATCATTCTCCATCATTCAACTTGGATAACATCTTTCTTCCTTGACAACCTCTGCAAGTTCTTCTTCTTCAATATTTTCTCTTCTTCTTGATTATTCCCAAAATCCTTTGATAACTTCTTTCTTCCTTGACATTCGCGATATTCCCATATATTGTGTGCAAGAATTTCTTTCTTCAATCTACTTTCTTGATTATTCTTCATGATAGAACTTCAATCTACATTAAATATAGGACTTAGTGAAAGTAGAAGATAAATGTAGTATGCAAACTTCTTGCTCTTAATAATGGCATCTATGTTCATAAAAAATAATCATATCCAACATTCTCTCTCTTTTTTATGATGGCAAATCCTTTAAGAAAAATATGTATGAGTATGAAAACATATTTTTCTTGCCATTTTCTCCCCCTATTTGACATTAGCAAAAAGTTGAAATAAAAAGAGATACTTGGAGAGGAAAATATGAAACCAAATTAGAATGAGTCAAGGAATTGATTTTCTCTCCTGATTTGAAAGAATTGTCATTCTTAACATGATGCAATTTGGAATGTTTTTATGAAAACAAATTTGAGAGAATTTGGAGAGGTTTTCAAGAAATCTTTCACAATTAAAGATAAAGTTCAAAATGCTCATTTAGGTTAAAAATTGTTGAATGATTGTTGAAGTCCATTTGCTTGCTTTTTTGTTGTATGAGATCCTTATTGAAGTGTGCTCAATAGAAGGATCATGAATATCTTATGCGAATAAAATGCAAGAGTCCGGGTTTTTGAATGCTATCTCATTTGAATGAATATGATTAGTGCTCAACCCTTTCCATCCTTTTCTTCATAGAACTCTTTTGTAAGAGCATATCTCAACTTCAATGATGGATTCCTCATCTTTTGTAAAGCAAGCATTATTCATCTTTCTTAATTTGATAGTTTCTCATTTAATTCATTAAGGAATATCTTAGCACAAAATGAAATCTCTGCTTCAAATTGAAAACTTTCTTTGCAAAAGAGATTTGTTAGTGCAACCGAGATATCAAAGTATTCCTTTCTAAATGATATTTTCAAATAAAGATAATGAAAAGAAAAAATAAGATATTTTCAAATATGAAATCAACTCATCATCAAAACTAATAAAAGATCGTGAATACAAATGAGTATGCTTAGAATGGTTTTCTTCAAATAAAGGAGATGAGTTTTTAAAATATAAAACACATGATAATGTGAAGCTTCCCCTTAATGAATGCATGACTAAAAATGTGAAGCTCTCTTTAATGATACCAAATAATAATGTGACACCAAATGTTATGAGGTCTGAATTTTCTCCAACTCCAATGGACATAACATGGTATCTTAGAATTAAGAACTTTCAAGTTCACATGGATGGATTTGAAATTGGTATGAAGAAATCACTTATGCTTTTTATAATAATAAAAGAGTTTAAAGTATAAGGATTATTTTAAAAAATGAGTGTTCTCATGCTAAATTCTTGAGATAAAATTTGAATGAAATCAAGTTAGCCTAGCATGATTATGATATATGCATATTTCAATACCTCACTCAAGTAATATCGTAATTACTTGAGTCATAATCATCTGTAAACCATAGATGCATCACGGCTAGCTATTATATGATAATGTGATCAATCGAGGCTCTCCTAGATGTGAATAAGCTTCGGGAGGATGAGTCTCTATAACCACCAATTACTCGAATGCATCTTAGAAGCGAAATCCCAAATGAGCTTTGAATAGGATCTCAAAATTAGTTTACGCTCATAGCTTCTCATTAAGAGAGTATGCTCCTTATCATCTTGGTTTAAGCCTCTTGCTAGTGATGGGATGTCACTCAAGTGATGTCACAGAATTTGCAAACATAGCCATTGAAATGGTCTATTATGTTTGCCTATGTTTTTTGTATTTGACAACAAAACATTTTGGTCAACTCCTACAAAAATATGTATTCTTTGGTACTCAATGATTCTTGAGTCCACACAAGATTAGACATGACAACTCTTATGCTCTTATAAGATTAAATCATATGATATTTAAGCAAAGAGTATAATAAACTAACATAATTTTACCGAATCAAATAAGTTCATGCCAATGAATCAAAAGGATAATAATTAAATCATGTCAAGAATGTTGTTTTACAATGACAACTTGTAAATACACTTTATGCAGAAAAGATGTCATTGATAAAATACATGTAGGTTTGATCAAAGAGCATAAAAAATCTTATTGAACAAGATAAGCATTTATCAACTTATAGTTCAGATTTTTCAAAAAATGATAATAAAATATGCAAATTGTTTCAAATCTTGAATGTTCTTTCAAAACGTGATAATGCATTATGAAATCAAAATTTTGATGAATGAAAGATTCATTTTTGAAACATGTTTTTTTTTTAAAAAAAAAAATAAAATCAATGCTCACTCTAAACATGTTGGAAGTCAATAGGTTTAATGAATATATTAGTATGCTTCCGTTTTAGAGAACATGTTGAACATTGCAGTTAACATGTTGAAAAAATTTCTGAAAAGCAAAAGTCATGAGGTTGAGCATTATCGAAACATGCTTAGCATAACAGGAATATATGAGCACAATGACTTTGCTATTGACTAAGAGATAATCTTGCTTCTTAGAATAGAGTCTTGAAAATATAAGAACATTCCAGGCAAGAATATGAATATACAGAAATTGTTACTCAAAATATGGATGAAGACAAATGCTGATGTATTTGAGTAACAAAATGAGTAGTAGGATTCATGAATGATGAAGCACAAACTCATTAGTCCAAATGACTAGAGTTCCATAATATTATCCTAGTAAGTTATTCCATATAATGGTTAATGTACTAATATTTAATGCATTAATGAACATTCGTAATGCTTGGAATAACTTGACTAATAAGGATTTATCCAATAAGCATAAGTTTTCACAAATTGAATTCTTTTCTAGAAGAAGCTTGAAACTCATATAGATAATCAACTTGTTAGATATAAGATCTAGCTTGATTGAGAATAAAGAATGAGGAGTTCAAGCATCATATTGAATACCAAAGATCAATATGTGAAGGATAGGGAAAACTAAACTGGACAAATTTGAAGCATATCCAACATTCAATATACAATATTAACTTCCAATTTGAAACATCATTTGAATGCAATCAAAGTATGGATATGTTTTCAAAACATTTGTATGCATTTTCACAAAATAGAGTGAATTGAAATCGAAACAAATTTTAGACTTGTGCTTTTCAAAAAGATATAACCTCAAAAAGTTATGCATAAATTCACTTGTTTGATCATCAGAAACTCACTAACAAATTGTTTAAACATACTTAGGAATATTAGTGATTGATGATATGGATTATATAGATCATACTTGATTAATAATATAGAAAATTTCACAAATTCGAGAAAGATGATTTCAAAACATGGTTGACTCAAACTTGAGTTTGGAAAGACAAATTGGGCTTGAATTTGGTTTTTTTATTAGTTTGTAAATTGGAAAGTTTTCAAATTCTCTTCAAGTGTTCTTCATGTTCTTCGTGTTCTTGGAGTTTGGAATATTTTACTCAAGTGTCAATCGGACTCGTATTAGTTTCCATATCTAAACTCGAGAGAAGTTTAGATCTTTATCGAGGAAAACAACGTGAAATCATTTTGAAAACGTTTTGAATTGCGTAAACTCAAGTTTATTACTTACAAACTTGAGTTTAGAACTATTTGAGTTGAAAATAAATTTATGTCCTCAAAATGCAAACTGGAGTTTTCTTAAGTTTAAAATAAGCAAAGGTGCTTCTGTTTGGCACAAAGCGGAGTTTGGAAACTCAAACTCGAGTTTGCTTAAAATATGAAGATTTTGAAAACTCATTGCCAAGTGCAAACTAGAGTTTACTAGGACAAACTCGAGTTTGCTTAAAGTATGAAAATTTTGAAAACTCTCGGCCTGACTGAAACTAGAGTTTAGAAAGTTTAAACTAGAGTTTGCAACTCTAAACTGGAGTTTGCAATGCTAAACTCGAGTTTACAACTTCTAAACTAGAGTTTGGCTTTGACAGTAAAGTTACAGATTGAGATTGAATAATTTTCAAAACCTTTTAACTTAATCAAAGACAAACTAAAAATGAATTTCATATAATCATAGTATGAGGTAAAAATTATACATCACCGTAATTCCTCTTGTCCTCATAGAAGCTTTCCTGGTTGAGATGAATTAATGTAGATAACTCTTTTTCCGACATTCACCATCAACATTAAGCATAGCTTGTTTAGCTTTCTCAAGACGTGGATCATTTCTCTATGTTGCATTCTTGAGAAGCTTTTTTTTATCCTACAAAACCGTATAAATCTTTTTCTTTCTTGGTATCCAACCTTACTTGGATCCAATCATCATTAGCTTGTAGGAATCAAAGTTCACATGCTCTTATGAATATAATTAATTCAGAACAGCTGAGCATAGTGAATTAAACATGACTTTATGTATAAAAGAAATACTTTCTTTTCAAATCATCATGTATACATAAAGAGTTAAACCCATTGAACATTGCAATCTCTTAAAAGAATAGATTAGGATGTGAGAACCCAATTTAAAAAATAGTTTGCAATACTCATTCCTAAGGCTACAAGATATAAAACCTCAATGAATATTTCAGATGATAGCATAGGAGGTTTTACCATTGCATACCTTAGCCTTAGATGCTAGGAGGATTGACTTTGTTTGCCTACTGCCTCTTTATGTCACATTGATTATTCATATGTCTTCCCATGGGTGTCTGCAAACTGCTCTCAAGAGTCTTCTGTTAGATACTTGAGAGATTCTCCTCTTCTTGTTCTCCTCAAGATAGTTAAATGGTACTCTATGGTAATTTGTTCTCGAGGTAGATGAAACTCTTCTTGCTTGTATCCATTGCTTCTTATGATTTGACCTTGTAGTTCCAGCAATGGTTTTTCCAAAAGTTCTCCTAACTGATGTGAGTTTCCTTTTAGGTTCATGAGAAACTCTTACACTCTTCTTCATCTTCTCAGTACCCTTATATCCATTG
This sequence comes from Acacia melanoxylon, assembly GCA_019022615.1. Taxonomy (NCBI): domain Eukaryota; kingdom Viridiplantae; phylum Streptophyta; class Magnoliopsida; order Fabales; family Fabaceae; genus Acacia; species Acacia melanoxylon. Next base: position 79,101 of record JAFJYJ010000050.1, read on the forward strand.
ATTTTCAAATGGTCCTGCACACATAAAGCACTAGACGGACATTTTGGTACCTACTTATACTTGGGCCCTTGACTGTTAGTATTGAACCTTGATTGTCCTTTAGGAACCCAAACAAATTTATTTCTCACAGTAGAATTTCTCCTAATATAGCATGTGTAAGAAATATGGCCAGATTTACCACAATAATTGCAAATAATAGTTTTGCAAGTATTGTGCAAGTATTGTGGTCATGAGAGTAAGACTTCAAATAATCTTCATTTGAACATTCATATTTCCCACATGATTTTTCAGTATGTTTGAAAACATTTTTGTTTTTCAAAATAGAATCAGTAATTGGATGAAAAACATTTTTATGCAATTGTTCAAAATCATTTTTCTTAACTATATAAGAAGAATTGGAATTGTTTACCACATGTATATCTTGAGCTCCAGATAATGATTTATCACAATCATTCATGAGCTCATCCTGGGAATTTTCTTCCTCTTGTTTTGTGTTGACTGGATCGTGAAGGTATTCTATGATTTCTCCTTCTTCAATCTTTAGTTGTTTATCAGACGTAGATGTAAAACTTAAAGTCTTAGATAAACTGTCAACACTTTCAACTTCAACACCGTTGTTAGAGGCATATATAGAATCAAGAGTATCCCAAATTTCTTTAGCACTAGAGCAAGACTTGATTTTCTCAAAATCATTTTCAGTTAATGCATTGTATAATATGTTCATTGCTCTTCAACGAAAACATCTTCGTTTCTTTTTCTGTCCAAACCTTTCTTGGTTTGAAATCAAAAACATTTGTAAAAACATTCCACATATGAAAATCAGTTGCTTTGATAAAACTAGTCATTCTAGCTTTCCAAAACCAAAAATCAATATCTTTGAAAAACGGTCGAATGGTATAATCAAAACCTTCTGAAAACGAGAAACACCCAAAATCGGCCATTGAAACTCTTGAGACGATTAAGTCCTTTAAACAAAACCAGGCTCGATACCAAATGAAAGACATGGCTATCACCCAAGAGGGGGGTGAATTGGGTGTTTGATAAAACTTTAATTACTTTGAAAATCTTTTCGCAACTTACTGAAAGTAGTTTGAATGACATAAATAATTTATAAAGCGATAATCAATCATTCAAATATATATAAACATTCAAATACATATGCTGAAAATATAAGAGATAAGGAAGAGAATATGCAAACTGATTTATACTGGTTCGGCCCAATCCTTGACCTACGTCCAGCCCCCACGCTCCACTTGAGATTTTCAATCCACTATCTTCTTTCAACTTGATTACACGTTCTGTACTCGAAGTAATCCTCTCACTAGGATTCACTCCCCCTTACAAACTTTAATCAATACACCCACTTGATTCCACACTCTGTACTCAAAGTAATCTTCTCACTAGGATTCACTCCCCTTACAAGCTGTTATCAATATAATGGGTTTCCACTCAAGATCACCAATCTTGAGTAACTCTCGAATAATATGGTATGATGTTTACAATAAATCTTCTCTCTCAGAAGTGAATGAATAAACACTGAAGTACAATATAAATCATCTCATTCTCTATGATAAACTATGTAAACATTGAAAACATAGAGTAAATAATATGAAGATCAGAGTATGAGCATTTTGAAGATGTAGGCTTGTGTCTTGCTTCTTTTGTCTTGAATCTGTCTTCTTTTATAGGTAGTTGCAATTTATAACCGTTGAGAAGATTCAGTGACTGTTGGATAAAGAAATATAGCCGTTAGACTCAGATGGAACTTGCCGTTAGAACTTCGTTTTCTGAACCAGCTATGACATCACCATTTTCTTTACCCTTGATCTTCAGTTTAACAACCTTTGATCATCTGAAATATGTACACAAATGATATAAATAATGTTAAGAAGTATTATAAGTCATTTGGGTAATCATCTGGATGTTCTTCATGAGAAATGAAATTTTTGACACGGTGATTTTCTGAAGTAGAGACGTAAACTTGAGTTTGCATAAGTAAACTCGAGTTTCCTTTTGTTGTTGAAAGCTAGATTTCTCTGATTGAGCCAAACTCGAGTTTGTCACTTAATAACTCAAGTTTGGTTCTCTCCAAAACCATTGTTTGCTCTCTGTCTGAGCTAAACTCGAGTTTCCCACCAATAGACTCGAGTTTGGATGATCTTTTGGACTTTGTTGCTCTCTGTAATCTGTAAACTCGAGTTTGCAAGTTGATTTGCCCTTGGTTGCTCTTTGACTTGGCCTGGCTCAAGTTTTGACCTTGTTGAGCCTTCTTGAACTAACTGTCAATTTTTGAAGGCCATATCTCCTTGGTATAAACTCTTTTTTGGTCTATTCAAATCTTGGTGGAACACCCTTTGAGTCTACTTTCATATGCCACCAATTTTAGCTCAATCGATTTGTAGTTTGTGAGTTACACTCAAAACATTGAAGCTTGCTTTCTTTGTGTGGCGTGAATTTCATTGTCAACTTCAACAATTTTTATCTCCTTGATCTGAACTCCTTTAGGCATGAATTGTATATAAAATGACGCATTAGAAGTCCATTTTCATATGCCACTAGTTTCACCTCAATCGGATCTCTAGTTTGAGAGATATCATCGAATTACCAGACCACGCCCAAGTTGAACGTCAAACAGAGTTTCTGATCAGCTCTGTAAACTCGAGTTTGTACTTAGAAACTCGAGTTTTCCTAGTCCAGAGATGCCAGAGATGTTGAAGACACTTATTAACTCAAGTTTGGGATGGCTGACTTGAGTTTTGATTCCTAAACTCGAGTTTTCTCATATCCAAGAAGCAAATCATTGTAGCGAAGTAGGAAACTCGAGCTTTTAGATACTGGAACTCGAGTTTTCTCATCCGAACCTGATTTTTGCTTGACTTTAATTCCTAATTGAGCCATTCCAACTTCCATATGATCTTGGAGGCTTCTAGCATCAATATAAGAACTTGAATAATGATATTCTCATTCCATTCAACAAGTTTTCTTTCTTTCTTTTTCTCTTGATAATTCTCCATAACTCAGCTCTTTCTTTCTTCTCTTCTCTTGGTCATTCTTTATCATTTGACTTCACATCTTCTACGATTCAATTTCTTTCTCTAATTCAATATTTCTTTATTTATCTTCTTGTTGATCATTCTTCATCATTCAACTTGGACTCATCATTCTCTGCAAGTTCTACCTTCTTCAATATTTTCTCTTCTTCTTAAAATTATTCCCAAAATCCTTTGATAACTTCTTGCTTCCTTGACATTCTGATATTCTCATTATATTGTGTGCAAGAACTTCTTTCTTCAATCTACTTTCTTGATCATTCTTCAATATAGAACTTCACATCTTAGTGAAAGTAGAAGATAAATGTAGTATGCAAACTTTTTGCTCTTAATAATGACATCTATATAAGACATCATCAAAACTAATCATATCCAACATATTTTTTTAAGGGATAAAGGTGCAAAAATACACATGTGTTTTACCCTTAAGAGCACTCAACACCAAATGCTTTTTTTGGGTGCAAAAGTACCCACGTGGTTACAATTTTGGAGCATAAGTCACACCTACCACCAAAAAACCAAACGTCCGTGAAATTTTCTTTGCTTTTTCCAACTATGCCAATACATGGATTAATGGATTGGAAATTTGTCAATTGAGTCATTCACCGAGCCTACGTCGAGGTTGAATTAGGGTTATAAATGTTTCCCTCTACTTTGATTCAACGCACAATCTGCAATAGGATGGCTTTGATTTCACGCTTTCATTAATCATATAGATTTGATTGTGGATAAATGTAGAATCAACGCATTTACAATTCCCTTGTTCTGATGCTTTGCTTTCGGTTCATGCGCCTTTTCCATTTTTCAAAATTTTTCCCATTTCATTCATTCATTCAAAAATATCATAAGCCAGCAGAAATTAAAATATGGCTTAAGGACATTTTTTTCCTTCTTCTCACTTGTATTGGTAGTTGCCTAAAGTTCAAGGACCTTGGGCGTCTATTCTATTTGAAGTCTTGATTCAATTCTACGAATCTTACTATGTGCTTCCGTGAATTTCAAAGAACTGGAGCCATCTTGGAGGTTTGATTTTGTTTTCTTCTTAATCTTTGTTTTCAAGTTTCAAATTATATGTTAAGTCGAGTTTCAAATGAGAAAGGGGAAGAGGATCGTGAGGGAACCTTTCGATCCTTTAGATTCGTTCCCTCACTTGCGGGTTTGGCAATCGAGACCATGGTGATGCTTCTCCATCATCGTGTTATTCATCATGCGGGGAATCCAAGTTCGGCTACTATTGTAGCGCAAACTCAGTCATGGGCACCCTGAGTGTGTGTAGCGCGATCGTAGTTTTCAACGATTTCGAGAATATGATTTTGGGTCCGTAAAGAGTTTCGAGATTGGGGGTGATAATGGCTTGGAGAGTTTAAGTTTAGGTGAACGAGTTGAGGTGAATCATAGGGATTGGATGCTTTTGACTTCTAGCGCGTCGGACGGTGCCAGAGATTTTAGAACTGGGTTTGGCAGTGACAATATTAGGAGCCAACAAAACTTAATCCCTCGACATTGAAGAAGACGAGGCTCAACTAAATTGACAAATTTACAATCCACTAATCCCGTCGCACGGTTGGAGAAACGAAAAACACCAGGCAAATTTCATGGACGTTTGGTTTTTGACGGTAGGTGTGACTTTTGCTCCAAAATTGTAACCACGTGGGTACTTTTGTACTCAAAAAAAGCATTTGGTATTGAGTGCTCCCAAATATAAAGCACATGTGCATTTTTGCTCCTTTACCCTTTTTTTAAGTATTTAGTATTCTAAAATATTTTATGATTCATAATCAAATATTTTATCTTAAAATATTTTGCAATGAAAATTTACTCCTAAATTATTTTCTAAGTTACACTAGTGCAAAAAGCAAAACATGGTTTTAAAAAAACCGCTTCATTTAAATCGGAGTATCGATGCCCGGTCTTAAAGGTATGACCGGGAGGCAATTTTGTAAATATAAAGAACTTCTTGGACCAGATCATTTTTTCATAGGTCTTAAATATATTATTCATACTTGGTTTAAAAATAATTGGTCTTAAAAATGTTATTAAAAAAATTGAAATATCAATTACTTTATAGAAAAATCTCATATAGTCTCTAAAAAATTGAAATATCAATTTGAATATAAATGACTAAAAGTTTTAAGACCGCATATATTTAATAGCTGGTCTTAAAAGTTATTCTTTTAAGACCGAACATATAATGAGGCCGGTACAAAATATAGAAAAAAATTAAACAAAAAATTAATTAATTTTAAAACCGGTCTTAAAGGTTAAATTTTAAGATCGTCTTATAATTTGTCTAGTCTTAAAGTTAAATATTTTAAGACCATACTTAAAATGTGGCCCGATACAACAATATTGAAGAAAATTAAACAAATAATTAATTACTTTTAAGACCGGAGTTTAATATGACCGGTCTTAAATGTTAAATTTTGAGACCATCTTTTTTTATATCCGGTCTTAAAAATAAAGCGCCAAATATATTTTTCTTCGCGTGAAACCTTTCATTACTCTCTCTGAAGAACCTCTATTCACATTGCGAAACCCTTCCTGTTACATTACCTCTCTTCCTCGCCCACCATCATTAGCCTCTATTACTTTCACATTTGCTCAGGCATTCCTTTCTTCCTGTCTCGAAAATGAACGGTGAAAACGATTCTAGTTCTATTCCTAGAACGCCGATTCTTGAGTGTGAACCATAGCAAACCCTATTTATCTCACATTCAGCCTCGTAACCACCCTACACACCATGGTAGAAGAGGCACATGAATGATGAATGTATCCCTAAGTCGGAATTTTGGATCAAAGATCGAGATTCAATTTGATGAAAATTTGGAACCTTTCGGTCCTAATAAAAACAAATATAATAATTTTGTCGGCTATCTAGCATGTAGCAAGGTTAGCATCTTGATAGATGATTGGAAAAATATCGACGATGCCATAGTAAAGGATCCTATTTGGGACACTCTCCGGCTTTCATACACTGTTCCTAACAGTCAAAAGTTGAAAGACAAGACATTGTCGTATTGTGCTAAGCGCTAGAGGAAGTTTAAGACCAATCTAGCTAACAACTATATTTTTTTCGAGGTTCCAGCTATTGAGCCTTGCCCTAATCAATGGGACAAGTACACATTTCTTGATGAACAAACTTGGCAACAATTTATTCAGCTACGGACTACTCGAAGCTTTGGTGAGTTTATATTTAGTTTTGTTTGCTCTTTTGTTTGCTTATTAACCTGTGCGGATATGTGAATGTTATTGTATTAATCTAATCCTGTTATTTAAATGGTTTGGTGTGTAAATAGAAGTATACATTTCCATCCTTTATCATGCATCACAGGAGCATGTCTTAATTCTATGCAAGTCTGATATGTAAACCGTGAAAAGGTAAAATACTATAAGTAGGTAATTAGGAAAATAATAATGGCATAAGAGTCAAGCCATTATTATAGTCTTAGTTCTGTTATAGTAGGTAGTGGTTAGACATTGCTGTTAGTTAGTTAGGATGTTAACTGTGTAATGGTTTTGGTGCAAACTGTTATCAGGCCTTAAGAGTCAAGCCTCTAACTATATATAAGAGGTTAGTCTAATATGTGTAGGAACTAGTTATGATGAATGAATGAATTGACTAAGTTGGCAGCAATTCTGTAACTCCTTTTCCTCTGTTTCTCCCAATTTCTTCTACAATTCTACATCTTCCTTAAATAAAATGTTGAAACTTGATGAAGTGAATTTGACTCATGTCTGAGGTTCATATCAAGCGAAGTTTTTAATTTTTGTTAGTGAGATGTCCGGAATTCATAATTAATAGTTGTTTTCAATTCGATTCACGAGAAAAGAAGGGAACAAGCACAATAGATTGGGAGAAAGAATGATTGCCCGCATAGAGCTTCTCGTAGCGGATATGGAAAGGTCAAAAAAGAATTGATGGCGGCCAAGCGAAAGAGATTGGATGATGAAGCTGAATCCAATCCTTCTGTGATACATGATCTGCCATCTCCAATACGTCGTGAGGAGTTATGGTTGTATATTCGGCAAAAGCCAAGCGGCACCTACACAAGTGAACAAACTCGTCTAGTTGCTGAAAGAATTGTAAGTATCGTTATTGTTATTTTTTAGTTACTAAACATGTTTCATTACTAAGCTTCTCGTTATCTATATCTTACAGGAAGATCTTAAAAAGAAAGAAGCATAGGGATCTTTTGTGTCGGACAGTAGGAATGATGTTCTTACCGTTGCGATCAGAAAACCAGATCACTTGGGGCATGTAAGGGAGATTGGAGGACGGATAGGCCTGAAGCAATACTTTGGTAAATCCAAACGCCATAAACAAAGTATGGTTACCTGGGAGGAGATGGAACAGACGTTGGCCAAATTAAGTGAGGAAGTAGCGGCTAAAGAAGCTTCATTGACTGCAATGTTTCAATCCCGGATGAGTAAGATGCAAGAGGACATGGATAAAATGATCTTTGCTTTTGAACTCTCGTCCGAGAGACTAGTGTTCCCTTCACACATTCACTGCGCACCTATGCGTGAGCACTAGAGGGAGCTGCATTGTTGGACAGTCAAAGCAACCTTGTGACCTTTATATAGAGGATCCTGATAGTCATAGATGATTAGTTACAAAAGGGACTGTCCACAACTTTGGATCAACTGCACACTACTAACAAATGGCTGATGATAAAGTCAGAGTGCCAGTTGAAAAGGTGATCATTGATGCACCTCTCCCTCTCCCAACTAATCAGCTAAAGATTGTGAGTGATGTTAAGGGAACCTTAATCTCTTGGCTAGTGAAGCTTGTACATGTCTCTACTCCTCCTGAAGCTACATCCCCTACTGAAGCTGCATCCCCTCCTCAAGCTCCATCCACTGAAGTTGTTGACACGACTAAGTTGACTGCCAAGGAAAAATTATTCAATATGGTATCCAATGGATATTTTAAAGATAAATCGTGGCCTGTCAATGAAGTAGTAGGCCTCCCTAATATGCAATTGGTTTTTGTTTACCCCGATGATTTAACATCCATGCTGCTTCCTGGAAAGAAGCTTACTAATGCAATTGTTCAAACGTTTATAAAGTAAGTATCTTCTTCTATGAGTACATAATTTAAATGCATCGTTTAGACATACATACATATATACTAATTCCCTGATGTCATTATTGTAGGTTCTTGCGGAATTGGAACAACAGGGCAGAAGCAAAGATTTTGGATTCTTGTGCCTAGACTATGCAAGTACAACACCTATAGAGGAGAGACAACAGTACATATCAACGAGGGTGTGTGAAGAGGTCAAAAAGGTGTACTTGTTTCCATACTACCAGAGGTACATATCACAATTCTTGTCCGCAATTCACTTAATTTTGCTACATATATCACTAAGTCCTTGTCTGCTATGAATTTTCAGCCACCATTGGCGATTGGTCCTCATGTGTATGGAGGAGCATATAGTGGTCTTCTTATGCTCTACTCACAGAAGTCAAGGCCTACGTTGAAGCTGACCATGAACGAGTAAGCATGTCATTTTGAGTGACTATTATTGATAAATTTGTGGTTTTGAGTGACTATTATTGATAAATTTGTGATTTTGATGATAGTGCCAAGAGGACTTTCTAAATCTAGGTAAAAAAAAGCATACGTATGATGCCAAAGATCCTAAATGGCTATGTCCAAAGGTTAGTACATATTTGTAAACCGCACACCGCCTTGTGAACTTGGTCGATAAGCTATATATGCTCTTATATATATATATTTCTTGTTCTTTTTAGACCCGTCGGCAACCAAAGGGGTCCAACTTATGTGGCCCGTACATCTTGAAATGCATATATGATATTATCATGCAAGGAGGGACTAAATTCACTGCGAAGGTAAATGTATTTGATGTTACATATTATGGCTGAATTTAGTTTCTGGCTTAATGTTACATATGAAATATGCACGCAAGTTAATTCAGTTTCTTTCTTTGATGTTACAGAGGTTTGCGTGTGCTAATCCCTTTTCTGATGATGATATTGAGCACATATGCAAAGTATTTTATGAATATCTTGTCAGACCTGGTTGAACCCAAGAGGGGGGTGAATTGGGTGAATGATTAAAAACTTGGAACTTTGAAAATCTTTTCATAACTTCTCGACGAGAGTTTTTATGATAGTAATGATTTATAAATAGATAGGTAGTCAATCAAACATATATGCTGGGAATATAAGAGTTCAGGGAAGAGAATATGCAAACTGAGATTTATACTAGTTTGGCCTAATCCTTGACCTACGTTCAGTCCCTAAGCTCCACTTGAGATTTTCAATCCACTATCCTCTTGTTTAATCCGGGCACAAAAGAAGCCTTTACAATCCCACAAGTTCACCCAGACACTTGTGAAGCCAAATCTCTCACCAAGATACTCCCCCTTACACACTGTAAGGTTACAATCTGTTTCCCACTCAAGATCACCCAATCTTGAGTACCTCTCAGATAAACAGATATAATGTTTATAATGAATCTTCTCTCTCAGAAGTGAATAAGATAAACACTGAAGTATATTACAAATAATTTCACTCTCTATGATAAACTATGTAAGCATTGAAAACAGAGTGTGTATGAGATGAACTATAGATTCAGAATGTTGGCATTTTGACAGTGCAATCTCTTGTCATCATTTTTTCCATATTGAATGTGTCTCTACTTATAGATGAAGATCATTTGAATGTTGAGAATATGACCATTGTGAATAGTAGCCGTTAGAGATCAGTTGGAACTAGCTGTTAGAGCTTCATTTTATGAACCAGCAATAAATGCTATGACATCAGCATTTACTTTACCCTTGATCTTCAGTTTAACAATCTTTGATCATTTGAAACTCACTAACAAATTGATCATATATAGCTAGGAATAGTAATGAGTGATGATAAGAAGTATCTAGATCATACATGAAGATTTCGCAAATTCGAGTAAGCTGATTTTCAAATTGAGCGATGCAAACTCGAGTTTGTTCACAAAAACTAGAGTTTGAAACTTTTACTCAGAAGGCAAACTTGAGTTTAAAAACCAAAACTCAAGTTTGGTTCTTTCTGGAAAAGATCATCGCGATTGAGCTCTGGACAACATTTAGGAATAGTAGCAAAATGGAGTTAATAAGTGACAAACTCGAGTTTGGCACTATTCATTCTGAAAAAGAGTTTAAGTTCATAAAAGCTCAAACTGGAGTTTTCAAATGCAAATTGAAGTTTTCTTAAGTTCAAAATTGTTAGGAGCTCTCTGCTTGACACAAACTCGAGTTATTAAAAAGTTGAAAACCTTTGAAAACTCTTTGTGTAACACAAACTCGAGTTTGTTAATAACCAACTGAGTTTGCCTTAATTTGAAAAACTTAGTGCTCTCTGTGTGACTCAAACTTGAGTTTTCCAATTCAAACTTGAGTTTTCTTATGTTTGGAAAACTTGAGCTACTCTCTGTGAAATCCAAACTCGAGTTTGACAACCCAAACTCGAGTTTGCCTTTGACAATAAGTTTTTCAACTTAACAAAGACAAACTTTAAACTTGAGTTTACATATCCAGGCTTGATTTTAGAAGTTCATTCCAAATTTGTTAAACCACCTATGCCTCTTTAATTCTTCTTTCCAATCCAAGAAAAATCAGCTCCGAACTCATTGTATTCGACCGTTATGACGATGAATGAAGGTTGTTCTTGACCAAAGCATTTTTGCAATGTTCTGAATCGACTTGTCAACTTTTGAAGGTCATATCTCCCTGGTCCGAACTCCATTTTTGTTGGTTAAATCTTGATGGAAATCATTTTGAGTCTGCTTTCATACACCTATTTCAGCTCAATAGGATTTGTAGTTTGTGAGATACACTCAAAACATTGAAGCTTGGTCTGCTATGTGGCGTGAATTTCAGTGTCAACTTCCACAATTCATAGCTCCTTCATATGAACTCCTTTGGGCTTGAATTTTATATCAAAATGACGCATTAGGAGTCTAGTTTCATATGCCATGGGTTTCACTCAATCGATTTTTGGTTTAGGAGATATCATCGAATTACCGAGACCTCACCCAAGCCGAACGTAAAATAGAGTAGAACAGAGGTGCTGAAAAGTAGTGTAAACTCGAGTTTATATTGAAAAACTCGAGTTTAACTAGTCCAGAGACGCCAGAGATGCTGAAGACACTACTAACTTGAGTTAGTTAGTGGCAAACTTGAGTTTTGAGTCCTAAACTCGAGTTTGCTCGTACTAGAGGAGCAAATCATTGTAGTGAAGTAGGAAACTCGAGTTTTCTCATCCTGAAGTTGATTTTTGCTGACTTTAATTCTTAATTGAGTCATTCCAACTTCCATATAACTTTTAGCATCAATATAGGAACTTGAATAATCATATTCTCATTCCATTCAGCAAGTTCTTCATTCTTTAATCTCCCATCTTGATCATTCTTCATAATCCAACTCTTTCTTTCTTCTCTTCTCTTGATCATTCTCTGTCATTCAACTTGGACTCATCATTCTCAGCAAGTTCTACCTTCTTCAATATCTCCTCTTCTTCTTGATTATTCCCAAAATACTTTGATAGCTTCTTGCTTCCTTGACATTCTCTCCTTCTTGATTAATCTATATAATTCAATTTGAACTAATCTACATTAAATATAGTAGTTAGTCAATGTAGGAGATAAATATATCATACAAACTTTTTGCTCTTAAGAATGACATCTATATAAGACATCATCAAAACTAATCATATCCAACATATTTGTATGACCTCTTAAAGTCATAACAATAATTAATGTCCTAAATTCATTTGTAAATATATGTTGTAGCAACAATATTCTTTTGTAAAAGAACAATTGTACAATTTTTGTAATTCAATAATAAATTTGTTCATTTTTTCAAACAATTTTCATGTGTCCATTTTGGGTTGCTGAATGTATTGGATGGTGGATAAAGCTATTTAACTAGTTCCTGTACCTTGAGGACAGAATGTTGTAAATGAGCTATATGAGTTTGAAAAGTCTTCATGACTTTTAGGACCACATATTCTTTGAAGATCTGGTCCTAAAAGTAATCGTTTAATTTTAAAAATATGGTGAGACTTTTAAACCGTATATTTGTTAAAAGTCCGGTCCTAAAAGTCTTCGTTTAATTCTAAAAAATATGGCGGAATTTAGGACCTTATATTTTTTTAAAGCATGGTCCGAAAGTTTAAAAAATATGGCGAGGCTTTTAGGACTATATATTTGTTAAACGTCTGGTCCTAAAAGTCTTCGTTTAATTTTAAAAAATATGGCGAGGCTTTTAGGACTATATATTTGTTAAATGTCTGGTCCTAAAAGTCTTCGTTTAATTGTTAAAAAATATGGCGAGGCTTTTAGGACCGTATATTTGTTAAACATTTGGTCCTAAAAGTCTCTGTTTAATTTTAAAAAGTATGGTGAGACTTTTAGGACTGTATATTTGTTAAAAGTCCGGTCCTAAAAGTCTACGTTTAATTTTAAAAAATATGGCGAGCTTTTTAGGACCATATATTTGTTAAACGACCGGTCTTAAAAGTCGTCCTTTAAATATAAAAAATGGTGATCCACTTTTCAGACAATGCATTGTGGTTCAAGACAACCGAGGTTCTACTCATGGTAGGTCCCTCATTGTTGTCGTTTTTACCTCTTCAGATATTGAGCAGCATTATTGGTCTCCCTTTTCTCTATCTTTTTTCTTTTTTGTCGGAAAAAAAAAGCAAGATAATGAAAGGACACGAAAATGATCAACTCGGGCGAGGTAAAACCGACGACAACGATGGTCCAACCTTGAGAAGAATTGTCACTATATTTGTTTGTATTTGTTCGAATAAGGTAAGCGATGTTTTTTTTATGGTCTCACCGTTGTATTATGTGAATTTTTAATGTTGATCACACACGAGGACAATGTTTTTTTTTTGTCGGAGAAAAAAGGAAGATAATGAAAAGGACAATGCGAGCCAAGATGGGAAATAAAAATTTTTATATATTAAACGGGGCAACAATACTACAGACAAAAAAAACATAAAACATTAATCCTCCCCATCGTTGTCGAAGGGGGAGGAGGCGTCGAAGGCGTCATCTTTAGAATCATGGTACTCCATGTTATTGGCATGGAGTACCATGTTAAGCTTGTTTGAAAGGGTATGAACAAGCCAAAAAGGATGTGATCGACGCGGGCCACCATGTGCTCCATCATCTGGTAGAAAGAAGGATTTGGAGGCAACGGAGGAGGGCGCTGGGGTTGAGGAGGAGGAGGAGGAGGAAAAGGAGGACCTGGTGGAGAAGCTATTACAGTGGAGGTAGGTAGTGGAGGAGGCTGTGGAAGTTGTAGAAGTGATGGAGAAGAATGTGAAGAAACTAAAGTAACAACGGGTTTAAATAGAGAACCCATCCTAAAGAATATGAAACATCGGAAACTTTAATGAGGAGATGCATAGTTCCTCAGGATATGAGGAGACGCATAGTTGGGAAGTTTACCTGGAAGCTAAAGAGACTCTGAATCATTCAATAAACAGAGTGAAAGGATACGACTCTGCTATTTGAGTAATTTGAAAAGACTAAACTTTTAATACCGGATATTGTAAAAGATCCGTTCTTTAAAGTAATATTTTTTTAAGGAAAAATTCTTACTTTAAAAAAAATAAATAATTGAAAAAATAATAATTTACTTTTAGGACCGGATACAAGATAAAAGGTCGGTATTAAAAGTAATTTAATTGATTGAAAAAATAAATAATAGAAATTTAGGATCGGATATATGATAAAAGGATGGTCTTAAAAGTAATTGAATTGAAAAAATAAATAATAGACTTTTAGGACCATATATATTATAAAAGGTATATCTTAAAAGTAACTTAATTGAAAATATAAATAATAGACTTTTAGGACCAGATATTTATAAAATACACTCTTATAGTAGAAGCACTAAATTCATTTATACCAATTGAATCCCAATTCATTCTCATAATCAATTGCGTATCTCTCTGCCCTTATTAACTCCTCACATACTACCTCTCTGACCTTATCAACTCCTCACTACCTAGCTCTCTGCCTCAATTGCTCAAACCATGGCTAGATACAAGATAAAAGCTCGTAGGGGTACTCCTGAAGCTCACGCCTTCCTTAGATCATGATACAGAGCACCTCAAGTAAGAGTGCATTCTATTGTTACTGAAGAGTCTCGGTCGTTGGACCCATTGTTATTTTGGATGATGAAGAGATTGCCGCTCTCCCTCTCCAACCTCCTAGCCCCAGCGCGCCTACCGCTGACCCCTCTTCTCTTTCCTCTAATGATGCATTATGGCTGATACGAATAAGATAGGAACTTGCTGATCTCCAGCAGGAAGTTAATACTGCTCACGCCGATATCGCTAAGGCATTGGAGGATAATAAGATTTAGGATGTTTAATCAGATTCTTGTCGTTGATAATGTTCAATATGTTTTTTTTTCTTGTGTATGTGCATACTCACCAGTAATGTATGAAGCATTAAGAATTAAGCTTGTGTCTTTTTTTTGTTCATATTCTCCAGTAATTAAAGAAGCTTATTCTCCAATTTTATGTTATTTTATTCATTTAGTTGCTGCTGCGCTCGCCAAAGCCAATCATCTTTTTTTTTTTGGTTTAATAAATGAGGACCTTTAGGACCGGATACTCTATATATGACTGGTCTAAAATGTATTTGACTTTTAGGACAGGATATTTTATAAAACTTTGTTCTTAAAATTAGTAAAATTTAGGATCGGAGTCTTCTAAACCTCCGGTCTTACAAATTAAATTAATAAAATGTTTATCTTTAGGACAGGATATTTTATAATTAATCGGTCTTAATAAAATCCAACTAAAATATGTCTTTGTTGCGCGAAAAATTAAATTTCCATCTTTGAACTTCTCTTGTCGCGCCAAAAATGATAACTCAAGATCTGTCTCCAATGTTTGTGTGTTGCTTCGTCGCTGCTTCGCGTTGCTCTCTCGACAATTACTTTCTGATTCCTTAGCTAAACGTCTTTAAACCAAGCTGTAAGAGGTGTTTCGGTTATATAACTTTATGATTTTCCTACTTGGTTTTTCATGGGTTGAACGAAATCGATGAAATGTTCTTGTGGGTTCCTCTGTTGTTAATGAATATTGTATTTTGAAGATTATATTTGCACTTTAGACCTACCTAACTGACCAACAAGTGTTTTTAGCTTACTTTTGCTGTCTGCAACATCAACATTCATGGCCGGAGAAGAAAGACACAGCAAACGCATTTGAATTTATATTCTACAGGTGAGTCCACAAGACCTTCATACGATGCATTTAATTTCCTCATCATGCATTTATTTTGCTTCTTGGATTCACTGTGATACATTTATGACGAAAAGTGATTCTTCGTTATGCATTTAATGGGCAAGTTTCTCCGTAAAACCAAAAAAAAATACATAACCAACATTGAGCATATATATGCATTTGGAGTTGGCTTATTTTATATGCAAGTTTCATTTTTTTTGGATTATGTATGTTAAATATTTCCGTCTATAGGAATTCTACTATGGATCACAGTTGGATAAATGCTTTACGGATGGGTGTTGAATATTAGAATGGGGTGAGGGAATTTATAGAATTTGCTAAACAAAATGCCCATGATGACAGTGATAAGTTTTATTACCCTTGTGTAGAATGTTTAAATGAGAGGCGACTAAGTCTTGAAGTTATACACACACATTTAATTTGTGAAGGATTTTGTAAGACTTATGTAGTATGGGTATGGCATGGTGAAAAAATGCCAAGTGGGTCTCAACATAGGGAAGTGGCCTTTGATGATAATGACACGGATATGGATGATCGCATAGAGGACATTATTCGTGATGTAGGAGAAGAGGATTTTGAGCAATCACATGCATATAGTAATATGTGTAGTGATGCAGAGACACCTCTATACCCTGGGTGTAAAAACTACCAATTGTTGAACGCTGTATTGAAATTGCAACGCTTGAAGGCACGTCATGGATGGAGCGACAAGAGTTTTTCTGATATGCTTGAGGCTTTTAAGGACATGCTTCCGGATAATAATGTGTTGTCGCATCGATACTATGATGCTAAGAAAATACTTTGTCCATTGGGGATGGAGTACAAAAAGATCCATGTATGTCTGAATGATTGCATATTGTATAGAAAAGAGTTTGAAGAGAAGCAGAAGTGTCCGGTATGTGAAACCCCAAGGTACAAATCATATAAGGGGCCTGCAAAAGTGTTGTGGTATCTTCCAATCATACCAAGGTTCAAGCGGTTGTTTGCTAATGAAAATGATGCAAAAAATTTGAGGTGACATGCAGATGAGAAGATTTCTGATGGAAAGCTTCGACATCCGGCCGATTCTTCTCAATTATTTCTGAACTTTGACGAAGAACCTAGGAACCTTAGGCTTGCCCTTAGCACGGATGGCATGAATCCCTATGGTAGCCTTAGCAGCATACATAGTTCATGGCCTGTACTCCTGATTATTTACAACTTATCTCCTATGTTATACATGAAACGAAAGTACATCATGTTGTCTATGTTGATTTCAGGACCAAAACAACCTGGAAATGACATTGATGTTTACCTTGAGCCCTTGATCAAAGACTTGAAGGAGTTATGGGAAGAAGGTGTCGATGTTTTTGACTCTTTCAAGAAGGATGTGTTTAAACTACGAGCCATGATATTTTGTACTATAAACGACTTCCCAGCATATGGGAACTTGTCAGGGTATAGTGTAAAGGGTCATAAAGCATGTCCGGTTTGTGAAGAAGGCACATGCTACCATCAACTTCAACATGGAAGAAAGACGATTTATCTTGGACATAGGAGATTTCTTAGACGGGGCAACCCATATCGTCGATTAAAGAAAGCCTTTTTCGGTGGCCAAGAGTCTGAAGATGCTCTGGTGGCATTGATTGGGGAGCAAGTTTATGAAAAGGTGAAAAATATTAGTGCCATCTTCGGTAAGACTGCAAAGAGTAGAAAAGAAACAAATATATAGAAAAAGAGATCTTATTCTTCGATCTTCCATATTGGTGCAATCTTGATGTGAGACACTGTATTGATGTCATGCATGTGGAGAAAAATGTATGTGATAGTATTGTTGGCACGCTTCTCAACATACAAGGTAGTTCAAAGGATGGTGTGAAGGCAAGATTGGATTTGCAAGCAATGAGAATACGCGAAGACTTACATCCAAGGCCATATGATAAGAGAACTTATTGTTCCCCGGCTTCTCACACTTTGTCTAAGGATGAGAAACAAATTTTTTGTGAGTGCTTACATGGCACAAAAGTTCCCTCAAGGTATTCTTCAAATTTTAAGAGGCTTGTATCGATGAAGAACTTGAAATTAGTAGGACAAAAGTCTCATGATTGTCATGTCTTAATGAAACAGCTACTCCCAGTAGCTAATCTAGGCATCACCGAATATGATCTTCAACATATTTTGACAAGAGTTTATTTCTTCTTCAATGCGGTTTGTAGTAAAGTTTTCGAGATTGAAAAGTTGGATGAATTGGAAAATGAAATATATCTTATCTTGTGCCACTTGAGAAGCTTTTTCTTCCTACATTTTTTGACATCATGGTTCATCTAATTGTTCATCTAGTGAGGGAGATAAAGTTGTGCGGCCCTATCCATTTACGATGGATGTACCCAATTGAAAGATCTATGAAATTCCTAAAAGGGTATGTGAAGAACGCATACCGGTCGGGAAGCATCAATTGTTCATAAATATGTTTTTGAAGAAGCCATGGAATTTTGTCAAAATTATTTAGCCAAAGTAAGACATATTGGGCATCCTAAACGTTAGCATCTTTGAAGGGGTAGGTGAGGGGCTTTAGTAAAGATTGTGGATCCGATGAATCGTCACAAGTCCACTTATACATCTTGAATAATGTTGATGAAGTTCAAGCCAAAGATAGAAGCACATAAACAAGCTTTAAGGAAAGAAAATCATCGAATGACTAAACAAAGATTACTTATGGAGCATAACAGAACTTTTGCAAACTGGTTCAAATAAAAGATCGAGGGAGAGGAATGTGTTTTTGATACAGTCAAATGGTTAGCAAGTGGTCCTAAGGTTGATGTTATAAGTTGGAATTCGTATGTGATCAATAGTTATACATTTTACACGAAGTCCCTAGATGATACGAACACCGTCCAGAACAGTGGTGTTATGTTAAAGGCTGAATCTATGCACTT
Organism: Acacia melanoxylon; assembly: GCA_019022615.1. Taxonomy (NCBI): domain Eukaryota; kingdom Viridiplantae; phylum Streptophyta; class Magnoliopsida; order Fabales; family Fabaceae; genus Acacia; species Acacia melanoxylon. The sequence continues at coordinate 97,345 of JAFJYJ010000050.1, forward strand.
CTCCAGTTTCAAAAACAAGAGGCTAAATTGGCAGTCATGCCTTATTATGGGGTTATTGAAGAGATTTGGGAGGTGGACTATGTTAAAATTAGATTTCCCATTTTCAAATGCAAGTGGGTTAATGTCAATAATGGTGTTCGGATCGATCCGCTAGGATTTACATTAGTCGATATCAAGGGTAGAAGTTTTGGAGATTAACCTTTTATTATGGCGGACCCGGGCAAAACAAGTGTTCTATATCACCAATCAGGAAAATAAAATGTGGTCTGTAGCTCTCCAAGGAAAAAGGGTCATTGGTGATATTGATGACGAAATTCATTCAAATTATGGTCTTCCTGAGAGTACTCCTTTTTCAAGGGGTCTATCGGATATGAACAAAGAAAATGAAGCGAATAATGAACCCAACATAAGAAATGATCATCATGAAGGGATATGGGAGGATATCGCTTTATAAAAGAGACAATTCATAAGGTAATATTCATATGCAGAATTCTTTGAAAACTTTAAGGTTTTAACTATATTCCTTCTATATTCTTAAACAATGTCACTAATTGTGAAGCTTTTCTTCTTGTTTTATTTTTGTGGCAGGATCCGATCGAAAGGGGCATGTTATAAAAGAGGATATCATGTTACATTGTTGGGTGGGATTCAGATGAAGGCATGGTGAATATTATATTGGGCATGTATGTTGATTTACGTGTTGTATTTGTAACTCATTGTGTTTGTAAGTTATCTTATTGTATATATTCATTTAGATGTTGTACCATCATATTATCATTAAGAGACCACATAACTCATGGTGAATAATATTTGTATTCTTTTCCAATTCAATTTATTCATAATGGATTGTTCATAGCTTGTAGCTTAAAGTATCGACTTTTATGTGTTGGATTGGGTGGTGGATTTGTGTATATATATGATCAGGAAGAACAGAACAGGGAAAAAATTCAAGAAAATTTAGACCGAAAATAAATACGCCAGTCTTAAAAGTTCAAATTTTAAGACTAGATATATTTATATGTCTGGTCTTAAAAGTCTATTAGGCTAGTCTTAAAAGTTGGTCTTTTAAAACCGATGTATTTATAAGTCTCGGTCTAAAAATTTTAATTTTAAGACCAAATATATTAATCAGCCAGTCTTGAAAGTCAGTCTTTTAAGATCGGTATCTGGTCTTAGAAGTCGGTATTTTTTAGACCGGATTGTTTTTTGTCCGGTCTTAGAATGTTGATTTGTTTAGAGCGGCCTATTTTTTTGTCCGGTCTTAAAAGTTGAGTTTTAGAACCGAACAAAAAATATATCGGGTCCATATAGTACGACTTTTAAGACCTAATTTTTAAATGTCGGTCTAAAAGAGTTTCTTTAAGACGATTCGAGTCCGGTCTTAAAAGTTATAGACTTTTAAGACGCTCGGAACAAGACCTGGTCCACGGGTCCAATCTTACGATGCCTCTTTTGTCCAGTCTTAAAAGCCTTTTTTCCACCCTATGTTATCTTTTTACCCTAAACCTTAAACCATGGTAGAAAAAAGAACCCAATGATCATACAATACGCTATTATGGTTATTATAAAAATAACCTTACACTACTAATTGATCACAATATTATTCAATTAAAAAGTCACTCCGAAAGTTTAGTGGTTCATAAATAATATTTCATAGAACTCAAAATATTAATGCTAAAGAGCTAAAAATCATAGTACTCAAGTTTCATCAAGCCCATAAATTCACAATAAATATATCATAGAAATGAATGCACAACATGTCATAAAGGTAGCCATACATATGTAGAAGGTAGCATAAACTCACAAAGGTAGAGGTGTTACACGTCGCTAACATAGCCTCACTCCTCCATAGCCTTCCCTGATATCCTGGCCTCCTTTAGAAGAATGAGACCGTTGTCTCAGTAACAAGCTATCCTACCTACCACACACACTAGCATATGCTCATGAGTTGTTAGGTGGGACATTTGTGAACATGTGGGCCAATGTAGCCCTTGTAGAAAAAGTGGGCATGATTGAGCCAGCCAAAGAGCTCCGAATGGTCGCCTTACCTCACTACTACAAAAAAGAGTTTTTGCGTCCCTAAAAGACGTCCCATTTTTCAAAAAGGAAGTAAAAAATAAAGGTGGTGGCATTTTTGTAATTATATGTCAGAAAATTTGACTTTTGGCGTCTAACTTTTCTACTTAGATGCCAAAAGTGATGCTTTTAGCATCTAAGTAAATATTTAAACGCCAAAAGTTACAATTTTGGCATCTAAGTTAAAAAGTTAGACTCCAAAAGTATTGATTTTGATGTCTAACTTGAAATCTAGGACGCCTATCGACTTACACAGCTCATTTTTCTTCTTTATCAGGCATTCTTCGACCTTACCTTATTCTCTCCTTCAACCTACCTTCTCCGTTTGCTTCCCTTCACTGTCGAACATCCCCCTTCGCCGCTCTGATGGCGTAGATCTTAGATCTGAGGCTCTTGGTCCTCAGATCTGCAAGCACCAAGAACTCATATTCTTAGAAGACAAAACTCCCAAAGGAAACCCAAAACCCTAGCTCTCGGTCTCTCAACCTTTCATCCTCGCTCGTCGCATCAACCACTCATCCTCTTCAGTTCTTCCAGGCGCCTCTTCTCACCGGTGATATCTCAATCCGTCGACGGTCACCACAAGTTTCACTGTTGAGGTAAATTTTCTTCCTTTTCCTATACGGTTTTCCCCCAGTTTCATCGCGAGTTTCAAATCTCTTGCTCTGTGTATGCGTATGAATCATTTTTCTTGGCTTTCTTTGCTCAATTACACAAGGGAGTTCTAAATAAGGGTTTGTTTCTTTGGTAGACAATGCTCGAATCTCTTGCACCAAATATGTTTCTCTGGGAGTTTGAAAGAAATTACAAAGTATGGTAGATGATATGTGATTTTAAAAAAAAAATGTTACTGTCGGATCATGTTTTCTCTTCCCTATGTGTATGAATCGGGTTTCCATTTCTATGTTTTATATTTTCTTTGTAACTCTTGTTGACTGGGACTACACAAATCCGCCTCTTCTATAATTTAATGTCAATGCTTTTATTATGTTTTGAAGGAATCTGTCAAGTTTAAACTTGGGCGGCAAAATAACACTAGCCATCGGTGAATTAAGAAGCTTGCAATCCATGTATGCTAGATTGATCCTCTATGTCTACTTCTGTGTGTTTTGGTTGTAGCGAGGGTTAGGTCCATCGCATTTCAAGTCACAATTCTAGGTCGCTATCGACTTGTGAATGCTAAGATCTCTATGTGACCTACAAACGATCTCATACTTCATATTGCTCACCCTCAAATTGTCATGTGTAGCTATTAACATCCTGAATTTTGAGAACTGAGGTTCACATAATTTTGACAACTATCAGGAATGGTGAATTTTGATTGATGAGAATCAGTTTAAAATTGATCTAATGCTTGTTAGTTCTCTATGTGTTTTGATGATGTCTAACAATTGTAATATCTAATGAGTCAAATTGCAAAGTTTAAGTTCTAACAAACTATATTAGATATCTTTGGAAAATGATTTTGATATTCGGTAACTCAAGTTATTTTCTCGCAACTCAAGTTATAGGATTCGAAAATCAAATTTTACAAAATCAATAACTCGAGTTGTCACTTAACAACTCAAGTTATGAGTTGTACTTCGAGTTCCCCAAAGCTCCATCGTGATATCGGAATTTGGGTATCGATATAACTCGAGTTACAAGTAAAAACTCGAGTTATAAAATTGCCAAAGACTTTAAATACATTTTTTAGCATTAGAAAAACTCAAGTTATAGAGTATAACTCGAGTTATCTAACTCAAGTTATTTTTATAACTCAAGTTGTATTATTTGCGAATGATTGAATTCTAAAAGAACTCAAGTTATATAGTATAACTCGAGTTTTAAAACTCTAGTTATTCTTCATAACTCAAGTTATTTTATTCACAAATATTTATAGAAAATCGGAACACTAAAGTAACTTGAGTTATAGGATGTAACTCAAGTTACATAACTCAAGTTATCATTCATAACTCAAGTTGTGTTCATGACTCAAGTATTTTCTAAACATGATATAACTCGAGTTAAGGTATGCAACTCGAGTTACCTATATCAGAATTTGAATTCATCGTCTTCGTAATCTGAAACTCTTTGATTAAAGCTTGGGTACTTGATAATATTGACTATTATTAATTCTAACCAAGTTTAATCAGTTTGCTAGTATGTTTCAGACATGATTAACAAGCTTTAAGTTTCAAATTTGCATAAAGTAAATTCCTGTCAGAAGCATTAAATGCTAAACCAGAAACCAAGACACGAAAGAGGAAATCAACTTCGAGCAAGCGAAAAGCAATCCAACTATTTCCAAGACAATATTACGAGTCTCTATGGACAATTTGAATAAAGAATGTCAACGGGAATAACGGTCAAATGTCGGAAGCATACGAAGAAATTGAGCAAAGGATTTCCAACGGATATATTAATTACTCACAACGGCTTATTAAGTTATTCTCAACGGTCATTAAATACGAGAATCTATAAAAGCCAGAAGCATTCAAGTCTTCAACTACCGAAACTCTGCACATTCAATTAGCCATTAAGAGCATTTACAGTTTCTACACTCAAAGATAATATCTTCGGATATATTAAACTTCAGTGATTATTATTCGGCTCTTTTAGAGAGTTTTCATTGATTATCCTTTTATTGTAAGAATCTCAAAGTATTGGGACTTTGAGATTGGGACATTTGATTACAACTTGTAAGGGGAGCAAGTTCTAGAGAGAATTGCTTCGAGAGTTACGAGTGTGTAATCATTTGAAGTTAGTGAAATCCGAGAGTTCTGGGATTTGGACGTAGGTCAAGGATTTAGACCGAAACCGGTATAAATTGCTTGTGTTCATTCTTCCTCGACCTTACTACGTTCATCTACGTTTTAGTTACTTGATAATGAGAGTGTTTTAAGAAGAAAATTTTTATATCCCCAATTCACCCCCCTCTTGGTGATATTCCATCCTTTCAATGCGATATTAGAAGACTTATGTCTGACTTAATTTAGTCTTTGCCTGTTGTAAGTAAGGTGGCTTCTTATTTATTTATTTCTATGTTGAGGTTAACTATGAATTAGAGTAATTTCATACAATTTTTTATTTTTTTTTAAGTAGAGGCTGAACTAGTGAAAAAAATATTTGTATTGTTTTGGGATTCTTACCATTCTTTTTTTTCCTAATATTGCTCATGATTGTGTATTGGTTTTGCATGACCTGTGTGCACCTTTACTGTTTCTTTGTCGCACATGTACCCATCGTAACTAGCAATCAATTTCATTATATTTTACTCTGGCATATGATATGTGTAGTGTATGGCCAAGTATTAATGTCTTCTCTTTGAATTTTTTCACCTTGTAAGCACTACTTTGTTTCTTTTACGGGGGATAGAATACTATGATGGAAAGACAGAGGTATGTTGATTTTCCAATTACTGATATCTTGCAAATGATGGGTCATGCTGAACGTCCTCAATTTAACCAGCATAGGAAAGCAGTAATTCTTGTTCATGAACCCAAGAAGAGTTTCTATAAAACGTCAAATTCGATACTGATTATTTTAATTGTCTATACTTCAATCATCTGGGAATAGAATAATTTTGTGTCATTTGCAGTTCTTGTACGAGCCTTTTCCTATTGAGAGCAGTCTGAGGGAGCAGTAGTGTGTTCATATTAATGCAGAAATTGTTTCTCAAATAGTATGCCACAAACTAGATGCAGAGCATTATCTTACATGGAGTTACTTTTTCTGTAGACTTGTAAGTTTGGGCACATCACTATATTTGAATGATACAAAAAAGTGGTTAGGGGTCATATGCTTGTGAAGTCATATTTAAACTAAAGCATTTCATGCTTGATTCCCATATCTGACCTTATGAATTTTTTGGCTAAAACCCCTCCCCCATATTTAGCTAAACATACCTTCTATGTGCTTATTATTCTCATCTTCTTGCTGCCTTTAAGTATGTAACATGCATTAGATGGAATGCACAAGTTTGTATTTTCATTTGATATATATTTTCTCAAAGTGAAAAATGGGCTTCTTATAGCCTGGAAATGTAATATAATTTGCTTTTTGTTACCTTTTCTTTAATGCTTATAATTTATTGTTTTAGGCAAGATGGCTTGTGGAATCTGAAGTGGTCCCAATTAGGCTACTCTAGGAACGTTGTGACTTGTGAGGTGTGCTTTCTTTTGCTGCCTGTTTCTAATAACTTAATTTTCCTTTCTATTTTGAGGCTTCTGCTGATAAGTTGAGGTTCCTCACTAATGTTGGATTCTTTTGGGAATTAGTAATTTGATGCATTTACAATATTTTATTTGAATGTTCTGCATTTACAGGAAGAATTTTAGGGGAGGCTGTGATCAAAATAAAGGCTTAGAATTTGAAGGGAAAAGCGGTGAGTAAATGGTTTTTAGAAATGTTATGGTATATGATAAATGTCTTAGGTGGTTGCTAGATCTTTCCTCCTCTTAATTTGTGATTTTTTTTGTTTGCAATACGGGACATATATTCCTGTATAGTTAAGTGGTTAAGGGGGGGAAGTGTCCATGTTCTCAGGTTGCATATAGGAGTTGAGACTATTATTGATTAAGCTTTTTATAGCCCCAAAGCTTACATGTTATGATCCAAAGCTTATATCAGAGGATTAAGTATGTGCCTAGATCCAAAGTAGCTTTTGTTATACTGTTGTGAATGCGCAATTCCTATTATAAATTTTAGGAAAATATATATAGCTAGTTTAAACATGAAATTTGGTTGTGGTTATTTCAGTTGCAAATATAAAAGTATAATTGCTTGGGTATTTATATTATAGCCTTAATTCTACTTGGATAATCTGTCTTAAGAACTATTCAAGTTATGCTTATGTCTTAGCTTCATAGAGAGAGGGCTTATGCGCAAAATCCTTTTTTTCCAAGTTAAACGAGCGTCTGATTGAATTAACATAGTTATATGATGCTAAGGATTGTAACTGTCCATTTTATATATCTAAAGTTTGAAACTAGTTACTACACTTAATAGTCTGGCTCTTAGTTTCTAAATAGACCATATGGTTTGAACTTATATGCCAAATGCCATAGTTTTGTTTGCTGCACAAGTTTATAGTAATTTGGTCTCTAAGGGTGGTGAGTAGGCCATATTATCTACGGAACTTGGTTTGTGCACATGTAAGGCTTGGTTAGATTTCCTTAAATGACTTTTTAATAATGTGTCTTGAAAAAGATTTTTGGTAAATTAAATTTTGCTTACAGGTTTAGGTATAAACATGAAGAAGTGCTTAGTTAGCCATAATTGTGCATGAAAAAAAAAACCTTATTTGTAAATTTGTGAGTTATGTTTTGGGTCTAAGAAATTGTCTTCAGTTTAACTTTGAAAAAAAAAAACAATTCTGAGTGTCATATCTGATTAACCAAAAGCATGGTTGATTAATGTATTTTATGCTTGCCATTTGGTCCGTATAGAGGTGAACGTTATCACCCACTAGTGATTGTTATTTTCCAATTCAAGATGATCAGAAGAACTATGAATTCTCTATATGCAAACAGAATCAAGAAGGGATTTGTCTAGGTAGCTTCTTTTTGGTGTAATCTCTACCAGTAACTTTTCTATCCCATATATATATTTATTCCCTTTCTACAAATTAATTTAAATTTTTGTAGCCTTTCTTTGTGTACTGATTTTTCCTCCAGATGATGATTATCAGCCTGTGGCATATGACAGTTGGCGTACAAGGTTGCTGCGTGTAGTATTTTTTTACCAGTATTTAAATTAATTTTAATTTTTGTAGCTTTTCTTTGTGTGCTGGATTGGCTGCTTGTTTTCTTAAATATGAATTGACATTTTCATTTCATTATGGGCAGTTACTGCTAATTGCGTTGATATTGTTATGACTTATGGGCTTGGCTGTTAAAATAAATTCACGCAGTCATACATTTATATGGTCATGTACTGGAATACTCTAACTATAATCTGAATAGAAGTGTCCCCAATATGCGTTTAGATTGAGTAGACCATATAGCCAAAACAAAAGAGATGAAAAAAAACTGAGTGACTATTATACATTCAACCCTATTTCGTAGCATCTTGTTTGTTGTTTGCTGATTCCTTCTTATTTTCTGTTTCTTGGTCAATTCTTTGAACGTTTAGGTGGTGACCTTGTTCGAAGAGGTGTTCCACTGGCACTAAGGACCCGTTTGTTACAGCGAAAGCACGGGATGGAAAGGGAAGATCAGAGAGTTCAATTGCAAAAAACCTGTTTGCTTGGCCATCTTCCATCGTCTAACATTCCCACGTCTGCGAATCTTCCATCATCTTTGGAAAGTGCTTTCCATCTAAAATAGGCGGGAAGATCAAAATGTTCCTAGGGAGAGTGAAACGTTGGACAAAAAAGCCCCCTTAAAAACACCGCCGCTTCAATCTCCACCTTCGATTGTCTTCACAAGCGCAATTTTGACGAAGACTCTTCACCACTGCGCAATTTTGACGAAGAAAGGTGGAGACGATATTGACGGAGAGAACGATCGAAGTTGGTAATACTTCGGTGAGTATTTCTCATCGCTCTTATCGTCTTCGCCTTCGATTGTCTTCATTTAAGTTTTTGAATCAAATTTAATCATGTGCTTCAATGAGTACTTGAGTATGTTAATGCGATACTCGAGTATAGTTGATCTAATATGTGTGGTAAAGTGCTTCAGGTAATCAATACTTGAGTATGGATGAGGAATACTCGAGTATTGTGCAGGAAGATCAACTATCGCATATCTTTGATTCTAATATGATACTTGAGTATGAATTAGGCGATACTTGAGTATTGGCCAGATAGTTCAACCAGTGCAGAATACTTCTGATGTAATACTTGAGTATTGATTCTTGAATACTTGAGTATTGGACTTCATCGCTAACAACAAACTTCACATATCAAGGGAATACTCAAGTATGGGTTAAGTGATACTTGAGTACTGGTATGATACTTGAGTACTGATAAGACGATACTTGAGTATGTTCAGTTTCAATGATTTTATTGTTCTCTGGTTATGTAATACTCGAGTATGGGAAATTAGATACTTGAGTATGCACATGATACTCAAGTATGTGAATTGAATAACTCAAGTATGCTTTCGATCGATTTACTTTTACGAGTTTATTTCCTTGACCTGAGAATAGGTGATACTCGAGTATTGGGATTGGATACTCGAGTATGTTGAAGAGCAAAGCATCTGAAAATATCTGAATCACCTAGATACTCGAGTACTGAGAATGGATACTCGAGTATTGACGAGAATGAAGCGTCTGTCAGGTGTTTGTACACAATTTACTTGAGTATATAAGTATGAGTACCCGAGTATGGTATATCAGCATATATTAATCATCTGCAACATCCTTTGAATGAATTTGTTTAATTGCTTAATCTTCTCATACATCATTCGATATTACGGAGATATTATTAATTATCTTCTTGAGTGTCTCTCAGTTATTCAACTTCTGTGTTTTTCTGTCATTTCTTTTTTGTTTTTTAATTTAGGGGCAATCTGAGAATTTCACCTAATCTTCCCACCTAACCAACACCTAATTCTTCATACCAAACATTTCATCTTCCCTCAACTAACTTCCATTCCCTTGTATACCAAACAGCTCACATTTTTAAAGTTCCCTCCTAATCTTCCTTTCCTTTCCATTCCTTTCCTTTCCTTCCTCAAATATTCCGTGTAACAAACGGGGCCTAACTTGTGAGGATTCCACCGGTGAGGAGTTAAGAAAGCTGCAAGAAAAGAAAATAGAAATCAATACGTTAGCGCATAAATAGGTCTGATGAATACTCTGGTACGGACTAGAATATCATGAAGTATATTGTGATGCATAACAGAATTAAAATGATAATATTTTTGAAGTTGTACTTTAGTTGTGTAATTAATTAATTCACTTGATTGATTTAACTTATACCTTGTTTTCCATTTTCTGATTTTGGTACTAAGGATGCCTACTCGAGAGGAAGAACTCAATTTGGTTCTAAACTGTTGGTGGACAACTTCTTCAACACATAGATGTTTGAAGTTAGTCTTTATATTGCATAATTAGTAGGAGGTAGAGCTAGACAACTTTTTGACACTTTGTGGTGATTGTTGTACATAGAAGAAATAGTAGTAGTTACCACTTGAATTAGTTAGAGCAAATTGGTTAAGATGAATTGAAGTTAGCCACTTACACTTTGTTGTCACTACTTTATTTGCTAACTCTATCCAATTCATCATGAACTGTGTCTTGGGATATTTGTTATATATACATGCATGTATTCTGTTTTTGTCTTACACTTTGTTATTACACTTTCGTGCCAAAAATATAAGGTTAGCTGAGCTAACCTTTTTAGCACATAGGTGTGTTGTTTTATTTTATCACATTGTGGTGATTGTTGCCTACTGATATGTAAGAAGGTTTTTTGTAAGGGTGGGATTATACAAAACAATATATATATATATATATATATTATAAAAAAAACACACTTAAGGCGTCTAAGTCCTAGAATTAGACGCCTTAAGTTGAACTTACGAAGTTTAATTCTAGGAATTAGACTCCGTAAGGTAGAATTAAGATGTCTCATTCTAGGAATTAAACTCCGTAAGTTATACTTAAGGCGTCTAATTCTAGGAATTAGACTCCGTAAGGTATAATTAAGACGTCTAATTTATATTTATTATACACCTTAAGTATAGCCTCAAAGTCATTTCTGCCAAACTTAAGGCGTCTAATAAATAAAATATGACACCTTAAGTTTGGACTTACGGAGTCTAATTATAATATTAGACGCCGTAAGTTTTTCCTACAAGCCTCCCAAATAGACGTCCCGTGGAAAAAGGACGTTAAATGTGCCAAAAGTAGGACGTCGTAGCCCTATTTTGTAGTAGTGCCTTATGATAAATAATTAACATACCTCAACCACATCCCAACTTTTCCACATCTCACAAATCATGATATAAACTTTAACCATTTTATAACATACTCCCTCGGTTTTTGACTACAAAAGTGTTCCTATAATTAGACCAGGAGGTAATAGTATCTAACAATTTCCTGATAAAAAAACAACAATTCATGATATATTTTATAACAATCCATTACCATACTAAGCCAAGATCATAGTACTCGTACGTCAATTCACATATTCAAACATAACTCTTTTTATATATAGCCCAAGTCCCACAAGGCGGTTTTCATTAAATTAATTCTTAACATACATCATAATATAAAATCAATAGTAATTTAATGTACTTATATATATACGAGTAGTTTAGAAAAACTCACAAACATATTCTGACATGCATAATAGATAGAAAATCAAGTTACCTTTTACCAAAGTTACCAAAATGAGTACAAATATGTTATCTCGTGCTCAAACCTCCGTTTTGTGTCCCGTAGGTGTTGAATTACTGATCCAACTGTTGCAAGAGACAAGTTGGATGTCCCAATAAACGAGCTGATCATATATATTAATCATTTAAACCTTAAAATAAAAAATTTGGGATGTTATATATTGCTATGAGATCCAATTACAATTAGAATCAATGGCGGTGTATAAATGTATTCATAGCTAAAGCTAATGATAGCGCATGCCACTTAAATTATATATATATATATATATATATATATATTAATGATATTTTATTTTACACAATATAAAGTTAAGAAAAATCAATTTCAAATTTTGAGATTAAAATATTCAATTCTCTGAAATTGTTATGATAATCATGAAGTTAATTTATTACATTTGAAAATCAATAATAAATAATTTTATAAAGAAGATTATCAAATAAAGTTCACATAAATTTTAAAATTAAAAAGATACACACGCAGACTCATGTATTGAGTTTTGACGTACGCACATATGTGGGTATGTGTGTTTGTAAGGGGGCCAGGCTAAGAGTGGGTTTGGTCTAAACCTAATGCCCAATTCAACTTCTCCTCTAGGCCTAGTATTGAACATCGGTAGGACGGAGCTTTCTAGGCCATAATATTGGGGTTCTTTTCTTTTCTCCAAAAAGGCCAACATAACTTTAAGCATAAGCTTTTTTTTTTTTTCCTTGTACAATAAAGCATAAGTTATTTCTAAGGGAAAATTCCATTTAAATACCATTTAAATTTGCAAAACCCTCAGGTCCTCGAATTTGTAAAAAGACTCGGAGGTACTAAGGACCTATGAGGGATATACAATTTCGGGTGAAATTACCTTTTTGCCCTTACTTTTAAATAAATGAAAAAATAAAAAAAGCCCCTCACCGGAGGGCCGCCGCCGGCCGGCCACCGGTGGGGGTGGGGGTTTTTTTTTTTTTTTGGGAGGTTGTTTTTTTTGGGAGGGGGTGGGGTTTTTTTTTTTGAAAAAATAAAATTATTTTTTGAAAGTGTAGGGGGTGGGGTTGAACCCCCACCCCCAACACAAAACCAAGTAGCCCAACCGGTTGGGCTACTTGGTTCTTTAATTATATATATACATTAATAAATATATATATTCTTCTTAACAATTTTTCAATTGTATTTACCATTCCACAAAACGCGAATTACCATTCCACAAAACGCCAATTACCATTCCACAAAACGCGAATTACCATTACTTTCCAAGGTTGTCATTTTTTACTCTTTCATGTATGTTATGGATAACAAAAAAAATGACACTTTAACCATTCCACAAAACACGAATTACCATTCCACACAACGCGAATACCATTCCACGAACGTCAATTACCATTACTTTCCCAGGTTGTCATTTTTACTCTTTCATGTATGTTATGGATAACAAAAAAAATGACACTTTAACCATTCCACAAAACGCCAATTATCATTCCACACAACGCGAATTACCATTCCGCGAACGCCAATTACCATAATGCCATTTAAATAGCGTTTGTGGAATGGTAAAAATGTCCCGAGGATGCCATTATGGTAAATGTCATTTTTTACTTTGTGGAATGGTAATTCGCGTTGTGTGGAATGGTAATTGGCGTTTTGTGGAATGGTTAAAGTGTCATTTTTTTTTGTTATCCATAACATACATGAAAGAGTAAAAAATGACAACCTGGGAAAGTAATGGTAATTGACGTTCTGTGGAATGGTAATTCGCGTTTTGTGGAATGGTTAAAGTGTCATTTTTTTGTTATCCATAACATACATGAAAGAGTAAAAAATGACAACCTTGGAAAGTAATGGTAATTCGCGTTTTGTGGAATGGTAATTGGCGTTTTGTGGAATGGTAATTCGCGTTTTGTGGAATGGTAAATACAATTGAAAAATTGTTAAGAAGAATATATATATTTATTAATGTATATATATAATTAAAGAACCAAGTAGCCCAACCTGGTTGGGCTACTTGGTTTTGTGTTGGGGGTGGGGGTTCGAACCCCACCCCTACACTTTCAAAAAATAATTTTGTTTTTTCAAAAAAAAAACCCCACCTCCTCCCAAAAAAAAAACCTCCCAAAAAAAAACCCCCCCCCCCCACCGGTGGTCGCCGGCCAGGGTCCTCCGCGCCGCCGCCCGGTGGTCCTCGGCGGCCGGCCGGCCGGCGCGGCCCTCCGGTGAGGGCTTTTTTATTTTTTCATTTATTTAAAAGTAAGGGCAAAAAAGGTAATTTCACCCGAATTTGCATATCCCTCATAGGTCCTTAGTACCTCTGAGTCTTTTTACAAATTCAGAGGACCTCTGGGGGTTTTACAAATTCAAATGGTATTTAAATGGAATTTTCCCTATTTCTAAAGCATTAATTTAATTATTTAAGACTAATAGTTTCTCTATGGCCGATAGGATTATCTTAGCGAAATCGTTGGTGAGCACTATTCCTTTGTATCCTATGCTTGTGATTAGGATTTCAAAAAGTGTGTGCCATGAAGTTGAAAGGCTCTAGAGGAATTTTATTTGGAGTCATGATGGAGATACCAAGGGTTTTCATCCAATTAGATGGGAACAAATCACAAGACCTAAAGAGTACGGAGGTCTTGGTTTTAGAAGAAAATGGGTTCGTGAATCGGGCATGTGGGGCCAAGTTGGTATGAAGACTTATTAATGGTACTGAGGGTTTATGGGCTGATATTCTATCTCAGTTGTATATGCTAAGAGATGGTGATTCGTTGCTTTCCTATAGGCTGGAAGACTCTAGATTATGGCATTTTATTTGTTCTCAGGAAGGGGTGATTGACTAAGAAACAAAATGGCAAGTTAGAAATGGGCTTATAGTGAACTTCTTCAATGGGGAGGGTTTGAAAATGAGGAATTTTTCCATGAGAACCTTGACCAAGGAGGAGGAGACTTCATTAGTAGCGGATTTGGTAATTGGAGGATGCTAGAATTTTGATAAACTCTCCACTATTGTTAATGTAGAAGGTATTCGACGAATTGCAGAAACCCTCCCTTCCAGATCTAGTGCCACCAATGACTGTATAGTTCGGGGGCAGCCGGAGATGGAAGATTCTCTCTTAGAAGTGCTTACTGTAACATCCCATTTGAAAACGGCGGAATTTTTTTTTTAAAAAAAACGTTTCCAAATATTTCAAGCAGAGTAATCAGAGTAGAGCATTGGAGCGAGTAAGTAATTTACATTACATTCAAAATATGGACCATAGTGTAAATGTATCGGATCACAGTCATCCAGAATTCTCAAAAGTTAAAGAAACTAAAGAAAACGATAAATAATGTAGGCACGTCTTGGCCTACTCCATTTGCTGCCTCGATCGCCAAACATCGGTCCTCCGGACCACGATCTTTAAAGTGAGATCCATTCCACATATGGATCTCGAGTAACGGTTAACCTTATGCTCAAATAAAACAAGATATACGTACAACGAGATATTCATTTCAATACGGCATATCATCACAAAAGCAAACAGCAGATGTATGATCAATAACATGGATGAGCACAAAGTAGTATGTAAAGTCTCTCTCGACTAGTTACGCACATATCCAAGTGCCACGCCACTAACGTGTCCTCGCGCTAGGAATAACTCAAACGGCATTACCAATACTATAATCCGTGGGTAAATTTGTAAGTATCTCCGACGATTCTCAACGGAGAACCTCGGTCTATGAATGCATCTATAACGCAAAAGTATATGAGCAGCATAGAGTTAGAGTTACAAGACGCGTCCGTACATTAGTTGCGAGATATCCGGCTCTTAGGCTAAAAACGGTACTTTTTACTACGTACGTAAACAATAAACAACGGCAAACAGCGGAACGATGGAATTTCGACGGCGGTTCGACGTCGAAGTATTCTAATCAGAATAATAACACACTTATGAATATTTGGCAAAGATAACGGGCATTTTAGGTGAAAAAACCATTTTGCCCCTACTACCCCTATTTGGCGGAATTTCGCGTAACTTCGTTACTTTGACCTTATTCCATTTCAAAATTATCCCCACTAGGTTTTTACCTCGTCGGGCATCTTTCAATGCAATGAGGCTTAAAAACAAGTATAGGAATATATTCTGAAACTTCCTAGATCAAAACAACAGTTCTACTATAACTACCGAAAGAACTACGGAAACTAAAAGCTAAGGACAAAAGAACTTACCCAGACTTTTGCTCAGACTTTTTCCAGAGCTTCTCTCTCTAGAACCTCTGTCTAGGTTTCGAATTTTGGTGTGAAGAATGAGAGGAAAGGTGCTTGCTATTTATAAAAGAATGGAGGGACAAGGTGGGAATTAACACAAAAGTTTTCAGATCGGATTCCGGCCGTTGGATCGCATTTTTGAGGACAAAGCAATCTTGGCCATCCATTGCCTTGGCTGACCTCTTGGTCCCCAAAAGTCAAAGGATGATGTCACCCAGATGGTGACATCTGGAGTCGGTACCGATAAAGTTCCCGATCGGTGTCCGTTTCGCGCGATTTCGCAGAAACTCAAAAATCCGGGCATGCAACTTTGAAGGTATTTTCATCCTCTTTCATATTATCTATTTGGATCCTCTTTTTGATCATATCCAGGTATTCTCCGGTGCGTCGAGAAGATATTCGGACAAACGCGTCCGATTCGGAAAATCGCTTCCGATAGAACCAACTTCACGGACAATAATTCGTCAATCGTAAAACGTCCGGTTGTTGCCTAACTTAATCCGTGTTTGAAAACACGAAATTTTTTCTATAGGTTCTCACTTTGCCTATCCGGCTCTACTCTATCGATCGCTTTCCGTCTTATTAGGAATTAGGGTTTTCGGTTGTGGAAATCAACGTCTGGTAAATTCTTTCTTCGTGTAAAAATTTACTTGTTCTTAATTTGACCATCTGAAAAGACTTTTACCCAGTTTTACTGTAGAATTTATTTCGACTTTTCCCCTCGGTTTGCCTATAATTTCGACTCACCGCATTATATCATTATTTTATTCTAATTATCATTTTAATTATTTAAACAATTCATTTTAATTAAAAATACCAAGAATTTCGCCCTTCATTTTAAAATTCAGTTTTAATAATTTTTTCCATTTTTAAAAAATATAATATTTTTTACCAAAAATTCTTGTTTTACCCCTGCCTTCGTTAAGGCTTAATCAGGCCTAAATTCTTCGTTTAGTGATCTTTTTAGGATTAGGTTTCTTCATACATTTATATTTACTAATTTTTTCCTTAATCCTTTTTACCATAATTAGTAAGTATATTTAATGCTAATTACCAAATTTTTAATCTCTTTAATTAAGGATTTTACCATAAATTTAACTTTCTATATTTCTCTTGTTTCTTTTGAATCAATTAGCTAGTAATTATCTAATCATTCTCTTACCAATGGTTGATAATTTTATAATTTACAGTATATTATTATATTACAAACTTTATCTTGACATTGTCATTTTATATCCTATGTAAAATATTAAAAATGTTTACACCATAAAGTTACTTTATGGTTCAGGAATGCTTTTTAAACATTTCTTCATGTTATTTCCTCTGAAATAATTTATTAAATTCTTATAATTAAAGATAATACTCCCATAATTTTCTCATAATCTTTCATGATCTTTTAGTATTTATCATAATGTTTTAAGACTTTTTTACCACCATTATTGCATTTTTAGTCATTCTCGTTCATCGATTTTTACGTAACTTTTTCGACAATTTACTCGATAATTATAACAATTTTCTATAATAGTTTTAAACTCATGAATTTGCTTCATCAAAATATTCATTAATTTCTCTTGTCTCAAGAATTCCGGATTTGCTAAAATCCGGGTATTACACTTACTTTCTCTTTAAACCCAATCCTTTATCCGTAAGGGATAGAGTGTTCAAGGATATATGGAAATGGAAAGGGGCGGAGAGAGTTTGTATCTTTATGTGGAAAACTATGCTAGATAAGCGTCCAACTAATTTATGGCGGAGTACATGGTCGCATGCTTTTGTTTTTATGTGGTCATTGTTCGGGTTTAGAGGATGTTTTGCCTATCTTGAGAGTTTTGTAGGTATGCAAGAAGCATGTGGACTAATTTAATTAAGCAAAGGTATGCATCTTCTTTCTTTTCTTTCAATTTTTGGGGTTGGTTGGCGTTTAATTTTAACCATTAGGTTGGTAAAAAATGGGAAGGATGTTAGAAATTATTTTTTCGGGTAGCTATTTGGAAACTTTGGGATTAGAGGAATCAATGTAATTTTAATAGTAATTTTGTTAAGCCTTGTAATCCTGCTACTGTTTTGTCTATGATCTAGACTAGATTTGTGTCTTTGGATGGTAATGAGGGTTTGGTAGCCCAATCAGGATCTGCGCAAGTGCTGGATGGGAAATCCCCCCTCCCCCCCCAACGGCTGGTTCAAGTTGAACGTTGATAGGGCTATGGAGCTGCAATCTTCTATGGCGGGTTGTGGGGGTGTTGTGCATGACTTTCTGGGTAACTTGATTATGGGTTTCAGTAGGAGGATTAGTATATGTCAGTCGGTTACAGCTGAAGAATGGGCTGTGGCGAAAGATCTTCAATTGGCTTGGGATTTAGGGCTAAAGATGATCATTTTGGAATCTGATTCAAATGAGGTCATTAATTTGATCTTAGATGATTAATTTTGTAACACCGGGAGTAATCGATTGTAAAAGTTAAGGAAATGTTGAGTTGGGACCGGGTAGGTGGATGTTCGTGTTATCTCATGAGATTTCAATAGAGTTGTGGATGTCTTGGCTAAAATGAATATCTCTAATTCTTCAATTTTAGATGTGTGCCCTAGTTATCTAAGGAACTGGGTAGAGCGGGGAGAGAGCTTAGGATTAAATTCCTCCTTAGTGTAATTTTATTTGTTGTAATGTAGGCGTTTAGCCATCTTTTGTATCAAAAAAAAATATAGAAAATTATTTAAGACTATTTTGACCAAAAAAATTTATCGTATGTGGGACTGAGAATTCACCTTGTTATGAAAATACGTTGTCATTAAATTATCACATATCTAGAGAGCATACTAATTTATCAAATGTAAATATTATCAATTATTTTTCAAGCGGTTGATATCCATTCTCATGTAAACTCTAAAGTATTTTCATCAAATTATATATTGAAATATTATTATTTACTATATCTTTTGCTGATTATCAAATTATATATTGAAGTTTTGGATATATATAGCTCGTATTGAGGTTTGGTGGCTGCTGTTCTGCCAAACCCAACAAGGTCCCTTGTGAAAGGAATTCCGTGCCTCTGTTGAATCATGTAAAATTTGGACCCCTGAGTCATGTTACCTACGACTTCTCAGACTATCCGATTGTGATAAGAACAATCAAGTGCTAGTGACGAAGACTTTTCCAAACTTAAAAAATATTTCTTTTTTATGAAAAATTAAACGTTCTTTTTATATATATATATATATATATATATATATATATATATATATATATATTAAGATCATCACCTAATTGGGTTTGCTTCTCCTAGCAAAACATTCACTAGTGCAAAAAAGGACTTTAAGACCGGACAAAAGAGGCATCGTAAGACCGGACCATCGACCGGTCTTGTTCCTGCCGGTATTAAAAGTCAACATTTAAGATTGGACTATAACTGGTCTTACGAAACTCTTTCGGACCGGACTTTTAAAACATTAGGTCTTAAAAGTCGGACTAAATAAGGCTGAAATATTTTACATTCGGTCTTAAAACTCAACTTTTAAGACCGGGCAAAAACTCGGCCGCTCTTAAAAGATCAACATTTTAAGACCGGACAAAAATATAACCGGTCTGAAAAATAGCGGCTTCTAAGACCTGACGACTAATTATACGCGGTCTTAAAAGACTGACTTTCAAGACTGGACAATAAATTGTCCGGTCTTAAAAATTTAATTTTAAGACCGGACGTATAAACACGTCGGTATTAAAAAAATAAACTTTTAAGACCGGCTTAATATCAAATAGGTACACTTGACCTTTAAGACCAGACATTTTGGTTACATCCAGTCTTAACAGTTGAACATTTAAGACTGGCCTATTTATTACCGGTCTAAATTTTCTCGAATGTTTTCCCGTTCTGCTTCTTCCGATCAATATGCACAAATTCACCACCTAATCCAAAGACATAAAAGTCGATACTTTAAGTACAAGCTATGAACAATTATGAATAAATTGAACTCGGGAAAAAAATACAAATAATATTCACCATGAGTTATGTCGCTTCTTAAATTAATGAATATATTATGACTACATACAACACCTAAATTAATTTATACAATAAGATAACTTACTTACAATCCAAATACAATCGATTACAAATACAACATACATGCCCAATATAATATTCACCATGCCTTCATCTGATTCCCACCAAACAACGTAACATCCTCTTTTATAACATGCCCCTTTGGATCCGATCCTGCCACAAAAATAAAATAAGAACAAACTTCGTAGTCAGTGACATTGTTTAAGAACGTAGAAGGAATATAATATAGTAAAAACCTTAAAGTTTTCAAAGAAGTTTTCATATGAATATTACCTTATGAAATATATTGACTCTTTTATAAAGCGATATCCTCCCATATCCCTTCTTGATGATCATTTCTTATGTCAGGTTCATTATCTGCTTCATCTTCTTCGTTCATTTCTGGTAGACCCCTTGAAAAAGGAGTACTCTCAGGAAGACCATAATTTGAATGACTTTCCTCATCAATATCATCAATGACCCTTTTTCCTTGGAGAGCTACAGACCACATTTTATTTTCTTGATCGGTGATATAGAACACTTGTTTCGCCCGGTACGCCATAATAAAAGGTTCATCACCAAAACTTCTACCGTTGGCATCGACTAATGTAAATCCTAGCCGATCGATCCGAACACCATTATTGACATTAACCCACTTGCATTTGAAAATGGGAAATCTAATTTTAACATAGTCTACCTCCCAAATCTCTTCAATAACCCCATAATAAGGCATGACTGCCAATAAAGGCCTCTTGTCTTTCGAACTAGAGAAGTGCATAGATTCAGCCTCTAACATAACACCACTGTTTTGGACAGTGCTTCTATCATCTAGGGACTTTGTGTAAAATGTATAACCATTGATCACATACGAATTCCAACTTATGACATCAATCTCAGGACCACGGGCTAACCATTTGATTGTATCAGAAACACATTCCTCTCCCTCGATCTTTTGTTTGAACCAGCTTTGCAAAAGTTCTGTTATGCTCCCTAATCAACCTTTGTTCGGTCATTCGATGATTTTCTTTCCTTACTGACTTCTTTATGAGCAGCTATGCGGCTTGAACTTCATCAACATTATTCAAGATGTATAAGTGGACTTGTGACAATTCATCGGGATCCACACTCTTTACAAGCCCCTCGTCTACCCCCTTCAAAGATCTTTGACGTTTTGGAAGCCCAATATGTCTTACTTTGGCCAAATAATTTTGACAAAATTCCATGGCTTCTTCGAAACATATTTCGAACAATTAATGCTTCGGCCGGTATGCGTTCTTCACGTACCCTTTTAGGAATTTCATAGATCTTTCAATTGGGTACATCCACCGTAAATGGATAGGTCCGCACAACTTTATCTCCCTCACTAGATGAACAATTAGATGAACCATGATGTCAAAAAAGGTAGGAACAAAAAGCTTCTCAAGGTGGCACAAGATAAGATATCCTTCATTCTCCAATTCATCCAACTTTTCAATCTTGAAAACTTTACTACAAATCGCATTGAAGAAGACACAAAGTCTAGTCAAAACGACCGAAGATCATATTCGACGATGCCTCGAATAGCTACCGGGAGTAGGTTGTTGCATCAAGACATGACAATCATGAGACTTTTGACCTACTAATTTCAAGTCATTCATCGATACAAGCCTCTTAAAATTTGAAGAATACCCGAGGAACTTTTGTGCCATGAAAACACTCACAAAAACTTCGTTTCTCATCCTTAGACAGTATGAGAAGCCGGGGGACAATAAGTTTCTTCCCGTATGGCCTTGGATGTAAGTCTTCGCGTATTCCCATTGCTTGCAAATCCAATCTTGCCTTCACACCATCCTTGGAACTACCTTGTATGTTGAGAAGCATGCCAACAATACTATCACATACGTTTTTCTCCACGTGCATGACATCAATACAGTGTCTGACATCAAGATTGCGCCAATATGGAAGATCGAAGAATACAGATCTCTTTTTCCATATATTTGTTTCTTTTCTACTCTTTGCAGTCTTACCGAAGATGACAACGATATTTTTCACCTTTTCATAAACTTGCTCCCCAGTCAATGCCACCGGAGCATCTTCATACTCCTGGCCACCAAAAAAGGCTTTCTTTAATCGACGATATGGGTAGCCCCGTCGAAGAAATCTCCTATGTCCAAGATAAACCGTCTTTCTTCCATGTTGAAGTTGATGGTAGCGTGTGCCTTCTTCACAAACCGGACATGCTTTATGGCCTTTTACACTATACCGACAAGTTCCCATATCTTTGGGAAGTCGTTTATAGTACAAAATATCATGGCTCGTAGTTTAAACACATCCTTCTTGAAAGAGTCAAAAACATCGACACCTTCTTCCCACAACTCCTTCAAGTCTTCGATCAAGGGCTAAAGGTAAACATCAATGTCCTTTCCGGGTTTTTTTGGTCCCGAAATCAACATAGACTGCATGATGTACTTTCTTTCATGCATAACATAGGAGATAAGTTGTAAATAGTAAGGAGCACAGGCCATGAACTATGTATGGTGCTAAGGCTTCCATACGGATTCATGCCATCCGTGCTAAGGGCAAGCCTAAGGTTCCTAGGTTCTTCGTCGAAGTTCGGAAATAAATGATCGATTTTCTTCCATTGAGAAGAATCGGCCGGATGTCGAAGCTTTCCATCAGAAATCCTCTCATCAGCATGCCACCTCAAATTGTTTGCATCATTTTCATTAGCAAACAACCGCTTGAACCTTGGTATGATTGGAAGATACCACAACACGTTTGCAGGCCCCTTATTTGACTTGTACCTTGGTGTTTCACATATCGGACAGTCCCGCTTCTCTTCAAACTCATTTCTATACAATACGCAATCATTCGGGCATGCATGGATCTTTTTGTACTCCATCCCGGTGGATGAGTATTTTCTTAGCATCATAGTATCGATGCGGCAACACATTCTCATCCGAAAGCATGTCCTTAAAAGCCTCAAGCATTTCAGAAAAACTCTTGTCGCTCCATCCATGACGTGCCTTCAAGCTTACCAATTTCAATACAGCGTTCAACAATTGGTATTTGTAATACCCAGATTTTAGCAAATCTGGAATTTTTGAGATAAGATAAATTAATGAATATTTGATGAAGCAAATTCATAAGTTAAAACTATTATAGAAAATTGTTATAATTGTCGAGTAAATTGTCAAAAAAGTTACAGAAAAATCAGATGAACAAAATGACTAAAAATGCAATGATAGTGATAAAAATACTCTAAAAACATTATGATAAATACTGAAAGATCATGAAAGATTATGAGAAAATTATGGGAATATTGTCTCTAATTATGAGAATTTAATAGATTATTTCAGAGGAAATAACCTGAAGAAAAGTTTAAAAAGCATTTCGAACCATAAAGTAACTGATGGGGTAAACGTTGTTAATATTTTACATAGGATATAAAATGACAATGTCAAGATAGAATTTTGTAAGATAACAATATACTGTAAATTAGTAAAGATAAATATATGAAGAAACCTGATCCTAAAAAGATCATTAAACGAAGAAATTAGGTCGATTAAGCCCTAACGAGCGGGGTAAAACGAGAATTTTTGGTAAAAAATATTATATTTTTAAAAAATGGAAAAAATTATAGAAAAATAAATAAATCTGATTTTTTAAAAGAGGGGTCGAAATTATGGTTATTTTTAATTAAAAAGAATTGTTTAAATAATTAAAATGGTAATTAGAATACAATAATAATATAATGCGGTGAGTCGGCTTATAGACAGAGGCCCGAGGAAAAGTTAGAAATAAATTCTACAGTAAACCGAGGTAAAAGTCTTTTCGACTGATCAAATTAAGAACAAGTGAATTTTTACACGAAGAAAGAATTTACCAGACGTCGATTCCGAACCGAAAACCATAATTCCTAATAAGACGGAAAGGCGATCGGATAGAGTAGAGCCGGATAGGCAAAGTGAGAACCTATAGAAACAATTGCGTGTTTTCAAACACGGGATTAAGTTAGGCAACCACCGGACGTTTTACGATTCTGGGAATTATTGTCCAGAAGTTGGTTCTATCGGAAGCGATTTCAGAATCGGACGCGTTTGTCCGAATATCTTCCGACGCACTATAGGAGAATACCTGGATATGATCAAAAAGAGGATCCAAATAGATAATATGAAAGAGGATGAAAAGACCTTCAAAGTTACATGCCCGCATTTTTGAGTTTCGCGAAATCGCGCGAAACGGACACAGATCGGAGTAGCTTTATCGGGTAGGAGGCCATAAAGCAAGAGCCATCATGGATGACAACTCATCCATTGACTTTAGGGCTCTTAGATTTCGATCTTGACCATGGATGGCCAAGAGTGTTTTGTCCTCAAAAATGCGATCCAACGGCCGAAATCCGATCTGAAGACTTTTGTGGAAATTCCCACCTTGTCCCTATTTTTCCCTATAAATAGCAAGCCCTCTTGCTCTCATTCTTCACACCAAATTCGAATCCTAGAGAGAGGTTCTAGAGAGAGAAGCTCGGAAAATTCTGCCTTAGCTCCGAGTAAGTTCTTCTGTCCTTAGTTTTTAGTTTCCGTAGTTCTTTCGGTAGTTATAGTAGAACTGTTGTTTTGATCTAGGAAATTTCAGAATATATTCCTATGCTTGTTTTTAGGCCTCTTTGCATTGAAAAATGCCTGATGAGGTAAAAACATAGTGGGGATAATTTTGAAATGGAATAAGGTCAAAGTAACGAAGTTCTAGCAAAATTCCGCCAAATTAGGGGTAGAAGGGAAAAATGGTAATTTTACCTAAAATGCCGATTATGATTGTAAATCACTAATAAAAGTGATATTACTCTGATAGGGCATCAGAAACTATGATTTTCTGCCGTTACGCTGCCCGACGTGCCGCTGGTGAACATTTCACGTTTTTCCGTAAAAAGCACGTTTTCCGCCAGAAGTACCTAACGTCGTCAACGAAGGTACGGACGCGTCGTAACACTAATCTTGTACTTCTTAAATGCATATATGTGATAGATACGTTCGTAGACCGATATACGTACGCAGTTTTACACGGGTTATAGTCATGATAACGCCGTATGTTTTTCTAGCGCGAGAACACGAGTGGTATCGTGGCTTGGTGAATAGTACAAGCTGTTATTGTTGTTTTACATTGTGGGGCTTTACATCTTGCGTAATGCTTATGTTTTGTCGGCATAATGATCATGCATCTGCTGTATGCTTATGTAGTTATATACTATTGTATTGTCTAGAATATCGTTATCTCGTATACCGTATTGTTTGGGTTTGAGATTAACCGTTACCGAGATTCAATGCGGTAAATTGAATCTCGGCTATAGCTTCGGGATCCGGAGGAATACGGATCGAAGATCGAGGCAAGCGCGAGAGACGTGCGGCCGAGACTTATCTATCTTTACCGCTTTCGGTTATTCACTTTCAAACTCTAGGATTAATGTAATCATTACAATGTTACACTGTGGTTTATGTTTGTTATGAATCAGTTACTCTTTCGCTCCAATGCTCTACTCTGATTACTCTGCTTGAAATATTTGGAAATGTTTTTTAAAAAAAATATTCCGCCGTTTTCAAATGGGATGTTACAGTATTTTTTACAACCAGGGTATAGCGGGGTCTCTGCATCACTGCACATATTACCATATGCATGTGATTGATGAAAAGCCTCTTCTCCTACATCACGAATAATGTCCTCTATGTGATCATCCATATCCGTGTCATTATCATCAAAGGCCACTTCCTCATGTTGAGACCCACTTGGTATTTTTTCACCATGCCATACCCATACTGTATAAGTCTTACAAAATCCTTCACAAATTAAATGTGTGTAGAGAACTTCGGGACTTAGTCGCTTCTCATTCAAACATTTTACACAAGGGCAATAAAACTTCCCACTTTGTCATCATGGGCATTTTGTTTAGCAAATTCTATAAATTCCCTCACCCCATTCTCGATATTCAACACTCGTCCGTAACGCAGCGGTTATCCAACAAGTGATCCATAGTAGAATTCCTATTTATGACACGGATACAAAATAAGGAAACACCAAATTCATATTTATGAATGAACGAAGAAACTTGCCCATTAAATGCATAACGAAGAAACACTTTTGGTCATAAATATCACATTGAATGCAAGAAGTAAAATTAAAGCATGACGAAGAAATTAAATGCATCGTGTGAAATTAAATGTGGACTCACCTGTAGCATATAAATTCAAATGGTTTGCGGAGTCTTTCTTCTCCCGCCACGAACGTTGATGTTGCAGACAGCAAGAGTAACCTAAAAACATGTGTTGGTCAGTTGGGTAGGTCAAAAGCGCAAATATAATCTTCAAAATACAATATTCATTAACAACAGAGAAACCCACTAGAACATTTCATCGATTTCGTTTAACCCAGAAAACCATAAAGTTATTTAACCGAAACACCTCTTACAGCTTGGTCGATAGACGTTTAACTAAGGAACCAGAAAGTGGTTGTCGAGAGAGCAACGCGAAGCAGTCGACGAAACAACACAAAAACACTGAGTAATCACTTTCGGCGCGACAAGAGAAGTTCTGAGAGGGAAATTTGATATTCCGCGCGTCAGAGACGGGTTTTAGTATTTTGGATTTTATTAAGACGAGTTAATAAAAACGTAGACGGTCCTAAATATATAATTACATTTTAAGACCGAATGTTTAAAAACTCCGGTCCTAAATTTTTATTCTTCATTTAATTTTAAGACCGGAGTTTTATTAAACATCCGGTCCTAAAAGTCCTCATTTTTTTTTTTAAAAAAAAAAAAGATGATTGGCTTTGGCGGCGCAAAGATAACTCAATGAAAAAAAAATTAAAGGGAAACTTGAGAATATGAACAAAAAGAAGACACAAGCTTAGCGGTCCTAATGTTTTATTATTCTTCATTTAATTTTAAGACCGGAGTTTTATTAAACATCCGGTCCTAAAAGTCCTCATTTTTTTTTTTAAAAAAAAAAAGAGGATTGGCTTTGGCAAGCGCATCAGCAACTCAATGAAACAAAAATTAAAGGAAAACTTGAGAATATGAACAAAAAAGGGACACAAGCTTAGTTCTTAATGCTTCATACATTCTTGGAGAATATGCACGTACACAAGAAAAAATACAAAAAAAAAACAAGCGAGAAAATTATCAAAAAGAAGAATCGGTCGTAATGATTTGTCCGGTCCTAAAAGTCTAGCCATAGTTTTTTTAGAAGACTTTGAAGACCGGACGTAATGATTTGTCCGGTCCTAAAAGTCTTGCCATATTTTTAGAAGACTTTTAAGACCGGACAAGTAATTAAGTCTCAGTCCTAAAAGTAACGAAGACTTTTAGCACCACAGTTTAATAACTATGCGTCTAAAGGTCTCGTCATATTTTTAACAAAGACTTTAATTTTCTCATTTACAACATCCCGTACCTCAAATTTCAAGCATAAATAGAGAGAAAGTGAGAGTGAGAAGCTTTGGGAAAGAAGGAGCGAGTTCTAGGTAAGTTCTTGAGCTCTAGAATGAATGAACGAATTTATTCTTGAATTACACAGTTTGTATGTTTATTTACAAATGAATGACTTGTTCGAAAAAATGAACAAATTTACATAAAGAAACTCTAAAGATTTTTAGGACCGGATGTTCAAGTCAAATGCGGTCCTAAAACTCTATCGAATGTTTAGAAGACTTTTAGGACCGGATGTTGAAGTAAAATGCGGTCCTAAAAGTCTAGACATAGTTTTTTAGAAGACTTTGAAGACCAGACGTAATGATTTGTCCGGTCCTAAAAGTCTTGCCATATTTTTAGAAGACGTTTAAGACTGGACAAATCATCAAGTCCGGTCCTAAAAGTACAGCCATAATTGTTTTTTAAAATTAACAAAGACTTTTAGCACCGCAGTTTAATAACTATGCGGTCCTAAAGGTCTCGTCATATTTTTAACAAAGACTTTTCTCATTTACAACATCTTGTACCTCAAATTTCAAGCATAAATATCTAGAATGAATGAACGAATTTATTCTTGAATTACACAGTTTGTATGTTTATTTACAAATAAATGACTTGTTCGAAAAAATAAACAAATTTACGAGAAAATTATTTTTGCTACAACATATATTTACATCCACATTTAAGACTTAATTAGACCATACGAGATATTCACAAAACACATTGCGTATGTGCTCCACTTCATTATCGAAAAGGGACCGAAGCTCTAAACATCGTAACATCAAAGATTTAAACGAATTAACTTGTGTGCATATTTCATTAAGCCGAGAAAATGAATTCAGCCATAATATGTAACATCAAATACATTTACCTTTGATAACAATTTTGTCTTTCCTCCCCGATAACATCATACATGTGTTTCATGACGTACGGTGCCACATAAGTTGGACTATTTTGGTTGCCGATGGGTCTAAAACGAACAAGAAATATAGGATAAGTGACAAGAAATATAGCATATATATATAGCTTACTGACCAAGTTCACAAGGCAGTGTTTCAGTGTCCAAATATGTACTAACCTCTGGGGTGTACCAGTTAGGTTTAATAGTGGCCTGAGACCCACGCTTCATTCTTACCTTGACTTGGTAGGTCAACATGGCACTATCATCAAAATCACAAATTTATCAATAATGTTCACTGAATATGCAACGTAGAGATTTCAGACAAGAGAATCAAAATGACATGCTTACTTGTTGACGGTCTCCACCAATATATTATCTAGCTTATTGTGAGTGGAGCATAAGAAGATAACTTTTTGATCCTCCATGCACATGAGGACCAACTGCCAGCGGCGGCTGAAAATTCATAGCAGTAAAGTACTCAGAGATATATGTAGATGAATTAAGTGAATTGCGAGACAAGAATTGTGATACGTACCGTGGAAGTATGGAAACAGGAACACCTTTCTTATCACTTCACACACCCTGGTTGACATGTATTCTTGTCGATCTTCTCGCGCCGTTGTACTTGCATAGACCGGGTACAAGAATCCAAAATCATTGATTACGCCTCGTTTGTCCAATTCTTGATGCAAGAACCTAAAATAATGACATCGATCGGGGAATTAGTATATATGTATGTATGTAAAAACGATGCGGTTAAATTATGTACTCATCATAGAATCGATACTTACTTCATAAACAGTTGAATGATTGGATTACTAAGCTCCGTGCGGGAATCGCGGGGACATTACATCTATTTTGTCAACGTAAACATCTACGGGATGAGGGACACCTACTACTTCTTGGAAAGGCCACGATTTATCTATAAAATAATTATTGTTTGCCAAATCAGTTATTTTTTGCTTGGCGATCAAATGAGCGTGGGGGATGGAACTTGAGGAGGAGGAGGGATGCGGCTTGAGGAGGGGATGGAACTTGAGGAGGAGGTTGCTCGATCTTTGTCCAACAATGCAGCTCCCCTAGTGCTCACGCATAACCGCAGGAGAATGTGTGACGGAACACCGCTCTCCGGACGAGAGCTAAAAAGCAGCCTCATATGATTCATTTCCTCCTTCATCTGGCTCATCTGGGATTGCCACATTGCTTCTTTAGCCTCTGCTTCCTCACTTAATTTGGCAATCTGGGATTGAAGCATTGCTTCTTTAGCTGCAGCTTCATCACTTAATTTGACCAGCGTCTGTTCCATCTCCTCCCGGGTAACCATACTTTGTTTGTGGCGTTTGGATTTACCAAAGTATTCCTTCAGGCCTACCCGTCCTCCAACCCCCCTTACACGCCCCGCGTGATCCAATTTTCCGGTCACAACGGTCAGAACATTATTCCTCCCGTCCGACACAAAAGATCCCTCTGCTTCTTTATTTTTAAGATCTTCCTGTAAGATACAGATAACGAGAAGCTTAGTAATGAAACATGTTTAGTAACTAAAAAATAACAAAACGATACTTACAATTCTTTCAACAACTACACGAGTTTGTTCACTCGTGTAGGCGCCGCTTGGCTTTTGCCGAATATGCAACCACAACTCCTCGCGACGTATAGGAGATGGCTGATCAACTACGGCAGAAGGATTGGATTCAACTTCATCTTGCAATCT
Source organism: Acacia melanoxylon (assembly GCA_019022615.1). Classification (NCBI taxonomy): domain Eukaryota; kingdom Viridiplantae; phylum Streptophyta; class Magnoliopsida; order Fabales; family Fabaceae; genus Acacia; species Acacia melanoxylon. The sequence goes on from JAFJYJ010000050.1 coordinate 127,072, forward strand.
CTTCCGCTTGGCCGCCATCAATTCTTTTTCGGCCATTTCATATCTCTGCAGTGAGAAGCCCTATGCGGGCAATCATTCTTTTCTCCCTATCTCCCGTGCTTTTTCCCTTCTTATACGTGAATCGAATTGAACAAAAAAACTATTAATTATGAATTCCAGCCATTGATGTCTAACGTAAATTAGAACACTTTTGCTTCATATGAAGGTCAAACATTAGTCAAATTCACTTCATCAAGTTTCAACATTTTATTTAAGAAAGATGTAGAATGGTAGAAGAAATTGGGAGAAACAGAGGAAAGGGAGTTGCGAAATGCCGCCAACTTAGTCAATTCATTCATTCATCATAAGCTGGTTCCTACACATATTAGACTAACCTCTTATATATAGTTAGAGGCTTGAATCTTAAGCCCCAATAACGCCTTGCACCGAAACCATTACGTTAACATACTAACTAACTAACAAAGCAATGTCTAACCACTACCTACTATAACGAGAACTAAGACTATAATAATGGCTTGACTACATATCAGCAAGGTTAATAAGCACACTAAAGGGCAAATAAAACTAAATATAAACTCACTTTGAGCTTCATGAGTGGTCACTTGCAATTTGAACAAATTGTTGCCAAGTTTGTTGATCAATAAATGTGTACTTTTCCCAAGGATGTTCTTGAGGCGGAACCTCGGCAAAAATATAGGTGTTAGCTTGAAAGGTCTTAAACTTCCTCCACCGATCAAGCACAATAAGACAAGGTCTTGTCTTTCAACTTTTTGATCGGGACGGTGTATGTAAGCCGGATAGTGTCCCAAATAGGATCCTTTATTGCGTCACGGTCCACACTTTTCCACTCATCCGTCAAAATGCTAACCTTGTCTGCGTGCTAGATAGCCAACAAAACTAGTATATTTGGATTTATTGGGACCGAAAGGTTGCAACTTTTCATCAAATCGAATCTCTAGCATTGAGCCTCCCGTCCGACTTAGGGTTACATCCCGCATTCGTGTGCCTCTTCTACCACGACGTGCGGGGCGGTTACAAGGCTCATTGTGAGATGAAGAGGGTTCGTTTCGACTCACACCCGATCCTGGCGATGAATGGGGCGTTCCCGCAACGGGAGTAGAATCGTTTTCACCGTTCATTTTCGAGACAGGAATAGAGGTAATGCAACAAGAAGGGTTTCGCAACGTAAACAGAGGTTCTTCAGTGATAATAACAAAAGCTTTCGCGCGAAGAAATGTATATTTGGCTGTTCATATTCAAGACCGGATAGACAAAGAGACAGTCTTAATAATTAACATTCAAGACCGATCATATTAATCTCCGGTCTTAAAAGTAATTAATTTTTTATACGCACTCTTTTTCTATATTTTATACCTACGCATTTTATGTCCGGTCTTAAAAGAATAACTTTTAAGATCGGCTTTTATATATGTTCGGTCTTAAAACTTTATTACCTTTATATTTAAATTTTTCCTTATTATTTTGGACCGCATAAAATATTAGTCCGGTTGTGTGAGATTTCTCCATAAAGTAATTGATATTTGAATATTTTTTAATAACATTTTTAAGACCGGCTTGATTTTCAACGGGTCTTAATAATATATTTAAGACCGAACAAAATATGATCCGGTATAAGAAATTCTTTATATTTACAAAACTGCCGCCGGTCAAACATAAGAAGTTCCTTTTATTTACAAAACTGCCACCGGTCATACCTTTAAGACCGGTGCGTCCAATGTCCGCTCTAAATGAGGCGGTCTTAAAGCCTTTTTTTGCACTAGTGATTTTCCATACATACGGCCTGGTTCGAACTTAGTTAAGGGATCCGACAACTGCACGAAGTTTAATATAAAAAATATAAATTCATATATAAGGTATATACTCTGTCAATTCAAAACTGTACTGTTTTTTTATCCATAAAATATTAAAATATTATTACTTTTACTTAGAATCTAATAAAAAGGAAAACGCATTTGGTAATATGGGTATTACGAAGGGTATTAGAGAATGGATTTGGTTTCTCTGTACCTGACCGTTCTGATCTATATCTTTTTAAAAAAAAATTATTATTATTTTTTACATGAAAAAATCATTTTTTTAAAAAAATGTTTGTTGGGAGATTATCTTTATTTTTATTCTCTAGTCTCTACCCATTAAAATCATTTTTAATAAAAAAAATAGAAAAGTAAAATAAAAATCAAATCTGGACGATTCAGAGCTCATCTATACTGGTTCCTCTAATAGGGCATTAGAGGCCCCTTCCCCAATAACATCATAGTGTTTCTAGATAGATATAAAACAAACAAAACCACTAACTTTGGTGATTGCTACGAAGACTTTTCAATACTTGTAACATATTCATTTTCGTAAAATAATTGGACGTTTCTTGAAATGTAAAATTTTAAATGAGAAAACTCACAGATGAAGGCATCTATTATACCCAACAAAATAATGAGAAACTAATAAACTATTTTTTATTTTTATTTTTTTTTGGAATGCCAGATCTCGAAACCTTGCGGTTTTAAAGCATGGCTTTAAACCACAAAGGCACGAGGTAGCTGGCTAAACTATTTATTTCTTGAAATAGTGGGTTTGGGTGCTCATCACCGTAGTGATATGTATTTAAAAATGTTAATTAATAATTTTTAAGTAAAAAATCATTTTCTTAAAAAAAAAAAAAAATTGTTAATTAAGATGCTATTTTTAGGGGTAATTACTATAAGGTCATAAGAAAGGGATTTCATCACTCACAAGTCACAACTACAAGTTTGATAACAATTGAGGAGTATAAGTAGATAAATTTTTATATAGAAAATAACAACAGATTTATATTATCTTATTGCCTTTTAGACTTTAATGTTTCTACTTTTACTGTAAAAACATTTTTTTTGTCACACTCACATAAAAGTAAATTAATCCTACTAATATTTTCTTTCTCTTCTCTTAATAATGGGATCCACTCATTTTTATGTGAATATGACAAAAAAAATGTAGCAAAAACAGAAACATTAAATCATTTTTATTATTAGTTTTTTTCATTAGGCCCTTCGTATAGTAATTCTTCCTTATCTTTTATTTTAGATTCTATATTTATTAAAATATTCATTTAAGAAATAAAAGTAAAAAATCATCTTGATTTGCCACCCCACCCATACGCATTCAGACTAGTGGACTGACTGCCATCTCACTCTCCCACATTTTACGCCAAAATTTATTGACGATTTGTTCAACATCGGTGGCGATATTTAAATAATACCATAACTAAATTGAATCTTGAGTGAATTGCGAGGAAGATTTCTCTTTTCGGTTTTCCCTTACGCAACATTTTGCTCCATTGTTATCAAATGCCAGTTGACTTTATTAATTTATTGTTTTTATGTTTCTTACTTATAAAATATTATTACCTCCGGTCTTAATTATAAGAACTAGTTGACTTTTTTTTGGAGAGATTAAGGAAGCTTAATAAGTTACTTAATCATTTCATATATTGTGTTTTCTTAGATTATATATTAGTTTATTAGTCAAACTATTTAGTTTGAAGAAAAAAATAAGAATACTCTAAACTAATATAATTAGCTTCTTTAATCTCCAAAAAAGTCAATTGTTCTCTTATAATTGTGAATAGAAGGAAAATAGTATTTAGTCACTCTTAAATTCATAATAATTGTAAATTCAGTTAAACTCAACACCACATACCATAGTTTACTTTTTTTGCGTATATAATTTATAAAGTCATATTAACTTATTCTTAACCTCAATTTTAGGGCCCATTAGGCATAGGTAAAATGATAAGAGGGAAAGGGAAAATTGGATTTTTCTGCAAACAGCAACCATTTCGTTTGTCATTTTCATAGGAAAATATTTTTCTGAGCCTGCCAATTTTCAGCCATATTATTGAAAATTGGTTCCCACTAAAATTGGTGGGAACCAATTTTCAAGTGGGGAGGAAAAGATCTAAAGACACAAAAGCCCTTTGATGTGACCTTGGATGTAATATAAAAATGTGAGTGGATCGTTTAGACATTTAAAAAATATTTTTACTTCAGGAAAAAATGGTCCTTTGGCTAATTTTCCTACTTCAATTTCTTTAAACTAAACAAAAATTTTCCTGTCAACCTATTTTCTTTTCGAGTGCAAACCAATTATCTGTGTGGCAAAATATTTTCCATTCTTTTCATTTCTATTCCATTCCTTTTTAACATTTTCCTTGATCCAAATGGGCCCTTAACTTCTTCAATTTGATTATACTCAGTGGCTTTATATATAAATTTTGTAGAAATTTGTTTATTGATTATGATAAATTATGAATATTCATGGATTTAATTTCAATTATTTGAATTTAAAATATATTTAAATTAAATTGTTGTCATTTTTTTAAAATTATTAAATTATTAATACTTTTTTATTGATAAAGCTTTTAAGAGTTTACAATACGAGCTTATGTCGTCGTTACAAGTTTATTTAAATTCATGAGTTTGACAACGAACTTGCTTTGCCTATTTCATTCCTCTATATATATATATATATATATATATATATATATATATATATATATATATATATATATATATATATATGAAAACTAAAAAATACACATGCATGGGATATTCAATTGTAATTACTAATGTATCACTTAGAATTTGAGTCAATATTTTATAACCATAAGATATATATACGCCGATTGTGACAGAATATTTTGGGAGAGAAAATGAATATGTATTTCCATTATTTATAAACAAGTGTTTATATACATCATGTACATGTAACGAACTTAATACATAACAGAATATAGTTCTAGCTGACTAATAACAAACTTATTTTACACTTGACACCCCGCAAGCTGAAACATGAATGTTTTTCATTCCTAGCATGGATATAAGCTCATGAAATCTAGTAGGATGCAATGGTTTGGTAAAAACATATGCAAGTTGATCAGATGACCGAACTAGAAGAAGATAAATGACTTTGGCATGAAGCTTCTCCCTTACTAGGTGACAATCTAGTTCTATGTGCTTTGTCCTCCCATGAAAAATAGGATTAGCATCAATTTGAATAGCAAACCGATTATCACAGTAAAGAAGAGAAGAATCAATGTGAGAGAGATTGAAATCATTCAAAAGATATATAAGTCATTGTAATGCACATGTAGTAGAGGCTAAGACACGATATTTAGCTTCGAATGATGATCTTGAAACTATGGCCTGTTTCTTGGCTTTCCAAGAGATTAAAGAAGAGCCGAGACAAATAGCAAAACCAGTTACTGACCTTCATGTGTCCACACAACTAGCCCAATCAGAGTCACTAAAACTTTGTAGCTTCAAATAAGAATATGATGAAAAGAAAATTATAGCACCAGGAGATGATTTAATGTAATGAAGAACATGATATGTAGCTAGTATAAATGTATGTCCCGAAATTTGGACATGAATTGACCGAGTTGTTGAGTGACAAAACTTAAATATGGTTGAGTAGCTGTAAGATACTGTAATCGACCTACAAGCGTACGAAAAGTTTGAGGATCAAATAGAGGCTTGCACGATCCTTGGAAAGTTTTAAATGAGGATCCACGGGTCAGTTGGCTAGATTACAAGCCAAATATCTTGTATCTTCAAGCAATTCTAGAGCAAACTTTCTTTGACAACAAAAAATGACATCTTTAGATCTAGCAAGCTCCAAGCCAAGAAAATATCAAAATTCACCAAGATCCTTGATTGTAAAGGCTGCATTGAGTTGCTCTTTGACTTAGTTGATCTCAGCCATATCTTTTCCAGAAAGCACAACATCATTAGCATAAACTATAAGATAATAATAAATGAAAATGAAGATGCCTTAAAAAAAGAGAATGATCAGAAGCAGATTGAGTATACCCATACGATAACAAGGTAGAAGATAATTCTGAATACCATTGCCTTCTAGCTTGCTTGAGCCCAGCAAGTAATTTATGTAGCTTACAAACTAGATTCAGTTGATAAAGTGTAAAACCCTAAGGAAGCTCCATATATACTTCTTCATGCAAATCACCATATAAGAAGGTATTATTAACATCTAATTGATGTAAATGTAAGTTCTTTGGAGCAGCTATTGAAATCAAGAATCTAAGAGTAGTCATTTTAGCTATAGGTGAAAAGGTACCAAAATAATCAATGCCCTCAATTTGAGTGTACCCTTTAGCTACAAGTCTATCCTTATGTCTTTCAATCTTACCATTGGCATTAAACTTGGTTCGAAACACCCACTTGTAGCCAATGGTTCTCTTTCCCAATGGTAAATGAGTAAGAGCCCAAGTTTGATTTTGTTCAAGTGCTTTGATTTCTGCATTAACATCTCTCCAAACAAAATGTTTCACAACTTGATGATAAGTTTTATGATCTGGAGCAGAAGTAATATAGCATTGACAAAATTTTTGTAAGAAGGAGAAAGAGTAGAATAAGAAAGAACATAAGATAAAGGATACCTAGGACCACCTTTACCCGATGGTTGGTTAGGAGTAGATTTAAGAGCACAACGATAATCCTGCAGATATGAAAGGAGGTTATGACGTCTAGTGGAATGACAAAGAAAGGAGGTGGGGAACTGGGAGATAAAGGGGAAGAAATAGAAATAGGAGGTGAGGAATTGGAAGAAGGTGAAGCTGGTGCGGGGCGAATAATAGGACAAGGGAACCATCCAACAAGGCAGGAAATGATTGAGGTTCAGGCCATAGAGATGAATGAGAAGTGATATTTCCAGTTTTAAAGGAAAACATAAGTTCATGAAAGATGACATCTCAAAAAATAAAAACTTGATTATTAGATATATCTAATAAAGTGTAAGCTTTTGAACCCGTGGAATGCCTAAAAAACACATTTTCTTGCTCGAGGATTAAATTTGGAACAATTATTGGATAAATTAGATGCAAAACAAAGTGATCCAAAAACCTTAAAGTTAGAATATGAAGGAGGAAAACCATCTATAAACAATCAAATGAGGTACATTTTTGAATAATAGGTGAAGGTCGACGATTGATTATGTAAGTAACATGCATAACTAGAGAAAGACCAATAAGGGATAGGAATATGAGACTTGAAAAAGTAGTGCATGTGCAACATTCAAAACATGTTGTGTTTGCGTTCGACTAAACCATTTTGTTGGAGAGTTTCAACACAATTGTTTTTTTTTATGAACAACACCCTTAGAAGCATAAAATTGTGGCATATTAAACTCCACCATTATCTGAGCATAAAACCTTTATAGAAGTGGAAAATTGAGTTTCAGCAAGATCAAAGAAATGTTTGATATGAGTTCTTACATTATATTTCTGCTGCATTAAAAAGAGTTACTCATCTACAATTGTAAGAAAATAGCAAAGAAATATTGCTCAACTAAAAAGAGTCATGTATGAGTATTCATGTAATTACTGATGTATTATCCAAACTATTTAATTAGCTGACAAAAAAACATTGTTATCATTCCATCTAGTAATATATATCCTCATATTACGTACCAATTTTTCTCAACTATATCTGGCTTAGTAATTTAATAATATCACACACAAAATGAATTCATGCCTGAAAAATGCATCATATATAATAAGATCTATTAAAGTAATCACTTACTCAATAATTTAAAAAGAAAAACTTCATAGATAATAAAGATTTTATAAATAATTCTTAAAAATTATAAATAAAATTTTCATCAATGCTTTTCAAAGGTAGAGTTTTTGGATCTAACAATAATGTAATAAAATAATTGATTTTATACCTAAAATGATCAATTGATTGCAAAGAATATTATTTCTAATATCGTAAACAGTTAATAAACCCATTTTTTGTAATGGCACGAAAAATAAACTATTTATTGTATCAGAAAAATTTAATAAATTTTTAGTTATATAATCACATAATTAAATTTTATCAAAATAATAAAATATTTTTAGAATAAATACTTATTACTCCCTCCTATCCGAGTTAGAGTAAAGCAGGTCCCAAGTTGATCCGGAGTCAACTCGATCAACTTGGCCGAATCGGCCGACTTGGCCAAGTCAGAGTAAATTTATTTATTTTTAGAAAAAAAAAAATCAACTGAACTAGAAGGAGGGGAGAGTGTCAGCATGGCTAGCGAGAGTTTCATACGGTGAGAAAAGAGCAAGTGGAGCAACTGGTGATGGAGAAAGAAGAAGGTGAAGGAAAAGATAAAAAGAAAGAAGAGGAAAAAGAAAGTAGAAGATGATGCAGTAAAGGTGCTATATCATTCGTCTTATGACTGTCTGTTGCCATGAAAACGATTTCCAGCATGAGTGTCACCATAAAATATGATTTTTATGGAAGAAGTGAAGGTGCCCATCTAAATCTCATCTACGGTGAGTCGCGAATCTGGGAGCTTGAAATCTAAAATGAAGAAGAAGAAAAAAGGATTCGGCTAAGGTCCCCTGCTATTTCCCACCCTCTGCCATCCTCTTCCTTGAAGTTGTGTCGTTTTGACGCAAAACAACACATGTTGCCTTTTTTTTTAATAATAATAATATCTAAAAAAGTACTTTAGGATACTAATTAGTACTAAACATATATTTCATGATCTTGAAAAATTATTTTAGCGTATCGAAAAAATATTTCGGGATACTTCGGTGACGCTTTAAATGGGAATACTAAATTTACTAAAAAATACTTTATGATCTTGAAAAATATCTTAGGATCTTGAAAAAAAAATTCAAGATCATGAAGTTTTTTTTAGTCTACTACTATCCTCACAAGATCTTAAAGATCTTTTTAGACAGGTCGAAGATCTTGAAATATTTTTTCAATATCCTAAAATAATTTTTCAAAATTATGAAGTATCCGTCAGTATTTTTTTAGTACCAGTTAATATCTTAAAATATCTTTTTAGTACCTAAATATTATTAAAAAAAAAAAAAAAAGAAAAAGAGGCAGCATGTATTGTTTTGCGTCAAAACGAGGCAGCTTTAGGGAAGAGGATAAGAACGAGCAGAGTACCTCAGTCGGATCCGAAATACAAGGGAGGCGAAGAAAAAGACACCTCGAAAGTTGAGAAGCGTGTTTGATACGCTGCGCTCAGAGATTCGCTAAGAGATTTTTGAGAGATGTGAATCATTGATATATAATTTGTATCCCCAGTCACCTAGCACCTAGCAGCATCCCGGCCCACAAATTTGACTTGGTCAAAATAAATTAGAAAAACAAAGTTAAAGTACAGGCTAAGTCAACGTCTATCACAATATCACGTGGATGATAAATGGCTGACATTTTAAAAAAAAAAAAATTAACATGATAATGTATGTGAGAGAAAAAATAATAATTTCACACTTTAGCCCGGTTTGACTCTGGTCTGATCCACGGACCCTTGATTTATTACTCCGATCAATCTAATGACTGGTTTGAGTTTAAAAACCTTGTTAAATAGTACTACCTCCGGTCCTAATTATAAGAGCTAGTTGACTTTTTTTTGGAGAGATTAAGGAAGTTAAATAAGTTACTTAATCATTTATATATGTTATGTTTTCTTAAATTATATATTAGTTTATTAGTCAAATTATTAAGTTTGAAGAAAAAAAATAAAAATAAAAATACTTTCAAGGTAATTTAATTAGCTTATTTAATATCTTCCAAAAAAAGTCAACTAAATTTCTTATAATTGTGATTTGAGGAAAGTATAAGATAAAGTTGACTTTTTTAGAGATATTAAGAAAGATAATTAAATTATTTTAAAATATTTATATTTATCTTTTTTTCCTCTAAAGTATTTTTCCTAATATATAAACTTATATATAGTTTAATAAAAACACAACATACGATATAATTAATTAACTTATTTAGTTTTTTTAATTTCTCTGCTAAATATAAGCATATTTAGCCGGATGAGGTATATTATAATAAAAAATGATAATGCAAACTATTATATTTCATCGTTTTAATGTAAAGAAAAAGATGTAATCATAGACATATGAATCGTTATTGAGAATTTGGGATTACGTAGTATTATATTCATCATTAGCTAGCTATAAATTATTATAATCTTTACGATGCTGACTTGAGAATCGTTTTGGCTTAATCTGTCATGTCGTGCGGTCCATTTCTCTCACAGTCCCCCTCTCATTCATTTTCTTCACAAGCGGATCTCATTGGCCGTCAAACGTTGATCCGACGGCCCAGATCTAAAAAAAAAAAAAAAAATTCCCGCAAAAAGAAAAAAAAAAAAAAAAAAAAAAAAAAAAAAATTAGATCTGGGAATGATCGGATTAAAATTTGATCACTTAGATCCGCCTCAATGAGAGAAAATGAGAGATTGGGAAGAGGAGAAAATCCTCTCCCCATGTGTTAATTTACAAGGCACGTTTCTCTTACTTTTCCACACTTCGAACACTATAAATATGGCCCTTCTCTTTTTCTCACTCCATACCCAAATTACACAGACAAAAACCATGGCTTCACTTAAACAAGCTTCTGTCTTCCTCTTACTACCTCTCTTGCTCATTTCTTCCACCTTCCAAGTGTGCCACGCTGCCGGAATCGCCGTCTACTGGGGCCAAAACGGAGGCGAAGGCTCCCTTGCCGCCACATGCAACACCGGAAACTACAAGTTCGTTAACATAGCTTTCTTATCCACCTTTGGCGGTGGTAAAACCCCACAACTCAACCTCGCTGGCCACTGCAACCCCGCCGCCGGCACCTGCAAAGGCATAAGTGCCGACATCAAAACTTGCCAAAGCAAAGGCATCAAAGTGCTTCTCTCCCTCGGTGGCGGCACCAACGGCTACTCTCTAAACTCGGCCGCCGAGGCCAACCAGCTCGCAACGTACCTCTGGAACAACTTCCTCGGCGGAAGGTCTAACTCACGGCCCTTAGGCAACGCCGTCTTGGACGGAATCGACTTCGACATTGAGGCCGGACCCGGGCAACACTGGGATGAACTTGCTAGGGCTTTGAAGAGGTTCAACCAGAAGCTGATCCTCTCCGCCGCACCACAATGTCCATTCCCAGACTCTCACCTGAGATCCGCCATCAACACCGGTTTGTTCAATTACGTCTGGGTTCAGTTCTATAACAACCCTCGATGCCAGTACACAAGTGGGAACATTAAAAATCTTGTGAATTCATGGAAACAATGGACCACCGTGAAAGCCAGCAAGGTGTTCTTGGGGGTTCCAGCATCCACGGCGGCTGCCGGTAGCGGGTTTATTCCCGTTAACGTTTTGAAGTCTCAGGTTCTTCCCGCGATCAAGGGGTCTCCTAAATATGGCGGAGTTATGGTCTGGGACAGGTTCAATGATCTCAAAAATGGATATAGCAAGGCCATTATCCGTTCTGTCTAAGGAACTCATTAGCTGTATGCGTGCGTTATTGAATAAAGGACTTGCTTCCTACGTATTGTAAGCTACATGGGTGATATTAAAGCTTCTATATGTACTATCTCCATGTAATATGAATTTAAAATACACAATAAAATATCTAGTGTTTCTTCTTCAATGTAACTTTCTTGTCGTTGACATTACAATACTTATTACATTATTGAATGAATCAGGAAAGCCAAGTAGCTAGATTAATACACACACATGTATATATAATCTTCAACAACTGACTATCTTGCCAAAAATATCAGCGAGGTTTGAAAATAAACTAAATTAATAGAATTCTAGTAATAGTGATATACCAAAATATTTGCTGTACGTATTTTTATCAAGAAGTTCTCTTAATTGAGATTCCTTTTTAATTAAAATGGACAATGAGAAATGATTTTATTAAAGCCAAGTGATGATTTCTACCAAAATATTGACTAAGGAACTAAGCTCCTTGTTCCAAGAAAAAGAGAGAGAGAGAGAGAGATCAGATGGACAAAACCCTTGAAATGATATGTAGTAATTATCCTTGCTTCTTGATTAATTGGTTTTATAGACTCATATATTGGGCCTAGCAGATGTGCGGCCCAGTGAGAGTGCTTGGGATTTAATCCTCTTTAATCAGGTAAATTGCTAATCGTGCCTATAATCCAGGAATGTACAAGTAGTGGAGCCGGCATTTGCAGAACGTGGGAGGCGCATATTGCCTGAGGAATGGATTCACGATCTTGGGAGCGAAACCCTATGTAATCCCTATAAATAGGAGATTACCCACCAGGTGCATGCTAGACATTCACTATTCGATTATTTACTATTCAGTCTCACTGTGCACACATCCCACCCCTCTGGCGAAACGTTACACCTGTGTAGCACAGTGATCTGAGAAAGCTCTCGGGTATCTTCCTCTTAGGTATCACTGAGCGATCACCTTCTCATTGGTGTTCAACCCATAGACATCTTTGAGGAGCCTTTTGATCCTATATTAACATCCCCTAGTCCATTGGGACTAGACATTTGTGTTCTATACTAGAACATTGACGCCGACTGTGGGGATCCAAAAACTTCGATTCCCAAACCATAGAAAACCACGAACAACCACTGAAAATGGCCGCAAGCACTAGGAGTCGCAGTCAGGCACCCTGGTAAGATCAATTACCAGAAGGACAGCCACAACAGCTGTGCCAGGAGCAAACGATCCAGTATTCGGATTCAGTTGCTTCAGATCCTAATCACGTCACTGTGAGGATCGAGGATGAGATAGAGGATACCGTGAATTCCCTCATCCGAGCCGAGGTGTCCCGTGAGTGCAACGATTGGTTCAACAAGAAATTGATGACTTCCTATTTTTAACTTGATTTAAGATATATTTTGATATATTTAGGAAGTCATCAATGCTAAATTAAAGAGATTTTCTTGAGATTTTAAGAGATATCAACTGGATGCATCATTTGTGGGATTTCAATTTAAATAAAAGTTCTTGAGTTAGGGAAATAAATAATAATATTTAGAAGTTATAAAAAAAGGTTTTATTATTATTATTATTAATTATATAATAATCCTTTTCGTATGGTTCACAGTGGCAGCCACACATTCAGATTGTTTTGGATTGAATTGAAGGGCCCACGGATTTGAATTGCAATTGAAGAAGACTTCATTTGATATGAGTCCACGTACGCAACGTTTTGGCATTTTGGTGGATATTGAATTGCAAAGGGTGGATTGGGCCAACCAATTAAAAAAAAACAAAAACAAAAACCTAATGGAGACGACTTGAATATAAGAAGCTACAACCAATGTGAGTTGGATAGATGGTAAGGGATCCGGGATTAGGCTCTTGGGTCGTGGGTTCGATCCCTCGCGTCATTTGGGACTCCTTTGGTAGGCGATCTCGTAAGTCCCCAGTAAGTGCTCATAGAGCCCGGGGCCGTGCCCTAGCCTTAGTGGGGGACTGATGTCGAACCCCTCCTAAACTTTTTCTTATCCAAAAAAAAAAAAAAAAAATATAAGAAGCTACAGGAACGGCGTAGCGGTAGAATGTGGAGGACGACTTGGAGATCGGACGGAGCGCGAGACACAAAATAGAAAGACGCGCACAAGACGCAAAAAATCAGCGCAAATCGTAATGGGAGCGCAGACGCAAATAATTGAAGAAAGAGAAAGAAGGGTCATCCATAGATTTGCTTTCTCATTCTTCCCTTTTGTTCTTGATTCTAAATCTGAATATTATTGTTGTGATGGTTTTTGTTAAAGCCATGTTTGGCTGATTTTAATTTGCAACCTAGAGTAGCTATGAACTTATAGGTGTGGATTAGAGACAAGGCTGTTCGCATACCAGCATGCTTGCATGACACCCCGGATTGGGGCAACACATGGCAAAGGGTAGTTAATCCGGCAGGACGGGTTAATAAAACCGAGGTAATCCTGGCCATCATGAAAGCGAATTATTTGATGTTAGGGAGGCAGGACGAAAATAAACTCGGAAAGCACATCAAGTAACTCAGATACAAAGTCTGGTTTAGGTGGTCAATTAATCTCGACACATAGAGACCTGAAGTGCTGAGCTTGGGGGAAACTTTTATGGACTCATATATTAGGCCTAGCAGATGTGCGGCCCAGTGAGAGTGCTTAGGACAGAATCCTTCTTTAATCAGGTAAATTGCTAATCACCCCCTTATCGTGCCTATAATCCAGGAACGTACAAGTAGTGGAGCAGGCATTTGCAGAACATAGGAGGCGCACATTTCCTGGGGAGTGGATTCACAATCATTGGAGCGAAACCCTAGGTAATCCCTATAAATAAGAGATTACCCACCAGGTGCGTGCTGGACATTCACTATTTGATTATCTACTATTCAGTCTCACTGTGCATACACCCCACCCCTCTAGTGAAATGCCACACCTATGTAGCACAGTGATATGAGAACACTCTTGGGTATCTTCCTCTTAGGTATCACTGAGCGATCACCTTCTCATTGGTGTTCAACCCATAGACATCTCTGAGGAGCCTTTTGATCCTATATTAACATCCCCTAGTCCATTGAACTAGACATTTGTGTTCTATACTAGAACAATTGGGAATAGCGCTCATAGAGCTAACATTATTATAGAACAAAGAGAATTCATTTGTTAAATTCATTAATCACTTCAATTCTAAAAATTACTCTAGTGGGATCTTGAAGGTAGTTTATTGTTACGCTACAAGTTGTAAGGCTATGTTACGTTGTTACAGAATCAAGGAGTCTAGGATTGATGTACTGACACGCCAAGAGTTCAAACTCTCAAAAAATGTCTCTAAACACTGGATATAAGTGGTTAGACTAAACCGGTATAAATTTGTTGTGTGCGTGATTCATTTACTCTAACTTATCATTAATACCAATGATATTCTTCTAACTCCATCTTTGTTTTATTTTTGGGCATTTATGTTCAAGTTTGGTAAAGTTTTTTATTATCTTCCAATTCGTCCCCACTTCATTTAATCGCAAATAATTTTGATTACCCGTGATTTTATTATTTTTGGGCATTTATTTTCAAGTTTGGTTAAGATTTTTCCTTGGTTTGGAGAAATAATATTAATTAAAAAGTACTAAAACGGTCCTCACTGAAAATCCCTGCTGTCTGTAAGAAAAGAGCTGGATGCAAGCTGCTGAAAGTGATTTATGAGAATTATTGTGAATGATTTGGTCAGTTGTTACATCTTAAAAAAAAAAACAAAAACAAAATCGAAGAGAGTACTGCCTTAGGGCATGTTTGGTTTGAGGGGAGGGAGTGGGAGGGAGGGAAATGACCAAATTGCCATTAATGAAAGAAATATTCCTTTTTGTTGAGAGTATATTTTTGGAATATTGAAAAATTTCTAGGGGCAATTGTGTAAAGAGGAGACCAAAGATTGACTCCTCCCCCTCCCTCAAACCAAACTAGCCCTTAGAGTTCCAAACTAGAGAGGAGTCGGATCCATATCCAAAGCCTTTCACATAAAAAAGAGCTAACTCCTCAAGCAAAACATCCACTAGCAACTACTCTCGGTTATATTTATAAACAATTTACTCTCTTATGAGATTGGTCCTATGTATAAGCAATAATTTTGTTATGTCTATAAATTTAATGCAATTTTTTCTATTTTTACCCTCAATCAATTGGTTGTAACTCTCATCTTTTTTCACATTCATTCTCTCTCACCCTTTATCTTCATAAATAAGGGTATGTCTAGAGAAAAAAGTAAATCACTTACACAATCATTGCTTTTAACTAATTTCAACAACCAATTCATTTTACTTTATTTGAGTAATTGTTGCCTTAAAAGAGGACCAGAAGGAATATATTAGCTAGGATAGAGTCAGCCCTTCAAGTCAGGTCCGGATACTCTCATTATCAAACATTTTCCTCATCCCTCCTCGTCCATTAAAAAGTAAATATACACCATTGATTTCACTTAATCTTAGCCATTTTTTTTTAATATTTTAAAGTATCAAGAGTACTAAAAATATACTTGTAATATTAACCGGTACTAAAATAATTTTTCAAGATTATGAACTATTTTTTCAGTATCAATCAATATCTTGAAATATCCTTTTAGTATTATTGAGTACCTTGAAATATTATTTTAAGTTCCTAAAATAATTTTTTAAGATCATAAAGTATTTTTCAATACTAGTCAGGATCCTAAATATCTTCGAGACCTTTTAAAGTAATATTTCAAGGTACTGATCAATACTAAAAGGATACTTCAGAGGACTAACCAATACTGAAAAAAATACTTTATTACCTTGAAAAATTGTTTTAGGATCTAGAAAAAATATTTCGAAGATCAATAATACTAAAAGGATACTCCAAGATGCCGATTGATCTTGAAAAAATACTTCATGATCTTGAAAAAATTATTTTAGGATCTTGAAAAAATATTTTATGATACTGATTGATACTAAAAATATATTTTAAGATATTTTTTGAGATCATGAAGTATTTTTTTAAATGCCAAGAAGATCCAAAGTATATTTTTAATACCCATCAATACCTTAAAATATTAAAAAGAAATGAATGGCCAAGATTAAATGAAATCAATGTGATAAGATTACTTTTGAGGGATAAGGAGGATGAGAAGAAAATTGGATAATGGGACGATCCATTCCGGGTTCGATGTTCCATAAGCAACACGCCTTGATGGCATAGAGTCAGCGGCCAAGTTAACTTGCGTGCGGGGAAGTTAGCACCATTTTTGGCCTAAACCTAATAAACAAATAATTGAGTGCAACCCAAGCCAAGTTAATTAGATTAATTATTAATTAAAAGGCATGACTTGTCACAATAATTTTGCATTAATATTAAATTTATATTCATTCAAAAAAGTTTTGTAAGAGACGTTTTGTGAGTATGACTGATTCCCTCATATAAGAGACTCTTAAAAGATGTTTTAAAATTTTATTGATTGCCTATTTTACCCCCATTGAATTACTCATGTTACTTATCTATAATTCTACTTTCTTTCTCGCATATTCTCTGCTTATCACAGAGGCTCTCTCTTTCATATAAATAAATGGATTCTTGAACCGACTATATTTTGTTTATATATTTATTATCTCCAACTAATTTAACTAACATTTTAAACAACATAATGTGGTTATTGTTGTTAACAATAACGAACGGAGCTTGTATAATTTGAGAATTGAGAAGAACATGAGAAGAACATGCTTCCACTCACAAACTTGAAAACAAGAAATCTAATAAGATACAATAACATTAAAGTACTGTCAACTGTTTCATTTGGTGTTACAGAGAGAAGATAAATCTGATTACACCCACGATTCCTCAAGAAGATGATGAGCTTAGCTTTTCATCGGTCAACACATGTTCATTGTTCTCAAACAGTCCCACTTTCTGTGGTTGCAAGTCTGGAATCTGCACCACGGATGACAAAGCAATCAAAATTTACTTGAATCTACAGAAAACTAAAATAAGTTTAATTTTGAGAAACGTAGACAAAAAAATGAGATGAGATGGAAGGAGAAAAATCAAAGGAAAGTAAAACCTAAAATGCTAATGATTTGTTTCATTCTATTTGTCTGGGAGAAAAGCACCACCGTTTGTAGTAACTTTCACCAAATGTTGTGCCCAATAAAAGCACCTTGGATAAGTTGTGCCAGAATAAGGCAGTCAATGCCGTAGTATGACTCAACGGCACCAGTGCCGTCAAGATTTGATGTGCCACTGAGTGCCATATCAGCAAATTGTACCGACGCCATTAATGACGTCACATTTTCTGATCTCCCACCATCGTTAACCTAACAACAATTATAATTCTCTAGCATTTACGTGTTGTTCAGCTTTATGATTTTGATTTTTTTCTTTAGTGTTTCATCACATTGTATTTTTATCTTGCTGTTTCTTTTGTTCATCATATCTGTTTTCTAGCTATATGTTTTGATCATATTCTGTTTCTTCATTTCTTTTTTAATTACATATATACATTGTGTTTCTTTCTTCTTCTGCTCAGTTGCAATTTGTGTTGTTGTTATTTTTTTATATGTAATTTGTTCTTCTTTTTCATACTATAAACATAAGCAAAAAAATGAATCAAATTCGTTCATTTGTATAATATAATGGTTCTAAAAATATAAACGGATTGAGCTTTGAAAGTGAAAAAAGAGTAATATATTTTTTAGGCATGTCCGCTGAAGATTTAAATGAAAAGATCCGTCAAAAGTTAAAGCTGCAACAAAATCAGGTAATATCTTCAGTGACAGGTAGAGTTCCTTGTGGAAACCGCAAATATACAGGTTTTGAGATATCCGATTACGAGGATGTGAATGTTTTTGTTTAAACATTCGACGAAAACCCTACGTCCCAATTTGTTCAGTTATATGTGGATATTGAGACGTCAAAGGAGGATGTACCAATATCGATTCATAGACTCCACCTTAGTAATCGGTCACATTATATGGCTTATTCACCAACACAATCAATCAGCTGTTGCACATGGAGAAAGACTATATGGTACACCTCAACCAACATAATCAACCACTGTAGCAACTTTCACCAAATGTTGTGCCCAGTTAAAGCACATGGAGAAGTTGATTGTATTATCAGGTTCATCTACTATATAGTCGCTTTCTTTTTCATGTGCAACGGTTGATTGTGTTGGCTGAGGTGTACCAAAATGAGTCATATAATGTGACTAAGTACTAAGGTGGAGTCTATGAATCGGTGTTAGTACATCCTCCTCTAACGTCTCAATATCCACATATAACTCAACAAATTGGGATGTAGGGTTTTCGTCGAATGTTTGAACAAAAACATCCACATCCTCATCATCGGATATCTCAAAACCCACATATTTGCGGTTTCCACAAGGAACTCTATTCGTCATCGAAGATATTACCCGATTTTGTTGCAACTTTAACTTTTTGAGATCTTTTCATTTAAATCTTCAAAGTGGACATGCTCGAACAATATACATTGCTTTTTTCCACCTTCAAAGCTCAATCCGTTTGCACTTATATTTTTAGAACCATTATAATATACAAATGAATGAATTTGATTCAATTTTTTGCTTATGTTATATTATGGAAAAGAAGAACAAATTACGATAAAACAAAAAAACAACAACACAAGTTGCAATCGAAAGAAGAAGAAACACAATGTATATATGGAATTAAAAAAGAAATGAAGAAACAAAATGTGATCAAAACACACAGTCAAAAAACAGATATGGGATAAACAAAAGAAACAGCAAAATAAAAATACAATGTGATGAAACACTGAAGAAAAAAAAACGTAAATTTGAACAACACCTAAATGTCGTATATATAGAGAATTATAATTGTTGTTAGGTAAGATGAATGGTGAAGAAGGGTAGGTAGAATGGATGGTGGGATATCAACTAGTGTTGTCACAAGGTTAGACGGCACTAGTGCCGTTAGGAAACGTTATTAATGGTGTCGGCCTCCTCTACGCCACTCATCGAATTCGGTAAGACAATTTATCGATATGGCACTCGGTGGCGTAGCAAATCTTGACGGCAGACTGGTGCTATTGAGTCATACCACGGCATTGACTGCGCTTTATTTCGCACAATTTGTCCAAAGTGCTTTAACTGGACACAACATTTGATGAAAGTTGTTACAGTGGTGCTTTTCTTTGATAGAGAATGACATGTGTGATAGGGGAGCGAGAGAAAATTAAATTTTAAAAGTCAGACTCTTCTCTATATTTTTCTCCCTTTCGTTTTTTTCATTCCTTCTTCCCTCCATTCTTTTTCTCCCAACACTCTCTCTTGCTGCTTCAAACACATTCATTTTCGAGTTTGCTTTTTAATTGTAAATAACTATCACATCACATGTGAAATTCATTTTTTTAACGATTGATTTTTATGTAAATCTAAATTTGTTCTTAATATGAACGGTTTTAAGTGCATCTTATTAGTAAATATTTCAGACCTTGTAGCATTTTAGTATTTCTTTAACCAGCACATAATATATGGGTAAAATGAGCCTACCATAGACACAGAAAAATCCACTTTCCAAAGTGCCGTTTCAACTAGTTCCTCTTACCCTTGTATTAAAAAGAAAAGAAAAGAAAAGTGTAGTCTACATCCTCTGTTTCTCTCAGCTTTCTGCATCTTAAGTCAATTGGTGGAATCCAAGCCAAAACAAGACAAAACACAAAACTTTCTTAAAAGTTATAAAACAAGGACTGATGATGTTAACACAAATATAAACAGAGCAACGAAACAAATACAGTTCTAAAATGTAAATCCAAAGTTGTAAACATCTAAGTTCAAATGAATTGAAACCCAGCAATTATAACAGAACAAATGGCCATTGGTACGTACCTTGGCAAGGTTTTTCCCAGGTGGCAATAATGCACCACACTTTCTGCTCCTTGCTAGAAGGCCTTTCGTTACAGGGGAAATCATCATATCAGTGGGGCTTGTGTACCTGTCAAATTGGGTATGTTTGGATTAGCTTTGTCAAAAATGATTGTTGCAAACTGAAGTTGGAGTAGAAGTGAATTAGTGTAATGTGATTTATATTTGAATAAGCTTTTATAAAAAGTGTGCCACCCTTCTATGTAGGCTATGGGACAAATAAAAAAAACCATCTTCATGATGCCTTAAAGCATTATTATTTCAGTTTGCACTCTGGTTAATCACCCCACTAAGTAGAACAGTCTGCTTAGATTCATTGACTCTGAAACTTAGTTGGTATGTCTTGTATTCATGTAAATATTTTGTCAATATATACTCCTTTCATTACTAAAAGAAAGCCTGTTTTGCAGAAACTTGTTTGAGTAATACTTCCGAAGAAAAGCCGAAAATCAAAAGCTAAAAGAAGTTACTTCAGCTTCCACCTGACCTTTAGGCCAGAATCATTAACTATAAAAGCCAATCCAAACAGGAGCAAGGCTTGTTTCTTCTTTAATGCACGCTTGGTTCCTCAGGACGCTGATTCAAACATGCTCAAATATTTAATCTGAGACTCGAAGGAAATAAGTACCTACCTTTCTGGGTATTTGAATGCCTTCGGGACTC
The DNA here is from genome assembly GCA_019022615.1 of Acacia melanoxylon. NCBI lineage: Eukaryota > Viridiplantae > Streptophyta > Magnoliopsida > Fabales > Fabaceae > Acacia > Acacia melanoxylon. The sequence continues at coordinate 147,927 of JAFJYJ010000050.1, forward strand.
TAAGGCGATCTGGTGTAACAGGTTTACGCACTTCATTATTACTAGGGTTCTTCTGGGTTTGATCCTTCTCATCATCCATAATCTGTTGTTGAATTGAACGCTGCGTTTTGGACTCTGGCTCTATGGTTTTGGACTGAATCGGAGCTTTTGGAGGCGTTTGAAGGATGATGTTCTCCATTATGGGCTTGTATTGTATCAAAAGTAAAGAAGATATGCGAAATCTGAGGGATTTGATTTGATTTGATTTGGGTTGTAGCGAAAGCGAAGAATGGTGGTGGGGACTCAGAAGCACTGAAGCGTATATCAAAATGCTGGAGAAGGAGATGACCGTTTGAGAAAGTGTGGTTACAACGGTCGATTTTGTACGAGTGTGGAAAATCTTGGCATCTTTCGAATTAGGCCGTGGCCCACCAAAACCCAACTACATGTTTTTTAAATTGAAGATAATTTTGTTTATCTTTTGTATTGTTTTGATTTAATTAGTTATGTTCTTTTCTTTTCTTTTTTTATAGAAGTTATGTTATTTTCTTCATGGACAATAATGTTACTGACTTCTTAATAAAATAATTTTATTTTTTTACGTAATCTATTTTTATTTTTAATTTTATTTTATTTGTTACCGTTGATAACGCAAAATGCACTTTCAAAATTGAAAAAAGAAGAACGCTAAATTATAAAAAATTCTGAACTTTGAATTGTGTATAAATAAACCCCATGAGCTTTCAAGTTTATGCAGATTATAACCCCAGATACATCAATTATATATTTTGGTAAAAAAAAACTATTATCAATTATATAACCCTAGACCTTTTTTTTCGATGAGATGCATAACCCTAGACTTTATTTTTTAGTACATACAACCCTCAAAATAATTGATATATAAATTATCTCATTAAACTTTTAAGTTGTTTGTGGATAAGTAATATACAAAATTAATTGTATGAGATATATGCATAAATGTAAGATTTTTGGGGTTCATTGTAAAGTTTCAATGGTTATGAAAAGTATTCATGTACACATTCCAATGAAGTTTTAGAGATTATGTTTAATTATGTTTAAATACAATTTGGGCAACATAAAACATTTAACTAACAAACGCAAAATCGAGACTTCCTTACAATTAAGTTCCCTTTTTTAAAGACCTCACAATTAATAATTAACGAGTCTCCTTTAGTTTAATGAAGGTTTTTTTTTTTTTTTTTTTGTCAAGAAAAAAACAAACAGCCCCCACGGCCTGAGGTTTTTTTTTTTTTTGGATATATTAAAAAAACACATTTTTTTTTTTTTTTGAAAGATGTTACATTTATGACTAAGATTTTGTTTGTATCCAAATAATATTGGCAGAAGCCCAAAATGAGGAAATTAAAGGCAGAACAGTAAATGAGGCCCATGAGCAACAATAACAAGTATGCCAGTCCAAAAGAATTTTCTGAAAAATAAGTCACTCATATGACTCAAAACAATTACAAACCGAGCCTTTTTTTCTTTATAAATGGAAAAAAAAAGTGAACTAAAGCGCAATAAATTAAGTTTAGCTAAAAAAAAAAAGCAACAATATTAATAGTATAAAAGGAAATTCCTTGAGTATGCACTTGAGGCTCACTAGTCACTAATGCGCTAAAAAACAAAAACAACAAAAAAAGGTACAACATTTTCACCGTTGCTGCAGAGATAGTATAAAAACTTAAAAAGTGGAGTAAAATAACTTGAATTACATAAACATTTATTATATTTTGAAAGGGGAAATCATTTCTGCATTTATTGCAGAAAAACTTTTCTATAGCAGGACAAAAATGAAGCAGTTTCGACGAAGGGTGGAGCAACGCAGCTCTGGTGTTAGAATCAATAGGGAAGAAAAAAGGATAGAGCTCATATCAGGCATAACCAAAACTATATAAAAATCTACACCCTTTTCAATTTCTGCATAATTTGTTGAAGTTGCTATTGTTAGATAAGATTAGTTTTGATGATGTCAAATATAACTAGCAAATATTAAGGGCAAAAAGTTTGCATAATATATATATCTCCTGCATTATATTTAATATAGATTAGTCCAAGTTTAATTATGGAGAATGATTCAGAAGAAGATCGAAAAAGAAGTTATTAAGTTGGATTGATTAAGAGGAAGAAGAAGAAAGAAATTGGTTGGGGTCAAATTTCAGGAATTACGTTTGGTACCACGAATTTGAAATAACAAGTTGGTACCACAAATTTCTAAAATACCAATATAGTCCGCACTACAACAAATCACTCGAGTATGATTTTTTCGACACTTGAGTGTGACACTATGCACTCGAGTGCATTGTGTATTTCAGCTCATCTGTTTGCCCCTGTTTAATGTTCAACACGTACAAGGTTCAGTAATTCAATCATATCTCTTAAACCACAACTCCAATAGAGGTTAAACTTATGTCATATAAAACTAGGCTCCCAAGAATTGTTTAAACCTCAAAGGAGTTGGGATGGAAGAGATATGGATTTTGGAAGTTGACATTGGAATTCATGCCTTATACCAAACACGTGTTCAGTAATTTGGATGTATCTAACAAACTACACATCCAATTGAAGTAAAACTTATTGCATATGAAACTAGATTCAAAAACCATTTCATAAACATCAATATCATGGGAAAATAAGAACAAATGGAAACGATATGAATTTTGGAAGTTCACAATCATACAAAGACGATGCAAAATGCTGCTAGAGAACAATTGTTATTAATCTGATAACAAAACTCAATGTACAATGAATTTGGACCAGATTATTTTTGAACTCGAAAGAAGACTTAAAAAGTTTTTTGTGGATAGGTCAGTTGCAAAATTTGAAACTATATTAAAGACATTATGCTTACTGGAAATTGACCTTAGTGCTACTAAAGTACTTGTGTTTTGAGAGTCACTGTGTTCTATAAGTTAACCTTTGTATAAGATAAATCGAGTGATTGGATTTAGTATCAACTCACAAGAATTTCCAAGTGCCTCACAAAGGCATCAAAAGTTAAAACTGTTAGTTCTTTATGTGTTTTGATGATTACTGATAATTGTAAATCCAAAAGATTGTTATTGATTCAAGCTAAAGGTTTTTAATTTTAATTTTTTAAAAATAACTTGGTTCAATAACAAGCAAACTCTCTGTATTGATATGACTCGAGTTAAAGTTGTTTAACTCAAGTCATACCTCTCTGTGTCAAAAGCCAGATGATCTTTGAACACAATGACTCGAGTTAATGTTATATGACTCGAGTTGCAGCTTTGAGAAATCAATTTGCAAAAAGCTTTTGACTCGAGCCGGATGGCTAAGTCTTTTAAAAATATAATCATTGTTCAAAAATGAATCAAGTCGGTCATTTAATGACTCGAGTCATGGCATGTTTTCATGTTTCTCAATGTTTAAACCGATTGCGCTTTTGAGAAATTGATAGGACTCGAGTCAACTAAGGGATAACTCGAGTCAAGTGAGTTACAGAGAGCTCCCAAATGAATTTTTGAAATGGATGACTCGAGTCAAGGTATTGCTAAAACTCTTCACTGATTTGAAGTTAAGATAGTGACTCCAGTCAACTATGCATGACTCGAGTCAAGTAACTCGAGTCAACAATGGATGACTCAAGTTAGCTATATCAACTTTTGAAATCCTTGTTTTCGTAATCTGTAAATATTTGATCACACTTTGGGTACTTCATATTATGGATCATTACTATTCCTAACAAAGTTTAATCAGTTTGCTAATGAGTTTCAGATCAGTTTAACATTGTTTAAACTTCAATTTTATCTAAAGCAAATCTGTGTCAGAATGCATTAAATGCTTAGCAGAGATGAAGCACAAAAGTGGAAATTGATCTTCTAAACAACCATAAAGTATTTTAGCCATTTCCAATCAACATTCTAACTAATTCTTAATGGACAAATCAAATGAAGAATGTCAACGGAGAATAACGGCTAACATCGGAAGAATATGAAGAGACGGGGTAACGTTCAACTTCAACGGATATATTTATTATTCTCAACGGCTCATTAATCTCTCTTCAACGGTCATTAACACCATCAACTATAAAATCCAGAAGCATTCAATTTTTCAATTACCGAAACTCTGCACATTCAATTAGCAATCCTAGCATTTACTGTTTCTACTCTTACAGACAATATCTTCGAAAGTTATCCTAGCATTTAAAATACTTTGTTAATGGATAACAAAAACAGAGTAGAACAAAGTAAGGGAAGTAGAAGCAAGACACATCAAGATTTATACTAGTTTGGTCTCAACACTGACCTATGTCCAGTCCCCAGACACTCTGAGATTTTCACTATCACTCAGAATCAGTTACATACTCTACACTCGAAAGTTATCCTCTCACTAGGATACATTCCCCCATACAAGTTGTAAACTGATATACCCAATTTCTCCAAGTCCCATTGACTTGAGATTCTTACAATAAGTGATTTCAATAAATGAAACTCTCTCAAAGATCGATAAGATAATCATCGAAGTACAAATGTATCAAAAGATACTTTACAAGTAGAAAACCGAAAGAGTAGTTGGTAAACTTGAATGCTTTTCATTTTCTACAGATTGGTTGTTGAGAAAACTTTAATGCAACTCCTTATATATGTGGAGAGCATTAAATGACCGTTGGATTGATCAATGTAACCGTTGGGAACAATGGTCTAGCTGTTAGAAACACTTTGGTCTCTTCTCTCTCTAATCTTCTGTTAATCCAGGTGCACAGAAGTTTATTGTTGACTTCTCTTGAATTAAATCCGTTGGAAGAGGAACTACTTGATAGGGAAAGAAAACATTAATCCCTTTGCAATGTGTAGAGAATGATTGTCCAAAAGAATGCAAGATTTCTAGACTTTGCAATAAATGTGCTGACGTCACTTTTTGCTTTAAGTTGAATCTTCATTTAATACTCTTTAAATCATCTGAAACTCACTAACAAACCGATTAAACATAGTTAAGAATAGTAAGGAGTGATGATAAGAAGTATCTAGATTAAACATGAAGATTTCACAAATTCGTGCAATTTGATTCTCAAAATGGGCAACGCAAACTCGAGTTTGTTCTTCCAAACTGGAGTTTGTAGTTTTCCTTTAGAAGCTAAACTGGAGTTTAGAAACCTAAACTTGAGTTTACTTCATCCAGAGAAAAATGTCGAGATTTGATCTTTGAACCAAGTTTTAAATAGGAGCCAAACTCGAGTTCATTAGTGACTAACTCGAGTTTTGGACTTTTATAATGAAAGATACGTTTATGTCCAAAAGCTCAAAACTAGAGTTTTCAAAATCACGACGAATAGAGCAAAGCTCTTTGTTTGGTCCAAACTCGAGTTAACAAAACTAAACTCAAGGTTTCGAAAAGCTTTAAAAACTTGAAAAATCTATGTCAAATCAAAACTAGAGTTTACTATTATAAACTCAAGTTTCCTCAAAGTGAGGAAAACTCGAAAGCTTTTTGCCAAGTGCAACTCGGAGTTTGTTAACGTAAACTCGAGTTTTCTTGAAATTTGAAAAACGTTGAAAACATTTGGCTACGAGTAAACTGGAGTTTAAATATCAAAACTGGAGTTTCCTTATGCTCAAAATATTGGAAGCTCTTTGTATGACCAAAACTCGAGTTTGCCTACGCAAACAGGAGTTTTGCATACTTTATAAAATATTGAAGGGTCTCTGTTTGGTGCAAACTGGAGTTTACAAACTAAAACTCGAGTTAGTCTTAATGTGAAAAACTTGAAGTACTCTCGTATCTCACAAACTCGAGTTTGCCTACACAAACCGGAGTTTTGCTTAGTTCATAAAAATTGAGCTACTCTTTCAAGTCCAAACTCGAGTTTTATATCCAAAACTCGAGTTTGTCTCCGAAAGAAGTTTTTCAACTTACCTAAGACAAACTTCAACATGAGTTTACAATTGTCGTTATCATTAAAACACATAGAGAACTAACAATCTCTTTTGTGAGAAGCACTCGAGTGCTACTTTGAGACACTTGAGTGTGCCTCTATGAGCACTCAAGTGTTTGGTAGAAATTAAAGTTATTTATTTGAACTCCTTTCTAAAACAGTCTTCTACCAGACATATAATTCATCAGCACTCGAGTGTGACAAAATGCACACTCCAGTGTTGTACTCGAGTATGACTTTGTGAGCACTCACGTGTTGGGTAGAAATTGAAACGTTTTAACAGTGCATAACTTTCAACAGTCTTCTATCAGACACATCATTCATTAGCACTCGAGTGTGACAATCACACTCGAGTGCACCTGGAACAACACTCAAGTGTGTATTCTTCAGCACTAAACCTTCGTCTTCGAGAATTCACATTTACTGTTTATCATCTGATTACACTTGATTAATACTCATACTACTTCTCAATGCTACTAAACATATTTGGTTGAGTTTCAGATGATTTGAATCAAGGATTACATCTAAAAATGCAAAAGCAAGTTTTTGTGTCAGAGCATTAAATGTGATGGCAGAAACATAGCAGACAAAAGTGATCTTAGAGCATATCAATGAATAACGTCTAAAGCGTGAATTGTGGTGAAGCGAAAGCGACCTAACCTTAAGCAATCCCAAAGTAGACCAAAGGGATTTCGTGTGAAGATCTATTGCAGCGATACGAAAATAATCGAACCTCAAATTCTTCCAACGAATCCAATCTGACTCTAACAGAAAGCTTGATCACTCTAATGGAAAGTTTTGAACACTCTAACAAAAAGCTTGACCACTCAAAATGGTCATTTAACTTCGTTAAATGGTAGACAAAATAGAAGGAAAGCACAGAAGCTTCAAATACTACTTCCAACGGCCATATTCTAAGATACTTACAAACTTTAAACATAAATACAGAATTCACATTAAATAATCCCTCTATTAATCAAAAACAAGTCTGGTACCTCCATTTGCTAACATCTGCCACCTCGCCCTGGAAGCCACGTCCAATGCACTACTCATATCACCAATAATGACAAGGGTTGGAATCCCAAAGAACCCCAAGGTAATAGTTAATCTCACAGACAAAGTCTAAATAGTATATGGCATTTAACCACAAATAGAAAACAATCCATAACATCATAACATCATTTAGAAATCATAACATAGATCACATAACCACAGTATTGGGAAAGATCGATGGGAACCGCCCAAGTCATCTGAATGCAACTAGGTTCGCTACCCAAAGACTACCGATCGAATAAGCTTTACACCTAGCCATCAAGAAGGTACTCCATGGTCAGTCATTCCACTCAATTGAGCCACGAGTGGTGCTAGCCCCTCACGGGACAAGACTTTCACAAATATGGTTCAAGCAAACTTACACAGTCATACAAAATATGTGAGAGAAAAGTTACTTCTTGGACACCTTACTACTTGTCGTTTTAGCTCCCAATCCTTCAGTCGTTTCGGGCATATCTCGAGTCCTATAAATGTACATTTACGGATTGCAGGTTACTATTCATCCAACATCCTCACAATCTCTAATGCTATTGCACTAGGCTCAATATGACGCTAATGAACCTATCTTAATTCCCAAGAACTCACATTAACCCTTGAAGACCAAATTATTTACTTTGGGCCTTAACTTTCTATTTTCGCCCTTTGGGCCCAAATTTACTAAATTTTTTCATAAGCTTTGAAAAATCATACCTCATTTTACAAGTGTCCAAATGGGGTGGTTCCAATGCCAATGTAATCATTGTTTAGTCTATTTTCAAGAAAAAATATTTCTAGTAGTCATTCACACACACAAAGATCCAAATTCAACAATAATTACATAATGCCCAGAATTATGTTCCAGAATTATAGGTCATTTTCAAAAATTCATACCTCCATGAATACAGATCCAAATTAGGCATATGACCTATCAAATTAAATCTCATTATGTATAATTTAATTATAGAAAATTTTATAGCCATTGGACAACAACACGACACAATCTGATTGCCTTACAGGGAAACACAATTGGTAGCTTTTAGGGCTTTGTACAATTTTCTTCCAAAGCTTCCAAATTCAAATCATAACTATTACCCTACATAATTTTTCATTTTAAACCTATTGGAACCATCAAAATGACCAAAATCACACTTCTCATGGTTCCCCTATTCTGGCTGAAATATAGCAAGGCAAGACAAAAATTTTGATTTCCAACTTAAACACCATAATCTAGTCTATACTAACTTCTAGCTTGTTGTTTAAACCCTTGATAATATTCTTCCCCATTTTAAGAAGTCAAATACATGACCTCCCCTAACATTTAGGGTTTTCAAAAATCTCAAGAAGTCAAATACATGCAGAAGCAGGAGAATAGAGGAACAATATAACAAAAATCCCCATTACACTGCAGAAACAATTCAAGGATGTTATCCTCCACATGATAAATATAAGATAGATAGATTATACACTTTCCCTGTAAAAGAGAAGTTTCCACATCTTTACCATACCTTCAATCCACAATTAAATAATATAACCGATATGATCCATTATTTAATAAATCATCTGTGCCCACAGCAAGATAGAGAAATAGATAAAGCTCAAGAACATATTAAAAATCTAGTAACAGTTATAGAAGATAAAAAATCTGAACAATCTTTAGAAAATTTAATGGAAATATTACAAGAACTAAAGGAAATTAAAAAATAAAAAATTATCCGAACGATGTATAACCATAAAAGATTTAGAAGAACTATTAGGTAAAATAGGGATGAAAAGAAAAAATAAAAAAGAAATATTATCGCTGCCCGAAGGATTAAAGATTTACCTACCAAAATGGAACATTTAGAAGAAAAAATAGAACAATTAGAAAAAATATTTGCAGCCCTAGAAATTCCTGAACAAGAAGACGAAACACAATAAATGGTATATGATTATAGTTCAGAAGAAAATCCCTACCAAGAAAATCCATACTTCGTTAAAACTGAAGAAGGAGAAGGCTCTAGGAAAAGAGATAGAGAACAGTCGAAAACACAATATTATACGCCAATGGAACCAGAAGATTACTTTATGTATAAACATGGAATGAGTAGATATAGAAACAAATGGACAAAAATACCAACCACGGTTTAGTACTATAGAAAATAGAAGTCCCGAAATCTTAGATATAGATTGTATGAAAGACACCAGCAAAATTATACAGGAATGGAATAATAGAATCAATGCATTAATACAACTGAATGAAGAATTAAGAGATTTAGCACTAAGAGAATTATTTAACTATATGATTCATAAAACAACAGGAGTAGTAAATCATCATTTGTTAAGCTTATCACAACAGGAAATAGAAGGAATAGCAACAACTAACGCCTTAACAACATTTCAGAACATAGTAAAGGAAATCATAAGAGAATTTATAGGACAAGAAGTAGATCAAACTAAAAGTAATGAAGCCTTTGCAGAAAAAGCCTTTTGACATATCACAAATATGAAAATCTGCAATGTGTTATTTAGAGAATTTCATATGTGAATACCAAGAGCAATACTATCTTCTAACATAATCACAAAAAACAATAGCTTTAGAAATGTTTTACAAAAAACTTCCAGAAAATGTCAGTACAAAAGTAGAAGAGATGTATCAGAAAAATGTTAATCAGGAACAAATATCTCCTTCATTAGGAGGCAAAGTTACTGTCCTTAGAATATGGTTAGAAAAACAATGTCTAGATAAAAAGGCTAAATAGGAAGCTTGCATTAATCTATGTTTCCAAAACAGTCAGGAAAAAATTAGTCAATATGGCTGCTTCCATTTTTTCAGTACTTTGAGACATGCGAGCGTCTTTAATTCTTGTATTGTATAATTTTGTTCAGTGGAAGTAAAAGTTCCAGAAATATATTTACACAATAGCTTTGGTAATTTTTCAGTTTTTAGATGAGCATTCTACTCTAGTACAGCTTGTAGTATTTCAGTATTTTGAATTCCTTTCTCTAATTGAATAGAGTTTTGAGCTTGATCATGCTCTTGTTTTGTTTGTATAATTACGTAGCTATTCATACCGAGAATCTTCTTTCCGTCTTTTAATGCCTGCATACACCTACCCATGTTTCCTTGGATGCATCTGTTTCGATAATCAGAAAGTCATTTTCTGAAGGGTTATATAATTCTGGTTGTACTTTTAATTTTTCTTTTATTTTCTTAACAATTTGTTCATCTTCCAGAGTCCATTTCCATGGCACATTTTCTTACAGTTTCTTCTGTAAATTTTGTAACACCCCATTTTCGAAAAGCGGAATAATATATTTTCATTAGAGTAGAGCATCGAAGCAAGTGAGTAACTGATAAAACATTAATTGTGGCGTATCCGGTTGTATACATTAGCGGTACATTTATCCAAGTATTAATATTACAATAGTACATATCCCAAAATAACATTCTCTACAAAATAAAAATCTCCCACCGGGTCTTCACGCGTGTTGCTTACCCTTGTCATCGGCCCTCGGTCCTCCAGACCCTGAGGCTATGGTAAAAGCTGAGGTCCAATGCCCATCGGACCTCAGGTAACAGTTAACCTCATGCTCAAGTGAAGCAATATATGTATAACAGATATTCATAACATTACAGCATTAACCATATATAGCACATAGCAAATATAAGGTTATAACAACACAACAGTATATAGCACACAGCACATGTAAAGTCTATCCACGTTTACACTAACCAGTGCCACGACAGCAAATATAAGACATTGTTTCTATTCTTTGTATGAATGGTTGATATAGTTTAAGAAAGTTATTTCCTATAATTAGATCTAATCCTGAATCATGTAGATATATCGTCTTAGCCATGAACTTATATCCTTCTATTATTATTTCTATTTCATCTGTCTTATACCATATGTCATGTTTTGATTTATCCGCAACTATTATTCTTAGGGATTATTTTGTTTTTTGCCATTTGTTTGTTATGTGCTTTTTTCCAAAGCACAACGTTGCTCCAGTATCCAAATATGCTAAAATAATCTTACCATTTACCTTACTTTTATAAATAAATGTAGCATTTGGGTTTCCTTTATTCGGAATCTTCTTCTTGACTAGTAGTTTCAGATTGGTCTGTTCCATATTCATATATTTTATCTTTTGATTCTATGTCTGACTCTTCTATTGGTTTGTATCCTAGGTCATAGGCTATTTTAAGAACTTGCGATTTTTCAGACTTTTCTTTTTTATGGCATTCGTTAGCATAATGTCCTTCTTCGTGACCTATCCAGCATTTATAATATTTCTTTTTAGTAGGACAATATTTCTGCTTTTCTTTCTCCTGTCGATATTTCTACCTGTTCTGTTTCCTGTTCCTAAAATATTTATATGGTTTTGTATCTGTGTATTTATATTTTTGGTATTCTCCTCCATGTACCTCTTTTTTCTGGGTTTTTTGTCGAACTTGTTTATTCGTTTATCCTTGTAGCCATATTGACTAATTTTTTCCTGACTGTTTTGGCAACATACACTAATGCTAGCTTTCTTTTTAACCTACAAGTGCTAAATTTCCATACTCGAGTGTCCTTGTTCTGCACTTCGAGTGTCTTTGCAAAACTCCTGTTGGTGATCACTGTCACTAGAGTGCTTGAGTGCCTCACTTGAGTGCATCAATATTCAACTCGAGTGGCAATGAATATCTCAAAGGATTCTTTAGCTTTTCTTTTCATCACTTGAGTGCTCTGTTTCAACTTTCGATGCCTTTGCAATCCACTTAAAATTCCTGCGAGTTGATACAGAATCCAATCACTCGATTGATCTTGTACAAAGGTCAACTTCCAAAACACAATGACTTTTAGAACGCAAGTACTTTGGCAGCACTAAGGTCAACTTCCAATAAGCGTAACGTGTTCAATGTGTTAGTTCTCATGTGTTTTGATGATGATTGACAATTGTAAAGATTGATTCGAGCCAAAAGAATTTGATTTAAAAAGATAATTGATGAAATCACATTTTGACTCTAGTCATGACTCAAGTCACTAACCTTAAAAAAATTGATTATGACTCGAGTCATCATTAATCAACTCGAGTCATCCATGTGTCTCGACTCGTGAAATAAATTCCCGATAAAATGACTCAAGTCATTCCTGACATGACTCGAGTCAGCATATTGTTTTTCCGCCTCAGTCTGATATTGACTCCAGTCATGACTCAAGTCATCTCGTTATTGTTTGAAATTTATCGAGACATGACTCCAGTCATGACTCAAGTCATCTCGGCGCAAATCTTTCGTTTGAAATTTCTCGCGATGACTCAAGTCATAACTCAAGTCATCACTTGCATGACTCTAGGCATGACTCGAGTCACATCATTGAAAATACTTTCTCGTTTGGAATTGCTTCAAAATGACTCTAGTTATCACTCGAGTCATCTAAGTATATTTTAAGATTATGACTCTAGGCATGACTCGAGGCACATCATCGAAATACCTTCTATTCATAGTTGCTTCATAATGACTCCGGTCATCACTCGAGTCAACTTAATGGATTTTGAAATTATGACTCTAGGCATGACTCGAGTCAAGCATGACAATATTTGAATCCTCGTCTGCGCAATCTGATATTAGCTGATTAAGTAATGGGTGTTTCATGTAATTGATTATTATTGTTCCTAACCAAGTTTAATCAGTTTGCTAGTGTATTTCAGATATATTTAACATGTTCTAAATTTGAAATTACGAAAAGAGAATTCCTGTCAGAAGCATTAAATGCTGTCCCAGATATCAAAGCTAAATGAAGAAATAGAACTCTGGACAATCAAAAAGCATTTCGGCTATTTCCTAGACAACATTCTTACTGACTCTCAACGGACAAATTGAATAAAGAATGTCAACGGAGAATAACGGTCGAATGTCGAAGCATACGAAGAAACCGAGCAAGTAATTACAACGGATATATTGATTACCCACAACGGCTCATTAAGCTCTTCTCAACGGTCATCAATGCTGCCAATCTATAAATAGGAGAAGCATTCAAGTCTCCACCTACCCAAACACCGTGCATTCAATTAGTCATTAAGATCATTTATTGTTTCTACTCAAAGAGTTAATATCTTCGGATATATCATACTTGGTGTTTATTAATCTGCTCTTTTAGAGAGTTCATCATTGATTATTCTTCTTGTAAGAATCTCAAAGTATTGAGACTTTGGGATTGGGATATTTGATTACAACTTGTAAGGGGAGTAAGTTCTAGAGAGAGAATTACTCCGTGAGTTACGAGTGTGTAATCATTTGGATTAGTGAAATCCGGAGAGTCCGGGACTGGACGTAGGTCAAGGATTTGGACCGAATCAGTATAAATTCATTGTGTTCAATCTCTCTTACCTTTACTCTGTTTATCCCTGTTTCACATTCGGCTAACAGAGTATTTACGCGAGAAAATTTTTATATCCCCAATTCACCCCCCCTCTTGGTGATATTCCGTCTTTCACAATGTAGTTTCAAATTTGGCAAATGACCTATCAACAAAGAGCTTTTTAAGTCTTCTTTCTAGTTCAAAAAGAATCAGCTCCAAATTAATTGTACGCTGAGATTTTTGATCAGATTAATAACAACTCCAAATTCATTGTACGTCTGTGAACTTCCAAAATTCATATATCTTCCATTTGTTCTTATTTTTCCATGATCTTGACATTTATGAAATGGGTTTTGAGTCTAGTTTCATATGCAATAAGTTTCACTTCAATAGAATGTGTAGTTTGTGAGATACATCCAAATTACTAAACATGTGTCTGGTGTAAGGAGTGAATTCCAATGTCAACTTACAAAATCCACATCTCTTTCATCCCAACTCCTTTGAGCTTGATTTTGGTGTCTATGTACCATATTGGGAGCCTAGCTTCATATGAAATAAGTTTCACCTCAATCAGAGTTGTGATTTGAGAGATATGATCGAATTACTGAACTTTATATATGTTGCACGTTAAATACAAGCGAACAGAGGAGCTGAAATACACAATGAACTCGAGGGCATAGTGTCACACTTGAGTGACACTCGAGTGCTGAAAACTCACACTCGAGTGATCTGCTATAGTGCGGACTAAATTGGTATTTTAGAAATTACTGGTACAAAACTGTCATTTCTGAAATTTGACCATGTTCAGCAACAACAAATTTAACTTCTGTTTGTTTTGGATGGTTAATTAAGGCCAATACTATCTTCTAACATAATCACAAAAAACAATAGCTTTAGAAATGTTTAACAAAAAACTTTAAAATGTTAGTACAAAAGTAAAAGAGATGTATCGAATAATGTTAATCGTAACATATATCTCCTACATTAGGAGGCAAAGTTATTGTCCTTAGAATATGGTTAGAAAAACAAGGTCTAGATGAAAAGGCTAAAAAGCAAGCTAGCATTAGTCTATGTTGCCAAAACAAATCGGAAAAAAATTAGTCAATATGGTCTGCAAGGATAAACGAATAAACAAGTTCTACAAAAAAACCCGGAAAAAGAGGTGGAAGAGAATACCATATCAAATTGTAACTACAATTATCAACATATTGGTCTTCCTAAACGTGATCATAAAGAAGGGGGTACACGCGGGGCTTCAATAAAGAGTGTGGATCTTGATGAATTGCTACAAGTCCACTTATACATATTGAATAATGTTAATGAAGTTCAAAATAGCATAAATGCACATAAATAAGCTATAAGGAAAGAAAATAGTCGAAACTAAACAAAGGTTAATTAGGGAGTATAATGTAACTTTTGCAAATTGGTTCAAAAAAAAATTTAAGAGAAAGGAATGTTTTTCTAATACAATAAAATGGTTAGCACGTGGTACTGAGGTTGATGTCATAACTTGGAATTCATATGTGATCAATGGTTTCCTTTTACACGAAGTCCCAAGATGATAGGAGCACCGTCCAAAACAGTGGTGTTATGTTAGTGGCTAAATCTATGCACTTCTCCAGTTCAAAAGACAAGAAGCCTAAATTGGCAGTCATGCCTTATTATGGGGTTATTGAAGAGATTTGGGTGGTTGATTATGTTAAAATTAAATCTCTCATTTTCAAATGCAAGTGGGTTAATGTGAATAATGATGTTCAGATCGATTGGCTAGGATTTACATTAATCGATATCAATAGTAGAAGTTTTGGAGATAAACCTTTTATTATGACAAAAGACTAGACGAAACAAGTGTTCTGTATCATCGATCAGGCAAATAAAATGTGGTTTGTAACTCTCCACCGAAAAAAGTTCATTGATATTGATGAGGAAATTCATTCATATTATGATCTTCTCAAGAATACTGCTTTTTCAAGGAGTCTACTAGAATTGAATGAAGAAGATGAAGTGGATAATGAACCCGGCACAAGAAATGATCATCTTGAAGGGATATGGGAGGATATCCTTTTATAAAAGAAACGATTCATTAGGTAATATTCATTTCCAGAATTATTTGAAAACTTTAAGGTTTTAACATTATGTTCTTCCTCTGTTCTTAAACAATGTCATTAACTGTGTAGCTTTTGTTTTTGTTTTTGTTTTTATTTTGTGGCAAAATCCTCCGGAGATACCAAAGTGGCATGATAAAAGAGGAATGTTATTCGGTGTGAATATGATCAAGACATAGTGATAGATATGGGAGGTATCTTGTGCATGTATATTCATTTAGGTATTGTCTTTACAACTCATATTGTATATTCATTTAGGTTCTATCTTAGTATATTCATTAAGAGGATATAACTCATGATGAATAATATTTGTATTCATTTCTAATAATTAAATTTGTAATTCATAATGAATTGTTCAAAGCTTATAGCTTAAAGTACTGTCTTTTAGATGCTGGATTGGATGGTGGATAGGTAGGAGGAAGAAATAGATCCAAAACAAAATACGAGAAAATTTAGACCAGATGATATCAACAAGAAGTCTAAAAAAAAATTGGTCCAGCTTTTAAGACCAGATATTTCACAAAACAGGTCTTAAAAGTCTAAATTTTAAAACTTGTTGAATTGAATATCCAGTCTAAAAAGTCAAACTTTTAAGACCAATTGTGTGTGTTTAGTTAAATATCTGGTCTTAAAAGTCAAACTTTTAAGACTTATTGTGTGATACCCACGGTCTTATAAGTCAGACCTTTTAGACCTATCATATAATATACCGGTCTTAGAAGTCAAACTTTTTAAACCTAATATAAGCGATGTCAAGTCTATGTAGTCCAAATTTTTAGACCTAATATCTTTTTAACCGATCTGAAAACGATTTTTTAAGATCAGTAGTGCATCCTGTCTTAAAAGTAACATACTTTTTTGACTGCTTGTATTGAGACCGATTCCAGAACCAGTCTAAGAAGCATTTATATCTAGTCTAAAAAGACTTTTTTGTACTAGTGATTGTTCTATAACTGATAAATCCTAGCCTCCTTCCTTGTCCACTTCAGCCACTCTTAACTCACATGGGGACGAAAATGGACATGCTGACACTAATTCATATCCATACAAACTAATAACCCATGGGTCCCCCCAAACTCTAGTCATTCTACCATTGCCTATACTTGCTATGACATTATTGAAGACCACAGTGATGGTGATGACTGAACATCATCTTTCATTTTTAAAATATTAAAAAAAAAAAATGAAGTTAACAAAAAAACTTACTAATTCATGGTTATTAATTAAGAATTGTAAATTATTCTTGCCTGCCATCCTCTTCCTCTTCTTCTTTCTCATCCTTATCCCCATTCTCATCATCGAGGAGGTCAACGAAGTTAACAAAAAAAAAAAAAAGGGTTAAGGAGCAATTTGGCCAATGAACTATTACCTCAGAAGCACTAGCACAAATAAATTTTATGTGGACCAAAAATACCAAAAAACTTATAAAAATATGCAATCAGCACACAAAAAATTTACTCCATGAGCACCCAAAGACAACAACAAAAATTACTCTAGGAGCGCCCAAAGAAAAAAAAATAATTTTTTAAAAAAAAGTACTCCATTTTTTGTGCTCATTGCACATTTTTAAAAGTTTTTTGATATTTTTGGCCCACTTAAAAGTTATTTGTACTAGGCACTCTTGAGTTAAAATTCTGTTGGCCAAATTGCACCTTAACCCAAAAAAAATAACTTAATAATTCACAATTTTTAATTAAGAACTATATAAAGTATTATTGCAAAAAGGCGAGATGGGGCATAAAGCGGAAAAAATGTATGTTATCTTCATAGGATCATTCAAAGGAATATATAGTGACTGACACATTGCAACACAGCGCATCAACAGGAAAAAAAAATCATCCAAAAAAGCTATAATACGAAACAAGAGGCTGAAAAGGCATACAAAACAATATTTAAAACAGTTGTTCAAGAACCACAAATTGAACCAAAAAGAAAAAAATCGTATTATGTACTATTGTACCAATTTCCAAAATTCCCACAACTAAGGAGAGGGAAGAGATGAAGAAATTTACTGCAAAAAACTTTTGTCAATATTGGGATAATTGTATTAACTACGAAGAAACTCACACGCTACTACATTTCTACCCAAAAAATAGAGCTTGTTAATTTTCTATGTGTTTTGATGGTAACGACCATTGTAAACAAAATGAGATTTTTGATTCAAGACAAAATGATTTTAACTTGTTCAAATTTGGATCATATCAGTCTGTCATATTTGTTGTCAGATTGACTCGAGTTTGGGTTGTCAAACTTGAGCCATGGCTTGTGTGACTTGGGTCTGAGTGAATTCTTGACTCGAGCCACACCTAGGTAACTCGAGCCTTGACATAAACTCGAGCCTATACTTGGTGACTCTAGTCAAGCTTTGCGAACTTAAAGTCTTTTTCAAAATACGAAATTAAATTACTCGAGTTAGCGTTCAGTGACTCAAGCCTAGATTTGACCGTTATATTCAAATGTATTTTGATAACTAGAGCCATTACTTAATGAATCGAGTTAGAAGAAGTTTTCAAACCATTTTCCAAAAGCCTCTTGATAACCTTTTGTGAAAATGGTTCTTGACTCGAGCCAGCTCTATATGACTCAAGTCTAGACCTGAACTCGAGCCAAGCTTCTGCGACTCGAGTTAGAGTTTCTCTGAGACATCTTCTACATTCTTCAAAGCTATTTTTTTCAAAGAAGATGAACTCGAGTTTGAAATAGGTGACTCGATTTGATCCCTGAACTCGAGCTAAGTTTCACTAACTCTAGCCTATGCTTCATCTATCGTTTTTCAATCTTACTTTTTCAAAAGTAGATGAACTCTTGACTCAAGCCAAATTAGTTTAACTCAAGTCAATCTGTCTCTGTTTACAAATCACCATGTCCGAACTTCTTAAATCTCTAAGATTGATATACCTACTTAATATCATCACTCATTATTATTTCTAACTATGTTTAATTACTTTGTTAATGAGTTTCAAATGATTTTGATATGGATTAACACCAAATTGCATTAAAGCAATTATGTGTCAGAAATGCATTTAATGCTCTGCAAAAGTGTTGCGCGAAAACAGCAAAGTTTCTCTAAGCATATGAAAGGTCAAATGATCATTCCATTCTTCATGTTTCTTAACGGAAAAATGGAATGTGGAATGTCATTAAGGAATGTCTGCGCATTAATGAAGAATCAACGCTCAAGTCTAACGGCTAGATTGAAGAGTCACAACGGATAACCTTCAAACTTCTCCAACGGTCATTAATGCCAACCAACATAAATACCAGAGGCATTGAGTTCTCCAACTACCAAAACTCTACGCATTCAATTTGAAGCCTTCACATTTATTGTTTCATACTATTTTGTAATATCTTTGGATATCTGTTCATCAGTGTTTATTATTATCTGCTTTGTAAGAGAGTTTTAAACTTATTCATTCTTGTAAGAATCTCAAGGTTGTGGAACCTTTGAGATTGGGTTATTTGATTACAACTTGTAAGAGGGAGTAAGTCCAAGTGAGAGGATTACTCGAGAGTTACAGAGTGTATAATCAAGTCTCGAGATAGTGAAAATCCCAGAGTGTCTGAGGATTGGATGTAGGACAAGGATTTGGACCGAACCAGTATAAATCTCCTGTGTTCAATCTTTCTCTCTATCTCTCTGTTTAGCTCTATTTTAGGGTGTGTGTTTCAAGGTATTTCGCAAAAGTTTTTATATCACCCAATTCACCCCCTCCCCCTCTTAGGTGATAATGCGTCTTTCAGAGCTGATACACCAAAAGTTATCTTTGTACCAAGATCTGAACCATTAACCATCTACAACTACTTCATTCATGGGATGACTGACACTATATACTTCAACAGCATGCGAGCAGTATCTGAATTCCCATTAAAAATGCAGTAAACAATCAAATTTTAAAATGATAAATTTGGAAGAAATAGGGAACTATTTCTCTGAAGCTACTCAAGCTATCCAATATTCAATCAACAAGAAGTCCTTGTACAATCCTTGTGCTTAGGATTTCTAGGTGTAGCAGGAGGAGAATACTCATATAAGGATGAATTTTTAGAAATAACACCATCTGCAGAATTAATACCAAAAATGTTTGCCGAAGTTCACACTGCAACCCGATGACTCGGACCAAGAGAAAATAACAAAAGCACTTCACAAATAAATCACATCAGCTAAACTTGAATTATTCATAGTAATTTTCATCAAGAAATTAATGAGGTCAGTACAAGCATCCTTTTCGATTGCGAAGAACCATTCAAAAGGATAGATAGAATATTAGACCTATTGCCACTAGAAGTCAAAGAATATCTCTGTAAGCATTTACAAGTGTACCAGAATCATAATTGTGAGTTATGCCCTACCAAAGAAGACGACGGATAAATCATTGTTGAAGAACAGTCAGAATGAGCTGGAAGAATCTTATCTGGAAAAACACGTGTATGGACAAATTCTTGTCGACACCAAGTTTCCAGAAGAATTCTACTAAGAAGCACATGTGTACAAATAAAATGTTGCTGACGAGCAACAAGGTGATAAGAGAAAAGAAGACGTAATAATGTAGCCAATAGTAGTCATAGAAGGCAATGATGGGAATGCCCAGAGCCCAAGTCTGTATACAAAGAGCCTTTGGTCATTAAAGAGAGGGGGAGAAAAACAAAGATTTAGAATTAAAAACACCTTGTGTGTTCTTCTCCTACTCCTTGAAACTTAGGGTACTAAATAGAGAGTATATGATCCTTAACTAGATCGGTGTGACAACCATCTATATTATCTATGTGACGATCATTTGTACTAAATGAAACAATCTGAAGCAGCACGATAAATCTTTGTCTCTTAGAGACATTCCTAGCTGGATATTTAGGTTAAACTTTACGTTTCCTTCTGATAAATTTCTTGATCCTTTAGCTATAATACATTCCTTGCTTCCTATAATTCTATCATCTCTAAATTCTAAATCTACTGGTGCTTTGTTCCTTCCATAAAGGTTGCCTTTATTATTATCTGTATGTGTATATATCCTATTTTTTTCTAACTCTTTTATTTTAGTTGTTCTTTCTGCTATTTGTTTTTTGTTTATGACTAGTATTATTATATCTCCTTTTGCTTGTTTTATTGGTATAACTTCTTCTCTGGTCATCATTCTGAATACCCAGATATTTTTTCTTGAAAGTCTATTTTGTATCTTTTGTTAAAGTCTATTTTCCTTATATTTTCTCTATCTACTAATCCATCTAATACATAATTTCCTTCGTCTTCATGTTCATGTATTACAATTTGTTCTTCCATTGCTACTATATTCTAGTTTCTTATCCTGGTAATTTCTACTTATTCTGGTAGTTTCTTATTCAGTGTCTTTGTAATAGAGATATGAAAGAGTAAAGTAATATAATACTAACAGTAATGCATAGATACTAAAAGAACTAGGAAAATAACAAAACATTCGTACCTGAAAGGATTATTTATTTATATTGTAGTTGCTACATATCGTCAGATTGTTTCAAATAGTACAGATGACCGTCTCGTATATAATACAAATGGTTGTCACACAGATCCAGTTAAGGATCATATACTCTCTATTTAGAACCCTAAGGTTCAAAGAGTAGGAGAAGAACACATGAGGTGTTTTTAGATTCCAACTGGAATTTGAAATCTCTATTTTTTCTCCCCCTCTCTTTGATGCCCAAAGGCTCTTTTTATACAGACCTAGGCTTAGGGCATTCCCGTCATTGCCTTATAGGACTACTACTAGCTACATTATTACGTCTTCTTTTCTCTTATCACCTTGTTGGATGTCGGCAACATTTTATTTGTACACGTGTCCTTCTTAGTAGAGTTCTTCTGGAAACGTGGTGTCGACAAGAATTCGTCCATACACGTGTTTCTCCAGATAAGATTCTTCCAACTCATTCTGATTGTTCTTCAACAATGATTTCTGTATCGTTTTCTTCAGTGGGACATAACTCACAATTATGATTCTGGTACACTTGTAAGTGCTTAGGATTTCTAGGTGTAGTAGGAGGAGAATACCCATACAAGGATAAATTTTCAGAAATAACACCATCTACAGAATTAATAGCAAAAATGCTCACCGGAGTTCACACTACAACCTGACGATTCGGACCAGGAGAAAATAACAAAAGCACTTCACGAATAACTTACAGCATCAAAACTTGCATTATTTAAAGTAATTTTCATCAAGAAATTAATGAGGTCAACACAAGCATCCTTTTCGATTTCGAAGAACCATTCAAAAGGATAGATGGAATACTGGACCCATTGCCACTAGACGTCAAAGAATATCTCTGTAAGCACTTACAAGTGTACCAAAATCATAATTGTGAGTTATGTCCCACTGAAGAAGACGACAAAGAAATCATTGTTGAAGAATAGTTAGAATGAGCTGGAAGAATCTTATCTGGAAAAACAAGTGTAAGGACAAATTCTTGCCAACACCAAGTTTCCAGAAGAACTCTACTAAGAAGGACAAGTGTACAAATAAAATATTGCTAACAGCCAACAAGGTGATAAGAGAAAAGAAGACGTAATAATGTAGCCAGTAGTAGTCCTAAAAGGCAATGATGGGAATGCCTTGAGCCCAAGTCTGTATAAAAAGAGCCTTTGGTCATCAAAGAAAAGGGTAGAAAAACATTGATTTAGAATTCCAGTTGGAGTCTAAAAACACCTCGTGTGTTCTACTCCTACTCTTTGAACCTTAGGGTTCTAAATAAAGAGTATATGATCCTTAACTGGATCTGTGTGACAACCATCTGTATAATCTACGTGACAACCATCTGTATTATCTGAAACAATCTAAATCATATGTAGCAACAACAATATAAATAAATAACCCTTTCAGGTACGAATGTTTATCATTTTCCCAGTTCTTTTAGTATCTATGCATTACTGTCAGTATTATATTACTTTACGCTTTCATATCTCTATGTCATATAACATATTAAACAACTTTACTAACATACTGAATAACAATATAAGCAGAAATTACCAGAATAAGAAACTGGAATAGAGTAGTAATAGAAGAAGAAATTTGTAACTATAGTACAAGAACATGAAGATAAAGGAAATTATGTATTAGACAGATTATTAGATAGAGAAAAGATAAGGAAAATAGACTTTACCCTGAAAAACGATCATAATCTTAAACAAACCATGATACAAAAGATACATAATAGATTTTCAAGAAAAAAATATCTTGGTATTCGGAATGATGACTGGAGAAGAAGTTATACCAATAGAACAAACAAAAGGAGATATAATAATACCAATCATAAACAAAAACAAAAACAAATAGCAGAAAGAACAGTAAAAATAAAAGAGTTAGCAAAAATGGGATATATACACCTATCAACCATATAGATAATAATAAAGGCAACATTTATGGAAGGAATAAATGCACCATTAGATCCATCATGTATGATATGCTATGTACGAGACCAGACGTCTCTTATGATTTAAGCATTACGAGTAGATACCAGGCTGACCTTGGAGAGGGTCACTACACAGCCGTAAAGACGATCCTTAAGTACCTAAGAAGGACTGAGGATCTATTTCTAGTTTATGGTGGTAGTAGTGAGATGAAAGTGAAGGAGTTCACTGATGAAAGTTTCTAGAGTGATAGAGATGATTGTAAATCTCAGTCTTGCTTTGTCTACGCCTTAAATGGTGGAGCAATTTGTTGAAAGAGTTCCAAGCAACAGATCACAGCACACCTACAACCAAGGATGAATACATTGTAATTTCAGAAGTGGCTAAGGAGGCAATATGGATCAATAAGTTCATTAATGAACTTGTAGTGGTTCCTAGCGTTATTGATCCAATACCATTGTATTGCGACAACACAAGAGCTATCGCTCAAGGCAAGGCACCCAGGTCTCATCAAAGGTATCACCTCTTCTAAGAGATTGTTGAAAGACAAGAGAAAAAGATGGACTATGTTCCTACCGATAATAATTGGCCAATTCTCTAACAAAGGGTTTCTCTATATAAAGAGGCGTTAGTTGTTGCTATTCCTTCTATTTCCTGTTGTGATAAGCTTAATAAATGATGATTTACTACTCTTGTTTTATGAATCATATAGTTAAATAATTCTCTTGGTGCTAAATCTCTTAATTCTTCATTCAGTTGTATTAATGCATTGATTCTATTATTCCATTCTTGTATAATTTTGATGGTATATTTCATACAATCTATATCTAAGAGTTCGAGACTTCTATTTTCTATAGTACTAAACCGTGGTTGGTATTTTTTCTTTTATTCTTAATTCTTCATTCAGTTGTATTAATGCATTGATTCTATTATTCCATTCCTGTATAATTTTGCTGGTATCTTTTGTACAATCTATATCTAAGATTTTGGGACTTCTATTTTCTATAGTACTAAATCGTGGTTAGTATTTTTCTAGTATTTTTTTCCATTTGTTTCTATATCTACTCATTCCATGTTTATACATTAAGTAGTCTTCCGGTATCTTTCGTATAATCTATATCTAAGATTTTGAGACTTGGGAACTTGATCTATCCTATCTGACATACTGGAAAACCCAGAAAGTCTGATAAACTGAAAATTACCATACTGAAACATTGCCTGTAGAGGAGATCTTAAGATGAGGAGAGAATCTACAGGACAGTTTGAGCCTTTTTCGAGACTTATCTCTTGCTCATTTGCTCCAAGACACTTTAGGATTCAGGCCTCATCCCAAGGCATACAATACGGGCACATGGACTCCCTGTTACAGCTATAATGGCTCTCTTAGACTTATAAGAACTACTCAAAAGCCCTTATTGGTGCACTCCTTGCCACTCTCAGAAACGGTAGTGTCATCCTGACTATCCAGCTTGACTACAATGTCATTCTATTTGATAGAACTTTGCCAAGACAGTTGTAAGTTCAAATTCAAATCACAAGAGCTAAAAACATTCACAAGCCATTATGGCAACCTTTCATCACCAGATCATCTACCGTCTCCAAAATCATGCCCTTGATCTTAGTCTCCCAAATTCCACAACAGATGCTCTTATAGTTGTTCCAAACAGAGCAGATGATACCTCTATCATCTAGATTCCTCATCAAATCCCAAAAGAGGAACTTGCTAAGATTATGCCTATGGAATGGATAAGCAACTATGAACAGCTTTTCCAGGGTACAAAAACATATGTCTATACCACTGCTCCACCAACTATCATAAGAGTTTCCGATAGTTTTACCAAGACTGTTTTTTCCAGACCTAGTGTTTCTGGTCCATCTAATCCTTCTGGAAGACTCTTGGCCCTTACACCAGCCTATGTACCTTCCAAAAAAGACCTTCCTATTGCTTGAGTCAACCAAGATGCCAATCCATGTTACGTCTCACATGTAAATGGTCATTTCTTTTGGGATGTTCCAGATTTAGGCATGTGTGATCCAAACTGTGAGTGTGATACTCCAGAATGGTGGGAAGAAGATTCTAATGATGAACGAGGATTATATCCTTGTAAATATGCCCTCAAGCAAGCACATAAGTGTTGGAAATTATGCCCTAGGGGCAGATCATTGTACTTTAAATGTTATTATTGTTTAAAGTATTTCTCTATTTAGTTATCATATAATTTGCATGTTTATTATGATAACTGTATCCTTGGACGTATCATAAAGATTGTCTTAAATGTCCCTGGTCGGTCATCTATACGGGAGCGAAGATGAAATAAGACCAGTATGACTTTGATGAGGTATGGAGATACGAATCAAAGTCATAGGCACTTGTAAGAGTACAAGGTGCTAGACCGACCCACTATGAGAAAGCTGCATGGATTAAGTCATAAGCTTATCTCATGTATAACCACGTCACAATGCCCTTTGACCTGAGATCATCATGGATTCCTACATGAGAGTCGCTGATCTTTGACCTAGTCAAAAGTTACCTTTGACTGGGTGATGATAAAGGCTTCGATCGGGATTAGTGGTTTTCATGCAGAGGAATGTGAATGGTCAAGATGGAATCTGTCCCTCACTTTATGTAGAGAGATAATACTGGGCCCCTCGATGAGTGAGTCTGTGAAATGTATGGCCATACTACGATGGAAAGGAGTTTCCATTTCAATTGTTAGACTACTCAAGAATTGAGAAAGTAATGGTCAAGAACAGGAGGATGACACAATCCAAGCTTCATCCTTGATCAATCACTCCTATTGGATCGTGATCTTGATTCTTTTCTAATGCACAGGTTCCTCATGAAGAGGCAAGTGCATAGCATACTTGGAATCCAAGAAGCAGATAATACTAACATGTTAGAATTTTGGCTTTTAGAAGCATGAGAGGAAATCTAGAAGGAAGTCATATGGAAACACACTGGAGTTTATTGATCAACTTCAATCTAATTACAACTGAAGGTAAAGTCTGCTTATATAGAGAAGCAGAGTTACAAACAAACAAACTAAAGGATAAAACACACTCACACAAGTAGTGAACCAAAATAAAAGACTCAGACAATAGTACATAATAGTACAGTCACCACTAAAATAAAAGGAGAAAAGCTTATCATACTTTTAAAAGCAGTGGACACGTATTATACACATAAAACACGTGAATATTTTAGCAAGAGCAAACTATCGGCAGAAGTTATGGGGACCATCCTTTGCAAATTGGCTCATGACTAGGAGAGAGATTGTTGTAGTCACTATCATAGTTCTAGAGAAAGCATGTAATATCTCGAATTTTGGACCCTGAGAATTGAGAATAAGCCTAAAAGTGGGTAGTCGACTAAGCCCAGTTCGGGAAGAGTCTCTAGAATGACGAGAAGTAGGAAGCCTCTCAAGGACTAAGTAACTTGGTTATGCAGGTCAATGGACCTAATGTGTATAAACCGTGGAATTAAAGTGCCAATGGAAAAGGGGCACAGAAGACCCATACGGTACAAATTCGGTTGGAAAAGATGCCCCTAACTATGTCCTTAGGTATAGGACAATTAGTTGAGTGAAAATATGCCGGTATAAATAAGTATATAGCATTTTCAGGGTAGTCAGAGATGCCCTGCGTTTTTGAAGATCAGGAGTCAGTGTAATCACTGCGCAAGACACGTGTCACTACGGGATTGAAAAGCAAAAAGTAAGTAATGATTACAGGGGTAGAAAAGTCAATTCCTTACCCCTTAAGCATTGAATTTCGTCCACCCAGGAGAGAAAGGAAAATTCAGATGATTTTATCCATACTCAGGCCCAAACACAAAGTGGGGGTCCCACAAGCGATTAACTGATAGAAAGGGGACTGATAGGGACCAGTTAGGGTTTCTTTTGGATTGAATGAGACAAATATGGGGCCATATTAGAAATTAAAAGGTGCCACATATGTATGTCTAATCAAGGGAGAATATCTGGAGAAGTTGAAGAAAAGTACAAAAAGAAGCACCTTTGTACCCAAAGTGGGGACCGGTTGATCGAAACTGGATCGATAAAGTAAGAAAAATGAATTAATTATAGGGGATCAGATTTTTGGGCCCCATTAGGCGCCACATGATGCCCTTTTGTAATACCCGGATTTTAGTAAACTGGAAGTTTTGAGATAAAGGAAATTAACGAATATTTTGATAAAGCAAAATCATGAGCTTAAAACTATTATAGAAAATTGTTATAATTATAGAGTAAATTGTCAAAAAAGTTATAGGAAAATCGATGAAAGGAACGTAATGACTAAAAATGATATAATGGTGATAAAAACAATTAAAAATATTATGATAAATGTTTGAAAGATCATGAAAAATTATGAGAAAAATATGGAAGTGTTATCCCTAATTATGAGAATTTAATAAATTATTTCAGAGGAAATAACATGAAGAAAAGTTTAAAAAGCATTTCGGAACCATAAAGTAACGATTACGATGGGGTAAACATTGTTAATATTTTACATAGGATATAAAATGACAATGTCAAGATAAAAGTTTGCAAGATAACAATATACTGTAAAATTGGTAAAGATAAATATATGAAGAAACCGATCCTAAAAAGATCACTAAACGAAGAAATTAGGTCTCGATTAAGCCCTAACGAAGGCGAGGGTAAAACGAGAATTTTTGGTAAAAAATATTATATTTTTAAAAAATGGAAAAAATTATAGAAAAATAAATAAATATGAATTTTTAAAAGAGGGGGCGAAATTCTAAGTATTTTTAATTAAAAATAATTGTTTAAATAATTAAAATGGTAATTAGAATAAAATAATAATATAATGCGGTGAGTCGGCTTATAAAGACGGGGGGAAAAGTTAGAAATAAATTCTACGGGTAAACCAGAGGTAAAAGTCTTTTCAGACTGATCAAATTAAGTACAAGTGAAATTCTACACGAAGAAAGAATTTACCAGACGTCGATTCCGCAACCGAAAACCCTAATTTCAAATAAGACGAAAAGTTGATCAGATAGAGTGGAGTCAGATAGGCAAAGTGAGAACCTATAGAAACAATTGTGTCTTTTTAAACACGAGATTAAGTTAGGCAACAACTGGACGTTTTACGATTCAGTGAATTGTTGTCCAGTTGGTTCTATCGGAAGCGATTTCGTAATCGGACGCGTTTGTCCGAATATCTTCCGACGCACCGGAGAATACCTGGATATGATAAAAAAGAGGATCCAAATAGATAATATGAAAGAGGATGGAAAGATCTTCAAAGTTACACGCCCAGATTTTTGAGTTTCGTGAAATCGTAAGCGATGACCGTCGGGTAGCTTTATCGGCCGGAGGCCATAAAGCAAGAGCCATCATGGATGACAACTCATCCATTGACTTTAGGGCTCTTAGATTTCGATCTTGACCATGGATGGCCAAGAGTGTTTTGTCCTCAAAAATGCGATCCTACGGTCCATATTCGTCAAGATCGAAGTTTGAATTATTTACCGTTCGCCATCCGTCTCTTCTATAAATACCAAGCTCCTCTTCTTCATTTCTCACACCAAAAATCTGCCTCTTAGAGAGAAGTTAGAGAGAGAAGCTCGGAGAAAGTCTCGAGCAAAATCGGGTAAGTTCTTCGGTCCCCGGTCTTTAGTTTCGGTAGTTCTTTCGGTAGATATAGTAGGAATGCTAGATTTATCTTTAATTTTTCAAGATAGTCTAGATATCATATTTAGGAGTAAATATGATATATATTTCGAAAATATGATGAGGGAAAAGATCTGTCAAAATTCTAGAGAGATAGAGCGAAAACAATAAGCTCGCGAAATTCCGCCGATTAGGGGTTCGGGGGCAAAATGGTAATTTGTACCTAAAATGCCGTTATGCTGCTAAAAGTTGTTAAATATTATCCTTAT
Source organism: Acacia melanoxylon (assembly GCA_019022615.1). NCBI lineage: Eukaryota > Viridiplantae > Streptophyta > Magnoliopsida > Fabales > Fabaceae > Acacia > Acacia melanoxylon. The sequence continues at coordinate 176,563 of JAFJYJ010000050.1, forward strand.
AGGATATCTCGAGATAATCGTACATTTGTCGAGCCGCTTTGTTGTGCCGCCACTTTTATTTGTTTTCCATTGTCGGAAATTTACCGTTTTTTCCGTAAAAGTTCCGTTGTACCGCCAAAAAGGTACGTTCGCGTCTTCGTAACACTAACTCGATGGTTATTGTATGATTATATATGTTTGTTGTGTTCTGTTTGTTGTTGTAGCATACGTGGTTATGTTATATACACGGTTATGTCACATACGTGGTTATGTCACATACGAGGTTATTATTCCGTATCATACGTGGTTATGTTACATACGTGGTTATTATCTTACATACGTGGTTATGTATTTTTAATCATACATCCGTTATGGACTGTTGTATTGATTGTCCGTCGTGTATATGTAGTCGTATTTAAGCATAGAGGTTAATTACCCGAGATCCAAATTGTAATTGGATCTCGGCTCTTATCATAGCATCGGGTTCGAAGAACCGAGGACCGAGGAGAAAGGCGAGCGGGCCGTACGAGTCCCGGCCCGAAGACTTTCTTTCGGTGTTATTCATTTTGAAAACTCTCGGCCAATGTACCGCTTCAGAATCGGCCGGGACTTACGGCAATTTGAATAAATATATCGTTACTCAATTGCTCCCGATGCTCTACTCTGATGAAAAAAAAATATACTGCTTTTGAAAATGGGATGTTACACCTTTAATTATTAAAATACTTACTTGGAGAGAAAGAAAGAGAAATCAGTGTAAAAGTCAAACCGCGGGTCCCGCAATGAGAGAAAAAGGGCAAAATGGGAATAAACGGGTAAAAATTAATTGGACCAGGTTTTTGGGCCCAAAATGGCGTGCCATATGTCCTTTTGGACAGGTCCAAGCACATGGGGAAAAGTCAAAAATAATTAGAAAGTTCAGGGCTACAAATGCAATTTACGAAAGTTCTGGGCCAAAACTCGTAATTTGCCCCAAAAGCAGATAAAGATCTACACGTTTTTGGAGGGGGATGCACCACTTGGCAGCACCCTAGAAGCCCTGGAATTTTCTATATTTTCTTGGGGAAAAAGTCAAGAAAGCCAGATCCACTTCATTAATTACTAGACAGGATTCTACTCCAGTTATTTTGGACTGATCTGTACCTTTAATTATTATTAAAACACATGCTCTCTCTCTCCTACACAATGAAGCACGAAATTTTGCAGAGGAAGAGAGAGGAGCTCAGCCAAGTTCCATAGCCAAATCAAGGTCCAAGCTTCATAGATCATCAACCGAACTTCCGATTCAGGTAAACACTGAAAACCCGTACCTTTGGAACTTGAATCTTTGATTTTCGTTCATCTGGTTGGGGCTTGGTGTTGGGGTCTGATTTTGGAGTTTTTGATGGTCCCAAAGTGTTTAAAACTTGATTTTGTATGAGGTTAAGCTATGGTTTAAGTTCCCGAACTCGAAATCACTGAAAAAGTCTTTAAAAGTAAGTTTGTTGTGATTCTGAAAATCCTGGCAGTGGACCTTCAACTGAGTGTTTAAAATAGTAAATGAACTTGGTTTAAGCTGATATTTTTTACAGGGAGAAATTAGACATCTTAAGGTTCACCTTTATGTATAATTTTGTGTCTTTTGGGTTTTTCTACTAAGAGATAAAAATTGCTAAAGTTGACCCAAAAGTATCAGGTCGAATCTGGACCAGAGAGTGGAAAATTGGCTACACGAAAACTTATGTGTTCATTTGGTCTCTGGAATTATTCTTCCTGAAACGTAGACATCCTAATGGTTCAAATGGCGTTGGTTTCATGTAAATATGAGTTTTGTGGAATTTATTAAAAATCATGGAATTTGGGCCAGATTCACAGAATTTCTAGAAATTTTGTGTGGGCTTGGTTTTGGCAAAACAAATGCAACGGTATTTTTGGAAATACTAAAAACAAGGTATTTTGGTGTTATTTAGGTCAAGGGCATATTTGGAAAAGTGACCAGGCACAATAAAGTATTAAATATGGTACACACCCCACAGGTAGTAACCGTTTTACTCAGATACTTTTATGTGTTTCGTTGTATGTTTGTGATTGCCATGTGTGTTTTCTTGGTATATGTTTGTGCCAAATATGCATACAGAGTTGTATGACTCCTAGCGCTAAGGACGTTCAGTCCGAGTTCAGCCTTAATTGGCGGCTGTACGGGTTGAGTTTCAGTTCGGGGCTGACCTAGTAAAGGCAACTTTACGGGTTGTGAATCCAGTGAGTCCGAGGCTTGCCTTGGTAAGGCAGCTGTACGGGTTCTACGGGTTGTGATGTGTGATTTACTGTGGTATGATCTGGATGCATATATGGTATGTGTATGGCATGTGTTTATATCTGTATCTAGCTTGGTAACTTACATACTCCCTACACATTTAATATTTGAGTACTGACGGTTACTCTGGGGGCCATTATTAGACTCCAGAAGTTTCTATAGCTGCAGGGGAGTGTGCCTGATCTAGAAGACCCTTTTTGGAAGGTAAGGCGTATCAATGCAGTTGAAGAATAGGGGATTCCCTATTATGTTTTTCTATTTTGGAGATGATTGTACTTATATTTTTGGGTATTTATATTTGGATGACTGTACCCTTAACCCTTCTGAGACTATTACTTTCTGTTTGTTTTACTTTACCAGTATAGTAGATAGTCCAAACCAATTAAATGCTCTGTTACGCTAACTCTGATGCATGTTAAGTGGACATAATAATGAAGAAAAGGTAATCAATAAAAGGAATCCCTCTAACCCGCCACCCGAAAGGGCGAGGCCGGTAGGGGTGTAACAAAGCTGGGTGGGTCAAAGCTACCATGATATGGATCTGGGCCAGCAGTATCTGGGCTTTTGTGTTGGGCTTGTGGCTGAGTACATTGAGAAGGATACTGAGATGAGCCAGGAAGCGATAAGGACAACTAGATAAATTCATCTCCACAGTCATCTTCATAGGGATCTTGAGAATCTTGGAGGATGTTGCCTTGGGAGTCTGTAGGGAGTCCAACTGTGTCTGAGGAGGTGGCATAGAAGGACGACACATAGTCAGATTCAGGCTGATACAGCTGGTCATATGCATTTGCTTTGTCTACACTAGGTACAGGGCCGAGAATGTTGCATTCCTTCAAAGCACATTTATTGAAATTAGCAAGAATTAGGCCAAGTTCTTTAAACTGTGGTGGATCTGGTTGAAGCCAATCAAGTGACTGAGGCCAAGGTTGTGCACTGGTGTCCAAATGAACACCGTCAAGCTTCTGGGCATGATATTTCCTGCTAAGAAAAATCACATGAGAAACTCTTTTTTGTTTTCTTTTTGGTAAATCCCAAAGATTATTACTAGTTAGTATATTATACAAGGAACCTCTTCAAAAAGGAAGAGGAGAAAAGAGAGTAAGAAGGTTGGTGAGAACAGAATCTTCATTATGGCTATTACAGATGTAGTGGTAGATTGGAAGAGGAGCAAGAGTAATAGCGCTGGTATGGAGGATGGTCAATGACCATACATACCAAAGGAGTTTATCAGGTACGGGACCTTGAATGAACGAGATAGTTGTATATGGGCAAATGGAACTGAAATGTTGAGCTTTTGGAATAAGATAAGTTTTGTTGAACAGAAAATGGAGCCAAGAGTAAAGATGCTCATTGGCATATCTTTGGAAGTTAGTGAAGGAGTGAAGATCTGCATTGGGAGGAAAGATGGTTGCTTTTCTGTAGTAAGTCATGGTGATGGGAGGATGACTTTATGAGAGAGTGAGGATATACAAAGGTTTAGAAGAGAGGATTTGTGGATGAGGAGGAAGGGTCTTTTGTGGTCTGGAAAGGAAGTCTGCAAGGATGTTTTGAGGACCTTTGAGGTGTTTAACTGAGAATTTATAGCATGAAGACCAGTTTTTCTACCGGAGTAACTGTGCATCTGGAAGTAGTTTCTTTTTTGGATCTAACATCTTTGGAAAATATGTATTGTCCATTTCTACAATATAGTGGTAGGGGCTCAGATGAAAGCTAAACTTTTCGATACCTCGCTTGACAACAAGGATTTCTTTGTAGGTAGCATGGTAGTGCTTTTCTGAGTCTTTGAATTGTCTACTGGCATGTCCGAAGTAGTGTCGTACTCCATTAACTTCTTCAAGAAGTATTGCACCCCAGTAATAATCGCTGGCATCAGTTTGTAAGATCCTTTGTCCTTGATCAGGGATCTTTAATGGTGGAGGATTTTGAGCAATCCTTTTGAGAGTGATTACAGCATCTGTTTGTACTTGAGACCATGATGGTGGATTCGTTTTTAACATCTTGTACAGGTGGCTGGTATGATGAGACAACTGAGGGATAAAGTCTCTTAGGAAATTAACAATCCCAAGGAATTGTTGAACTTCTTTGTAAGAGAGATTATCATCAGGAAACTTGAGTAGATCCTGAGCAATGTGTGGACTTGGACTATATTTACCATCTTTGAAATGCATTCCAAGAAAATCAACTTCTGTAATTCCAATGTCACTTTTCTTGGAAGAGAGTATGATGCCATGTTGGGCTATGATCTGGTAAAATTGGGCCAAAAGTAACTGGTGATCTGTTTCAGTAGCTGAGAACAATAGAATATCATCAATATAAATGAGAGCATTGTTGATGATGGGCTCAAATATCTTGATCATGGCCTTCTGGAATAGTGACAGGGCCACTTTGAGTCCAAAGGCATTACAGTCCATTGATATTGAGCATTGGGTATACAAAAAGCTGTTTTGGGCCTATCTTGTGGATGGATTCCCAACTGCCAAAAACCTGCTTTGAGATCAAACTTAGAAAAAATATGAGCCGAACCTTTTAGTTGGGCAAATAAGGCTGTGGGCTCTAGAAGAGGAAATTTATCATCTTGAAGGAAATGGCTAAAAGGCTTATAATCATTGAAAAGTCTCTTTTTCCCTCTTTTAATTTCTGATCTCTTTTCAACATAAAATGCTTGGCAAGCCAATTCAGACTTTGTTGGTTCTATGAGGCCTTGTTTCAAAGAACGCAAAGACATTCTTCTCGAGCTAGCTTCAAATCATCTAGATTCATTCCTGGATGTGAAACTTTGGTTGGATTGATATCTTCATTTCTTTTGAATATTGATCTTTGATATCTGAATATTAAGGCGGAGCATTCTACAGCTCATAGAGAGAAGGAATCTATATCCAAGGACTGAAATTGGGTTTCCACCTGATTCCTTTGGGAAGTATTGTCAAGTTCTTGGTATGATAAAAAGTATCTAAACCAAGAAGAATGTCTTTTCCTGGAAGTTCACTTCCTAGTACCTTGATTTTTAAGGTACATCTTGGGAAGAACTTGATACTAGTCTTTCTTCTGGTGATCAAATCAATTTTGAATATCTTTCCATCAGCAATAAAGAAATATTGATTGTGAGGCATCCATTCTTCAGGAAGGAGGATGTGAGGTTTCATCACTGTATGAGATGAACCTGTATTAATGAAGGCTATTGCATTAATGGGCTTTGAATATTTTTCTAGCAAAACCTGAACTTGAATATTTGGAAATGGAGTTTTAACATTAGCTTTAGGATTGGAGTTCAAAGATCCAAGACATCCGATGAATGGAGTTTGGGGAGAAACTGGTTGTACAAGGCTGATAATCCCCGAAAAGTAGTCTTCTTTGTCTGATTCATAATCATCTTCAGATTCAGAATAAGATTAGTCTGTTGATTCTTCATGAGGAGGAATGACATATTGTGTTTCATCATTTTGCTCATCTTGTTCTTCAAGATAATCTTCAATGTCTACTGTGTTATCTGAGATCATTAGAATCTTTTGAAGTTTTTGTAGCATCTTGATATCTCCCTTTGTCATTCTAGGACAATTCTTAGCAAAATGTCCTGGTTTCTTACAAATGAAGCATCTAGATCCTTTAGAGAAAGTTTTTCTAGATTTAAAACATCTAGGTTTCTTTCTAAATTTTGACCTCCTTGATCTCCTGTAAGGTTTCTGATAAGATTGAGGATAATGGCAATAATGGGACTTCTTCCTTGAAGGACAATAACAATCCTTGTGATCTTTGCATTTAATCTTCAGATAGGGCTTCTTGCACGCAGGCTTGAATTTGTAAGACTTCTTCTGCATATCTTTGAAAAACTTATGTTGTTCACAGAGTTTATCAAGGGCATTAAGAGCAAGTTGGTACAATTCACCTATTGAGATGTCAGAGATATCTCTTTGAAGAGCATTAATACTCTTGTTAAGTTCTGGCTGAAGTTCATCATGAAGTGAGGCGATAAACGTATGCCGGAGATTAACATCACCACCACCATTTAACATGTGGTATTTTTTTTCATCATTCTTTGATAATGAGTATGGAGATCTGATCTTCTTAGAGAGCAACACATCATTTCAAAGAACTCTTGTTTTTCTCTTTTCCAGATGATGTTAAAATCACAAATGAATTCTTTGTGGATAACACCAAGAGGAGTAGCAGCATCTTCTACTTGGACTGCTTGAAGTTTCTAGTATGTAGAGAGATTTTGGAACCAATCTCTTAGAGTACCAGTAAATTTGGAGACAAACTCTTATAATGCCTGTCTGAGAGGAATGCTTTGTGCAATAATCTACAAATCAATCCAGGCACTAAATTCTTGAAGACGAAATCTCCAATTTTTATAAGGAATATCATCAAAAGTAAACCATGAACCACTAGTAGGTTTGTAATTGTGGTCTTGTCTTGGGAGATTATCATCTGGGTGCTCAACAAATGATTCATCAAATTCTTCTTCATTTGGTTGAACCACAGCAATTCTGGATATATCAGCAAGTTCAGCTTCAGAACTGGTGTCAGAATAAGTTTATGAGGAACTTTCTGACGGAGATGCTTATGAACTAGATGAGTCCTATAAAGAGCTGAAAGGATTGGGACTTTGAAGGATACCTATAGCAGAGGTATAAGGTGGTGGAGAAATTTGAGTGGTAGTCTGAGCGGAAGGTATTGTGGAAGTAATTGTTGAGTATGATGGTGGTTAGGTAGACTGACTAGGTCAAAGATCAGCGACTCTCATGTAGGAATCCATGATGATCTCAGGTCAAAGGGCATTGTGACGAGGTTATACATGAGATAAGCTTATGATTTAATCCATGCAGCTTTCTCATAGTGGGTCAGTCCAGCACCTTGTACTCTTACAAGTGCCTATGACTTTGATTTGTATCTACATACCTCATCAAAGTCATACTGATCTTATTTCATCTTCGCTCCCGTATAGATGACCGACCAAGGACATTTAGGACAATCTTTATGATATGTCCAAGGATACAGTTATCATAATAAACATGCAAATTATATGATAACTAAATGGAGAAATACTTTAAACAATAATAACGTTTAAAGTACAATGATCTACCCCTAGGGCATAATTTCCAACACTTCTGTTCTTGCTTGAGGGCATATTTACAAGGATATAATCCTCGTTCATCATCAGAATCTTCTTCCCACCATTCTGGAGTATCACACTCACAGTCTGGATCACACATGCCTAAATTTGGAACATCCCAAAAGAAATGACCATTTACATGTGAGATGTAACATCGCTTGGCATCTTGGTTGACTCAAGCAATAGGAGGATCTTTTTTGGAAGGTACATAGGCTAGTGTAAGGGCCCAGAGTCTTCTAGAAGGATTAGATGGACCAGAAACACTAGGTCTGAAAAAACAGTCTTGGTAACACTATCTGAAACTCTTGTGATAGTTGGTGGAACGGTGGTATGGACATATGTTTTTGTACCATGGAAAAGCTGTTCATAGTTGCTTATCCATTTCATAAGCATAATCTGAGCAAGTTCCTCTTTTGGGATTTGATGAGGAATCTAGATGATAGAGGTATCATCTCGCTTCCGTTTTGGAACGACTATAAGAGCATCTGTTGTGGAATTTGGGAGACTAAGATCAAGGGCATGATTTTGGAGACGGTAGATGATCTAATGATGAAGGTTTGCCATAATGGCTTGTGAATGTTGTTCAGCTCTTGTGATTTGAATTTGAACTTGCAACCGTCTTGGCAAAGTTCTATCAAATAGACTGACATTATAGTCAAGCTGGATAGTCAGGATGACACTGCCGTTGCTGAGAGTGGTAAGGAGTGCACCAATAAGGGCTTTTGAGTAGTTCTTATAAGTAGAGTCTAAGAGAGCCACTTTAGCTGTAATAGGGAGTTCTTTGTGTCCATGAAGTGTGAGAACTAATCTGATAGCACCAAAATGAAGATGAGTATAACCCTAAGATTTCCAAATATCAATAAGATCTGGGGAGATCTCAATGGTAGAATACTGCTCTTTGGGAGATGCAAGAAGAGTGCACAGTTCAAGTTTGGTAGACTGGACAACCTCTTTAGCAGGTGGTCTTCTGGTTATGATCAGGGTTCTGATAGAGTTGGTAAAAGTGTTATTTCGTGATAAACACCGTACAAACCGAGAAGAGGAAGATCAGTATTTTCGATAGGAGAATCAGGATGATGGGTAACCTCTATGAGGTTTTCTACTTTACTGGCTAAGGTTCTTTTCATGGAATGAGAAAGCGTTCTGGGAACAAAAGGGGAAATTAGAGAAGTAGAAGGATCAAAAGTAGAGGATCTGGTTGCTTCACTTATGATTTAAATTATGCTTCTTAGTCATCTCTGTTCTAGGTATTTTAGTATTATCTACAAAAATCGTTATGGAAAGGAAGTCTTTTGTGGTCTGGAAAGACAAAGGATGTGATGTGACATTTATTTATAAATTAAAAAGCAATCACATTCATGCAATGAAAGAGTTTACTTTTGTTGATGTGATAGAAAATGACATATGTGTGAAGCAGTAAAAGAGACATTGGAGAAAAAGGGAGGGAAGAAAGTATCAAAATAAAGGAAGGAAGATATAGGGACACATTTCCCTACTTGTCCTTTGGACGAGTAGGGAGAGCCCATCCGTACGAACGAGCTCTGGACCATCCAGAAAATGACATATGTGTGAAGCAATAAAAGACACATTAGAGAAAATGGATGGGAAGAAGGTATCAAAAGAAAGGAAGGAAGATACAGGGACCCATTTCCCTACTTGTCCTTTGGACGAGTAGGGAGAGCTCGTCCGTACGAATGAGCTCTGGACCATCCAAATCTTATTTTTTTCTCTACCATAACAAAAGTAAGCTCCTTCATCGTGTGAACAAGCTTGCTTTTAATCATAAATAAGTGTCATATCACATGATGAAAATCATTTTTTTAGCGAACAACTTTTAGGTAATCTAAACTTGTTCTTAATGTCAACGATTTTAAGTGCATCATATTAGTAAATATTTCAGACCCTTTAGCAATTCAGTATTTCTTTAACCTGCACATAATATATGGGTAAAAAGAGCCTACCATAGACAGGGGAAAGTCCACTTTCCAAAGTGACTTTTCAACTAGTTCCTCTTACCCTTACTTTCATGACATCCAAAGTGTAGTTTACATCCTGTGTTTCTCTCAGCTTTCTGCATCTTAAGTCAATTGGTGGAATCCAAGCCAAAACAAGACAAAACACAGAAAAATTTCTTCAACGGTATAAAACAAGTACTGATGATGTTAACACAAATATAAACAGAGCAATGAAACAAATACAGTTCTAAAATGTAAATCCAAATTAGTGAACATCAAAGTTCAAATGAATTGAAACCCAGCAATTATAACAGAACAAATAGCCATTGGTACGTACCTTGGCAAGGCTTTTCCCAGGTGGCAATAATGCACCACACTTTCTGCTCTAAGGCGATCTGGTGTAACAGGTTTACGCACTTCATTATTTCTAGGATTCTTCTGGGTTTGATCCTCCTCATCATCCATAATCCGTTGTTGAAGTGAACGCCACGTTTTGGACTCTGGCTCTATGGTTTTGGATTGAATCGGAACTTTTGGAGGCGTTTGAAGGATGGTGTTCTCCATTATGGGCTTGTATTGTATCAAAAGTAAAGAAGATATGCGAAATCGAGGGATTGGATTTGATTTGGGTTGTAGCGAAAGCGAAGAAGTGGGGTATCAAAATGATGGAGAAGGAGATATGACCGTTTGAGAAAGTGTGGATACAACGGTCGATTTTGTATGTGTGGAAAATCTTGGCATCTTTTGAATAGATTGAGTTTCTCTCCTAATCCTTTTTCTTATTATCTTCATAATCTCTAAATCATATTCGTCTAATCAATCATAATACTACTTTAGCATCTCTTCTCTTCCTAATCAATGGCCCAAATTGATGAGAGAAAAAGAAAAGAGTAAATACCCTTTTGGGTTCCTAGAAAAAAACATGGACCCCATTTTGGTCCCTAACACAAAGAAATGCCCTTTTAGTCCCCGAAAATGACGAATAAGGGTCGATTGGTGAACATTTTTGTCCTTCGCAAATGTCCAAAAAGCTCTTTTTAGTCCATAAAAAAGTCTCATTTTAGTCCCTAGGGACTAAAATGAGGTCCGTGTTTTTGTCGGGACCCAAACCCAACTACATGTTTTTTTAAGTTGAAGATAATTTTGTTTATCTTTTATATTTTTTTGATTTAATTAGTTATGTTCTTTTCTTTTTTTTTTTTCCTTTTTTTCATAGAAGTTATGTTATTTTCTTCATGGACAATAATGTTACTGACTTCTTAATAAACTATTTTTTTTATGTAATCTATTTTTATTTTTATTTTTATTTTATTTGTTACCGTTGATAACACAAAATGTACTTTTAAAATTGAAAACAGATGAACGCTAAATTATACAAAATTCTGAACTTTGAATTGTGTATAAATAAACCCCATGAGCATTCAAGTTTATGCAGATTATAACCCCAGTTATATCAATTATATACTTTGGCCAAAAAAAAATCTATTATCAATTATATAACCCTAAACCTTTTTTTTTAAGAGATGCATAACCCTAGACATTATTTTTGAGTGCATATAACCCTCAAAAAAATTTATATATAAATTATCTCATTAAACTTTTAACTTGTGTGTGGATAAGTAATGTACAAAATTAATTGTATGAGGTATATGCATGAATGTAAGATTTTTGGGGTTCATTGTAAAGCTTCAAAGATTGTAAAAAGATCAAAACTTTGAGTTTTTCAACTTGCAAAGTAGAGAATGTTAGCGAAAGAGGTTTCCCCCCACCTCCCGGAGGATGACCTCCGGTCAACCAAGAAGGTCCGTATACGGACGGATGTTTCGAATGGTGAGATCACAGAAGGAATGACGGAGGATGATGTGCTGATGACCGAGCAGATGCCTAGTAAGGGCATTTCTTACCAGAGTAAACTCATGAATGGAAGTCAGGGTACAGGAGTTATCCAGACGCAGCCGGAGGTGAACCTGACGGATGCTGATTATAAAGTTAATAAGGAAGGGGACACGCCTTGCATTGAGTTTTCACACGAGATCCGGGCGTTTCTTGCCAAGGGCATGGAGTGCTCTCTGATCATTAAGTTGTTAGGACGTTCTATCACCTATTATGATCTCATGAATAGAACGCAGGCGTTGTGGAAATTGAAAGGGTTGTACCAGCTGATGGACATGGAAGGGAGTTTCTATTGTGCGACTTTTGATTTAGAAGAAGATTATATGAAGGCTCTTACAGGTGGTCCTTGGATGATCTATGGCGCCTATTTGACGGTACAACCATGGTCTCTGGATTTTGATTCCACAACTGCCACTGTTTCACGGGTTGTTGCATGGGTACGGATTCCCGAACTTTCTATTCGGTACTATCACAAAAGCACTCTCAGAGCGATAGGTACGTTGCTTGGAGAGGTGGTTAAGATCGATTATATGACAGAGTCGTGTGGCCGTGGCAAGTATGCAAGGCTTGCAATTATCATCCACCTATTAAGTCCACTAACCCCTTGCATCAAGGTTGATGGGAAGTCTTACCGGATTGAATATGAGGGGCTACCACTTATTTGTTTTGCATGTGTAAAGTATGGCCATTCAAAGGATCGCTGTGTTGATAGGGAGCAACCTCAGGCCACTGATCATCCGCAAGGTAATGGGGTTCCGATTAATTCATCTCCAACAGGTTCGTTGAGACCGACATGTGATGGCCCAGCTACTGGCAATATGGCGGCGGCAACCTCATCACCGTATGGTTCATGGATGCTAGTGCAGTATCCTAAAAAAGGTAAGAAACAACAAAGAGGGAAAGAAGCTAATTCTGGGGGATTGGATATGATTAAGGGATCCAGATTCAATGTCCTGTTTGAAAGCGAGGACTTGATCCCTCAATCAACGCACGTTGAACATGGGGATACGGCTTTAAATGATGCAGGAAAGGAGAGATATGGATTTCACCATGTGATCAATAAAGGAAATAAGGGAGACAGGCAGAATCCAAAAGGGCCTAGTTCTCGTCCAAGGCCCAACTCCCAAGGGGCTAAGACTGGACCCGCAAAGACAACTCAGGTGTACAAGGCCAAGACAGTACCAGTAGAGTCGATACTTGTTGACATTGAGAAGCGGTTGGAGGATGGGCAAATCCAGGCTATGGAATTAAATGAGTCAAGTGGCAGTGGGGTAAGCCCATCAATAGATCCTAACCCAGTAGGAGTGGTTGCTCAAGATAAAGCACAGGAGGTGAAAATCATTTCAGGCCCCTCAAACTCAACCCTTCATCTGGTCAAGACCACCTCAACCTTGGAGGAAGATAAACACACAGTAATGATTCTCCAGGAGAGTAGACAGGCTTTGGACGAGCTTAGCCACTTTACAAAGAATTCCAATCCTAGCGCTAACATACTGGGGACAATGAAAAACAGCATCCAACGGGGGAAGGAAAATAAATTTTCTAAGGAAGTACAAAAAAGACAGGTTTCACATGGCATTAAGCTCCAGCCAAATAGCCAACGGAATCTAAAAGTGAGAAAGAAGGTATCTGGGGTGCAAATTTCTAAGGATGCTATAGACGTTATAAGGGAAGAATTGGTGTCTATACATGATCCATCTTTATCACCTGTGTGTTTGATTGAGACCCCTCCTGAAAAGGGTGGAAATGACGATGATCCTAGGGATCAGGAATGCTCGCATAAATACTATGGTTTTAAAAATCTTTGTCTGGAATTGCCAAGGAGCTGCAAGTAGAAGCTTCTTTGGTACCTTCATGCAGTTTATGATCGAACATCGTCCTGGTATGGTAGTCTTGGTTGAACCTCGAATAGCTGGAATAAAAGCTGATAAGTTTATCAAAGAGTCTTCTTTTGATTCTTCATATAGGTTGGAGGTGAGAGGGTACTCAGGTGGCATATGGTTACTATGGAAGTATACCTTGAATGTCAAGGTTGAAGTATGTAACGCCCAATTCATTCACACTAAAATAGGCATGCAGGGGCTCATCAATGAGATCAACTTCACAGCGGTCTATGGCAGCCCAAACTCTCTTCCTCGTAAAGCCTTATGGAAGTCATTGACAACAGTGGCGAGTTCTATAGTCGGTCCTTGGCTTTTAGCGGGGGACTTTAATGCCATTCTCAACAGTGATGATCGTACCGGAGGCACTGGAACTCATGCACATGGATGTCCATTGTTCCAACAATTTATTTTTGACAGTGGTTTGATAGACTTGGGTTTCTCGGGCCCGAAATTTATGTGGCGTCGTGGTACTCTTCTCCAGCGCCTAGATCGCGCGTTGGGAAATACTAACCTGTTGAATTGTTATTGTCAAACGCAGGTGAAGCATCTTCCAAAGCTCAGTTCCGATCATAGACCTATCTGTATCCAAGTGTGTGGAGAAGACCATCCCCCTCAGCGGCAGCGACAGTTCAGATTTTTGGCGGCTTGGTTGACGGCAGAGTCTTTTGAACAGGTAGTTGCCGATAGTTGGTCGATGACGGCACCCCTGAAGGAAAACATAGAGCAGTTCACGGCCTCAGTGCAAAAGTGGAACCGAGAGGTTTTTGGAAGCATAGGTCAACGCAAACGCTGTATTATGGCTCGGTTAGGGGGAATACAAAAAAAACAGGAGACACACCCCTCTTCTCATCTTGACTATATGGAAGGGAAATTGAGTAAGGAATTTGAGCTCACATGTGAACAAGAAAGCTTGACTTGGGCCCAACGTGCTCGATGCGATTGGATCAATTTTGGAGATAGGAACACATCTTATTATCATGCAAAGGCAGTCCGCAGAAGTAGAAGGAATCTCATTATAGGGCTTTGTGATGATACTGGAAGATGGAGCTCTGATGATGACACCCTACGGCAATGGGCTTTAAATTTCTACACTAATCTCTACTCTAGAGACTCGGCCCAAGTTCAACCCTGTTTTAGGTAAAGGAATGTTTCCAATAATTACAGAAGGCATGAGCTCATCTTTGGCTGCATTAATATCGCCGAGTGAGATTCATTCTGCCTTCTTCCAGATGAAACCTCTCAAAGCACTAGGAATAGATGGCCTACATGCTATGTTTTTTTCAAAATAACTGGAGGACAATGGGACAATCAATGTGCAAGATGGTCACTGATTTTTTCGAATATGGTATTCTGGATCCGGATTTAAATGAGACTCGCATCACTCTTATACCCAAAATTCCCAATCCTGAGTGTCTTAAGGAGTTCAGGCTGATTAGCTTATGTACGGTTCCTTATAAAACCATCACTAAGGTTTTAGCCAATCGTCTCAAAGGATGGCTCCCAAAATTAATGTTACCTAATCAAGCGGGATTTATATCTGGAAGGCATATTACAGACAATATAATAATTGCGCAAGAAGTACTACACTCCATGAGGTATAAGCGGGGAGCAACAGGGTGGATGGCTATTAAGGTGGATTTGGAGAAGGCATATGACCGCTTAAGATGGGACTTCATTGAGGAGACCCTTTTTGATGCTGGGTTACCAGAAAAGTTTGTATGCGCAGTGATGAGGTGTGTAACTACATGTAGTATGAGAGTGGTTTGGAAAGGAGCTCACTCAAGGAAATTTGCACCTTCCAGGGGGATTAGGCAAGGGGACCCCCTATCCCCTTACATCTTTGTTTTATGTATGGAACGGCTCTCTCAAATGATTTCCATGAAAGTGCAAGGAAAGCAGTGGCATCCAATCAAGCTGGGGAAGAATGGACCACCTCTCTCTCATCTTTTCTTTGCAGACGACTTGATACTCTTTAGTTCGACAACAGGACCCCAGGTCTCTTTAATTAACAGCGTTTTACATGAGTTCTGCACTAGCTCGGGCCATAAAGTCAGTAACTCAAAGTCTGCAATCTTTTTCTCCAACAACATTTCCCCAAGTAGGCAAGATAAGATCAATAATGACTTGGGACTTCGCAAAACAGAGGACCTGGGCAAGTATTTGGGAGTACCTTTGTTACATGAGAGGGTCCGTAATGCAACCTATGCTTATATAGAGGACAAAGTTCAATCCAAATTGTCAAGTTGGGCAGCTAAATCACTCTCACTAGCAGGGCGTCTCACTCTTGCAAAGGTTGTACTATCTGCGATACCAACTTACACGATGCAGACTACAAGGATACCATCTGGTCTTTGTCAACGTATTGAGCGCCACATTCGAAAGTTTGTATGGGGCCGAATAGCAATGGAGCAATGACCAAGTTTAGTCAATTGGAGTGATATGTGTCAACCATGGTTGCAAGGTGGGGGTGGTTTCAAAAAAATGGAGCAGCAAAATATGGCTTTTCTTATGAAGCTGGCGCTTGCAATCAAGACTCGACCTGACCTATTGTGGGTGCAAGTTCTACGAAGGAAGTATGGTGGGGATGACACGGGTTTTTCTTCGAAACGGAATGGGCGGTCTTCCTATTTATGGAGACAATTGAAGCAAGTTTGGGGGGAGGTGGATCTAGGAATGCGTTGGTCTCTCGGAGATGGATCACATGTGTGATTTTGGAATGACAATTGGGTTCCGGAAGTTGGACCACTTAAGCATATGGCATTCAGGGATTTGACGCAGGCTGAGCTGTCACAAACAGTGAGTCAATATGTGACGATGGATGGGTCTTGGGATTGGAATCATTTTGGGATAGATTTGCCAGACCACATCCTATCCAGAATCTCGGGCTGCCAACCTCCAGACAGTAGTGATGGCGAGGTAACCAGCTTTTGGGACCTCTCAACAGATGGTCGTTTTACTGTGGCTTCAGCTTATTGTTAGATATGATTAGTTTTGATGATGTCTTATATAGATGTCATTCTTAAGAGCAAAAAGGTTGTATACTACATTTACATCATGCTTTGACTAATTCTTATATTGAATGTAGATGCAAAGTTTAGTAACGGAGATTGATCAAGGAAGTAGATTGAAGAAAGAAGTACTTGCAGATGTTGTCAAGAAAGCAAGATGTTATCAATGGATTTTGGAGGATAAGCAAGAAGAAGAGAAGAGACTAGAGAAAGATGTTAGCAAAAGAACTTGAACAATATAATAGGAATATCAACATTCAAGTTCTTATGATATTGGAAGTCTCTATGATAGAAGAAGTTGGAATGAAGCTTCATCACTTTATGGATATTGAAGAAGGTAGAAGTCTGTAAAGAATGATGAGTCCAAGTTCAATGATGAAGAATGATCAAGATGGGAGATAGAAGATGGAAGAACTTGATAAAAGGAATGAGAATATCATTATACAAGTTCCAAGAATGATTATAGAAGTCTCCATGATCAAATGGGAGTTGGAATGGGTCAATTTGGAGTTAAAATACGTAAAGGGAGCTTCGGACTGATATAACTCGAGTCATGAGGTTGCAACTCGAGTTAACCACTTTGTTACAGCGTTTCTGAGTTTCGGACTGATATAACTCGAGTTATACTAAGTAACTCGAGTTGTGTAACTCGAGTTATCACTAAAAACTCGAGTTAAGGTGTATATCAGCAACTCTGTTCAACTCTGTTTCGCGTTTCAGCTGGCGAGGTCTGATATTTCGATGATATCTCACAAACTAGAAATCGGATTGACACGAAACCAGTGGCATATGAAACTAGACTCCCAATGCGTCATTTTGATATATAATAAAAGTCCAAATGAGTTCATATGAGGGAGATATTAATTCTACAAGTTGGATCCTAATTTCACGCCACACTGCTGACCAACCTTTGGTGTTTTGAGTGTATCTCACAAAATACAAATCGGATTGAGCTGAAATTTGTGGCATATGAAAGTAGACTCAAAGGGCTTTCCATCAAGATTTGAACCAACTAAAACGGAGCTTAGACCATGGAGATATGGCCTTCGAAAGGTACAGTAAGTTCAAGATGATTCAAAAACGCTCAACATACAATGAGTTTGGAATGAGTTGTTACCTAGGCTTGGATAACTCAAGTTAGGACTGGAAACTTGAGTCAACGTCAATCAGAGAGGCATACATAGAAGAATGAAATTGAGAAGAGATCTTAACTCGAACGAACAAAGTTGCAGAGCACTATTCCACAACGTCTCCGAGAATTCTGAAGTTAATGTTATCAATTGATTACTACTTGATATACTCTTCAATGTTATTAATAATCTTTGTGAGGAAGTTTCAGTTGATCAAAAGCTCGGATTGAGGATCAATGCATAAGTGAATGAACTGGTTTAACTCGAGTCATGCAAGATAACTCGAGTCAACTTTTCGTAAAGCAATCGACCTTTGGCGCACATCGCAACTCGAGTCATGAAGGATAACTCGAGTTAGGAAACTTGAGTCACATACAATAACTCGAGTCAACCTCCCTGCTTCAGAAAATCACCGTTGTCCGAAAATTCAAAATCATTGTTTGTGATTTCATTAATCCTTACCATTACTCATTACTATTCCTAAGCATCTTTAATTAGTTTGTTAATGAGTTTCAGATGATTATGTGAAGGATTAACATCATATTACAAAAAGCCGATGATTACGCGAAGCTTCAACGGCTATATTTGTTTATGCCAACGGTCATATTCAAAACGAAGGAATTGCTCAACGGTCATAAATTGCAACTAACTATAAAAGGAGAAGCATTCAAGATAGAAGAGGTTGGAGATAAGAGCTTACACCGTCGAAATGCCAAATTTCGAATCAAACATTTAGCTCACACGCTCTCGTTCTCAATGATCATATAGTTTACCTTAGAGAGTGAGATTATTTTGTACTTCAGTGTTTATTCATTTACTCTTTTAGAGAGAACATTTCTGAGTGTTAAATCATTGTAAGAATCTCAAGTCGTGGGACTTGGAGATTGGGTTATCAGTTTACAACTTGTAAGGGGAGTGTATCCTAGTGAGAGGATAACTTCGAGTACGAGTGTGTAATCGATTGAAAGGAGTATCTCGGTGAGAGATTCGGCTTCACAAGTGCCCGGGTGAACTTGTGCGTTTGTATAGGCTTCTCTTGTGCCCGGTTAAACAAGAGGATAGTGAATTGGAAATCTCAAGCGGAGCTTGGGGACCTGGACGTAGGTCAAGGATTGGGCCGAACCAGGATAAATCATAGTTTGCATATTCTCTTCCCTTATCTCTTATATTCTCAGCATATATGTTTGAATGACTTTTTATTGTTCTATAAATCATTACTGTCATACAAACTAATTTCACCAAGTTGCGAAAAGATTTTCAAAGTTATCTAAAGTTTTATCGGACACCCAATTCACCCCCCCTCTTGGGTGATAGCCAGGTCTAACACTTATGAACTGTTAGATGACTCAGGGGGTGAGGTTTCAAACAAACTATGGAAGGTCATCTGGAAATGGAAGGGTGTGCAAAGAGTGCGTGTCTTCCTATGGCTTGCTGCTCGTGGGAGCTTGTTGACTAACGCACTAAGGAGGCAACGGTGTATGACCGAATCTGATGCATGCGCGCGATGTCACACGGAGACGGAGGATGCTGACCACATACTGCGTCAGTGCACTTTTGCTAAGAAGGTGTGGGACCTTATTTTACCTCATAGTCGGCAGCTAGATTTTTTCCAGGGGGATATGCAGAATTGGTTTTTGCAAAATCTTATCCAAATGAACTCTGCAAACGATGAGCATAATCAGTGGGCAACTCTTTTTGGCCTGGTGTGTTGGAAGCTTTGGGATGCTAGGAACAAGGATATTTTTCAGCAGGTACATCTTCGTCCTGAAGTGATTGCACGCGAAGTTAGGAACCTTACGGATTTTAGTCGCCAAGCTACATTACAGGGTAATATCACACAGGCAGGGCCACCTCCCAAGCATCTTCGTTCTATATGCTGGTCCAAACCACAGTCCCCAAAAGTGGTGCTAAATTGTGATGGAGCAAAGAAGGGTGAGACAATGCGAGCAGGGGCTGGATGCTTAATTCGAGATCATGAGGGTCGATGGTTACAGGGATGCTGCCGCAATATAGGAATCTGCAACTCCTTCCTAGCGGAACTATGGGCATTGTCGGACGGGCTTGAGCTGGCGTGGAACCAGGGTTATCAGGATTTGGATGTCCAACTTGATTGTCTAGTCGCTTTGAAGCTAGTTAATGACTCCAACGGCCCTGTTAATGCGAGTAGTAGCCTTGTCAAGCGTATCCAAAAGATGTTGGCCCAAGATTGGAGAGTAGTCATCACCCATGTCTATCGTGAAGGAAATCAATGTGCAGATTTCTTAGCTAACTTTGCTTTGAACCTGGTAGAAGGGTTTCATCTTCTTCAGGAACCACCAAGTACGATGCAATTTTTGCTTCATGCGGATGCTGTAGGCGAAGGATGTGCTCGGTTGTGTCCGATTTCCTCTGATTAGTTTTAATCAACCTTTGTAAACAAAACAAAACAAAACAAAAAAAGATTGTGAAAAGTATTCATGTAATCATTCCAATGAAGTTTAAGAGATTATGTTTAGATACAATTTGGGCAACATAAAGTGATAAAACATTTAACTAACGGAACGCAAAATTGAGAATTCCTTGCAATTAAGTTTCCTTTTTTAAAGACCTCGGTCATAATAATTAGGTTTTTGAAATCCCGACCATAACAAAAACCGGCGAACTAATCCGTCCGGGCATCAACCCAGTTTACTTTTTTGTTATAAAAAAAATTGATTTTTTTATTTTCTTTAAAATTTCATAGTAATAATCCTAAAATCTTCAATTTATCACCAAAGTTTGACCCCTAGGGTTAGCTCTAAGATGACCCACTGATCCTTAACCCAAGCACTCCGATCGATTTAGTGGCCGGTTTGGGTTTAAGAACCTAATAATACTTTATCCTTTAGTTTAATGAAGGTTTTTTTTTCCTTAGAAAAAAAAAAATCCCCACGGGCTGAGTTTATAATTAAAAAAATCACCGATTTTTGGTGTTTTTTTTTTTAAAGATGTACATTTATAACTAAGATTTTGATTGTATCCAAATCATATTGGCGGAAGCCCAAAATGAGGAAATTAAAGGCGGAACAGTAAACAAGGCCCATAATGATCGGCCTTCAAGCTAGTCCAATAACCAACAACAACCAGAGGGGGTATGCCAGTCCAAAACAATTTTCTGAACAATAAGTCGCACAAATGACTCAAAAACTTTTTTTCTAAAAATGATAAAAATACTAAACGCAATAAATTAAGTTTAGCTAAGAAAAATATTAATAATAAAAAAAGGAAATTCCTTGAGTATGCACTTGAGACTCAATAGTCACTAATGCGCGAAAAAAAAAAAAAAAAAAAAACCTTTTCACTGGTTGCTGGTTGCTGCAGAGATTGTATGAAAACTTAAAAAGTGGAGTAAAATAAACTAGAGAAAAGTACATTTAAATACTATTTGAATTTGTAAAAGGCCTAAATATCTGTTAAATTTGTTAAATGACTTAAAGGCACCAAGGACCATATTGGGATTTTTAAATTCGGGTGAATTTATCCTTTTGCGCTTATTTTTAAATAAATTAACAAAACAATGACCCTCGCGTAGGCCACCGTGGCTGGACGTCGGAGGACTTGCCGGATGCAAAAGGGGCAGACCTAGAAAATTATATAAAGGGGGCACAATTGGCGGGGGGATTCCGAAATTTTTTTAAAAAGAAAGTTTTAAATGCATTAAAAAAAACAAAATAATATAAACAAGAAAAAAAAACGAATATCAAAAATTATTCATGAAATCAATTGAATACGATGATGTAATAAAAGATGCAATTATTTTACAAACCCGTCATTTAGAAAAGCAAGGCTAAGTGCTATTAGAAATGCATTCTACATAAATTACAATGGGTGGATACTCAATAAGTTCAAGTACATATATTTTAATAGCAAAAGTATATTACCATAAAAATAATTACAATGTCATTCTTCTAGGCCTTATTTTTTGGAATTCTGTCATAATTGTCTTATTATCAATGCTATCAAATACATCTTTTTTCAATATAAGGCACTAAATAATCATTCAACCATTCATCCCCAATCCGATTACAAAATGCAATCTTGATATATTAAGGGTGGACAATCATTCAAACATATATTAATTTAAAATATATATATATATATATATATATATATATATATATATATATATTAAAACACACAAACAAAACAAAACAAAACAAACAAAAAAAAAAAAACACACACACACACACACACACACACACACAAATTCAAGGGGGCACTTGCCCCCAACTCATAATGTGGTTCCACCCATGGCCGGATGGCCTACAACCGCCGGCACCTAGGTTCCGGTGCCGGTGGCCCGAGATCCAGCGATGATGGTTTTTTTTTGGGGGGTGGGGTTGAATCTTTTTAAAAAAAAAAGATTCAATGAAAGTGAAGTGGGTGGGATTCGAACCCACCCCACTTTCATGGGGACCCACCGGGCCACTTGTTCCTTTCATATATATATGCATTAACAAATATATATATTCTTCTTAACATTTTTTCCATCAACAAACACTCTTGTAAATCTCATTACTGAACTTATAAATGTCATTGAAGAATTGGTAATTGCCATTGAAACATTTCTTATAATTGCATTTTTTTTGTTTCATCAGACACACATGTGGTAAACCTGAACAACGAATCGGTAAATACCATTACGAAACTAGTAAATGTCATTAAAGAATTGGTAATTGCCATTGAAAAATTTGTTATGAATCATTTATTTTTTTGTTAATCTATCTCATATCCTTCATTGAACATTATATTCCTGATTTACAAACATCATGCACAACAAATTTTCCAATGGCATTTACTAGTTTCGCAATGGTATTTACCAGTTTGTTCTTCAGGTTTACCACATGTGTGTCTGATGAAACAACAAAAAATGTGCAATTATAACAAATCTTTCAATGGCAATTATCAATTCTTCAATGGCATTTACTAGTTTCGCAATGGTATTTACCAGTTCGTTGTTCAGGTTTACCACATGTGTGTCTAATGAAACAACAATTTTTTTTGCAATTATAACAAATCTTTCAATGGCAATTACCAATTGTTCAATGGCATTTACTAGTTTCGCAATGGTATTTACCAGTTCGTTTTTCAAGTTTACCACATGTATGTTTGATGAAACAACAAAAAATTTGCAATTATAACAAATTTTTTAATGACAATTACCAATTCTTCAATGGTATTTACTAGTTTGGTGTTTTCCAGTTCGTTGTTCAGGTTTACCACATGTGAGTTTGATGAAACAATAAAAAATGTGCAATTATAACAAATCTTTTAATGACAATTACTAATTCTTCAATGGCATTTACTAGTTTGGTATTTACCAGTTCGCTGTTCAGGTTTACCACATGTGAGTCTGATGAAACGATAAAAAAAGTGCAATTATAACAAATCTTTCAATGACAATTATCAATTCTTCAATGACATTTATTAGTTTCGCAATAGTATTTAGTTCATTGTTCGTGTTTACCACATGTGTGTTTGATGAAATAACCAAAAAAATGCAATTGTAACAAATCTTTCAATAGCAATTACAAATTCTTCAATTGCATTTACAAGTTCAAGAATGAGATTTACAAGAGTGTTTGTTGATGGAAAAAATATTAAGAATATATATATATATATATAGAGAGAGAGAGAGAGAGACAAGAATATATATATTTGTTAATGCATATATATATTAAAGGAATCAAGTGGCCCATTGGTTGGGCCACTTGACCCCTATGAAAGTGGGGTGGGTTCGAACCCCGCCCACTTTACTTTCATTGAATCTTTTTAAAAACAAAAGATTCAACACCCCCCAGCAAAAAAAAAAAAATAAAAAATAAAAAAATAAATCATCGCTGATCTCGTGCCACCGTGGTCCGGAGCCCGCGCGCCGGCGATCAGGTCGTCCCGCCGGCCGCGTGGCCCTTCAAGGTCATTTTTCTTATTTATTTATTTATTTAAAAACTAAGGGCAAAAAGGTAAATTCACCCAAAATTGAAAATCCCAATATGGTCCTTGGTAACTTTAATAGACATTTGGGGGTTTTACAAATTCAAATGGTATTTAAATGTAATTTTCCCAATAAACTAACTACATTATTTTTCACTTGAATCTTCTATTTTAAAAATATTTATGAACCGCCCTAATTGTATGGAGTAAAATACTCTAATCACCATTTCGTTTTGCATTTATTATACATACCTTCCCTCAATATTGAAAAATTCTATTTTAGTCCAAACCATTAATATTGTTAAAGAATATTTGAAAAAGATTCTTAAAGTATAATTTTTAATTAAAAACTATATTAAAATAATTTTTTATTACTAATTTACTTCAAACCCCTAATTCATATTTTAATATTAATATTTATTAATACTCTTTTTAATATTTTTACTAAATTTAAGAAAAGTAAATAATTTTTTCTATGAAAAATATAAACAACTTGATAAAAAAAATTGAGTAATTTTTTTAAGGGTAGAGGTGTAAAAATACCCACGATATTTTATCCAAGGTACACTCAAAACTATATGCCTTTCGGAGGTGCAGAAATATCAATGAGTGTTAAAAAACGGAGAAAAAAATAACAAACTATTAATTTTGGTAACTCTACCTTTTGAGAGATAACTTTTAACTAAAAATGTTGAAATGGAAGCTGAGATAGAAAAGAAAATCCACATTCACATAGACCTTAACCTCCTTCGCTTCCTCTTTTCTTATCTATGTTAAACAGATTAAACAATTACCCAATGGTTAATGGTAGGATAGCGTATGGACCAGACCAGACCGGCTTGATACCCAACCCAAAGTTTCAATTACTTGGGTAGTTTAATGGTAAGTTATATAAGTTACCTACAATATCTGATATATTTTGAGTTATGTAAGTTGTCCTACGTGAAAAGCTCGGGTTAAGGAGCTTTTTATGTTTTTCATATAGGAGTTCGAACATCATAGTTGACTAGTGATATTTTTCTATTTCTTTTTTTTTTTTTTTTTTGAATTAATAAGACAAGAGTTACTCTTGGGATGTATCATAAAGATACTACACAAACAAAAGAAATAATACATCATGAATGAAAATAACCTAGATCGATCGATATTTGATCCAAACAACAAGTTGGAGGAACATGTAATAAACCCGGCTCAAGATTCGCCTACGTGCCATTTTGGCCAAAAGATCTCGCACATTTCAATGCCTCTCGATTCGAATGAATTATTCAGATGAGTTCCTCAGTGTCTTAAGAGAAAAATATGGGAACAGAATCATGAACAGGAACTCTTGAAGATAATGAAAGGTATTGAAGAAATCCCAAAATCATTGGGATTAGAACCAAAATTATGGGATTGATTGAGATAGAAATTAGCCTTTATTCTTGTAATTTGATTCTTATTGTACATAGCTATGTTTTTCGGTATCTCCTTCATTATTCAAGATACACCTTAGGCTTTGTATGGAAGTTTGGAGGGGAGGGAAAAGAAGGGGATGCAAGGAGAGGGGAGGGGAGGGAAATGAAAGATATTTCCTCCCTTGTTTGGGAGTTAAAAAATAGTAAAGGAGGAAAATGAAGGATTAATGAGTTATTTTTACCATTGTCATTTTCTTTAAAAATTAATATAATTATCATACTTTACAAATAAATTTAAATTTAAATTTTCTAAAAAAATTATGTATGTAATTTTTATATTCAAAAAATATATTCTCTCTCTAAAAAATATTTCTCTCTCTAATAGTTATTTTTTTCTCTCTATAATGATTTATATATATATATATATATATATATATATATATTAGTACATAATGATTTAAGTATATAAAACTACAACCTAAAATATAAAATTATACATAATTCCATAACTAGGAACATTTTACAACAAGAAACATTTTTGCTCCCATTAAAATATCAAATAGATTAACATTTTATATTGTCGCCAAGAATTTTTTTTTTTAACATTGTCGCCATAATTTCCAAAAAATAAAGTTCACACTGATAAATATTTTTTTAACATTGTCACCATAATTTCCATAGTACTCTTTTTTGTTGTTGCATATCCTAGATCTAGTTTTCATTCCGACTAATCCGAATCCGATCCGGGTCGCGCGCACCGGGCTATGGTGGGTGAGTCTCCCCCAGGGCTTTTCTACATTCATGCGCTCGAACTCGAGACCTTACTTATTTCCATAGTACTCTTTACTAGTATTTTAGTTAATTATGTGATGTTTTAAAGTACCAAATATCCAATTTGTGTACTTGCCAAAAAAAAAAGAATATCCAATTTGTGCTAAAGTAGTGTGAAAGCATGTTAATTCAAAATAATAAAAAAAAAATCTAAAAAGATACCAGTTTATCCGGAGAAGTGATGAAGAAAGACGCGTCAAATTCTAAGTTTGGTCAACCAAAAAAAAAAAATCTAAAATGGGTGGGGAAGCATAGCCGATATAACATCACATCGAAAACTTTTTTCGTCACCATCAGTATGAACAAAATACTAACACTTTTTTTTCAACAAAAAAAGATAAATAGTAACTCAGTGAAGCTATCATTTAATAAATAAGAATGATAATGATTGTAGGCAAAATATATCAAATTATACTCCCGTCATTCTTAGTTAAACAGTTATCGTAGGCAAAAAAATATAGTTATCATATACAGAAAAGGTTCAAGTAATTATCCAGCATGCTAAATTGTGGAAAACATAAGGCGAAAAAAAAGTGCAAATTGGTTTAAGAAAAATTAAAAATCATTTAGATGAAATGAAAAAGTTAAAAAGAGTCGAGTGGTTTAAAATCCCTTTTGGTAAAAAGTTCAAGGTTTGATCATGTTTTAAGGGTAAAAAAGTAATTAATCTATTTTCTCTCTTAAAACTCTTGGCAGAACTTTATTTTTTAGAAGAAAGATGATTTTGGGGGATTTGTAAAAATCTCTGATTTCCTTCTCTCTTATTTTTAAAACTTGCAAACAAGGGAATGAATTATCAAAACCCTCTTTTCTCATTCCCTTCCCTCCAAAATAAAACTCTCAAACAAACCTTACAATATATATGCATCATTCACTTACCATGAATAAAAATACAAGGCAGAATCTTCTCATACCGTTCCTCTTCTTCAAGTCTCCTCGATCATCACTACGAGAAAGTCCTACTTTGCAATATGTTGAATACTGGTGCGGCTCTTCTTAAACTACTATGCGCAACATCCTAGATTTTAGAAAACCTACACATAATCATTAAACCCTAAAAGCATTAGATAAGGGTAAAATAGTCCTTAGAAAGGCGTGATCTGCATAAAGTTTGGGTTTTTGTTTTTTTGATAACAAAATTTTAGGAAAGGGTTGAGGCCACCCACGCCCCAGCGGAGCAGGCTTGTTCAAACCATGTAAACCGAGTTAAAGAGTACAAATGTCTCCACCTCCACCCAAAGATTATCATCGCTTCATGACCCTGTGATACCTCTCCCAACGCCGACTAACCAGAATCAAATCCCCTCCCTTTAGGTGAGAAAGTCTGACATCTTCGCCAGTTGAACCCAAGAACGAGGAGTCATAAAGTTTGGGTTTTTTTTTATACAAGGCGATAGGGGAGGGGGGATGGGATCGAACCCAGGACCTAGGAAGAGAAATGAATCTCAATACCACCGCACTACTAAGTAGTCAGATAAAGTTTGGGTTTTGATTGCTGAAATACTAAAAAGGGGGCATTTGAAGGCCCATAGGATGCCGAAAAAAGGCCCAAATAAGTATTAGAATTATGCCTAAGTGGAGACCAACGTTTTTGGGTCGATTTGGCATAATTTCCACTCACTTAAGCCCATAGGACTTTAGTTTTCTAGAGCCTAAAAGAGGACCTGTATTATCTTAGTTTGTCTAGGGCTCTAGGCAAAACGTATTCTACAACATCATTCGCAAAAGTTTGAGAGAGGAAAGAGGAAAGAGGAGCTCTGCTAGGGTTTTGTGGGAGAGACTTCTAGAGGTTTTTCTTCTTTGATTAAGGTATTTTAGAGAATCTAAGCTAGGGTTTAAATTAGGAAATTTTCTATAATATTTGGTTCAATGCATTGGAACCCCAAATTGATGATATCAAGATGTTAGACTAGCTTAGTCTAATATGCTCCATTGAATTAAAACATCAAATCCAGCTTAGTTCTTTATTATTGTTTCCTACTCGTAGTAAATTATGAGCAACTGAGAAGATAAGTTTTGAGTAATTTTATAAGTAAGATTAATTAAGGTTTATTCTCATTTATCTGTAGTTTAGCTTGCACTTTTGAGAGAATGACTTTTCTCAGTTGCAATTTTATAAGTAAGATTAATTAAGGTTTATTCTCATTTACTTTACGTATCGGTATTGTTTGTGGGAGTTTACAGAAAACTCCTTAAAATGATAATAAATAGATTTGTTATGCCCCTTACTATATTTAGACCCGAATCTGCCATGTGGGACTTACTTCTTTAACCCCTTAGGACTTGATACAATTGTTTGCTACGAACGTAGAGAAAACCCTAAGTTTTGATCCCATATTTTGAAAATGGTGCAACTATGACATGACACTCACTACGGTGAATGATTTGCTCGTCAAAGCGAGTTGAGGTAAAACTCACCCCAGTGAGTAGCATACTCACCGAGGTGAGCGGGGTGTTTCTCAAGCCGGAAGTGACACACTCGTCCAGGCAAGGGGCCTTGTGAGTGCAAGTAGTGGTATTATTTTATGATGTCTTTGATCTTACTATATAATAATTTGTGTATCTTGAATATGCAAGCATGTGATCCTTCATTCTCATTTATTTACTACTCCCTCCGGTCCTAATTATAGGAACTATTTACCAGAATTTGGAGAGATTAAGAAGAGAAGTTAAATTAGTTAATTATAAATATGTTTCAAAAATACCCCTACTTAAAATTGAAAATTACATCAAGGCCAGTAATGGATGATATGAAGTTGAGATTTAAAAAGTGCAGGCCAGTAATGCGCATGCAGGCTTAGGAATGAAGAGAAGCTCTAATAGTTATCACGTGATATTCACAAAATTTATGTTTACTCTTTTAATTCTTTACTGTAGTAGATCCCCAAATCAAAATGACAGCGATTAAAGCAAACATAAATAAAGGAATATTAAAAATATTGTTTTCAAAAATACTTTTAAAATAATATTAAAATTATTTTATTTAAAAATAAAAAATAAAGTAGAATATCTCACTTGATAGAATATAAAGCGTGTTGTTAAATTAATTATTGTGGAAGAAGTATTAGTAAGGGTAATATGGGAAAAATATGACAAAAATTGTTCAAAATTATTTTATTAAAAAAAGTATAATTTATGTGTATATGAAATTAATGAGTTACAAACATTATTTACTTTATAAAATATATAGGTATATTATTAAATTATTGTTGTCTTTAATTATTATTGAGAAAGTATAGATAGGGTATTATAGGAAACAATTGACAAAAAGTTAAAACTTTCTCTTATAATTATGACCAAAATCAATTCCAAAATTTGCTCTTATAATTAGGATGGGAGGGAGTATAAATTATATAAACCTCTTTTCTATTTTCAAACACATATGAACTTCTCTTAAAAATTAAAATATGTGTTTCATTAGTTTGCTTTCCTTCTAGTTTTGAAATTGTTTCCATCCGTCCAGCTATTAATTGACTATTAAATCATATTATTTACCCATCATTTTTACCAAAATGTTCTTCCTTGACATAAATATTACCTAATAATTATTTAATCACATATTTTTATCCAAGATTAATAAAAATAATTTTTAATATATATATTTTCATCCTGTTAAATTGATCACCATATATTACAAAGTTAATTAATTTTATAATTATACATTCTTTTTTTCAATTAATTTAAATATTTGATCTCATTTATTAATTAAAAATTATTTATAGAGAAATATTTTAAATACATATGTTGGCTAAAATATTTAGCAAACATACACACACACACACACACATTATATATATACTCAAATAAATTATAGAATTATAATATGGTGGTATAATTTTGTGATCCTGATATTATAATTTTATAATTCATAATTTTTAAAAAATTACTCAAACTGTCAATCAAGTTGTTAATATTTTTCACATAAAAACTTACCTAATTTTTTTATATATCAATTTAGCAAAAATATTGAATAGATCATTTAATACTTTAAATGTATGACAAATCTGGAGGATGGCTATAGTATTTTACCCTTAAATGTATGATAAATCAGAAGCACGGAATATGGAGTGGAATTTGCAGATTGTTTCTTCTCCATTAGATCATGTCTGCTCCTCCTTGACGTTGGACCTGGAAAGATCACTCCTCTACGTCTGACCAGGTTGTTAACGCCTATTTGCCATGCATGTTCTGTCAATATATAGAAATAATAATGTAATACCTGAAAATTCCTATTTAATATAAATATCATATTTTAGTGAATAATTAGTGTAAAAATGAAGGTAAATATGTGTCTCAAATTATTATAATTAGTTGATTATAACTTAAGGCAAATTTCCCTTGGAATCAAATAAACAAAAGGCAAAATATAAGATTAAGATTAGGGATCATAAAATGTGATATACTTAACACATAAAATAATAGTTATTATATAATCATGAGAGACAAGAAAGTAATATGAAAACACTTAAATAAATTAAAGGAATTTAGCAAAAGAAATTGGGTAATTAAAGTTGCACTAATTAAAGATCAATTACATAATTACTTAAATTAATTAAAGGACATTGAAGTGCTTGATTAAAGAATTAATAAAGCTCCTCAAATCTACCTTTTTAGTCAAATGACGTCTAGCCTAGGGATTAAGTTTGGATGTGATTTATTAAATAATTAAGATTTGTTGCTAATAATATATATAAAAAAAGACAAAAACAAAACACACACACACTTATAGGATTTTCTTCTTTCTTGTCATAAAATGAAATCATCAATTCATTTTTATTAATGAAATACACATTAATGGTTGAATAAAGTTGGGATGTCGGCATGCACTTCAATGGCTAGGATTTAGTTTCATAAAGTGCAATTTAATCCAAGGGTTAGGGTGAAAGTTGGTCATATTTAATTACCAATTAGGTCCTTGATTTTCCTCTATAAATAGAGAAGTCTCCCTTCACAAATTCTTCACACCATCACCAAAAATACCTCTGATCCTTTGATTAAAAGAGTGAGAGTTTTCTTGGAGCTAGAAAGAAGGAGCAAGGTTCTTCAAGGGTAAGTTCCTAGTTCTTGAGTTTAGTTTTTTAAATTCATAGTTAGTTTATGCTTTGATCTTAAATCTTCAAGAGCAATTTTATTTTCATGTTTTTATGGTTAAAAATAGCTTTATTTCGAAAATTTAATGGGAAATATGTTGAATCAAAAATTTTGGAAGTTGAAGATCAAAGTAGCGAAGTTCTGGCGAAAATGTTTTGGTTAGGAGTTCCGGGAGTCAGTTTCATAAAGGCCATGATCTTATGTTGAAAATGAAGTTATTAAAATCTGAGGTTTTTCATGGTTAAAGTAGACATATAGAGCTTTCCAAATATACCCAGTATGTGTCATTTTGAGTTTTGTGCAAGGAGATAAAAATTCCTAAAGTTAGGCTACGTTTTTCTGGAATTGTTCTGGGCAGAGGTTGAAAAAGGAAAACCTGGGAATTTTTTGATGATTCTGGGTAAAAACCAGTATTTTTCCTCAAAAATAGACATTCCAAGAATTCTGAATAATTTTACGGATCCTCGTTTTGATTTTTGTAGAATTAAATATGATTTTACAAAGTTAGCGAAAATTCTGCCCGAAATGCTGAAATCAGCGTTTTTTTGAGAAATAAAGGGATATAATTGGAATAACAAATCCACCAGGGGTAAAAAGGTCTATAGTGGCTAGAATATCTCTTAGAATATTATTTATAAGGGAATAATGCAGTGATACTATTATAGGCTATCCGAGAAAACGTACCGACAGATAGACGTACCGCTATCCACACAGACTAAGGTACGAACGCGTACTGTAACATTAACTCTGATGCTTATTGTATGCTTATATGTGATAGAGTATTTCATAGAGTCATGGACAAGACTTTGTCTTGGACGTGCACCATGACTAAGACTCGGTCTTAGATCGCTACTTATACATTCAGCTTTATGCGGATTATAATCTTGATAACGCCGTAAGATTGTTTTCCTAGCGCTGAAGACACGAGGAGCTGTCGTGGCACTGGTTAATGCAAACGTGGATAGACTTTACATGTGTTATGTGCTATGTACTGTTGTGTTGTTATAACCTTATATTTGTTGTGTACTATATATGGTTAATGCTGTAATGTTATGAATATCTGTTATACATATATTGCTTTACTTGAGCATGAGGTTCACCGTTACCTGAGGTCCGATGGGCATTGGACCTCGCTCTTACCATAGCTTCGGGGTCCGGAGGTCCGAGGACCGAAGACAAGGGTAGCAAAGCACGCATAAAGACCGGGCCGGAGATTTAGTTGTATTTTGGGATGTATATTGCTAATTTTTGAATTATGGGATAAATGTACTGTTATTATAACCAGCCAGATACACCACGATTAACATTTTTAATACTTATCAGTTACTCACTTATTTGCTCCGATGCTCTACTCTGATAAAAATACAATATTCCACTTTTCAAAAATGAGGTGTTACAAATAACAATAATAATCTCGTCGTCTCGTCGTGCCTTCTTTCCCAGGATAAAGTTATACTGATTGAGCGTACTATTAAACTTGGGCTGGGGATTTTTTTGATGGCATGCCAACACTTTGGTGACGCCTTTATAGATTATATTAATTACAAAGGTTGATGGTCTTGCCAAAGTGAGTTGGCATAGATGGTAAGGATTTGTTCAAGTCCCAAGGGATGTGTGTTCGATCCCCGCCGTCGTTGGGACTCCTTTGATAGGTGATCTCGTAAGTCCCCATTAAGTGCTCAAAGAGCCCGGGGCCATGCCCTGGCCTTGGTGGGGGACTGATGTCGAACCCCTCTAAAACTTTTTCATATCAAAAAAAAAAATTGATGGCCTCTAGTCTTGTCCTTTAACAAAAATATTTCTTTAGAGTTAGGTTGCATTTGGATGGGCTTTTTATTTTGTATTTTTTAAAAAGTCCTTTTTAAAAAAAAAAAAAAAAAAAAAAAAGGTACTTTTTTGTTATTTTATGTGTTTGGATGGGGGCTTTTAAAAAAAAAGAAGCAAAAGTCACAAAAAAGCCCAAACTTCTCCTTTTTTTTTAAGCTCCAATTTGAAGCTTAAAAAAAATTCCATGCGGTAGATGAGAGAGAAAGTAAAACAAGTGACCGGTTATTTTGATTTGTGGAGAAAATGACCACAAATGCCCGGAAATTTCGCGCCGTATGTCTCTCCTTCGCCCCATTGCGTGTTCGCCCCGATGAGAGTCTCTCCTTAGCCATCGCCCGTTCGCGCCGTGACTACTCCTTCTCCTTCGCGCCAGTTCCCGCCGTCTCCTTCTCCTTCTCTTTCTCGTATCAAAACATTCGCACACGAAGTTTGTTTGTTGCGGGATTTTACAATTTGTTTTCCTTTACACTTGTTCGTAAATTCTTTGTATTTTCCTATTTTGATTAAAACTTCGCCCCACCCTCTTGTCCTCACCCTCCCCGAACACCTACGATTAGGTGGGTCAACCAATTCAATTCACGTTTCGGGTTTATTGGCTAAAGATGTTCGATCGTGTTATTCCTAATTGAGCTTGTTGTTTAGCTACTGCACTTGCTCTTCATTTGCCGTGATTTCTCTATTTTAGCACTGAAATTTGTTCTATGCAATGTTTTTGCCTGAGATTTTTGTCCTGCATTGTCTCTGTCTGGTATTTGTGTGTGCTGCTCCTTAGCATTTTGGTATTTGTGTGTCATATGTAGTTTCGGTTGCTCTCCTTCTGTTCTTTCAATTTTGTTCAAGTCAGTATTAAGTTTGCTCTCCTCTACTGGTATTTTGTACAATTGTACTCTGTAAGAGAAACTTATCTTTGCTTTGCATATCTGGAGGATATTCGTGTTGGGCTTGAAGGGTGACTGGACAAACCAAAAATTGGAAACTATGATTAATGGTTAACCATTCTGTGTATGCATATTTTTGCGCTGAACCTAAAGAAGTTAGGGTGAGGTTAAGCTGTTGCTCTGGTGGACGGGGAAGAGCCTGAACTACTGACTTTGGATGGTTTCTCTGTGATGATTATAATATGGTCTCGAAATCTTATAACTAGCAAGAGCTGAACTCCTTTTGTTGAACATGAGTGCTAGGTCCTGTCACCTTTGTGTTGGACTAATTCTAGGTAGGTTTGGATTTATCTGATGGAAGTTCAAGTGGTCGTAGCTCTCTTGAAAGTGGCATAATCTATTAGCTATTGATGTCATCTCTCAATGCTAATGGGAACTTCAATACACCATAGGAGTTCTACCTTTAACTTTTTCTAAAGCCTTTACTACCTATAACAACAAAAAGTCATAGTGGAATAACACCGTTAGATAATATACACTTTCTTCAAACACCGAAGATGCAGTCAAAGAAACAGCTCTTCATTTGGTCATATCATCATTAGGTTGTCCGATGATTGATCATCGTGATTCAGACAAGGTGGTTGATGATTGCTTTGTCGTGTAGCCGACATGACCCTTCTTGCCGATGAAATGAGAGTGTGAATTTTCGTACCAAGTGTTGTTACTAAGATATATATTCCAAAAGGAGAGAATAGCTTTTTGCTAAAGTTATTTATCTTTGAAGATACCGTTAAAATTCTGAACAACTCGGGGGCTATTACTCCTCGAGAATAGCTTTTTGCATAGGAGGAATGTGGAGTGGAATATCGGGAGCTGTTTGGTTTGATTTTCTTCTCTCTATCTCCTCCATACATTTCCTTTCTCTTGATGCATATAGTAGTTAGTTGTGAGTAATAATATACAATGGATCGAATTGTGTTGATGCCTTCTATAGGCTTTCTGATTTTTTTTTGGGGGTCGGGTTATGTACATGTTGAGTGGGTTTATTGGGTGGCCCATTTGAATAGGTTCTCAAGTATTTGCTGGGGATATGTTAGTATCCAGATGTCTTTTTATGAATACTTTGATCTACGGACTCTGCCTAACATATGATACTCATGCATATATGATATTTCGGAAGCTTTATGCTTCTATTGTGCAACTTTATTGTGGAAGGAACTCATTTTTATTATTCATGAATCTGAAGGGCATTTATCTCCAATTTACTGCCTTTGAGTCGTCATTTTTTTTTTATTCAAGTTACCTCTCCCCAAGCTTTTTGATTAATCATACGTACACTCCATTCTCTTGTCTCTGAGAGTCCAGTCATCATTTTCCTAAACATTTGGAATTGTAGCTTTTATTTACTATCCCACCATTGATTTGTAGCCTTCAAATGACTATAAGCAATTGGCATAAAAAATGTTATGTAAATATTAAAGAGTTGGTGTTACACATGGATTTTAACTGCATATTTAGCTAGGATCCTTGCTTTTGGTTAGATGAAAAAGCGGTTTGATTATTTTTGTTACTGTCAGATTGTGATCTTGGTATGATTTTGTACTATAAGGGGAAAAAAAAAGAAATTTAGCCATTTTCTGATCCACACCAAGAGCATCAGAGTATTATCACGTTTGTGATAATGATTAATGGCTGTTTTCATTCCCCTGCTTTGTTCTGATGTATACATTTCTCAAACAAGTCCTAAATAATGAGTGCTATCTGTGGCATGTAGTGTTGCCTATATTGCTTGTCCTTTTTCTTATTGAGTTTTTATATCCTCCTTGCAATTAAATTCGTTTACCAAAGTATATGTACGTCCAAATGATTTGTTTTTGTTGATTTGGAATTTTTCTCTCTTGAATATATAATGTTTGATTTTGTGCATGTTCGTATAAAAACAGCATATCACCTCCTATGTACTCTGTGTTCATTGCTGGATTGTTTTTTCCCTTAAAAAAAAGCATACCTTTTATGATTTGAATTGAAGTTTCCTGCTACTAGTGTGCCACACTAATGGTAAACTTTTGCTAGTGATTTATTTTCTGCTGATTGCTCATTTTGAATAGTTTGCAGTCTAGTTAACTTCATCATGGTTCTGTTTTTGGGTTCCATGATTTGCAGCGTCTTTAGTTTCTGTCTTTGAATTTTCCAATTTATATATGTCTTCCAATTTTAGTTCCCATCCAAAGCCTCTTTCTTGAATTGTTATTTCTAAAGTTGTTTTTGTCAACTAGCTATTTTTCATGCTGCAATTTTTCTGAATCACTACATGTTGCTGACTCTTGGTTGAAGCAACACGTGTATACATATTTATGCTAGTTTTAACTATTCCTTCATTTGAGTTTAGAATGGCAAAAAGTAGCTCGTATAACATCTACACAAGAAACAATTGTTCAGTCTTAGAATGTTAGTGAAAGTTCTGCGAAGGCAAAATGGAATGATTCAAATACTGAAACTTTCTTGAAAGTTTGTTTATTGATATAACATCTACACTAGACATTTGTTTAGGAAAATTATGGGAACAAAGTTATTTTGTTTAGACAATATGATCATAATTGTTTATTGATATTCTTTGTTTGGTTGCACGGGATGTCGATATCGACGACACGACACGGCGATAACGATGAAAATGCAAATAGATTATATATTATGAAGAAGAAAACATTACTTGCAACTAGAGTAGTTGTTATTGCTATCTCGAATTATCGTTCTCTACATGTACACAAACAGAAAAAGAGAACATTAATTCTTTCTAGACATGGATGGGTAGAAGAATTGAAGAGAGGAAATGAAAATCGATTTTTTGAGCAATTTCGGATGAGAAAGCATGTGTTTAGAAATTTGGTGAGCGAATTGACGTAGAGGTCGAATGCGTCGTTAGCTTTTAGTAACTTGTAGTATAATGAATATTATTTCTATTTTTGGAATATGGTGCAATATGACTTCTTTTTTTAATTAATGCATTGGTTATAATATAGTAGTTGACCATTTTGAGTGGAAATTACAATTCATTAGTGATAATGAAGTTTTAAGATATTTTACATTGTTGTATACTATTTAATTTTTGTTTTTTTAGTCATTTCAAGTATATAAATTAAAAGAAATATTTGATAACAACTTTGATCTATATGGGTGTATGAAAAATTATATCAACAATTTAATTTCAATATTATTAAAATTCAATTATATTATAATTTTAAATTCAATTATTGAATATAATATTTCTAAAATTTTAACATAAGTGCTTTCTTATCCAAACGAATGTAAAAAAAAAAAAAAAAAAAAAGTGCTTTTATATGTCCATTTCAGTAATTTTACTAATAAAAAGTACTTCTCTATTTTAACATCCAAACAGCTTTTTTATTTAAAAGTGTTTTTTTTTAAATTCTGTATCCAAACGTAAAATAGTTTAATTTCTAATTAAAACACTTTTTTAAAAAGCAATGAAAAAAAAAACATTTTTAAAAAAACTCATCCAAACGGGCTCTTTGTGCCATCAACCATGACTAATACTCCTTCCGGTCCTAATTATAAACTATTTACCAGAATTTGGAGAGATTAAGGAGGGAAGTTAAATTAGTTAATTATAATTATTTTCCAAAAATACCCCAATTAAAATTGAAAATTATATCAGGGGGAACCACGTCACGTGCTTCGCAACTCGCGTCCACTGTTATCATTCTGCAAGAAAGAAGAAGCCTTCGGACAGCTCCAATAATGTTTGCAGAGCAGTGCAGGAGCGTAAATTATCTCTATCAACAGAATATCTATTTAATTGGGCATAACAAATGCAAGTTTTTTTTTTTGGAAAAAAGATAATAAAATTAACGTTTTATTAGGTTATTTTAGGGAGAAAAATTAATCACTTTAGACTGATAGATACAAAGAAAAAATGTTTTTAAAGGAATATTAAAATTATTTTATTTTAAAATAAAAAATAAACTAGAATCTCTCATTTGATAGAATATAAGCATGTTGTTAAATTAATTATTGTGGAAGAAGTATTAGTAGGGGTGATATGACAAAAATATGACAAAAATTGCTCAAAATTATTTTATAAGAAAAATGTATAATTGAGGTGTATATAACATTAATGAGTTGCAAACATTATTTACTTTATAAAATATATATTTGTATTATTAAATTATTATTGAGAAAGTAAAAATAGGGGTATTATAGGAAAAAAATTGACAACAGTTAAAACTTGCTCTTATAATTATGACCAAAACCAATTTCAAAAAAGCTTATTATAATTACCGGGGAGAAAGAGTACTAATAGGGGTTGGGTGTAACCAAAAAAAAAAAAAAAAACTAGCTCCTCATGACGTAACAAATCAAAACTCAAATACTCACTAGGAAATGTGTCCACTTTTAGTATTTTATAATGTCTCGATCAAAAGTATCTCCAATAGAAGGATATCTCTATATATCTAGCAAAAAAAGAAAAAAGAAAGATACATCAACCATTAACTTTTTGATACCAAAAATGTGTTGAATAAGTTTATTCACCGATTTTGAGTGTGTCACTGTGTTTTCGTAGATTTTCTCTTGACTGAAATCATTAAAGGACCTTAGATCTTATTATTCTCTCATATATTAAAACTAGGAGTTGGATGGCAAATTTATAAATATTAATTAAGAAATATAATTAAGTTGATTTTCCTAAAATACTTCATTCAGTCATTTGGTCCCTTGACATGTACGATATAATGAATATTATCAATTTAAGGTAAAATTGTAATCTTAATAAACAAATTAGATTCAGATCTTATATTTAGTAGTTAGTACTCCCTCCGATCCTAATTATAAGAGCTAGTTAACTTTTTTAGAGAGATTAATGAAGCTAACTAAATTAGTTGAGAGTATTTTTATTTTTATTTTTTTCTTCAAACTAAATAGTTTGACCAATAAACTAATATATAATCTAAGAAAACACAACATATGAAATAATTAAGTAACTTATTTAGCTTCCTTAATCTCTCCAAAAAAAGTCAACTAGCTTTTATAATTAGGACCGGAGGTAGTAATAAATTAAAGCAAGTTCTTCAATTATCTCCTACATTTAGGACTAGAGGAATTATGCCTTTAAAAAAAAAATCTAGTCCTAATTTGAGATTGTCCAATCTCTTAGGTCCCAAAATGAAATTAATTCTCCCTTTTAATTTTTATATATTGCGCTATTTACCTGAGCATATTTAGTGGAAATTATCAACACATCCTTTTTTGCTTGCCGTCTAGTTTGCTCTCATAATCTAATTCAATAGAGGATATGTGCCAAACGAATATATCATCCATATATTATAAGAATTGTGAATTTCACAACTTTTTATTATATTTATAAGTCATTTCCAACATATTTCACCGAAACTTAAAAATAAAAAACATTAAGCCTAATTAATTTTGCCTTAAAATTTAACAATTTTCCAACTATACCCTAATTTAATGTACAATATACACCATGAGAATAAAACATACACAATAATAAATGTAAGGTAATATTATACATTCATATTAAAAATTGAATAATTTAACTTATAAATAGGATAAAAAATTTCTCTCTACCTTAAAAATAGAACGATGATCACGGGGAAAAAAAGAGTACGGCAAGGTATATTGAATGGAAGGAGTATATCCTTTGGATTAATTCGTCTAATCCAATTAGTTTTTTTAGACTTATTTATTACTTATATGAGACAATGGAGGGAGTGAATAAATATTGTAATTATTTTTGGTCCAATAGTATACGTCTTCCCCATGACTAAGGTTATGTTTGGATAGACAAAAAAGTAGGAGGAAAATTGGGAGTGTGAATACTCAAAAGAAAACTCCTAGAATAATAATTTTATTATTATTTTTGGAAGTTTACCCTCCTAAAATTCTTTTTTCTCCTTAATTTTTTTTTCATCCAAATATAAAGTAAACCGCCTTAAAGGAGTACCAGCAATTAATACATGTGAATGAAGTTTGAGTGAACTGGTATGATTAAACAAAATTATTAAAGTGGCAAGACTCAGCCCTATAAGAAGAAAAATACAAGTTAGAGTTTTGAAAAGCAAGCTTGTTAAGGGAGATGAAAACTTTTTGCGGTATAAGCTTTGAAAAGGATTATTAGTCTTCAACCTAAAGTAATTTTTTGGAATATCCTTGAGATTTATTTATTTATTTATTTATTTTATTTTTTTTTTGGGGGGGGGGGGGGGGGGGGCGTTGTTGGTTGACTGACGTGAGAGTGCTTCGGACGATGCTATGTGCCCAGTGACGATGAGGGCAAATGCTGTTCCTGTCCCGTTTCAGTTTTTAAATTTCAAACAAGAAAGTGGATATGAAGTGAGGGCAAATTGATGCTGAGGAGAAAAGAAAGAAAAAGGGGAGAGGCCGAGAGTTTATTTTTTTTTTTGGGTCAAAAAATACAGAATATCTTATTCAATTAACTAAAAGGTTAAATGCCATTTTTAGTTCGGAAATATTCACAAATAAACTACAGTAGTCCATCTAAAAATTCCTTTTTTACCTCAATGTCGCCCCTAGAAATGTCAAAACATGTACAACATATTCCTCTAATCTTTAATGTAAAATCTGATTAACTAATTTAAATATATTAAGTATGTTAATTAAGTTAGTTAATATGATTTTTTTTCCTAAAACATCATAATCATCTTCATTAATTTTCTCCCTTCATCTCTTATCTCGATTATTGTTAAGGAAATATCAATAAAATTGTTATGGACGAGATAAATGGGCCGGAAGATAAGGCCCATTAACGTCTTCCTACAAGGACAGACCCATGATCCCATAACCCCACGATCCACATGATCTCGGATCCCATGATCCCCATCATCATGAATGATGGGAGAGGACATCGAGCAAAGCGGCCAACGAGATGAAGAGAACTCTTCCTCTATAAATAGGAAGGATCCAACAGTGCACGTACACACATTCTCCGAACCTATATACATATCGCATACACGTAACACACACCCCACGCCTTTGGGTGAAAACCCTTGTGTTTAAAGCTATGTGATCTCCTATCTATCCGGATATCCCCCGTAGATATCTGGGAGAAGACTAAAAGATCCTATATCGACTTACTAACTAACCTAAAGCTAGACATTTGTGTTCTACACCAGAACAAAAATTAATTTGAGAGAAAATAGATAAAATTGTGAAATAGGTCGTATACTTAGGATCAACAATTTTCTAATTATGTCCTATATTAAGAACCGCAGGGAAGTAGCACTTTTAAGGGTAGAGTTAGTTGACCGTTAAGGCTCATTTTAACCAACTTGGCTAGTTATTATTCATTTCTCATATTTGTTCTTACCTCAAAGCTGAGTTTCCAGCAATTCCACCAAAGGTTTCCGGCAATTCCACAGAAGGAGCAGAGAAAGATTAAGCAAATGATCTCCAATCTCCACTTGATATAATTTATTTTTGCAAGATTTTCATTGTTCTATTATCCAAGTAGCACCTACCAAAGTCTTTACATGTTTCAAATTCATTTCCTTTTTTTTTTTTTTTTTTTTTTTTTGGGTACTTTTATTAATGCATGTT
Source organism: Acacia melanoxylon (assembly GCA_019022615.1). Taxonomy (NCBI): domain Eukaryota; kingdom Viridiplantae; phylum Streptophyta; class Magnoliopsida; order Fabales; family Fabaceae; genus Acacia; species Acacia melanoxylon. The sequence goes on from JAFJYJ010000050.1 coordinate 217,383, forward strand.
GATCTTAGATAGTTTCCGGCAATTAACATATGCCAATGAACGCCTCAGGGCTTCAAGTGTGGGACAATGGCAATGCTACCTCTGACAGAAGCAAAACTTTTCAAAACTGCTTTATTATTCTCATTTTTGTTCACTAGTTTAGCTTCTAAAAAAAAAAAAAACCATCAAAAGCTTGTCCTGTAGCCACCAACCAAAAAGAATAAGAAAAATTGAGGATAATTCTAATCATCCAATGAGAGGCTTATCCAGAGAAAGCTTTATATACCTAACTATGAGGAGAAGGATGAAGTGAAGAAGAAAATGAGACAATGGAGTAAAAATTAAGCCCAAAAAAAGGAATATTCGAGTAGCCTTTTGAAGAAAAATTTGATGTGCCTGAGCAACATTCATAAATAATCAGTGTGTAAACAAAGTTTAACCAAATAGAAGAAAATCTCGACTAAACAGAACAATAAAGTCCAACTTCATGTAATTTTAATATAACGCTGTGGCAAAATTCATTGCACTCTGCATAATTAAGCCTTGAGACGTCCAAAGAACTTTTGCTTTTCCTGTGTTGTCTGGAAGCGGCCATGGCCAAACTTGGAAGATGTGTCGATAAACTTGAGCTTGATCTCCTCCAGAGCAACACGAGAAGTCTGCTTAAGGAGGGATTGGCGCAATGTGATAACTCTTTTCTTGGGACCAACACAGCATCCCTTGATCATCAGATAGTCATCCTTCACAATACCATAGTGAGGGAAGCCACCCATTGGAGTAACGTCCTTCTCAGTCCTAAAGGTCAGAAATCAAGTCAGATCAGTTCACACCCTCGTGATTATACCTATAAAATTCCAGTTAATGTTCACATTTACTTCTCATATCAAGTATGTTCACAAAGCAAGCAACTCACCTGTCAAAATCAGTGACAGCAGTGTGAGACTCATCTCCAGCTTTGCCAAGCTTGTAAACCTTCTTGTTCAACTCTGTGCGGTGGTGGTATCCATTCTGACCAGCTCTGGCAACTGTGAAAGAAACTCTGGCAGGATGCCAGGCACCAATACAAGCAACTTTCCTCAAACCCCTGTGAGTCTTGCGAGGAAGGCGGGTAACACCCCAACGAGTGACAACACCTTCATAACCTTTACCCTTTGTAACACCAATGAGATCGATCATCTCATCCTTCTGGAATATGGCATCAACAGGAACCTGCTTCTCAAAGAAATTGTATGCATAGTCCACCTTCTGTGCAATTGTACCACCATTGACCTGAATCTCCATGAGGTGTGCTTTCTTCTGCTTCAAACCTTTCATTTTCCTAATCTGAGAAATCAAGCCAGCAGTAATGTATTAGATTCAAACCTTTAAATTGCAACATGAGAGAATTAGCACGTTTGATTGTTGAAGCAAGAACCAGCAACTAAATAATATACAGAATGAGTACTAAAACTAGCAAGCTATACCTGGGTGTGAGCCAAAACACGAACAACTGACGATACTTCTTGATTTTCTCAAGCTGAGCCTGAATGCTTTTCTTCCCTTCTTCAGATTCATACTGCTTGGAGTACTTTGTGAAAGCCTTCTTCTTGGACTTGCACCAGTTCTTATAGAACCTCCGCTTCACATCCTCACTCAAATGCTGAGCCCATACAGTGCTCAATGTACGAAGGCCACGGGGAGTTTTCACATAACCCACAACTCCAACAATAACCATTGGAGGAGTCTCAATAATTGTGACAGGTTCACAGGTTTCCTTCTTGTGAAGTTCTGATACAACAACAAAAATATCAGATTAGAAAATAAGGCTGCTAAATGATGATAACTACTTCTGGAGATTAAGAGAAGGCAACAAGATTATTTTAAAACAATAAAATGAAAAATGAAAAACCAAAGATAATTACAGCAGGTAATCAAATGCAGAAACTCATGTAAATCAAAGCTGAAGTTGAAAAAGAACAAACGCACTATCAAATCCATCCGAACACTACACAAACTCTTGGCATCAGTTTCAGTGGAGCTTGCAAAACAGAAAATATGCACAATATCTACAAGTGTATTTACCAACACTAGCATCCTTAAATATCAAACTTCACTCTTTAAAGAACGCACTTCTGTTCCCTCTGAATACTGAAAACATAATTAAATCTATAGGCAAGCAACAAATTACAGAGATGAATAAAATCATATTGGATAAACATTTCTAGGCCAACAGCAATAATTAATCCTAAAACTACTTGATTGCTATAAAATTCAGTGTATTGGAACAAAGCACGTGGAAATATATGACCCTGATTCAGATCATCGTGATAAAATCTTATTGGATAAACATTTCCAGGCCAACAGCAATAATGAATCCTAAAACTACTTGATTGCTATAAAATTCAGTGTATTGGAACAAAGCACATGGAAATATATGACCCTGATTCAGATCATCGTGGAAACATCTAAGCAAATAGCCAGATACTAAATACCCAAAAAACAGCCAGATATTTGCTGACAACAGAACTCTCAAACCAAAACTACCAATGAAGATGTGTATCAATTGAATAAATAAACAAAATCACAAAACAGTGACTCACTTGACCCTGGTTTCTCGACCTCTCTTACAATGTGAGTCATGCCTGCCTTATAACCCAAGAAGGCAGTAAGCCTGGGTGGCTTGCTTGGGTCATCCTTGGGGAACGCCTTCACTGAAACAGTACAATAAACCAATCAAAATCAAAATGCCAACATAGAAAACACCCACTTGATGAACAGAAGCTCAGAACAGTCAAACCAATTCCATGATAATACTGTTATTTAGCATGGCCGTAAGAATAATAAACTAAAGGAGAACATTATAAGGCTATAACAGGATAGAACAACTTTACTACAATAAAATGATACCTTTTCCCCTGTGACGGGCAGCACGCTTCCTGGGAAGAAATCCCAGAGAACCATGCCTGGGGTGCTCGAACTTCCGGTGCGACATCCTTCTCCTATATTGAAGAATAAGCATTCATCCAGATGAGAAAATCAAATCATGAAAGTCAGACCATACTAACTGTAGTGTATCGCTAATCTGGGTCTCGCAATCACATTAACAACGGGAAAATGCAATAACTGATGGTAAATCGAAAACAAAGGCATATGAAAATCATATTAATAGCAGCAAATGTGAATGATATGAATGTTTACGAATGACATTAAAGAAAGATATGTAACGAAATCCTCATTGAGACGGATAACGTGCACAGGTTAAACGATGGTCAGGAGCATTGATAAAGAAAAAGAAAGTAAATTATAAGCATAACGTAACACTCGTAAACATGAATGTAGAAAGGAAAGAATCAATGGGGGCGGAGTAAAGGAAGAAGGACCTGAGGTTGCTTCTGCGGCGAAGTGGTGAACCAGAGCCAAGAAGCTGCACTTAAAACCCTAGTACGCGATTATATATATTGGGAAAAACTGTACGCCCGGTTATTTAATTAGTCCACATGCCCATAGCTTACATACTTTTTATGGTCGGGCACAATTTTTAAATTTTTTATTTATTGTATTTATTTAGATTTAAATTATATGCGGTTCACGATATATTTTTTACATGCAGTATCTCAAATTAATAGAAGTATGACTCATGAACACATAAGAAACATGTAAGCTATAGGCATGTAATGTAACGCGACTCTTACTTGGGATGGATTTTTCCCCTTTTAGAATTTTGTAGTATGTTTATGGCTTAGGTGTAGATTAAAGTATATATTTAGTTTTTTATGTTTGCAATAAAGTTTATTTTAATGTACAATTAAACTACATATGCTTACATTTTAATCTTTTTAAATTTTAATGTTTCTTTATATTTAAAAATAAATATAAATAAGTAAAAATAAGACAAAAACACGTGTCTTGTCTTCTTCTTCTTTGACAATCCACCAGCTCCTACAAACCCCTGTTAGGCTGTTATATAACCAAATCCTTCCATTTCTTTTACCCACAACATTTGGATCTTTCGTCTACCTGCAAGATCATAAAGCAATCGTTGGTTTCTTTTACCAACATATGGCAAGCCTTGGCTTGAAAGGTTCAAAGTGCTACTACAAAGACAATTAAGTCATAGGGATTAGATCCCTCCTCTATCGAATGTTGATCCAAACGAACTGTTCTTTGCACCATCAGGCACAAGAATGAATAGGTCCATCAAAATTTGGGAGTCTCTAGCCAAAATATATCAACACATTCAAGACAAAAATACATATTGATGCTCATGGTGATAGCAGAGAGCAAAACGATCAATAAGATATAAAACAAAAAGTATCTTTTAGTCTTTTAAGTTTCTTAATCATCTTTTGGCCCCTTAACTTTATAAAGATATCTTTTGGCCCCAAAATTTAACACCGTTAATATTATTAACAAAAACGCCGACGGCTTAACTCAAGTGATGATTAATAACATTTAATTACACAAATTTTATATATTTTTCAATTTACCATATTTTTAATTTAAGTTTAATAGTATTTAATTACACAATCATCATTTAAAATTACATTATTATCACTTGATTTTGAATTTTCCGTTAGCAAAATTAACGATGTTAGAATTATAGGACTAAAAGTTTACTTTATAAAGTTAAGGGGCCAAAAGATATACCTTACGTAAACTTAAAGCGACTAAAAGATACTTTAAACCAAGATATATAAAGAAGAAAGACTTAACGAATGAGTCCGCCATTTCTGTTAAGTGAGCCTAAGTGTTAAGTTGAAGGACAAAAAAATATACGTATTAAACATAAAGGATTAAAATGAACTATAATGTAAATATCAAAGATTAAACATATACTTTAGAATTTCGTAGTAAGTTTATGGCTTACGGATAGGTTAGAGTATATATTTAGTTTTTTATGTTTTTATTGAGGGAGGTGTAAATTATTATAAAATATAATATATAAAAATTAAAATAGAATGATGGAATAGAATTTTTATGATAAAAAATAATATGCTTATAATCATCTTATTGCAATTGTATATAATAAATGTAATTTAATTGATTTTGATTTTAATTGGATGTTGTGACAAAATTAAAATTGGTATAGAGGGATTTGGAGGGAAAGGGATGGAAAGGAAAATTTTTATCAATTATTTTTTTAAAAAAAAAAAAATTGAAGATTGGGATTACAAAATTTTAATAAAGAGAAAATGTAAGATAAAAAAATTAGTAAAATTAATTAAAAAATCTTAACCTCACTTCTCTCATTTTTTTTTTTTTTAAAATCCAACTCAAAAAAAAAAAAATCCCTCCACCCACTTTCCCTCCCCTCATACCAAACAAGCCCTTAATATTTTGTGAAAATATTGAAATTTCACTTTGAAGTTTGAACATTTCACGACGTGGTTAGGAGTGAAAATTTTCTTTTCTTGGGTGTTACCTTGTACAAAAGTATGACCTAGCCTGAAACCTATTAAGAAAAACCTGAATTTTCTTTTTTATATTTTTTTTTCAATTTTCAATTTTTTAAGGGAAAATTCTAAATAAATACCATTTGAATTTACAAAATCTCTAGAAGTCTGTCAAATTTGTAAAAAGACTGAGAGGTACCAAGGACCTATGAAGGATATGCAAATTCGGGTGAAATTATCTTTTTGCCCTTACTTTTAAATAAATAAATAAAAAATTCCCTCACCGGAGGGCCGTGGCCGGCCGGGCTGCGGAGGACCACCGTGGCCAGACGCCGGAGAGCGGATCCGCCACGACCACCGTGGGGGTGGGGTTTTTTCAAAAACCAAGACAAATACATTGAAAGTGTGGGGGTGGGGTTCGAACCCCCCACCCCCACAGAGAACCAAGTTGGTTCCTTCATTTTATATATATATATATATATATATATATATATATATATATTCTTCTTAACATTTTTTCAACGTAATTACAAATCCCGAAACGAGACGAGAATTACAAATCTTAAAAAGAGAATTACAAATCAAACGAGAATTACAAATCCCGAAACGAGAATTACAAATCCGAAATGAGAATTACAAATCCCGAAATGAGAATTACAAATCCCGAAACGAGAAATCTTCTTAACATTTTCATTTTTGTAATTCTCGTTTTAATTTGTAATTCACGTTTCAGGATTTGTAATTCTCGTTTCAGGATTTGTAATTCTAGTTTCAGGATTTGTAATTCTCGTTTCAGGATTTGTAATTACCGTTGAAAAAATGTTAATAAAAATATATATTTTTGTCGATGTATATATATAATGAAGGAACTAAGTAGCCCAAACTTGATTCTGTGTGGGGGTAACCCCACCCCCACACTTTCAATGTATTTTTTTTTTGTTTTTTAAAAACCCCCCCCCCAAAAAAAAAAAACCCCCACCCCCACGGTGGCCATGGCATGGCTGCCGGCCGGGCATCTAGCCTCCGGGTCATTGGTGGTCCTCCTCCGATGACCCTTTGGTGAGGGCAATTTTTTTATTTATTTAAAAGTAAGGCGAAAATGTAATTTCACCCGAATTTGATATCCTCATAAGTCTTTGCACCTCTCGTCTTTTTACAAATTCAATGACACTGGGGGTTTTGCAAATTCAAATGGTATTTATTTGGAATTTTCCCATTTTTTAATCTCTTTTCTTTTTATTTTTCAACTCTCTTTCTTTTCCATTTTTTATTATAATTGTTTTATTTTATATAATTTTATTTCTAATTTTTAATAATTTCTTTTACTCTAATAAATCATATTTTGGGTAAATTCTTGTTGTCAAACTAATTACATGATAAAATCTATTTATCACAAAATAATTATTTGTTAATGATAATTAAATCATAAAAATAAAAATCATGATGTTACATTTAACACATACTTTCTACACAATTTTGCATAATATTATAGCACTATGAGAAGCTCTGGCCGTAATAGACTTAAAAAACTTAATAGCAAGGCTAGACCTAAAATAAGTCTTGAAAAAAGTTTAGGTCCACTCTTATTTTTAAATAGGTCAGGCCAAGCCCAATGCAAGCTAATCACACATCAAATGGCTATAAATTTGTTTAGATTAAATTTAACAGTTTAAATTAAATATATAAGTAAAATACTCTAACGACCCTCTACTTTGCTTTAAATATACAAATATCTCCTCTATTTGAAAAACTCATATAGACCTCCCTTAAAATTAAAATTTATGTTATATAAACCCCTTTTATACTTTAATATTATATTTTCATCCACTCAAACCGATTAGTTGACCGTTAAGTTTGACTTTTGAACTTTTGTTTTACCAAAATATCTTTCTTTAACATTATAATTATTTTAATATATATATATATATATATATATATATATATATATATATATATATATATGTGTGTGGGGAAAAAATTATATCCCAAAATTCTAATATGTTAAAAAATTATGAATTTTGAGATAATAAAATTTATAATTTAAACTTTTTACCATATTTATTGAAATTTATTTATGTGTAGTTCCTTAAATGACTAAATATATGTATATATATATATATCAAACACATTTTCTTTCTATCAAATATAATAAACTATATATGTTTGAGAGTTGGTGTTAAGTCATTTAAACATATATTTTAATATTTTTTTCTACAAACATTTAAAAAACTTACTCAAAATTTTAAAAGTTTGTAATATTTACAAGTTGTCAGTTAAAATTTAGGCTTTAGCATTAACATCAAATTAGTAAATAAATTTTATTTTTATATAAATTATAATTAAAAAACTATATTTTATAATCTTTTTAGAATATTCTTAAGCGAGTTAACGGTTTGGACTTAAATGTATATTTTCAAAATAGAAAGTAGGCCGGTGTAATTAAGGCAAAACATAATGGTGGTTAGACTATTTTTTCCCCCACATACATATATATGTGGGAAAAACACTTCTCATGTTGTAAGAGAAGTGTTTTCTCATGTCACACACACATGAAATGGTGGGACCCACACACATATATATATAATTAGCATTATATATATATGGGTCCCACCATTTTATGTGTAGGAGAATCTTCTTCTTCTCATGCGACATGAGAAGTTTAAACCCTTATATATATTTGTTTAAATAATTCTAATGTTAAAGAAGGGTATTTTAGTAAAACAAAAATTCAAAAGTCAAACTTAACGGTCAACTAAGAATTTAAGTGGATGAAAACATAATATTAAAATATAAGAGAGGTTTGTGTAACATACATTTTAATTTTAAGAGAGATCTATATGAGTTTTTAAAATAGATGAGAGGTTTGTATAATTAAAGCAAAATAGAGGGGTTGTTAGAATATTTTACTCTAACTATAAAGAGTGTCAATAGTTTCATTACACTTACAATGATCATGACCATCAACAATTAAAAAAAAAAAACAGAAAGAAAGAAAGAAGCTGATATACAACAAAACTTAAATGTAAATGAGAGATATAAAATGTAATGTATTAAAATAAATTGTGTTATTAGCAACAATGTGAGTTAAAATCACATAATTAACTATAAATCATAAGTGTGAAGAGTGAGTTAGAATATTAGCAGTATCGATAGCTGAACAACCATATCAGAGTACATAGCTAGAAGATTTGCAGGTCTTGGGTAATAGCATGCATATTGATGAAAAAGTACACCTAAGGCCAAATTCGCTCCAACAAATGAGGGAACTTTGCATGACATCCTTTGCTGAAATGTAACCCCATAATGTAAGGATCTAGATAACATCTGATATTGAGATTTGAGATACACTCCATCCATTAGTTAAAACACTCAAAATGGAGGAAAATAACAGTACAACCCATCTGTATAAACTATCAAATAGGAGTTTTATTAATTAATCAGATTAAAAGAAATACAAAAAAATCACCCTGATCTACTTATTTTGAATTACAAATTGCATTTTTGTTATGTATAATTTCCCTTGAAATCTCCCTCATGTCCAAAGCACCTTTGACCAGGCCACTGCCTAAAAAACGTTAGTATTGACCATCAAACGCTTAGGTCGACTGGTAAGAGGTTGTCTTAGCTTAACCACGGGTCTTGAATTCGAGACGTGGGAGTGCGGCGTGCGTGGGTGGTAGAGGCTTTCCCCAAAAGGGGCCAACTCGGTCTCGATCGGATTAGTCGGGGCCGTTGATGTGCCCGAAAGATAGCTACCCTGGGACACCGATGCTTTCTACGCAAAAAAATAAATAAATAAATTAGTATTGTATTTGTCAATATCCTATTCCTCACTTAATAGTAAAGCTGCTAAGTAAGGTAAATGTCATGATTCAGGGAATAGGTATAGAAAAGAAAATCATTTCCAATACATCCCTCAGGAAAATCTGTTATTACCTCTTGCACTTTCCTCATAAAATCTTTCTCTATCAACTTTCCCTTTGTTGCTATAATAAAATACTGTTATTAGCTGTAATACCCGCATATTTATTTATCTGAAATATTACATTTTGGTAAATAAATTGGCTATTTATGATAAGTGAAATTATTGTTGCAAGACTTGTGTTATTATAGTCTACGTTTCTAGGATGAGTTCTGTGGGAAATTAGAGAATTTAAGGGCCAAAGTGCCAAATGACCAAAATACCCCTGGTATGCAAAATGACTTAGGAAAATTGTGAAAAATCCTAGAAGGCAATGAAATAATTATTTGAGTTAGGAGAGTATATTATCTCTAATTGTGATAATTTGATAAATTATGAGCTTGGAGAAATTGAATAAGAATGCTCAAAAAGTATTATAATTACCATAATACCCTCTCAAATTCTAGAATAATGCGTAAAACATGGAAACGAGAAATGTCGGTGCTAGAATTATGAGGTAATGAGGAATTCTAATTAAGAAAATTATCAACTAGTGATAATAAAGTAGTTAAGTGATTTACGGCTAATTACTTAAGCATAAGTAAAGGAAATTCATAAGTAATTTTGTAAAACCCTAAAATTAGTGGTTTTTGGCTTAAAATTAGTAAGAACATATCTAGTAATTAATTGGAGAATTTTGTGAAAAATAAGTGAGTTTAGGTATTTTTAAGCCTAAATACAAGAATGGACCAATTAGGTAATTTTGTGAAATTTTTGGAAAAATTGGAATAAATAAATAAATAAATATAAAATAAATATAAAATAAAAATAAAAAGGGTCCAGCCGAAAATTGGAAAGAAAAAAAAAATAGAGATAGGAAAAATTTTAAATATCATGATATTTTTGTAAAGTTGTATTATTATATAATATAATTAATCATAGTGAATAGTAATGGAATAAATAGGAAACGGATCCTATCTAGAAAACCAGGAATAGGAATTCTAAGGTCAAGGTAAAATATTGATCAGTGAGTTTTTACCTTCAAGTGACCTCTTCCGGAAGTTAATTCCGAGGTCGGTAAGCGCATTTGCCTAATAAGACGAAATAGGGAAAAATGCGAGATAGTTACATTTTGGATTTGAAGAAAATAAATTATAACTCAACATCCGGAGATGAGTTTATAATTATATAGACATATTTGGAATCAGTGAATTTTTGTCCGGAAGTTGATGATTCCGAAAACGATTTTCAGAACCGAACGCGCCGGACACGTTTTTCGAGAAAACTTCAACTCCGTTGGAACCCCGTAAGGGACCGAAATCTAAGTTAAATTAGATATTATTGATGAGGAAGAGAAGATCTTCAAAGTTATGAATTCAGAATTTTGAGATTTTCTCGAGATTACGCGAAACGGACACCGATCGGGGGAAATTCTATCGGGGAGGGCATAAAGTAAGCTTGAGTCACCATTCTTGGACCAATTGCTTGCTGCCACATCACCCCTATGTCGACCAAGAGCTTCCCATGGACAAGAATTAACCACCAATTAGTCTTGATTTTACATGGTTATAAGGTAGGGAAAAATTACAAGATTTGGAATGTGGAAATTACCAAAGAGGCACAAATTTTGCCTATATAAAGGCATGAGCACCTCTTGGATTTTCACATCCATTCTCAAGCTAGAAACCGAATCTAGAGGGAGAAAGAAGAAAGAGAAGCTCTGGAAAAAATTGTGAAGAAGTCTTCAACGGGTAAGTTCTTCGGTCTTAGCTTTTAAGTTCTAGTCTTTAGTTCAGTAGTTGGTAGAAATGTTAGTTAGATTTTAGTAAGTAGGGAATGAGATTCCTACTATTGTTTTTAAGCCTCATTGCATTGAAAGATGCTTGACGAGGTAAAAACTTGGTAGGGATTGAGTTCCTGAAAAGTGAAAGATAGAGTAGCGAAGTGCTGGCAAAATTCCGCCAAATTAGGGGTAGAAGGGCAAAATGGTAATTTTTACCTAAAATGCCAGTTATGATGTCAAATCACTAATGAAAGTGATATTACTCTTATAGGGCATCGAAACTCGATTTCCGCGTTCTGTTGTCCGACGTGCCGTGAACATTTCACGTTTTTCCGTAAAAAGTACGTTTTTCGCGGAAGTACCTAACGTCGTCAACGAAGGTACGGACGCGTCGTAACACTAATCTTGTGCTGCTTAAATGCATATATGTGATAGATACGTTCGTAGACCGATATACGTAGCGGTTTTACACGGGTTATAGTCATAATAACGCCGTATGTTTTTCTAGCGGCGAGAACACGAGTGGTATCGTGGCACGCGGTGAATAGTGCAAGTGTTATTGTTGTTTTACATCGTGGGGCTTTACATACCGCGTAATGCTTATGTTTTGTCGGCATAATGATCATGCATCTCGCCGTATGCTTATGTAGTGAGATACTTTGTTGTATTGTCTAGAATACGTTATCTCGTATACTTTTGTATTGTTTGGGTTTGAGATTAACTTGAGTTACCCGAGATTCAATGCGGTGAATTGAATCTCGGCTATAGCTTCGTGGATCCGGAGGAATACGGATCAAAGATCGAGGCAAGCAAAGAAGTAGACGTGCGGCCCGAGAGACTTATCTATCTTTACCGCTTTCGCTTATTCACTTTCAAACTCTAGGATTAATGTAATCATTATAATGTTACACCGTGGTTGATGTTTGTTATGAATCAGTTACTCTTTCGCTCCAATGCTCTACTCTGATTGAAAAAAAAAAAATTCCGCTTTAAAAATCTGGATGTTACATTAGCCATCCACAAAGTCAAGAAAAAATTGATTCAACAATATGATGGGTTTTTCATTTTTTTTCCCCAAAAGTAAACACAACAATTTTTAGATGTCCTATGATGAATCACCAAAAAGAAGATCTTAGACATGCATAGAATAAATATAAGGAAACCAAGGGAGGTTGGCACAAGCGGTAAACGGCTTGTGTCGCTTAAGTAAGGTCTCGAGTTCGAACCTTGTGAACGCAGAAAATCCCCGCTGGGAGACTCACCCACCAAAGCTAGGTGTGCGACCCGAATCAGATTCGGATTAGTTAAGGCGAAGCTCTAGATACCGGATGGACAACCAAAAAAGAAAGAAAGAATAAATATAAGGAAAAATGATAGTACCATAAATATAATTATAATTATAAAAAAGAGCAAGAAGCTAGAGATCTGATTCAATCCCGCAAAATACCTATGTTCTTAATACTGAAAAAAAATGTATCAAAATAGCTCTTTTCAACCGACCACCCATTAGACTTCTCACAACATAAGTAAAGCATTTCCAAATACATGAAAGTAAAAAGACCTTGTTTTCATCCTCAAGAAAAATCCGAGTGAAAACCAAGACAATCCAAAGGAAACCAAACATAAAGTTAGATAATAGAATGCAGCAATACTCTCATTCTTGAGCATAGTTTATGTCACTTGAGTAGCGTACTCTTGACCCTATTGCATCTTCGCCTGCACAAGCCAAGTAAAATAAAAAATTAAAATGGCGGAGATCATTCACAGAAACGAAAGATGCATTATAGTGATCAAAATAGAGTGGAATAACAAACTTCAAGGGATATAATCTTTCAAAATAAGTTCCATAATAAAATTATAAATTACAATCATGATATGGTCTGGATCAGGGATATATAATCTGGCAAGGCAAAAAAAATCCATCATTTTCACAATTTAAAAGAAAAGCTAATTATTGAGACAGAGTAATGGCAGATAAAATGTGTAAACAATAAGAAAAGAAATGGAGTTATAAATAATCTACATTTAAATTACCCGTTTTAGCCAATATGGGGTTCAAAGTAGGGGCAGAGACGGATTTTAATGATCAATTATTGGGATTTTTGGAAGGAAGCAGGGGCAACAAATTTTGGTAATACCTTGCTCGGTTTGGGAGGGAAGGGGAAGCTAATAAAAAATTGACAATTTTACACTTACAATTAAATAGATTTTTGGGAGAATAACAGAAAAATACTACTTAAATTTTAAAATCTTGTTGACAATAACAGTACTAGGAATAACAAGAACAGTAAAGTAATTGATAACTCATTTTGTTGTGAAATAAGCTATTTGCCATCTTAAATTTCAAGTGGTATTTTTTAAAAAATTTCCCTAGATTTTTCTTCCTTTTCTATTTCATCAATATATCATATGGATATTGCAATTTATCAACTTTGATCTACTAATATAAAAAATTATCTCTTATTTAAAAATTTGCACAATTGAATTCAAAATTTTCCTTTAATTAAACCTAGCCTCATAAAAAAACAAATTGAAGTTTTTTTTCCAACAAAACAAGTTGATGTTCATTGATATTACCATTGTGCCTTCATAGTTTGTTTATAGATACAACTAGCGTCCCCCTTTTCGAGGCAAACATATTTGAACCAAGAGTTAAAGTGTAAAAATGCATATGTGCTTTACCTCGAAGAACGCCTCATGCTAAGTGCTTTTTTTAAGTGTAAAAGTGCACACGTGGTTACACATTAAGTGCAAAAATATCGTTTCAATCGTTAAATTTGACTTTTTTGCTAACCGGACAATGACATGGCTTTCAAAAAAGTGCAAAAATATATATGGTTTAGTAAAAAGAATGCTCAACACACCAAGTTATTTTTTTTAATTTAATAATTTTATGTCAATTAAAGGAAAATTATTATTTCTCTAGGTATAATTCCTTGGAGGCCAAATTTTTTATTTCCATAATTTATTTTCTTTTTTTTTTTAAAAAAATCCTTATTAAAAATTTCTAATTAATAATTAATAAATGAGTACTCATTCATTTGAAATTTGATATTATAAATATTATATTTAATTTAAAATAATTTAAATTTTTGATCTAACAAATTGAACTAGAAATTATTTAAAAAAAAATCAATCAAAACTGAACAATATTATTTAATTTTTATTGCATTAAGAAATATGCGGTATAAACGTTTGCACCTCTAAATGAGTTATTTCTATTTATATGATGAATGAAAATAAATCAAGGAATGTTTTAGACTTATAGTTATAAAGTTGACTTTTTCAAAGTAAATGAATTATTTTTTTTAGAAAAAAATGAATTATTTCTTTAACTATTTATTTTTTAAAAATTAAAATTATTTTAAAGTAAATATATTATTTATAATATCAAATTTCAAATGCATAAATACTCATTTATCAAATATTAATTAGAAAATTTAATAAAGATTTTTTTAAAAAATATATAATATAATATAATTTTTTTTAACCATTTTTACCCATTGAATAAATCCTCCTTCACAAAATGATAAATCAAGAAGAAAAAATTTGGCCTCCCAAGAATTATACCTAGAGAAATAATAATTTTCCTTTAATTGAAATAAAATTATTAAATTAAAAAACAGTACTTGGTGTTAGGCGCTCTTTTGGCTAAACCACATATGTATTTTTGCACCTTGGAAAGCCACATCATCGTCCAGTAAAAAAAAAAAAGTCAAACTTAACGGTCAAACGATATTTTTGCACATAATTTGTAACCACGTGTACACTTTTACACCGAAAAAAAGTATTTGGTGTTGGGCTCTCCTCAGGATAAAGTACATGTGCATTTTTGCACTTTAACCCTTGAAACAAAGTCAGGCATGACCCATGGTAAAAATTCAAACATTTGTATGTCATATTGGGCCTGTTTGGGTTAGCTGTGGGAGCGATGACTTATTTTCTATATGAATTTTTTAGAAGCTCGGTAGGAAAAAAGTCAGGTTGTAAATATAATTTGTGTTTGGATAAAGGTGATAGAAGTGGCGGGGCACACATAAAAAAGCTGAGAGCTTTTTAGAAAAAAAATACCCCATAGAGCTTTTTCCTTAACTGGCTTTTAGGAGCTTTTTTAAAAAAAACCCAGTGAACTTAAAGCTCAATCCAAATACTTCACTTCTTGCTCTTTTTTTTTCTACTGCTACTTTTTTCTGCCTTTAAATTACTTAAAGCTCTCTCCAAACAGGCCCACTATTATGCGCGTCCAACTATGAACAACATGCACCACCTAAGTGGGCTTGGGCTAAGACCCAATAATATGTTTCTATGTATACCTGTCTTCCTACACCACTCCACCAGGTTTAACCCCTATTAGCATCTTAGCTCCTAGGTGTCTATATAAACGTCTGAGGGTAGTAGACGGCTCGCCCTGCCCAACATCGGTATGACTTAGAAGGAAGAGAGATTTTGCCTTGCCCTTGGATCGTGGGTGAATCCAACCACTTTCCTAGAATTTTATTATAAAAAAAACCCCTGTTAGCATGTCTTTTCATTTGTTTCTGGTCCGTTTTTCAAATTCCTTTGGGCTTTTATAATGGATAAAGGTGCATTGAGCACCCCAAATAAAATTTGGAGGTGCAATCAGCACCCTCAAAAATATTTAAGGTTGCAATTTCAGCCCTAATGTATTAAAAATTGTGCAATCATCACCCCAAATTAACAAACTTTAACCATTTGCTCCCGGATTTGGCTTATATTCTTTGCGCATCCCGTCCGTTGCCGTTCGCTGCTCTTCAAACGACACCGTCTTTTGTTTTTTCCGCAAAACACACACACCTGATACCTTTTAAAAAAAAAATCGGGGCTGCTTCAAGGGTAGTAAAAAGATAATTTAGAATACTAAATAGTATTGAAAAAATTCTCCATGATCTTAAAAAATTATTTCAAGATCTTGAAAAAATATTTCAAGTTCGGCTAGTACTAAAAGGATACCGACTAGAACTCGAAAAAAAAATTCGATCTTAAAAAATTATTTTAGGATCTTGAAAAAATATTTGAGACACGAGAATGCTACTAAAAATATAGTTTAGGATATTGTTTCAAGATCCTTAAATAATTTTTTAAGATTAGGAATTATTTTTTTGAGTACCAGTTAGTATCTTTTTAGTGTCAGCCAGTACCTGAAATATTTTTTAAAATCCTGAAATAATTTTTCATGATCATGAAGAATTTTTCAGTGTCATTCAGTATCTTGAATAATCTTTTTACTACCTGACAGTGCCTTAATTTTTTTTAAAGGAACAGTGTGTGTGTGTTTTGCGGGAAAAAAAAACAAAAAATGATGTCGTTTGAAAAGCAGCGAACCGGTTGCAAAAAGGATATAAGCCAAGTCCTTTGCTCCCCTATCCTCGTGTATCGGCTTCTCTACATTTCGCCTCCCATCCGCCGCCCCTTTTCCTTGAAACTCGGTAGTTTTGGTGCGAGAACAACACTTGGTTTTATGATCTTCTAAAAAAAAACGGACTTCATGATACTAAAATACTACTTCAGGATATTGAACGGTGCTAAAATAAATATTGAATGGTACTTCATAATTTTAAAATATTATTTTATGATCTTCTAAAAATATTGTATTAAAAAGATACAGATTAATACCGATTGAACTGTAAAATACTTCATGATATTGAAAAATTATTTTAGGGTTTTTTTTAAAAAATCAAGATAACAAAATATTTTTTTAAGAATATAAAATATTTTTTTAATGCTTGATCAATATCTTGAATTATATTTATAGTACCCTACAGTATCCGAAATATTGGAAAAAAAAACACAGGTGATACCGATACTGATACTGATACTGTTCTGCACTAAAACGTCAGAGTTTGAAGAAAAGGTGGGCAGCGGATGGAAGGTGAAATGCAGAGAAGCCGGATCCATCTCTCGTCTCTGTTTATTCATTCCTTCCTTCTTTTTTGTTTTTCTTGCAATAAAGCCCATTGAGAGAATGTGTTACTTCATATCCCAATGGCAAAATGTAATGCTTCATGTCCATCTTCCATAATTAAAACGGAGCGAGAATGTCGTCATAGTTCTAACTCTTTATTTGATATCTAAACAATAGCTAAATTAAAAGTGACCATAGTTAGTTTACATTTCATACAGTGCAAGGAAGAAGTATTATTATTCTACGACAGGAATTCAGGCTCAAGAATGTTGGTCGCAATTGGCGAAGACGACGGGCTTGGAGGTTCGGCCGGAGGAGGATCCAATATTCTCGATGGCCTTCACCACTTGTCCAAACACCACGTGCTTTCCACCCATCCACTCTGTCTTCACCGTATAAATGAAGATGCGAGATCTGTTGGTGTTAGGGCCTACGATGGCGATCGACAATATTCCTGGTCCAGTGTGCTTCCGAAATTCTCATCTCCGAGATATATCGATTCTCCACCGGTTCCTTTTCGGGCAGTGAAATCCCCACCATGACACATGAATCCGGGATCAAGCGGTGGAAGCTCGAACCCTTGTAGAGCAACGGCTTCCGCTCCACCCAATCCCTTCTCACTAGTGCACTGCGCCCTGGAATTCTCTCGTTCGAGGCGGCATTTATTCTTTGGAGAAGCAAAAGAAGGAAGGAAGAAAGACAAAGTTTGCTGCAGAGAGTAAACGGAGGTTAACGGTGGTTAGGTTGTGTGTGATGATTGCACCATTTTAAATACATTAGGGTTAAAATAATACCCTAAGGACCCGTTTGTTACTCTGAAAGAGGGCGCTGGAAAGGGAAGATAAAAGTCTTCCCAGGGGAAAAATGCGTTTGGTTGGTTGATCTTCCGTCAAGCACCATTCCCGCCACTTCAAATCTTCCTTCATCCATTGGAATGTGCCTTCCCTCCAAAAGAGGCGGGAATGTAAAAATCTTGTCGGGAGAGTGAAATTGTAGGACAAAAAGGGCCCTTGCAAACTTTTGTACCTATTTATCAAAAAACACGAGGACGCGAGCTGGAGCTGGCCGAAGCTGTGGCGAAGAAACTTGGAAAACTTGTGGGTGTTTTTCGGCGAAGAAAAAGTTGAACCCAGGGAACAGAGCTGCATTTGAGGTGAGTATACATTCAAAAGGAAATAATCGGTCATTTGCCGCTAGGTTTAGGATAATTTGGAAGGCCTGTTCATTCGAGCTGGGGGGACACACAATTTTACACAGACATGGTTTATGTGTTTCCACGTGGGGGACAGAGACAAATACGAGTGTGAATGGTCTTTTTGTTGTTGTGTATTAATGAGATTCAGACATTGTTTTAAACGATTTTGATGCGAATGAAATTGCAATGATATAAAATATGTTGTTTGTTTGTGCACAATGTGCTGCTGTTCTATGAATGATGAAATGTGGGGAAAAAGCAAATGAACATTACGTTTGAACCAGACAGCCTAGTTCGAACGTAATATGTGGGGCGTTTTTAATTCAGTGTCATGTTGGGTCATAAGTAGTCGTTTAAATTGAGCTGATGGGATGAAAGATGCAAATTTTTGAATGTTAAACAGTGGTAGTTTGTAAAGAGGAGTAGTGGATTACTAGAAAAAGGAAATTGGTGTGGTTGAAAATTGTGTAGGTATGGAGCCACGTAGACGGGAAATGGTTGGATTGTTGGTGGGTGCTTAACTTTGCTACTAGCAAATGAGGACCATGGTTGTGACGATGATAGTAGGTGGGGGTAGACCGAGACACTTACCGAGATGGGACGTTTAGACTAGATTTCCATGCGAAGAGAGCAAATTTGAGGCGATGATATATAGTAGTGACACCACTTGCTTCAACCAAATTAGGATGTACCGTGCAACGTTTGATAAATTGTGTCACATGTTAGACACAATCGGCGGATTGAGAGTGATGACTTCTCATTTTTAATAGATTTGAGATATATTTTAATATATTTGAGAAGTCATTGTTACTAAATTAAAGAGATTTTATTGAGATTTTAAAAGAAATCAATCTGGATGCATCATTTATGGGATTTCAATTTAAAATAAGAGTTTGAGTTTAGGAAATAAGTAAATATATTCCTATTATTATTATCATTATTATAATATAATAGTGCTTTTATCAGGGACAACACAGCTGAGCCCTAATAATCAATTTGGACGATCATTTGGCTTGAATTGAATGGGCCCACGGATTGGAATTGCAATTGAAGAAGACTTGACTTGATATGAGTCCACATACGCAACATTTTGGCATTTTGGTGGAGATTGAATTGCAAATGGTGGATTGGGCCCCACCAATTAAAACCAAAAACCTAATGGAAGACCTAACCTAAGAGAAAAAGCACGAATTGAATAAAGAAGAAACAAGAGGCGGCATTTGGAGTAGAGAGAGCGTGATATTCTCGCTGGATAATTTGGGGGCCCACGAATTGAAATGAATGGAAAAGACCTAAAAGGAATAGCTACAGGGGCGGCATTAATTGGGGGAGTTTTCATCGTCATTTATATATTGGGGGGCACGGTTCGCGAGAGGCGCACAAGGAGGAACGAGCACGATTGGAAGAGGCGGCTGGACTTGAGAGCACGAACGAGCTAGAGCGAGCACCGCTAGAAACACCCTCTACCTTCACCTCTCTTCTTCCTCGCGACGCGACACCTTCACCTTCATTGTCGCCGGCAAGATCCTCCTTCTTCCACCACCATCCAACTTCATCTCTCTCCCTCACCATTTCAAACACACAGCTGCGCTTTAAAAGTTCCAGAGGCAGATTTGGTTCCTTGATCGGTTTGCCCTTTTGAATATGGATTTTACCTTATTTCTGTGCTGTTTGGATTTTTATTAAAGCCATGTTTGGCTAATTTCTCTTTGCAACCTAGAGGAACTTTGAACTTATAGGTGTAGATTGGACTTTGTTTTTATTAATTAGTTATAATTAATATTAATTTTGGTTATTTAATCTTGTTTAGATTTATCTATTTAGTGATTGGCCATCATTAAATATGAATTTGAGAATTAGGATTTACCTTGACGAAGGGAATTTTAATTAAGCTATGAGATTAAGTAATATGGGATTAGATTACGATTTAATTTGCGATTAGGATAGACATATACCTAATGGCCTCATATAATTGTTGAGGAGTGTGTTCAAGTTTGATTGCCTCTTGAGTAATTATGTTAGACATAACAAATTATACTCAAGAGAGGGTTGTAAGTGGACCGCCCAGGCACTTATAGCTATTTATACTTTCGAGATTAACAAAATTGATATTAAGACTAATTAAATTAGTGAAAACAAGGTTTATGAAACTAATAAGGGATTAGTGACTACGGGTTGCTCATTTTATTATTGTGGTAGTTTGCTTATTTTAATTTTAATTTTTAGTTTTAATTTTCTTTTTCTTTAATTAAATTTAATTTGGTTTGCTCAACTTAAATGAAATTGTAAAATTAATGCTTAACCGAAGTTTGTGATACAAAGTCCTCGTGGTAACGATATCTTTCTTATCACTTTATTACTTGATACGGTCCGTATACTTGCGGAGTTTATAGGCTTAAAGTTTTTCCCTATCAGAGAGCAACTAAACATATGCTAGTTGATGAGCAAGTGGCTATGTTCCTTCACATATTGGCCCATCATGTGAAGAACAGAGTAATTCAGTTTGAGTTTGGAAGGTCGGGAGAAACCATAAGTAGATACTTCAAACTAGTGCTCAATGCAACCATTAGACTTCAATCATTGCTTTTGAAGAAACCCGAGCCAATTAGGAGGACTCAAATGATAATCGTTGGAAGTGGTTCAAGGTATGTACATGATGTTCATGTGTGAGTAGTTTAATTGAGAATGTTCATGATGTTAATTGTTAAACCTTTTTCCCATTTCGGGGTGCCTCGGTGCATTGGATGTACGCACGCATACGTGTTCAAGTCCCTGCTGACACACAAGGGGAGAATGTACCGAAATAGAAAAGGAGATGTTTTTTGTATATGCCACCTTCATTAGCAATAGCGCAAACTTTTCACCATGTTCAAAGGGTTTGGGAAAAATGAAGATGGCATAAAGTTTGTGTCTATGTATTGTAATCCAACTGATGTATTGTCAATGTATTGTAATCCAACTAATGTATTGTCAATGTATTGTGTCTATGTATTGTAATTCAGGCCATTGTCACTATATTATCAATGTATCAAGGTGGTTCACTGTTGCATTGAAATTGTAGTTTTGGTTAATACTGTATCTGCTTCTTGTACCAAAAACAGAAGCAAATCTGTGCGTCTGTCAAATATTGCTCTAACTAAAATTGTACCTACTTCTTGTAACAAAAAAAACAGATGTAACAGCCTGTCCAGCATTTTGTGACATTTTAAGAGTCAGTATGTTGCCGACTGTCAAAGTTTTAGTTCGAACGCGGAATTTTTCATTGACTTACGTTCGAACGTTATCATTTAGTTCAAACTTTTCACAGCAGCGGTTTATCCCTGGGTAAGTGGTTGAAATGTTTTTTACGTTTGAACCAATTGATTTGGATTAAACATCCGCAGTGACAGCCATAAACTCGTCTGACTCAGTTAATAAATGCAGAATAAAATGTCCAATCTGCCCTTAGCCTTAATTTAGGGGAGATCGAACGTCGTGCCGAAATTTTTATTTGTTTCCCCTTCGTCTCTGTCAACTTTCATTCCCCCTTTTTTAACTCTAGGTTTAAACTTGCCAAACGGTTAACGAGTCCTCTGTTATGCTCTGTTGCAACATTTCTCTGTAACTCCATTAACACTACATAACTGCAATTCCTTTGTCCCATTGTGTATCTGGTAGTCAGTGTACGGTTTAGGCTACAGCATTCAGGCCTTTCGACGATCAATCTCTTCGACTTTAAGGTTTGGGGAGAAAGCAAGTAGATAGGCAATGACGAGGGTGAAGATGACAGATGATCGGTTGTCGGCTTTGGGAATAACAAAGGAAGACGTGAACAAGTACAGAGAACACAAGGTGAAGCTTCGTCGGTGCGGGAGAGCAGCTACTTTGAAGTACAACTCATCTATGTTCGGAGAAGATGAATATGAGGCAGCGGCCAAATGGAAACACTACCTTGACGCAAAAGAGGCTAAGAAAAAACAACGAGCATCGAGAAGGAAGCAACATGCGAGTGCTTCGGTTAGGGTTCCGACCCCTTCTGATAGTGGCTCTGGTTTATCCCCTCATTTGTCCAAACAATCTTCCCCCAAACCAAAAAAACAGAGGTGGGGAGGCACAAAAGGGGGGAATCAAACAGTGGTGGGTAGTCAAGAGGAGGAAGGAGATGATGAATCTGAGCATGTCTCAGATAATAACTCGTCTGATGAAGAACATGAAGCAGAGGATGAAGAAGGAGATGGAGAGGATGAAGAAGGAGTGTCACATAAGTCGTTTGATAGGGAAGAAGAACAAGAGGATGACAATGTGGGGGTTGATCATGTTCGGGCTAAGTTGTACAAGGAACGCAAGAGGCAACAAAGGACAAAGCTTCCTGAGGCAAAGCTTGATTACAACAACTCAAAATTGGAGGAGTACGACATCAGGTTAGTTGGGAAAAGTATATGTAAAATGAGTAGGATAAATTTTGACACGTTCGACTCTGAGTTTAGATTTGGTCTAAGTGACATTCTTATGCCTTATAGGGGACTGCTTGAGTTGTCATTGCCATATTGTGATAGTATAGTGAAGGTGTTTTACTCTAATCTCAAAATGGGTAGAAGTGGAGTTGTGACAACCTGTGTGAGGGGCCAGACCATAGAAGTCAACGAGAAACAAATACTGAAGTGGTTAAACATTAAAAAACCACAGTCTAAAGATACAACCTTCACAGGGGAAGAGATGGACCGAATCCTGCTTGAGGGTGAGGGTATAGAGGATGATGAAACTCTCTACAAACCTAAGCAAATGTCTGATAGGTTTAGGATGCTGCATTACCTATACAGTAGGAACTTTGTCAACAAAGGGAGACACTACACGACTATGAGCACTGAGGACAAGACCATCATGACATGTTTGATCAAGAGGAAGCCGTTTCGTATGGGGAAGAGGATTGTGGACACTATGCTTAAAGGTGCTTGGATTGGGAGGAAAAACACTGAACTACCATACCCATCCATCGTGTCTCTTATATTGGACAAAAACAAAGTGTGGTATCTGCGTATGAGGGGAAGCACCAATGTGGACCCCAGAATTTGATGATGAGTGTTTGCGCCAAATGCGAATTCATCTTTCAGCAAAGCAAACTTCATTGTTAGACAATGATGAGCAAAATGATAACAAGAAGGCATCCCCTGAGGCACCATCAGTTCCAATTGGGCCATCCCATTCACAAGCCAGTCATGTTCATGGAAATATAGCAGATATGGCTGTAGTTGTTCGAGAAATTGTCAAGGAGGAGCTTGAAAAAATGGAGTCAAAGCTTCGATCCACGGCTTGGTGAGATGGAGACCAACATCGAAGTATTGCTCTTGACTTCACTTGTTTGAGGGATTTCATCAACCTATATGCCACGGAGTTCAAGGAGTTTGCTGCTTACAAGGGCTATGAAAGGGGCCCTACCGATGACATGAATGACAAGGCATGACCTTTTTCTCATGGTGGAGATAAATCTCAGTCCCAAGAACATGTACGGGTCCCCAATTTGGATGATATATTGTGGAGCATGGCGGGCCCAATGCAACGATGTATCACATGAGACACATAGAGGTGATGAGGAGCATGTGCCTCACTCAACACAGGCTTCGCCACAAGCTTCCCATCCCTCACCCCCACTGTTGACGTTGAGGAGTCATAAGTGCCCGAGTCAGGTGGCACCCATGATCAACATATGCAGCAGCCATCAACTGAAGACACATGTGCACCCTCCCCACATCAATCCCCACGCCTTCAATCCCCTGAGGAACAACATGTGCCTCAACCCACAACAAGTACTCACGATGACGATGTTGATCCAGTAACACCTCTGTCAATTGTGCCTCTGCCTGAAGCTGTTAACCCCCCTCCTGCACCTTCGAGGCCAATAACAGACGCATTGCCTTTGAGATTCATTCCTCCAGCCGCTTTCAGGTATGTCCTTGCAGCAGAAAATTTGCCACAAATTTTTGCATCTGACCCAAGCTTGGCTGATCCACCTGCAACTTCTATTTCCCCCATGTTCGTCCCTGTGGACCTCCCTGGTTCAACTAGAGCTTCGCCTAGGAGCTCCGCTGCTATAAGGTCCCCAGCTAAGAGGAGGAAGAAGAATTAAGGGACACTTTTATTGTTTTCTGTTTTTTTGGGTTGTTTGCATGACTGAGGGGTCTTTTTGTAGGTTGGGTAGTTGTTTTCGGACCTCTAAACCATTCTTTGTCTTGGTTTTCTTCTTTGTGACTTCGTTCGAACCGGATTTATTTCGTTCGAACGTAGTATTGATTGTTTGTGTGCTATTGCGGTATTAACATCGATCAACCGATTTAATTGACGTATGTTTTGGCTCATTCGACTGTGACCCGCCCACTTTATGGTAGAGTTTTTTTTTTACGTAGTTCCTTTACTGTTTAAGAAGCATTTGAGAAGGCCAAATTGCTTCAATTTATTTCATTTCACGTATACGGTGATAGTGGTATCATCTATGTTCATTTGTCTTGTGCCTTATGTTACTTTCATGTATAGCCTTGTTTCATTTTATGCAGCACTTGGTCGGCCAAATTTCCTTCGGTTTTTTCATTATATCACAATAGATACATCGGTTATGTGCCTCTCCATTCGCTCCTCTCGTACACCGTACACCTTTCGATTATTGTTATACACCATTTTGAAAAGGCAAATCCCTTTTTTTTTTTCAATTCCTCCTCCGCATCACTTGACGATGCCAAATTTCATTTCTCTTTGATTGCTTTCCCCATGAAACTTACATTCAACGAAAAGAAAAACAAATTGCTTCCATCTCGTGTGCATGATATTCGTATGTTTTGTCTTTGCTCTATTATCAAAATAATATCCTGTTATACATATTTTCAACCTGTTACTGTTCTTCTTCAACCTCACAATTGCAATTTTTTTTTTCCAATTGGTGTCGCCATTTTAATCAAATCGCTACTTCTTTCCAGTTGGCGTCCTTAATTTATTACATGAAGCGATCAGTTTTTCTAAACGTGTGTCTCACCTTCGGCAACCTCTGATCAATTCGCACCGGTTATAAACCACGTATGTGAGCTAGAAATTTAGCTTGTCGCCTCGGATGCCGTAGTAATTCCAATTTCATCTCCCATTCATTGCAACTTCCATTTTACATCTCCACCGAATACGCGATTTGGGTTAGGGATCGATGATGTCGCCTTTGTTCAAACACGAGAACTTACGTGTTTCAACTTTTTAATTTTTAAAAATTTAAGGGCATTTTGGGAAATTCACCTAATCTTCCCACTTAACAAACACCCAATTCTTCATACCAAACATTTCATTTTCCATCAACTAACTTTCATTCCCTAGTGTACCAAACAAATTTCGCATTTTTAAGTTCCTCCTAATCTTCCATTCCTTTCCTTTCCTTTCTTTTCTCAAATCTTCTCTGTAACAAACGGGGCCTAAATACTTTTTAGACTTTAAAATCTTAATCACACCTCTAAAAATAATTTAGGGTGTTAAATACACCTTTACTCTTTATAAATTAACAGGAAAATTTCATTTAGGCACTGAGTAAGAGAAAATACAATAAAATGGTTTTATAAAATCTTAAAATTACATTTAAGTCCTATGAGACTTTTTAACAATAAATTTTAAGCTAAAGTATACTTTTAGTCCTTTAAGTTTACATCGATATACTTTTGATCCCTTAACTTTATAAAGCATACTTTTGGTCCCTATAATTCTAACACCGTTAATATTGCTAACGGAAAAAACGCCGATACAATAAACTCAAATGATAACGGTCAAAAATTAAGTGATTACTATATAATTAAATTTTATTAATATTAAATTTAAAATACGTATTAAAAAATTATAAAAACTTGAAGCCCTATATATCAAAACCTTGAGGGGGAGAGTTGAACATTTCACTCTTAGATGACTTTGCGAATGATGAGAAATCAACTACTCATAAGTACAACAGATATCAATTTAAAATTCCCAAATCGAAGTCAGTGTCTAGCAAAGCTCAGAAAAGAAGGTGAGAAAAAGAATAGAAGCGTGAAATCAATAACATACAGAGGAAGGTAAAGGAGAAGAGCGAAAGGCGTGAAGAGGAATGTAGGAGGGCATGATGAAGAAGCATTGAAGAGGGGAGAAGGAAGCCGATTATAGGAAGAAAACTGGAGAGGATGCGGGGAGTAGTGAAGCAGACGACAGGAAGATGATGAAGCAAGAGCTTTGCGAGAGTGAAGAGCCCAGGACCTAAGCTTAGAGCAACATCTGAGCATCATCGTCGCCGTCAACGGCAGAAGCTTTCGACCACGACGTTCGTCGAATTAACACCTTGCTAAGAAGGGATTTAGGCTTTGACTCAAGGATCCAGATTTGGTGAGTGAATCATATCACATACCCAACCGAAAAAAAGGTGAGTGAATCTCAAGCCTTAACTCCGTCGATGATGCTTGATGAATGGAAGTAGAGGTGAAGTCGCTGGGTTCGGATGCGTGTTGTTGAGGTGAAGAAGACAATAGATTGCTTAGTTCCTTTTTTCTTTTTATTAGATTTATTCTTATTTTAAAATATAAGCATATCAACTTAAAGAATTAACATGTAAGCATGATTTGTCATCATTTAATTACACAATCATTCTTTAAAATTGTTGAGTTAATATTTTTTTTGTTAAGCTAGCCTAAGGTGTTAATATTAAAGGACTAAATGTGTACTTTACAAACTCAAGGACTAAAATGATACTTGAAGTAAACATAGAGAACTGAATGTATACTTTAGCCTAAATTCTAAGTGTCAAATGCTTAATGTAGTGCCCATGGTTTAGGAACCCAGACCTGATCGACCGGTTTAGACCGGATACCGGGCAGAAAACCGGTCCAAGTTAGGGGAAACATGGGTTGACTTGTTAACTTCGGGTCAACTCATTCAACTCAACCTGAACCGACCGACTTGAACGATCACCGAGTCAACCCATTATTTATTTTTTTTAAAAAAATAAGAGTGGAATACAGAGATCGATGTTCGTCGAAGGTCGCCGGTGATGGTGATGTGGAGGCATAAGGAGGAGCAATGATCACCTTCTCTATAGCTGAGACATAGAACAAGAAGGAGGAGAGAGAAAGAGAGATCTGAAGTGCTTCTCAATGTTGAGGCTCTACACCAGTGGGAAAGACGCTGGCGATGAAGATTAGAAGACCAAGGAGGGATGGTGGAGCCGACAGTGGAACTGTCATGGGAAGAGAGAGTAATGAGCAGTGAGTTGGGTTGTGATTTTTGCATAGAAGGAACTTCATCAATGAGAGGTACTTCGTCAAGCACCACTACCAATCCGTCCGGATGCAAGTTTTGCATATCTTTGAAATGGTACTGCAAGAGAAACAAGCAAGAGCGAGTATCAAACTAAAACAAAAGATCAATAAAGGAAAGAAAGAAAAATTGTAAACCTAACTAAAAGCTCAAGCGAAATTTACTAACACAAGCCAAAGGTTGACCAAAGGATTTGTTTGCACAAATCCCCGGCAACGGCGCCAAAAACTTGTTCGCCTCGCAAGTGCACGAGTTTCGCAAGTAATAAAGTGATAAGTAAAATATCGTTCCCACGAGGATTTGTTTAACAAATTGGTCAAGCAAGAGGCTTAGTGAATTTCATCAAGTTGAGCTAAAACAAAGTTTAGAGTTGGAATGTGGATTTTTAAAGACTATTTCTAAAACTAAGAATTGATAAAGGCAAATGACTCTTTGACTTCAAGGATAATAGAGCCTATGATTCTTTTTCCCCTTTTTGCATTTCATTAAACTTGGTTACTTTCCTCTCTAGTAGCATTTCAATACATATATGTGTTAGTCTAAGGTTCTAAAACACTTGACACGCTTTCTCTCGAGTCAAAATCAAGTTTCTCTTCTCATTAAGATGCACAATCTCTTTACAATTAATGAGAATCAATATTTAAGCAACAACCCTAATGTGACAATGCAAGATTAGTAAATATATCTCTATTTTACCAACAAACCATCCATTTATCAAGTAAACTTCAAGACAAGCATGATTTCAATCAAGTTCTACACCTAGATTAGCTCTCTCAAGTCATAACCTAAGTGAATAAATCATCTAAATGGAGGCCAATCACTTAGAAGCATTAAGCCAAGGTTGAAATCAACACATATATATATGTATCTACCAAAAGAGAGGAATATTCAAGTATTAATCCATACAAAGGGTCAAAAGAACCCTAGAATGCAAGATTTAGCTACACATGTTCAAATACAAAGAGATTCTAAACAAAGGTGCTGAATACATGAAGAAGCTAGGAAGAAAAGAGGAAGAACCAAGGTGAAATCCCCAAAATCTCTCTTAGGTTGAGCACCCCAAGCCTCCAAGATTGCCCAAAACTTTCTCCCAAGCTCTTCCCTTGTGTGCCCACTTGTTTCCTTAGGTCAAGAGTGTGTTTTTCGGCCCTTCCCTTTAGGTTAAATAGTGTTTTTCTGTTTCGAAATTTAAAACGCGCGGCTGCACTTTCGCATTTTTTTACGACCGGTCATGACGATTGTTCACTTTCCGGAAACTGCGTGCAACGCCGTTGTTGACTTTCCGTGGAAACTGCGCTGCGGCCGACGTTGTTGACTTCTTCGGCCGGTTGTACGAGTTCTTCTAACTTTGCCTTCGCTTCACCTCCTTTATTTCTTTCCTTGTTTCTTGGTTCTTATAGAGCTTCAAAACTTGTCTCCATCTTCCTACAAAAGAGGAAGCAATTATCAATTCTCAATTGAATCAATAACTCTATAATAACAAGAATTTCTTTGATTTTTGCCTTATACTTTGATATGCACATTTTTCTCTATAACTTCATTTCTATGCACATTTTGAACCAAAAAATAGGTAATAAGAGAGAGAAAATGTGCTGGAATATTGTCAATTTCTAAGAGTTAACACTATCATGTCCCATGATTTTGATTTGATCTATGTTTTTATAAGAAAATATTACTAGGGTAAAAAAAAAGACTAATCAATGACTTTTATTGGATTTAATCAATGACGCAACGGTGTGACTACTGTGAACCACTACTCACCTATTGATGGGCTAACTCAGGCTTTCAGTTTGACTTTTAAATCCTTTTAAGTATTGCTACTCACCTATTTTATTAAAATATGCAGTTCACTATAAATGCCTCACTAAGTTGATTACTTCTCGACTGAAGGAGGTTATTGATGATTTAATTTCCCCTAATCAAGTTAGCTTTATAAAAGGGAGAAATATTCAAGATAATATTATAATTGGCCAGGAGATCCTTCACATAATGAGCAAGAATAGAAGTAAGAAGGGATTGATGGCTGTTAAGATAGATCTTGAGAAGGCGTACGATAGAATTAATTGGGATTTCCTAAAGATAGTTATGTTGGAAGCAGGGTTTGAGGATAGCTTTATTCAATTGATTCTTAACTGTGTTTCATCTGTCTCTTACAATGTTCTTTGGAACGGTGCTCAGACTGATTTCTTTGTGCCTTCTAGAGGTCTTAGACAAGGGGACCCAATGTCACCGTTGTTGTTTGTATTGTGTATGGATAAAATTACCCATTTGATAAATGATGCTGTTGCTTATGGCTCTTGGAAGCCAGTTTATGTTTCGCAGGGAGGTCCACAGATTTCACATTTGTTATTTGCAGATGATTTGCTGTTGTTTGGGGTGGCTACGGAAGCACAAACGAGATGTATGTTGGAGTGTGTTGACAAATTTATGAAGGCATCAGGGGCAAGGTTAATAGATTGAAGTCTTCGATTTTCTTTTCTCCTAAAGTATCGTTGAGTACTAGGAGACATCTTCAAGGTTTGACCCAAATGCAGATTACTACCGAGATTGGCAGGTACCTTGGGTTTCCTCTCTCGCGTGCTAGAAAGTCAACGGAGGTGTTTAGCTATGTTACTGATCGAGTTAGACAGAAGTTAGTGGCGTGGAAAGCAAGCTCTCTTTCAATGGCAGGAAGAGTTACCCTAGCTAGATCTGTCCTTAGCTCAGTGCCTATGTTCCCTATGCAAGTAGCTCGGTTACCTGTTGCTGTTTGTAAGGAGGTTGAACGGCTGCAACGCAACTTTATTTGGGGCCACGATGATACTGCTCACCATTTTCATCCTATTGCCTGGGAACAAATCACTAAACCTAAAGATCTAGGAGGCCTTGGATTGCGTAAGCTCCAATCAGTGAATAGGGCGTTTGGGGTGAAGCTTGCTTGGAAGCTTACGGTTGGTGACAGGGGCTTGTGGGCTGAAATTTTACAAGCTAGATATATGATGAGGGAGGATTCTTCCTTATTCTCGGCCCGATCTGGAGACTCTAAGGTATGGCGGTTCATTTGTGCTCATAGTGACTTTGTGGATAGTGGTGCTAAATGGCAGGTACGGGATGGTCGAATGGTTAATTTTTTTACTGATTCGTGGGTAGGGGACGGCTGCAAGTTGCAGGAATTTTGTCTGAGGCAACTATCGGAGGATGAAACAATTTCCTCTGTATCGGATTGGTCTTCAAGTGGATGTTGGGATTTTGGACGATTAACCAAGGTCTTAAATCCAGAAGGTATCAAATTGATTATTCCCCAAATTCCACCTAATCCTAATGCAGGGGCTGACGGTCTTATTTGGGGAAGGAGTGCTGATGGAAACTTCTCAGTCAAGAGTGCTTACTCTTTGATTGAAAAAAAATGACCAGCAGCCTGATAAACTTCTCAAAGCTATATGGAAATGGGGGGTGTTGAAAGGATTAAGCTGTTCATGTGGAAAGTATACTTGAATAAGCTTCCTACTAACCTATGGAGGAGCTCTTGGTCTCAAGCATCGCCCCTATGCAACTTTTGTAAAACTGAGGTGGAAGATGTACTTCATATTTTAAGAGACTGCTCTTATGCAAAGTGTTTGCGGCGTAAGCTTATACGTCCCAGGTATGAACAACTGTTTTTCTCGGTGGACCTCAATCGTTGGCTCTCTTTGAATCTCAACAAGAAGATGGGATTAAGAACGGGTGTTTTCTGGGATAGGTTGTTTGCCGTGGGTATATGGAGGTTGTGGAGTTGGAGGAATTTGTATTTATTTGAAGCCAACTTTGTTAAGCCTTCGGATCCTGCTTTAGTCATTACCTACTCTTGGAAAAGTTTTACGATTGACGCCCCATCCTTGTCCCAATGCGTTATACTAGCTGACGGACCAGTGCAAGGTTGGTGTCGCCCTCCGGAAGGCTGGGTCAAATTAAACACAGATGGTGCTATGAATCTGCGTTCTTCCAATGCGGGTTGTGGAGGATCTCTTCGAAACCATCAAGGTACTTGGGTTCTTTGGTTTTGTGAAGGAGTTAGGCGAGATGCAACCCCTAACTGGGGTGTGGGCTACATTCTTGAAGGCTGTTATTGACTTGGGATATGGGCTTTAAGAGGGTTATTTTAGATTTGGATCTTTGAGGAAGCTATTATTTTGTTATCTTCTGATAGTAGCAGTCTTGAGAATCTGTTGGTGTTTAGAATTAAAGAGTTGTTAGTAAGACAATGGCAAGTCAAGCTCTGTCTGATTCCTAGGGAGCTGAATCGAGTTGCTGATGCTTTAGCCAAGTTGGGCATCTCTTCTTCGTCGTTTTATGCTGTTTGTCCTCCTCATTTGAGGACATGGGTAGATCAAGAGTCTTTGGGATTAATTTCCCCACTTATGTAGTCTTCAATTTGTGTTTGGCTTTTTAGCCCTCATCAATATCAAAAAAAAAATGAATATTTTTTTTTTATCTATTTTAATTAATCTTTTAAATTAATACCGGTCGACTCGTCGACCCATTCGACCTTTAACCTAGTATCTCCACCAACCTTTAACCTAGTATTCCCATAGGTTCGAAGAATCGGGTTTGAGAATCTAGGTAGTGCTCATAGATTTATTAGTGGAATTGAAATTTATTATAAAAATGTATCACAAAACTTAAAATGTAATTTTAAAATTTCAAGTGACCATTTTATTATATTTTCTTTTGCCGGGATCTAAAAGCGATTTTCCCTAAATTAACCCAGTTTGATACGCAACAATGTTATAAATATACTCCCGGGTTTTTCGAATATCGCTTTGAAAACAATTGACATTCTCCTTTTCCCCTAGCATAAACTTTCATACCAAATTAGTTAACATTCTCCTTCACGTAAATCAAGAAAATTAGTTAAAATTAGTTCTTTTGTAAAATTTAAAAACATTCTCAGCAAGGTCATCAATTAGACCAAATAAATCAATTATTCAAAAAAATTACATTTAGTTAGGGCTATTAGGTTAAGAAATTTGTTTTCTAAAAATTGATATATCATGAAACATGCAGGAAGTTCTTAAAATAAATACGAAGTGTATAAACCCATTAACTCTAATGGGCCAGGTAAATGCTCACTTGGACTTCTACATACCAAACCATCGCAGGAAGACACTTTAGCTATAAAAATAGAGTAAGAAAATTTAATGATGATAGCTGTGATAAACCCAAGCCCAAGCCATCTTGCTTGAAGCAAAATTATGCTCCAAAATTCATTTAAGCTGGTAATGATAGTAACGAGGATCACACGACCAGGATCCACCTCATTGAATCACTACCTGTGTATCAATACATCTAATATAAAATACTGAAAACTTCTAATAAATCATGGCATTTCAAAATCATGAATATAGCCTACTTCTCCAACTTTTTGATGGGGTCGGACTTGAAAAATTGAGGGGAAAAACAACTTCGGCAGAAACATGCTGCTAGTTGTGCAGTAGCTGCAGGGATCATTGTTCCTACTCAACCATGAAGGTTTTGGCTCAAAACTTTGAATTGCTGGCAGAGTCAAAATTGAGTTAACTTACCCCTTAAATCGATAGGGAAAATTCGAAGTACTGAGCAAAATTCATACACAATCTTTGTAAACGAAATTGAAACACACAAGAAATTCTCAACTAAATAGAGCACAAGTTGAACATCAGGTAATTTCAACATAACACAGCTGCAGATTTCCTTGCAATTTGCATAATTATGCCTTGAGACGTCCAAAGAACTTTTGTTTCTCCTGTGTTGTCTGGAAGCGGCCATGGCCAAACTTGGAAGATGTGTCAATAAACTTGAGCTTGATCTCCTCCAGAGCAACACGAGAAGTCTGCTTAAGGAGGGATTGGCGCAATGTGATAACTCTTTTCTTGGGACCGACACAGCATCCCTTGATCATCAGATAGTCATCCTTCACAATACCATAGTGAGGGAAGCCACCCATTGGAGTAACGTCCTTCTCAGTCCTAAAGGTCAGAAATCAAGTCAGATCAGTTCACACCCCCTCGTGATTAAACCTATAAAATTCCAGTTAATGTTCACATTTACTTCTCATAGTAAGTATGTTCACAAAGCAAGCAACTCACCTGTCAAAATCAGTGACAGCAGTGTGAGACTCGTCTCCAGCTTTGCCAAGCTTGTAAACCTTCTTGTTCAACTCTGTGCGGTGGTGGTATCCATTCTGACCAGCTCTGGCAACTGTGAAAGAAACTCTGGCAGGATGCCAGGCACCAATACAAGCAACTTTCCTCAAACCCCTGTGAGTCTTGCGGGGAAGGCGGGTAACACCCCACCGAGTGACAACACCTTCATAACCTTTACCCTTTGTAACACCGATGAGATCGATCATCTCATCCTTCTGGAATATGGCATCAACAGGAACCTGCTTCTCAAAGAAATTGTATGCATAGTCCACCTTCTGTGCAATTGTACCACCATTGACCTGAATCTCCATGAGGTGTGCTTTCTTCTGCTTCAAACCTTTCATTTTCCTAATCTGAGAAAATCAAGCCAGCAGAGTAATCTATTAGATTCAAACCTTTAAATTGCAACATGAGAGGATTAGCACCTGTTTGATTGTTGAAGCAAGAACCAGCAACTAAATAATATAGAGAATGAGTACTAAGACTAGCAAGCTATACCTGGGTGTGAGCCAAAACACGAACAACTGATGCATACTTCTTGATTTTCTCAAGCTGAGCCTGAACGCTTTTCTTCCCTTCTTCAGATTCATACTGCTTGGAGTACTTTGTGAAAGCCTTCTTCTTGGACTTGCACCAGTTCTTATAGAACCTCCGCTTCACATCCTCACTCAAATGCTGAGCCCATACAGTGCTCAATGTGCGAAGACCACGGGGAGTTTTCACATAACCCACAACTCCAACAATAACCATAGGAGGAGTCTCAATAATTGTGACAGGTTCACATGTTTCCTTCTTGTGAAGTTCTGATACAAAAAAAATGTCAGATTAGAAAACAAGGCCGCTAAATGATATTAAGTACCTCAGGTATTAAATACAAGGCAACCAAAAAAAAAAAAATCATACATAATCACATCACACTAGCAGATGAGAAACTCCTCATGCAAATCAAAACTTAAGTTGGTTGAAATCAAATAGTGCAATTTTAAGTCCATCTCAACACTTTGCAAACCCAAGGGCGTCAAATTCAGTTGAACACACAGAACAAAGGAAATGAGAGCTACATGTCCTAGTATATTATGAAACTTTAGCATCCTCAAGAATCAAAATCCACTCCAATAATATAAGGACAAACATTTCTCATTTTTTAACACTGAAAACATGTTCAAATATATAGTCAACTTACAAGTTACAGTGATGGATAAAATCATTTTGGACAAAAATTTCCAGGCCAACGAGAGTGAACCCCAGAACTACTTGATTACAAGAAAATTCCAAGGACTGGAACAAAGCACATGGAATCATATGACCCTGATTCAGATTATCATTCAAAATCCAAAAGTCCAAAACTAGATACTTGATGTCAACGCAGAAGTCAAAACAAAACTACAAATGAAGGAGACGAGTATAAATTGCAAAGGGGACTGACAACAAAAAAATGACTCACTTGATCCAGGTTTCTCGACCTCTCTCACAATGTGAGTCATGCCGGCCTTGTAACCCAAGAAGGCAGTAAGCCTGGGTGGCTTGCTTGGGTCATCCTTGGGGAACGCCTTCACTGAGACAGTAAAATAAACCAATCAGAACCGAAAGGTCAATTGAGAGAACAGGTACTAGACTGAACGGAAGCTAAGAACAATCATCCCCATTCCATGAAAGTAATATCATCTTGCATGACCGTAAGAATAATACTAAACTAACTAAAGGCGAACAGCGTTAGAAGGCTATTCAACTTTGATACAATAAAATGATACCTTTTCCCCTGTGACGAGCAGCACGCTTCCTGGGGAGAAATCCCAGTGAACCATGCCTGGGGTGTTCAAACTTCCTGTGCGACATCCTTCTCCTCTGTTATATTGAAGATTAACCATTCATCCAAATGAGCGAATCAAATCATAAAAGTTAGACCATACTGAATGTAAAACAACACTAATCTGGGTCTTGCAATCACATTTAAAACAAGAGGATACAACAATCATTGCGGCATCAAAAAAAAAAAAAGCATAACCAGCTCACTGATAGCCTAAGATATGACGGAAACAAAAATTCAAAGCAAAAGTAAAGAAATTTAGGAAACAAAATCACTAATGAAAAGGAAAATGCAAGTTTCAGCGCTTGACCTAACGAAACACTAAAACATTGATGGAGGAAAAAGAAGCAATGCGGAGAGACCGAACGAAGCAGTACCTGAGATTGCTCCTGCGGCGAAGTGGCTACCGAGCGAGGCAAAACTAAACCCTAGGACGCGCTTTAAATATCATAAAAAGAAGTAAGAAGTAAGAACGACTAAAATTTCAATTTACAAATTTGCCCCTGATTTCTTCATCAATTCAACGGTTTAGTTGGGTTTTACTCCCTCACCAGACGAGACAAAATTAACTTTTAAAAGAAAATAAATTAAATTATTTTAAAATATTTACAATTATCAATTTTTTTAAACCTATTTTGCTTAACATATAAACCAATTAAATTATAATATAATGATATACAACATAGATATGATTAAATAACTTATTTAGCATATTTAATCTCTTAAAAAACCAATTATATGTTATATTTAAGATCGGAGGAGTAATTATTAACCACTGGTTTGGAAAAAAAAAAAAAAAACACTTCTTAATTACTGTTATGGCTAGAAATTTGATAAAATATACGCTATTGCTGAGAACCATCAGGGTTAATTCGATTAAAAGAATTCTTTTTGGGTTAAGGTCTAAAAATGCACATGTATCTTATCTTGAAGAGCGTTCAACCCTAAGTGTTTTTTTAGGTGCAAAAGTGCACACGTGGTTACAAATTGTTAGATATGATTAGTTTTGATGATGTCTAATATAGATGTCATTATTAAGAGCAAAAAGTTTACATGATATATTTATCTCTTACATTGACTAACTATTATGTTTAATGTAGATTAGTCCAAGTTGAATCATGGAGAATAATCAAGAATGAGATAAGGTATTAAAGAAAGAAGAACTTGTAGAGGTTGCAAGGAAGCAAGATGTTATCAATGGATTTTGGTGATAACCAAGAAGAAGAGAAGAGACTAAAGAAAGAAGAACTTGCACTATATGTTCTTATATGTGATACTGGAAGTCTCTATGATCAAACAGAAGATGGAATGAAACTTCATCATATTTGAGCTACAGTGGAGTATACATGAATAGTGTTGTTACGGAAAGTCGGCACATTAAATTCTGGAACAAGTTCAACATAGGCTCGGCTTTGTGGATATTGAAGAAGGTAGAATTTGCAGAGAATGATGAGTCCAAATTAAATGATGAAGAATGATCAAGTTGGGAGATGAAAAAAGGAAGAACTGCTAAATGGAATGAAGATATCATTATTCAAGTTCTAAGATTGATTCTAGAAGTCTCCACGATCAAATGAAAGTTGGAATGACTCAATTCTGAGGTAAAACAAGCAGAAATGAGGTTCTGGATGAGCAAACTCGAGTCTCCAAGTATTAAACTCGAGTTTACTACCTTGCTGCAGTAATTTGCCTCTCTGATATGAGGAAACTCGAGTTAAGGACTCCAAACTCGAGTTTAGGACTCAAAACTCGAGTCAGCCATCATAAACTCGAGTCAATAAGTGTCTTCAGCATCTCTGGCATCTCTGGACTAGGAAAACTCGAGTTTCTAAGTACAAACTCGTGTTTACAGTGCTGATCAGCACCTCTGTTCTACTCTGTTTCACGTTTCACCTGAGCGAGGTCTGGTAATTCGATGATATCTTCAAAACCAGAGGTCTGATTGAGGTGAAACCAGTGGCATATGAAACTAGCCTCTCAATACGTCATTTTGATATAAAATTCAAGCCCAAAGGAGTTCAGATCAAGGAGTTATGAATTTTGGAAGTTGACATTAAAATTCACGCCATGCAGTAGACCAAGCTTCAACGTTTTGAGTGTATCTCACAAACTACAAATCTAATTGAGCTGAAATTAGTGGAATATGAAAGTAGACTCAAACGGCTTTCCATCAAGACTTGAACCAACCAAAATGAAGTTCAGACCAGGGAGATATGACCTTGAAAAGTGACA
This sequence comes from Acacia melanoxylon, assembly GCA_019022615.1. Lineage (NCBI taxonomy): Eukaryota > Viridiplantae > Streptophyta > Magnoliopsida > Fabales > Fabaceae > Acacia > Acacia melanoxylon. The sequence goes on from JAFJYJ010000050.1 coordinate 254,994, forward strand.
GTCAGTTCAGAACGTTGCAAAAACGCTGGTCAAGAACAGCCTTCATTCATCGGATCATAACGGTTAGAATACAATGAGTTTGGAGCTGATTCTTGTTGCATTGGAAAGAAGACTCAAAGAGATATATGAGGATAAGTGGTTTGCCAAATTTGAAGCTATATCAAGTCAGAGAGCAACCAAGGGCAGAACAACTTGCAAACTCGAGTTTGTAAGTATCAAACTCAAGTTTAGCTCAGACAGAGAGCAAACGATGGTTTTGGAGAGAACCAAACTCGAGTCATTAAGTGACAAACTTGAGTTTGGCTCAGTCAGAGAGAAATCTAGTTTTCTACAACAAAAGGAAACTCGAGTTTATTTATGCAAACTTGAGTTTACATCTCTGCTTCAAAAAATCACCATGTCGAAAATCTCGTTTCTCATCAAGAACATCCAGATGAATACCCAGATGACTTATAATACTTTTTAACATTATTTATATCATTTGTGTACATGATTCAGATGATCAAAGGTTGTTAAACTGAAGATCAAGGGTAAAGTAAATGCTGATGTCATAGCTGGTTCAGAAAACAAAGTTCTAACGGCTATATTTCTTTATCCAACAGTCATTGAATCTTCTCAACGATTATAAATTGCAACTACCTATAAAAGAAGACTGATTCAAGACAGAAGGTGCAAGACACAAGCCTACATCTTCAAAATGCTCATACTCTGATCTTCATATTATTCATTCTCTGTTTTCAATGTTTACATAGCTTATCATAGAGAGTGAAATGATTTGTATTGTATTTCAGTGTTTATTCATTCACTTCTGAGAGAGAAGATTTATTGTAATCATCCTATCATTCTATCTGAGAGTTACTTAAGATTGGGTGATCTTGAGTGGGAAACCCATTGTATTGATTACAGCTTGTAAGGGGAGTGAATCCTAGTGAGAGGATTACTTCGAGTATAGAGTGTGTAATAAAGCGGGTGTATTGATTGCGGTTGTAAGGGAGTGAATCCTAGTGAGAGGATTACTTGAGTACGAACATGTAATCAAGTTGAAAGAAGATAGTGGATTGAAAATCTCAAGTTGTAACATCCCTACTGATGTAAATAATGTATTCGTAATCACTGTTGTATTAATGAGAAGAATTTATTGTTAATTTAATTATTATTATTCCTGTTATACTTTATTTGGAATAATATTTATAAAAGGTTGTCATAATAATGGGAGATAGTATGGTGGGCCCTAAAAAGGTCCAAAATGTCACCTAGTGCAGACAAGGAAAAGGTGGTTGTGACGGTGTCCAGATTTGAGGAAAAGCGGGCCCAGGGCAAAACATCAGTGTAGAATAAGCCGGTAGGATGAAGTGGGGCCCGGGAATGAAGTCAAGACACAAACTCTTGCCCCTGGACCATAAGTCTGCACCATCCATGGTTAGAGAAGGGAAAGAGACACTGAAAAGTCATAAGTCAAAAAGCAAGAGTCAGTGTAATGATTACATTGGGACACGTGTCACTTCAGAGGTAAAAGAGGAAAAGCAAAGGCAAGATAGTCAATTCCTTATCCTTTTAGCAGTGAATTTCGTCCACCATGAGAGAGGGAAGAAAACCAGATGATTTTATTATTACTCAGGCCTAAACACAAAATGCGGGTCCCACAGGTGATTGACCGATAGGAGGAAATCGGACCGGATAAAGTGAAAAGTCAGTGGAAAAGTTGGAGGGCAGATTTGGTGGGCCCAAAGTGGCGCCACCTAGCCCCCATAATGATTAAAAATAGCTTGAAGAAAAAGAAAGAGAAAAATCAGTGCAAAAGTCAAGGTGCGGGACCCACTGCTGAAAAAAAGGGAATTAATCAAATAAAATAAAATCATGAAATCTGATTTGTGGGGTCCAGAGGGCGCCACCTAGCCCTAGGAAGAGTCTAGAAAACTTGGGGAAAAAGAAAAGAATAACAAAGAAGTTTCGGGCCAAAACTGGTAATTTTCGTAAATTCCGGGCCAAAGTAGGTAATTTGCTCCATTTGAAGGATAAAAATATGAATGAAAGGAGGAGGAGGCGCCACATGTCAGCTCCCTAGAGACCCTGGAATTTTCTGGAAGACTTGGAGAAAAAGTCAAGTAATCAGATCCAATTTACTCCCTAATGGACAGAAATTTACGCCTGTTAATTCTAAGTTACCAGATCAAAGTTACCCTTCATTAAAAAGGCAACTTGACCCCTCATTTTCACCCTAAGGGGCAAAATTTCCAGAAGCAAGGAAGAGTGGTCAGCAATCTCCATAGCCAAAGCTCAAAGACCAAGCTACTAAGAACATCCAACGATTCTCCGATCTTAGGTAACCCCGAAAACCTTACTTTCTAAAGTTCTTGTTGTAGTATTTTCGTCCAAAGGGAAAGGACTTAGTGTTATGGTTGGATTTTTGTGTTTTTAGGTCTCCAATGGTTCTGGAACATGGTTTTACTAGGGGTATAGTCATGGCTTAAGTTTCCAAAGTCAAGAACACCGAAAACCTTAAGTAAGAGCTTGCTGCCAGTTTTCTAGGAATCTGGGCAGCAAAGCTTCAAGCAAGTTTTTAAAATAGTAAACTATTTTTTTTTTAGTTGAAATTTTACATGAAGAAGCTAGACATCTGGGGCATGATTTTGATATATAATATGATAACTTTTGGATAAACATACCGGGTGAAATAAATGGTTAAAAAAGGGTCTGTGAACAGGGGAGCGAATCGGACCAGAGAGCAATATTTGAGCTCCACGCCAGGATATGTGTACTTTCAGGATATGGGTATATTGTTCTTGGAAAATAGACATTTTAATGGTTCAAATGGCACTGGTTTTATGTGAAAATTATTTTTTTTAGAATTTATTAAAAATCCTGGAAGTTGAGGCAGATTCACAGAATTTCTGGAAATTTTGTATGGGCTCGGTTTTAACAAAAGAAATGCGAGTGTATTTTTGGAAATACTAAAAGTGGCGTATTTTGATGTTTATTTTGGTCAGGGGTATTTTTGGAAAAATCATCGGGCATAAAAATATATTAAAGGCAGTATCCACCTCACCAAGTAGTAACCGCTTTTCTCAGATATCTTTATGTGTTTTGTTGTATGTTTGTTTTCCATGCGTGTATGTTTTTGTATTGGTACCAAATATGCAATCAGAGCATGTTGGGGTTTGAGTCCCTAACTATGTGGTTTCTAGCGCTGAGGACAATCAGTTCGAGGTCGGCCTTAATTGGCGACGATACAGGTTGATAGATCTGGGGCTGTCCTGGTGCAGGCAGCTTTACAGGTCGTGACTCCGGTAAGTCCGGGGCTTGCCTTGGTAAGGCAGCCTGACGGCACATGGTAGTCGTTGGTGTGTATGTTTTTGTTTGCATATGTGGTATGTTGACATGTTATTAATGTTTTCTTGTATATCTGACATGGTTACCTGCATACACTCTTCACATTTAGTATTTGAGTATTGACGGTTACTCTGGGGGCCACTATCGGACTCCAGGAGCTTCTGTAGTTGCAGGGGAGCGGTCTGATAGAAAGACCCTTTTTGGAGAGGTAGAGCCTGGCAGTGCAGTGAAGAATAGGGAATGCCCTATTGTATTATGTATTTTACTTTTGGATGACTATATTATTATTTCGGTATTATTTTGGGATAACTGTACCCTTAACCCTTCGGGGACTTTTATTTTCTGATTATTTACTTTTACCAGTACAGTAGATTGTCCAAACCGGTTAGATGCTCTGTTGCGTTCACTCTGATTCATATTTAATGGACCTAATAATGAAGGAAAAGTAACTAAGTAAAGGAATCCCTCTAACTTGTCACCCGAAAAGGCGAGGCCGGTGGGGGTGTTACGCAAGTGGACCTTGGGGACGGGACGTAGGTCAAGGATAGGGCCGAACCAGTATAAATCACAGTTTGCATATTTTCTTCCCTTATCTCTTATATTTCCAGTACATGTTTATTTGAATATCTAACTGTTGATTTAGAAAACACAAGAAGATTTTCAAAGTTTCAAGTTTTAATCAGACACTCAATTCATCCCCCCTCTTGGGTGATAGCCAGGTCTTTCACAAATTAGGTACAAAAATACCGTTAACAGTTAATTTTGACTTTTTTGCTGATTGGATGATAACATGACTTTCAAAGGTGTAAAAATATACATGTGGTTTGACCAAAAAAAGCACTCAACACCAAATGTTTTTTTAATTTAATAATTTTATTTCAATTAAAGAAAAATTATTATTTCTCTAAGTATAATTCCTAGGAGGCCAAACTTTTTCTTCTAATTTATGGTTTTAGAAAGGAGGACTTATTCAATGGGTAAAAACGGTAAAAACTTTATTTCCATAATTTTTTTTAAATCCTTATTAAATTTTGTAATTAATAATTAATAAATGAGTATTTATGTATTTGGAATTTGATATTATAAATAATATATTTCCTTAAAAATTTTTGAAAAATAAATAGTTAAAGAAATAATTCATTTATTCTATCAAAGTCTACAGAGTTTAGTTAAATAAAAAAAATCAAACTTATTTTTAATTAAATATAGTATTTATAATATTAAATGCATAAATGCATAAATACTCAATTATTAATTATTAATTACAAAATATAATAAGGATTTTCTTAAAAAAAAAAGATAATAAATTATGGAAATAAAAAATTTGGCCTTCCAATAATTATACATAGGGAAATAATAATTTTCCTTTAATTAAAATAAAATTATTAAATTAAAAAAAAGAACAAATTGTTGGGCGCTCTTTTTATCAAACCAATGTATATTTTTGCACATTTGAAAGCGCGTCATTGTCACGTTGGCAAAAAAGTTAAACTTAACGGTGAAATTGTATATTTGCATCTAATTTGTAACCACACGTTCACTTTTATACCTAAAAGAAGACTTGATATTGGACACTCCTCAGAATAAATCACATATATATTTTTGCAGCTTAACCCTCCCTTTTTTTCAAGTAAGTGATTGAAATTGAAAATAATTCTACTCCTCGTATGTAAGTCGTAAGTCGTGACTATAACTAAAGTGAATTCTGGAAAAAAAAAAAAAAGAAAAACTAAAATGAATTGCCTAAATCTTGTTAATAAAGAAATCATGTTAAAATCTAATTCAATACTATTAGTAATTAAAGAAATAGATCTCCCGAAAGGTCCAACTAATTGGATGGTGGACCTTACTCGCTAAATTAACTTTTTGTTTGATGGTGGATGCTCCTGGAGTAAAACTTTGTTAGCCAATTTGCACCTTAACCCTTAAAAAAATGATAATGTTAAACAACTTTTTGTTTGAATGAAAGGGAAATATACTAACGAATCAAAAACATCACTTAGAGCTTTACATCAAGCAAGAAAGTCAAAAGATTAATGTGTTACTACTATTGCCTAGTATCAACAAGGAGGAGGGCACTGCGAGCTCTAATTGTATGTCCAACAAGTACATTAATATTAAAAGCAATATAGCTTCAGTAGTAAGCTCTTGCTCCTAAAACATCCTTTCATTCCGATTCTCCTAGAAATTCCAGCACACAAGGCCAGCTTTTGTCCTCCAGTTTTGACCATTGTTCAAAGTTGCTAAATATACCAACATCCTTTGGGAGTAAGTGGAAAGAGATTTGCTCTTCTACCGCCATGTCCTCGGTTCGAGGTGTGGAAATAGAGAAAATTGTGTTGGGAGTTCTTTCCCCACGACCGTGGGCCCAACGCGGAGCGAAATCCGGATTAGTCAAAACCGAAGGCTTCGGTGAACCGGGTGGGATATCCGAAAAAAAAATGTTGCTGAACATCCAATCGGCAAAGGAAGTCTAGAGGCGGTGAGATTTGGTTCCATATGGGTCAATGAGGTTCCAACACTCAACTGCTATAAGGCAGTATTGCTGAACATGATCAATATCTTATATTTGCTCCCTACATACCGTTGTTGGGCCATAGGATATCACTCCTATGCGGAGGCTCAAGTTTTAATTGTTCAATATGATTTATGTCCTGTTTTGCGAAAAGAAAGAAAAAAAGGGAAGGAAAGGGAAAAAAAGAGAGGGAAAAGAGGGAAAGAAATAAAAGAGAGAACCTTAGGAAGTGTTGTTTGCACGCTGCCATATTTGTGTGTGAGAAACCTTGTAAATTGTAAAAGCTATTTTTCAAAAGTTAATACTATATATAAACATGCATTTAATTTCCGTTGCGTTCTTCCCAATAGCCTTGTAAGTAGCATCACATCTCTTATTCAGCTGAAGGCACTCGGCATTGGTTAAGAGTCTCCCTTTGAGTGCTAGCCATAAGAAGGTTCAAATCCTTTGTCTTCCTGGCCGTTTCCATACCTAGTTCATCCTATTTTGTATAGGAGGAGACTAAGAATTCACTGTTAGATAGCAAGATTCTTCTCCATCGTCGAGGGGGAATTGTAAGGAGCAAATTTGAGATCAACTCTGGTTTTTAAATTGGGCATAAGATATTGTCACTACCAATGTCACTACCAATTTTTCACTGTTAGATCAGAATCTCATTTACCTTTATCATTTCTCTTTCCTGTTAAGATTTTGATCTAACGGTGGAAAAGTAGTAGTGACATTGGTAGTGACAATATCTTATCCCTTTAAATTAATACCTTTCAAGTATTGTGATGTATTGGATTTGCTTTAGAATTTAATCAAAAAATGTAATGTAATTTTCTTGTGCACAAACATTTTGGTATGAAACGAATCAGGTTCAACCAGTTAGACCAGTAAACCAGTTAATCAATCTCTTGGTCAGTTTGATCAAGAGTTTTAGATGGTTGAATCTATTTATTTTTTTCCCTTTGAAGTCTAAAATGAGATTGTTTTCGATTTTTTTTTTAAAAAATAGTAATTCATCATATTTGTGCTTTAGTAACTTTATTTTGTTGTATAATGTGCGATTTACACATGAATATTTTATTTAAGCCATTATGTATATGTTCTGTTCAAGAACAGGATGTGGCTAGCCCTAATGGACTAGCATGTATGATATTGATTGAATCGGACTTGACCTAGGAACAATACCTAGGGCCTACGTACCCTGTAGAGGGATCAAAGTCCACGTAGTTCGAGACACACATAGGCATTTAGCCAAAGGGGGTGAGGTGTGTGTTCTGTGTAGGCTGAATTTTAAATAGCCAGAGAGAGTAGAATCTGTGTACCTTAGGGTTTAACCTCTGTATTTATATAGTGTACCTTAGGTTGATATGGGCCCCATGTGATCCAAGCCCGAGTATCGTAACTGTCAGATCTAGATGAAGATCTTCCTGGATTATAGATAAGATAGGATCCTCCTTCATTATAGATAGATTCTGATCTACAGAATATTCCCTATTGGGCCATATATTGAATATGGGCCTTAACAGGTCCGTAATAGTTGCCCCTAGCCCGGTAGTCCAGGTCTCTGGGCTGCCGGGATGTATTTTGCCCCCCAAGCAAGTTATCCGGGGCCAGACTTCCGCTAACCTTACCCTCTCTATGTCTATCGCGCATTGCCGGGTTGGGTCATTCTGGCCCTGGCAACCGAAGTCATTTACTCACAGATCCGAGGTAATGTCTCAAAGATTCGATGTAGTAGTCTGCTGCTCAAAGATATGAGGTAGTGTCTCAAAGATCTGAGGTAATATCCGGGAATTTGCTTGGTTTCTAGGCCGGGGTTCCTACTGCGATTGCCATCATTTTGACAAATTCGGATTCATTCGTATTCTGCTACCGATTTTCCTGTTTAGGCGATAGATTTTTCCCAGATTTGCCTGTTTAGGTGATAGGTTTTTCCCAAGGCGGGATCTATTTGTCTTTCCCTCGTTATAGTAGTTGCCCCCATGACACAGCGAGTCAAGGGCTCGGGGCTTAGGGGTGGATCTGTTATTGAACCGGATATCGTATCCGAGTTGCTACCACTTATTTGATTTTGATACGGTTTCTATCCGAGTTTTAATGAACCCGGATTTACTTGTATTCTAATTGAATTGCCCCTTGACATGTGGTCCGGGTTAATTTGGTTTGAAACTTTGTCTGTTTCTTTTCTTGATTGTCAGGATCTCTTCTTCATCAATCATCCGGGTTTCTGAGTTTGTTTGCTACAACACCGAATTCCCCCAATCCAAATTATCCTGAAGAGGAACGGACTGCATTTGCTTATATCGCTGACAGCTTTACAGTGCCATGCTTATTGCCCCCAGCTTGGTAGTCAAAGGCTCTGGGCTGCCGGGGTGCATATATTGTATAACCCATACTTTGTATCCGAGTTTTAGCTTTAACACAACCACGGGTTGCCTGTATGAACTCGAACATTCTTTCAGAGTTCTATTGAATGACTGGGCCAAGGTCAAAAATGTATTATGCAGGATCCGCTTATGTTCTTCCAGTATCGAAGACTGGGTATCGGGGTAGGGTTGTCAATTTAACCGCGCTATCGAGTTCCGGTTCCGTTGTCTGGGATCTTAACCAGAATAAGGGCAAACTGCCACATGTCTAGCCATGGTGTAGGAAACGCATGCTTAAATATTTTGACCTGATCAGGGTCGGGATGACAATTCACCTTCTTATCTAGGAGCAAATATTTGATGCATCAAATTTTATTGCAAGGGCTTGTAACAACGGCCTCGCGTATTTGAAACCCGAGCTCGTCAGCCCCGCTGTCCATCTCTTAATTGTGCTTAGGGTGTGACTAGGTTTAGTGACCCGAGACTTCATATACCGCTTAGCAGGTGTTAGGTGCGACGTTAGATAGTCTGGTTTGTCCGGCGTATTGTGCATGCGGTAGCTAGGTCTAGCTATAGTAGACTCGCAGCTTATCAGGGTTCCATGTTCTTTTGATTGGCTTCCTTCCCAAGGTTTCCATTACGTAAGCTCCTTTGTTGAGCTTTTCCCTAACCTGGTAAGAGCCTTCCCTGTTTGCTGCTTGCTTGCCATCCCTGGCGTTCTCGTTTCCGACGTCTGCTCGTCTATGTATGAGGTCAACATTGCAAAGCCCGGCTGTAGTGGCTTTGCTTGACAAATAACCCGGGCTTAAGGGCCCTGGTGATAATCTTCAGTTAATCCGAGGTCCAATCAAGGAGCGCGGATTTAATAATCTTCAGTTAATCCGGGGTCCTATCAAGGAGCGCGAATTTAATAATCTTCAGTTTATTCGGGGTCCAATTAAGGAGCGCGGAGTCAACTAGATAATGTTCAGTTTATCCGGGGTCCAATTAAGGAGCGCTGAGTCAACTGGATAATATTCAATTTATCCGAGGTCCAATTAAGGAGCGCGGAGTCAACTGGATAATCTTCAGTTAATCCGGGGTCCAATCAAGGAACGCGGACTTAACTGTATAATTTTCAGTGTATCCGGGGTCCAATTAAGGAGCGCAGACTTAACTGTTCTTTCGGTGTTACCGGGTTCCAAACTGATCATGGAAACGCGGATTTAACCATTCTTTCGGTGTTACCAGGTTCCAAACTGATCATTGAAACGCGGATTTAACCGTTCTTTACACGGAGCCCGGAATTTAACTATATTAAGTGTAACCGGGGTCTGCCTTCTTTTTGCCTCCCGCACAACTTTGCACGGAGCCCGAATTTTAACTATATTAAGTGTAACTAAGGTCCTTCTTCTTTTTCTTTTAGAGGTGGGTTCCTCCGGAAAACTTTTCCTGAATTTGTTTATCCATGATGGGTGTTGTAACCTAGAATTTGTTTATCCGAGATGGGTGTCATAACCCGAAATTTGTTATGAGTGTCGTAACCCTTTTTCCCATTATGGGTGTCGTAACCCTTAATTAGTTTTTCTATTATGGGTGTCTTAACCCTTGACTTGTTTTCATGCGGAACTCGGATCTAACTGTTCATTCAGTTTAACTGGGTTCCACCTTCTTTTTCTTCCACATATCAAGTTAAATACAGCATCCTTGCACCCAGTGACGGCAGGGCACCAATGGCTGAAGTATAATCCAGAATTTGTTTATCCGCGATAGATGTTGTAACCCAAGATTCCATTATGGGTGTCGTAACCCTTGATTTGTTTTTACGTGGAACTCGGATATAAGCTGGAATACATTATGCTTGGGTTACGCCTTCGTTCCTTTCGTAGGGACGGACTCCACGCGGAACTCGGTTTTCAACCCGCAAAGCTTAACACGGAGCCAATTTTAAGCTGTATTAAGTGTAACCGGGTGCGGCTTCTTTTGCTTCCCGCAATACGTTCATACCGGCCCAAACCGGTGAGAGAAATTGGCTTGCGGGGATGCGGTGTAACCGGGTTCCATTTGATGGCGAGCCGAGTCAAAAAGATATTGCGCATAATATTCATATGTTTTAACCTTTATCTCGGTTTTACCGTGCTCCCGAGGAAATGCGTACTGTTCCCCGGGAGACACGTTTTAACCGTTATTTCCACGGAACCCAGATTTTAACTCGATTCAGTGTAACCAGGTTCGCCTTCAAAACTTTACGCGGATCCCGAACGTTAAGTAGATTCAGTTAACCGGGCCCGACTTCAGAACTTTACGCGGATGCCGAACGTTAACTAGATTCAGTGTAATCGGGTCCGACTTCAAAACTTTACGCGGATCTCGAACATTAACTAGATTCAGTTAATCGGGTCCGACTTCAAAACTTTACGCAGATCCTGAACGTTAACTAGATTCAGTGTAACCGGGTCCGACTTCAAAACTTTACGCGGATCCTGAACGTTAACTAGATTCAGTGTAACCGAGTCCGACTTCAAAACTTTGCACGGATCCCGGATTTCAACTAGATTCAATTAAAACTGGGTCCGCCTTCTTTTCCTTTACAGGAATTTAAGATAGACTTGGCGGCCTTGCCGTAGCAGATAATCCCATAAAGGACTTTAAATAGACTTGGTGGCCGTAGCCGTCGCAAATGATTCTCATTGGAATCTTAAATAGTCTTGGCGGCATAGCCGTCGTAACATGATTCATGAAAACGAGTTTGTGTACTTCAGATTCCTACATGTTTAACTCGGACATGATTTTTGGAAACAGGTTTATGTACCTCGGATTCCTACATGTTTAGCTCCGACATGATTTTCGGAAACAGATTTATGTACCTCGGATTCCTACATGTATAGCTTGGACATGATTTCCGAAAACTGGTTTCTTCACCATGAATTCATATATGCTTAGCCTGGACATGATTTTCGAAGACTAGTTTCTTTACCATGAATTCATACATGTTAATAGATAATTGATAAAAAGCAAAGATTGAGCATCTATGAGATAGAGGGTGATACTCATCTGGATGTAGCTTAGGGAGTTACTACAGCATAACGCTTTTTCTCAATAAATGCTTGATGAAGTTCTTGGTATCCACTCATAAGTTAGTAGAGTTGCATAACGATGCATCTTTGAAGTTGCAAGAATTTCCAAATAAATGGCCTTCATCAATCCTCAGCTTGTGTAGAAGAAAGGATAAACATCTCTCCCAAATCTTCTCAGCCTCGGCTTTTCCGGAGTATTAGCTATCTCTATTTGCTCATTTGCCTTGCCTCAAAACAATTAGATCCGGAGAAGGGAAATACAAATCCCAGCCGAGAGTATATCTCGACATGCACTCAAAGTATATCCCGGCATTCTCTGAATCTCCGCATCTAACAATCTCAGCGTACCTCGGCGTCTCGGCACCTCCTCATCTCGGCGTATCATCAACCTCGACTATCGCGATGGAGTCGGGAAGCCATAGGTGTTGAATCAGCCTCGGCTTAACAACAACCTCGGCTATCTCGATTTGCTCATTTGCCCTGCCTCAAAACAATTTTCATAGACCAAATAATAGTTCAACAAGATCAGACGCTATTGCTATATATTTGGAGGGTTCTAGTAATCCGCTAACTCTTTCTAATGTGAATAATATAGAAAAGACAAAAACAAAGCAGATATAGCAAAGGCAAACATAAAGTAGTGTGATCCTATTATTGACCTCCCTGCATCACCGAGTCATGAAAATAACTCCTTTGGCATCGAATCAGCCTCGGCTTACCAACAACCTCGGCTATCTCGATTTGCTCGTTTGGGATTCTCAAATGGGTATTGAACCTGTAGCTGTATCAATTCCTAGATCTCATCCTCTATCCAGTGGCTGTTGTTGCGCGATGGGGCCGGAGGCTGCTGTGCCGACGACCGCTGACACGATGGTAGGAGGATCTGAAGTTGCCGAACAAGATCCTCTAGGTCTGCTAGTTTTTTATTAAGGCCATCAAAGACTTCTATGAGTTCTTCCTGGTGCTCCTTTTAACTATCTTCTCGTCATGTGGACACATGGAGAGTTAAAAGGAAACCCATGTAAAGCAGCTCAAAACCAAGATCCTCTAGGTCGCTAGTTTTTTTTATTAAGGCCATCAAAGACTTCTCACGAGTTCTTCCTGGTGATCCTTCCAACTATCTTCTCGTCATGTGGACACATGGAGAGTTAAAAGGAAACCCATGTAAAGCAGCTCAAAACCAAGATCCTCTAGGTCTGCTAGTTTTTTTATTAAGGCCATCAAAGACTTCTCTGAGTTCTTCCTGGTGATCCTTCTAACTATCTTCTCGTCATGTGGACACATGGAGATTTAAAATGAAACCCATGTAAAGCAGCTCAAAACTAAGATCCTCTAGGTCTGCTAGTTTTTTTATTAAGGCCATCAAAGGCTTCTCTGAGTTCTTCCTGGTGATCCTTCCAACTATCTTCTCGTCATGTGGACACATGGAGAGTTAAAAGGAAACCCATGTAAAGCAGCTCAAAACCAAGATCCTCTAGGTCTGCTAGTTTTTTTTTTATTAAGGCCATCAAAGGCTTCTCTGAGTTCTTCCTGATGCAGACAACGAAGTTCTTCTATCATTGCCGTTACGGCATTAACCATGGTTGTTGGGGCCGCCATTTACGAACAATAGAAGAACTAAATAGGAAAACATAGAATCTTTAAACCATGGGAGAGGACCCAAAAGAGAAGAACTGGTGATCCTTCCAACTATCTTCTCGTCATGTGGGCACATGGAGAGTTAAAAGAAAACCCATGCAAAGCAGCTCGAAACCAAAGCCGTTGTCAAACGACAATTGTTCCTCTGAATCCCTTCACAGGCTGCTACGGTTCTTGATTTTGTTGCGGTGGATTTTCAGGAATCGCTCGTGTAAAGGCATCTGACTGCTGCTTCTAGTATTGACCATCTTTGGTCGCAAGAATCAAAATTTACGGTTCCCCACGGTCGGCGCCAATGTTCTGTTCAAGAACAGGATATGGCTAGCCCTAATGGACTAGCATGTATGATATTGATTGAATCAGACTTGACCTAGGAACAATGCCTAGGGCCTATGTACCCTGTAGAGGGATCAAAGTCCACGTAGTTCGAGACACACATAGTCGTTTAGCCAAAGGGGGTGAGGTGTGTGTTCTGTGTAGGCTGAATTGTAAATGGCCAGAGAGAGTAGAATCTGTGTACCTTAGGGTTTGACTTCTGTATTTATAGAGTGTACCTTAGGTTGATATGGGCCCCATGTGATCCAAACCCGAGTATCGTAACTGTCAGATCTAGATGAAGATCTTCCTGGATTATAGATAAGATATGATCCTCCTTCATTATAGATAGATCCTGATCTACAGAATATTCCCTGTTGGGCCATATATTGAATATGGGCCTTATACAGGTCCGTAACAGTATATTTATTGATTTTATATTTCTAACATTGTTAATGTTGTTAATTAACATATTTGTGCTTTAGTAACTTTGTTTTGTTGTATAATGTGTGATTTACACATGAATATTTTATTTAAGCCATTACATATATTTATTGATTTTATATTTCTAACACTATTAATGTCGCTAATTAACATAGGAAACAAAAGTGTTGACTGTGCAACTGACAAAACATATTTGAATTTAAATTATTTAATATAATATACTTATATTATTGAACTAAAGCAAATTAACAAATCGCTGCAAATGAAATTAAGGTTTTTATTTTTAGATTATTAAACTATTTTTTAAAAAAATATAATCGAAGTTTTGATATTAACTACTTCATTAGTTTTTTTTAGATATTTTTAATTTACACATATTTTAAATGTAAGATTAATAGAATTTAATTACAAAGTCACCACTTAAGTCAGCGTTTTCTAGTATCAACATTAACAGGAGAAATATAGGATCAAAAGTAAGTTTTATAAAGTTGAGAGACTAAAAATATAATTTGACATTTTGTATATTTAAATTAAATATCAGCTAAAGTATAGTTTTAGTTCTTTAAGTATATATTAGGTTTCATTTTAGTCCTTTAAATTTGTAAAGTGTATTTTTAGTCCTTAAGACTTAATAACGTTAATGTTACTAACGAAAAATGCTGACTAAGGAAAGTTAAGCGGTGACTATGTAATGTTCACGAAGCAAGCTGATCACTTACAACATGACACCTAACAACACCTTATTTTATTGGCTAAAATATACATTTAATTCTTTAAGTTTACATCAAGTTCTAATTTAGTTATTTAAGTTTAAAAAGTACATTTTTAGTCCTTTAACATTAACACCATTAACTCTAACTAACGGAAAATGCTGACATGGCTAATTTAATGCTGACTTAGAAATAAAATGTTGACAAAGCATACTTAAATTATTTTTTAAATTCAAATTAAAAAATTCCTCTTTCCTCCCATCTCCTACCTTTGTTTGACGCCTCCCTCTCCAGACCCTCTAATGCTGTAATGCAACGTTCCATGGGACATTGAATCCAACATCCATTAATTAAATCAAAACCAAATATGAATCCTATCACATATCCATTATTATTATGATTATTAGTATTTGTTAGGAAATATATATTAGGGATTATAATATGAGTATAATTAAGGATTACGATCAGAGTAATGATCATTATGAGATTAATGCAGTCTCCTCCCTTTTGTATATATACCTCTATTTTTATCATGAATATACAACTTTCTGATTCTCTAATTACATTGTACCAGAGCCTTACGAATTCTAGCGCTTTTTTTCCCTATTCAGTACAGTTCATGATTATTGTTCATCAGGTGTGGGTTTCCTGACTCTAAAACTATTATTTGCCTTTGACTTCTACAAGGTTGGGTTTTTTGGTGTGGTTAGCGACTATGCTCGCTATTTGGTGTTTCTCTTGATTGCTAGTTCTTCTCTTGAAAGTGCTTGTTGTCTTTTTATTGTGATTCTTTGGTTGCTCTTCCATGGATGAATCTAAAACATCTAATATGCTATCCATGTCTACTAAGATTACTGATTCAAAATTGAACTGGACAAATTATAGTGATTGGAATAAAAATGTTAGGGTTTACTTCTTGGGAATTGAGAAGTAAGCCCATTTAATACAGAATAATCTGGTATATTTACTCGAGGAACTTGGTTCAGAAGGGTAAGAATTTCTCTCATTTCACTTCTTGAGATTATCCACTGTTTGCATCTATTATCTCCAAGAAGCCTCGAAACATCGGAGAATGGTTTATGGATGAAATGAAACATTTCAGATTGAACTCTAATGTCAGATGCACTATCTCATTTCCCAACTTGGTTTTGTAACATCCCAAATTTTGGGATTTTAAATTGGAATATTATATAGAAATTTAATTTTTGAAATTTGGCCTGAATAATTAAAGTATTAATAATTGGAAATTTAGGCATATTTTTCCCTTAATTTTATTTCGGGAAAAAGAATAAATTCAAATAATAAATTATGCCTAAAAAATTGTAGGAATAATATATGAGAATTAAATTTGTGAAAATGGGCCAAATGATTTAATTTAATTATTTGGAAAATTAGGAATATATTTCCGTATAATACTTACTAATAAAATTATGGAAATATTGAAAAGGATTAATTTTTAATGGAACCTATATATATTCCTAAGCCCATGATAATAACCATTATCTCCTATTAATTCAAGTCACCTATCCTCATAGTATCATGTAACCTGTGCAAAGCTGTTAAGGAAAGAAATATATATACACACACTTTTAATTCAGCTTCAACAATCAAGTAATCTAGGGCAGTTTTGCATTATACAAACAATAGACGAGCCCCTCCTTATCATTTATTCATTACCCAACAAAAAACAAAAAACCAACCCGATACAACAATCTAAAACCAGCCCAAAAAGACTCAAAAACCATTCCCTTATTCACTCATTTAACCCATCCTTTATATATCAAAAAAAATTTAACCCATCCTTTCCAGTCAATACGCCATCAGAAAGTGAGGAGAGGACCAACGATTTTTACGGTGAGCAGAGATAGCATCAGAACAGCAAGCAACCAGCAAATCCACACCTCCCACGTCAGCAAATTCATACCCCCATACTTTTCGAGACCAACAAAGATCACTCCTCCCCAGTGGCGGAGCCAGGATTTAATGTTTGTGGGTGCACAATTAGTAGTGGAATTTGGGGTTCGGGGGCAGCGCCGCCTCGAAAAACTTTTTAAAGGAAAATTTTAAAAACATTAAAAAATAAAAGAATATAAACAATAAAAGAAAATGAAACTTCAACTTAAAAGGCAACCCACCCCTTCGTAAAATTTAAGGCAGAAATGAGGTTCAATTGAAAAGTATTCCGAGAAATCAATTTAAATAGAACAATATACTCTAATGAACCCGGATGTTACACAATCAAATTCCAAAGCAACGTGCAAGAAAAATTATTATGGTTTAGCATATGTGATAAGATATTAAAAAATCAAATATTAATGATGGAGCAAAGGAGTATAAGGAGGAAAAACTTGGAGGAAAAAAAAAATGTTGGAGAGAAAAAAGAAATGAGTTTTCATAAGGAGGAAAAACTTGGAGAAAAAAAAAAAGAAATGTTGGGGAGAAAAAAGAAATGAGTTTTCATAAGAAGGAAAAACTTGGAGAGAAAAAAGAAATGTTGGTGAAAAAAAAAATCAAATTCCAAAGCAACGTGCAAGGAAAAATTATTATGGTTTGGCATATGTGATAGGATATTAAAAAATCAAATATCAACGATAGAGCAAAGGAGCATAAGGAAGAAAAACTTGGAGAAAAAAAGAAAAGAAATGTTGGAAAGAGAGAAAGAAGACATATGTTGGAGAAGAAAAGAAAAGAGAAGAAATATGTTGGAGAAAAAAAGAAATGAGAAGAAATATTGGAGAAAAAAAGAAAATAAATGAACTGCATGTGTTGCACACTCGGATTCAAACTGGCGACGTCTATGTTCTTAGACAATTGCTCTACCACCGAGCTATGACCCATTCATTCAGATATATTTCCACTACAAAATATATATATCTTAAAATCTTATGTCCGCACTTGCGCACACCTACACCAACGTGGCTCCGCCACGCACGTAACCAAACCCCTTTGTTATAAAATATATATATATATATATATATATATATATATATATATATATATATATATATATATATACATTTGATGTTTGTGAAATGAGAAAGAAGATAAAACTTACTGACATATACATGCATAGGTATGCAAGTTGCTGCCATTGTGTGACATTCTATTGTGATTTATCTTTACCAAATTAATTACCTTGCTCCTTGCATTTTTGGAAGGTGGAAAAGATTTCTTAGAAAATTTGATTCTTGAATATTTGAATTGATTCCAATTTTAGAGTGTTTGCTTTAAAAATCTTGCTTCCATGGTTTTCTTGAGTTTAGTTGTTTTAAAATTTAAAATCTTGAGGACAAGATTTGATGCAAGTGTGGGGGTGTGATGACTTCTCATTTTTAATAGATTTGAGATATGTTTTGATATATTTGAGAAATCATTATTACTAATTTAAAGAGATTTTATTAAGATTTTAAGAGATATCAATTTGGATACATTATTTGGGGGATTTCAATTTAAAATAAAGGTTTTTTGAGTTGAGGAAATAAATAATAGTAATAGGAAGTTTTCTTAAAAAATGAAAAAGAAAAGAAAAAAAAAATAACAATTTAGTTTTTTTTTTTTTTTTTTTTTTAAATATATAAATTTTGTTTCTTTTTCATAATCAAAGCACAGGAGGTACCAGATTGATTGGATTGAATTGAATTGTCAATTTGAAATGAGGTGGGCCCCGCAATTGAAATGGAAAATTGACTTGAAGACCTAAAAGCTATAGTGTGCGTGTGTGAATTGGGAAAAAATAGAAAAACGCAAGAAAAGAAGAATAACAGGTGGCAAGATTTTGAATTGAAGGGGATATTAACCTAAAAGAAAAGAAACGCACGGACGAGAGGGAGCTACGAAAAAAGAGCGGGCGGACATTCGATTTGGGGGATTCACGATTTTATTAATCGCACGGGACGAGAGACGCACGGGAAAAAAGGGAGAAGAGAGGAGCAACGCCGTTCAACGCCCACACTTCCCACCTTCTCCTTCCTATCTCGCCGGTGGCTTCCTCTACCACCACGGGCCGCCGGCGAGCATCATCCCAGTGGCGTCACATGGATCGAATGAGGGCACAAGACGAGTGTAAGCCGCTTTCTTGTTTGGTCGGAGGAGTGAACGGGAGAGAGCATCGTTGTGCTTGATCCTTTGCTTCATTTGTATCTTCCTCTTCCTGTGATCTTCTTGTGACTCTGAATCTGGATTTAAATTTCTGTGCTCTGTGATGGTGTGATGGTTTTTGTTAAAGCCATGTTTGGCTAATTTCCTTTTTGTAACCTAGAGGACCTTTGAACTGGTGTGGATTAGTCTTTGTTTTTATTATTTAGTTATAATTAGTATTAATTTTGGTTACTTAATTTTGTGTTAGCTTTATCTATTTAGTGTCTGATCATCACTGAATATGAATTTGAGAATTATGATTTACCTTGACGAAAGGAATTTTAATTAATTTCTGAGATTAAGTAATATGGGATTAGATTTTAATTTAATTTGCAATTAGGATAGACATATACCTAATGGCCCCATATAATTGTTGAGGAGTGTATTCGAGATTTATTGCCTCTTGAGTAATTATGTTAGACATAACTAATTTTACTCAAGAGAGGGTTGTAAGTGGACCGACATGCACTTATAACTATTTATACTCGAGATTAACAAAATTGATATTAAGGCTAATTAATTTAGTGAAAACAAGGTTTATGAAACTAATAAGGAATTAGTGACTCTGGGTTGCTCATTTTATTATTGTGCTAGTTTGTTTATTTTAATTTCATTTCCTTTAATTAAATCAATCTGATTTGCTTAAGTTAAACGAAATTGTAAAATTAATGCTTAACTGAGATTGTGATACAAAGTCCTCGTGGGAACGATACTTTTCTTATCACTTTATTACTTGGTACGGCCCGTATACTTGCGGAGTTATAGGCTGTAAAGTTTTTCCCTATCAAGTTTTTGGCGCCGTTGTCGGGGACTTGTGTGCCACAATTTTCATGGTTAGAATTGATTGAGCATTAGTAGTTTAAGTTTGAGTTCATAAATATTTTATTTTATAGAAAATAAAAAAAAATGGATTTCAATTGGCAACCAGTTGGTCTTAATATTAAAAAGGAGATGGATTCTTTGTCTTCAATACAAGATGGACTGATTGCTATTTTAAAATCTTTGAATGATAGGCAACATAAAAGGAGCATAAATGATGGTTGTATTCCATATGTTGGTTCTTCTCAATATGTTTGCATGTCTTGTGTTTATTGTGGAGGGAATCATTTATTTGTGAATTGTCCATATAGTCCAACTAGTCATTATGTGGGGGATGATTTTGCTAGGAACCAAGCTTATTTTGATCATTCATTTTGTCCTAGTGAAAGTTTTGAGCAGCAAAATTTTAGGGATCCACATGTCTATTGTTCTCATGAAAATACCCCTCCTTTTTACTCTTATCCATATGTTGAAGAACACTCCATTGAGTATAAGGAAAAATCTAATTTAGAAAGATTACTTGAGGAGTGCACGGAAGCATAAGAGAGATTTAGTAGAGAGCAAAAGGAATTTATCACTAGGGTTGAGTCAAGTGTCCAAAATATTGAGGTAAATGTCCAAAATATTGAGTTATGTGCGAGTCAAATTGTTTCAACTCTTGAGACTATAGGGCAAGATAATTTCTTAAGCTTGATGACTATTTCTTATGCTGATAGTGATTGTTGTGAAAAAATTGAAGGTGTAGAATATGAAATTGTGGATGGTGTAGAAAGTGATTGTGAGCTTGAAATTGATTTAGATGAGAATAGTAGATGTCTAGAAGAGGTTTCGGTTGTGGAGCCTAAGGTTTGTGATTTTGGTGATCAAATTGATGTGGACATCCCATGAATTGTTGTTCATGACTCTCCTATTGAAGTGTTGGCTCTTACTGATGAGAGTCAAGTGGATTTTGTTGGATGCTCTAAATTCTTGGAAGTGCCTATGTTTATTTTCAAAGATATGCATGTTGTGCTTCATTTGAATTCAGTGAATACTTGTACTCCAATATTGTTTATGATTAAGGAAGTGCCTATAGTTATAAGTGTCTGTCGGTCCACTTACAACCCTCTCTTGAGTAAAATTAGTTATGTCTAACATAATTACTCAAGAGGCAATAAATCTCAAACACACTCCTCAACAATTATATGGGGCCATTAGGTATATGTCTATCCTAATTGCAAATTAAATTAAAATCTAATCCCATATTACTTAATCTCAGAGATTAATTAAAATTCCCTTCGTCAAGGTAAATCCTAATTCTCAAATTCATATTCAATGATGATCAGACACTAAATAAATAAAGCTAACACAAAATTAAGTAACCAAAATTAATACTAATTATAACTAAATAATAAAAACAAAGACTAATCCACATTCAAAGGTGCTCTGGGTTGCAAAAAGGAAATTAGCCAAACATGGCTTTAACAAAAACCATCACAGAGCACAGAAATTTAAATCCAGATTCAGAGTCATAAGAAGATCACAAGAAGAGGAAGATACAAATGAAGCGATCGAAGCACAACGATGCTCTCTCTCCGTTCACTCCTCCGACCAAACAGCAGCGGCTTACACTCGTCTCTGTGCCCTCGTTCAGTCTGTGACGCCAGCTGGGGATGATGCTCGCCGACGGCCTGTGGTGGTAGAGGAAGCCGCCGGTGAGATAGGAAGGAGAAGGTGGGAAGTGTGGGCGTTGAACGGCGTTGCTCCTCTCTTCTCCCTTTTTGCCCTGTGCTTCTCTCGTCCCAGGCGATTAATAAAATCGTGAATCCCCCAAATCTGAATGTCCGCCTTTGCTCTTTTTCGTAGCTCCATCTGTGCTGTGCATTTCTATTCTTTTAGGTTAATATCCCCTTCAATTCAAAATCTTGCCACCTGTTATTCTTCTTTTCTTGCGTTTTTCTATTTTTTTTCCCAATTCACACACGCACACTATAGCTTTTAGGTCTTCAAGTCAATGTTCCATTTCAATTGCGGGCCTACCTCATTTCAAATTGCCAATTCAATTCAATCCAATCAATTTCGTACCTCCGTGCTTTGATTATGAAAAAGAAACAAAATTTATATATTTAAAATAATAATAATAATAAACTAAATTGTTTTTGTTTTCTTTTGTTTTCTTTTTCTTTTTTTAAGAAAACTTCCTATTACTATTATTTATTTCCTAAACTCAAAAAACCTTTATTTTAAATTGAAATCCCCCAAATAATGTATCCAAATTGATATCTCTTAAAATCTTAATAAAATCTCTTTAAATTAGTAATAATGACTTCTCAAATATATCAAAATATATCTCAAATCTATTAAAAATGAGAAGTCATCATTCGTGTGACTTCACATATAAATATGTATCTAAGAAAAATCAGAGCCTTTGCTGTCATGAATACTAACGCCATATATATACATACATTTGACTCTTTTTTAAAAAAAGGGGAAGGTTGTTTTTTTTTTTTGTTTACAATAGGGACTGATCTTCAAAGATCAGGAAGTACTAAAGCAAAATCTTGCTCGTCCGATACCTTCTACATCCTGTAGGAGGAAGCGTTGAAGGTCAGCCGGTGGCTCTTCTAATATGTGGTATCCTCTCTCCAGATTTAGAGCATATGTAGCAAGAAAATCAGCACACTGATTACCCTCACGAAAAGTATGAGTAACAGTTACTAACCATTCCTGGGCTAGAAGACGTTGAATCTTCCGGACTAAACACATGTGTGGATTAGCGTGTCCTTCCTCTCTAAGAATTAAACTTAGTGCAACCAAACAATCTATTTGAACTTCCGATCCCGAAGCCTTTATCCCATGCCGGTTGAAGGCCATCCATGAGGGCCCACGGTTCCGCTTGGAGAGAGGTGCAGGTACCAATGTGTCAGCAACACCCAGCTATCCAACGTCCCTCATGATCCTGAAGTAAACTTCCTGCACCTGCAAGTCTAGAATCGCTCTTTCTCGCCCCATCGAAGTTCAAGGAGATAGTATTACCTAAAGGTTTACGCCATTTAATAATCCTCTCCGTTTTCCTCTGGCGGTCACCACGTGCTGAACAAACGAGTTCCGTTGCCTGTTCATTGAAATCAGCTAAAAGCATCACTTCCCGAGCGAGTTGAGTTGGTTGAAGATGAACATTCTGAAATACAACCTTATTTCTAGCTTCCCAAAGTTTCCAGCATGTTAAACCAAATAAGCTTGCCCATTTGGCTCGCCCGTTAAGACATTGACGGTTGGTTCCAAGATTCTGTAGCATCCAAATCAGGAAATCAATGTTGGAGAAGCGTTGTATCTGATCTATTGGCATCAAGTAACTCCAGACTTCCTGGGCAAACCTGCATTTTCGTAATACATGAGAAACATTAAAATGTATTAAAGCATAATTTACATGATAGTGGGTATTTATAAGCTCCTAATTTAAGGGGTTAGTATAGCCTTGAGAGTTAGATAAATGATAAAAATAATGAGCTAAATGAATAAACAATAATAAGAATAATAATAATAATAATTAGTATTATTAGTAGAAAGGGAATAAATAATAAGAGAAGTTATTAATTAATAATAAATAAAGGAGTGTTATTATTAATTAATAAATAAATAATTAGGGGTATTAATATTAAGGGAATTTTTAGGGGTTAATTTATTTTTAATCCTCTAAAAATAATTTGCGTAGTTAGTTACTTTACTATGCAAGAAGCGACTAATGACAGGGATAAATGTTTTTAGGCATACCTTGACACCTCAATTGATTCCAACACCTTTGGACGAATTAAGGACTCAAGCTTCAGGTGGGTAACTGTCATCTTATTTGCTTGTATATGTGAATTACATGTATGACTGATCATGGCTGCTAGATAATTTTGCATGTATGTATCCTAGCTATGGATTGAGGTTGCGTGTCTCATAGGGCTGCGTGTCCTAAAACAAGACTGCGGTCCTTGGCCGATAACTGCGGTTACGGTGCGACTTGTTTACTGTGAATTATTCTATGCTTATACATGTGTGATACTGTGATTTATACTTAATACTTGCATATGAGGTTAACTGTTACACCTGCGGTTCATTCATTTGAACTCCAGACCGCATAAGAGAAACAGGCAACAGATCGAGATCGAGAGGGAAGACACAAGTGTAAGGATTACAGCTAAGGGAGCTTTTTGGGAAATTTTGAATAGTTGGACTATATTAATTTGTTTATCATTTGTCAATTATATTGGATTACCGTATTGGCATCCCATTATTGAACGATAGCGCATGCGAAAAATTTACCCTTGCATTTTCAATGTTTTAAACTAAGATACTTTATGAAAGTTTTATTTAGAAATTAAGTCGTCCAAATCATTTCGATGCCTGTGCGCTATAACTCTGATAAATAAATGCATATTTAGGACGGGCGTTACACTTCTGTTGGGTATCGAAAACATCTTCTTCATGTTTTGACAACTCCTTCTGATTGATAAGTGTGCCTAGTACACTTGGAATTTGCAAGATGAGTATTAAATCCTCAAATCATCGAATATTTGTATTCCCACTTAAATTTATTCTTTTTGTTTTTCAACTACAATTTAATAGGAAAGAACAATAAGTGAGATTGATGAAATGTTAATGGTATCTAATAATGAATATTGAAAGTCATTAATGGAAAATGCACATTAATTTGAGAAACACAAGAATCAAAGAGGATGGTGAGGAGAAATGCGGGAAGAATGTCATGGAGGAGAGGTTCAGTAGTAGAGGAGCATCAACAGTGTGGTGGAGGTCACCGTCAAAGGAGGTTTGTGGCTGTAGGAGTATCACTTGTGTGCAGAGGTCGCACATGGAGGATTGACCGGAGAAGATGGAGATAATGATGAAGAGGGACTAAAGACTTCAACCGATGAAGAAGGAGGTATCATTTCTCATTGATCAGAAGCACATCACGTCATTCCATGGGGGTACAACTATAATTTCATCTTCTTAATTAATCACCATAAAGTGCTTGGGACCTTTTTAAGAGGAGAACTTTCTCAGGGATTTTTTGCAATTTTTTTGTCCCTCGGACCTTAAAGGGATTTTTCCTTTTTTTTAAAAAAATTAATAATTTCCCCATTCTATTTATAATGGCATATTTATTACTCCTTGTATTTTAGATCCCTTTTATGTGTCCTTCAATATATATCAACATATTTGGGTAGGTACACTATATAGAATGGTCATATACCTAGGGGTGTACATGCAACACCTACATACATGCTTGTAGAAAATTTCATTTAGGGAGGATCTTGCATACGTATGAAATAACTTAGAGTTATACTTTTTGTTTAGATGGCAAGGTATTGAAAATTAGACTGGTTATTAAATTGATTGACACAATGGTTCAAGGGTCATAGTCTAACCATGGTTGAATTATGGTCAACACAATTATAATTAAACTTATATAATATAATCACAATATACAAAAGTATTTATACATGACCTTGAAAAGTATCATATTTAAATTAGAAAGGAAAGAATCCATAAGTCAATGGAACATTATGTATAAAACACACTTGATCCAATAAAATAGAGTTATTTAATCATAAATATGATGAATTGATATTTATTTATTTTTTGGAAAAATTCAAAACGATGTCGTTTCAGCCTATTTCTTTCAGCTTTTAAAAGTACATTTATGATTTACGATGTAAATATGTGAGAGGATTTTTGTCTTGGCTTGTGGAAAAGGGCTTCTATGAGGGTTTCCTAAACAGGTACATATCAAGGGAATGGAAAATAAAAACAAAATTGCCCTGTCCAAAACTTTTGGCCATACCAACCTGAGGATTTATTTATCGGTTTATTTGTTTGACTGATCACATGAGTTAGGTTTTAATAGAATGATGGTAATTGAGCGTGGGAAAAATGATTTATTTTCAAACCCCTCAAATTGGGTTTGTACATAATATTTACAAATTTCAAAATATTATTACAACACTACAGATAACCAACGTTAATACTTGAACTGGGCTAGAACCTTTACTTGTTGGTATCTCTCACCTTACGAATTTCAAAATGTTATGTAATCAAGTACTATATATCAGTATGTTTATGCTATTGCTGTTTGCTCACTGAGTAGAGCGTTATTACTATGATAAATGTCAAAATATTAAGGGGTTTGACATTTTTGGTATCAGGTAGAGCAGTTTTGGCAAATTCAGAATAGTATACTGGTATGGTCTTGGTTATATGGTAACAAGAATATGAGTGCAAGGAGGTACAAGAGGAGTGAATCACCACCATCAATGAACCACCCCTAGAGGATATTGGATACTCAAAGGGCAACAAGTAGTTCATTACTGAACTATGGGTGGTGCGAGAATGTTACAAACCCTGAGGAAGCGGGTACAATTAAGGCCAGTGTTCAAGCATCGTCCTAGACCGAAACAATCGGTAGACTCATCAGTGGGCGACTCTGACCAACCACAGACCAATGAGGTAAAGTCAGATCACGGCTCTGTTACTAGTTCTAGGGCCAGAACTATATACGTGACGCATGATTTAAATCTGGATCAAGGGTTGTGGAAGGCACATTAGAATTATATAATTGCGGGCTATCCGTGATTAGGACACCCCAATAACCCAGTACGTAGCATATCTGGACAAGTTAGAGATATTATATTGGGATCAGGATGTACATGGTCTAGATTTTCCTAGATGAAACTTGGATCTGTATGACACTATACTTCTTCCCGAATACTGCATTTTGGGCTTGGAAGAAGAATGAGATTATGGAACAAGGTCTTAATGAAAACTTTATTGTTTTCATGAAACACATCACAAAGTACATGCTAGATTATATGTACTTGTACTGATATACTACTTGTACTCGGTATTTAGTAGCTCGTACATGTTTGGCACGACTTCCTCGGTTAAGGGCCATCATGAGGTGCTAATGCTCGAGAAGTGCTTATAAGTCAATACCAGCATTTTGCACTAGTACATTAAGGTTAAGTGTACTCAGCTCATGGAAATGTTGAGATGAGTGACCCCGGGGAAGTTATTTGTATAGAATAAGTTATGTAATGTATAGTGGTAGAAACATGTTATTCAACAATTTATAGGTTGTATGTTGTTAAAAGCTTTCCCTAAACTTCTATAAATGTTTGTGCATGTTATTCTAAAGTCTTGTGTTGATGACTTCCCAATTTTAATGGATTTGAGATATATTTTAATATATTTGAGGAGTCATCAATACTAAATTAAAGAGATTTCCTTGAGATTTTAAAAGATATCAATTTGGAGCATGATTTAAGGAATTTCATAATTTTAGTAAAATAATGATATTCATAATAAATAATAATAATGTAAGATTCGAAGATAAAATGATAGAATGGATTAAGATGAGGAAAATATTTTTCAGATCTTATTATTATTATTATTATTATTATCTATTATTCTATTATTGTAGTTCTTTGATCTTTTCTTCATCGATACGCACGACACCGTTTGGAGAATTTGGGATGAAGACCTAATTGAAGACAAAAGCTACGGATGAAAAAAAAGACGTGTGAGAGGCGGCAATTGAATTGGCATTTGGAATGGATGTGGGGCCCACGAATTGAATGATAAAGCAAGACCTAAAAGCATAAAAGAGGGACGAGTGGGCAATACACGATGGATATTTTTTTTTGAAAAGCATCATCGTCATTATTCGGACTGGAGACGCAGAGTGAAGAGCAGAGGAGCAGCGGCGGGTTCAGACCTTCGACCTTCTTCTTCCTCTCTCGCCGGCGGCTTCCCTCTCCACCATGGTCGCCGGCGAGCGTTGTTTGACATCAACATTTTACTGTGGGAGCGAGAACGTCGAACCAGAGGGAGAGATCATGTCATTAATTTTAATACACTGTTTTTATCTCATTTCCCTTTGATTTTCCTCAATCTGGAATTTCTGTGCTGTGATCTGGATTGAAGCCATGTGTGGCTGATTTTAGTTTATAACCTAGAGTAGCTATGAACTTATAAGTGTGGATTGGACTTTGTTTTTATTAATTAGTTATAATTAATATTAATTTTGGTTACTTAATCTTGTTTAGCTTTCTCTATTTAGTGTCGATCATGTTGAATATGAATTTGAGAATTAGGATTTACCTTGACGAAAAGAATTTTAATTAATTTCTGAGATTAAGTAATATGGGATTAGATTTTAATTTAATTTGCAATTAGGATAGACATATACCTAATGGCCCCATATAATTGTTGAGGAGTGTGTTCGAGATTTATTGCCTCTTGAGTAATTATGTTAGACATAAATAATTTTACTCAAGAGAGGGTTGTAAGTGGATGACCGAGGCACTTATAACTATTTATACTCGAGATTAACAA
This sequence comes from Acacia melanoxylon, assembly GCA_019022615.1. Taxonomy (NCBI): domain Eukaryota; kingdom Viridiplantae; phylum Streptophyta; class Magnoliopsida; order Fabales; family Fabaceae; genus Acacia; species Acacia melanoxylon. The sequence continues at coordinate 282,673 of JAFJYJ010000050.1, forward strand.
AATTGATATTAAGGCTAATTAATTTAGTGAAAACAAGGTTTATGAAACTAATAAGGAATTAGTGACTCGGGTTGCTCATTTTATTATTGTGCTAGTTTGTTTATTTTAATTTCATTTCCTTTAATTAAATCAATCGATTTGCTTAAGTTAAACGAAATTGTAAAATTAATGCTTAAGCGAGATTGTGATACAAAGTCCTCGTGGGAACGATACTTTTCTTATCACTTTATTACTTGGTACGGCCCGTATACTTGCGGAGTTATAGGCTGTAAAGTTTTGCCCTATCATGTGTATTTAAAAATTTTGTGAAATGACAAGTATGCCCTTATGATGATATCTACCTTTTCCTTTTTTTTAATAGAGTGACACATAAAGATGGTGAGGACAAGAGGTAAAGATGATGGGCATGAACAAGCAAATAAGACTGACCCAATGTAGCAAATACTGGGTATGTTAATAGAAACAATAGGGTATGATACATGAACTCTTGGAAGCCTCAGGAGGTAAAAGCTAAAAAAATGAGGATAGAGAGAAAACTGAAATTGAAGAGGGGAACAGGATGAGAGGTCCTCTCAGCCTAAAGCTGAGCCTCATGTACCCCAGCCTCATGCACCTCAAAATAACCGGGTACCACCCGCTGGAGTGACATCACAGTACTGGATTACTAAATTTTGCAAACACCAGCCTTCAATATTCCACGAGTGGTTTGACCCATAAGCCACTAAGGACTGGATGCTCAGGTTAGAAAAGATCTTTTAGGTAATGAAGTGCCCCACACTGAGAAAAAGTCAAAAATGACAATATCCAAATTAGAAGGGGGTGCGAATAGATAATGGAAGAACACAGAAATGACTCTATGAGCCCGAAACATTGTTATCACCTGGGAATTGTTCTAAGACAAGTTCAACGAGAAGTATTTTCCCCAACCTGTCGGGATTGCAAAAGAATCAGAGTTCTTGGTGTAATATCCTGCATCTTGAGCCTAGAAACTTGAGGATAAGCCTGTATTAGGAAGACGACTAAGCTCAATTGGGGAAGTGTGACAAATATTATGAAGGGAATTTCCCCTGATGTTGGAAGACTAGAATTTCTGGAAGGCAATCATGTTGTGATGTGCCTTTGAATGAGCAAATTATATCCAATAACTATGAAAATTTCAGAATCAAAGTAGACATGATAAGCTTTAATTGGACATGTACACACTGAATTATGAATTTGTGAAGTTAGGTCTTAAATCTAGAATGTTTTCTGGACTAGTGTGTATTAAATTTTTATTCTAGAATAGTTGGCATCTGATTGATGGTAGGAGGTATTTTTCCTTCAAAATAGACTTATTAATGGTCACATAGCCTTTGCAATCGTCATAAATGGATATTTGTACAATGAGATATGAATTTTCAAAGTTGGCTGAAAATTCTGCCAGTTTTGACTCTAGGCAAAAATGAGTATGGTAAAGGGGTAAAACGGTCAAATAAAATTAGTAGGGTGTGGACCCCACTTAGGGTGCCACCTCACCTCCTTTGACTTGTCCTCTAAGACGCCACCTCCTCAAGCTTGTCCAAAAAGCCACCTTTGCTTGGTGGTCAAGTTGCTCCATAACTTATTGATAAGTATTATTTATGCCATGTTTTCCCTATATTGTGTGACTATTTTATATGGTGAATAGGATCTTAAATGCATCTAATTTGAGCAAATATGTCATAATTCACACATATAAGGAAATGTAGGGTGAATCTCACAAACTATGGTAATTGTACAAGCATCCCATATATGTGCATATGAAAAGAACAAGTTTGAGGTTTTGTGTGAAAAGCACATAGCATAGCCGATGCAATGCTATAGCATTGGGTCAGCCATAACAAGACGTAATACAATGTAACCCTAATGCAATAGCAGCGTAAGTAAAGCAATGCTATGCACCATATGTTCTGACTTTTCCCTGAGGCTATTTTAGGAAATTAAGTGTAGGTTATTAGACGGACATATAGACGACGGTTAGATTGCTGACGTATGGAATTAGAAGATGCAAACGATTGAAGTTAAGATTTGGAGAATCCCATAGTATCAGCAGAATCAATCAACCTAATTTGGAAAGTTGGACCAGTTGGACTTGACAGATTTGGAAAGGCCCAACTTACTGAACATATGCCATAGGAAAACCTGATTATAAAAGGAAAAGACGACCAACCCTAAAGATAATTGAAGTCGTTAAGGAGCCAACATAATTCTTATTTGGTGAGACTCCAAAAAAGAATAGAGAACATACGAAGCACGAGAGCTTCAGAAGAAACTCAGAATCCTTCCTTGTAGTGAGACGGGGATTAAAAGACGTGGAATTGTCACGTGACAGACTTCTCTTACATTGTCGAACCCTCTGACAAACTTTCTGTTTTCCTTTGTTGATTTTTAGTTTATCTTTTGTCATGGACTATTACGTTGTGATTTTTTTGTGATTCCCTCATCAGTCATGAACTAAATTTCACTTGGCTAAGCAAGGATGAATTCTTGAGTACGAGAATGAACCCAGTTTGCTAGTTCTAATTTAAATAAATTCATTTTGTATATTAGTATTTTAAAATCTTGTCGATTAGTGGAAGCTAAAGGCTAGATCAGTGGCCTCGGCTTACTGGAAGGGAGTTGTGGTTAGACATCTGAAAGGCAATGTTTTCTGAGCAGGCTGGTGCAAGGCTTGACCTATCATTGTAGGCTTCAGGAATGGGTCTACCACTCATAGCCATACACCTTGTTTAGGCATGATAATCCGAACTAGAAAATTGTGATAGAAATATAGGAAAAAGTAAAGTTATGGTTGTACGTATAGGATGCAGAAGCTTCTGTATAGCATAGTTGTGGGTTAATTGAATAACATTGTGAAGGAGGCTATGTTGTAGCATTGCGGAAGCTGTGCAGCATAATTGCTATAGCAATGCACTAAGGCAAACTAGGAGAGTGATATGCTTAGAATGAAATATGAGCTCAGCCTATCTTTTAACTAATATTTTCTTGCAACTATGATCATTTGTTTATTTTTTTGCTTTACAGTTATAACCACAAAAACACCCAAACCAATTATAATTTTCTTTTCCTTTTACACACAATCAGTATCATCATCGGTATCTCGATCTATATGGGACGATACTCTACTTACTCTTTATTACTTGTTTGACTGGTTCACTTGCCATCAAGGAAATCGACCAACAAGTTTTTGGCGCCGTTGCTGGGGACTGTAGATACCTTTTATGATTACAAGCTTATCGTTGAATAGTTGTGTTTTATACAATACAGCTCACTCCTCTGTTTTTTATTTTTAGGTACATTCTATAGCATATGCGCAGTTCACCCTCTGTTAATCTTTAGCCTTACAATCCTGAAATCGAATGCATTTCTAAGCAAAGGCGCAGGAAGCAAAAGCGAAGAAGTCATCTCGTTTACTCCACAAACATGGTGGATATACCAGTTAATCACGATCATGTAAAGGAGAGCAACAAGTTATAAATGGGGCCAACCAAGACCCTCCACCACCAAATGCTGACCTAAACAAAGACATCATGGAGTCTGGAATTCTAGATTTGGCCAAGCTCAATTCGGCCATCACGCCCCCGACCTTCAATGCAAGGGGCACTTTGAGATTAAAGGTGTCATGATTCAGATGCTGAATGTAGCCAGACAATTTGGAGGACTCCTTTATGAAGACCCTCATTTTCACCTTATGTCCTTCATGGAGGTATGTGACTCTTTTGTCATTCCATGAGTCACCCCAACGCCTTTCAAATTAAACTATTCCCATTCTCTTTTCGGGATAAGGCCCAGACATGGCTGAACAACCTACCTGCTAATTCTATCACCTCTTGGAATGACCTGGGGAGTAAATTCTTGCTCAAATTCTTCCCACCAACAAAGAACAGCCAACTTAGAGGAGATATCACCAGTTTCCGACAGAGATCTAGTGAGTCAACCTATGAAGCATGGGATCAGTTTAAGGTTCTTCTCAGGAAGTGCCCACAACACGGATTATGTGAGTGGGTGCAGCTGGAAACATTCCACAAGGGACTAGATGGACAAACCCATTTAATCGTGGACGCCTCTGTAGGCGGCTCCATTCTGATGAAATCCTATGAAGAAGCTCATCAACTGTTAGAATGAATGGCAATGAACAGTTCAATGGTCAGCAGACAGTGCAACTCCCTCCAAAACAGTTGTTGGAATACACGAATCAGATGCTATGAATGCCCTTACAGCTCAAGTATTATCCCTAACCAACATGGTGAAAGGATTGACCCTTCCTGCAAACAACACAATGATGCAGTCAGCATAGGTAGCTTGCATGTACTGTGCCAGAGAGTACTCCTATGCTCAGTGGTCTGCCAACCTCGAATTAGTCAACTATGTTAACAATTTCAACAGGGAAGTGACTCGGATCCTCAGACCTTTATGACAAACCTTTTGAAGGAATACATGGCAAAAAACGACGCAATCATCCAGAGCCAGCAGGTGACCCTTTGGAACCTTGAGAACCAAGTCAGACAGCTAGCAACTAACCTTAACAACAGACCCTCTAGATCTCTGTCAAGCGACACTGAAGTTCCTAGGATCCTCGAAAAGGAACAGGTCAAGTTAATAGAACTCAGAAGTAGCAAAAGTGTAGAACCCATGAAGGTGAACAAAAGGCCGATCGAAGATACTGATCCTGAATTTGGTCAAACAAAGAAAGGCAAGGAAACTAGAGAACAATTTCTTGAAGAAGAGCAATAGCATCTAATGCCATAGCAACTTGACAAGAGTATCAACGCTACAACATCTCCTTCATTCGTCACGCTAGATGACCACGTAGCAAAACCAAGAAGGAATGCTATAGCATCATCGTCACAACAAACCTTCTACCTAGGACCATCCTAGGTGATAAAGAACAATTTCTTGAAGAAGAGCAATAGCATCTAATGCCATAGCAACCTGACAAGAGTATCAACGCTACAACATCTCCTTCATTCGTCACGCTAGATGACCACGTAGCAAAACCAAGAAGGGATGCTATAGCTTCATCGTCACAGCAAACCTTCTACCTAGGACCATCCTAGGTGATAAAGCTACCTCCTCCGTTCCCTCAAAGACTGTAGAAGCAGAGCCAAGAAAAGTAGTTCAAGAAATTCCTCGACATGCTAAGACAACTGCATATCAACATCTGTCTGGTAGAAGCATTAGAATAGATGCCCAGCTACGTTAAGTTCATAAAGGACATCCTGGCCAAGAAAATAAGGCTAGAAGAGTTTGAAACCGTAGCACTGATCCAAGAATGCAGCACCTTATTACTAAATCAGCAACCCCCAAAATTGAAAGACCCTGGTAGCTTCACAATTCCCTATGCCATTGGGCCCCAATATCTGGAAAAGCGTTATGTGACCTCGAAGCCAGCATTAATCTGATGCCAACATCTGTATTCAAAAAGATGGCAGTTGGAGAGACTAATTGGTAGATCGCTCCATTGTCCAGCCAGAAGAAAAAATTGAAGATGTCCTGGTAAAGGTAGATAAATTCATCTTCCCTACGGACTTTATCATTCTTGACTTCGAAGCAAACAGAGAATTTCTGATTATACTGGGGAGACCATTCATGGCGACTGGGAGAATGTTGATTGATGTTGAAAGGGGAGAGCTCACTATGCGGGTCATTGATGATCATGAGACCTTCTCAATTCTGAGAATCGTGCAATATGGAGACCCATCAGATGGACGTTCACTACTACAGGATAACAAAGATGGAAGCACAAGGACAACCAGCACCCTCGCTTCCCTTTTGAACTAAATACCACAGCAAAGTTAGGCTGAAGACCCTAAAACAAGCTTTGTTGGGAGGCAACCCAGATTTGCATTTCAATTAATTCTTTCACTAGTGAGATCAATTGTGCCATCTAGACGTCAGAATTTGGGAAACTCAAAGCACTTATGTATACAGTATCGTTATGCTATAGCAGTCAGTAACCTGCCTCAGCAGGTCACAACAAAGAGGCAGAACCAGTGGTGGGCCATAAAGGTTAGGCCCAACAACGTTTCAATTCCCTCCAAATTCAATTCTAAAAACCACCACCAGCCCCATTAAACTTCTGCAGTACGCCTCGTCTCGAGATTGTCGAATGAGTTAAGCTTCACACGCTCGAACATTTCACACACATTAACCCAAATCAGGCTTCACCAACCGTTATAAAACCTAAAGGACTCTCTCAGCACAGTTACGTGCTTCAGTAGCAACTAGCATATTCACAGCCATCTAATCCTTCACCTCCTCTCACCAAGACTCTAACTTCCAGCAATGGCTCACACTAAGGGATCTAGCCAGAAAGCACCCGCCGATGCTCCAGACACTCTGCCATTTGCTAGCCGAGAAGCCGAATCCCACTTCTAAGCCCAAAAGACTAAGAAAACCTTAGCCCCCGAGCGAGGGTATGATGCTGAAATGCTTGAACAGGGTGCTTACCCTGAATGTGTTACAGGGATTGTTCGCCAGCATGGTTGGGAAAAATTTTGTCTCCACCTTGCAGAGGTGGTCACCCCTGTCTTGGAGTTCTACGGCTTGCAACCTATCGACGACAAGTATAACAAGCTTATCCAACAAGGGGACAAGCCTGAAGTCCTCACCCAGGTAGCTGCCCGATTATGTGTGCCGGGCACCGAATGGCAGGCCACCAAGGAGGGCTTATACAATTTGAAATGCAGCCATTTCCTCCCGGAGGCCCATGTCTGATTTCACTTTCTCCATTTCCGACTCATACCCATGCTCCACACCCAGACCATCTCAAGAGAGTGCAACTTCCTACTATACTGCCTGCTGGAAGGTAAACAAGTTGATGTGGACGCCCTCATCTACCGGGAACTTTTCATAGCCCTGAAAGCCACCACGGCAACCTCTGGTTCCCTACCTTGATCATAGAGCTTTGTCACAACGCATAAGTTCTTTTTTATGCTAGCGAGGAGAGAGTCGACCTCCCGCACCCAATCTCGTTGGCGATCATGTAGTGCATTCTGAGCCAAAAATCTCAACGGATTGCTCCCCAGGCTGCACCAGTTAGCACCTCTGTCGATCCATCTGCTGGCACATCCACCAAGATATTTGCGAAAACAATTCCTGCCTCAGCCTTTCATGCCTTGAATGCTAACATCGCCGACTTAGTCACCCAAGCCGCCACTTTGCAACGCTCAATGACTACACTGCTTCTTCAGCAGCAGATGTTGTGGCAATATGTGGCCGACCGGGATCGCAGCCTCGTCGTCACCCTTAGGACGAATGTTCCCAAATACACACCAATGCCAACATTCCCTGAGACGATCTTCGAAATGAATAGTCAAGCTGTTGGCCCTTCTGAGAAGGAACCCGCAAGTTACCACAAGCGTCGGCGAAGCAAAAGTCTTTAGGAGGCTGAGGCTACGCCCACAGGATCAACAACCACAGAGGACGATGATATATCCGACTCTTATGGCCCAGCAAGTGAAAAGGGTTAAGTATGCTCTTGCTCCACCCCCATTGTTTTGGTACCTCCAACTCCTTCCCTTAATATTTTCATGTTTTCCTGCATTATTCTTTTTGCCTGTTTTTATGCGTTTTGAGCAGAATCCCCTATTCTAGCAGCAGAGGCCCAGAAAAAAAGAGGTATATTCTACCATGGGTGCCCCTTACCCTTCCTTTCACTCCTTGCGGCAATGGGGGCATTGCACCATTTAAGTGGAGGGGAGGAGATTATTGATGTTGTACCGCTAATAGATGATTAATGTGCTCAAATCACCCTAAATTTAGCTTCTGCACAAACCAAATTTTTTTTACATTGTGATGCATGATAGAGCACGAACAGAGACCAATAGCATTAGAATGATTATCTGTATGACTGTGCATAACATAATTGCCTGAAGCAAACTAAACTGTATAAGCTTGGGAAATTGACAGTACTAGATAGTTCTGTGTAGGGTTAAGTGACGGTGAGGAAGAATAGAGAGAAACCCCACTTTGGAAGGATATGTTTGAGCCTAATTTTTTCTATTTCAGTTAGCATGTCAGCTAACCCATGATTGATCTTTGATTTGTCTTATTTCTCTGATAAACCATGTGGCATCTGAGTAGTAATGCATAGGATAAAGGCATTCATATCTTATCCCCAACTCCCTTACACAAACCATAGAAATCATTCTCCATTTGCTACCCCCTTTGAGATTTATAGACTTTGCTGTAATAGAAACAGTTAGACAGCCAAGTGAGAGAACTATGCAAAATGCTATAGCATCGTGCTCCCTATTAAAATGCTACAAGAAGAGCTTTTATTTAAATGAAGAAGAAGAAGAAGAGAAGAAAATAGAAAGGAAAAAACTACTATTGTGGAGTAAAAGAAAAGGGTAGCAGAGGAAACAAAGGTTTGAATGGAGCGCTAGGCTAATTGAGGTTTTGTGTGAAAAGCACATAGCATAGCTGATGCAATGTTATAACATCAGGTCAGCCATAACAAGCCGTAATATAATGCAACCCTAATGCTATAGCAGCGTAATTGAAGCAATGCTATGCGCCATCTGTTCTAACTTTTCCCGGAGGCTATTTCAGGAAAATAAGTGTTGGTTATTAGACAGATGTATAGACGACGGTTAGATTGCTGACGTATGGAATTAGAAGATGTAGAGGATCGAAGTTAAGATTTGGAAAATCTCAAAATATCAATAGAGTCAATCAACCGAATTTGGAAAGTTGGACCTAACTGATTTGGAAAGGCTCAGCTCACTGAACGTACGCCACAAGAAAACCTGATTATAAAAGGAAAAGACAGCCAACCCTAAACATCATCGAAGTCGTAAAGGAGCCAACATAATTCTTATTCGGCTGAGACTCCAAAGAAGAGGAGAGAATGCACGAAGCACGAGAGCTTCAAAAGAAACTCAGAATCCTTCCCTATAGTGAGATGAGGACTAGAAGACGTGGAGTTGTCACATGACAGACTTCGCCTACGTCGTCGAACCCTCTGACGAACTTTTTGTTTTCCTTTGTTGATTTTTTGTTTATCTTTTGTCATGAGCTATTCTGCTGTAATTTGTTTTGTGATTCCCTCATCAGTCATGAACTAAATTTCACTTGGCTGAGCAAGGATGAATTCTTGAGTGCAGAATGAACCCAGTTTGCTAATTCTGATTTAAATAAATTCAGTTTGTTTATCAGTATTTTAATCTCTTGTCGATTAGCGGAAGGTAAGGGCTAGATCAGTGGCCTCGGCTTATTGGAAGAGAGTCGGGGTTAGATATCTAAAGGCGGTGTTCTTGGGTAGGCTGGTGCAAGGCTTGACCTATCATTGTAGGCTTCAGGAATGGGTCTACCGCTCATAGCCATACACCTTGATTAGGCATGATAATCCGAACTAGAAAATCGCCATAGGAATATAGGAGAAGTAAAGCTAGGGTTGTACGTACAGGACGTGAAAGCTTTTGTATAGCATAATGGTAGGTTAATTGAATAATATTGTGAAGGCAGCTATGTTGTAGCATTGCGGAAGCTATGCAACATAATTTCTATAGCAATGCGCTAAGGCAAACTGGGGGAGTGATATGCTTAGGATGAAATCTGAGCTCGGTCTATCTTTTAACTGATATCTTCTTGCGACTATGATCAGTTGTTTATTTTATTGCTTTATAGTTATAACCACAAAACACCCAAACCAATTATAATTTTCTCTTCTTTTTACACACAACTCTTTTCAAAAATCAGTATCATCATCGATATCTCGGTCTCTGTGAGACGATACTCTACTTACTCTTTATTACTTGTTCAATTGGTTCACTTGCCATCAAGGAAATTGACCAACACTAACCTAAGAAGCCATTCCTTTTTTCCTTGGCTTCTTGAAGAAGCCAATTGATTTTTTTTTTTCAAGTTTCCTCCTTTTCCATGATATTTTCGGCCAGCACATGAAAACAAGAGGGTAGATAGCTTAAAAATGAAAGAGAGGGAAGGAGAAGCGGTGGAGAGAGCAAGAAGAAAGAGAAACACTCTGAAATCGATTTCGCCTCTGATTTGGCGTTTCTAGCTTCGAGGCCTTCTCTAACATTGTTTCTCTCAGTGAGAGCAATATTTCTATGGTTTTAGAAACTAGATCTAAGGTGTTTGGTATCATCTACAAAATGGAGGTGTTATTGGAATGGAGAACCGACTACGGCAATGAGTAGAGGTACGTATAAGCTATGTTTTGAACCAAATATTTTGAGGTTTCTGTAAGTTGTGGTTATGCCTTGATTTTCGGTCTGACTAGAACCCTAGGAAAGGGTGTGACTTTGCTAGTTTTGATGCTTCCAATGTGTTGAAAATGGAAAATTGTGCAGGGTAATGGTTAGGAATTGATTTTGGAAGTAAAACAAAACCTGCCATGTTTGCTTGAATTAGTGTTTAAATTCCAATCACACACACACAGACATAGCATATATATATATATATAAAACTATGTTGCTACATATGCTACTACAAAATTGATTATGTCTACTTTTACACCGAAAATAGTTAATTGTGTTAGGTGCCTATAGAAAAATAGTTTGTTGCTAAATTTGCACCTTAACACTATTTTCAAATCCAAACATGATAAACCCATATTAATTTTTAGGAATTATTTTATGCTTGCTTTCTCATTTTCACAAATGATCATTTTTTAATGTATAGTTGTCATTTTTATATCCGGAGTTGTTATTTTCACATTCGAATTGGTAAACTCATATCCATTAAATGATCATTTTTAAATGGATAGTTGTCATTTTCATATTCAAAGTTATTTTCAAATTCAAGCACAATAGACCCATATCAATTGTAGAAATTGATTTATATGCTTGTCTTCTCATTTTCATAAGTAGTCATTTTTAATGTATAGCTATCATTTTTATAACCAAGAGTTGTTATTTTCACAAAAATCATCATCACCTTCACCATCAAGCCTCATCACCTCTTACCACCCCCACCATCTTTGACTACCTTCTTCTTCACCGACGACGTCTTCTCCACTACCGTACCAAAGAGGAAGTAGACTTTCAAACCTAGCTTGGACCTAGAGATTGGGGCGCGATTTTGTAACAAAAGGGAGAAAGGAAAAGAAAATCATACCACCGTCAATGGCATCATCCAGATTCTCCACCATTGTCTTCTTATTTCATTCTCACATACCACCATCTTCTTCTTCGTTCTCACATACCACTGTCTTCGGAGAATGCGTCCTCTAACTCCACCACTTCCACCTTCAGTTTCATTCTCTTTCCACTACCACCATCAAACCTTCATCAACATTTCCACCCACCTCTATCAAATCACCTCCAGCCCTCTCTCTTTCACCACAACGCCATCTTCTTTCAAACAAATTTCATCACAGATTCTCCTTCCTTCATTTCCTTCTTTCATCCTAGACTTCGCTTTCATCTTCGGTGTGCTTCATGGTGAAATGTCAAAATTTTGACAACGATGAAATGTCGAAAAACTGAATGAACGAGGTGGGAAGGTTGAAAGAAGTGTGAGGGCTTTTTGTTATTTGATTTTAATTTCAAAAGGACATAGCATCTCATAGTGATGTTGAAATTGGAAGAACATCTCTGTCCTTTATCATTTTAAATGTTCTTTATGTGTTTTTTTTCTCTGAAATGTATTTTTTATATGAATACCCAAAATTTTAAATTTTGGCCGTGGATGAATGGGAAAGGTTGGGATCAATATTGAAAAATTATTTTTGAATAACCATTTTGATATGGATCATAATTTTAATTTATTTTTAAAATTCATGGTATTAAAAAAATTTCAGAGAATAAATAAATGCCGAAGACCACTTCGGAGAAGTCAATAAAAATATATATGAAGTACAATCTTTTTTCTTGGAAAATATATTCAATATCTATATATTTTAACATCAATCTAGGAATTTTCTAATCATTTCACTAACAAATTGACCAGTTAAACTCATCGATTATATCCAATTTAATAAGGTTAAATATCCACAAAAAGGTTGTTTGTAATTTATATGGTCTCTAAATCTAAGTATAACTATTTTTTAAAGGGTTAAGATACAAAAATATCCATAAACTTTTACCAAAAATGCATCTATCACCATATGTTTTTCAAAGGTACAAAAGTACCTATAAGCTTTCTAAATGAGAGCAAAAATACTAAGCACTGTTAATCCCTGTTAGTTGACTGGAAAAGCTTATTTGAAAGCTGATGTGGCCATTATAATTTCCTAATAGGAAAATGCACTATTTGTTCTTCTTCTTTTTTTTAAACAAAGAAAATTTCATTACTCAATAAATTGATAAAACCACGAGTCTGAAAACTAAAACAACTGCAAAGTACTGAAAAAAAATTGGAAGCTGATATGGCCATTATAATTTCCTAATAGGAAAATGTAATTATCCATGTGTACTATTTGTTCTTTTTTAAAAAAACAAAGAAAATTTCATTACTCAATAAATTGATAAAACCACGAGTCTGAAAACTAAAACAACTGCAAAGTACTGAAAAAAATTGGTTTTGTGATAGGATAGGTTCTATTAGATGAATTGAACTGGAAAATTTTTAGATGGGAAGCGTTCCATTGTTAGTCCTTCAATCAAGTTCCCTAGCAAAAGGCCACAAGTCGATCCCCAGCAGTATCTTCAATTGATCTAACTTAAAATAAATAAATAACTCTTTCACTCTTGATTCATCTCTGCTCCCGAAATTCATCAACAATACTTAAAGGAAAAAAAAAATCTATCAATTAAAAATATTCATCTAATTAACAAGTCTGTCTCCATATCACAAAGCTGAAGAAAATGACCACTTCCCATTGTTGACGAAACTTGGCATCTAATAATTTTCTTGGAAATTAAAAGAGAAAGGAATGATAGAATAAAAATAAAAAAGGAGAAATCTAGTGGAGAAAAAAAGTATCAGTATTTAAGATGGCAAAAGATGAGGATTATGTTGAGCTTCGGCCAGATCGAGATCGATGGCCACAGAGTTCTCGTCGCTGCCTCCCCACAGTCTAGCCAATTTATAGCAGATCTATGGACGACAGTTGGATGGGTTTCAGTTGGTAGAACACAACTTCACAGGCGGAGGGAGGGAGAAAGGAAGGGAATTATTTTCTATTTTAATTTTTCCAATTCAGTGCCAACTAGTAAATTATCATCTCCACATCAGCTTCCATGTCAGTGTTTTCAGTCAACTAATGGTCAAAGTAACAGTGCTGGTATTTTTGTTCTCATTTAGAAAGCTTATAGTTATTTTTACACCTTCCAAAAACATATTGTCTTAGGTGCACTTTGAATGCATGTCCCCTCTATATATTAAATCATCATTTTTCGCAAATATCTCAAATTAAAATTCTTGAAATTGAATGTAATGGATAAATTTAAACAAACTAATATGTCTTCTTAAAGAGAAGTATCATACAAATTTCAGTGTCTCCAAAGGTAGCTCAAAAGATACTTGAGTAGCTAACATTAGAACAAAAATACATACTTCATTTCTATAGCATACACATAAAAAGCAAAGACAGACAGAAACAAGTGATATGATTCAGCATCGCATTCATAGACACACACATAATTAGGTTAAAAAGCGCGAACGATTGCTTTAGAACCCATTTTGTTCGCTTCCATTTTCCCTTCAGCTATGTTTGCAAAGAAAAGAAAGGGATAATAGGAAATATATCGGAAGAATGGTAATGATGACTTGGAAGGCAACAAAAGGAGCAAGTACAAGAACACAACCACGAGGATCAAAACCACAACAATCACCAAAAAGGTAGCGTCCAACCAGCTGAGTTTGCAAACTATAAGGTACATACCCGCCAAAAATGCTAGAGAGAGCGAGGTCAAGGACAGACCTAGAAGAGGCATTGCACAAGAAAGAGCAAAAACGGCTAGATGGAGATCCCCTAGTCGAGCCCACATGAGAATGATGGTGGTACTTATAGCACCAAACACAGAAATTGTGAGGGAGAGAACGAATAAATGGAACATAGGGCGATTTAGCAAGATAGGAATGCCTTGTTCCACGTCAACTGGGAAGGTAAACCCAACAGCAAATGATGTTGTTATTATAAGGGTGGAAACCACTATCAAAGTGTCAATTCTATCTTTATATTGTTCAGTGGTATGAGTGCTGTCAGTATCAACTTCTGGTGGCTCATCAATACGAAAAGTAGTGCTGTCTTTTTCAACTTCTTTTGGACGAAATCTCACAGAGCTTCGAGGTGTTCCAGCAGACACCAATGCATTCCAGGTAAGTCGCTGCAAAAAATAATATTGAGACTTCAAGAATTATAGTAATTTTGACACACCAAAAAATATTAAATTTGAGTCTATCAATTATGCATGGATACTTGCCTGTGAAAGAGAAACAATTCTTCCTTGAAGTACTTCTGCAATGTCTAGAGCTGTTAGGTTGTCATGGCTAAGTACAGAAAGATCGACTCTTTTGTCCCATGTCAAGGCATGCACAATTTTGGGATGCCAGGAAATGGTAGCTAAATGCAAGGGAGTATCCCCATTGATGTCCTTTTGATTTAGCATCATCTCAAGCTTAGGATCTTCGAGTAGGTACCTAACTAGTTCATAATTTCTATATTTGCAAGCAATGTGGAGTAAATTCTGGCCACGGTCATTTACCATATCTGCAATGTAAGGGCACCATTTTAGTAACTCTTGAACTATTTTGACATGACCTTCCTTACATGCCAAATGAATCGGTAAGAAGCCATCGTTGTCACTTTCCATAATGCAGGTAGGACATTCCTGTACTAAATAGAGAACACCTTGAAGGTCCCCTAAAAGCACTGCATGATGAAGTGGAAGCCATCCTTGATCATCTCTCAAGTGTATCCAACCCTTTTTCTTGCTCAATATGGTTTTAAACAAACCTATTATAAACAAGACCATATTAATCGTAATTTTGTATATGTTCAAATTAAGAAAATACATTGTGTAAACGAATATGTGCGTGTGTGTGTGAGAGAGAGAGAGAGAGAGAGATGACGTTGTATTCATATACATGTCTTACCACATTTCCTTGATTAAGTAGGAAATAAAAATGTCTCATTTTTTCTTGATAATTATAAATGGTGTTACTTCGACTAAATTTGATATGATTGTATTTGGTTTATGAATTTAAATTGATTGTAATATCCTATATTTTTATTAGGTTAACCTATCACATTTAGATTGATTTAGTATTTATTAGAATATCTCTCATTATTATTCTATATAAATTCTCTAATGAATAGATATAGCACAAATTTCACTCAGTTTTGCCTCCTCCCCTCTTCTCTTTTGTGCTAGTCTCTCAGATGTAAGAGTTACCTAAATTGTTGTTGATGAGTGCTGGAAGAAGAGGTGATTTTCCTTTACGCTTCAAGTCACCTTCGTTGCAGGAATCCATCAGTTGATTAACACCGTGCTCACAGTTTGCCTCAATGGTCAAGTACAACAATGATTTCCCGTTCACGTTGACTTCAAATGTTGCTAAATCATAAACAACCTTCTTATAGTGAGCCTCGTCGAAATTATTTGAATCGCCAACAATGAAAGGAGCTTTAAAAGCTTCAAAAATCACAGCGCCATTGTCGCTACTGGTCATAAAGGCCTCATGAAGGAAGGTGTTCCCTTGTTTATTTCGGAACAAAGTGAGTGATAGCATGAGCAGCAGTTCCAACCTACAATGTTGATCATGACCATTTGTTTTATGTCTCACAAAAAGAAAAAACTTATTCAGGAGTAACTTAATGGTAGCGCCGTGTCCTGCTTTTGCTGCAACATGTAGGGCAGTATCATAGTTGTCGTTAACAGCGGTGAAAAGTTGGGGAGCATCCTGAGCTACCTTCACTACCATCGCATGATTTCCATAGTTAGCTGCTAAGTGTAAGACTGTATTGCCAGATGGGCAACGTTGCTTAAAAATGGCATTATCAAATACAATAAAAGATGTGTTTCGACCACAGACGACATTGCCATTCATTGAATCGTATGCATCCTTTAGCAACCGAAAATCCTTGCTGGGTCCATGTTCCTGCTTCATTAAATAAGAATTGATGCGTGCTACACCTTTAAATCCTGATTTATACTGTCGCATTCTCATGTCATCAGCCATATCCAATAGTTTGGATACCCCGTTAATGACGCCATGGAATATATTAACTGTATATGGTTCACTGGGTAGTGAGAAGACATTCTTCAAGCCTTCATCTGATTTAAATCCCCATTAAAAAGAAAGAGTTATGGATTCTATTTGTATATTGACAGAGCACGATATTGGATTCTCATATAAGAGCAGAATAATTAAATCAGCCATACATTGGATAGGTTTTTCACTTGGCTGTGAGAAGAAGACAACCCAATGAACCAAACCTGCCATGTTTGCTTGAATTAGTGTTTAAACCCCAATCTATCAACAATGAAAAAGTAATCATTCATCTTGTAGGACTAAATGGAATTCATGTATTTCACTGTCTCAGAAATGGAAAGCATTGTTAATGATTTGTTATTGTAAGCTTACAAAGTTGTTGATTCTAGTAGAGCACTGAAATGTCTTACCTGTAAGACATGGGATTGCTGTAGGATAACTCAATTCAAGCACAGGTTCTGATCTATGCGATTCCCGTTCGGGTAGAAGCCAAGTTACTCTATCTTCTCCTTAAACCGAAAAATAGGTTAAATTATAATTGTCATTCAATTATGGGAATTATTTACCTTCTCATCCTAACTGATGATTCAGGAAGCATCGTCAATGACATGTGGGAATTTGAATGATAAAGTGGCTTTTCTTGCGCAATTAGTAACTACTCCTGTATATAAGATATAGTGTGTAGTCTACAAATTTTGTCCTATACGGAGGTAGTATAATTGAAAGAGATTTGGATTCTTTTAAAACTTCTAATTGCTGAAAGGTCTCTAAATAATATGAAAGGAAACTAAAAGGAACACAATAAAAGTGGGGGATTTAAATTAGATGAAGAATTTGGGGTCAAAGGAAGTTGAAATTTCGATTGAAGATGCATAATCTTGCTGAATTTCAGATATCATGATGTGAGAATGGCATTCTTAAGTTGTGTATCAATCTCTGACCTAATTACAGTGAGTTACTCTAAAGTGTGTTTGGTTTGAGGGAAGGAGAGAGAGGGGAAGGTATGTTACCTTGTTTGGTTTGTTAGAAAGAAGAGGGAGGAGAAAGATTTAAACCCAAAATAAAGGGAGAAAAGGGAATTTAACCCAAAATTTAATTTGTCTCCTCTCCCACCTAAATATTTAAAGTAAATGAATGAAAGAGGTCCTCTCCCATCCCCTTCCCTTAAACCAAACATACCCTAAGAAAACCATTCCAAATGAAACAAACAAAAATATACAAGTCTTCATGGATAAATTTAAACAATTATAAAATAACAATTTCCATATGAAAATTTATAAATCCTAATTTCTCATATGTCTATTAAAAAAATTATTAAGTATTAATGGCTAAATTTAAAAGTGTACATACATATTTAAACATAGCAAAATACTAAATAGTATAATTGGAGAATTTAATCTAATAAATATAAACAACTTTACTTAAGTTCAATGTCTAATAATAGAAAGCATTGTTAATGACCTGTTATGTTAGAACAAGGAAAATTGTTACTTGTACTTTCTTCATTTTCTATTTAAACCCAAAAATTTACACAGTTTAAAATAAACGTCATAATGGAAAGAGATTTGGACTCCTAAAAATCTTCTATTGTTGAATTTCAGATATCATAATGAGATAATGAGGGGGGGGGGAGTTTCAAGAACACAATGCGTGAGAACACTTAACGGTTAAAGAGAATTTAACATATTAAATATAAGTAACTTGACTTAAGTTAATGTTATGCAATGGAAAGCATTGTTAATGACTTGTTATGTTATACTTAAAAGCTTCAAATAACTTATTTACGCTTACTAAGAAAAAACTTAAAATTACTTAAGAGTAGTAAATATGTTTTTTTTTTCAATTATGCCCTAAAGAGGAAGTGAGAGAGAAACAATAAATGTAACAAATACAGTCTAGGGTTAAAGCTGAAATAAATGCAAATAAATGTTTTATCAAAACTAAAATTAAGCTTATATTTTGGGATAAGTCCATTAACAAATTTGAAGCTTATATTTAGAGATGGAGATGGTATTAATAAGCTAGCTGCGTTGTTTATTCTAGCTATAGCAAGGAAAATTATTACCTGAACCGTTGTCGTCAACTTCATTGTTGTCAGATTCATCGTCAGATTTAGAGCCTGACGTTCCGAGAATGCGTCAGAATAGTTAACGGTTAAAGAGAATTTAACATATTAAATATAAGCAACTTGACTTAGACTTAACTTTAATGTTATGCAATGGAAAGCATTGCTAATGACTTGTTATGTTATACTCCTTCAATCCCTAATAAAAGCTTCAAATAATTTATTTACGCTTACTACGAAAAAACTTAAAATTACTTAAGAGTAGTAAATATGTATTTCTTTTCAATTATGCCCTAAAGAGGAAGTGAGAGAGCAACAATAAATGTAACAAATACAGTCTAGGGTTAAAGCTGAAATAAATGCAAATAAATGTTTTATCAAAACTAAAATTAAGCTTATATTTTGGGATAAGTCTATTAACAAATTTGAAGCTTATATTTAAAGATGGAGAGGGTACTAATAAGCTAGTTGCGTTGTTTATTCTAGTTATAGCAAGGAAAATTGTTACCTGAAACATTGTCGTCAACTTCATCATTGTCAGATTTGTCGTCAGATTTAGAGCCTGACGTTCCGAGAATGCGTCAGAATAGTTAACGATTAAAGAAAATTTAACATATTAAATATAAGCAACTTGACTTAGACTTAAGTTTAATCTTATGCAATGGAAAGCATTGCTAATGACTTGTTATATTATACTCCTTCAGTCCCTGATAAAAGCTTCAAATAACTTATTTACGCTTACTACAAAACAACTTAAAATTACTTAAGAGTAGTAAATATGTATTTTTTTTCAATTATGCCCTAAAGAGGAAGTGAGAGGGAAACAATAAATGTAATAAATACAGTCTAGGGTTAAAGCTGAAATAAATGCAAATAAATGTTTTATCAAAACTAAAATTAAGCTTATATTCTGGGATAAGTCCATTAACAAATTTGAAGCTTATATTTAAAGATGGAGAGGGTATTAATAAGCTAGCTGCGTTGTTTATTCTAGTTATAGCAAGGAAAATTGTTACCTGACGATTTGAACGTTGGATTTGTAGTTATAACCGCTTTCAGTTCGCGTAGAAGACAAATCACTTCATCTACTCCTTTAACTTCAACTGGTTAAAACATAAATGTCATAATGGAAAGAGATTTGGATTCCTTAAATTCTTCTATTGTCGAGTTTCAGATATCATAATGAGATAATGTAATACCCTGAAAATATTATGATAAATATCATATGGCAACAAATACTGACAAAAACTTGGGAAGTATGTTGTCTCTAATTTTAGGAATTTTTGGGATTATTTCCTTGAAAAATAGAGAAGCATAAATATAATAATATTAAAAGCACTTTATGGCCCCATGATTTTTAATATTTTACATGGGACATAAAATACCAATGTCAAGTAAAATAGTTGTGAAATAATAATGTATCCTAATTATGAAAATTATCAACAATTAGTAAGTAGCTAATTAAGTAATTAGTGGCTAATTGTTTAGATTAAGATATAAGTAAATTAATTATTAAATAATTAATAATTAATTTAAGGGAGAAATTTGAAATAAATAATAAATAAATAATAAAATATTAATAAAATATTTTATGCTTAGAAAAATAAAAAAAATAAATAAATATCTAGATATTTTGAATAAAATAATAACATAATCGGTAAAGAGCCAACATGAGATATGAGAACATATAGAAATGAAATTCTACCTCAAGATATAGAAATTTAGTCTTTTACCACCTTTGGACCTTTTATGAACCGGTGAAATTCTATCTCGGATTGGCGGTCTCGAAGTCGTTTCGAAACCAACGGCGTAATTAGAGTAGGATAATTAAGATAAGTCGGATAGTGCTAAAAGTGACTTATAGAAAACGACCGTGTTTTTCAAACCGGGGATATGGTTACTTAGATCGGATCATATTGCGAACCGGTGATTTTTTTTTTAAGGTGGGTTCTATCGGAAGTTATTTAAATCGACGTGACGTTGTCCAGAAAATCTTCGGCGGATAACGGAATACCCTTAATGGGATCAAAAATATAATGAAACCCAGTAGTTTTAAAGAGAAAGAATGGAATTACAAAACCTAGTTCCGGATTTTTGAGATTCGTCAAGATTACGCGATTCGGACACCGTCGGGGAACTTTATCGGTAAGTCGGCAAAGATGACATCATCCTCTTCTAGAAGGATGACATAAAGCGGGACATGTGGAAGGTCAAGATGGTGCCACATGGCGAAGTGCGATCCGACCAGTCGAAATCCGATCGAAGAACTTTTATGTAATTCCCACCTTATCCCTCCTTTCTTCTATAAATAGCAAGCCCTCCTCTTCTCATTTCTTCACCCCAAAACGCAGCCTAGAGAGGTTTTAGAGAGAGAAGCTCTGGAGAAATTCGAGCAAAGTCGGGGTAAGTTCTTCGGTCTCGGTCTTTAGTTTTGGTAGTTTCTTTCGGTAGATATAGTAGGAATGCTAGATTTATCTTTAATTTTCAAGATAGTCTAGATATCATATTTAGGGGTAAATATGATATATATTTCGAAAAATATGATGAGGGAAAAGATCTATCAAAATTCGGAGAGATAGAGCGAAAGTAGCGAAGCTCGGCGAAATTAGATTAGGGGTTCGGGGCAAAATGGTAATTTATACCTAAAATGCCTGTATACTGCTAGAAGTTGATAAATTTTATCCTTATAGGATATCTAAGATAATCGGACATTTGTTGTCTTTGTGAGTCGTGCATTTGCTTTCATTTGTCCAAAAGTACCGTTTTAAAGTCAACGAAGGTATGTTCGCGTACGGTAACACTAACTCGATATTTATTGTATGCGTATATGTGCTAGGTGTATGTTATGTTTATGTGAAGTAGTTGATAGCTACTGTGGTATGCTCATTGTCTTGTTATGATGCTTGGTGGGTGTCGGGATACGGTTGCTAGGTGTGAAATGCTTGGTGTGAAATGGTTGCTAGGTGTGAAACGTTTGCTAAGTGTGACATATACGCCGGGGGCTTATATGATGTTGGGATATGCTTGTTTGTATGCTGATATACTCTTGTATATGTAAATATGAGGTTAACCGTTACCTGGGGTCCGTATGCATTGGACCTCAGCTCTTAATATAGCGTCAGGGTCTTGAGGACCGAGAACCAAGGAGAGAGGGAAGCAGCACGCATAGGGTCACGTGGACGCCACGGAGACAATTCTGGTCGGAGACACATCTGTTGTTATCTTCTTTTGTAAACACCGTACAAAGTGTACCGCCTCGTAAATGTGACCGGACTTACGGCATTTGAAATATATGTATCGATTCTCAATCGCTCCGATGCTCTACTCGATGAAAAAAAAAATTATCTTTGCTTTTGAAAATGGGATGTTACAGATAATGAGGGGGAAAAAGTTTCAAGAACACAATGCGTGAGAACACTTAACGGTTAAAGAGAATTTAACATATCAAATATAAATAACTTGACTTAAGTTCAATGTCTAAATAATGGAAAGCATTGTTAATAACTTGTTATGTTAGAACAAGGAAAATTGTTACCTCTACCATCTTCAGTTTCTAAGATTGTCATTTCGAGCGCTTGTTCTGATGTATCCGGTTTCAGTGTGGGTGGAAGACAACTTTCTTCATTTTCTATTTAAACCCAAAAATTTAAACAGGTTAAAATAAACGTCGTAATATAAAGAGATTTGAATTCCTTAAAATCTTCTATTGTTGAGTTTCAGATATCATAATGAGGTAATGAGGAAAAAAAACGTTTCAAGAACACAATGTGTCAGAACACTCAAAGGTTAAAGAGAATTTAACATATTAAATATAAGCAACTGGACTGGACTTAAGTTTAATCTTATGCAATGGAAAACATTGTTAATGACTTGTTATGTTATACTCCTTCCGTCCCTTGATAAAAGCTCAAATAACTTATTATTTGCACTTATGAAGAAATTTTTTTAAATTACTTAAGAACAATAAATATGTATTTTTTTTTCAACTATGCTTAAAGAGGAAGTGAGAGAGAAACCATAAATGTAATAAATACAGTCCAAGGGTAAAAATGAATAAATGCAAATAAATGTTTTAACAAAATTATATTTTAGGATAAGTCTAGCTTATATTTAGAGATGGAGAGGGTATTAACAATGGAAAGCATTGTTAATGACCTGTTATGTTAGAACAAGGAAAATTGTTACCTGTACCATCTTCATTTTCGAGCGCTCGTTCTGATGTATCCGATTTCAGTGGGGGTGGAAGACAACTTTCTTCATTTTCTATTTAAAAATTTAAACAGATTAAAATAAACGTCATAATGGAAAGAGATTTAGATTCCTTAAAAATCTTCGATTCTAGATGCATATCCTTGTTGAGTTTCAGATATCATAATGAGATATAATTAATGACGTTCCTAAGTTGTGCATCAATCATTAACGCGATACCCTAAGAAAACCATTTAAAATGAAACGAACAAAACACTCTCAATGGAACGAATAAATTTCAAGAACACTCACTGTCGGTTTGACTCGGCGATTCCATTAGCCAAAGGAGTAATGAGTTGCTCTAGTTTGCCTTTTGCCTCTGCTTTTCCGTCTGTGTCTAACTTCAGATCAATTTTTCTGTTATACTAGCAGCTGAAGGAGATTGGGAGCTGAAGAGAACAAAAGGAGCAAAAATGTCGGGTGAAGGAAGCCATTAATGATCTCTCATCTTATTTGTTTATATTCGTATTTCCGTAATTTCAGCCTGCATTTAAGACATATAATTGTACAGAATTTAGCAATCGCACGTTCTGTGGTTTCAATCCCACGATTAGATGTCAAAAACACACTCATTGTGTTCATGACTTCTCTTCTTTTCTCCACTTTGTCGTCTTTCTTTACCAATGGGTAACGTGCGTCGCTAAGAATCTACCAGATTTTTATTTCTTTGACTTTTATTTTAAAATTACATGACCAGAAATAATATAACTTTCATCTTCTATTTTATTGTATGACTGCAAGTGATATTCAACTTTTATTTATCTTGAAGATAGACGGCAAAAAACCATATAAATTTAATTTATCATCATTAGATTAATTTGAGATTAATTGGCGCGAAGACATTTAACTAAAACGCCGCGAAGTCATAAAATTTTAATATTTGTTTGCAAAGACGCAAGAAATTCCCAAAGCTTAAATGCAAAACTCGAAACTAGTGGCAAGGCAATATTTCATCTGTTTTAATCATAGATCGGAGCTCATTGATATCCTTTCTTATAATTTTGTCTCATGAAGCCAGCAACACGACTGATTTTTTTTTAAAAAAAAGAATCACAAGAAGCAACCCGCAAAAAAATAAAAAGGGGCGTATATAGACTAATAAAAAACAGGGATGCAGAACCAATGAAAAACATGAGAGACTGGAATAAAAAATGGCTAAGGATTTCTTCCCACGCACACCCACATAGTTCTTTTTTTGAGATCTGCTGGCCAATGAACACGAGAGTACGAGACTGAAATAAAAACGGCCCAAATATTTGTGATATTCAAAACGATACCGTTTAAAACTAGTGGAGACAAAGTTGAAAGAGGTTGTAGTGCAGACACTCCTCGCTGAGCGCGACCCATGCATTTAGGCTGCTCAATGTCCCTTCAAAAGAAATTAGAGTTAAGGGTTACTACCATTATTAGTCCTCTAATTTACCTCCATTTTAGTTTTAGTTTCTGAAGTTTGAAACACATGGTTATTTCGGTTTTGGTCCCTGAAGTTTGAAACACATGGTTTTGGTCTTTTAAGTTTGTTCCGTCTACCACAGCTAGTCCCGATAATTTGAAAATGACTTGGAGCTTAGTTAATGGCATTAAGTTTGCTTACGTGTCACTAACGCCATTAAGTTTGTGCTAATTGGCACCCTCAAGTTTCATTTTGTTTAAATGTCAAGTTATACTATTGGTCTATCAACTTTATAAAATATATTTTTTGTTTCATAATTCTATCATCACTAATGTTGCTAATGGAAAATACTGCCACAACAAATTCAAGTAATGACCAAGCAGCTAACAAAGCATATTTATGTTTTAATTATTAATATTAAAAAATTACAAATAAAATTTAGAACTTAAAAATTAAAAATTAACTAAGTTTTATTATTAAAAAATTAAAACTTAAATATGTCTTGTCAGCTTCCTAATCATCACTTGAGTATGTTGTGTTAGTGTTTTTCGTTAGCAACATTACCGGTCCTAGAATTATCGGAGTAAAAGTATACTTTATAAAGTTATAGGTAAAATTATCGGAGTAAAAGATATCTTTATAAAGTTATAGGACCACAAATATACCTTATGTAAATTTAAATGATTTAAAATATGCTATAGCCTCGTTTAAAACATTCATTCTAGCTACTCAATAAAAATGTGAATCATTTTGCCCATAGAGAGACCAAAACAAAAATAAAGATACAAGACCAAAAATAGTATTAACCGTTTTAATAATAAACTCCCTCATTATTTACGAAAATACGGATATAAAATAATTTTGAGAGGGATAAATCCTTGGTTTTCAGCTGGGTAATGCCATTGGATAAATTCTAGGATATTGCATACATTACAAAGGCGACGAAAATCATTAAATGTCTGCACCTCCTTGGACCGAGGGCATCATCAGGCTTAATAGATCAACCCAATCAACTTCTTCAATCAATAGGGGTTTAGTAAGCTAAGCAACTTGACAATCGTCCAATATAGGGAGGTTAACATCAGCAAGATGTGTTAAAATATCATATTTAGAAAACGTCTCTGGGAAATAAATTCTCTGAGAAAAATGGTTAACTGACAAAAGAGCAAAATTTTGCTAACCCTCAACCCAATTATTATTATGATATATTAGGCAAGATATAACAGAGAGCACTCTTCCTTTTTTTCTCCAAATTATGAAAATAGGAAGTATTACTAAAACCAAATAATGCCTTGTTAAAACGAGTTTTTGGAGACCACAAAGATTCCGCACATTTCTACCAAAATTCTAATTGATTTGCACATGGCCGGTAAGGGTAAATGATTCTCTAAGTTATTTAGGGCAGCTTCCAAAAAACTGATATGAGGACTAATTTTGCCCACCTTCTATTTGTCATATAATTTAAGTTCTTCTTTTAAAGATTCTAATTTATAAATTACTGCCCAAATAACATCAGCATTAATGTTACTCTTCCACACAAGAGAAATTATTTTTCCGCATTCAGAAAATTTGGTCAAAAAATTCTTAAATCGAAATGGCCTTGACATCACGATGAAGAAAATTCCGAAACAATTGTGCAGCCCCGATTTGCAATACTTTACTACCACCTTTGGTTCTAAATTAAATATAGAATAAAGTTTGTACTACAAACTTTATCTTAAATATATTTAGGACTGGATGGATTAATTTTTTCAGAAGAATAAACTGTAGATTGATGAATAATTAAGAAGTAGGCAAGTATTAACCATTGAAAAATGTAAGAAAAATGTAAAGTTTATTTTAATAAGAAAAAACTGTCATCATTATAATTTTCCTCTTATAAAAAACAAACGACAAAGATGTTTGGCCCATAATTTAGATGTGCTTCTTATGTGCTTGTCCCTTTAATTGGAGGGACAAACACATTTTATTTTATTTAATTTAATTTTTTTATATAATTTATTTATTTAGATTAAAATTATATGTTGCTTTTAAAAAAAAATTACACCCAATATCTCAAATTAATTAGTTTAGGTTAAACGTAAATATTTGTCTTGTAACTTATGTAGGTATTCTAAACTAATTAATTTGAGATCTTTTAAATGCGAAAAAGAAAAGAACCTATAATTTTAATCTAAATAAAAAATATATATAAAAAAATTAATAAAAAAAATATGTTTATCCCTCAATTAGAAGGATAAGTAAAGGAGAAAGACATTAGGACAAAAGCGCCTAATGTGAACCCATTGTACCACATGATGTATGCACAGCACATGGCTCTAAGTTTGGCTGTCAAGCAACTTATTACGAAAAGGACAAAACATAAGGAAGTACAAAGATTATCTCTTCATTTAGAGAATCCCATTTTGCTTTTGCTTTTGCTTTTCTGCCACAATGGATAAGATATTTTTTTTTGCTCGAACACAATGGATAAGATATGCAGCAGAGTAGGAATACAAATTCAATTTTGTTTAGTGATCAAAATGAATACACCATTACACATATGATATATTGATATATATATATATATATATATTTATTTATTTATTTGTACGTATATATATTAAATAGAGAGATACATGGCCCCACACAACAAAACACCATTAATGACAGCTTGGGCAGGTCAAGTGGAGCCCACTGAACAGACTTCTTTACCAGGACGATTGAATATTAAAATTAGTTCATGAATCTGTGGAAAACTGAGATTACTACTACTGCTTTAAAGTTTGTACTACAAACTTTACATTTTTCAACGGTTAATTAAGAAATTATAGCCCATGGAGCATCCAAAGATTGATGAATACGAGACAACCAATCCCAAAGTTTATGCCAATTAGACAGAGCATGGAAACCATACACGCAAGACAAGACAAATAGTAGAAACTAAGTATCAGTAGAATTCACGTTAAGATGGATCCAGTGAGGAGTAGTTTCAATTACAGGCACCTGATCCATTAAGTTACAGCCAAAAACCACACCTGATCCATTAAGTGACAGCCAAAAAACAAAGCACCACTCCTACCGATGGGATCACACCCCAGAACCATAGAAAACCCAAAAATAGCCTAAAGAGTATGGATCATTTCTAAAGGCTGTTTGGCCTCCATAAGATAAATCATATAAGCAGATGTTGATTAATCAGAAGGAGGAAAGTGCACACGATCCAACTGCTAAACACACTCAAGCTGAGGCAACACAGAATCATTAGGGCACAATCCCAATGAATGAGGTCCTTCGTAACCCATGTGCAGAGAAGGATCAATTTGAGTTGGGCCAGGTTCAATAAGAGTAAACTGGCCTTAAGAGTTGGACTAAGAATTAACAGGCCTACTAAGCAATTCCATAAGGCTATAAATTTAGGATGCTGTAGAAGAAGACCCATAAGGAGGGCTTGTATCCATAAGCCCCGTTTGAATCAAAGAAAATCGGGGGAGGGAAAAGGAAAATTCAAATTTTCCAGTGGCGGCGGCTGTTTGGTTCAAATTTTCTTGGAAAATATTTTCCCGCCAGCGCTCAATTCTCCCACTTCGAATGAAAATCGGTTCCCACAAAAAATGGTGGGAAGCCATTTTCCAGCAACGGTGGGAAGCCATTTTCCAGCAGCTATGAAAATGGACTAAAGTCCAATTTGCCCCTGATCATAGCTACCTCTAAAAAAGGGGACACCATGTGAGCCTGAAAAACAGAGACCTGTGGAGAACGTAAAGGGCGAGTAGAATTTCAATGACGACGACTGTGCATTTCGCACAACAGGTTCATTGGTTCTTCTTCGTCTTTGTTCTCTTTGTTTACTGTCAGCCTCTTTGGTTTTTAGCCTCCTCAGTTTTTTTCTTCAGTTAGGCCATGGACAGTGAAATCCATGAATGTTTGGTTGAGGTGTTGGCACTGGAGAATGGGCATTCTCGGCGATGGGCATTCTTGAGAATGCACTAAAAAATCTCATGAATGCCCTGGCATTCTATAAAGTCAGTTGCAATCAATCCGTTATAGCAAAAGTATCTGTCTGATCATTATAGCAAAAGTATCCCCTGAAACGAAAACGGCTTCCTCATGGCGATCAATCCGTTCAAGAAGCAAAATCCAAGCGAAGTCAAACTCCCTCGATTTGGCAAGAACATTGACCTTAGAGTTGAAAAGCGTCAAAGAACTGAAATTATCGAATACCGGAGCCCAAAGAAATAGCGAGTGTAGCAACTTTGGGGAAGAACCGAAATTAAAGCTGGACCCTAAAACTAGTGTTCACTTCATCTGTCACTCAACTCTCGAGTATTCACCCACACATTGAGATCCTCCACTCCCTCATAATCGTCCTCCTCCTTTGACCACTGGGTTCTTCTTTGTTTCTCAAAATCATCGACTAGGTATTGTCTTTCACCTCATCTCATTCTCTCATCATCGTCAACTAAACCTCTCAGATTATCGACATATCTCCAACACCCATTTCCACGATTCTTCCTCTGTTCGATTGATAGTCACTCACAATGGGAAAATCTTCTCAAGAGACTTCAGACAAGCCTCATCCAAAGAAGCCTAGATCCTCCTATCGTCCCAAGGTCAAGACATTCGAGCCACGTACGTCGAAATCCAAAGGCGTTACTATTTACGAACCCTCTCGGCCGGTCACTCGTCTCCAAACAGAGCGCTTTACGGGGAAAGGAAATCTCTCTCTAAGGTTTGTGGATTCAAAGTAGCACCCAAATGTACGCCACCATACGACGACATTGTTTCTCACTTTCACGAAACTCGATCCAAAAGCATTGAAGACAGAGTTCAGAAACCTCCCCACAAATACTCTAGAAGTCAGAATCAACCCTCTCTAAGTGGCACCTTTCCTCCCTTTGCCTCTAAGCTCCTTGGTCAGAAAGGTGCTCTTCGCTGTCCTCCTGGCTTCTGCAAGGATAGATTGGTAATTCCATTTGAACCAATTTTTGTGATTAATTATGAGACTAGACCATTTTGTCCTATTGTTTACATTGATTTAGAAGGTTTTAGAAAAGAATACAATTTGGATCTTTCTCCCTGGTTAACACCATATATGCCTCTGCTTGGTTTCACAACTCCCTACTCCCCTCAAGTTGTGAAGATATTTTATTACAATATGATTGAGGAAAAAGAAAATGATGAGATTGTGTTAACTACCTCTATTCGAGGGAAGCAAATCGGGGTAACATTTGAAATTCTTAACATTTTTTTTTGGATTTTGATGTACCCGAAGATCCTCCCGAATTATTTGAATCTAAATGTTTTAGCATTCTCTTGCCAAATGAGAAGTTCGATGGTCAACCACTTGAAATTCAAACGCTCGGATACCGATACTCATAGGGTCCTTTGGTATCTTTATAGCCGTAACTTAATCAATAAGGGTTAAAGCTTCACTCATTTTGTGCTCAAGGACTATAAGTTACTGGCTTCTATTATTGCAAAGGAACCAAGGAACTTGGGAAAACCGATTATCTCTGAGATGTCGAATTTTCTCTCTACCTCTAGCTCCTCCAGAAAGAATACCATCCCTTATCCGAATCTAGTTTCTCAGATTCTTGGTTTCAACAATATCTGGTATCTTCTAGAGAATGATACAGTTATCTTTCCCAAACCTTTTGGCAAGTCTCATCTTTTATACATGAAGATTTCCTTTACCGAGGCTACGGGAAAGAAGAAAGATCAGGCTACAAAAGATCCTATGCCTTCATCCTCCAAACAACCTGAGGAAGCCCAATCTTCACAGGGTGGCACTGACTTTGCCTCTGCTCCTTCCTTTGCTGCCGCTATTCAACACTTTGTCGAACAGGACCAGTTGCTCAAGGTATGGCCAAAGGTATTTCGAAGGGCGATCTCACCCTTTGGTTGCTAACGCCACCGTAGTCATTGGCATTGTAGACAAACTTCAACACATCGCGCCCACATTGTGCAAGCCATTGGTCTTGAATTTGAGAAACTAGGCAATCAAATTTCAAATAGCTTTCGGCCCGCTTTCGGGCTCAACAGAATCCACATCTCAACTAACGAAGAAATTCGTTCTCTCCGGATCACGTTCATCATTTGAATCGGTCTCTAGATGCTTTAGCCTTCAAGACATATGATCGCCCTACTCCTCCTCCTCCTCTTGCATCTCCTTATGAGCCTTCTTCCCCGCACCTCCTACTGCACTCTTTGCTCCTCCTCCTCCCTCCTCTTTGATTGATGACAAAGGGGGAGAGATTGTTGAAGAAGAACTTGACGAAGAATGACATGTTTTTTGCTTTGTTGTCTATCATGTGTTGTTTGTCTTATACTTTTGTTGATATGATGCTTTGCTAAAGATTAGTTTAGTTTGAACCTTTGACAACTACGACATGTTTGCATTCTTAATGACTTTGCTTCTGATATCTGCTTGTTTTTCAAAACCAAAACTTTCATTCAAATCAGTCTTCTTTATATAAGTGTTGTCATCATTCAAATCAATCTTCTTTACTCGAGAATCCACTCGCAATTCTCAAGAATTGGATGTCTTCATCAGTTCTCAAACAGAGAATACCTTACCAATTCTCGAGAAGTGGTAGGCATTCTCGAGAATGCCTCACCAATTTGTGAGAATTGGTAAGTCATGCTCCACCGATTCTCGAGAATGCCTCAGAGAATTGGTGGAGCAATTCTCGAGAATTGGTGAGGCATTCTCCACCAATTCTCAAGAATTGGTAAGGTATTGTGTACTGTGCTCACGTGGTTGGTTTTGTGTGGTATAAAAAAATATTTTATCTGTAAGGGTAAAATGGTATTTTGCCTCATTTTCCTACCTTATTTTATTTCAACCAAAAAAAAGTTTTCCTATCAACACATTTTCTTTTCCAGTGCCAACCAAACGCATCGAGGCAAAATATTTTTCATTCCATTCCATTCTTTTCCTTTCCTTTCCATTCCCACCTTTTCTTTGATCCAAACGGGCCGTAGTGTGGCTGTAAGGAAGATCCAAAAGGAAGAAACGGGTATCCATTAGGCTTCGGTCCATTTTTTTTGGTCAACAGATTCGACTCCATTAACACTGTCTATATTAATATCATTATCATTGCCATCCACGTTAACATCTTGTTGTTGATTATCCAAAGGATCATTGTCATCAACTTGGGGAGTAGAATATTGATCGTGGTCCTCTTCTTCATCAAAATTAGAGTCATCATCAAGCTTGACCAGGTTTATTAACAGTAAAAGGGGAGTAATCCTAGAAAACATATATATCAATACCGTCAGCCTCTAAATGCCAATTTCTTGTAGTCTTTCCCACTTTAGCTTTATCATAAGAGGCAATGTCATGCCCTGAAACCTAAAAGGGTGATTGACACAGAATATGAGTGGACTCACATTCCTTAAGCCTTAAAATTATATGTGAATTCTAATTAATACTCATAATACCATAATCTAAAATATTCATGCGTTCTACATGACAAAGGGAGATAGGGATCCTACCTATAGACTACATGGAGCATCTAGCATTAATAACAATACAAAAGTCTAGGTTTATAATTACATCAACTAGTAGCTCTACAAAATGAAACTGCAAGCTCTAAGTCATTAAGAAGCTCTTCACCGCTCGCGGGAGGTACAAAATCAGCAATTTCATCTAAACCAAAACAAATTTTTCGATGAATAACGTCCCATTATTTTAATTTAATAAAATGCAATGCAAAATAATTTAAAAATCTTTATCTTTTGACAAAAAAATAATGTAGTAATAAATTTCAATTTATAAACCATACGATCATGAATAAAATAGAACTCTATATAAATATCGTTATTCAAACTAATTTCATGTACAAAACGTCCTTAAAGGTGTGTGCTGGAGGAGTACTCAGCCAGCTACCGAAATTGTTCTCATCATCCTCATCCTTTTTTGGTTTAGAAGACTCCTTGCATCTTCAACTATCATGTCCAACGCGCCCACATGTATAGCAGAAGTTTTGAAGTCTTTCGTACTTAACTGTGACCCAGGCATGGTCTTTCTTCAATTGCATAACAAAGAAACTTGTAGTTAAGAGGCTCATCCAAGTGTATTAGGGATCGAACTCGGATAAAGCTCCGTACTAATCTATCATCAACCTTCAGCTTCTCATACATTATCGTCTCCCCCACTGCATCACCAAGAACTTTTGCATTATTATTATCAAACACCTCCAAAGGAAGCCCGTGAAATTGTAACCAGAACGGTGAAGTGTCGAAACTAACATCCTTCAACACCATATAATCCTCCCACGGTTGTAAGTTTAGGAGGTAGCCTTGGATTGACCATGGCCGTCCTTTAAGAATAGGAACATAATCATCCTTCTTGTTAAAACTAAAAATAGAAATTAACTGGTTTCGATCGAGCTCCTATATCTCCATTTCCTCATCCAACTGCCCGCCCTTTTGATCATAAAAACCACAGTCGGGATATTCATATTTTTACTCATTAGAATCTTCCCAACTAAAGTACTTGTTCTTCCACCGTTGGTTCCAGGTTTAGAATCTGTTGAACCCTCTTAGAGCCGCTGCTTTGAAGTTCCTCCATACCTCCAATCTCCCCAATGAACATGAATGCACACACCGAAAGATGATGTCAGTAAAAGGAAAGAAAGAAACGCCTGATCGACATTTTGAAGAAAACACCAACTAGAGTCGATTCACAGGGAACCTCACAGGACACTCACAAAGTAAGAGAG
This sequence comes from Acacia melanoxylon, assembly GCA_019022615.1. Classification (NCBI taxonomy): domain Eukaryota; kingdom Viridiplantae; phylum Streptophyta; class Magnoliopsida; order Fabales; family Fabaceae; genus Acacia; species Acacia melanoxylon. Next base: position 315,230 of record JAFJYJ010000050.1, read on the forward strand.
AAAGGGCTCTCATGAGGGGAGAGAATGGATAGCAAACCCCTTTTCTTGTTACTTACCGGTCTACTTATCTCTATTATTTTAATATATTTAAAAGTGTATGCCTTTTTTAATGGGAAAATATTACTTAGACCCCAAGGAGGCAATTTATTTTTAGTCAACCCCCAAAGATTCTCGAAATTTCATTCCACCCTTTAGGCCAAAATGAAATTAAGTTTTGTGAGTGAAAAGACAAAAATGCTCTTACTTTATTCCTTTTATAAGAGCACTTACAAGATAAATAAGGGTATTTACAAGACAAATAAATGGATTTAAAAGAATCCGGGAGTTAAAAAAATTTCTCACAAGATAAATATGGGCATTTACAAGACAAATATATGAATGACCAAATTTTTTTAACTCCTAGATTCTTTTAAATTCCTTTACAAGAAAAATATAGTCATTCACTAGACAAATGAGGAAATTTACAGGACAAATATGGGTATTTATAACACAAAAATGTTTATTTCTACCTTTAGACCCAACTAAAGATGATTGTGTTAGGTACTTATAGCCAAATATTTTATTGTTAAATTTGCACATTCACCCTTTTAAAAATATATTAAAATAATAGAGAGTGAGAAGAATTTGGTGAGACTGTTGGGATTCGTACATGCAGCGGAAGGAATATATCCAATAAATTTAAGAATCCCATAAGAGGATCTATCAACAGCGTTTAAATTAAAGTAGTCAGAACCTTACCTTTCTTATGCGTCTTGTTCGATCACCAAGAGCCGACTGAGCGAATCCACTCCCTCTGCTGGTATCCACACCGAACAGAACTCTAACACAGACGGCAGCTTGCTAGCGCCTTCAACGTTTAAGACTTTTAAGACTGCCTAGAACAAGACCGGTCGCGGATCCGGTCTTACAATGCCCTTTCGTCCGATCTTAAAAGCTTTTTTGTACCGGTGTGGCCACTATTATTTCCTTATAGGAAATTGTAATTATACAGGTGTACTATTTTTTCTTTTTCTTTTTTACAAAGAAAAACTCATTACTCAATAAACTGATAAAACCATGAGTCTGAAAACTAAAACAACTGCAAAAATACGGGAAAAAATTGATTTTGTAATAGGATAGGTTCTATTAGATTAATTGAACTGGAAAATTTTTAGGTAAGAAACGTTTCATTGTTAGTCATTCAATCAGGTTCCCTAGCAAAAGGCCACAAGTCGATCTCCAGCAGTATCTTCAATTGATCTAACTAAAAAAAAAAACAATAACTCTAACTCTTGATTCATCCTTGCTCCAGAAATTCCTCAACAATCTAGAAAAAAAAATCTATCAATTAAAAATATTCACCTAATTAACAAGTTTGTTTCCATATCACAAAGCGAAGAAAAGGTGCCCAAACACCTTTTGAACCCCTTCCCATCATTTACGAAACTTGGCATTAGCCGTAAGAATTTTCTTGGATATTAAAAGAGCAATGAACAATGGAATGAAAATAAAAAAGGAGAAATCTAGTGGAGGAAAAAAAAGTATAAAGATTTAAGATGGCAAAAGATGAGGATCATGTTGAGCTTCGGGCGGATTGAGATCGATGGCCACAAAGTCCGTCACTCCCTCCCCACAATTCGGCTAATTTATAGTAGATCGATGGTAGAATGCAACTTCACAAGCGAAGGGAGGGAGAAAGGAAGGAGATGAAGTGCGATAGGGATACAACAGTGATATGGTGGCTGGCAAAGAGGATATAGAGGAGGAGGAGAGGTGATGGTACGACGTGAGGGTGGGGAAATTAAATGAGCACAATGGTAGAAGTTCAAACTCTATTCTCTTTCACTCGTTGCCAGGTTTAATATTATGAGATCATGAGTTGTCAAATGGATGATCATTGCAAGTTGTGTTGTCAGATGGATATAAAATGGTAGCATGAGTTGTCACGTGATAAGAAGCAAATCAATTCTTTCTTTTTCTTTTCCACTGCCAGGCTAATTAATTGAAGAAGTATCATGATGATTTAAATCGCAATGTCAATAAAGGAGGCTCAAGAAGAAAAGTTGGAACTAAGGCTAGCCACAATTGTCAGCTAGAAAAATTAAAATAATATACATGTGGCAAAAATCAGTCGGTTTACTACATCTATATATGTGTGTGTTACAATGCAATGGATAGTAATTTAGAAAGATTAGATAGATCAGAAAAAGAAGAGAGATAGAGAAAGGGAGAGTGCTGTAGCACATTGAGAGGGAAAAAAAGAGTAAGAGAGTTGTTGTTTGTGTGAGAAAAACAATGGTGTATTGTATTTGAATTTATAATAGAAGTATTTTTTTTCATCTTTCTATATCTCCAATTTCCAACAAGTTGTATCAGGACCACGGTCTATAAAGATGGTGGAGATGGTGCAACCACAAATTCCAAAATTGTTAAAAGGCAATTATGGAAATTGGAGCATTCAGATGAAGACGTTACTAGGTTCCCAAGATATATGGGACCTTGTTGAGGATGGATACACGGAACCCACTCATGCAGCTGCTGAAGCAAGTTTATCAGATGCTCAGAGAAAGACGCTTAAGGAGTCTTGGAAGAAGGACAAAAATGCTCTATTCTTGATTTTTCAAGGTGTTGATGAATCAACCTTTGAGAAAATATCATATGCAAAAACTTGCAAAAATGCATAGGAGATTTTACAAAAATCTTGTAAAGGAGTAGACAAAGCCAAAAGGGTACGATTGCAATCACTCAGAGCTGAATTTGAGAATTTGAAAATGCAGAATGTGAAGCCAGTTACAAATTATGTCTCACGAGTGCAAAAGGTGGCTAACGAAATGAAATTAAATGGAGAGACTCTAGATGATGTCAGAGTAATGGAGAAGATTCTACAGTCATTAACAAGAACGTTTGATTACATTGTCACCGCCATTGAAGAAACCAAAGACTTGTCAGTTATGTCTGTTGATGAGCTTGTAGGTTCTCTTCAAGCTCAAGAGCTAAAAATGAATCTAAATGAAGGCTCTAGCAATTTGGAGCAAGCCTTGCAAAGAAAATTATCTTTAAATGAAAATCAAGCTAGCAGCAGCAACTATGGACACAGAGAGAAAATCGTGGTGGATATAGAGGTAGATATAACACCCGAGGTGGTTTCAATGCTCGAGGTGGTCGTGGTGGACGTGGTGGATATGGTGAACAAATAGAAGATTTGAAACTTGTACAGTAGAATATGAACGTGGTCAAGGATCATATAATCGAGGTTGTGGCCAAAGCCGAGGTCAAGGATTCTTAGCTAGAGGAGGAGGCAAATATCAACAAAGAAGTGACAAATCCCTATTGGAATGTTATAATCGCAATAGATTTGGTCATCTTAGTTATAAGTGCAGAGATGTTGCTAAAATTGACGGGAGAAGTCATTATACAACAAATGTAGAAAAATTGATCAACTGGCCATCTTGTTCACTTACAAAGGTGAAAAATATAATGGAAAAGATGTATGGTACCTTGATACTAGAGCAAGCAATCACATGTGTGGCAAAAAGGAGTTATTCACAAAGTTGAATTAAGAAGTCCAAGGAGAAGTCACATTCGGCGATCTATCAAAAATCTCAGTTAAAGGCAAATATAATATTATGATATTTACAAAGAATGGAGATAGAAGATACATTACAGATGTCTATTATATATCATCTTTAAAGAGCAATCTCCTCAGTCTTGGTCAACTATTGGAGAAGGGATATGACATACATTTAAAAGATAGCTCTCTTATCATGAGAAATCAGAAAGGAGAATTGATAGCGAAAGTTGAAATGACAAGCAATCGTCTATTCAAGTTGAATATACAGACAGATGGAATCAAATGCATGAAGTCTATCATTGAAAATAGTTCATGGTTGTGCCATCTCGATTTGGTCATCTCGGATTCACAAGGCGAAGATGTTATCAAAAGCGAAAATCCACTAGATTGCCAACAATAAATCATCCGGACCAACTATGTGAAAGATGCATGCGAGGAAAGCAACATAGACAAAGATTTGAAGTTGGCAAGTCATGGAGAGCAAAAAGACCACCGCAACTAGTACACTCAGATATAGCTGGTCCATTTGACATTCCTTCACTTGGAGGAAACATGTACTATATTATATTCATTGATGATTTCAATAGAAAAGCTTGGGTGTATATCCTCAAAGAAAAGTCTGAAGCCCTTGATAAATTGAAGGAGTTTAAGGTAGCGATAGAAAAGTAGAGTGGTCAGTATTTAAAGGTGCTCAGAACAGATAGGGGAGGAGAATATACTTCTAGATTATTTGAAGCATTTTGTCAGGAACATGGAATAATTCATTAGCTGACAGCTGCCTACACGTCACAACAAAATGAAATTGTAGATAGAAGAATCGCATAATTCTCGATATGGCAAGAAGCATGATTAAAGGAAAGCATATGCCGAGAACATTTTGGGCCGAAGCTGTTCAATGTGCCGCCTATCTATTAAATCATTGTCCAACAAAAAGTGTTAAGTTCAAAACTCCAGATGAAGCATGAAGTGGTAGGAAGCCAGATGTTAGCTATATAAGAATCTTTGGTTGCATAGCATATGCTCATATTCCAGATCAGAAGAGGAACAAGTTAGAAGACAAAGGAGAAAAATGAATTTTCATTGGCTACGAGTATCGGAGTAAAGCCTACATATTGTATAATCCTCTAACCAAAAAGGTAATTGTCTCAAGAGACAGAGTTTGATGAAGCAGATTACTGGAAATGGAGTGATGAAGAAAAAAGAGTGGAAGGCTTATTCTTTAAGGATGGCGTTGACTCAAAAGACCAAACAGTTGAAGCAGACAATGATCAAACTCCTCCACCAAGTCCTAATCCAACAACTCCTATATCTACACCATCAACATCAGGAAGCAGTAGCAGTAACAGTAATTCAAGGGGAACAATAGCAAAAATTAGAAGCTTAAGTGATATCTATGATGCTACAGATCCAGTACAAACTACACTTGATTATTCATTGTTTTGTTTGATAGTTGAATGTGATCCAGTGACATATGAAGAAGCAGCAAAAGATGAAACGTGGAAGAAAGCTATGAACGATGAAATCGCCATAATTAAAAGGAATGATACGTGGGAGTTCACAACTATTCGCAAGGAGCATAAGCCCTTTGGAGTAAACTAGGTGTATAAGACAGACCAACAAGGAAGGAAAGGTGGAGAAGTACAAGGCAAGATTAGTGGCTAAAGGCTACAAGCAGAAATATGGAATTGATTATGAAGAGGTTTTTGCACCAGTTGCACGGATTGACACTATCAGACTTCTTTCAGCAATTTCAACACAAAACAAATGGAAGATATACCAGATGGATGTGAAGTCAGATTTCCTTAATGACTACTTAGAAGAAGAAGTCTATATTGAACAGCCACCAGGATACGTAATAAAAGGAGAAGAGGACAAAGTTTACCTGTTGAAAAAGGCACTATAATGGATTGAAGCAAGCTCCAAAAGTATGGAACACGAGAATAGATGAATACTTTCAGAAGAATGAATTTGTTAAGAGTCCATATGAGCATGCATTATACACAAAAAGGAATGAAGATAGAGATATAATGATCGTATGTCTGTATGTGGATGACACGATCTTCACATGATATAATCCAGGTATGTTTGTTGAGTTTAAGAAGGCTATGACTAGAGAGTTTGAAATGACAAATATTGGAGAAATGTCTTGTTTCCTTGGAGTTGAAGTAAAACAAATGGAGGAAGGAACATTTATGTCACAAAAGAAATATGCACAAGAGATATTGAGCATGTTTAGAATGAAAGATCAACACCGATAGAAAAGGAACAAAGTTGACAGCTCATTCAACAAGAAAACCTATAAACCCAACACTATTCAAGAGTTTAGTCGGAAGCTTGAGGTACTTAACTTTCGCTAGACCAGATATTATGTATGCAGTTGGTTTAATTAGCATATATATGGAGCGGCCAAAGCAAGATCATTTCCATGCAGCAAAAAGAATTTTAAGATACATCAAAGGAACCATCAATCATGGATTATTCTATACGCATTCTCAATATTCAAGGTTAATTGGCTATTCAGATAGTGATTATGGTGGAGATGTAGATGACCGGAAGAGTACTTCGGGATATGTATTTCATATTGGCTTAGCAATCTTTTCATGGTCGTCAAAGAAACAGCAGACAGTTGCTCTTTCATCATGTGAATCTGAATACATAGCCACGGCAACGTGTACGTGTCAAGCAATATGGCTAAAAAAATATTTTGCATGAGTTACATTACGAGCAAAAAGGTTCAATCACCATACATGTGGACAACAAGTCAGCAATTTCACTACCAAAGAATCTAGTCTCCAGCTAACAACCGGTGCAAACATATTGACACCAAATATCATTTTATTCGGAAGCAAGTCAAAAATAAAGTTGTAGAGTTAATTTATTGCAGAACTGAAGAACAACTAGCAGACATTTTTACGAAGCCATTGAAGGCAGATACATTTAACAAGTTCAAACATATGATTGGTATGAAAAATCGAGTTAGAAGGGGAGTGATAGAAGTTCAAACTCAATTGTCTTTCACTCACTGCCAGGTTTAATATTATGAGATCATGAGTTGTCAAATGGATGATCAATGCAAGTTGTGTTGTCAGATGGATATAAAATGGCAGCATGAGTTATCATGTGATAAGAAGCAAAGAAAATCTTTCTTTTTCTCTTCCACTGCCACGCTAATTAATTGAAGAAGTCTCATGATGATTTAAATCACAAAGTCAACAAAGGAGGCTCAAGAAGAAAAGCTGGAATCAAAGCTACACACAATTGTCGGCTAGAAAAAATTAAAATAATATACATGTTGCAAAAATCAGTTGGTTTACTACATCTATATATATATATGTATTGCAATGGATAGCAATTTAGAAAGATTAGTTAGATCAAAAAAAGAAGAGAGATAAAGAAAGGGAGAGTGCCGTAGCACTTTGAGAGGAAAAAAAACAAAGTAAGAGAATTTTTGTTTGTGTCAGAAAAACGGTGGTGTAATGTATTTGAATTTATAAAAGAAGCATTGTTTTTCATTTTTCTATATCTTCAATTTCCAACACATGGGTCGTGCGAGTTGCTGTGAAAGTAGGTTAGAAATTTGTATTTTTTAAAACTATTAAATCAATATTGATAGGCACATATGGATTATTTTCTATTTTAATTTTTTCAACTCGGTGCCGGCTAGGAAATTAGCATGTCCGTGTCAACTTCCATATCGGTGTTTTTAGTCAACTAATGGTCAAAGTAACAGTGCTCGTGTAACACCCCCATTTTCATCCAATTAATGTATTGGATTAATAAATGAAGATATATGAATTTTCATCAAGAATATAGTCAAGGATATTTATTTCTTTGTTTGTTCTTCTTCAATATGAATAATTAATTAAGGGAAAAGAAAGATTTGGAATATATGAATTTGCATCAAGTAGTAGTCAGTGGTATTTATTTTTCCAACAAGATAAATTAGTTATTGGAAAATAAGGTGGAATGATTCGAAAAATATGGCTACTAAATTTGGTTATGGATAATTTAAGATACGTAATGTCAATTAAGTTTAATATATATTTTTCCTCATTATTTCTATAATTTTTGTTTAATAAAAGGAGGGGGAAAATCCAAATGAAAAATTAGTGGAGTTTCAATATAAGTCTAATTTGTCTTAGAAAAGTGGACATTGGATGAAACTTATATGATAGAAAATCACCCAAAAATCTTCCTTTTCTCTCTCATTCACGTCTTCAAAGGAAAAGGGAGTAGTTGATGTGCCATCATGTCATATATATATATATATATTGTCAAAATAAATAATGAAGGGAGTAGGTAAGGGATTTGGAGAAACACATTTTTTCTTCCCAAAATACCCTCGAAATTTCAAAATTTTAGGAGAGAGAAGGGAAATATGACACCATGTTATAGTACAACATAAGGACTTAAAGAGGAGATGGAAGTGTACTAGAAGACATATTTTTATTTCAAAAAGCCCTTCAATTTTTGAAGGGTTAAGGTGCAAAAATACTCCGTGTTTTACCCCGGGAGCGCTTAAAGACTATATGCTTTTTTTGGGAGAAAAAACACACACGAACTTTCTCAAATGGAGCAAAAATACCATCTCCGTTAACTCCCTTAAACGTCGGTTACTTTTTCTGTTTGTGGGCCCCACAATTTCCACATCTTATCTTTTTCTCTCACTTACGTTTGACTCCTTCGTCCTTCTCCTTCCTCACTTCTTTTTCTTTCAACTTTTTCTCTCTCTTCCTCTCTCTTTTGAATATCCGAGAACCGACTTTACGCATGATTCAATCATTATATTACGATGGCTAATAAGTTGCTCGTTTTGGGTTTCGCTAGGTCATCTGTTTGGATTCACAAAGCTAACGAACTGTTTGTGGGAAGATTGGCTCAACTCGGGTTTTGTCTTTTCCTTTATCGGAGAAATCATCACTTAGGAAAAGGAGCTTTGGCTCGATTCAACATCGAGACGGGGGTTCCGATCAACGAGATCGAGCCACTTGTGTTGTTCAACGTCTGTTCTTCTTCGTGATCGCTTTGAATCCGAACCGGTAAATTCGTTACGAGATGAGGACGATATAGAGTAAAGGGTGAAGGATCGATGTTGAGCTCGATAAATATTTGTTCAACTTCTAAGATAAGTGAATTAGACTTGTGTAAAACATCATTGTATATCCCTTTTTCTCTAATGTTAGCTGCAAAAATTAGATGATGCATATCTTGTAATGTTTGTTTGGAGTTAAGACAAACAATAAGGAGGAGCCTTAGTGTGCTAAATGAGTGCAACTTCTGAAAGAAAAGAAAATTAATGAGTAGCCTTTGTTTCCTGTAATGTGCTTAGCATCGGTTTAGTTCTGCTGTCTCCATGTTTTTGCTAATGCTGAATTATTTTCGAAAAGAGAGAGGAAGAGAGAGAAACGAAAAGGTTTCAGAAAGAGAGAGGGAGAGAGGGAAAAATTTTGAAAGAAGAAGAAGTGAGGAAGGAGAAGGACGAAGGAGTCAGACATAAGTGAGAGAAAAAGAAGATGACATGTGGAAATTGTGGGGCCCACAAATAAAAAACGTAACGGATGTTTAAGGGAGTTAACGGAGATGGTATTTTTGCTCCATTTGAGAAAGTTCGTATGTATTTTTGCTCCAAAAAAAAACATATGGTGCTGGCGCTCCTGAGGGTAAAGCACATGTGTATTTTTGCACCATAACCCATTTTCGAAATCAGAAAGGGAAGGAAGAGAAAATTTAATCTGAAGCATAAAGGAACAAGTCTTTAACTAGCAGATAAAGAGGAGTATATACTTGGTGATAAGTTATATCAGAACAAATTCCTCGATCCCAACTACCGTCCGCCGCGTCCCAAGGCAAGAGAGAGGGAGATTGTACTTGTGAGGGAATAAATTAAATAAAATCACTCTCCCCATCACAGCAATCTCGTCGAATGGAAGAAAGGTAGGGGTGGAAATAGGCGGCGCATTGTGGGCACTGTTTTCGCGCAGACGAGCAGCTGTCGGTTAACAATGCGCTGGCCAGCTTTTTTAAGGCGCTGTTTATCTAAAAAGAGCGCAGGCCAAGCTTCCCATTGGCCTATTAGGCTGTCGGGCGGCGTTATAGGGGTATAATCGTAAATTTGTATTCTCTTCCCTCCTTAAGATTTTGACATGTTGATGGTGGTGATCTTACTTCCTTCAACATAACCCTAATCTTCTTTCTTCTTCGACAGTGACGACATTCGACCGCTCCTCATTCTCGCTTTTGCTCTCACTTTCAGCCTCTCACGCAAGCCCTTCCGTCTTCTGGCAACCGTCGGTGCTCTGTCTCTGACGCCACACCAGGTAAAGGGTTACCTTCTCCTCCTCGTCCCAGTCCCTCTCTTCCTCTCTATCAGTCACACGCTCAGTTGATTCATCTTTTAAAAACCTATTGGATTATCTATTTTTCTTCATTTTGCAGAACTATGTCACTCTGGACTGCTCTGTCTTGTAGATCTACAAGATTCTCGCTGCTCCTAGTCACCAAGTAAAGCCCTTCATTCTTCATCTTGCTCCTTTCTTGGATTATCTGTGTTTCTGATTTAATTGATGTTTCTTAAGGGAAGGATCTAAGTTTTCTCTTCGGTTATTGTTTGATTCTCTCTGGATCTGAATTTTATCGTTCTTTGGATTTCTTGTACGATTTTCTTCATCTGGCTCACCTCGTTGCTTTTATGTTATGCTCTTTTTCTGGGTAAAAGCTGCTTCCCTCCTCAATAGGTATTTCCATTTTGCTTCATCGAAATTCTTAATCCCTGTAATATCTTGTCCTTTATAGGAATTAATTAGGATTTTTTTTCATTGTCTTTGATAGAAGAGATTAGTGCAGTTTCTTCTGTATTTAATTGAAAGGCATTAGCTAGAAGTAATCTCTTGAAAAGAAAATGCATTCGGTGCTTTCTTAACAATTTTTAAAAGAATATGCTTTCACTGAGTATCTTTGTGTGCGTGTGTGTGATTGTTGTTATTTGTTTTGGGGGGGGGGGGGGTATGAAAATTGCATAAGAGATTAAGTAATAGTGGTCATTATCCTTTCTTCACTTGAATTTGATTTTTTCTTTTTTGAAAAAAAAACTGTTACAGACCTCTTCCTCCTTTTCCTGGTATGGAAATCTCTGAGGAGTCTGTTGCGATTCACCCTTTTCTGTTATTTCAGGGTCATACAGAATATTGGGCATTATCATACCAGGGTTTGATTTAAAATACGATTGGTTTAAGTAAGATAAAATTTTCAGTGTGTTGAACTAAGTCCATGTAAACCATGAAACAAGGTAATAAACTGTCAACTTCTGATTTCTGCAATTAATTCTCTTACTATCTTTAGCTGCCATATGTATCTGCTTATTAATTTAACTGTTTTCCTAAATGTGGCATCATTAATGAGTTAGGCCTTTATTCTTAAATCTCATGTTTTATATGCCATTTAATCCTCACTATCACTAATTTGTTTTTTAAACTTGGAATCTTGATTTTATGTTTCACTGACATGAAAATGCATGTGCAGAAGGTGAGATAAAGTATCAGAGAAAGACAACAGAGAGATTAGTGTGTTTACTAGACATTCTAGATCTAGCGATAATCAAGGAATCAGCTGACAAGGTTCCTGCTAAACATCATCAGTCTAAGAATTTGATTCAGAAAAATGAGAATGCTTTTGAAAATTTTGCTGATCAGAACAAAGGAATGGTTTTACCTGGCGGTACAATTTCACTGCAAGAGATAGAACCAGAAGCTTGGCCTTCTTGTAGTAAGGTTGATGAAATGGAACTCAAACATGCAGAGGCATTTTGCCTTTGAGCCTATGTTAGAGTTTATTTGGAAATTGTATGCTCCTTTCAAAAGATTGATTGACTATTTTTCGTATGTGTTATGTTTGAAATCATTATAAAAATGTTTATATGCCTTCACTTAATACTCCTTTGGTCCTAAATGTAAGACCCACTTTGTAGGACCCGAGGGAGTAGCTTAGTTTTGAATTAAAATTGTTGTTGACTTGATGTTAGAGCCTTCGTAAGCAGGTTTTGTAAAATTTGATCTTTGTTGCCTTCTTTTTTGGTTTTAATGACATTTCAATGAAAAATAGGTGGGTCTGTACTTTGTTCAACCATTGAACATAAATTTAAAAGGGCTTGTGTTTAACTATGAACTTTGAATATTTTGTAGAAAACGTTCATGTGAACTGCTAAAGACAGAAAATATGCTATCTGCTGTATTTGGAAATGCTTACAACTACTAAATGTTTTCCAATTTTATTGCTTATTCTCCATATTTGTCTTGGAAGCAGTGTTGGCAAACCCTTTAGTCAATGAACTGAGCATGATATCCTTGTCAGGGATAGCTACTTTGTTCCTGTAAATTCTGTGGCTTTTAAAAAAAACAGGCCTCTTAACAGGCGGGCTCAAAGCCCAAAATATAAGCGCATAGCCAACGCGTAGCTCAGCCACTCGTCATCGCGGGTGACCAGGTTCGATCCCCAGCAACGCGCCAAAAACTTGATGCTACCAAAATTTAACTAAGACCGTGTGCTGGTAGTATCAAATAATAAAGTGGTAAATCGAGTCATCCCATGAGGCTGATCAAACTAATGATTAGGTATTAAATTTCTTTTTTTCATTTTGAGTTGAGCAAATCAAATTGTTTTCAATAAAAGTAAAAAGAATTTTAATAAAAACAAAAACTTTCAAATAGAGAGAGAATTCAAATATCGGAGGGACAACTTAGAATCTTAATCACTTGTTTGTTTTTAGATTTTATTCCCACTAAATTAATTCTAACTTAACTTAATCGCCTAATCTAGAGTATTAATGTTTATAAGTGCGTGTCGATTCCACTTATACACCTACCTCAAATAATTATCGCAATGTCTCACCATTAATTAAGATTGATTCAAATCTAGCCACTCCCAATTTGATTATACGAACTTCTAAGCGCAAATTAGATCAACATTTAATTACATTATTTAATCAAGGTCAATTTAAGATTTCTTTCGTCAAGTTTAATCCTAAATCCCCAAAGCGTGTTTAATGGTGACCAATAACTAAACAATGAATAATAAAAACAAGATTAAATAAACTGAATTAATATTAAGCAAAACTAATTAGTGAGAACAATTTCTAAGTCTCAAACAAGTTCATAATACTCTAAGTTGCAAAGTGCAAAGGGAAAGTTAGCCACACATGGCTTTAATAGAATCAGTCTCAGCAAAATCAAAACTCAGGTTCACAAACATACTGGAAACAAATAAACAATTGAACCGGAGTTACTTGAATGACAAAACCAAAGACAAAGAATCAGTAAGGTCGCCGCTGCTCTGTCTCTACGCTCCTTCTCCAGCGGAAAAAAAAAATCACGATGCAGCTCACAATCGATATGAACAATCCACTCAAGCTGTGTTTTCCCGAAGAAAATGATGGATGAACGGTGTTCTCTCAATCAGCCGCCTCTCTATTCCTCTTCCGGCGGCACTCTCTGTTCAACGAGAATAATCCAGCCGCTACCCTATATTCCAGCGAGAAATTCCCAAAACGGCACAGTGTCTCTGATTCTCTTCGCTCTAGTCGTAATCTCCCTCTGCTGCTAGCGAGAATGATCCACGAAGCTCCCAGAAAAATGCCGCCTCTGACTCCTCTCTTCCCTTCTCTATTCGCACAACGTTTTCTCTTTTTTAAATTTAGGTTTTTCATTCCTTCTTCACCAAAAACGCTGTCGCCGTGGCTTCTCATTCTCCTGTGCGTCTCCCAATTCCAAAATGTCGCCTCCCCTGTTTGTAGCTTTTAGGTCTTTAATCAATTAATTGATTCAATTTGTGGGTCCCTCATGCATTCAAATCTCAATTCCGTATAATTGTATCTCTTGTCATTTATTGTAAACAAAATAAAATAATATTAATAATAACAACTCAATTTTAAGAAAAAAAAAAAAAAACTTCCTATCACTATTATTTATTTCCTAAACTCACAAACCTTTATTTTAAATTGAAATCTCCCAAATAATGCATCCAAATTGATATCTCTTAAAATCTCAATAAAATCTTTTTAATTTAGTATTGATGACTTCCAAGATATATCAAAATATGTCTCAAATCTACTAAAAATGGAAAGTTATCAAACAGGCCTGGCTTGTTAAGGGTGAGGTGACCTATTTCCACCCCTAAAAAAAGAGAAGAATAGGCAAGGATGATTTAGCCTAGGTGTACTTATTGAGCTAAGAGAAAGGACGGATGGGACAAGATGGAATTAAAGAAGGAGTGAGGGGAGTTGTGCACATGGATTGAAGCTAGATAAGCACACACAATTCCTCTAATATTCCCCAAGTGCCGGACGTGTGAGGGAGAGAAACCAAGTGAAACGGAAATTATTGCTAGGGATGTGACAAATATAATTAATGAAGGAAGGAAGTAGTGAGCACGTGAAGCAATGGAAAGGGGGTGCACTAAATTTTATTTTTCTCCAATATTCTCCATTGTTGACCGGATGTGAGAGGAAATCAAAAGAAAATAAGTTTTTCCCTAACCTCCCAAAGGCGTCGAACATGAGAGAGCAAGGGAAAATAAGAAAAATTTTCCTTCAAATTTCTCTAATGCGCGGCTAAGAGAGAGATCAAGGGAAATATATATTAAAAAAGGGTTAAATACCACAAATGGAAGTATTCTTGAGAAGACTTTCAAAGACAGAAGTTTTTTGGTATCGTTTTTTCGAGAAGTTTATAAAAGGGAGTAAATATGCCCCGAAGTTTTTAGGAGCAAACTTGCCGGAAGTTTCTGAAAAGCGATCCAATTGTCGAAGATCAACCAATCAGACAAAGTCATTATGTTTGTAAACTTAGAAGGCAAAAATGATCAAAAAAACTTACGGTCTTGAGTGCCCCCAAGAAACTTAAGTGGCAAAATTGATATTTAACCCTAAAAAAATATAGGCTTTTCTTGAACAATGAAGAGTGATCTAGAGAAAAAGTTGAATCAGTTTTTGGAGATCTATTTAAGGGCTTGCCCCCTCCCATTTTAACTTACTGGACATGTTTGAGAGGCAAAGAAGAAGAAGATCAAAGATTAAGTAAGAGACACTAGGAGAGCCAAGCTAATGCCCAAGAGAAAGGTTGAGCCCGAAAAGAGGAGGATACGTGAAGGATCAAGTTTCTAGTTGAAGAAATACCAAGAACAAGTAAGTATAATAGTTCTAACTACCTTATGATTTTATGGTTGTGGAGTTGAAAGTGATAGTACCCTGTGTATCTGTTCATGAAAAAGAGTCTAATTAAGAAATAAAAGGGCTGAATAAAGATGTCGAATTTAAAGATTTAAAGACTTGGAAGAAAGATTCCTATGATATAAGAAAATTGGTTGTTAACAAAATGAGTATTGTTGTGCAATTAAAGATATGAGATTGGCTGGCCTCAAGGACGTGCGAACTGATTCATTGATTGGTATTTTAGTGCCAAATGAAAGACCTGGCTATCACCCAAGATGGGGGTGAATTGGGTGTCTGATAAAAAATTATCATCTTTGAAAATCTTTTCGCAATTTACAAAACGTAGTTTGTACGACAATAATGATTTATGAAGCAATAAACAATCAATCAAATATGTATGCTAGGAATATAAGAGATAAGGGAAGAGAATATGCAAAAGAGATTTATCTTGGTTCGGCCTAATCCTTGACCTACGTCCAGGTCCCAAGCTTCATTTGGAGATTTTAATCCACTATCTTCATTCAACTTGATTACACGTACGTACTTTCGAAGTAATCCTCTCACTAGGATTCACTCCTCCTTACAAGCTATAATCAATACACCCACTTGATTACACATTACGCACTCGAAGTAACCCTCTCACTAGGATTCACTCCCTTACAAGTTGTAATCAATACAATGGGTTTCCCACTCAAGATCACCCAATCTTGAGTAACTCTCGAATAGTATGGAAGGATGTTTACAATAAATCTTCTCTCTCGAAGTGAATGAATAAACACCGAAGTACAATACAAATCATCTCACTCTCTATGATAAACTATGTAAACATTTGAAAAAGCAGAGAGTAAATAAGATGAAGATCGAGTATGAGCATTTTGAAGTTGTAGGCTTGTGTCTTGCTTCTTTTGTCTTGAATCGACTTCTTTTATAGGTAGAGATCAATATATGATCGTTGGATGAAGAAATATAGCCGTTAGACTCAGATGGAAACTAGCCGTTAGAACTTCGTTTTCTGAACCCGCGACGAATACTCGAGTATTCATTTGGAAACTCGAGTATTGAGGTTGTTGTGTAATTCTAGGTTCCTCTCTGTCTGATCAATACTCGAGTATTGAGATGGAAACTTGAGTATTGGAAGATGCTTGAACATTCGCTGCTCTCTGTCTGATGGAAACTCGAGTATTGAACTTACATACTCGAGTATTGCAACTTCTTGAACAAACCGTCGACTTTAGAGGGTCATATCTCCCTGGTCTGAACTCCGTTTTGGTTTGTTCAACTCTTGATGGAAAGCTCTTTGAGTCTACTTTCATAGACCACCAATTTCAGCTCAATAAGATTTTTATTTTGTGAGTTACACTCAAAACATTGAAGCTTGGTTTGCTGTGTGGTATGGATTTATCTGTCAACTTCCACAATTCATAGCTCTCTCATATGAACTCCTTTGGGCTTGAATTTTATATCAAAATGACGCATTGGGAGTCTAGTTTCATATGCCACTGATTTCACCTCAATCGGATCTCTGGTTTGGAAGATATCATCACATTACCAGACGTTGCATGTACTGAACGTGAAACAGAGCTTATCACATTGCTGCATACTCGAGTATTGACTTGGATACTCGTGTATTGCTAGTCCAGAGAGGCCAGAGATGCTGAAGACACTTCAATACTCGAGTATTGAGTTCTTTACTCGAGTTTTCTCATCCTGAAGCTGATTTTTGCTGTCTTTAACTTCTAATTGAGCCATTCCAACTTCCATATGATCTTGGAGGCTTCTAGCATCAATACAAGAACTTGAATAATGATATCTTCATTCCATTCGGTAAGTTCTTCCTTTTTCCATCTCCCAACTTGATCATTCTTCATCATTTAACTTCACATCTTCTTGATTCAATTTCTTTCTCGATTCGGACTTCTTCTTGTTGAACGTTCTCCGCCATTCAACTTGAACTCACCATTCTTTGCAAGTTCTACCTTCTTCAACATTTCCTCTTCTTTGATTATTCCCAAAGTCCTTTGAGAACTTCTTGCTCCCTTGACATTCGATATTCCCTTTATATTATGTGCAAGAACTTCTTTCTTCAATCTACTTTCTTGATCATTCTTACATCTTCTTCAATATCCATAAAGCCGAGCCTATCTTGAACTTGTTCGAGAATTTATTGTGTCGACTTTCCGTATCAACATTATTCATGTATACTCCTTTGTAGCTCAAATATGATGAAGTTTCATTCCAACTTTCGCTTGATCATAGAGATTTACGGTGTCACATATAGTGCAAGTTCTTCTTTCTTGATCAATCTCCATTTTTAAACTTTGCATCTACATTCAATATAAGAATTAGTCAAAGTATAATTTAAATGTAGTATGCAACCTTTTTGCTCTTAAGAATGGCATCTATATAAGACATCATCAAAACTAATCATATCTAACACCACTAACGTGTTCAAAATAGGATTTTAGTGTAGGATTGAGAGATTGTTTTAGGTTAAAGAAGGCTTATTTTTTTTAGCCATCAAACAAGTATTTTGAAAAAGGAGTTACTTATATTTATATTTTGGTTATTTTAGGATCACTTTGATTTTCGCATATCCGGGAATTTTTTTTACCGATATTTGTAGTCAGCTATCAGGTAGTAACCTTAATCCTCATGTCTTCTGTGTTACTTTGTATGTTTGTATTTTTCATGATTGGGACCTATGTCTCTTAAAAAGGGACATGCGTTTGTGTGCATTCAGTGTGATCTAGGTTCGAAGCCCTACTACCATGTTTTTCCTTGTGTTTTCATGGTGCTGTGGATCTGGGGCTCGCTTTGTTGAGCAGTCCTGCGTTTGTTTCTAGGACATGTCGTCCTTCCGCAGTTAACACGGTACACATGATATGTTGCATTTTTGTTACTGCACGTTTGTTACTAAATGCTATTATCTGGTGTTTTCCTGATTATGGTTACATACATACACTGTTTATGCATTACATATGAGATTAATGGTTACTCTGGGATCCATTTATGAATCTCAGATTTTTGTAGAGCTTCAAGAAGTACCATGAACAATGTACCTGGTGAGAAGGGTAAGACCGCTGAGATGGAGTAGTTGGAGTTGGTGGTGGCAGAGAAAGATTATTTTGTTATTTATTTTAAAATTGGATAACTGTATATTATTTTGGCCTTTGGGCACTAGTAGATGACTGTATCTCTAACCCTACGGGGATTATATTTTGCTACTTATTTTTAATTCTACCAGTATCGTCTAAAATTCAAAATCGGGAAATTCTCTGCTGCGTTAATCTCTGATGCATGCCAATAAGTAGTAATTAGATGAAATATGGTAATTATAAAAGGGAATCTCTCTATCCGCCACTCGAAAGGGCGAGGCCGGTAGGGGTGTAACAGCTTGTATTTTTTTTTTCATTTAGAAAGTTTATAAATATTTTTGCAACCTCCAAAACATATAGTCATAGGTGCACTTTGAATAAAAACTCATGGGTATTTTTGTATATATAGTGTCTTTTTCGAGAGCTAGAGGAAATGCATCTCAAGTACACTAATTAGTAGGTATGAGAGGATTAATGTCGGATCCACAAGGACAAATGATTGATTTACCCATTCAAAACCTTTTTAAAATAATTATGGTCCAAAATGCATGTCCCCTCTATATATTAAATGATCATTTTATGCAAATATCTCAAATTAAAATTCTTGGAATTGAATACAATGGATAAATTTAAACAAACTAATATGTCTTCTTAAAGAGAAGTATCATACAAATTTCAGAGTATCCGAAGGTAGCTCAAAAGATACTTGAGTAGCAAACATTATATTCTGACACTAATACGTTCTTCATTTTTGCGGCATACACTAAAAAGCAAAGATAGACAGAAACAAGTGATATGATTCTTCATCGCACTTATAGACACACACATAATTAAGTTAAAGCATGGGAATGATTGCTTTAGAACCCATTTTCTTGGCATCCATTTTCCCTTCAGCTATGTGCAAAGAAAAGAAGGGGATAATAGGAAATATATCGAAAGAATGGTAAGGATGACGTGGAAGGCAACAAAAGGAGCAAGTACAACAACACAACCACGAGCCCACAATCACCAGAAAGGTAGTGGCCAACCAGCTGAGTTTGCCAACTATAAGGTACATACCGGCCAAAAATGCTAGAGAGAGCGAGGTCAAGGACAAACCTAGAAGAGGCATTGCACAAGAAAGAGCATAAAGGGCTAGATGGAGACCCCCTAGTCGAGCCCACATGAGAATGATGGTGGAACTTATAGCACCAAACACAGAAATTGTGAGGGAGAGAACGAATAAATGGAACATAGGGCGATTTAGCAAGATAGGAATGCCTTGTTCTGCATCACCTGGGAAGGTAAACCCAACAGCAAATGATGTTGTTATTATAAGGGTGGAAACCACTATCAAAGTGTCAATTCTATCTTTATATTGTTCAGCTGTATAATCCTGTTTATAAAAATCCAAGGTAGTGCTGTCAGTTTCAACTTTTTTTGGATGAAATCTCACAGAGCTTCGAGGTGTTCCAGCAGACACCAATGCACTCCAGGTAAGTCGCTGCAAAAATATTGAGACTTCAAGTATTATCATAATTTTGAATCACACAAAAAAAATATTAAATTTGAGTCTATCAATTATGCATGGATACTTGCCTGTGAAAGAGAAACACTTCTTCCTTGACGTACTTCTGCAATGTCTAGAGCTGTTAGGTTGTCATTGTTAAGTACAGAAATATCGCCTCTTTTGTCACATGTCAAGGCATGCACAATTTTGGGATGCCAGGAAATGGTAGCGAAATGCAAGGGAGTATTCCCATTGATGTCCTTTTGATTTATCATCACCTCAAGCTTAGGATCTTCGAGTAGGTACCTAACTAGCTCATAATTTCTACATATGCATGCAATGTGGAGTAAATTCTGGCGAAGGTAATTTACCATATCTGCAGGATCTAGGCACCATTTTAGTAACTCTTGAACTATTTTGACATGACCTTGATTACATGCCAAATAAATTGGTAAGGAGCCATTGTTGCTCCTTTCCATAGTGCAGGAAGGACATTCCTCTACTAAATAGAGAAGAGACCCTGAAGGTACCCTAAAAGCACTGCATGATGAAGGGGAAGCCATCCTTGTTCATTTCTCAAGTGTATCCAACCTTGTTTCCTGCTCAATATGGTTCTAAGCATATACCTATTATAAGCAAGACCATATTAATCGTAATTTTGTATATGTTCGAATTAAGAAAATACTTTGTGTATATGAATATGCGCCTGAGAGAGAGAGAGAGAGAGAGAGAGAGAGAGAGAGAGAGAGAGAGAGAGAGAGAGAGAGAGAGAGAGAGAGAGAGAGAGAGAGAGAGAGAGAGAGAGAGAGAGAGAGAGAGAGAGAGAGAGAGAGAGAGAGAGAGAGATATATATATATATATATATATATATATATATATATATATATATATATATATATATATAACATTGTGTTTATATACATGTCTTGCCCCATTTCCTTGATTAAGTAGGAAATAACAATGTCTCATTTTTTCTTGATAATTATTAATGGTGTTACTTTGTCTAAATTGGATATGATTATGATTGGTTTATGATTTTAATTGATTGTAATATCCTATATTTTTATTAGGTTAACCCACCACATTTAGATTGATTTAGTATTTATTAGAATATCTCTCATTATTATTCTACATAAATTCTCTTGCTTAATGAATAGATATAGCACAAATTTCACTCAGTTTTGCCTCATCCCCTCTTCTCTTTTGTGCTATTCTTTCAGATGTAAGAGTTACCTAAATTGTTGTTTATGAGTGCTGGAAGAAGGGGTTTAGTCACCATCGATGCAGGAATCCATCAGTTGATTAACACCTTGCTCACAGTTTGCCTCAATGGTCAAGTACAATAATGATTTCCCTTCCACGTTGACTTCAAATGTTGCTAAATCATGAACAACCTTCTTATAGCGAGCCTCGTCGACATTATTTGAATCGCCAACAATGAAAGGAGCTTCAAAAGCTTCAAAAATCACAGCACCATTGTGGCTACTGGTCATAAAGGCCTCATGAAGGAAGGTGTTCCCTTGTTTATTTCGGAACAAAGTGAGTGATACCATGAGCATCAGTTCCAAATTGGATTGATGACCATGACCATTTGTTTCACGTCTTACAAAATGCAAAAACTTATTCAAGAGTAACTTAATGGTAGCGCCGTGTCCTTTTTTTGCAGAAACATGTAGTGCAGTATCATAGTTGTTGTTAACTACAGTGAAAAGTTGGGGAGCATGTTGAGCTACCTTCTCTACCATTGCATCATTTCCATAGTTAGCTGCTAAGTGTAAGACTGTTTTGCCAGATGGGATACGCTGTTTAAAAATGGCGTCATCAGATACAATGAAAGATGTGTTTGGTCCGCAGACGACATTGATATTCATTGAATGGTATGCATCCTTTAGCAACTCAAAATCCTTGTTGGGTCCATGTTCCTGCTCCATTAACTTACGTTTGATGCGTGGGCCACCTTTAAATCCTGATATGTACTCTCGCATTCTCATGTCAGTATAGGCCAATAAGGCCATGAATGTCATTGGCATTTCATCTTTCTTTTTTTCTTCCTTTTTTGGCTTTTTCTCTTCCTTTTTTGGTTCCTCTTTCTTTTCATCTTCAAGGAACTGTTGGAATACATTAACTGTAGATGTTTCACTGAGCAGTGAGAAGACATTCTTCAAGCTTGTATCTTCTGATCTATGTTTAAATCTCCATTAGAAAGAAAGAGTTATGGATTCTATTTTGTATAATGACAGAGCACAATATTGGATACTCATATAAGAGCAGAATAATGAAATCAGGCATACACTGGATAGATTTAGATTGTTCACTTGGCCGTGTGAAGAAGACATGCCATTGAACAAAACCTGCCATGTTTGCTTGAATTAGTGTTTAAATCCCAATCTATACACACACACACATATATATATAAAGTATTCGTTCATTTTCTTCATAACAATGAAAAAGTAATCATTCATCTTATGGGACTAAATGGAATTCATGTATTTCAATGTCTCAGAAATGGAAAGCATTGTTAATGATTTGTTATTGTAAGCTTGCTACGTTGTCTCAGAAATGGAAATGTCTTACCTGTACCACTTTGGATTGTTGGATAATCTCTCATTTCAAGCACAGGTTCTGATCTATCCCGTTCCAGTTCGGGTAGAAGCCAAATTACTCTATCTTCTCCTTAAACCGAAAAATAGGTTAAATTATAAATGTCATCGAATTATTTACCTTCTCATCCTAACTGATGATGATTCAGGAAATATCGTCAATGATATGATAAAGTGGCTTTTCTTGCGCAATTAGTAAGTATAATGGAAAGAGATTTGGATTCTTTTAAAACTTCTAATTGCAGAAAGGTCTCTAAATGTAACATCCCAAATTTTGAGATTTGAAATTGAATTATTATATGGAAATTAATTACAAAATTTTGGCTTAAAATAATTATGAGAATAATTATTGGAAATTTAGGATTATTTTCCCTTAATTAATTTATTTTGGGAAAAAGAATAAATTTGAATGAGGAATAATTTAGGCTTAAAAATTATAGAATTGATATTTTAAGGCCAAAAGAAATTTAATTGAGAAGGAAAAATCCTTATAGGAATTAAGGATTTACTCCCCAGAATTATTAAATAATTCTAATTAAACAACCCATTATTTATCATATAAAGCCAACCCATCACAGGACCCACTTACCCTGCTTGTCCTTGGGACGAGCAGGGTAAGTCGGGCCTCTCCCTGGCCGTCAGATCTGATCTGGATGGCTATTAGGATCTGATTATTTTTTAATTTATTTTTTATAAAAAATAATTTTAATAGGTAAGAGAATCAAAAATAAAGATAATCTCTCAACTAACATTTGTTCAAAAAAATGATTTTTTTCATATAGAAAAAAAAATTAAAAAAATTAAAAAAAAAAAAAAAAAAAAAAAAAAGAAGAAGAAGAAGGTAAGTGGTTCCACCCATCGCACCATTCATTTAAGCCCAACAAGAGGAAAAACGAAAAACAAAAAACAAAAACGAATTTCCCTATTAAGCTAAAAACGCAGCAGCAATAGGAAATGAATATATATCAACCAAACACGTTAGCCTGGTTCTCAACGGAAATCACGGAATGCAGAGCAGCGGAAAGGAAACCTGATCAGAAAGGACCATACCTCTTGAGCTCCACAACGC
Organism: Acacia melanoxylon; assembly: GCA_019022615.1. Taxonomy (NCBI): domain Eukaryota; kingdom Viridiplantae; phylum Streptophyta; class Magnoliopsida; order Fabales; family Fabaceae; genus Acacia; species Acacia melanoxylon. Next base: position 338,233 of record JAFJYJ010000050.1, read on the forward strand.
AGCTGCCATTGCATCTCGAGCCTCACAACGCTGAAAACTCTTTGGTCCATTCTTCTCGGACCGGACCTTTAACGTACCATATAATCCATATTTGTTGACTTTTCTCCATCCTCATTTCCGTAACTAAAAGCCAGCACCGAGTATGAGAGTGAAAGAGTAAGTGTTGCGGAAGAAGGGGGGAGAGTTAACTGTGATCATCTTCCCTGCATATAATACCAAAAACAGGGGCAGTGGGCTACGGTAGCAATCATCACATACACACCAGAAAGCTAATCTAGGTAAGTCTTCAAGTTTTGTTTCTTCTAGTTTCCATGATTTTCCAATGCTAGTTTCTGAGTTTTAAGTCTTTAGGAGCATAGCTACCATTCCACATGTGAGTCTCTGCTATATAAACACAAGAACAGGGAGAGTTTTGCATTTTTTTTTCGTTGGGCACTCCCAAAACAACAAATAACCCAAAGCATGGCTTCTTATATAGATATAACCCCTGCTGATATATATATATATATTTGCGGTCATGAAAATACCTATTTAAACGTTGCACACATATGAAAAGAGAGAGGAAAAACGTTGCAAAATATATATAATGGATGGGAAGTCTACACATTGTTTTCTTTTCGTAACATCTGTCTTCAAAGTTATTTTTCTTACGCAATATTTTGAGGTATAAATTTTACGCAAGAACTCAATGTGTTTTGAATTGGTCTTTGTTCATGGGTGAATATTGTAAGCGAATACCCCTGGAATCATAGATTGACCAAACTTAAGGGTCTACCAAGACCTTTATGCAAACTATGCCATCCATAGTTTGGGATATTGAATGACCCGAGAACTTGATGCCATAAATACTACAATGTGGCATGACTGCATTAATATATATTCTCTTACATTCTTTACCACTCTCTTACGTCCCTATAGTCAAGATGCTCCCTCATCCTGCTAGCAGCATTTATCCCTTATTTTTCCTTTTTGCAATTGAATAGGAAAATGACCTAGTGAATACTTTCTCTTTCGAAGTGGTAGAATTCTCTTATCTCTGCACCATGATATTAAATACCCATGGTCAAGATACTTTCCTGAGAGCAACATTATATTCTTGAATTATCCTTGGCCTTCCAAGTTGTTCCTGAGTAAAATAAATAAATAAATGACCAAGTCAATGTTTCTCGTTAAAAGTGGATAGAAATGGTGTGAAGAGAGGTCTATAATGAGTGATACATCTCTAACCAAAAGTTCCATCCACATTGAGTCCTATGCTGTATTTTTTTTTTTTTTGAACACTAGATTTTATGCATGTGATTGTTTTTCTTCTATTCACATTGGGTGTTCCACCCCCCCGGGTGCTAATCAGAGTCCAAGCAATATAAGGCTTGGCCTCGATAATGAAAATTTAACCTCATGTCAATGAAGAAAACAGTATTCGGATGGAAGAAATAATGACGAAGGTGATTAAAATATCGCAAAAGACCACACATAAGTAAATAGGGGGATCGGTATTGCAATTGTTTAAACTAATAATAATAAAAAGTAAAATAATAATAATAATAATAATTAATATGATAGGAAATAAAGATATATTTTTAGAGCTTCGAATAGAGATTCGTTACATCCCAATCAGAGTTTTGTGGAAATTAATTATGATTTTCCCAAAGATATTGATAGTAAATTGGCTAAATTGGGCCTAAGAATAAAATGAAAAATAAGACCCAAAATATATATTTTGGCTTTTAAAAATTAAATGGACCTTGGAGAGTTAGTACATGTCCAACAGCCTTACATTAAGCCTAGTCCCACAACATTGGAGATTATGAAGAGTTGGGACAAATAATAATCCGCCGTGTGTAAATGTATATTTATAGGACGCGATAGTTGCTGAGACAATTAAACGGACGTGAAACCAGTTGAAGATTTTGGAAGCAGTCAGGTAGTAACCTTAATCCTCATATACTCTGTGTGACTTGTGTATGTATATTTTACCTTGAATTTGCATATATTTGGTTATCATGTATTTCCAAGCGCTATGGAATCGGAACATGTTGTGTGGGCTTTGTTGTGTGCTGTGCCCAGTGGTCTATTCTGTGTGCTATTAGGACCACTACAGTCTGTGTTGTGTGCTATTAGGGCTGCTAGTTCTGGATTTGGCTTTGTGCCTTAATACTGAATGTTATGTGGTATTTGTTTATTTATGGTTTTTCTTACATACATTATTTATACATTTTATATGAGATTAACGGTTACTCGTGATTCAATTTTGAATCCCCCCTTTAAGCCTTCGCGCTCATCTAGATCTGAGCAGGGAGACAGAGGTAAGGCTCCAGAGCGGAACTAGTGTGGTGGAGGATGTTGGTGATTTCTTTTGGATTTATATTTTGGTGTTCCGGATGATTGTATTATAATTATTTTGGGTGTCAATATCGGAACAACACTGTATACTTGATCCCTCTGGGAAAATTCACCTTTTCATATTTTATCTTACCAGTATATTGTTGTCCAAATCGGTGCATACTTTGTTGCCATTACCTTGATGAATGATTTAAATTAACATGGAAAAATAATCTTAAAAATTGAATATAAGTAAAGGATCACACTACCCGCCACCCGAAAGGGCGAGGCCGGTAGGTGTGTAACAGTTGTGGTACCAGAGGTTGGTTTGGACGATACTGGTAATATTTGATAATAAGGAAAGAAATTAATATAAGTTTGGTCTGTTGGGTTAGGAGAAGATGAGTAGAAGATTTAGGAAGCATTATAGTAGGAGGAGCGGAGCTAGGAGCATGATTGAATTTAGGGTTGCCTATTATTTATGTTTTGATATTGTTTTATGGAGATGATTTTTGTTTTCCTTTTATTGTGAAGCTAAATTTTATAATGGCAAGGGGAAAAGGACCAGCAAGGCCTAGGAGAGATCCAGGGGCACAAATACCTAATCCTCAAGATAATAATTTGATGCGAGAAATGATGGGTCTGATAAGAGAACAAGGGAACACGATCCAAGAAATGAGAGCTTGTGATCATGAAGAAGAATGACTGTTGATGGCACAAATAATGATAATAATAGTAATAATGATGACGAGCATTCGCAACAGCCATTAATCGACAGAGAGGCTGAGACTGCTCAGTATTGGGTTAAGCAGTTCTGTAAACATCAACCTCCGGTGTTTAGAGGCAGATTTGATAGTGCAGAGGACTGGTTATTGCGTCTTGATAAAAAAATTTAGGTTCTAGAATGCCTTGAAGATAGAAGGCCTCTGTTGGCTATTTATAAATTAGAGGGCGATGCAGACAGATGGTGGAGAAATACTGAAACTATTCTTCGTGCTCGTAATATCCCTATCACTTGGGAGATCTTTCGAGAAAAATTCAATGAGCAATATTTCCCTCGCTCAATTCAAGTTGCAAAAGAATAGGAATTCTTAACTATTTAGCAGGGAACTAATGAATCTTTTGAAGATTATTATGCAAGATTTACTCGTCTATCTCGGTATTCTGCTTATCACATAAATCCTAATGATGAGGGTAACCTGGCAGATGTATTGATTCTTGGATCTAAATCTGAAATCAGAGAAAAACTAGTTGTTCAACAGTTCCGTGAGCTTAATATAATCAAGCTGTTGAGGAATGTCATATTGTTGAAAGAAATCTTAATGAATTGCGTACTCCTAGAAATACTATGAACTATAGTGAATCTACGTACTCGCGGTAATTCTTCACAGAAAAGGAAAGGGCCATGGAACAAGAATCGTGGCAATTCTAAAAAGCCTTTTCAATCTAGTCAGTTAAATTTTAGGAGGCCTACAGAACCTCAAGTCTGTATTAAATGCGGGAAATCGCACCCTGGATCTAATTGCGATGGACAGATCATCTGTTATGTTTTCCATAAACCAGGGCACCTCAGTCGTGATTGTCCACAACTGACTACTGAGAGGTGACCCCTAAGTCAAGGTCAAGTGTTTGCTTTGACTCGGAAGCATGCTCGTAAATCCCCTGAACTGCTACAAGGTACGATTTCTTTTCATGGTTGTTTATTACATGCATTATTTGATTCAGGTGCCAGTCATTCTTTCATAGCATATGACTGTGTCAGACGTATGAATTTGAATGTTCACAAATTGCTTAATGGAAAGAGATTTGGATTCAGGTCAAAATATAAACATCATAATGGAAAGAGATTTCGATTCCTTAAAAATCTTCTATTCTAGATGCATATTCTTGTTGAGTTTCAGATATCATAATGAGATATAACTAATGACGCTCCTAAGTTGTGCATCAATCATTAACGCGATACCCTAAGAAAACCATTTGAAATGAAACAAACAAAACACTCCCAATGGAAGGAAAAAATTTCAAGAACACAATGTCACAGAACACTCACTGTCGATTTGACTCTGCGATTCCATTGGCCAAAGGAGTAATGAAGGCTCAAGTTTGCCTTTTGCCTCTGCTTCTGGGTCTGTGTCTAACTTCAGATCAATTTTTCTGTTATGCTAGAAGCTGAAGGAGACTGGCAGCTGAAGGAGACTGGTAGCTGAAGGGACCAAAAGGAGCAAAAATGTCGAGTAAAGGAAGCCATTAATGATCGCTCATCTGTTTATATTCAAGTTTTGATGCTATAATTGTATTTCCATCGTTACAACCTGCATTTATGATATATCCAACTACACATAATCCATTGAATCCGTTTTGAATAGATTTTTTTCCCCAATTTTACTCCAATTTAAATTTGTCTCATCTCTCTCACCTTAAAGTGATATCCAATGTTTATCAGCAATTAATAAGGGTGCAATTATAAAATACTACTCCCTTCGATTTATTTTATAAGATGTCTTCTAAAAAACATGTTTGGTCCTTTTTATAAGATGTTTTTATAGTTACAATGAGCATTAAATAATTTTTTCCACATACGCTCAAAGCTAATAAGGGTAGTGTGAGATAGTTGAAATAAGGCGAGGTTCCGTAGTTTCCGGTAAAACCATTACAATTCTTATCAAAATCATTACTTTGTAATTTTTGACAAAAGAGTTTGCTGATGAAAATATGTAAATCGGGATTCACCTTTTTACTTTTGTCAAAACCATTACTAAACTTGTCAATCTCATTACGAATTTTGTGAAGCCGTTCTACGTTCACTTTTTTCTTCCTCAACCTCCTTTTTTTACTGTTCACCTTTTTACTTTTGTTAAAACCATTATTAAACTTGTCAATCCCATTACGATTTTTTTGAAAGTTGTTTTACTGTTCACCTTCTTCTTCCTCAGCCTCCTTTTTACTGTTCACCTTCTTCTTCCTCAATCTCCTTTTTACTGTTCACCCTTTTACTTTTGAGAAAACTATAACAATTCTTGTTAAAATTATTATTAAACTTGTCAATCTCATTATGAATTTTATGAAGCTTGTTTTACTGCTCACCTTCTTCTTCCTCAACCTCCTTTTTCTTGTTCATCGTTTTACTTTTGTGAAAACCATTTCAAATTTTGTCAAACTTATTATTGCTTTTGTTAATACCATTACAAATTTTGTCAAAGGCCACAAATGTTGGAAAATTTATAAGATTGCAAGAAAACTCATGAACTCGCCGGAAACCTGAAAAGGCTTGGTAGAAACTGATTTCTTCCACCATTTTCACTTTGCTCAACCTCCACCTTCGCTCCACCATCATCGTCGCCTTCGATGTGAGAGAGAGAGAGAGAGAGAGAGACAGAGGACGTCGAGAAGAGGAAGAGAGGGTGAGGAGAGAGAGAATATGTGAGGGTCATTTTAGTAAAAATATTTAAATTTCATAATCTCCTTTTAATTCTTTAACAAACCTCTTGGGGTTTTGGAATTGCATGTAGTATTTAAATGACATTTTTCCTCACATATTTTTGTTATAATTAAAAACTAACGCTACATCTGTACCCGCCGTATATATATACGCCCTTGATTTTCGTACGTTAGAGCTTAAAAGGCAATAGTTTTTTTGTCGGATGTAGTCACCAAGGGGATTACTGTGCATGCATGTGTGTTGGGTAAGAGTTATGTATAGTTTACAATTTTTCACTCCGTGTTCCTCAAATTTTGCACCCCTACTACCCTAGATAAAAAATATTTGGGCTCAAGAATTTTTTTAATTAAGGTGTCATTATCTCCTGAAAATTTTCACTCACAAGTTAAAGTATTCAGAATTCTTTTAAGTTTGATGTTGCTCATATTTTTAAATATTGGCGACACCTAAAAAACACAACAAAAATATAGTTTGAGTCATGTTCTAAAAGCACTATCTATATAAGATATTCCGCAAATATCCCCTGGTATATGAGGTGGCGGCACTCTCTAAGGTAAAACAAACTCTTCCTCCATAAAATAGGGTAGCAGAACAGTTACAAAAAAAAAAAAAAAAAAAAAAGCATAACTCAGTAGAAGAGAGAGGAAGGGAGCTCGGGGATAGAGCTCAGTCTCACCTAACCTCCGTCCTCTGACCTGTGTTGTATTTAACCATGCACAAACATTGCCTTTTATAGGTAGAGAACAAGTGACATTTGAGCAACAATAATGGCAATTAAAGACCTCTTAATGACAATTAACATTATAGTTACAAAACAAGGTTTAATGATGATTTAATGTAATTTAAATGTTACTAAACAAGTTAATTAAAACCCATTAAAACTCCAACAATCACCTTCAATGATCATTTCAAAAACTCCTCTTATTAGCCTTCTCACTAACTCAAGCTTACATTTTATTACACGGCATTCTCAATCTTACAGCTATATGAGACTTCTTCCTTGAACAAACTTACATACATTATTAATTGGATTATTATTATATCAATAACTTATTATTATATCAATAACTTAATTGGACTAAGTATGAATCGAACTATTTCTTAATGAACCAGCTTTTTATCTGTGTTATTAATGACTGTCATCCCACTTTTAATGATAAATTGATAATTGATGGATTCATGAAATTCTACAGAGGCATTTTAAAAATCGTATTTAATAAATTAATGAAAATATGCAATTGAGATTTGAGACGTTTTAGAAATTGTATAATCATCCATCGAAAATTTAAATTGTATTATCAAAATGCTTTCAATGTCACTAATCACATGTTAGTAATAAATATTCATTTATATTTCCTTTATTTATACGTGGCAATCATCAATAAATCCCTTTTACGTATAGTAAGTCTCCCTTTTATGCAAGAAAAGTTTAGGAATATGGATAGGGTAAAGAGAGAGAACTTAGGCAGTAATTTTGAGATGGAAAACGTTGTATCAATTGAGTGTAGTCCAAATTACTCCTTATTCTTTCCAACTTCTAGGGTGCAATGCTGTGCTTGTGAGATGGAAGTTGTCATTAGTTTAAAAGTAAACTTTTAAGTGAAACAAGTACTCCCTAAAGAATTCTTTACTATGGTTTAAATAACTTATTTGTAACTCAATTTTTTTAATAAAAAAAATAATTCTAATCAATGCTTCACTTCATAAAATCAAGTACTAATGCTTATTTATTTTAAACTTTTTTAATCAACTTAAATCTTGTAATATTCGGTTGAGTTAAAAATGGGTTGGTTCGGTCTATTAGTTAACAAATACTTTTAATGCCCTAATTACATGTTGTTATTGGGTGCTACTAATGATGATCATACCACTGTTAATGGTAATTAGTGGATTGACAGAAAATATGCAACATAAGTGTTTTATAAATAATGTTTAATGGCAATGGATTAATGTGTGTGTGTGTGTGTAGCAATTGTTTTTTTGGAAAGAATACATGAAGTGATGCGTGAGCTAAGCCAAAAGAAGAAGAATTTTCAGGGGTGGGGAGAACTAAAACTTTTCGGGGATAGAGAACGGCAAAAAATATAACAAAACAGTTATTGTTAAAAACAAACACCTTACAATAAACCTTTTTTTTTTTTGGCATTCACTTTGCAATGAACCTTAAATACCTATGTAGTAAAGTCATTATTTGCATTTGAATAATTGGAATATTACATCCACACACACACATATATATATCATCTCATGCACCACATGGGGAGTGAAGGATATAATTAAGAAAAATAATATTTATTGAAGGGATTAAAAGAATTGCAATTATTTATAAGGATAACATATTTTTATTAAAAGTGGGCATTTTGACCAAAATAATAATTTTTTTAAAAAAATTACCAATGGGGGCACTTCGAAACTATTTCGATATAAGGTTATTTTTGGGCGGTCCGTCGGGACATCGACGGATCGGTAGTGCCGTCGGGACTCGACGGCACCAGTGCCGTCGTACGACGACGACGGCATGACCGGGTGTTCGGTCGTCGGGGTCCCCGCAACGACACTAAGCGTAGACCGTCGGGACACTTGGCCCCTAACGCCGAGAGTCTTTGTCGAGCCGTACGATGGCACCGAGCACCGTCTTGCCGTCGGCCGCTGACGACGGCACTGCGGTGCCGTCGGGTCCCCCGACGCAGCTAGTGCATGCCGTCGACGTCCGGCCTGCAGACGCCCCAAAACAACCTTATATCGGGAAATAGTTTTAGTGCCCCAAATTGGTAATTTTTTTTTAAAAAAAATTATTATTTTGGTAAAAATGCCATTAAAAGTGCTATCAACATATATATATATATATATATATATATATATATATATATATATATATATATATATATATATATATATATATATATATGTCTCTGCAATCACTTCACGTACACCCCATATTTGTTCCTGTGTTTCAATCAAGAGGGAGCGTAAAGATATATTCTGCTATCACAATAAATACCCAATAGTACTCTTTGTACAGCACAAAGAATAAATATCTAGTTATATTTAAAATTGAAAAAAATTAACTTTTCTCTTCTTTAACTTTGTCTCAACTCCCTCTTTTATCTCAATATTCAATGTTTATTATATTAGCATAAAATAAATGTACAGTTAGGAAATACTCCCTCGGGTTCTAATTATAGGAGCACTTTTGTAGTGCAATTTTCACTACAAAAGTGCTCATATAATTAGGACCGGAGGTAGTACTAATTAAAAACTTCTTACATGTATTATGGAATAATATTTTCTCAAAAAAAACGCCTTGTATACTCTGGAGGAAGTATGTTCCTCCAGTCCATCATGTATGATCCATTTGATTTTTCCCCCTTTTTGAGAAATCATTACTACATATATCGCAGTACATAACGATTATTATTGAATCACAGTTCTGAACCGATATATATGCTCCGCATAAATAGATAATGGTTTCAAACCATAATTTATTCTAGGCCTATTAGAACAGTTATATATAACATCCAATATGTATTAAGGCTCAGTGAGACCATGATATACACATTGTTATGATAATAATTAGTGATCATATGCAAACAACTGTCATAATATATGGTCATGTTTGTAAAATACATAATGGTTCCTCTTTAAAACATATATAACGATTCTTTCAAAAACAATAGTTATATTTAACAATCACATGTAAATATTTTTCATACTATCAGTTTTCGTCATTATTTATTTACAAACGATTTAAAGTTCAAAGAGATTTATTATCTTCATATAAATCAAGTTTGATGGGGTTACATGTATATAAAAAAAATAAATTAAGGAATATAAATTTATAGTTTAGCTTTAAATGTATAGACTAGTTTGGGGTTTATTATTAGGTTTTATAAAGAGTAATGATAGGGAAGTTTTATGTAATCTAACGAACATACAAATTATATATGAAGTAGGATACTTACAATTTTTTAAAATCTTTTTTATATAATTTTCTCAATTAATTAACGATCAAATTATTAGACATTGAATGGCATTGGTCGGGTGAGGGGTGTACCTACTACACCTCCTCTCTACGAATTTTAAACAGCATCGTCTTGCTTATTATACAAATTTGGGCACCCTCAGCAGTCACCACTTTCCCCTTCATTGTGCGATGGAGTTTTTAATTCCCTTAGATGACATCGATTCTCAACATCAGCCTCAGCCCTCATCAACCCACCAAAGGTTGGTGAATCGTCGAAGATCTTCATTGTCGGAATCCTTGTGGGGTCGTAATCCATATTCCCCTTCATTCTGGAACATGAAATTAATTGATTTATTGCTGTTTGCAAAGACGCAAGAAATGCCCAAAGCTTAAATGCAAAACTCGAAATTAGTGGCAAGGCAATATTTCATCTGAATTAATCATAGATCGGAGCTCATCGATATCATTTATTATAATTTTGTCTCATGAAGACAGCAACGCGACTGAAATTATTCTTTTTTCTTTTTGGTAAAGACTCACAAGAAGCAATCAGCAAAAAAATAAAAAGGTATGAATGCAGAACGAATGAAAAGCAGGAGAGACTGGAATAAAAACTGGCTAAGGATTTCTTCCCACGCACACCCACGAAGTTCGTTTTGGAGATCTGCTGGCCAATGAACCCAAGAGTACGAGACTGAAATAAAAACAGCCCATATATTTATGATATGGGAAACGATATTTTTAAAACTAGTGGAGAGTGGAGACAAAGTTGAAGAGGCTGTAGCGCAGACACTCCTCGCCGAGCGCAACCCATGCATTTAGGCTGCTCAATGTCCCTTGAAAAGAAATTAGAGTTAAGGGTTAATATTATTACTAGTCTTGTAATTTGTCTCTATTTTAGTTTTAGTCCTTGAAGTTTCAAACACATGGTTATTTTAGTTTTGGTCGCCGAAGTTTGAAACACATGGTTTTAGTCTTTTAAGTTTGTTCCATCTACCACAACTAGTCCTGACAATTTGAAAATGACTTGGAGCTGGGTTAACGTTGTGTCACTAATGCCGTTAAGTTTGTGCTTATTGGTCCCTCAAATTTCATTTTGTTTCAATGTCAAAGTATACTTTTGGTCCATTAACTATAAAGTATACTTTTTGTTTCATAATTCTATTACGTTAAAATTGCTAACAGAAAATCTTGACACAACAAACTCAAATGATGACAGAAGCGAGTTGACAAAGTATATTTATGTTTTAATTATTAGTATTAAAAAATTACAACTAAAATTTAGAACCTAAAAATTAAAAATTAACTAAGTTTTATTATTAAAAAATTAAAACTTAAATATGTCTTGTCATTTGTTTAGTCATCACTTGAGTTTCTTTGCGTCAGTGTTTTTCGTTTAGCAACATTAACGGTGTTAGAATTATCAGAGTAAAAGTATACTTTATAAAGTTATAGGTAAAATTATTGGAGTAAAAGTATACTTTATAAAGTTATAGGACCAAAAGTATACCCCATGTAAATTTAAAGGACTAAAAATATATTTTAGCCTCGTTTAAAACATTGATTCCGGCTACTCAATATAAACCTGGATCATTTTGCCCCTAGAGAGACTAAAACCAAAATAAGAATATACTTAAAGAACCAAAAATAATATTAACCCTTTTAATAATAAACTCCCTCATTATTTATGAAAATACGGATATAAAATAATGTTGAGAGGGATAAATCCTTGGTTTTCAGCTGGGTAATGCCATTATTGGATAAATTCTAGGATATTGCATACATTACAAAGGCGACGAAAATCACTAATGTCTGCACCTGCACCCGTAACATTCCAAATTTTGGGATTTGAAATTGAATAGTACATGAAAATTTAATTTTTGAAATTTGGCTTAAAATATTTATGCGAAAAATTATTAGAAATTTAGCCTTATTTTCCCTGATTTATTTCGGGAAAAAGAATAAATTCAAGCAGGAATGATTTAGGCCTAAAAATTATGAAATTAATATATTAAGGCCTAGGAAAAAAATTAATTATGGAAAGATATGGCCTTAATCATTATAAAATTAATATTTGAAATTTAAAGGCATATTTTCCATTGATTAAGGATAGATAGTTAGAAATAATTATTAGCCAGAGTATTTTGCGGATTTAAAGTATTAATGTTTCATGGAAAAGCTAGGCATTTAATTTTCTCATAATATTTGGAAAATGAAATATATAATAATAATAATAATAATAATCAATCACCCACGATATTGGAGACAATATCTTAATAATTAATATTAAAGTACTCAAAAAAAAAAAAAAATTATAACATTCGAACTAAAACACACGATATTGGAGACAATGAAACCAAACATAAACATTACCCACCCCACACCATTCGGTCATCACGCAAGATAAAATCAGAAAAAGCAAAGACTCACAGCGTTGATTATGCGAGAAGCAGACACGGTAGGATATGAATCAGATCACGCTAGGCTCTCTCTCTCGTCAGCGTATCTTGCCTCAGCCTCCACGGCACACACCAACCAGCGGCGCTATATCTCTCGAGACACACACCCTTCGGACAAGTAGTTTTGCACCGTTGGACTGGACCCAAATCCTCTTATTTAATCCCCATACTCCTTGCTTGTTCTCATCCGAGAACGTGAGAACCCGAGAGAACGCAGCTGCTGCTAGTCCTCTGTTTTTAATCTAAAAAACAGGGGTAATAGTGAGGCATAAGGGTGAGAGCTTGACTGATAGAGAGGGAGTGGGTTACTGCATTTTTTTTTCTTTTTCTCTGCTCAACGTTGCCGCATCCGGAGTGGTAGTTTCAGCTGAACCTTCACCATAAAAACCAGCAAGCTAACCTAGGTAAGTATCCTTCTCGTTTCAATAATGAACCAATCATTTTGTGTATATATGTATAGTTACAACGCTGCTACACGCATGGGAAAAAGAAATAATAGGATAAACACATATTGGAAGCCCAAGGACCTTGCTGATATAGTTTACTGTTATGATATAATTCCACTGTCAAAGCGTTGCACATGTATATATATGGGTGTTGGGGGGTTGAGTCGCTACGTATGGATAAAGGCAGTCACGTAGGCTTGTGGATTTAAGAAAGAATATACACATGTAGTTGCATATAAAAGAGAGAAGGAACGCTGCACATGGTAGTGTTATTTTTTTTTTTAAAAAAAAAAAATTGATGTACACACAACCGAGAGTGAGAATGCCGCTGCACTTAGGAGCATGTATATGTGTAGGTTTTGATTCCAAGATGCTTACGTGACTCTGGATGTGGAAAGGTTAGGAGAGTTTAGATCAACTAAAGATCATGAAGACAATAGGAAATTGAAATGGGAAGTGGGATACTCTATCGCTTCACAACATAAATATATAGATGTAGGTTAACTTGCCACCATGAGTGTTAACTTTTGCTATCATCGGCACTCACTTAGGAGAGAAAGGGAGAAACAAATCCTTTGATAGTATGAATTATCCCTACATGAAATGGAGAATATGAAGCTTTAACCGTCATTGTTTAAGAATGAGTGTGAGCACATATGAAACCAAAAGAAAGAAATACTCACCATCATGAAACTAACCCTGAAAATGCATGAATACATATATACTATATCATTGCAAGTGGAAAGAAAGAAATGAAAGAGAAAAGACATGCTGTCATATTTTTTTTTATGTATGCGTTGCATGAGAATATCACTGTTACTATTTTTTTTTCAGAACCTTGTTGATACATAAAGGGAGTTTTGCAAATCATATATATATAGACTATTGCATGTAGTGAATCAAAACTACTCCACGTGATATTGTTGTGTATGTGTTGAGTATATGTATTATAGACTCAAGGTTTTCCCTGTTGCATGTGTATGTGCCACCACCTGGAGGTTATTTAGGTTATTAAAAGGTGTTGTATATATACACAAGAGTTGAAAATAATGTTTAAGTTTTTGTAACCTTGTGATTTTTGTTGTGAGGGAATTATTTGCAAAATGCATTTTTATAAATATTAAACTCAAATTGCATGAAGCATATTTTATGTAATCTTAGTATTTATCAGAGGTGTTGGAGGAAACCATGAGAAACATTAAAATGTATTAAAGCATAATTTACATGATAGTGGGTATTTATAAGCTCCTAATTTAAGGGGTTAGTATAGCCTTGAGAGTTAGATAAATGATAAAAATAATGAGCTAAATGAATAAACAATAATAAGAATAAAAATAATAATAAATAATAATAAGTAGTATTATTAGTAGAAAGGGAATAAATAATAAGAGAAGTTATTAATTAATAATAAATAAAAGAGTGTTATTATTAATTAATAAATAAATAATTAGGGGTATTAATATTAAGGGAATTTTTAGGGGTTAATTTATTTTTAATCCTCTAAAAATAATTCGCGTAGTTAGTCACTTTACTACGCAAGAAGTGACTAATAATGAGTGATAAACATTTTTAGGCATACCTTGACACCTCAACTGATCCCAACACTTTTGGACGAATTAAGGACTCAAGCTTGAGGTGGGTAACCGTTATCTTATTAGCTTGTATGTATGTATTTCATGTATGACTGATCATGGTTGCTAGATAATTTGCCTGTGTGTATCCTAGCTATGGATTGAGGTTGCGTGTCTCATAGGGTTACGTGTCCTAAAATAGGGCTGCGGTCCTTGGCCAATAACCGCGGTTACGGTGCGACTTGTTTACTGTGAATTATTCTATGCTTATACATGTGTTATACTGTGATTTATACTTCATACCCGCATATGAGATTAACTTTGTTACCCCGGGGTTCATTCATTTGAACTCCGCACGCATAAGTGAAACAGCGGCGGATCGGGATCGAGAGGGAAGACGCAGGTGTAAGGATTACAGCTAAAGGAGCTTTTTGGGAAATTTTGAATAGTTGGACTATATTAATTCGTTTATCATTTGTCAATCATTTTGGATTATATTAACATCCCATTATGGGAATGATATCGCTCGCGAAAAATTTACCCTCACGTTTTCAATGTTTTAAACTAAGATACTTTATGAAAGTTTTATTTCGAAATTAAGTCCACTACTAGAAAAGTCGGTTTTGCGACGGAAAAAATCCGTCGCAAATGTGGGTTTTTCCGTCGCAAATTCATTTTGCGACGGATTTTGCAACGGATAAAGTCCGTCGCAACAAACAAGTGGCAATTGCGACGGATTTATATATTCCGTCGTAATTTGTGACATAATTTTTAATCCGTCGCAATTGGTCTAATTTGCGATCGATAATAATCCGTCGCAAATTCGAAATTTGCGACGGATTATTATCCGTCGCAAATTCAAAATTTGCGGCCGGATTTCATTATCTGTCGCAAATTTCAAAATTTGCCACGAATACAAATCCGTCGCAATTGTGATGATTGTTATCCGTCGCAAATTTCGATTTTTTTTTAATTTTCTTTCTTTATTATAATTTCATTTTTTTCTTTTAAAGTTATATTCTTTTCCATTATTTTTTTAAAAAAATTATTTATTCTATTTTTAAATTTTGTTTTAAAAATTATATAATAAAATATATAAAAGAAAAAGTGTTGTATAACATAAAACTGAATTTATAGTCATAAAGAGTCATTCATAGAAAAGACAATATCCAAAGAACATGTACTAAAAAAGTAGTCTAAACAAGTGCAGATCATCATCATCATCGATATCAATTAGGATCACCACCAGGAGCCGGCTCCGGACCCTTGTTTTTCATTAGGGACATGATTTGAAGTTGCATCCGCCTAACCATCTCGCGTGTCTCGTGGAGCTCATTCTTTGTCGCCATTTGTTGTTGCCTTGTCGCTCGGATCACCGTTCTTGTCTCCATTTGTTGTTGCCTTGTCTCGCTCGGCTCATTTGCTTGCTCCTCCACCAACGCGATCATCTTCTTCACCTCATCTGCAAAAACATTAGGAAATATAATAATATTTTTTTGTACTTCATTTAAATGGACCGAGAGAATGAAAATGTAACAATCAATATCAAATGTATCACGTTTACTGTAGAAACACCTTCAGTGCCAGATGTGGAGGATGTGTAGCGCTTTGTTTCCCTAAGTTGGCTGGCAGAGGCACCGTACCCGAAGACTCTGCCTTTGCTGTTAAATCCACCTGCAGCCTGAAAGAATAGACTCTCGTTATCGGCCTGAGAGGATGTGTGGCCGGTCCCACTCTGCGAGTATCTCTCCTGTGTCAGCCTCTGATAGGTGTCCTACAAACGAAAAAATACATTACAAATAAGCCATGTGAAATGAAATAAACATGTTGGTGTTCGGAACAAAGAATAAATGCAATATAAATGTCTCACCGCAACTTGCTGAGACCTGGTGTTAATCCAAAGCACCTCTCACTCCCATGATTCTTTGGGTATGAGTCCGTTCAAAGGCGATCCACTCAACATCTTTCGGAGGAACTTCCCAGCATAAAGTGCCGCAAACACAAAGTATGACCATTAATAAATTGTTTCAAAGTACAAAATATTGAATACTTTAATAGAAAAAAACGTGTACTCACAACTTTTCGTTTATGCTCACTCTGTGGAATGGAGCGCCGCATATGAAGGTCCTTCCCTGTTTGGCCCTATTTTGCTTATTTTTCCGACTTCTATTTTTAAATTTCTCATCGACGGCCCAATTTTGAAGTAATTGGCCTACCACATCGAGGGTCAATCCAATCTTGCTTGCCCGTACCCTTTCTCAATTTATAACACCTCTCAGTCAACCACCGACTTCCCTTATGGTTAAATGCTTTTCTCGATTTTTATGATGTTCGGGTAACGTCATAAACTTATCTGAAAATCAATAACGAACAATTAGTGTTCCAAATTTTAAAAATACTTAATCAGTTTGTATGAAATTAATAACTATGAAACACTTAACTTACCAAAAACTCCTTGAACCAAGCGTCCCGCTGCACCTTAGGAATGTCTGTCCACGTGGCCCAAGGCTGATTGAAATTATGGAATATTTGAGTTGAGAGGACACTAGCCACCTCATTATAAGGCAAAAATCTGAAGACAAAAGATTTGATGCAAATAAGAGCATACAAACTAAAGGTAAAAAATCGTAGCATTATTAGTAACTTCACATGACTCACTCCTTGGTGCCCTTAGGACGGATCCAAAGCTTCCCTGTCGCAGGATCTCTCTCTCCCCATATTGGTGTATTAGAGGAACTACCTCTTTCGTCGACCTGGCTATGAGGCGACGAAGTGTCCTGAAGGAAGGAATGTGAACTATTAAAGATAACATAGATGGTAAAAGAAAACTAAACATATATAAATCAATCAGAAATATTGATTAAACCTGGTGTCCCCCTTGTTGTGGATTAGTGGAGGAAGACGGAGACACTGACGAATAAAGCGATGGTGAAGTGGACAAATAGACCGACGGTGAAGTGGACATATAGACCGACGGTGAAGTGGACAAATAAACCGATGGTGAAGTTGACATCTCATGTGGCGAAACCTCTGGGGAAGTGCCTCTCCCCCTGCCTACAAAGGGAGCAGATGACGTTGCCCTTACCCCCTCTCGGGGACGGGGTTCGGTTCAACCACGACCACGTCCACGATCTGAACGACCTCCAGGATGCTCCATCTCTGCACACTTACAAACATTATGTCAAAATAACTATAAAAATAAGATATTTACTTGAATTATTTGTGACAGTAGCGTAGTTACTGATTATGCAGTATAACAGATTGTCATAAACAAAGCACTAACACAAATCAATCGGACGATTCCTGCTCTTCGACATCTTCTTGCACGCCTTCCTCTGAAGTCTCATAGTCGTCAAACGCAGATTCACTAACAGAGTAAATCACTTCGTCTCATCGTCCGATTTGTCATCCTCAACTTGGATTGGAACCAACTCTAAGTCAACGCGAGAATCGAACAGCATTGCTTGGTACATCGTCGTCGGTAATGTTTACGGGCCCATGTTCCACATCAGCTTGGAACGGTTCCTTCATGCCGTCATTTGCTTCTGACTCTTTCAACTTAGGTATAATATTCTGTGCTTTGGTTTTGATAACTCCCACCCACCCTTGGCGAGAAGTGGGGTATACTGTATAGTAAACCTGTTCCGCCTGTTGAGCAAGGATGAATGGGTCATAACCAACCATATATCTCCTTGTCCAGTGAATCTCAATATTCCCATGTTTGTCCACTTTTGTCCCACGCGGACTGTTATCAAACAACTCACATTTAAACAGTGTCACCACCTTGCCCCACGGGTAACTCAGCTGAATTATGTCAATTAACATCCCGTAGTAGTCACCCTCCACCCCGTCAACTTGGTCACCTCAAAAACATACACCGTAATTGCAACATAGTGAACCTGCGTTTGCTTCAACAGTTGAAAACCGATACCCATTGATTATATATTTTTTGCACCGGGTAACACTAATTGCGGCTCCATAAGATAAACTCCACGCAACTTCATTGGGATCGATGGATTTTCCATGAAATAGGATCGAAACCACTTTAGAAACTCGAGTTCGTGAATTCATCAACTTGGGAATCCAACATTGAAGGATTTACCGATCGGACCCAATTAGAGAAGTAAACGTAAAAAAACAAAATGAAGTTATTACTTTAACACTTACCGTATGCAGTAAAAAAAGAAAAGAAATCTTACTTTAAATCGGGCGCCTCTTCACAATTGTTTAGAATGTACCACTCGCCTACTCGCTTATCTCTTCCTTCAAGAGTTGACCTCCTATGTTTTCCCACGACTCGGCCTGGAAAATTAAATATTGATTTTTGTTCGCTCGTATTACCGCCATCATCGTTGCGAAGTACCCCTCTCCATCTTGATATCATTTCAGGGGGATAATAGTATGACGCGAATTTTGTGGCCTTTTCGACTAGATACGCTTCAGCGATAGATCCTTCAACGTACCTTGTATTTTTGATTTTGTGCTTAAGAGTGCGTAAAAACCTACAATGGACAGGGTATTTATAGACTAAAGTGCATGAAAGAAATAACAACACGAAAGAAATATATATTACCTCTCAAACGGATACATCCACCTATATTGTTGAGGACCTCCTACCTTTGCTTCGTAGGCTAAGTGAACAGGAAAATGTTCCATTGAGTCAAACATGCTAGGGGAAACACCATCTCTAACTTGCATAGGGTTATTGGCATGCTCGCCTCCGTGTGCCGTAACTTTTCAACATTCACTCTGTAATATCCAGGATAATTATTTATCGAAATATTATATTTCAATAGATAATACCTATTGAAAATAGGTGAACATGTGGTTTCAAATAATAAGTAATAATTATCTTATTTTCTAAGGTAATAACTATGGAAATTAGGAGAGATAAAGAGCTAAAATGTATTTTTAGGGCATTAAATGACCTAAAAATATTATGATAAATCCCAAGAGGCAATAAAATATTTATTAAAAATTAGAAAGTATGTTGTCTCTAATTTTAGGAATTTATGGGATTAATTTCCTTGGAAAATATTGAGGCAAGATTTAATATTATTTTGGGGATCATAATTGACCCCATGATTTTTAATATTTTACATGGGATATAAAATACCAATGTAAGTAAAATAATTGTGAGATAATGATTTATCCTAATTAAGAAAATTATCAAAAATTAGTAAGTGGCTAATCTGGTAATTAATGGGATAATTAAGGTATAAAGTAAATGAATTAAAAATAATTTAAATAATTATTTTTAATTGGAGAAATTCGAAATTATTAAATAAATAAAAAATAAAAAATAAAAAATAAAATATTTTATGCTTAGAAAAATAAATAAAAAATAAAAGAAAAAATAAATAAATATCATGATATTTTTGTAAAATTGTATTATTATATAATATAGTGAATAGTAATGGAATAAATAGGAAACGGATCCTATCTAGAGAACCAGGAATAGGAATTCCAAAGTCAAGGTAAAATATTGATCAGTGAGTTTTTACCTTCAAGTGACCTCTTCAGGAAGTTAATTCCGAAATTCGGTAGCGCATTTGCCTAATAAGACGAAATAGGGAAAAATACCGATGGTCATATTTTGGAATTTGAAGAAAAATAATTATAACTCAACATCTAGAGATGAGTTTATAATTATCTCGGACATATTTGGAATCAGTGAATTATTATCCGAGAGATTGATAATTCCGAAAGCGATTTCCGACACCGGACGTGTTCGGACACGTTTTTTTCGAGAAAACTTCAACTGGACTGTTGGAACCCATGTAAGGGACCGAAATCTAAGTTAAATTAGATATTCTTGATGAGGAAGAGAAGATCTTCAAAGTTATGAATTCAGAATTTTGAGATTTCTCCGAAGAGACGCGAAACGGAGGCGAACGGGAAAATCTATCGAACCGGCCATAAAGCAAGTTGACTCACCACTCTTGGACCAATGGCTTGCTGCCACATCACTCCCCAATGTCGACTAAGGGCTGCCCATGGTCAAGAATTAAACACCATTATGCTTTGATTTTACTTGGTTATAAGGTAAGAGAAAATTACAAGATTTGGAATATGGAAATTACCAAAGTGGCACAATTTTTCCCTATATAAGGGCATGAGCACCTTCTTCATTTTTCACACCAAAAATCTGCCCCTTAGAGAGAAGTTAGAGAAGCTCGGAGAAAGTCGAGCAAAGTCTGGGTAAGTTCTTCGGTCCCCGGTCTTTAGTTTCGGTAGATCTTTCGGTAGATATAGTAGGAATGCTAGATTTATCTTTAATTTTTCAAGATAGTATAGATATCATATTTAGGGGTAAATATGATATATATTTCGAAAATATGATAAGGGAAAAGATCTGTCAAAATTCGGAGAGATAGAGCGAAAACAAATAAGCTCGGCGAAATTCCGCCAAATAGGGGTACTAGGGGCAAAATAGTAATTTTCGCCCAAATGGCCTGTTATGATGCCAAATGTTGATAAACGTTGTCCTTATAGGATATCGAGCTAATCGAGTCGCTGTTGTGCCGCCGTCATACCCATTTTTGTTTTCCCATTTGTCGAATTTCACGTTTTTCCGTAAAAGTTCTGTTGTACCGCCAAAAAGGTACGTTCGCGTACTGGTAACCTTATCTCTAATGTTTATGGTTTACATATATGTGGTATGTGTGTTGTAGAGGTGTTATACTGTGCGAGTGCATATAGCGGTGAGAGGATATGTCTCGTATCTTTGGGTGCGATATGTCGGTCATTTGGGTGCAATATGTCGATCGGGTGCAATATGTACGTATCTTTGGGTGCAATAGGTCGTATCTTTGGGTGCAATGTGTCCGCATGCCGGGGGCAATACATATGCATGGGTTGTGGTAGAGTGATTGTTGTCTTGTTGATATTATGGATGTCTCGTTGTCCGTATGTGTATACATAAACATGAGGTTAACAGATTACACGAGATCCAATGTGGTAAATTGGATCTCGGCTCTTAACTTAGCATCAAGTTCGGAAGGACCGAGGACCGAGGAGAGAGGAAAGCGCGGGTTCAAGGACCCGGATGAAGACTTTCCGATGTTGTCCTTTACTTTTGATGTTCGGCGGAAGCCTTTCTTTCGATTGTCTTGTACTTTTGAAACACTGGTTCGTACCGATGTTGTAAACAGCCAGACTTACGGCTTTTTGAATCTATATATCAGTTACTCTTCCGCTCAAATGCTCTACTCTGATGAAAAAAAAAATTATACAGCTTTTGAAAATTTTCGACTAGATACGCTTCAGCGATAGATCCTTCAACGTACCTTGTATTTTTGATTTTGTGCTTAAGAGTGCGTAAAAACCTACAATGGACAGGGTATTTATAGACTAAAGTGCATGAAAGAAATAACAACACGAAAGAAATATATATTACCTCTCAAACGGATACATCCACCTATATTGTTGAGGACCTCCTACCTTTGCTTCGTAGGCTAAGTGAACAGGAAAATGTTCCATTGAGTCAAACATGCTAGGGGAAACACCATCTCTAACTTGCATAGGGTTATTGGCATGCTCGCCTCCAGTGCCGTAACTTTTCAACATTCAGCTCGAAGCACAAATTTCTCTAAAGAACATGGAAAATTCCGTCGAATAGACCATATATGCTTCGGTAGTGCTACGAAGGCCCACGGCAACAATCTCTACGGAAATAAACATGACAATCATGACTCTTCATCCCGGATAACTTCGCCTCGTGCATCTTGACACATCTTTTCAAGTTTGACGCATAACCATCTGGGAGTTTCAGATCTTTAACCCATTGCAACAATTCTAAATTCTACTGTTTGTTTAATGTGTACGGCGCTCTAGGTTTGGAAGTCTGTCCCCTGTCATGCTCCACCAAATGCAAAGCAGGCCTTCTACAAATTGCTTCTATGTCCCGTCTTGCGTTGATTGTATCCTTCGTCTTGCCTTTGGTGTCCATCACGGTGTGCAGAATATTGCAAAACACATTGCTCTCAATATGCATGACATCAAGGTTGTGTCTTAACAATTGATCTTTCCAATAGGGTAGTTCCCAGAAGATGCTACGTTTGTTCCAATGATGATCAACGCCCTATCCCTCAGGTGTGTTGGAAGCAGTCCCCCTCTTTGACACTTTGAATATTTTTGACCCTGTCCAATATTTCTTCGCCACTAAAACGACGAGGTTGATCTTCTCGTTCGGCAACATTCCGCGTGAAGTCTTTTTTATTTCTCCTAAACGGATGATCATGGGGTAGGAATCACCGGTGCCTGTCAAACCAACAGACTTTGTGACTGTGTTCCAAGCTAAAACCCATGTTCTGTTCAAGACATACAGGGCATGCAAGCTTTCCCGACGTTTGCCATCCACTCAACATCCCATATGCAGGGAAATCATTTATCGTCCACATTAAGGCAGCACGCATTGTGAAATTCTGGCTCAATGATATATCATATGTTAGAACCCCCTCACTCCATAACATCTTCAACTCGTTTATCAAAGGCCTGAGGTACACGTCTATCTTCTTTTTTGGGTTGGATGGCCCAGGGATTAAGGCGTTAAGAAAGAAAAACTCTCTTCACATACACATAGATGCTGGGAGGTTGTACGGCATCACAATGACAGGTCAACAAGAATAATTGCTGCCCGTATTGCTGAAAGGAGCGAACCCATCCGAACATAGACCAAGACGAACATTATGGGGATCCATAGCAAATAAAGGATTCGCCTCGTCAAATTTACGCCAAGCTTTGGCATCGGATGGATACGTCACAAAGTTTTCATCTCTATGATGTTCCCGGTGCCATCTCATATGAGTAGCTGTTTGTTCTGATGCATACAATCTCTGAAGTCTGGGCACCAAAGGAAAGTACCACATTTTGCTTAATCATTGACGGGTCATTTTCCTTCCTTTCCCCACAATTTTATATCTGTCATGTCCACAGAATTTACAATTGGTCAACTCAGCATCTTCCTTGTAATACAACATACATCCTCTGGGGCAGCAATGGATTTTTTCACATCCAAGTCCAAGTTCTTTCACTTTTTTTTTGCTTGGTAAAAATCCTTCGGCAAATTATTGTTTTTGGGAAAAACTTTACTTATGATCTGCATCATTTCGTTGTAATTCCTCTTACTCATATGGTGATCGGTCTTCAAGCTTAGTGTTCCTAGGGTAGCCGATAACGATGAATATTCACTACTTTCAAAGTGTTCGCAACCTTCCCATAGCGGACATTGCGCTTCTTGAAGCATTTTATAGAACCTATCGGCTTCCGGATGAGGATCCTCTCTTATGTATGATGGTTGAGTATGTGTACCGGTCTCCTTTCCAATGTATGATGGTTCACCATGTGTAACGGGTTCAAAATATCTGCCGATGGACGGTCCCGCGACATCCATAACCAACTGCTCATATTGATTAAGGTTTTCTCAATGACTACTGTCCCCGTAATAACCACTCGGTGTCTGTCGGACTTCGCCATGAAATTCCCAAAATTCATAATCCTTCATGAATCCATTTTTACACAAATGAATTCGACCTTTCCCGAATCTTTAAATCTTAAACACCTACATTTTACACACGAGACCCGATTTGTCTACTAGAATTATTTGAATGCGCCAAAGCAAAATTGATGAACTCTTTCAAACCCTCCAAGAATGCTGGATTTAGTTGTCTTCTATCAGTTAGACGGTTGAACATCGAACTCCTATCATGATTGTCTTCCATACTTCCTGGCTAGTTCAGTTACTAAGCTACTTAACATCTATCTCAACATGACACAAATATATATAAGTGGCCAATACAACTGGCCACTTATGCCAACCAATTGAAACTTAATCAAGGAAGTGGAAAACAAACAAATGCATTGAACAAATAACAGATCCCAGCAAGCAACCAGAGAATGAGGATAGCACACCAGAACATGGGGACATGCTTGTGGAGGGGGCAAACAAAGAATAGAACACTATAAGTATTTTGGTGAGCCTATCAACCGATGTGCAGCTTAACAATGAGTAGTGTATCATCTTCAGAGTACAAAATAAAATATCGTATGAATTAAGTATTGTATATTAAAGACCATAATCGAGTTATATACCTCAAAACTAGGCATGATTTACAATCACCAAACATATACAGAATTTTCCATAACAATTTTCCGTAGCCTTCACCAATTTTCCATATACGTAATTTTTCATAAGTAATAAATATGACTAATTTTTTCAATTTTTATCTATACTAATTTCTATAACAAATAATGTAAATAATGTGGTGAAAAAAAAATGAAACACGGCTTTACCCGGAACACGGCGAGCGTGGGGGTGGGAGCCGGGGGCGCGGAGGGGGAGGGAGTTGGGGCCGCCGGAAGCCGGGGGTGGCTCGGTGGGAGCGGGGGCGCCGGAGTGGGAGGGAGCTATGGGCGCCCGAGTGTGGGAGGAGAGGGGGGGGGCGCCGGAGTGGGGGAGGGAGATGGGGTCGCCGGGACCGGGGGTGGGCGGGTGGTGCGAGGGAGCCGGGGCGGGGGCTCGCCGAGGGAGCCGGGGGAGAGAAGGGAGCTAGGGGGCGGGGCGGGCCGGCGAGGGAGCGGGGGGAGAGGGGGGGGGCGAAGGGGAGCGGGGGGGGGACCGGGGGGAGTGGGAGC
The DNA here is from genome assembly GCA_019022615.1 of Acacia melanoxylon. Taxonomy (NCBI): domain Eukaryota; kingdom Viridiplantae; phylum Streptophyta; class Magnoliopsida; order Fabales; family Fabaceae; genus Acacia; species Acacia melanoxylon. The sequence continues at coordinate 363,069 of JAFJYJ010000050.1, forward strand.
CGGGGGAGAGGGAGAGCTGGGGGCGGGGGGGGGCTGGCCGAGAGGAGGGAGGGGGGAGGGGGGAGGGGGGGTCTGTCTCCGCGGGAGGGAGCCGAGGGGAGAGGGGGAAGGCGGCGAAATCGGGAGAGTGAAGGAGAATCACGAATAGGGGCCCTAATTAACGGATTTTGCGACGGATTAATTTTCCGTCGCAAAATCCGCTTTTTGCGACGGAATATATTCCGTCGCAAAAAGCAACGTTCCTTTAGCGACGGATTTCTTATCCGTCGCTAAAGACAAACCCGGCGGCCTTTTTGGCCGCCGTTAGAGACGGATGAAGAATCCGTCGCGAGAAATTGCGACGGAACACTATCCGCGCAAAAAGCATCCAATGGCGGCCTTTTTGCCGCCATTTAGCGACGGATGTAAAATCCGTCGCAAAAAGCAAAAAACTGGCGGCCATTTGGCCGCCAGTTAGCGACGGATCAGATATCCGCCGCTAATTTGCGCGACGGATAAAAATTCCGTCGCAAATTTGTGACAGATATCTTTTTCTGTCGCAAAAGGCATTATCTTGCGACGGAATTTTTCATCCGTCGCAAATTGGCGTGAATTTGCGACGGAAATGTTTCCGTCGCTAATTTGTTTTTTTCTAGTAGTGGTCGTCTAAATCATTTCGATGCCGTGCGCTATAATTCGATAAATAAAGGCGTATTTAGGACGGGCGTCACAGCACCTCCTTGGACCGAGGGCATCATCAGGCTTAATAGATCAACCCAATCAACTTCTTCAATCAATAGGGATTTAGAAAGCTAAGCAATTTGATCATCGTCCAATATATGGAGGTTAACATCACCAAGATGTGTTAAAATATTATATTTAGAAAACGTCTCTGGTAAATAAATTCTCTGGGAAAAAGTGTTAACTAACAAAAGAGCAAAAGTTTGCTAACCCTCAACCCAATTGTTATTATGATACATTAGGCGAGATATAACCGAGAGCACTCTTCCTTTTTTTTTTTCACCAAATTATGAAAACGAGAGCTTTTGGAGACCACAAAGATTCCGCACATTCCAACCAAAATTTTAATTGATTTGCACATGGTAAGTGTAAATGATTCTGTAAGTTATTTAGGGCAGCTTCCAAAAAACTGATATGAGAACCAATTTTGCCCACCTTCTATTTGTTATATATTTTAAGTTCTTCTTTATAAAGATTCTAATCTATAAATTACTGCCCAAATAACATCAGCATTAATGTTACTCTTCCACACAAGAGAAATTATTTTTCCGCATTCAGAAAATTTGGTCCTAAAATTCTTAAATCTAAATGGCCTTGACATCATGATGACGAAAATTCTGAAACAATTGTGCACCCCTGATTTGCAGTACTTTATTACTACTTCCGGTCTTAAATATAGACTATAAACTTTGTCCTATATTTAGGACCAGATTAATTTTTTTAGAAGAAGGACTTGGTTAAGATCCCCAATTATAGCCCATGGAGCATTCGTACATTGATGAATACGAGACAACCAATCCCAAAGCTTATGCCAATTAGACAGAGCATGGAAACTATACACACGAGACAAGACAAATAGTAGAAACTAGTATCAGTGGTATTCACGTTAAGATGGATCCAGTGAGGAGTAATTTCGATTACAAACACCTGATCCATTAAGTTACAGCCTAAAAACAAAGTACCACTCCTAACAATGTGATCAAACCCCAGAACCATAGAAAACCCAAAACTAGCCGAAATAGCATAGACCATTTCTAAAGGCTGTTTGGTCTCCATAAGATAAACCGTATAAGGAGATGTTGATTAATGAGAAGGAGGAAAGTGCACACTGTAATACCCGGGTAATTATTTATCTGGAATATTATATTTCGATAAATAATACCTATTGAAAATAGGTGAATATGTGGTCTCAAATAAGAAGTAATAATTATCTTATTTTCTAAGGTAATTTCTATGGAAATTAGGAGAGATAAAGAGCTAAAATCCATAAAATGTATTTTTGAGGCATTAAATGGCCTAAAAATATTATGATAAATCCCAGGAGGCAATTAAATATTTGTTAAAAATTAGAAAGTATGTTGTCTCTAATTTTAGGAATTTTTGGGGATAATTTCCCTTGAAAAATAATGAGGCAAAATTAAGTATTATTTTGGGATCATAAGTGACCCCATGATTTTTAATATTTTACATGGGATATAAAATACCAATGTAAGTAAAATAGTTGTGAGATAATGATTTATCCTAATTAAGAAAATTATCAAAAATTAGTAAGTGGCTAATCTGGTAATTAATGGGATAATTAAGGTATAAAGTAAATGAATTAAAAATAATTTAAATAATTATTTTTAATTGGAGAAATTCGAAATTATTAAATAAATAATAAATAAAAAATAAAATAAAATATTAATAAAATATTTTATGCTTAGAAAAATAAATAAAAAATAAAAGAAAAAATAAATAAATATCATGATATTTTTGTAAAATTGTATTATTATATAATATAGTGAATAGTAATAGAATAAATAAGAAACAGATCATATCTAGAGAACCAGGAATAGGAATTCCAAAGTCAAGGTAAAATATTGATCAGTGAGTTTTTACCTTCAAGTGACCTCTTAGGAAATTAATTCCGAGGCTCGTAGCGCATTTGCCTAATAAGACGAAATAGGGAAAAATGCGGATATTCACATTTTGGATTTGAAGAAAATAAATTATAAGTCAACATCTGGAGATGAGTTTATAATTATCTGGACATATTTGGAGTCGTGAATTATTATCCAGATTGATGATTCCGAAAGTGATTTCCGACACCGGACGTGTTTGGACACGTTTTTTCGAGAAAACTTCAACTGGATCGTTGGAACCCCAGTAAGGGACCGAAATCTAAGTTAAATTAGATATTATTGATGAGGAAGAGAAGATCTTCAAAGTTATGAATCCGAATTTTGAGATTTCTCCGAAGAGACGCGAAAGTAGATCGAACAGGGAAAATCGTCGAACCGGCCCATAAAGCAAGTTGACTCACCATTTTTGGACCAATTGTTTGCTGCCAAATCAGCCTTGAATGTCGACCAACATGCTGCATGGCTAGGAATTAAACACCATTTAGCCTTTATTTTACTTGGTTATAAGGTAGAGAAAATTACAAGATTTGGAATATGGAAATTACCAAAGTGGCACAATTTTTGCCTATATAAAGGCATGAGCACCTTCTTCATTTCTCACACCAAAAATATGCCCCTTAGAGAGAAGTTAGAGAAGCTCTGGAGAAAGTCTCGAGCAAAGTCTCGGGTAAGTTCTTCGGTCCCCGGTCTTTAGTTTCGGTAGTTCTTTCGGTAGATATAGTAGGAATGCTAGATTTATCTTTAAATTTTCAAGATAGTCTAGATATCATATTTAGGGGTAAATATGATATATATTTCGAAAATATGATGAGGGAAAAGATCTGTCAAAATTCCGGAGAGATAGAGCGAAAACAAACGAAGCTCCGCGAAATTCCGCCAAATAAGGGTACTAGGGGCAAAAAAAGTAATTTTCGCCCAAATGGCCCGTTATGATGCCAAATGTTGATAAACATTGTCCTTATAGGATATCTGAGCTAATCGAGCCGCTGTTGTGCCGCCGTCATACCGCTGTTTTTCCCGCTGTCGAATTTCACGTTTTTCCGTAAAAGTTCCGTTGTACCGCCAAAAAGGTACGTTCGCGTCGTAACACTAACTCTTATGGTTATTGTATGATTATATATGTTTGTTGTGTTCTGTTTTTTGTGTAGTAGTATACGAGGTTATGCTATATACACGGTATGTTACATACGAGGTTATGTCACATACGAGGTTATTAATGTTGTATCATACGAGGTTATGTTACATACGTGGTTATTATCTTGTATACGTGGTTATGTGTTTTTAATCATACATCGTTGTGGACGTTGTATTGATTCTTTGTCGTGTATATGTAGTCGTATTTAAGCATGAGGTTAACCGTTAATTCGAGATCCAAATTGCAATTGGATCTCGGCTCTTATCATAGCGTCGGGTTCGGGGAGAACCGAGAACCAAGGAGAAAGGCGAGCGGCCGCACGAGACCCGACTAACGAAGACTTTCTTCGGGTGTTATTCATTTTGAAAACTCTCGGTCAATGTACCGTTTCGTCAAATCAGCCAGACTTACGACATTTATAAATATATGTATCAGTTACTCAATCGCTCCAATGCTCTACTCTGATGAAAAAAAAAAGTATACTGCTTTTAAAAAGTCAGGATGTTACACACACGATCCAACTGCTAAACACACTCAATATAGTCTCTGAATCTAAATTTAAGTTTTTTTTAAGGGTTAAGGTGTAAAAATACTTATAAAATTTTATAAAAGTGCGTCTAACACCATATATTTTTAAATGTGCAAAAATACCTATAAACTTTATAAATGAGAGCAAAAATACCAAGCACCATTAATTCATATTAGTTGACTGGAAAAGTTGATCTGAAAGCTGATGTTTCCTAATAGGCAAATGTAATTATCCAGGTGTACTCTTTGTTCCTTCTTTTTTTACAAAGAAAATTTCATTACTCAATAAACTGATAAAACCATGAGTCTGAAAACTAAAACAACTGCAAAATACTGAAAAAGATAGGTTTTGTGATAGGATAGGTTCTATTAGATGAATTGAACTGGAAAATGTTCAGGTGGGAAGCGTTCCGTTGTTAGTCACTCAATCAAGTTCCCTAGCAGAAGGCCACAAGTTGATCTCTAGCAGTATCTTCAATTGATCTAACTCAATAATAATAATAATAATAAAAATAATAAAAATAAATCTTCTGGTCTTGATTCATCTCTCTGCTCCAGAAATTCATCAACAATCCATAAAAAAAAAATCTATCAATTAAATATATTCATCTACTTTACAAGTCTGTTTCCATATCACAAAACTGAAGAAAAGTTGTCCAACACTGAACCCCTTCCCGTCATTTACAAAAATTGGCATCAGCAGTACTCCCTCCGGTCCTAATTATAAGAACTATTTATCAGAATTTGGAGAGATTAAAGAGAAAAATTATATTAGTTAATTATAATTATTTTCTAAAAATACCCCTGCTGAAAATTAAAAATTACATCAAGGTAAACTTTATAATTTCTCAAAATTAGTATTAAGGAACAATGTTACAATAAAAACATAAGGTTAGATTTGTGTCAGATAGCAATTAAGTTCTGCAGTGCTACACGTACGACGCCATTTACAAGATATACAAAGATTACTTGTTGTTTCTCACACATAATAATTATAAAAATGTAAAAATTAGTTATTTAATTTATTAAAAAAACTTTGGGCATTGTATGATGTGTTTATTCAAATTTTAAACACAAAAATTATTAGGCTGCAGTACTTCTGATTTTTCATAAATTAAATTTATAATTTCATCGTAGGTATCACAACCTTTTTTACCTCTAGGTCCCACGACCACTGCACCACTATTTTGTTGTATTAGGTTCGATATCCACCACCTATTTTTTTTTTACTATACGTCTCACACCCTTATTCTTAAATGCAGGCCCCACATTCCCTTAAATGATATAAAAATAAAAAATGACATTTTCTTTCTTTTTTTTTTGAAAAAAAAAGGCTCAAGTACCGACAATAATTACAAGTATATTAGACAGATGAGATAAGATTTTAGATACATGCATGGTCGAAGAGTGCAAGGTGGAGTCTTGAAGTGGGCCCATGTTGAGGAGCTACTACACTTAGTATTAGTAAGGATGATATGGAAAAAAAAATGATAAAAATTGCTTAAAATTATTTTATATAAAAAAAGGTATAATTGAAGTGTATATAATATTAATGAGTTGCAGACATTATTTACTTTTTAAAATATATAAGTATATTATTAAATTATTTATTATAGGAAAAAATTGACAAAAATTAAAACTTGCTCTTATAATTGGACCAAAACCAACTCTAAAATGTGTTCCTATAATTAGTGACTATGGAGTAATAATTTTCTTGGGGATTAAGAGAGAAACAAACGATAGAATGAACCAAAAAAAAAAAGGAAAGAAATCTAGTGGAGAAAAAAAGGCTTTTTTCCCTATTTGCCACTTTTTAAATAACTAATTACCATTTTGCCACTGTTTCCAAACTATTTCTTAATGTGCCACTCTTTAGTCGACGAAACCTTGGGTTAGTCGACTAAAATGCGGGGCGTTGATTTTTTGAAAGCCCTCGTGATTTAGTCGACTAACCCAAGTGGTTTAGTCGACTAAATATCGAGGGTTTTTTTTTTTTTTTTTAAAAAAAAACCTTGCCGCTATTTAGTCGACTAAGCCACTTGGGTTAATCGACTAAATTGCGGCAATGTTTTTTAAAAAAAAACCCCAACCATGGATATAGGAACCCTAATCGACTAAATTCGTCCCCAAACCTCTCCCTCTCTGTTTTTTTTCACCAAATCGTTGCTGAATCCGTTGGTGGGTTGCGGAGGAAACTTCAATCTAGTGGCATTTGCGTCGATATCGGTATGTTTTCATCTCCATTTCGGATTTCCACGGTAGTTTTTGCGTTTATGCTAACCCCATTTGCGTTTTTGCGTTTTGTGCTTTCATTGAGTGGTTTTGTTGTGTACGATTTGAGTATTGCTATATGGTAAGTGTTCCAGTTCCATTATGACGCAAAAAAACTCCCTTGTCGCTATTTAGTCGACTAAACCATATGGTTTAGCCGACTAAATCGCGTGGCAGTCAAAAAAATCAACTCCCCGCGTTTTAGTTGACTAAACCTTTTTGTTTAGTTGACTAAACAGGGCACAATGGGATTAAACTTTGTGGTTTTTTGTTAAAATGATGATTGTTTGTTGTTTATACTGATTAATGTTTGTTTATGTTGCTTAGATGGTAATTTTTTTGAATAACTCATCTTCTTTGATTTTTTGTTGTTTATGTTGATTGTGTTTGTTAGTGAAAATGATGAATATATATGTGAAATTGAGAATGATGAATGTTTCTTGTTTGTTGATGGTTTGTAGTGTCCCTTTGTAGGTCTTTATTGTCATCATACGTCGTAGAGAAGCTCCTTCAAACACCGGCAATGAGAATGGGAGACGGATTAAGTACCGAGCGACCCGCGAGGCATCCTCCTCTAGGACACGACAGCCACCGGAGGCTGAGCCCGTTGTTGACCTCCTGTTTGGTTATTTGTTTGACAATAATGAAGCAGAGCATGCACAATTCATGGCGAATCTTGCTACCAGACCCATTATCAAGCCGAAGTCATTAGACATGACATTCTTTGCAAATCACCCTCCACATCAGTATCTGAGGTATCACCTAGTGGAATAAACCTCTCAAATTCGTCCTCCTCATCGCTGTGCATATTCTCATCTTCCTCTTCATCCGTCAATGTTACCTGACTTAAGACTTGTGAAGGTGCAAGTACATCGACAGGTCTGTCTTCTTGACCAAAATATTGTGCAGATCTTGTATGCATGGGTATAGATTATGATTCACCAGATTCAAGCTCAACATATATCTCAATAAAATTTTGTGCTCTCCGATTAGCAAATGCATCTATGACACACTCTACGTCTTCATCATCACATACATCGTTACTAATGTAGTATACACTATCCTTACCCACTATACTCTCCACTTTGGCAATTAACCGATGAATGCATTGGCTGCCATGTAGCCCCAATTTTTGGTGAATTCTTTCTTTGAGCTCGTTGTACGTAGTGCCCCGTTTGATTTTCATCATTTTCGTTTTTCCTTCAAATTGAACACCATCGGGACCTTCAAAATGCCTCCCACTATGGTAGATTACAGTAACGTACATGTTTGAACTTGAACTCATCCTTCACACAAGAATTTGTGAGCTGCAAAAGGGAGGGTTTCAGCTTACAAACACACACACACACAAAAAACCGAACAAATTGAAACTACAACGATTACACAACAATAATACCTTGAACAAGGTGGAATGGGATTAAACTTTGATGAGTCGCACTAAAACTGAGAAAAGAGAGAGTATTGGGGGGGGGGAGGGTTGCTATATGATAAGAGTTCCATTATGACGCAAATGAGGTTTTTAAAAAACTCCCCTGTCGATATTTAGTCGACTAAACCACTTGGGTTGGTCGACTAAATCGTGGGGCTTTCAAAAAAATCAACGCCCGCGTTTTAGTCAACTAACCCAAGGTTTAGTTGACTAAATAGTGGCACATTGAGAAATAGTTTGGAAACAGTGGCAAAATGGTAATTAGTTATTTAAAAAGTGGCAAATAGCGAAAAAAGCATATGAAGATATGTTGAGCTTCGGCCACATCCCACATCGAGATCGAAGGCCACAAAGTCCCCATCGCCGCTTCCCCACACGCCTAGCCAATTTATAACGAGATCTATGGACAATAGTTCGATGGGTTATGGTTGGTAGAACGCAACTTCATAGGCGGAGGGAGGGAGAAAGGAAGGAGACAAAGTGTGATAGGTATACGAAATATGGTGGCCGACATAGAGGATGCAGAGGAGGAGGAGAGGTGATGGGAGCGGCGTGAGGGTGGAGAGACGAGCATGGATTGTTCGAGCTGCTGTTAAAGTAGGTTAGGTATTTTTATTTTTTAAAAACTAAAAAAATAATATTGATAGGTACATGTGGAATATTTTCTAATTTAATTTTTTCAATTCAGCGGCGCCACCTAGGAATTTATCATGTCCACGTTAGCTTCCATATCAGTGCTTTAAGTTCACTAATGGTCAAATTAACGGTGCTGGTAATTTTACTCTCATTTAGAAAGTTTATACATATTTCTGCACTTTTAAAAAATATATGGTGGTAGGTACACTTTGGACAAAAGCACTTAGGTATTTTTACACCTTAACTTTTTAAAAAAATAAGTACTAGGGTCCAAAATGCATGTCCACTCTATATATTAAGTGATAAATTTTCCCAAATATCTCAAATTAAAATTCTTGGAATTGAATACAATGGATAAATTTAAACAAACAAACAAACATGTTTCTTAAAGAAAAGTACCATACAAATTTCATAGATCCAAAGGTAGCTCAAAAGATACTTGAGTAGCTAACATTATAACAATAATACGTTCTTCATTTTTGAAGCATACACATAAAAAGCGAAGATAGACCGAAACAAGTGATATGATTCTAATAGACACACACATAATTAAGTTAAAGCACGGGAATGATTGCTTTAGAACCCATTTTGTTGGTATCCATTTTCCCTTCAGCTATGTTTGCAAAGTGTAATAGGGTAATTATTTATCCGGAATATTATATTTCGATAAATAATACCTATTGAAAATATGTGAATATGTGATTTCAAATAATAAGTAATAATTATCTTATTTTCTAAGGTAATTTCTATTGAAATTAGGGTGAATAAAGAGCTAAAAATCCCTAAATGCAATTGTGGGCCATAAAATACCCCGAAAATATTATGATAAATCCTAAGAGGCAATGAAATATTTATTAAAAATTGGAGAATATGTTGTCTCTAATTTAGGTAATTTTTGGGATTAATTTCCTTGGAAAATATTGAGGCAAGATTTAATATTATTTTGGGGATCATAATTGACCCCATGATTTTTAATATTTTACATGGGATATAAAATACCAATGTAAGTAAAATAATTGTGAGATAATGATTTATCCTAATTAAGAAAATTATCAAAAATTAGTAAGTGGCTAATCTGGTAATTAATGGGATAATTAAGGTATAAAGTAAATGAATTAAAAATAATTTAAATAATTATTTTTAATTGGAGAAATTCGAAATTATTAAATAAATAAAAAATAAAAATAATAAAATATTTTATGCTTAGAAAAATAAATAAAAAATAAAATAAAATAAAATAAATATCATGATATTTTTGTAAAATTGTATTATTATATAATATAGTGAATAGTAATGGAATAAATAGGAAACGGATCCTATCTAGAGAACCAGGAATAGGAATTCCAAAGTCAAGGTAAAATATTGATCAGTGAGTTTTTACCTTCAAGTGACCTCTTAGGAAGTTAATTCCGAGGTTGGTAGCGCATTTGCCTAATAAGACGAAATAGGGAAAAATGCGATATTCACATTTTGGATGTGAAGAAAATAATTATAACTCAACATCTAGAGATGAGTTTATAATTATCTGGACATATTTGGAATCAGTGAATTATTATCCAGAGATTGATGATTAAAGCGATTTCCGACACCGGACGTGTTCGGACACGTTTTCGAGAAAACTTCAACGGATTGTTGGAACCCCGTAAGGGACCGAAATCTAAGTTAAATTAGATATTATTGATGAGGAAGAGAAGATCTTCAAAGTTATGAATCCAGAATTTTGAGATTTCTCCGAAGAGACGCGAAACAGATCGAACAGGGGAAAATTTAACCGGCCATAAAGCAAGTTGACTCACCATTTTTGGACCAATTGTTTGCTGCCAAATCAGCCTTGAATGTCGACCAACATGCTGCATGGCTAGGAATTAAACACCATTTAGCCTTTATTTTACTTGGTTATAAGGTAAGAGAAAATTACAAGATTTGGAATATGGAAATTACCAAAGTGGCACAATTTTTGCCTATATAAAGGCATGAGCACCTTCATCATTTTTCACACCAAAAATCTGCCCCTTAGAGAGAAGTTAGAGAGAGAAGCTCGGAGAAAGTCGAGCAAAGTCTCGGGTAAGTTCTTCGGTCCTTAGTCTTTAGTTTCAAGTATTTCTTTAGGTAGATATAGTAGGAATGCTAGATTTATCTTTAATTTTTCAAGATAGTCTAGATATCATATTTAGGGTAAATATGATACATATTTCGAAAATATGATGAGGGAAAAGATCTGTCAAAATTCTGGAGAGATAGAGCGAAAAATGAAGCCTCGCGAAATTCCGCCGATTAGGGGTTCGAGGGGCAAAATGGTAATTTGTACCTAAAATGCCTGTTATACTTGCTAAGAGTTGTTAAATATATCCTTATAGGATATCGGTTATAATCGAGCCGTTGTTGTGCCGCCGTCGTACCGCTGTTTCACCCGCTGTCAAAAATCACCGTTTTCCGTAAAACGTACCGTAGTCGACAACGAAGGTACGTCCGCGTACTGTAACATTAACTCTGATATTTATGGTATGCGTATATGTGCTATGTGTATTGCTTGCGTATAGTTGTTATGTTGCCTGAGTGCAAATAGATGTTGGAGTATAACTGTATGTACGCTGGGAGCGATATAACTACATTGGTTCTGTACGCTGGGAACGATATGTCTGTACGCTGGGAGCGATATAACTGCATTGGTTCTGTACGCTGGGAGCGAAATGTCTGTACGCTGGGAGCGATGTGTCTGTACGCTGGGAGCGATATATCTGCATTGGTTGTGTGTGATAATGCTGGAAGCAATATATCTGTATTGGTTGCGTGTGTAGTATATCCGTTATTGGGCTCACGTCTTGTTAATGTTGTGATTGTCCGTAGTCCATATATTGTATATGTAAATATGAGGTTAACCGTTACCTGAGGTTCAATGGACATTGAACCTCAGCTCTTAATATAGCGACAGGTTTTGGAGGAACGAGGACCGAGGAGAAAGGCAAGCAGCACGCATAGGGACTCGGCTGAAGACTTTCCTCTACTGCTATTTACTTTTGAAAACTCTCGGTCATTGTACCGCTTTTGTAATCAGCCAAACTTACGGCATTTTGAATATAAGTATCAGTTACTCAATCGCTCCGATGCTCTACTCTGATGAAAAAAAAAATTATACTGCTTTTGAAAACGGGATGTTACACAAAGAAAAGAAAGGGATAATAGGAAATATATCGAAAGAATGGAAAGGATGACGTGGAAGGCAACCAAAGGAGCAAGTACAAGAAATCAACCACGAGGATCAAAACCACACCAATCACCAAAAAGGTAGTGGCCAACCAGCTGAGTTTGCAAACTATAAGGTACATACCTGCCAAAAATGCTAGAGAGAGCGAGGTCAAGGACAAACCTAGAAGAGGCATTGCACAAGAAAGAGCAAAACGGCTAGATGGAGATCCCCTAGTCGAGCCCACATGAGAATGATGGTGGAGCTTATAGCACCAAACACGAGAAATTGTGACGGAGAGAATGAATAAATGGAACATAGAGCGATTTAGCAAGATAGGAATGCCTTGTTCTGCATCACCTGGGAAGGTAAACCCAACAGCAAATGATGTTGTTATTATTAGGGTTGAAACCACTATCAAAGTGTCAATTCTATCTTTATATTGTTCGTGGTATGAGTCCGTTTATCAATATCGAATAAGTCTTTGTCGGTTTCAACTTTTTAGGATGAAATCTCTCGAGATTCGAGGTGTTCCAGAGGAAGTACCGTCAGTTTCAACTTTTTAGGATGAAATCTCTCGGAGATTCGAGGTGTTCCGAGGAAGTCTTTGTCGTTTCAACTTTTTAGGATGAAATCTCTCGAGCTTCGAGGTGTTCCAGAGACACCAATGCATTCCGGGTAAGTCGCTGCAAAAATAAGTATTGAGACTTCAAGAATTATCATAATTTTAACACAAAAAAATATTAAATTTGAGACTATCAATTATGCATGGATACTTGCACGTGAAAGAGAAACACTTCTTCCATGACGTACTTACGCAATGTCTAGAGCTGTTAGGTTGTCATGGTTAAGTACGTAAAGATCGACTCTTTTGTCCCAAGTCAAGGCATGCACAATTTTGGGATGCCAGGAAATGGTAGCTAAATGCAAGGGAGTATTCCCATTGACGTCCTTTTGATTTATCATCACCTCAAGCTTAGGATCTTCGAGTAGGTACCTAACTAGTTCATAATTTCTATATGTGCATGCAATGTGGAGTAAATTCTGGCCACGGTCATTTACCATATCTGCGGGATCTAGTCTATATTTTAGTAACTCTTGAACTATTTTGACATGACCTTCTTTACATGCCAAATGAATCGGTAAGGAACCATTGTTGTCCCTTTCCATAGTGCAGGAACGACATTCCCTTGCTAAACAGCGAACACCTTGAAGGTACCCTAAAAGCACTGCATGATGAAGTGGAAGCCATCCTTGTTCGTCTCTGAAGTGTTCCCTGTAACATCCGTTCTTCAATTCTTCATCTGTGATTGTTTTTTTATTATTATGATATGAACCATGTGTTTCCCATTAGTCTTATTATTATAGTAATAAGACAAGTATCCATTCACCTTTCATTTCTTTCAATGACATACCCACATGCGTGATTTTCTCTTCTCAATTATAAGGGATGGCCTACTTTCTTTAATCAAACTCTTGTTGCTCTATCCGAGCAAATGCACACGTATCACTCCTTCTTCCTCATTTCAATATATGGGACCAAGTGTCTTCCACTAGCTTCATCATAATTATTAATTAAATACACATCCACTTTCGTTTATCTTAATATATATATATATATATATATATATATATATATATATATATATATATATATATATATATATATATATATTTATACCCCACCTTTATTCATTTTCTCTCTATCCGAATAGCATAATAAACGCACACACAACCCATTCTCCACCTACTTTCCTTTTCTTACACTATCATCCAAATAACTTCATCTACTCAATTGACTTCCTTGCCCGAATCATTGCATTATCTCATTCAACAATTCTGCATGATTCATCTTTTCTATTAATATTTGTCCACATGCCTACATACTATTCTTCTTGTGATTACAAGACGACGGACAGCGTGATACAAATTGCACCAAAGTCTCTTTCACTCTCTTAATTAATTATGTATTCTATAGGCATGCGATAGCCTAACCACCCGACATATTTCTTTTAATCATTCACGATTGCATACATGTGTGCGACCCTAATTCGCTTATCTCTTCACGGGAGGAAATAATTATTGATGAAACGCACTCACGCAAGAATAAATATACTGATTCGCATGCCTTCCTTATTTTCATTTCGGGTTACATAAATAGAGAAAGAGAGAGAGTTGGAATAGGAACATAATGAAAGAGTGGAAGTGTGAGACGCTTGCCTACATCATTCGGGAGTGAAATTCGGAAGTTTTAAGAGGCAATAAGGAAGAAGACTGATAAGTTCAAGGGATCAAGACAAGTAAGTAAAGGCTTTAACTTGTCTTGTGCTATTTTTGTATTGAGGATAATTTGAAAAAAATGGATTATCCATTATTTCTTAGTTTTTGAAGGCATGAAATCCTAAGAGGATATACTGCTCAAATTTCTAAAATGGATTGGAATATGAGCTAAAAGACAACTTGGTTTATAAAGTCATAGAAATTGTAAAGTTACATTAAAGCTTTGCTTTACGTTTTCTAAGTAATATATTTTGGTATGAATGAGAAATGGTGGAATCAAAGGAATTTTGATTATTTTAAGGTTACCAAAGTGTTTTTAACACGAAAGAAGAGTAAGAATAAGGTTGGGATTATTTTTCCATAAAATGGACATATCAAGGAATATTTATGTTGGAAGCACATCATTTGGATTTTGTGCAATTAAATATGATTTTTCAAAGTTAATGAAAATTTGTCAAATTATAATTATTGTCCTAAAGTAAGGAAGAAATGGTATTTAATATAATACCTTATAAAACAAAAGGAAATTAATATTTATTATGGTCTTACTTTAGGATATTGAAGGAAGGCGAGTTTCTACGCGAAATTTTATAAGTATTTGCAAAGTTGAGGTTGGTAACTTAATCTCCGATTCCTTGTGGTTTTATTCATGCCTTATATGTTCATGTTATGTGGATTCGTGGTCGGGTTTGTATGCCCGAGTCATGCGTTTTATTTAACTGGTCGTGGGTTATTGTTTTTATATAATAATGCCGCATGCCCGATTACCCGATACTTGTATGTGCTTTTAGTGAGGTTACATTTCTTTGTGTGCTATGTATACTGATTGCGGTGCGTTTCTTGTTAAATGTTTGTAATTTTCTGCAATATGTGAAATATTTGTCATGTATAATGTACACTTTGAATATGAGATTAACTGTTACCCTGGGATTCATCTGATCACTGAATCCCAGAGATACCTAAAGATTCAGGAAGGTGTTCTGGATCGGGAAGTAAGGCGATACTATTGCGTGAGACGAAGAAGACCCGGAGATGGGGATTTAATTAAGTAAACTATATATATATATGTTTGGATTGTTTAATAATTATTTGACTATTTTATGGGATGATTGTATTACTTAATATCCACCTAAGGGATCAACCATGTCTACTGGATTTTTATTTTGTAATACGCGTATAATCCTTCGGGAATTAAAATAATCAACTATATGTTTGGGCATATTATATCAGTTACTCATCGTCCATACGCTAGTGCATGCTTTCTGTTGCGAATACTCTGAAGTGGTAACCGTATACATGAATAGTACCATATATAGGGATTAGTCGTGTACGCAATTAAATGGAGTAGTTAAGGCGGGTGTTACATTCCCAACCTTGTTTCTTCCACAATATGGTTTCAAGCATACCTATTATAAACAAGACCATATTAATCGTAATTTTGTACATGTTCAAATTAAGAAAATACATTGTGTAAATGAATATGTGCGTGAGAGAGAGAGAGAGAGATAAAGAGATAACATTATGTTTATATACATGTCTTTCCCCATTTCCTTTATTAAGTAGGAAATTAACAGTGTCTCATTTTTTCTTGATAATTATAAATGGTGTTACTTTGACTAGATTTGATATGATTATATTTGGTTTATGAATTTCAATTGATTGTAATATCCTATATTTTATTAGGTTAACCTATCACATTTAGATTGATTTAGTATATATTAGACTATCTCTCATTATTTTTCTATATAAATTCTCTTGTTTAATGAATAGATATAGCACAAATTTCACTCAGTTTTGCCTCCTTCCCTCTTCTATATTGTGCTGGTCTCTCAGATGTAAGAGTTACCTAAATTGTTGTTGATGAGTGCTGCAAGAAGGGGTGATTTTCCATTAGGCTTCAAGTCACCATCGGTGAAGGAATCCATCAGTTGATTAACAACTTGTTCACAGTTTGCCTCAATGGTCAAGTACAACAATGATTTCCGTTCCACGTTGACTTCAAATGTTGCTAAATCATGAACAACCTTCTTATAGCGAGCCTCATCGAAGTTAATTGAATCGCCAACAATGAAAGGAGCTTTAAAAGCTGCAAAAATCGCAGCGCCATCGTGGCTACTGGTCTTAAAGGCCTCATGAAGGAAGGTATTCCCTTGTTTATTTCGGAACAAAGTGAGTGATACCATGAGCATCAGTTCCAAAATGGATTGATGACCATGACCATTTGTTTCACGTCTTACAAAAAGCAAAAACTCATTCAAGAGTAACTTAATGGTAGCGCCGTGTCCTTTTTTTGCAGCAACATGCAGGGCAGTATCATAGTTGTCGTTAAAAGCGATGAAAAGTTGGGGAGCTTGTTGAGCTATCCTCTTTACCATTGCATCTTTTCCATCGTTAGCTGCTAAGTGTAGGACTGTATTGCCAGATGGGGTACGTTGCTTAAAAATGGGGTTATCAGATTCAAAATCCTTGTTGGCTCCACCTTTTAGCAACCCCAAATCCTTGTTGGGTCCATCTTCTGGTACACCTTTAAATCCTGATTTATGCTCTCGCATTCTCATTTCATCAGAGGCCGTAGTTGCTTTTACCTTTTTTTCTTTCTCTTCGTCTTCAGGGAACTGTTGGAATACATTAACTGTAGATGGTCCACTGAGCAGTGAGGAGACATTCTTCAAATGTGTATCTGCTGGATCTATGTTTAAATTAAATCCTCATTAAAAAGAAAGAGTTATGGATTCTATTTTGTATAATGACAGAGCGCAATATTGAACACTCATGTAAGAGCAGAATAATGAAATCAGGCATACATTGGATAGATTTAGATTGCTCACTTGGCCGTGAGAAGAAGACATGCCATCGAACAAAACCTGCCATGTTTGCTTGAATTAGTGTTTACAGCCCAATCATATATATATAAAAAGCATTCGTTCATTTTTTCATAACAATGAAAACGTAATCATTCATCTTGTAGGACTCAATGAAATTCATATATTTCAATGTCTCAAAAATGGAAAGCATTGTTGATGATTTGTTATTGTAAGCTTGCTACGTTGTTGATTCTAGTAGAGCAAGGAAATGTGCATACCTGTACAACTTTGGATTGTTGTATAATATCTCATTTCAAGCACAGGTTCTGATCTATCCCGTTCCAGTTCGGGTAGAAGCCAAATTACTCCATCATCTCCTTAAACCGAAAAATAAGTTAAATTATAAATGTCATAGAATTATTTTACCTTCCCATCCTAACTGATGATTCAGGAAGCATCGTCAATGATATAGGGGAATTTGAATGATAAAGTAGCTTTTCTTGCGCAATTAGTAAGTATAATGGAAAGAGATTTGGATTATTTTAAAACTTCTAATTGAAGAAAGGTCTCTAAATATGGAAGGAAACTGAAAGGAACATATTATAAACAAGACCATATTAATCGTAAATTTGTATATGCTCAAATTAAGAAAAGACATTGTGTAAATGAATATGTGCGTGTGTGTGAGAGAGAGAGATAACATTGTGTTTATATACATGTCTTGCCCATTTCCTTGATTAAGTAGGAAAAAGCAATGTCTCATTTTTTCTTGATAATTATAAATGGTGTTTACTTTGACTAAATATGATATGATTATAATTGGTTTATGATTTTCAATTGAATGTAATATCCTATATTTTATTAGGTTAACCTATCACATTTAGATTGATTTAGTATTTATTAGAATATCTCTCATTATTATTCTATATAAATTCTCTTGTTTAATGAATAGATATAGCACAAATTTCACTCAGTTTTGCCTCCTCATTCCCTCCTCTCTTTTGTGCTGGTCTCTCAGATGTAAGAGTTACCTAAATTCTTGTTGATGAGTGCTGCAAGAAGGGGTGATTTTCCTTTAGGCTTCAAGCAACCTTCGATGCAGGAATCCATGAGTTGATTAACACCTTGCTCACAGTTTGCCTCAATGGTCAAGTATAATAATGATTTCCCTTCCAGGTTGACTTCAATTGTTGCTAGATCACGAACAACCTTCTTATAGCGAGCCTCGTCGAAGTTAATTGAATCGCCAACAATAAAAGGAGCTTTAAAAGTTTCAAAAATCACAGCGCCATTGTGGCTACTGGTCATAAAGGCCTCATGAAGGAAGGTGTTCCCTTGTTTATTTCGGAACAAAGTGAGTGATACCATAAGCATCAGTTCCAAAATGGATTGATGACCGTGACCATTTGTTTCATGTCTTACAAAAAGCAAAAACTTATTCAAGAGTAACTTAATGGTAGCGCCGTGTCCTTTTTTTGCAGCAACATGAAGGGCAGTATCATAGTTGTCGTTAACAACGGTGAAAATTTGGGGAGCATGTTGAGCAAGCTTCTCTACCATTACATCATTTCCATTGCTAGCTGCTAATTGTAAGACTGTATTTCCAGATGGGGAACGTTGCTTAAAAATGGGATTATTAGATACAATATTGACCTTCATTGAACTGTATCCGTCCTTGAGCAAATTGTAATCTTTGTTGTGTCCATTTACACCATTTAATTCTGATTTACGTTGTTGCTGTTCCATATCACAAGAAATCACTGAGTCGGTAACGAGTGGACCACGGAGGACCTCCTCATTCATTACCTCTAGCAACGTAAAATTCTTGTTGGGTCCATGTTTCTGCTCCATTAACTTATGTTTGAAGCGTGGTACACCTTGGAATCTTGATTTATGCTCGTCGTCTTCAAGGAACTGTTGGAATACATTAACTGTAGATGGTCCACTAAGCAGTGAGAAGACATTCTTCAAGCGTGTATCTGCTGGATCTATGTTTAAATCCCCATTAAAAAGAAAGAGTTATGGATTCTATCTTGTATAATGACAGAGGATAATATTGGATACTCATATAAGAGCAGAATAATGAAATCAGGCATACATTGGATAGATTTAGATTGTTCACTTGGCCGTGAGAAGAAGACATGCCATCGAACAAAACCTGCCATGTTTGCTTGAATTAGTGTTTAAATCCCAATCATATACAATGAAAAAGTAATCATCCATCTTGTAGGACTAAATGGAATTCACGTATTTCAATGTTTCACAAATGTAAAGCATTGTTAATGATTTGTTATTGTAAGCTTGCAACGTTGTTGATTCTAGTAGAGCAAGGAAATGTGCATACCTGTACAACTTTGGATTGTTGTATAATCTCTCATTTCAAGCACAGGTTCTGATCTATCCGTTCCAGTTCGGGTAGAAGCCAAATTACTCCATCTTCTCCTCAAACCAAAAATAGGTTAAATTATAAATGTCGTTGAATTATTTACCTTCTCATCCTAACTGATGATTCAGGAAACATCGTCAATGATATAAAGGAATTTGAATGATAACGTGGCTTTTCTTGCGCAATTAGTAAGTGTAATAGAAAGAGATTTGGATTCTTTTAAAACTTCTAAGTGCGGAAAGGTCTCTAAATAAGGAAGGAAATTGAAAGGAACAAAATAATTAACAGTGGGGGATTTAAATTAGATGAAGAATTTGGGGTCAAAGGAAGTTCAAATTTCGATTTAGGATGCATAATCTTGCTGAATTTCAGATTTCATGATGTGAGAATGACATTCCTAAGTTGTGTATCAACATCTCACCTAATTATAGTGAGGGACCAGAAAACCATTCGAAATGAAACGAAAAAAATATACTAGTTTGCATGGGTAAATTTAAACAATTATAAAATAACAAGTGTCCTATAAAAATTTATAAATTCTAATATATTGTATAAGAGTCTATTAAGAAAAAATACAAGTATTCATAAGTAAATTTAAAAGTGTACTTACATATTTAAACATAGCAATATATTAAATAGTATAATTGGAGAATTCAATCTAATGGAAAGTTGTTACCTGTACCATCTCCATTTTCAAAGCTTGTCATTTCGATCACTAGTTTTGATCTATCCGATTTCAGTGTGGGTAGAAGCCAACTTTCTTCATTTTCTATTTAAACCCAAAAATTTAAACAGGTCAAAATAAACGTCATGATGGAAAGAGATTTGGATTCCTTAAAATCTTCTATTGTTGAGTTTCAGATGAGATGATTTTTTTTGTAGCGGTTAAGGAGAATTTAACTTATTAAACATAAGTAACTTGACTTAAATTCAATGTTAGGCAATGGAAAGCATTGTTAATGACTTGTTACGTTATACTCTATCTCATACTCTCTCTCGTTCCTAAATATAAACTTTAAATAACTTATTTTCATTTATCAAAAAAACATTTAAAATTATTTAACAGCAATGAATATGTTTTTTGTTTTAAAAACTATGCCCTTAACTGTAAAAAGGGTAAGAAAGAGAAACAATAAACACAATAAATAGAGCCTAGGGGTAAAGCTGAAAAAAAATGCAATAAATGTTTTGACAAAACTAAAATAAAGCTTATATTTTGGGACAAGTCAATTCACAAATTTAAAGCTTATATAACAATAGAAAGCATTGTTAATGACTTGTTATGTTATACTCTCTCGTTCCTAAATATAAACTTTAAATAACTTATTTGCATTTATCAAGAAACCATTTAAAATTATTTAACAGCAATGAATATGTATTTTTTTTAACTATTCCCTTAACAGTAAAAAGGAAGTGAAAGAGAAACAATAAACGCAATAAATACAGTCAAGGGGTAAAGGTAAAGCTGAAAAAAATGCAATGAATGTTTTGACAAAACTAAAATAAAGCTTTTGTCATCCTCTCATAGATTGATAAAGTTTTTCAAATTTACCTTTATTTAAATTCCCATTCTCTATATTTACAAATCATTCTCACATCATCCTTTCATATTTCTCTTTTCACCATAAAAATTAAGTAAGGTTAAAGTTGGAAAAATCATTAATAACCCACTAAGTAGACTTGTATTAGGACCAAAAATTCTTTTCACAGTGTACTTATAATAAGGATGAGAGAAGTATTATAAACTGATAAATCTAGACACTATCAGTGTGTTTGGGAACCCTAAGGGGTGAGCGTTCAGGGCAGTGGCTTCATTAGTAAAAGAAAAGTCAGATTAGTGCCATTTGGGTCAGTGTTTAGGTGAATAGGCTTTGCCCAGAAAAGCTCGGTACCGCGGAAGTCAAATCTGGGACCGTTGCTCATTTATCGTCCTTTCACACCTCGAAAAGAAGGAGCCAAGTTTCTCTGCTTTTTCCAGTTTCCTTCCTTTTGTTTGATCAATCTTCCTTGTGTTAGATCAACAAAGTCGAATTTGGGTTTATGTATGTTGGTTTGTCTCTCCGTCGACCCTTTCTTTGTTCTCTCACCACTACCGGCATCTCCTCTGTCGAACAACCATATCACCATCAGCCCTCCTCTATCATATGTGCTTCATGATCGTAGTCGAACTCGGTGGAAGAATGGTAGGTAGGTAGCAGCAGCTTGCAGTGGTTAGGCTTCGAAGTCGAACTCGGAGAAGAAAACAAGAGTAGTGAAGTAGAGGAAATACTGATCGAAGGAATAGAGGAAGTCTCTAGAAATGGTGATTGAAGAAGGTTTTTTTCTTTTTCTTCCGAAGTTAAATTATTATTTAAGGTGTTGGATGGAACAGAGGAGAAGACTCTGGAAATAAAATGATGTGTATTATTTTTTATTTTTTGGAGGGATTAAGGAAACTATATAAAGTACTTAATCATATCATATATTTTGTATTCTTGAATTATATATTAGTTTATTAGTCAAACTAAAGTTAAAAAAATACTCTTAAGTAATTTAATTAATTTCCTTAATCTCTCCAAAAAAATCAACTTTGTCTTATATTTAGGTTCAGATGGAGTTTTCAATAAGATTCATACTATTTTCAGTCGTTTTACATCTCAACTGAGTTTTCAAATACTAATTGAAACACATTTCCATTTGGAAAAAAAGCCACTTCTGCCACCATCAATCCAAACATAAATCACATTTACAATTTGACTTTTTTCCTATCTTACTTTTGCAAAAGTCGGATAGAAAATAAGTCACTTCTCCAACCACTAACCTAAAGGGGCTCTATAACTTCAAAAATACTCCACAGTTGCAGCCTTGAATTTTTGCATATAAATTGATGAGACAACAGTTCAAAACAGAGGTGTTGATCCATTAAAAATAGAGGTTTTGATCGCAAATACTCCACAATTGCAGCTTAAAAAACATAATATTTGATGATTCAAATGTGTTTTTATTTTAGTTTTGTTCCCTTATATTTCAAAGTAGATGTTTTGATCCATAAAGTTTCATTTCCTTTAAAACTTTGATCCGTAATTTTATATACTTTAAAAAAAGTTGGATCATTTTGCTTCTTAAGGGACCAAAACCTATAGTTTGAAGCTTAAGGGACTAAAACAAAATATGAGAAAATTTAAATGGTTAAAGATTATATTAACCTTTTTGTTAATGTTGCATGCTCATCTACAATATCTAATGTGGAAAGTCTCATGTAAATCAATTTTCACTAATTTTCACATACTAAGAAATGAAAATTTAGTCATTAAATATGTCTTAGGTTGATATTTTTTTAAAAAAATTTACCTTTATTAAAATTCTCATTCTCTACATTTACAAATTATTCTCACATGCATCATCCTCTCATATTTCTCTTTTCACCATGAAAATTAACTAAGGGTATAGTTTGAAAAATCATTAATAACCATATAAGTAGACTTGTATTAGGACAAAAAATTCTTTTCACAGTGGACTTATAATAACGATGAGAGAAGTATTATAAACTGATAAATCCAAACACTATCAGGGTGTTTGGGAACCCCGGTGGGTGAGCGTTCAAAGGCAAAGGGCTTCATCGCAGAAGAAAAGCCAAATTGGTATCGTTTGGGTCGTGTTTAGGTGACTAGGCTTTGCCCGAAAAAGCTCGGTACCACGAAGTCGAATTTAGGACCGTTGCTCCAGCGTTGGCAATTTATCGTCTTCTCACACCTCGAAAAGAAGGAGCCAAGTTTCTCTGCTTTACCTTTCGTTCCTTGTGTTAGATCAACCAAGTCGAATATGGGTTTACGTATGTTTCATTTGTCTCTCTGTCGACCCTTCCCCTGTTCGCTCAACACTGCCGAGGTCTCCTCCGTCGAACAACCATATCACTGTCGGCCCTCCTTTGTCATACACTACTAGAAAATATCAAAATAGCGACAGAATTTGTGAGGGGAAAAAATCTGTCACAATTTGCAACGGAATTTGTGATGGAAATGTAAATTCGTCGTAATTTGAGACGGAAATTTTTTTTTGTCGCAATTTGTGATGGGAAAACAAATTCATTGCAAAACGTTGCGATGGAAAAAAAAAATTCATTGCAATTTGTAACAAAAAAAACAAAGCTGTTGCAAAACGTTGTAACGGGAAAAAAATTCTGTCGCAATTTAGAACGGAAATACAAATCCGTTGCAAAACTTTGCAACGAAAAAAGAATTCCGTTGCAATTTGTGACGAAAAAAGAAATCTGTTGCATCTAGCGCTAGGGGTTGTGTGGATGTATATATAATCTGCATTATCTGAATGTTTTATGCTGTGTAGTCTATTTATTTTGGTTAACTTTCATATCGTTTATACTCGCCTATGGGATTAATTGTTACTCGGGATTCAAATTGAATCCCGACGTTCCCAAGAGATCAAGATATGGACATGGTTAGGTTAGCGACGAGGTTCAAAGGGGAAGGCAAATGAGCACATTATTGACGATTTTTCATTGGATGTTAGATGGAGTTGTATATATTATAGTTTAATTTTATTTAAGCTTATTGATCGAACCATATTTTTATATGATTTTTATAATTAAATTGGGATTCTTAATGCATTTTTTTATTAGTTATTGAGCTTAAAATGTGTTTTTTATGATAAATCGAGATTAAGAGTAAATATATAAAATTAGGGCTAAAAAGGGTAAAATTGTCAAAAAAAAATGTAATTACTCTTAATCATTGATTTTTCTGAGAATATTTGATGTTGGCTTGATTGATTTTTATTGTAGGTATTTGAAGAAATTTGACCAAATTTGGAAATGGAAGTTTGGACTCAAGTTGTGAAAAATTTCAATTTGGTCCCCGCAGCAAAACTGTTTAAACGTTGCAATGAGGTCCCCGCAGCAAATGCGTGCGTTTTGAGTATTGCTTTTCATTCCGATTCAGCAAGAAAGGCTGACCCGAGAGAGAGCTGGGAGGTCCGACATTCAATAGAGGCTGGGAAATTAAGGAGGATCCGACAGATTTAAAACCTAGAATGAAAAAAAGAGCGCCGCACACACACAGACTAAACTTTTGGGCACTGATGTAATGGATAACTATTTTGAGAACTCTGCATATATTCTTGCACATTACCAAGAATGTTTTAATTATCAGTGTACTATTCCTTACCTGTGTTGCTCACTAAAATTCGCTATATTACTCTAATAAATGTCGTAATTACAAGGGGTATGACAATGATTGGTTGCTAACGAAATGTAATAATGGACAAGTATTCGTTACCCACATATCTAATTCATTTAAATGCAAGATAGGGTAAGAATTAGATATCACCGTAATTCCTCTTATCCTTGCAATAGCTTGCTTGGTTATGATGGATTGATGAAGATGTCTCCTTTTTCGACGTTCACTATCAACATCAAGCATAACTTGTTTAGCTTCCTCAAGACTCTAATTATTTCTCCATGTTACATTCTTAAGAAGCTTTTCCTTATCCTACAAAACATATAAATCTTTTTTCTTTCTTGGTATCCAACCTTACTTGGATCCAATCATTGTTAGCTTGTAGGAACAAAGTTCACATGCTCTTATGATTATAATCACTTCTGAACAATTGAGCATAATGAATTAAACACGACTTTATATGTAAAAGAAATACTTTCTTTTCAAATCATCATGTATGCATAAAGAATTAAACTATTGAACATTGCAATCCCTTTATAAATTTATTAAATGGATTTTTAAGGGATGTGAAAAATCAATTTCAAAATAGTTTGCAATGTTTGTTCCTAAGGTTACAAAATATAAAACCTCAATGAATATTTTAGATAATAGCGTAGGAGGTTTTACCATTGTATACCTTTGCCTTAGGTACTTGGAGAATTGACTTTGCTTGCCCACTGCCTCTTCCTATCACATTGATTCTTCATATGTCTTTCCATGGGTGTCTGCAAAGCTCTGTTCAAGGATATAGACTTCAAGAGTCTTCTGTTTGATACTTGAGAGAATCTCCTTTTCTTGTTCTCGTCAAGATAGTTGAACGGTACTCTATGGTAGATTGTTCTTGAGGTGGAACATACTCCTCTTGCTTGTATCCATTGCTTCTTTTGATGATTAGACCTTGTAGTTCTAGCAATGGATACCCTGAGAGTTCTCCTGTTTGATAAAGATGCTATGATCTTCTTCATTGGTGCATAAGAAAGTCTTGGCTTCTTGTTCATCATCTCTATACCCTCATGTCCATTGATTTTCAAATCATCATGTACACATAAAGCAGTACATGGACATTTTGATACCCACTTATACTTGGGTCCTTGTATGTTAGTATTGGATCTAACTTGTCCTTTCGGTTCCCAAACAAATTTATTCCTCACATTAGAATTTCTTCTAATATAGCATGTGTGAGAAATATGGCCAGACTTTCTACAATAATTGCAAATAATAGAATGAAGCTCATTATGAACAATTTTGCAAATATTGTGCTGGTCGTGTAGATGCAATATCAAATTACCCATATTTGTATATTCTTCCTTCCCACATAATTTTTCAGCATGATTGAAAACATTTTTGCTTTTCAAAACAGAATTAGTAAGGCCTCTACACTTAAGATTTTCAATCCACTATCCTCTTGTTTAATAGTCACAAGATAAGCCTCACAATCCCACAAGTTCACCTAGGCACTTGTAAAGCCGAATCTCTCACCGAGATACTCCCCCTTACACACCGTAGGTTACAATCTATTTCCCACTCAAGATCACCAAATCTTGAGTAACTCTCAGATAAAATGATAAGAGGATTACAATGAATCTTCTCTCTCTCTTAGAAGTCAATAAATAAACATTGACGTACAATAAAAATCATTTCACTCACTATGATGAGCTATGAAAGCATTGAGAACAGAGAGCGTATGAGATTAACGTTGGATTCAGAATGTTGGCATTTCGACAGTGCAAGTTCATATCGCAACTCAAGTTCCACACTCGAGTGTCACAAAGTGACACTTCAAGTTTGCCTTTTAAAGAGGCAGTACTCTTGATTCATCAGCGAGTGTTATGCACTGAACTTTTAAGTGGTTTCCTTGAGTGTTTACCTTGATCTTTCCAAAATGAATGCAAGTGTTAGGCAAACCTCTGTAAGTGTTGGATCAACACTCGAGTGTCTTACACAATACTTCCGTAGATGCGAGTGTTGAACCAAAGACTCAAGTGTTCATTTAAGCACTTGAATGTTCAACACAATACTTTCACCAATAAAGCGAGTGTTAGGAAATCTTGCTACAAGTGTCAAGCTAACACTCGAATGTTCATGGTACCACTCAAGTGTGTTCATACCAGAACACTTCATAACTGCTTTTTGATCCAAGTTTTAGTTCAAATAATGGTTGCACACTCGAGTGTCTTAAAACATACACTTTGAGTGACTTGAATCATCAAGTTCTCTTTTCTTTCCCAAGTTTGTTATCATCAAAACTTATAAACCGATAACTAACACTCTCCCCCTTTTTCATGATGACAATACTTATAATTTTTTTGAAAGTATGTTTTACAATCATTTGAGGTCTTCAAGAAAGAATATGAAATGAAATGAAATATTGCATAATATGAAAAGCACTAAATTGCAGAAAAAGATAATGTCATTAATAAACATAAGAAATTTAATACATAACAAGTTAGCTCATAATATAACAAAATGTAATACAATATATATATATATATATATATATATATAATTATATATCAGCCGTCACTGTCACTTTTCTTGCCCTTTGTCATAAGGCAAAAAGGTAGGGAATGTGATATCAAAAGGTGAAGAAGGTGGAGGTGAAAAGGCCTGGAGGGAAATAGGTGGTGGTAAGTAAGGGACAAGAGTTGTAGAGGGATCAAGGAGAGGTGTAGTGGTGGTAATAGAGGAGGAGGTTGAGGAGGAAGTAGGTTTGAGAGTTGGGTCTGGGGCAACAGAAACAAAAGGGGAAGGATGAGTAGTGGTTAAAGGAATCGAGGAAGAGGGAGGTATCTCAGGAACATGGATGGTGGAAGGCTTAACGATGATAGTAGGCTCAGGGGGATGGTAGGCTGCTCAAATGGTGTAGAGGGATAAGGAGGAGGGTCAGGAGTGGAACTAAAAGGACCAGCAGGAAATGGCTCTGAAAGGGAGAATCCCAAAGAGTGAAAGATCTCCTCTACCCTTTGAAATTTCCTAGTATGCTCATCTTGAAGATCAAAGATCCTCTGAAAGTTCGTGTTCATCAGCTCAACCAAAAAAAACATATGTTCCTCAAGATTGGAGGTTAGGTTCTGAATGGAAGCCTTTATAGAGGCAACCAAGAAAGCAAATTCTGCATGTACTATCTTCTTCAATGAAATTTGGAGAGAGGCTCCACAGAAGGAAGGAGCAAGAGTGGAAGCAGTGGGAGAGCCAGCCTGAGATGATTAAGCCTCATCCGCTCGTGGAGATGCCATCTTCTTTTTCTCAGTCTTAGTCTTGAATTGCCCCAAAATCTGTAAAAGAAATCTTCATTCTCTTGAGATTGCTCTGTCCAAACATCAAAGGTTTCACCGGTTTTTTCGTCCTAATGCAAGTACCATATACTATTTTGGAATAGGATATATGAAACCTGTGACACCCGTCCTAAATAGGCCTTTATATATCATAGTTTAAGCGCACATGCATCGAAATAATTTGGACGACTTAATTACGGAATAAAATTTCTCTTAAATTAACTTGGTTGAAAACATGAGGATAAATTTTTCGCGATTCGAATCCATCCCATAGTGGAATGTTAATACATTAATCCGAAATAGACAAATGATAAACAATAAAATACAGTCTATCTACTCATATTCTTCCATAAAGTTCCTTTTGCTGTAACCCTTACAACTACATCTCTCATCTTGATCTCGATCCACTACCTGTCTCTTTAATGCGATCTGAAGTTCAAATGAATGAACTGAAGATAGAATATCACCTAGAGGGGGGTGAATAGGTGATCTCAAAAATTCTTTTTGTACACACACGCGAAGATACGAGGACAAGTAAAACCAGAAACAGAAAGATTAAGTAGAGAAGAGAAAAATACACAAGGCAATTTATACTGGTTCGGTCCAATATCACTGACGTACGTCCAGGTCCGTAACTCCCGGGATTTCACTAACTTTCAAGAATAGTTACACACTCGTAAACAAAGGATGATCCTCTCTACTCCACTCCCTTACAAGTTGTAATTAATACACCCTCACTTAAGGTTCCTCAACCTTAAGTCTCACTATCTATCTGAATGAAATGAATAAGTGTTTAATGACTCCTCACGAGTAGATATAAATGAACACTGAAGAACACACAATATCCGAAGATATGAATAATATAGTTGAAACAGCGAATGAATCTAAACTCAATTTAATTGCACAGCGTTTCGGTAGTTGTCCGAATTCAATGCTCTTCCTATTTATAGATGATGGCATTAATGACCGTTGAGAAGAGCTTAATGTGTCGTTGTGAGAGATGGATATATCCGTTGAGATTACGTTGCTCTGTTTCTTCGTATTTCTCCGACATTTGTCCGTTATTCTCTCTTGACATTCTTTATTCAAAATGTCTGTTGGGATTAGTTGAGAATGTAGTAGGAAAGTAGTAGAGAAGCTTTAATGATGCCAGGAGGTCATCTGCCATAATGGTGAATATGTCTGCATCGCATTAAATGCGTCTGACACATGATGCTTTATTTCAAATTTGCGTTAATCCCCATAAAACTCTTATGAAACTCATTAGCAAACTGGTTAAATGTGATTAGTAACAATAATGAGTGAAGATATAAAATAAGTAAATCATACCCAGAGATTTATCAAGGTTTAGAAATCTAGTTTGGGTGAAAACTCGAGGCACACTGTGTAGGCTAGAGGTAAAAATGATATTTGAAAGTAACGGCCGAATTTACCGGAGCCAATGTTCCTTGGCTAGAGTTCAGGCTTGGCTTGAGTCGCCGTAATTGGCTAGAGCCAACGATGGTAGTTTTTCAAATGTAGAGAGGATATTGGCAAGAGTCAGATAGTTTTGGCTGGAGTTCAGGGCTTGGCTCGAGTCAGCCAGAATTGGCTAGAGCCAAGATTTGTACTCTGTCAAATTTTGCTAAGGACTTGGCTCGAGCCAATCTAACAGATAAAAATGCAGATTAATTTTCACAATGGTAATTGAACTTTGTTGATCAAGTTCCTTTTACAATGGTTAGTTATCATCAAAACAATCATTGGGAGCTAACATGAACCCCCTTTTTTATGATGAAAACCTTTGTAAATTTTTAAACATTTAGAAGTCAAGAAAGGTGTTTTACGCAATTTTACCAAGTGTTGAAAATGAGACAATGTATCACATAATACAAAGTAAACAATATAAACAATATAGATGACATATCATGTAATCATAATAGATAACAAACATGATAGATAACAACATGTAATCATAAGAGATAACAGCATTCCATTGATAGTTAAGTCAGATACATTAGATTGAGAAAGACAAAATTAAGATGAACTATCAGCATAACTTGACATATAAAAGGAAGCAACATAACAAAAAGTAAACAGAGAGTTTTGTCTAGTATGCTTCACAAAAGGTTCACAGAAAGTTTGTCTCTTCTTCACAAAAAGTTTTGTCTCTTGACTCTCTTGACTTCTTCTATCTCTCCCCCCTTAGGCATCAGTCAAAAAGGAAGATTCAGAGGTGGAAGCTGGATGCGAGATGAGAAAGGATGAGTGGATGAGGGGAAAGGTAGAGGAGATAAAGAAAATGAGAGAGACAATTGAGAAACAATAGGCTCAGGTTTATTGATTGGAGAATCAAGATCACTGTTATCAAAGAGGTCAGCAATAGAAGTACCAGAATAGGTGATCTTGATGGGTGAAGCTTTTGGAGAGGGAAAAATGGTAGTGGCAGGAGTTGGAAGAATGACAGTAGCAGGGGTGGTAATGGCAGTGGAGATGACAGGAGTGGAGAGAATGGGAGTTTGGTGGTGAAAGGGCGAGAGGATAGGTGATGAAGGAGAGGATGGCTTTGGGGAAACGTGAGAAATGTCATGACCAGGAGCAACCAATGAAGATTGTTGTTGCTGAAATGCTTGAAGTTTCTCAACCTTATGAATCAAGGTCCACAAGGTGTTATGGACATTGGTGAGACTGGCACCATGATCGCCAATATGACCACTTAAGTTACCCACTTCTTCTCTGATGTCAACTAGGTCATCTTGAACCTGAGCAATATCTTCCACTAGTACCAAAGACTCGTGTAGAAGTGCAGTGGTATGACGCTGTGTCATGCAGCCTTTGTAATCAGGGTTCGACCCTGCCCGGGACCATTTGGTCCCCAATTCTAAAAAAAAAAATATCTTCCACTAGTTGAGCAATCTGTGTTTCAAGCTTTACACAGAGAGAATTCTGAGCAGCAACAGAAATAAGGAAAGGATCCAAACTATCTCGCTATAGCTTTCTCAACAATATATTTGAAGTGTGCTCCCCGAGAGAATGGTGCGCAGTACGAGGAGTGATCTTGATCGGGCATGGATCGAGCTCTAGATTTGGTAGCTTTTGAGCCGGATGGAGCAAAGGTTTCTAGATTCTCCAGATCCCTCTTGAAAAGAAACCTTCATAAGATTCAAATGATGTTGGCCAAACCTCTCAGGTGTCTTAGTTTGCTCAAGGGATTCAAGGTACCATACCTTTTCATGGAAAAGAATGACAGAAATCAGGCTAGGAAAGGGAATGGTAGAGTTCTTCCTAGAGTGAAGATTTTACTTCTTCATTTCATGAAAAATCCAGTGACCCAAATTGTGGGGGACCTTAGCCACAAAAGAGGTGAACATTGTGTAATCTCTTTGGGTAAAGTGAGTAAAATTCTTCCCTTTCTGGAAAAAATTTCTTGAATAGACATACCACAAAGCTCTGTAAGTTGGAGGCATAACTACAGGAGAAAACTTAAATGGCTCTGGGAAAGGTATACTCGGCTGAAGTATTTGGTAAATCTGCTCATTGTTATAGCAGATTGAAGGAACATGTGGAGGATTGGTAATTTGAAGCAGAGAGTTGAGATAATCGACGGTTAAAACTACCCTCTTGCCTCTTACATAAGTGATGAGTTTTTCTTCAGTGACTTGATTGTTTTTGTCTAACAAATGATGAGCAAATCATATTGAAATAAAATAGTCTTACCGGAAGCGGGACTATATGAGGCACGTATGGAGAGAAATAGCTCATAATCTTTGAGCCAGGGATAGAGGTCCAAATGACACTCTTCCTTCGCCTTAGGCAGGTCAACATACACTATAGGGCAAAAATCCCTAAGCGCAAAATCTTCTCGATATTTCTTTCTTTCTTCAGGTGAAAATAGAAGCGAACCACAAGGAAAGTCTAATGGAGGATTAGAGACAGGGGCATGATAAATAGCGTGAATAGCAGGAATTTCCAGTACCTTGGCCCTGGATGGCTCGTTAATTTGAGACCCAGAACCAGAAGTAATCACTTTGGATGGAGATTTTTCTTTGAGCGTCGAGGAAATGAGTTTCTTTTTGGATTGCTTGGGGGGCTCTGTTACTGGTTCCTTGTCTTTCCGAATGGCTGCCTCCGAGTCCATTTGAATTTTGACAGGAGTTGCAAAGGGTTCCTCGATTATTAGCTTCTTTGGATGCTTGGACGGAGGTTCGTCAAAGGCAACTTTCGGACGAAACCTTTGAGGAGGGACTTTTGCTCGTTGAGGATGCTTCAGTTGAGGTGGAGACAAAGTGATTCGTTCTCTCAGGTCGGGCCTGGCGTAACCTTTGATCTTGGCTGAAAATTTTTGGGAGATTTTGGGAGCCATTGTAGCAAACACGAAGGTTAGGGTTTTGGAGAGATTTCAGAGAAGAGTGAGAAGTCGGGAGAGAAGAGAAGCACGTAAATGGAAATGAAAGGACACATCGTTTATAAAGCAAAATACAAAGATGTGCTCGAGGTTTTGATATAGTGGCTCGAGGCTAAATTAAAAAAGTAACCTGGAGTGTAAAGCTGATGCTCGTAGGCTCGAGCCACTCGTTGGCTCGAGTTTTGCCTTAACCTCGAGGTTGATCAGGATGGCTCGAGTGTGTTCATCATATTTGTTCTTCGCAGAACTGCATTGGCTCGAGGTATGGCCTACAGGCTCGAGCTAGAAATCTTTCTTAAAAAGACTTATCTTTCTGTCTTGCCAAGGGCTCGAGGCTGATTCGTCTAGCTCGAGGGAAGAGCCAAATTTCACGTTGAAGCAAGTATATGGCTTGGAGTTGGCTCGAGTTTCATTGGGACAGGCTTGAGCCAAAACATACTCTGTTTACCTCTGTTTCTTCTTACCTTAACAGAGTCCTACAAAAACACAATCTAGAGACTCCGATGCTTAAGTTAGTCCTTAGTAATCATCAAGAACATAATTAAAATCATTAGGCTAACATTACTTACAATTCATTGGGATTTACCATTCCCAATTCTCTTCTAATGAAGTTGAATTGTTCCTTGGCCAAGGGCTTTGTGAAACTATCAGCAAGTTGTAAGTGTGTGGGAATGAACATTACTTTGACATCTCTCCTTTGCACATGATCTCTGATAAAGTGATGCCTCACATCAATGTGCTTGGTCCTTGTGTGTTGGATAGGATTCTTTGCCAGGCTTATTGTGCTTGTGTTGTCACATAGGATTGGGATTTCTTTCAAGTAGACTCCCAAGTCAGATAATTGTTGCTTTAGCCACAAGACTTGTGCATAGCAACTTGAAGCGGCAACATATTCAGCTTCGGTGGATGAGACTGCTACGGTGGTTTGCTTTTTACTGAACCATGATACAAGCAAGCCTCCGAAGAACTCACACTGTCCACTTGTACTTTTCCTATCAGTCTTATATCCAGCGTGGTCAGAATCAGAATATGCAACTAGATGCTCTTGTTGACCTTTTGGAAACCAGAGACCCAATTCCTTAGTATATGAGAGATAACGAAAAATTCTCTTAACATGTTCTGCGTGTGATTCTTTAGGAGCAAATTGAAATCGCGCGCACATTCCCACACTGAACTGAATATCAGGTCTACTTGCAGTCAAGTAGAGTAATGATCCGATCATGCCTCTATATTTAGTGATATTGAAGTCTTTTCCCTTTTCTTCATCCGCATCCAATGAGGCTGTTGAACTCATTGGAGTATCTGCACCATTACAATGCTTCAGTCCAAACTTTTTGAGCAAGTCACAGAGATACTTTGTTTGTGAGATGAATATTCCATCCTTCCGTTGTTTGATTTGCAAGCCAAGAAAATAATTAAGTTCTCCCATCATTGACATCTCGAATTCTCCCGGCATCTTCTTGGAAAATTCTTCACAAAGAGAATCCTTAGTAGCACCAAATATTATATCATCTACATATATTTGTACAACTAGTATTTCATTAAGCTTATTTGTTTTGATAAACAATGTCGTATCTGCTTTTCCTCTAACAAAGCCTTGATTTAAAAGGAATTTACTCAATCATTCATACCAAGCTCTAGGAGCTTGTTTAAGACCATACAAGGCTTTCTTAAGACGATAGACATGATCTGGATGATGTTTATTTTCAAAGCCAGGAGGCTGTTCAACATATACTTCCTCCTGAATAAAACCATTTAGAAAAGCACTCTTTACATCCATTTGATAAACTTTGAATCCTTTGATACACGCAAAGGCTAAGAGTACACGTATTGCTTCCAATCTGGCCACTGGAGCAAACTTTTCCTCATAATCGATTCCTTCTTCTTGATTATAGCTTTTGGCAACCAATCTAGCCTTGTTACGGACTATAATTGCAGATTCATCACGTTTGTTTTTAAATACCCATTTAGTGCCAATGACCAGATGGTCTTTAGGCCTAGGTACCAAATCCCAAACTTGATTCCTATCAAACTGATGTAGCTCCTCTTGCATTGCTATCACCCAATCATTGTCTGAGAGGGCTTCGTCAATCTTAGAGGGCTCGATGTGAGAAATAAATGCAGAAAAAGTTACTTCACTTAAAGTGCTTTTTCTGGTCCTCACTCCCTGATTAATGTCACCTATTACTTGGTCCAAGGGATGATTCCTAATGAATTTCCAAGCTCTAGGTTGAGATTGATCAGGATTTTCTAAATTGTTTTGAGGATCAGCTTCAAAAACATCCTCTGGATTTTCAATAGAAGCAGGAGTGGTTTTTGAAAAGAATTGGTTTTTGTAAACATTTTCCTCATCATCAGGATCATCTATCTTAGATTCAAAGAATACAACATGTATTGATTCTTCAACTACACGAGTACGCTTATTAAAAACTCTATATGCTCTACTTCTATTTGAGTAACCAAGGAATATACCTTCATCGGATTTGGGATCAAATTTTCCCAAATTGTCCTTACCATTGTTGTGAACAAAGCACTTACAGCCGAAGATATGAAGGTGAGCCAAGTTTGGTTTCCTTCCTTTATAGAGCTCATATGGAGTTTTGTTATGTTTCTTCCGAAGATAGGCTCGATTTGATATATAGCTGGCCGTGCTCATAGCATCTGCCCAGAAGACTTGTGATGTCTGATTTTCATTTAACATAGCACGAGCCATCTCAGTTAGTACACGATTCTTCCTTTCAACTACACCATTCTGTTGTGGTGTCCTTGGAGCCGAGAAGTTGTGATTGATTCCATGAGCATCGCAAAATTCTCTGAACTCACCTCCATGATCTCGTTCGAATGGCAGTAATGCAAATACCTTTCTCATTTTGCACCTTATTGGCAAACACAACAAACAGATCAAATGTTTCATCCTTAGATGATAGAAAAATAGTCCAAGTGAAACGCGAGAAATCATCAACAATGACTAGAGTGTACAAATTGCCACCAAGGCTCTTTACTCTTGCAGGCCCAACTAAATCCATATGAAGTAGTTAAAGAGGTCGATTGGTCTAGATTTCGTGCTTGTTTTTAAAAGACGGCTTAGTTTGTTTACCCTTTTGACAAGAATCACAGATCATGTCATTTTTAAATCGTAATTTAGGTAAACCAACAACCAAATCTTTTCTTATCAGCTTGTCTAGTTGAAACATGTTCACATGAGCCAAACGCTTATGCCACAGCCAACTTTCATCCAAGTTGCTAACAAAGCATTTTTCAGAACTAACTTTAGGTAAATTTAAGGTATAGCAATTACCTTCTCTAGGAGCCTTAAATAATACCTTAAGTTTACCTTTATCAATTGGGAGATCATCCTTGTTGACAATGAGGCATTCTTCCGAATCAAAGATGATCCAAGCTTGTTCTTATCAAGCACTTTGACTCACGCTTAGGAGGTTATGACAGACCTTCAACAAGACATACGTCTTTGATTAGAGGCCCACTCTTGTCACCAATTTTGCCAATCCCAGTGATTTTACCAGATTGATCCCCTCCAAAGGTAACCTTGCCACCATCATTTGATCTCATTGCAACAAACTTGTCTGCATCCCCAGTCAAGTGCCTTGAGCATCCACTGTCAATATACCACTTGTTGATTCTTGATGCTCTCAAGCACATCTGCAGATCAAAGGAAATTAAGCCTTAGGTACCCATTTTTTCTTGGGTCCTTTGGGGTTAGTTTGGGCCTTAGGAGCATAAGTTCCTTTAGGCACCCACTTATAGTTTCCAACTCGGTCTATCTCTTCTATCTTTCTTGTGGAAACATGATGAAGTATTATGCCCTTTTCGACATAAAGAGTTACAATGGGCAAAAGGATTTGAGGAATGGAAAGTTTTTTGAAAATAGTTTAAGTAAGACTTTCCTCCTCTTTTCTTTTTCCCTTTCTTTTTGTCGAAATGGGATTGTAACCAATGCCCGATCGATCGTTTGTAAATTTTTGTGTTTTCAAAATAACATTGAGCATTTCACTTCCTTTCGTGAATTTCTCAAGTATTTTTGTAAGAGACAAATTTCTTTTCTCCAAATCCAAGTAATCATCACAGATTAGCTTTCCACAAGAAATATTTTCAACTTGTAGTTTAAGAGTCATGTTTTCCCTTTTCAGGTTTATACATTCCTCAACTACACTTTCAAATTCAGCATGTATTTCATTATACTCATCAAATAATTCATCGTAAGTAGGTTGTGATTCATATACCTCTTTGTCATTATCCGGTTGTTCTTCCTCTGCTACTAAACAAACATTAGCAACTTGTTTTTCTTCTTCACTCTCTTCTTCTGATGAGCTATCACCCCATATGGCTGATACATAGGCCTTTTTCTTGAATTGGTTGAACCTTTTCTTCTTCTCTTTACCATGATCTTTCAACTGAGGACATTCTGACTTGTAGTGTCCTGGCTTCTCGCATTCGTAAAAAATGACTTGATCTTTATCTTTGAATTCTCGTCTGTTACTAGAACCACCTTTCTGGAACCTATTCCTGAAGCCTTGATCTTTTCTGTAGAACTTCTTGAATCTTCTCAAGAACAAGCCCATCTCATCATCATCTTCGTCTTCGTCTTTGTCTTTGTCTTCCTTTTCTTTCACAACATTAAGTGCAATACCTTTGCCCCGAGAAGGGTTGACTTCATCTAGGTCCTTCTTGAATTTCAGTTTGCTTTCATATTCAGATAAGCTTCTGAATAAAGCAGCAACTGAAGCCATTGATTCTCCACGAGTCTCCTCTATTGCTGTGACTTTTGCTTCCCAATCTTTTGTCAGAACATTGAGAATTTTTCTGACTTAAGGACGTTGATCATATGTTTTTCCCAAGGCCGCCAGTTGATTGATAAGATGAGTGTAGCGAAGTTGAAATTCAGCAATAGTTTCTCCGGTCTTCATTCGAAGAAGATCATACTCAGTAGTCAGAGTACTGATACGATTTTCCTTAATCCCGGTAGTTCCTTCATATGCTACCTCCAGAGTCTTCCACATCTCTTTTGTAGTCGACAAATTACATATTCGAAAATACTCTTTCTGACTGAGAGCACTTTGTAACATCAGAATAGCTTTACTGTTAAGAGTAATGTTTCTCTTGTCATTTTCATCAAATTCGTCTTCTATCTTGGGAATGGTGATGCCATCTTCAACCTTCGTGGGAATGGAATCTCCAGTTTCTATTACTCGTCAGAGACCATATTCGGTAGCTAACACAAATACTCTAAATTTTGCTTTCCAGAATGAATAGTGTTCTCCATTGAATCCTGGAGAACGATTAATAGAGGCACCATCAGGTAATATTCCTTCCATGATCTATCTCGGGATGTTAAGCCCAACTGAGAAACCACGCTCTGATACCAAATAAAGATAGAATATCACCTAGAGGGGGGGTGAATAGGTGATCTCAAAAATTCTTTTTGTACACACACGCGAAGATACGAGGACAAGTAAAACCGAAAAGAAAGATTAAGTAGAGAAGAAAAAAATACACAAGGCAATTTATACCGGTTCACCCAATATCATCGACCTACGTCTAGTCCCCTTAACTCCGGGATTTCACTAACTTTCAAGAATAGTTACACACTCTGTAAACAAAGGATGATCCTCTCAGACTCCACTCCCCCTTACAAGTTGTAATTAATACACCCTCACTTAAGGTTCCTCAACCTTAAGTCTCACTATCTATCTGAATGAAATGAATAAGTGTTTAATGACTCCTTACGAGTAGATATAAATGAACACTGAAGAACACACAATATCCGAAGATATCAATAATACGGTTGAAACAAAGCGAATGAATCTAAACTCAATTTAATTGCACAGGTTTCGGTAGTTGTCCGAATTCAATGCTCTTCCTATTTATAGATGATGTCATTAATGACCGTTGAGAAGAGCTTAATGTGCCGTTGTGAGAGATGGATATATCCGTTGAGATTACGTTGCTCTGTTTCTTCATTTTTCTCCGACATTTGTCTGTTATTCTCTCCTGACATTCTTTATTCAAAATGTTCGTTGGGATTAGTTGAGAATGTAGGAGGAAAGTAGTAGAGAAGCTTTAATGATGCCAGGAGGTCATCTGCCAGAATGGTGAATATGTCTGCATCGCATTAAATGCGTCTGACACATGATGCTTTATTTCAAATTTGCGTTAATCCCCATAAAACTCTTCTAAAACTCATTAGCAAACTGGTTAAATGTGATTAGTAACAATAATGAGTGAAGATATAAAATAAGTAAATCATACCCAGAGATTTATCAAGGTTTAGAAATATGATTTTTTCAAACTGATAAATTTGGCTAGAGTCAAGATTTTTGGCTAGAGTCATAAGATATTGGCTCAAGTTTAGGTCAACACTCCAGGCATATCATAAAGGCTGGAGTCAAAATAGATCAGTTATGTAACGTGCTAGGCTTGAGTCAAAAATATTCTGGCTAGAGTCTGGGTTGAAACTTAAGTCACGGTATGTAGTCTAGAGTCAAATTACTCTATGGAAGCACCCTGGCTTGAGTCATATTTCTCAGGCTCTAGTTTGGGTGAAAACTCGAGGCACACTGTGTAGGCTAGAGGTAAAAATGATATTTGAAAGTAACGGTCAGAAACTTGGCTGGAGCCAATGTTCCTTGGCTAGAGTTCAGGGCTTGGCTTGAGTCAGCCAGAATTTGCTAGAGCCAACGATTGTAGTTTTTTAAATGTAGAGAGGATATTGGCTAGAGTCAGATAGTTTTGGCTGGAGTTCAGGGCTTGGCTCGAGTCAGCCAGAATTGGCTAGAGCCAAGATTTGTACTCCGTGAAATTTAGCTATGGACTTGGCTCGATACCGAGGTTGGCCGGAGCCAACTGGCGTATAAAAATGAAGATTAATTTTCACAATGGTAAATGAACTTTGTTGATCAAGTTCCTTTTACAATGGTTAGTTATCATCAAAACAATCATTGGGAGCTAAGATATAGGAATTGATAGTATGTAATTGACAGTACGACACATGTATAAGCATATAATAATTCACAGTAAACAAGTCGCATTGTAACCGCAGTTAACGGCCAAGGACCACAGCCCTGTTTTAGGACACGCAACCCTATGAGACACGCAGCCTCAATCCATTGCTAGGATACACACATGCAAAATTATCTAGCAACCATGATCAGTCATACATGTAATTCATATATACAAGCTAAAAAGAAAACAGTTACCCACTCTTATATGCAAGTATGAAATATATATCACAGTATAACACATGTATAAGCATAGCATAATTCACAGTGAAATAAGTCACACCGTAACCGTAGTGAAATAACTGCAGCCCTTTAGGACACGCAGCCTCAATCCATAGCTAGGATACACACATGCAAAATTATCTAGCAACCATGATCAGTCATACATGAAATACATACATACAAACAAACAAGATAATAGTTACCCACCTCAAACTTGAATCCTTAACTTTGTCCGGAGTTTTTGGGATCGGTAGAGGTGTCAAAGTAGGCCTATAGACGTTTACCATTGTCATTAGTCACTTCTTACGTCGCAAAGTAACTATGCGAATTATTTTTAGAGGATTAAAAATGGTTATTAATCCCTAAAAACCACCACCACCACCACCACCACTCTTGGTTGTCCTTATATACCACGTAGCTCTAACTTGAAATATCTAAAAGTTTCCAACTTTAAGATACTAGCTTAGTCATGCTTTAAGACTTTGAGTCCCTTTTTCCTCATTTTAGTATCCTAATACATGCTTTAAGACTTTGAGTCCCTTTTACTACATTTAAGAATTCCAAAACAACAACTATAATCAGTTGTTAATCTTCAACAATTAATTGGTTTCTAAGGAAGCATCAATCATAAGCGATCCTGAGAAGCCCAAAGATGGTGACATTCACAATCACCAAACTCGTGGAACTCCTCCATCACATATTTTTCCTGTCACACGCATCTATGAGTGAGACCTAACCTGTCTCCATCACTAATCATCGCTTAAACAGAGAAACATTAACTATAATGGTCCCAAGGCATCCTCATGTACATGGTTAGCAAGGGAAAAGAGGAATATCTCAAAGGCAGCTGAACCATCTAAAACAAACTCTATATACAAGGTACAATATGCCGAAACCAACATGGTAAAGTCATGGCTCATAAATTCTTTGACCCCTAAGATAGCTCAAATTTTTCTTCTCTTCCGTACAGCTAAAGGAATTTGGGAGGCAGGCTGGAGTGGAAGCGTTATTCTACCCAAGGAAATACCACAGCCAATTTGTAGATAAAGGGGTCTATCCGGAGCTACGTCAATATTACTAGATACTTCAACAGCAACTATACATATATTATACAGTCAGAGTGTTTTTCCTATTATTTCCTGTACAATGAACTCTTCTTATATGTGTGTGTTTCATGTTGTGCAGCGATGTATATGCTTATATCAGCAAAAAAAAAAATCCTATCTCTTTCTCATGCAGCAGACTTATGTGTATATAATATATATATATATTATATACACATAAGTATTGATGATAACTAACCAATGATTGTTTTGATGATAACTAACCATTGTAAAAGGAACTTGATCAACAAAGTTCATTTACCATTGTGAAAATTAATCTGCATTTTTATCTGTCAGATTGGCTCCAGCCAACCTCAACTGGCTCGAGCCAAGTCCTTAGCTAAATTTGACAGAGTACAAATCTTTGCTCTAGCCAATTTCCGTCGACTCGAGCCAAGCCCTGAACTCCAGCCAAAACTATCTGACTCTAGCCAATATCCTCTCTACATTTGAAAAACTACAATCGTTGGCTCTAGCCAATTCTGGCTGACTCAAGCCAAGCCCTGAACTCTAGCCAAGGAACATTGGCTCCAGCCAAGTTTCTGACCGTTACTTTCAAATATCATTTTTACCTCTAGTCTACACAGTGTGCCTCGAGTTTTCACCCAAACTAGAGCCTGAGAAATATGACTCAAGCCAGGGTGCTTCTATAGAGTAATTTGACTCTAGCCTACATACCGTGACTTAAGTTTCAACCCAGACTCTAGCCAGAATATTTTTGACTCAAGCCTAGCACGTTACATATCTGATCTATTTTGACTCCAGCCTTTATGATATGCCTGGAGTGTTGACCTAAACTTGAGCCAATATCTTATGACTCTAGCCAAAAATCTTGACTCTAGCCAAATTTATCAGTTTGAAAAAATCATATTTCTAAACCTTGATAAATCTCTAGGTATGATTTACTTATTTTATATCTTCACTCATTATTGTTACTAATCACATTTAACCAGTTTGCTAATGAGTTTCAGAAGAGTTTTATGGGGATTAACGCAAATTTGAAATAAAGCATCATGTGTCAGACACATTTAATGCGATGCGTACATATTCACCATTCCGCATTTAGATGACCTCCTGGCATCATTAAAGCTTCTCTACTACTTTCCTCCTAAATTCTCAACTAATCCCAACAAACATTTTGAATAAAGAATGTCAAGAGAGAATAACAGACAAATGTCGGAGAAATACGAAGAAACAGAGCAACGTAATCTCAACGGATATATCCATCTCTTAGATTAAGCTCTTCTCAACCGTCATTAATGCCATCATCTATAAATAGGAAGAGCATTGAATTCGGACAAC
The DNA here is from genome assembly GCA_019022615.1 of Acacia melanoxylon. Classification (NCBI taxonomy): domain Eukaryota; kingdom Viridiplantae; phylum Streptophyta; class Magnoliopsida; order Fabales; family Fabaceae; genus Acacia; species Acacia melanoxylon. The sequence continues at coordinate 404,858 of JAFJYJ010000050.1, forward strand.
TACCGAAACGCTGTGCAATTAAATTGAGTTTAGATTCATTCGTTGTTTCAACTGTATTATTCATATCTTCGGATATTGTGTGTTCTTCAAAGTTGTTCATTTATATCTACTCGTGAGGAGTCATTAAACACTTATTCATTTCATTCAGATAGATAGTGAGACTTAAGGTTGAGGAACCTTAAGTGAGGGTGTATTAATTACAACTTGTAAGGGGGAGTGGAGTCTGAGAGGATCATCCTTCGTTTACAGAGTGTGTAACTGTTCTTGAAAGTTAGTGAAATCCCAGAGTTCGGGACTCGGACGAGGTCGTTGATATTGGACCGAACCAAGATAAATTGCCTTGTGTATTTTTCTCTTGTCTACTTAATCTTTCTCGTTTCGGTTTTACTTGTCCTCGTATCTTCGCGTGTGTGTACAAAAAGAATTTTTGAGATCACCTATTCACCCCCTCTAGGTGATATTCTATCTTCGCCCATTCATTTGAACTTCGATCGCATTAAAGAGACAGTAGTGGATCGAGATCAAGATGAGAGATGTAGTTGTAAGTGGTTACAAAGAAAAAGAACTTTATGGAAGAATATGAGTAGATAGACTGTATTTTATTGTTTATCATTTGTCTATTTTGGATTAATGTATTAACATCCCACTATGGGATGGATTCAAATCGCGAAAAATTTATCCTCATGTTTTCAACCAAGTTATTTTAAGAGAAATTTTATTCCGTAATTAAGTCGTCCAAATTATTTCGATGCCTGTGCGCTTAAACTATGATATATAAAGGCCTATTTAGGACGGGTGTCACAGGTTTCATATATCATATTCCAAAATAGTATCTGGTACTTCAATTAGGACGAAAAAACTAGTGAAACCTCTTATGTTTGGACAGAGCAATCTCAAGAGAATGAAGATCTCTTTTACATAGTTTTAGGGCAATCCAAGACTAAGACTGAGAAAAAGAAGATGGCATCTCCACGAGCGGATGAGGCTTAATTATCTCAGGCTGGCTCTCCCACTGCTTCCACTCTTGCTCCTTCCTTCTGTGGAGCCTCTCTCCGAATTTCATTGAAGAAGATAGTACATGCAGAATTTGCTTTCTTGGTTGCCTCTATAAAGGCTTCCATTCAGAACCTAACCTCCAATCTCGAGGAACATATGTTTTTTTTGGTTGAGCTGATGAACACGAACTTTCAGAGGATCTTTGATCTTCAAGATGAGCATACTAGGAAATTTCGAGGGTGAGGAGATCTTTCACTCTTTGGGATTCTCCCTTTCAGAGCCATTTCCTGCTGGTCCTTTTAGTTCCACTCCTGACCCTCCTCCTTATCCCTCTACACCATTTGAGCAGCCTACCATCCCCCTGAGCCTACTATCATCGTTAAGCCTTCCACCATCCCTGTTCCTGAGATACCTCCCTCTTCCTCGATTCCTTTAACCACTACTCATCCTTCCCCTTTTGTTTCTGTTGCCCCAGACCCAACTCTTAAACCTACTTCCTCCTCAACCTCCTCCTCTATTACCACCACTACACCTCTCCTTGATCCCTCTACAACTCTTGTCCCTTACTTACCACCACCTATTTCCCTCCAGGCCTTTGCACCTCCACCTCCTTTCACCTTTTGATATCACATTCCCTACCTTTTTTCCTTATGACAAAGGGCAAGAAAAGTGACAAGTTTTACGGCGATATATAATTATATATATATATATTGTATTACATTTTGTTATATTATGAGCTAACTTGTTATGTATTAAATTTCTTATGTTTATTAATGACATTATCTTTTTCTGCAATTTAGTGCTTTTCATATTATGCAATATTTCATTTCATTTCATATTCTTTCTTGATGACCTCAAATGATTGTAAAACATACTTTCAAAAAAATTATAAGTATTGTCATCATGAAAAAGGGGGAGAGTGTTAGTTATCGGTTTATAAGTTTTGATGATAACAAACTTGGGAAAGAAAAGAGAACTTGATTATTCAAGTCACTCAAGTGTATGTTTTAAGACACTCGAGTGTGCAACCATTATTTGAACTAAAACTTGGATCAAAAAGCAGTTATGAAGTGTTCTGGTATGAACACACTTGAGTGGTACCATAAACATTCGAGTGTTAGCTTGACACTTGTAGCAAGATTTCCTAACACTCGCTTTATTGGTGAAAGTATTGTGTTGAACATTCAAGTGCTTAAATGAACACTTGAGTGCTGGTTCAACACTCGCATCTACCCTGGAAGTATTGTGTAAGACACTTGAGTGTTGATCCAACACTTACAGAGGTTTGCCTAACACTTGCATTCATTTTGGAAAGATCAAGGTAAACAGTCAAGGAAACCATTTAAAAGTTCAGTGCATAACACTCGCTGATGAATCAAGAGTACTGCCTCTTTAAAAGGCAAACTTGAAGTGTCACTTTGTGACACTCGAGTGTGGAACTTGAGTTGAGATATGAACTTGCACTGTCGAAATGCCAACATTCTGAATCCAACGTTAATCTCATACGCTCTCTGTTCTCAATGCTTGCATAGCTCATCATAGTGAGTGAAATGATTTTTATTGTACTTCAATGTTTATTTATTGACTTCTAAGAGAGAGAAGATTCATTGTAATCCTCTTATCATTTTATCTGAGAGTTACTCAAGATTGGGTGATCTTGAGTGGGAAACAGATTGTAACCTTACGGTGTGTAAGGGGGAGTATCTCGGTGAGAGATTCGGCTTTACAAGTGCCTAGGTGAACTTGTGGGATTGTAGAGGCTTATCTTGTGACTGAATTAAACAAGAGGATAGTGGATTGAAAATCTTAAGTGTAGAGGCCTTACTAATTCTATTTTGAAAAGTAAAAATGTTTTCAATCATGCTGAAAAATTATGTGGGAAGGAAGAATATACAAATATGGGTAATTTGATATTGCATCTACACGACCAGCACAATATTTGCAAAATTGTTCATAATGAGCTTCATTCTATTATTTGCAATTATTGTAGAAAGTCTGACCATATTTCTCACACATGCTATATTAGAAGAAATTCTAATATGAGGAATAAATTTGTTTGGGTTCCGAAAGGACAAGTTAGATCCAATGCTAACATACAAGGACCCAAATATAAGTGGGTACCAAAATGTCCATGTACTGCTTTATGTGTACATGATGATTTAAAAATCAATGGACATAAGGGTATAGAGATGATGAACAAGAATCCAAGACTTTCTTATGCACCAATGAAGAAGATCATAGCATCTATATCAAACAGGAGAACTCTCGGGGTACCCTTTGCTAGAACTACAAGGTCTAATCATCAAAAGAAGCAATGAATACAAGCAAGAGGAGTATGTTCAACCTCAAGAACAATCTACCATAGAGTACCGTTCAACTATCTTGAAAAGAACAAGAAAAGGAGATTCTCTCAAGTATCAAACAAAAGACTCTTGAAGTCTATATCCTTTGGTAGAGCTTTGCAGACACTCATGGAAAGACATATGAAGAATTAATGTGATAGGAAGAGGTAGTGGGTAAGCAAAGTCAATTCTCCAAGTACCTAAGGCAAATGTATACAATGGTGAAACCTCCTATGCTATTATCTAAAATATTCATTGAGGTTTTATATTTTGTAACCTCAGGAACAAACATTGCAAACTATTTTGAAATTGATTTTTCACATCCCTTAAAAATCCATTTAATAAATTTATAAAGGGATTGCAATGTTCAATAGTTTAATTCTTTATGCATACATGATGATTTGAAAAGAAAGTATTTCTTTTACATATAAAGTCGTGTTTAATTCATTATGCTCAATTGTTTAGAAGTGATTATAATCATAAGAGCATGTGGACTTTGTTCCTACAAGCTAACAATGATTGGATCCAAGTAAGGTTGGATACCAAGAAAGAAAAAGATTTATATGTTTTGTAGGATAAGGAAAAGCTTCTTAAGAATGCAACATGGAGAAATAATTAGAGTCTTGAGGAAGCTAAACAAGTTATGCTTGATGTTGATAGTGAACGTCGAAAAAGGAGACATCTTCATCAATCCATCATAACCAAGCAAGCTATTGCAAGGATAAGAGGAATTACGGTGATATCTAATTCTTACCATGTCTTGCATTTAAATGAATTACATATGTGGGTAATGAATACTTGTCCTTTATTACATTCCGTTAGCAACCAATCATTGTCATACCCCTTGTAATTACAACATTTATTAGAGTAATATAGCGAATTTTAGTGAGCAACACAGGTAAGGAATAGTACACTGATAATTAAAACATTCTTGGTAATGTGCAGGAACATATACAGAATTCTCAAAATAGTTATCCATTACATCAGTGCCCAAAAGTTTAGTCTAAAATAAGCTTAAATAAAATTAAACTATAATATCTACAACTCCATCTAACATCCAAGCAAAGAATCGTCAATAACTGTGTCACGCTTCCCCTTTGAACCTCGTCTGCTAACCTAACCATGTCCAGATCTTGAACTCTTGGGAACGTCTGGGATTCAATTTGAATCCCAGAGTAACAATTAATCTCATAGGCAGAGTATAAACAATATATGGAAGTTAACCAAAATAAATAAACCACACAGCATAAAACATTCAGACAATGCAGATTATATATACATCCACACAACCCCTAGCACTAGGTGCAACGGATTTGTTTTTTCGTCACAAATTGCAATGGAATTCTTTTTCTGTTGCAAAGTTTTGCAACGGATTTGTATTTCCGTTCTAAATTGCGACATAATTTTTTTCCTGTTACAACGTTTTGCAAAAGCTTTTTTTTTTGTTACAAATTGAAATGATTTTTTTTCCATCGCAACGTTTTGCAATGAATTTTTTTCCCGTCACAAATTACAACAATTTTTTTCCGTCTCAAATTGTGATGGATTTACATTTCCATCACAAATTCTGTTGCAAATTGTGATAGATTTTTTCCCCTCACAAATTCTGTTGCTATTTTAGTATTTTCTAGTAGTGTATGATAGAGGAGGGCCGATGGTGATATGGTTGTTCGACGGAGGAGACCTCGACAGTGGTGAGCAAACAGAGGAAAGGTCAACGGAGAGACAAATGAAACATACGTAAACCCATATTCGACTTGGTTGATCTAACACAAGGAACGAAAGGTAAAGCGAGAGAAACTTGGCTCCTTCTTTTCGAGGGTGTGAGAAGACGAAAATGGCCAACGCTGGAGCAACGGTCCTAAATTCGACTTCCGTGGTACCGAGCTTTTATGGGCAAAGCCTAGTCACCTAAACACTAACCCAAACGATACCAATTTGGCTTTTCTTCTACTGATGAAGCCACTGCACTGAACGCTCACCCACCGGGGTTCCCAAACACCCTGATAGTGTTTGGATTTATCAGTTTATAATACTTCTCTCATTGTTATTATAAGTCCACTGTGAAAAGAATTTTTTGTCCTAATACAAGTCTACTTATATGGTTATTAATGATTTTTCCAACTATACCCTTAGTTAATTTTCATGGTGAAAAGAGAAATATGAGAGGATGATGTGAGAATAATTTGTAAATGTAGAGAATGAGAATTTTAATAAAGGTAAATTTTAAAAAAATTATCAATCTAAGACATATTTAATGACTAAATTTTCATTTCTTAGTATGTGAAAATTAGTGAAAATTGATTTACATGAGACTTTCCACATTGGATATTGTAGATGAGCATGCAACATTAACAAAAAGGAAAAAAGGGTTAATATAATCTTTAACCATTTAAATTTTCTCATATTTTGTTTTAGTCCCTTAAGCTTCAAACCATAGGTTTTAGTCCCTTAAGAAGCAAAATGATCCAACTTTTTTTAAAGTATATAAAATTACGGATCAAAGTTTTAAAGGAAATGAAACTTTATGGATCAAAACATCTACTTTGAAATATAAGGGAACAAAACAAAAATAAAAACACATTTGAATCATCAAATATTATGTTTTTTAAGCTGCAATTGTGGAGTATTTGCGATCAAAACCTCTATTTTTAATGGATCAAAACCTCTGTTTTGAACTGTTGTCTCATCAATTTATATGCAAAAAATCAAGGCTGCAACTGTGGAGTATTTTCGAAGTTATAGAGCCCCTTTAGGTTAGTGGTTGGAGAAGTAACTTATTTTCTATCTGACTTTTGCAAAAGTAAGATAGGAAAAAAAAATCAAATTGTAAATGCGATTTGTATTTAGATTGATGGTAGCAGAAGTGACTTTTTTCCAAATGGAAACGTGTTTCGATTAGTATTTGAAAACTCAGTTGAGATGTAAAATGACTGAAAATAGTATGAATCTTATTGAAAACTCCATCCGAACCTAAATATAAGACAAATTTGATTTTTTTGGAAAGATTAAGGAAATTAATTAAATTACTTAAGAGTATTTTTTTCTTTAGTTTGACTAATAAACTAATATATAATCAAGAATACAAAATATATGATATGATTAAGTACTTTATATAGTTTCCTTAATCCCTCCAAAAAAAATAAAAAAAAATAATACACATCATTTTTTTTGGTAAAAGTCTTACACTCTGTTCCATCCAAAAAATAATATTTTAACTTCAGAAGGAAAAAAAAAAAACCCCTTCTTCAATCACCATTTCTAGAGACTTCCTATGTTCCTTCGATCAGTATTTCCTCTTCTTCACTACTCTTGTTTTCTTCTCCGAGTTCGACTTCGATGCCTAACCACTGCAAGCTGCTGCTACCTACCTACCATTCTTCCACCGAGTTCGACTACGATCATGAAGCACATATGATAGAGGAGGGCTGATGGTGATATGGTTGTTCGACGGAGGAGATGCCGGTAGTGGTGAGCGAACAAAGAAAGGGTCGACAGAGAGACAAACCAAACATACATAAACCCAAATTCGACTTTGTTGATCTAACACAAGGAAGGTTGATCTAACAAAAGGTAGGAAACTGGAAAAAGCAGAGAAACTTGGCTCCTTCTTTTCGAGGTGTGAAAGGACGATAAATGAGCAACGGTCCCAGATTTGACTTCCGCGGTACCGAGCTTTTCTGGGCAAAGCCTAGTCACCTAAACACTGACTCAAACGACACTAATCTGGCTTTTCTTTTACTAATGAAGCCACTACCCTGAACGCTCACCCCTTAGGGTTCCCAAACACACTGATAGTGTCTAGATTTATCAGTTTATAATACTTCTCTCATCCTTATTATAAGTCCACTGTGAAAAGAATTTTTGGTCCTAATACAAGTCTACTTAGTTGGTTATTAATGATTTTTCCAACTTTAACCTTACTTAATTTTTATGGTGAAAAGAGAAATATGAGAGGATGATGTGAGAATGATTTGTAAATATAGAGAATGGGAATTTAAATAAAGGTAAATTTGAAAAACTTTATCAATCTAGGACATATTTAATGACTAAATTTTCATTTCTTAGTATGTGAAAATTAGTGAAAACGGATTTACACGAGAATTTCCACATTGGATATTGTAGATGAGCATGCAACGTTAACAAAAAGGGGGGAAAAAAGGGCTAATATAATCTTTAACCATTTAAATTTATTAATATTTTGTTTTAGTCCCTTAAGCTTCAAACAAAAAGTTTTGGTCCTTCAAGAAGCAAAATGGTCTAGCTTTTTTAAAAGTATATATAATTAAGGACCAAGGTTTTTAAGGAAATGAAATTTTATGGATCAAAACCTCTGTTTTGAAATATAAGGGAACAAAACTAAAATAAAAACAAATTCAAATCATTAAATATTATTTTTTAGAAAAAAAGCCAAAAAAAAAAAAAGCATGACATTCGGTCCATGTAGGAGAAACCTATAAATATCGTTCACCATCTTTTTTTTATCTTCTCCTACTTTGGTCTACTAGATTGCAAATTGCCAGGAAGTGAATGGACTTCAGCGTGAAAACGAGAGCGGCGCCGGCGGGGAAGGGACGACCAGTGCGCCTAGGTGTATCATTTCAGACATTGCAAGGTCAATCCTTCTTCCAACGCGCCAAAGATGCTGGCAAGTGGCAAAGGTTCTTAATCCTTCAGCAGTGTTGAAGATTCAAAGATTGCCTTTTGGATCAGTTTGATCCAAAACAAAATTTAAATGAAACATGCTAGTAAACGTCCATAAATAAAGCATTCTCCCTCCGGTCAAATTATATTCACTCAAACTAAGGAATATTAGTTAAGTAATTGGGTGAAGGTGATTTACACACGGTGAGCTTTTTTTCGGTGAGCGCCAGCCACGACGCTTTTTTCTGGAGCAAAAGTACATACGTAGTTACGTTTTGGGAGGAAAAATACCACAGGCCGTTAGTTGACCAGACGTTGACCGTCAACTTGGATGGAGTGAACAGTAACTCGGGTGAAATTACCCTTTTGCCCTTAGTTTTAATTTTTTTAAAAAAACTAAAATACCCCCGGTGGGCCCCACCACCGGCCACCCCACCGTTGGTCGTCGGCCGTCGCCGGTGATGGCGGCCAATCGCCGGTGGTCACCAGCGGCCGCTGGCGGTGGGAGGCCGGTCGCCGGTGGTGGGGCCCACCGGCCGGGGGGTATTTTAGTTTTTTAAAAAAAAAAAAAAAACTAAGGGTAAAAGGGTAATTTCACTAGAGTTACTGTTCACTCTATCCAAGTTGACGGTCAACGTCTGGTCAACTAACGGCTCGTGGTATTTTTGCTCCCAAAACGTAATCACGTGTGTACTTTTGCTCCAGAAAAAAACTCGTAGTGCTAAGCGCTCCCTGGGGAAAAGCTCATGTGTACAATTGCTCCTTCACCCTAAGTAATTTAATGTGTTTCAAGTAGATACTTCTCTGATTCAAAATATGAGAGCTAAACTTATGAAGTGGTGTGGTTTTATATATAAGATTCATTTTGTTCTTGTCTCATCATTTAATCTTTTTTCTAATTTTACTCTTAATTAATTATATGCATCTCTCATATATTGTTTCCACTCCTTCTCTTTCATCTTTTTTTTCTACTCATTCTCTCTCCCACTCTTCCTCTGCATAAATAGGGATTTCTTAGAAAAGTAAGTAATATTTATTGTCTTTAACCAATTTTAACTAACTTTTTGAATTGAAAATTTTAGTTTTTGGTTCTTATATTTTGAATAGGAGTTTGTAAAATTTACCTATTATTCTCTTATTAAAGAATGTGATTTTCAAATATTAATATTTAATATGTGTCACCTATTTCTCTCTCTCCAGCAAGGGGTAAAATGTGGGAAACAATAATTAATTATCATGTTAGCTTCTTATATTTTGGACCAAAATTTTCTTCTAAAGAACTTCTTATATTATGGACCCGAGGAATATTATTGTGTTTGACTGGCAATCAAAATTAAAAATGAAGAATTTCCAAACTGTTATAAAACAATTAAAGGAAAAATGATGAGAGAGAGGAAGAATGTGTAGAGAATCCTAAAGCCAAAAGAAAAAAAAAAAAAAATTTCTCGTTTACTATCTAGGGTACAAAATACATAACTTATACCTTCTATTTATAGACACAACTTTCCAATCACAATTAAACGAATTTTATGATTATAGGAGATAATAGAGGGATACTAGGAAATAATAAGACATGAACATCAATATAAATATTATATTCATAACACAAAATAACCTTTTTATTTTGAAAATTTTAAAAGTAAAAAAGCACGCGTTGAAAATGAGTTTTCAAATATATATTCTGAAAGACAAAAATATTAAAATTTGTTCTGAAAACAAAGTCGAAAAATGTTTTTTTTTTTAATGTTGTGTTACCTTTTATTCTAAAAAAACTAGAAAAGAACATTAAATATATTTTCAATAATAATATTATGCTCATAAATTAAATTATTTCACCAAATATATTTTTCAAAATAATAATTTAAATAGATTTTTTTTAAAAAAAAAAATTGTTTCTAAAACTTGTTCAAAAAAGTATTTTAAAACTGATGTCATAATCCAGATTAAACCAGTAATAATTAAAATAATGTTTAAATAAGAAAACAATAGTCCATATATAGAATATTTATATATAAAAAGTCATATATGATTTAACAAAACAAAGTTACTAAAGTGTAAATATGATGGAATACCATTTTGTTTTTTTAAAAAATTGAAAACGATGTCATTTTATGCACAATAAAAAGAGAAAATCTAAAATCTAACTTGACTATGCAATTTGGGGAGAAAAAATGGCATGGATCAAACATTCCAAGCTTTATGGGGAAAAAAATGGCAACTGTTGACATATATACCGATGCATAATTTTGTCTTTTCACAGAATTAACCCCTAAAAAGTAAGGACTCTGAAGAAAAAATATATACCCTTATCAAAAAGGGCGGGGGGATTGGAATATTGGTTTTTCTCTGCCTTCCTTAGCTTTATAGGCTTAATTACTGAAAAGACACAATGTATACCACTCTAGTCTTATTTATAAATTCACGTTCATATAAAGTGAAAGTGGATTTATAAATAAGACCAAAGTGGTAGGTGAGCACTTACATTTTCAAATATATATATTTATTAGGAGTGCGATTGATTCTAGCCACAAAGCTTAAAATTTTTTGATCAATCCAAATTGCATGGCCACTCAATATAGAAAGTACTACTATATTATATATAGAGACAAGATCAAGTAGCTCAGAAAACTCTCACACTGAAGAGTCTAAAATTGATCACAATGCTTAATTTCATAGCTTTAAAATTGGTGCCATTTGTTCAATAGAAAAATAGGAGAGGAATCTTTACTCAGAGCAATATATTCCAAAAAAATACATAACTTCACAAAAGCAATTCAATATGTCCTAAACTAGTTTAGAGATTGTTCATGTATAACTCTCATAAGTACAACAACACTTGTTTATTCACAGAGCTTGTTTCATGTATGACTCTTATCAGTATACCTAAACTAGTTTATTCATCACATCTCTATTAATCTTTTTTAAGTAACTTCCGGAGATATGGATTCTTCCAAAAAAAAAAATGTCTTGGCTTCGGGATCCATATCTCTAGAAATAATTTAAAAAAAGATCAATAAAGTAGAAACTTTTTTTGACAAAGTAATGGGCTGACAACTTCCTATAACAGGAAACGAACATTCAATTAGAGCAATAATGTGAGAATGAGAATTTTAATACAGGTAAATTTGAAAAAAAATTCAATCGAAGACATATTTAATGATTTAATTGTCATTTCTTAGTATGTGAAAATTAGTGAAAAATTTTGACAAAAAAGAAGTTAGTGAAAATGGATTTACATGAGACTTTCCACATTGGATATTGTAGATGAGCATGCAACGTTCACAAAAAGGGAAAAAAAATAAGGGTTAATATTAACCATTTAAATTTGCTCATATTTTGTTTTAGTCCATTAAGCTTCAAACCATAGGTTTTGGTTCCTTAAGAAGCCAAATGGTTTAGTTTAGTTTTTTTTTTTTAAAGTATATATAATTAAGGATCAAAAAGGTTTTATTTTGAAATGAAATATGGAAAAAACTATTTTGAAAATAAAAACAAAAAAAAATAAATTCAAATAATCAAATATTGTTTTTTGTTTTTTGTTTTTTTAAAAAAGAGCATGTGAGTATGTGACATTCGGTCCATGTAGGAGAAACCTATAAATATCGTCCACCATCTTTTTTTTATCTTCTCCAACTTTGGTCAACTAGATTGCAAATTGCCACGAAGTGAATGGACTTCAGCGTGACACACGAGAGCGGCGCCGGCGGGGATGGGACGACCAGTGGGCCTAAGTATATCATTTCACACATTGCAAGGTCGATACTTTTTGTGGTGAAATTATCATTTTTCCCTTACTTTTAAATAAATAAATAAATAAAAATTTTTAACTCCAGCATAATTTAACTTCAACTATCTCACACTATTCTTATTAGATATGAGCATATATGAAAAAAAATTATTAAATGCTCATTGCAACTTTAAAAACATATGGTAAAAGGGACAAAACATGTTTTCTAGAAAACATCTTATAAAATAATTTGGAGGGAGTATTGTTTTATAATTTCGCCCTTGTTAATTGCTGATAAACATTGGATATCACTAAAAGGTGAGAGAGATTAGACAAATTTAAATAGGAGTAAAATTCTTTTAAAAAAATCTATTCAAAACGGATTTAATGGGTTATGTGCGATTGGATATATCATAAATGCAGGCTGTAACTACAGAAATACAATTATAGCATCAAAACTTGAATATAAATAGATGAGAGATCGTTAATGGCTTCCTTCACCCGACATTTTTTCTCCTTTTGGTCCCACCAGCTACCAGTCTCCTTCAGCTTCTAGCATAACAGAAAAATTGATCTGAAGTAAGACACAGACGCAGAAGCAGAGACAAAAGGCAAACTTGAGCCTTCATTACTCCTTTGGCTAATGGAATCGCAGAGTCAAATCAACGGTGAGTGTTCTGTCACATTGTGTTCAATTGAAATTTTCTCCTTCCGTTGAGAGTGTTCTGCTTGTTTCATTTCAAATGGTTTTCTTAGGGTATCGTGTTAATGATTGATGCACAACTTAGGAACGTCATTAATAATTATACCTCATTATGATATTTGAAACTCAACAAGAATATGCATCTAGACTAGAAGATTTTTAAGGAATTATGACGTTTATATTGTAACCTGTTCTAATTAAGTGGGTTTAAAGGAGAAGATGAAGAGATTTGTCTTCAACGCGAACTGAAAGCGGATAGATCAGAATCAGCGCTCGAAACGGCAGGCTTTGAAACTGACAGGGGTCCAGCTAACAATTTTCCTTGCAATAACTAAAATAAACAACCCCATCTCTATATAAGCTTTAAATTTACCCCTAGACTCTATTTATTACGTTTATTGTTTCTCTTTCACTTCCTTTTTACTGTTAAGGGCATAGTTAAAAAAAAATACATATTCATTGCTGTTAAATAATTTTAAATGTTTTCTTGATAAACGCAAATAAGTTATTTAGATTTTATATTTAGGAATGAGGGAGTATAACATAACAAGTCATTAACAATGCTTTCCATTGCCATATAAGCTTTAAATTTGTGAATTGACTTGTCCCAAAATATAAACTTTATTTTAGTTTTGTAAAAAATTCATTGCATTTTTTCAGCTTTACCCCTAGACTGTATTTATTGCGTTATTGTTTTCTTTCACTTCCTTTTAAAAATAATAATAAATATTAATTGCTGTTAAATAATTTTAAATGGTTTCTTGATAAATGCAAATAAGTTATTTAAAGTTTATATTTAGGAACGAGAGAGTATAACATAACAAGTCATTAACAATGCTTTCTATTGTTATATAAGTTTTAAATTTGTGAATTGACTTGTCCTAAAATATAAGCTTTATTTTAGTTTTGTCAAAACATTTATTGCATTTTTTTTTTCAGCTTTACCCCTGGGCACTATTTATTGTGTTTATTGTTTCTCTTTCATATCCTTTTTACAGTTAAGGGCATAGTTTAAAAAAATACATATTCATTGCTGTTAAATAATATTAAATGTTTTTTGATAAACGAAAATAAGTTATTTAAAGTTTATATTTAAGAGAATATGAGATAGAGTATAACATAACAAGTCATTAACAATGCTTTCCATTGCCTAACATTGAATTTAAGTCAAGTTACTTATGTTTAATAAGTTAAATTCTCCTTAACCGCTAAAAAAAATTTATCTCATCTGAAACTCAACAATAGAAGATTTTAAGGAATCCAAATCTCTTTCCATCATGACGTTTATTTTGACCTGTTTAAATTTTTGGGTTTAAATAGAAAATGAAGAAAGTTGGCTTCTACCCACACTGACATCGGATAGATTAGAACTAGTGATGGAAATGACAAGCTTTGAAAATGGAGATGGTACAGGTAACAACTTTCCATTAGATTGAATTCTCCAATTATACTATTTAATATATTGCTATGTTTAAATATGTAAGTACACTTTTAAATTTACTTATGAATACTTATATATTTTCTTAATAGACTCTTATACAATATATTAGAATTTATAAATTTTTATAGGACACTTGTTATTTTATAATTGTTTAAATTTACCCATGCAAACTAGTATATTTTTTTCGTTTCATTTCGAATGGTTTTCTGGTCCCTCGCTATAATTAGGTGAGACGTTGATACACAACTTAGGAATGTCATTCTCACATCATGAAATCTGAAATTCAGCAAGATTATGCATCCTAAATCGAAATTTGAACTTCCTTTGACCCCAAATTCTTCATCTAATTTAAATCCCCCACTGTTAATTATTTTGTTCCTTTCAATTTCCTTCCTTATTTAGAGACCTTTCCGCACTTAGAAGTTTTAAAAGAATCCAAATCTCTTTCTGTTACACTTACTAATTGCGCAAGAAAAGCCACATTATCATTCAAATTCCTCTATATCATTGACGATGTTTCCTGAATCATCAGTTAGGATGAGAAGGTAAATAATTCAACGACATTTATAATTTAACCTATTTTTTGGTTTGAGGAGAAGATGGAGTAATTTGGCTTCTACCCGAACTGGAACGGGATAGATCAGAACCTGTGCTTGAAATGAGAGATTATACAACAATCCAAAGTTGTACAGGTATGCACATTTCCTTGCTCTACTAGAATCAACAACGTTGCAAGCTTACAATAACAAATCATTAACAATGCTTTACATTTGTGAGACATTGAAATACATGAATTCCATTTAGTCCTACAAGATGGATGATTACTTTTTCATTGTATATGATTGGGATTTAACCACTAATTCAAGCAAACGTGGCAGGTTTTGTTCGATGGCATGTCTTCTTCTCACGGCCAAGTGAACCATCTAAATCTATCCAATGTATGCCTGATTTCATTATTCTGCTCTTATATGAGTATCTATTATTGTGCTCTGTCATTATACAAGATAGAATCCATAACTCTTTCTTTTTAATGGGGATTTAAACATAGATCCAGCAGATACACGCTTGAAGAATGTCTTCTCACTGCTTAGTGGATCATCTACAGTTAATGTATTCCAGCAGTTCCTTGAAGACGACGAGCATAAATCAAGATTTCAAGGTGTACCACACTTCAATCATAAGTTAATGGAGCATCAACATGGACCCAACAAGAATTTTGAGTTGCTAAAAGTAATGAATATGGAAGTCCTCCAAGGTCCACTCGTTACCAACGCACTGATTTCTAGTGATATGGAACAGCAACAACGTAAATCAGAACTAAATGGTGTAAATGGACCCAACAAAGATTACAATTTGCTCAAGGACGGATACAGTTCAATGAAGGCCAATATTGTATCTAATAATGCCATTTTTAAGAAACGTTCCCCATCTGGAAATACATTCAAGCAAACATGGCAGGTTTTGTTCGATGGCATGTCTTTTTCTCACGGCCAAGTGAGCAATCTAAATCTATCCAATGTATGCCTGATTTCATTATTCTGCTCTTATATGAGTGTTCAATATTGCGCTCTGTCATTATACAAAATAGAATCCATAACTCTTTCTTTTTAATGGGGATTTAATTTAAACATAGATCCAGCAGATAAACATTTGAAGAATGTCTTCTCACTGCTCAGTGGACCATCTACAGTTAATGTATTCCAACAGTTCCCTGAAGACGAACAGAAAGAAAAAAAGGTAAAAGCAACTACGGCCTCTGATGACATGAGAATGCGAGAGCATAAATCAGGATTTAAAGGTGTACCAGAAGATGGACCCAACAGGGATTTTGGGTTACTAAAAGGTGGAGCCAACAAGGATTTTGAATCTGATAACCCCATTTTTAAGCAACGTACCCCATCTGGCAATACAGTCCTACATTTAGCAGCTTACTATGGAAAAGATGCAATGGTAAAGAGGGTAGATCAACAAGCTCCCAAACTTTTCATCGCTGTTAACGACAACTATGATACTGCCCTACATGTTGCTGCAAAAAAAGGACACGGCGCTACCATTAAGTTACTCTTGAATGAGTTTTTTCTTTTTGTAAGACGTGAAACAAATGGTCATGGTCATCAATCCATTTTGGAACTGATGCTCATGGTATCACTCACTTTGTTCCGAAATAAACAAGGGAACACCTTCCTTCATGAGGCCTTTAAGACCAGTAGCCACAATGGCGCTGCGATTTTTGCAGCTTTTAAAGCTCCTTTCATTGTTGGCGATTCAATTAACTTCGATGAGGCTCGCTATAAGAAGGTTGTTCATGATTTAGCAACATTTGAAGTCAACGTGGAACGGAAATCATCGTTGTACTTGACCATTGAGGCAAACTGTGAACAAGTTGTTAATCAACTGATGGATTCCTTCACCGATAGTGACTTGAAGCCTAAAGGAAAATCACCCATTCTTGCAGCACTCATCAACAACAATTTAGGTAACTCATCTGAGAGACCAGCACAATATAGAAGAGGGAAGGAGGCAAAACTGAGTGAAATTTGTGCTATATCTATTCATTAAACAAGAGAATTTATATAGAAAAATAATGAGAGCTATTCTAATATATACTAAATCAATCTAAATGTGATAGGTTAACCTAATAAAATATAGGATATTACAATCAATTGAAATTCATAAACCAAATATAATCATATCAAATTTTGTCAAAGTAACACCATTTATAATTATCAAGAAAAAATGAGACACTGTTATTTCCTACTTAATAAAGGAAATGGGGCAAAACATGTACATAAACACAATGTTATCTCTTTCTCTCTTTCTCTCTCTCACGCACATATTCATTTACACAATGTATTTTCTTACTTTGAACATGCACAAAATTACGATTAATATGGTCTTGTTTATAATAGGTATGCTTGAAACCATATTGTGGAAGAAACAAGGTTGGGAACACTTGAGAGACGAACAAGGATGGCTTCCACTTCATCATGCAGTGCTTTTAGGGTACCTTCAAGGTGTTCGCTGTTTAGCAAGGGAATGTCGTTCCTGCACTATGGAAAGGGACAATGGTTCCTTACCGATTCATTTGGCATGTAAAGAAGGTCATGTCGAAATAGTTCAAGTGTTACTAAAATATTTCCTAGATCCCGCTGATATGGTAAATGACCGTGGCCAGAATTTACTCCACATTGCATGCACATATAGAAATTATGAACTAGTTAGGTATCTACTCGAAGATCCTAAGCTTGAGATGATGATAAATCAAAAGGACATCGATGGGAATACTCCCTTGCATTTAGCTACCATTTCCTTGCATCCCAAAATTGTGCATGCCTTGACTTGGGACAAAAGAGTCGATCTTTCTGTACTTAACCATGACAACCTAACAGCTCTAGACATTGCAGAAGTACGTCAAGGAAGAAGTGTTTCTCTTTCACAGGTAAGTATCCATGCATAATTGATAGTCTCAAATTTAATATTTTTGTGTGTCAAAATTATGATAATTCTTGAAGTCTCAATATTTATTTTTGCAGCGACTTACCTGGAATGCATTGGTGTCTGCTGGAACACCTCGAAGCTCTGTGAGATTTCATCCTAAAAAAGTTGAAACTGACAGCACTTCCTCTGGAACACCTCGAAGCTCTGTGAGATTTCATCCTGAAAAAGTTGAAATTGACAGCACTTCCTCTGGAACACCTCAAAGCTCTGAGAGATTTCATCCTAAAAAAGTTGAACTGACACTACCTCTGATGTTGATAAACAGACTCATACCACTGAACAATATAAAGATAAAATTGACACTTTGATAGTGATTTCAACCCTTATAATAACAACATCATTTGCTGCTGGGTTTACCTTCCCAGGTGATGCAGAACAAGGCATTCCTATCTTGCTAAATCGCTCTATGTTCCATTTATTCATTCTCTCCCTCACAATTTCGCTGTTTGGTGCTATAAGCTCCACCATCATTCTCATGTGGGCTCGACTAGGGGATCTCCATCTAGCCGTTTTTGCTCTTTCTTGTGCAATGCCTCTTCTAGGTTTGTCCTTGACCTCGCTCTCTCTAGCATTTTTGGCAGGCATGTACCTTATAGTTTGCAAACTCAGCTGGTTGGCCACTACCTTTTTGGTGATTGGTGTGGTTTTGATCCTCGTGGTTGAGTTCTTGTACTTGCTCCTTTGGTTGCCTTCCACGTCATCCTTGCCATTCTTTCGATATATTTCCTATTATCCCTTTCTTTTCTTTGCAAACATAGCTGAAGGGAAAATGGATGCCAACAAAATGGGTGCTAAAGCAATCGTTCGCGCTCGCTAACTTAATTATGTGTGTCTATGAATGCGATGAAGAATCATATCACTTGTTTCTGTCTATCTTTGCTTTTTATGTGTTTGCTGTGCAAAAATGAAGAATGTATTATTGTTAGAATGTTATCTACTCAAGTATCTTTTGAGCTACCTTTGGATACTCTGAAATTTGTATGATACTTTTCTTTAAGCTAACATGTCTGTTTTTTAAATTTATCAATTGTATTCAATTCCAAGAATTTTTAATTTGAGATATGTGCAAAAAATGGTTATTTAATATATAGAGGGGACATGCATTTTGGATTCTAGTACTTATTTTGAAAGAGTTAACGTGAGTTTTTGTCTAAAGTGCAACTATAACCATATATTTTTCAAAATTACAAAAATATGTATAAGCTTTTTAAATGAGAGTGAAATGATCAGCACAGTTAATTTGACCATTAATGGACTGAAAACACTGATATCAAAGCTGACATGGACATGATAATTTCCTAGCTGGCGCTGAATTGAAAATATTGTTTTTTTTAAAAAATAAAAATACCTAACCTACTTTAACAGCAGCTCGCACGATCCATGCTCGTCTCTCCACCCTCACGCTGCACCCATCACCTCTCCTCCTCCTCTCCATCCCCTTTGTCGGCCACCATATCACTGTCGTATTCCTATTGCACTTCGTCTCCTTCCTTTCTCCATCCCCTCCGCCTATGAAGTTGCGTTCTACCAACCGTAACCCATCGAACTGTTGTCCATAGATCTGTTATAAATTGGCTAGACTGTGGGGACGTAGCGATGGGGACTTTGTGGCCGTCGATCTCGATCTGACCGAAGCTCAACATAATCCTCATCTTTTGCCATCTTAAAGCCTGATCCTTTTTTCCTCCACTAGATTTCTCTTTTTTAATTTTCATTTTATCGTTCATTTCTCTTTTAATCTCCAAGAAAATTATTACTAGCTGATGCCAAGTTTTGTGAATCATGAGAAGGGGTTCAGTGTCGGGCACCTTTTTTTCAGTTTTGTGATATGGAAACAGAACAGACCTGTTAATTAGATGAATATTTTTAATTGATAGATTGTTTTTTTTTTTCTTTATGGATTGTTGATGAATTTCTAGAGCAGAGATGAATCAAGAGTGGAAGAGTTATTATTATTATTATTATTTGAGTTAGATCAGTTGAAGATACTGCTGGAGATTGACTTGTGGCCTTTTGCTAGTGAATCTGGTCGAATGACTAGCAATGGAACGCTTCCCGCCTGAAAAATTTCCAGTTCAATTCATCTGATAGAACCTATCCTATCACAAAACCAATTTTTTTTTTTTTTTTTTTCTGTATTTTGCAGTTGTTTTGGTTTTCAGAGTCATGGTTTTATCAGTTTATTGAGTAATGAAATTTTCTTTGTAAAAAAAAAAAAAAAAAAAAAAAACAAACAAACAAAGAGTACACATGGATGATTACATTTGCCTATTGGAAAATTATAATGGTGACATCAACTTTTAAATAAGCTTTTCCAGTCAACTAATTAACAGGGATTAACGGTGCTTTATATTTTTGCTCTCATCTAGAAATCTTATAGGTACTTTTGCACTTTTGAAAAATATGTAGTGTTAGATGCACTTTTAATAAAAGTTTATAGGTTTTTTTGCACCTTAACCCTTTAAAAAAATATTTATATATATCTAGCTTTAGAGACCATATAATTACAAACAACCTTTTTGTGTGGATATTTAACCTTATTAAATTGAATATAATCGATGAGTTTAAACTTAAAATAGTCTTGAATACCACAACCCATGAGCAATTTTTGTTGTTGATATAATTACACCTTAATTAAAAAAATGGGGAAATAACAAAAAAATACAATTTGAACTTCAAAGTCCTGTTGATAATAATAGTGATGGGATTAGGAAAAACAAAAGTATAGCAATTGACAACTCGATTTATTGTAAAATTATTTATTTGAAATTTAAGTGATTTTTTTTAAAAAAAAAAAAAAAAAAAATCTTGAGCCCAAATATTTTTTATCTAGCGTAGGGGTGCAAAATTTGTCGAACATAGAGGGTAAAACTGTAAAATTTACATACTCTTACTTGTAGTTCTTCCCAAGGCAGATGAACCAAAACCCAGCACATAACACAATTTCATGTACAGTAATATAGTAATATGGGCTGACATCGAACAAAAAACTATTGCCTTGAAGCTTCACATACACTAATAGGGTTGATATAAGTGGTAAGTGGCTTGTATCCTTTAAACAAAGTCTCAAATTTAAGTCTTGTGAATGTAGAAAAGTCTCATTGGGAGACTGTCCCACCATAGCCAGGTGCGCGACGCAGGTCGAATCCAAATTAGTCAAGGGTAAAACTCTAAATATCATATGGGGAAAAAAAAAACCTGCACGTACGAAAAATTAAAGGCATACAGAGGTAGTTTTAGTTTTTAATTATAACAAAAAGATCTAATCCCTACTTCCCCTTGTACAAAATATTGAGATTTGTTTTTGAAAAAAAATATATTCTGTCATAATATAAGACATTGGAGAGTTATTAATTGCCCATCTTAGTCCAATTTTTATATATATATATATATAAAACATCATTTCTAAAATTAGAGGAAGACCTATGTTATATACACTACAAAAAAAACTTCGCATTAGCTACGAAATTACCCACGGAAAAATTCCGTGGGAAATTACCCACGGAATTCCGTGGATAATTTCCGTGGCAAAAAAATATGTAGACGGAAATTTTCCGGGACTAATGGAAATTACCCACGGAATTCCGTGGGTAATTTCCCACGGAATTTTTTCCGTAGGTAATTCCGTGGCTAATACGAAGTTTTTTTTGTAGTGTTACACTCCCCCACCCCCCAATTTGAGATATTTTTTTAAATTAATAAATATTTGAATGATTGACCACCTTAAATTAAATGTACATCCTTAACACATAAAGACTGTACTTTGTAATTAGATAGGGGATGAATGATTGAATGATTGTTTAGTGCCTTATATTGAAAAAGATGTATTTGATAGCATTGATAATAAGACAATTATGATGAAATTTCAAAAAATAAGGCCTAGAATGATGACATTGTAATTATTTTTACTGTAATATACTTTTGTTATTAAAATATATGTACTTGAACTTATTGAGTACTCACCCTTCATTGTAATTTATGTAACTACATTTCTAACAAGCACTTAGCCTTGCTTTTCTAAATGACAGGTTTGTAAAATAATTGTCTCTCTTATTATATCATTAGTGTTCACTTGATTTCATGAATATTTTTTTGATATTCTTTTCTTTTCTTGTTTTTATTCTTTTGTTTTTTTAATGCATTTAAAATTTTCTTTAAAAAATTTTGGGGGGTCCCCTGCCAATGGTGGCCTCCTTGATAATTTTCAGGTCCACCCTTGCTTATGTTAATGTATGTAATATCCCAAATTTTGAGATTTGGAATTAAAAATATTGTATGGGAACTATGGTGAAAATATAGTCTAAAATAATTATAAAAGTAATTATTTAAATTTAAGGACCTATTTTTTTGAGAAATTCAAAGAAAATAGTTAAAGGTTGGTTTATAGCACAATTTTTTTATTGAGAAATCACTTTAAGGATTAAAAAAGTTAGATAAGGAAGAAAATCCTTGTAAAACATCAAGGATTCAATTCTAACATTTGTTTGGTAATTAAACAATAATAAAGAGATAAGGGAGTAATTAATTATTAATTTTTTTTAAAAAAAAACACACAACACGCCAGATATATTGAACCAGAACCATTGAATCCAACCTGACTCATATTTCTCCAATCCCTTCGGCCCAAACCCACCCAAACCAAACAAAACCTAATCCTTTCTATTAACCTCAACCATAAACACTCATTCGGCCAATCACGTGGTAATGCAGAAACTTGGTTAGCAAAATCAAATCGCCACTCCATACAATCTGCAACACGCCACAGGCAACAAAAGAAATAACAGCGCTGTAAACACGGGAAGTAGACAGCACCAGCGACTGATCACGCAAGGTCAAACCGGCAACGCCCATACTAATCCAGATTATCTCGAGCCTCACAATGCTGAAAAACCTCTCGGACCGTTTGTTTCCATCTCAGACCGGACCCTTTCATAAGTTATATATTCAATGCTCTTTAGTTGCTTCACCATTTGCGTTGCCTTAAGAAATCGAGAAGGAGAGAAAGTGAGTGAGAGAGGAGGAAGGAAAGAGAGAGAGAATCATCTTTTCCCTTGCTCTATTTTGAACCAGCAAAAGCAGAGGCAGTGGTGATCATCTAGGATCAATTTACAAGCTTGAAACTTAAAGGTAACCATTTGGCATCTTCCTTTTAATTACCGTCATAAGTTTCTGAGTATTAAGTCTTTGGGAAAGTAGCTATGGTTTCATTTGTGAGTTCCCTGCGTTGAGGAGTGAGAGCAGAGGGAGTTTTGCATAAAACTTGCTGTTAATTGAATGGAAATATATTAATATATGTATACGGCCTAGGGACGTGGGGGTTAGAATGGATAAAAAACCAAAGTTTCTTTAGTACACACACACGTTGCTAATCGTGAAAGTGAGAAGAATGGGAAACTTTGATATTTGGTTTTTAAAACTCAAGAAGAAGAAGAAGAAGAAGAAGACTTGCTGACTTGCTGATATGAAACTGAAGCTACTGCACGTGAAAGAGAAACATAGATATATATATTGCTGCTGAACATGTGTCATTGGTTTTGTTGTAAGAGTATATATAAGTTGTTCTAGTATAGAACGCAGATGTCTAGCTTCGGTGAGATAAGGAATGTTAATATTGGATCAAAAGGTCCCTCAAGGATGTTCGTGGGTTAAACACCAATGAGAAGATGATGGCTCAATGATATCTATAAAGGAGATGTCAACGAGCGAAATCAGATCACCTTGCAACATGGAGGTGGCGATTCGCCTGAGGGTGGGGTGTGTGCACAGTGTGACTGAATGATAAATAATGGAATAGAGAATGTCTAGAGTGCACCTGGGGGATATTCTCCTATTTATAGGGATTACCTAGGGTTTCACTCTCATGTAGATGAATCCATTACTCAGGCATCATGCGCCTCCCACGTTCTGCTAATGCATGCTCCACTACCTGTACGGTCCTGTATTACAGACACAATGGAGTAGTGGCGAACAATTTACCTGACTAAACGGGTGTTCTGCTGTGAGTCATCTCATTGGGCCGCATAACTGCTAGGCTCACTATATGAGTCCATAACAGTAGCCCCCAAGCTCGGTATTTCAGGTCTCTGATGTGCCGAGATTAGCTTATTAACTAACCCCAACTTCGTGTATCCGAGTTCAAGCCTAACCAAATTCTCTGGGATTCTTTTCTTGCACGTTATGCCTCATTTCCCTCTGCCATAAATGACGGGCTCCCTTTCAAGTACTTACTCAGCCTTTATGATGACTGAAACTTGTACTGACAAGTGATCATTGGTCACAACCGACGTTATGAACTCGGTCATAACCAGCTATGAGCTCCTGTCACATGCATTGTCTGATACTCCTTGAATCCAATTTTTCCTATTTGCACCTCGTTTGGGTTGATTTTCTTCGACCATCCATTAACTTTTTATGATGACCAAGATTTACGCTGCTAGTTCTGAAACTCGGCCATAACCGATGTTACGAACTCCCGCCACATGTTGCCCCTAATTTGGGTTTTCATGAAAAGTTGCCAGCACACACACAGGTGTGATTCTGCAAAGATAGCAGTAGATGTTCACCTACCCACCTTGGGGTACGCAATCCCTGCCTTTTCGCAGTAATCTTTCTTGGTTTTCGTACGCATTTATAATGTCTGCACCTTTTTCCATCAAGCCATCTTTGCATTTTCTCGAAAAAGATTTATTTTCCAATTGGAGAGGCATTAATTACCCCCGGCGCTTACACTTCTTAATTGAAGAGGCATTGATTACCCCTAGCGCTTACACTTCTCAATTGAAGAGGCATTGATTACCCCTAGCATTTTCAATATCAGGATGTCCATATATACTCTTATTTCTTCACCTTATTCGCTCCACACAAACTTCTCAAACTCCTATTACCTCTGCTGTTTCTTCAGTCTTATAGATGAACTGTTGTTTCACACAAGCTGAATCGCATATGTCAGGGGGATCAGGTTCTACCCATTTGTCTCTTCCTTCAAGATTTTCCAGAATGAGAGGGCGCAACGTAAAAATGAAAGATACAAGATTTGGTCATACGCTGATGCTTATCTTGGCCAATGGCACACTCCAGATATATTTGCCAGTCTTCAATCCTTTACCCCAACGAGCATATGGGAGCCCAGATATATTTTCCAGTCTTCATGCGCGTGGCTCAACTTCAACTAGGATCTCAATCAGTGCTTGCTCGTTACTAGTTAAAATCTCTGAGTCAGAGATGTCTAACTCAAGGATCTTTGATAATTGAATATTTTATACACTTATTTTTATCTCTTGATTAATAATTTAGGATTTCTTAGTTAATAAATAATGGCTTTTATACTTATTTGGGCTTTGGGCCTTTGATTATATTTTAGCCATTTTTATTAATAAAATTCCAGTTTTACATAGCTTCACTAATCTTACCATAACTCTTGAACCAGATATCGGATTTGCCTCATTTTTGTTTCATATTTCAGATGATTCAGAGAGCTACAATTGTTATGAAGACATGAAGGGAAAATTCGGACAAGAAGGCGGTCGATTTTGAAGCCAAAGTCAGATATTTTATTTGGGCTCGAATTTGTGATTAAAGCCCATTCTTTATTATTTTCAGTTTTGGGCCTGAATTATTATTTGGAGCCCCATTTCGTTTTTCATCTTAGGTTAAGTAAGGCAGCAGCCACAAACTGATCATTCACGTTTTTATTCTGTTTTGAGGATTAAACACGGAAGTTTCAAATTCTCTTCGTGTTCTTCGTGTTCTCTTCGTTTTTCCCAGCCATGTTCGGCTAAATTCCTGTGGTTAACCCAACGTTGAGGATTCCATGATTCGTCCAGAGAACTCGTGTTTAATCGGTACTTTACTCGTTTCTGTTTTCATCTTATCGGATTCGATTTCTGGAAATAGATCGAATATTAGATCTAATATTCGGTTTGGTTCATCCCAAGGACTGAGTTCGAACTAGGTTAGAGTGTTGCTATGCGATTGCACAGTGAGACGCCACTGTTCGGACAGATTCTAGACGATCGTCTAGTCGAGGGATTTCTGGACGAACGCAGAGATTTCGGTTCGTCCAGAACCAAACGCGAGTTCGTTTATATTTCGTTCAATGAAGGAAGTTTCTGGAATCTAAACTTTGGGTTGATCGTTTTAATCTATTTCAATCTCGTTTTAATCGGTTTCTGCATATTTCAGATTAGTTTTAGTTTAATTTCGTTTTAATCTGTTTCAAATCAAAAACCCCCAATTTTGTTGTTGTTCTGTTTTGCTGTTGCTGATCTAAACCCACTGCAAATTCCTTGAGAGAAACGACCCAGGTTACATTATACGCAAATCCTTTTCTAATCTGGGTTATTTTGGGAGATGACGGCAAATCTCTGTCAAAATATGGCGTCGGCTATTTGGGAATTCGCATCGGTTTCATTAAGCAACGGTAGTTTTCGGTGGTTACGGTGGCTGGACGAAAATGTTTCGACCCGGATCACTCAAACCAGTCTTATTCACAAGGAATTGGGCATTTTAAACAAGAATCACTCTCCTTGGGAGTGAGGTCTGCCCTATTTTCCCCATTTTCCAACGTTTAGACCACGTTTTCGCTGTTTTAAGTTTCTATTTTGTGATTTCTACTAGGTCAATTTTTCTGGAGTATCTCCGAATGAGCTGAAATTTTTACAAGCGATAGAAAATGGCCAAACTCGCTGGGCACACGAGAAATCCCCGTTTTGCCAAATTCCATCGTTTAGACCACTTTTTCAATTTTGAAGTTTTTTATTTCATTTTTGGGTCCCCCAATGGTCTAGAAGTTGCCCCGTCCAAGTCCCATAAATTTTAAAAATCATTTGATGCTTTGTTTTGGACTTGTTTTGGTCACATTCCAACATAGGTTTTTGTGTTTTAGTGTCATCTTAGTGTTTTCTACTTTCTACCACTCTTAGTGGCATTTTCGTAATTTTGACTTTCTGCAAATTCTGCCTTGTGTTCATGCTGCATGAGTACTAGGAGTACTATTAATCCAGAAGACTTGTTGCCACTTGATCCTGAAATTGAAAGAACAATTCTCACTGCTAGAAGAATTGTTAGGCATAGTCGTGGGATTGATACTGAATTTGACATTGAACTTGAGTCTGAGTCCGATTGTGTCCATTCGTTGATCTTGACTCGATAGTACTTTCGCTAGTCTTGTTGTTTTCACGATTCTAGTAGCAATTTTGCTAACTCGAAATTACGGCGAAAGAGCAAGTAGCTCGTCCCACTTTGAAAGAATTAGCTACCCCTTATGTGGGTAATCGAATTTGTGTATTCAATATCCCGAACTTTTCGCTAACTTTGAATTAAAATCTGGTCTTATCCATTTGTTGCCCAAGTTTCATGGTCTTGCGGTGAATGTCCTCACGGGCATCTCAAGGAGTTCCATGTGGTATGCA
Source organism: Acacia melanoxylon (assembly GCA_019022615.1). Lineage (NCBI taxonomy): Eukaryota > Viridiplantae > Streptophyta > Magnoliopsida > Fabales > Fabaceae > Acacia > Acacia melanoxylon. The sequence goes on from JAFJYJ010000050.1 coordinate 431,619, forward strand.
GCACAATGAAACCTCAAGCAATTGATGAGGACCACATTAAGCTGAGAGCTTTTCCATTTTCCCTAGATGGCGTGGCTAAGGATTGGCTATACAATTTGCAACCGACATCTCGTTGGGAGTTGGAATGATATGCGAAGTTATTCCTAGTGAGGTTCTTTCCTTCCTCAAAAGCCATTGCTATTCGAAGGAGATCACTAGTGTTAAACAAATCAATGGGGAGACCATGTATGAGTATTGGGAGAGGTTCAAGCGATTGTGTGCAAGCCGTCCACACCACCGATTTCCGATTACATATTTCTATTCCGGTTTGTTACCGATGGATAAAAGTTTCGTGGATGCGTCCGGTGGTGGGGCCTTAGATAGCAAGACACCCGAAGATGCCCGAGAGTTGATATCTACTATGGTCGCTAATTCTCGGCAATTTGGCACTAGGGCCAATGGTACTCCGTTTACCATATTCAAACACCTCCGGTCGACGATTCTCGAGAGATTGGAGAATAGACTTGATGATCGACTTCCTTGTGAGGCGGTTAGCGGTGACCCAGACAGTACAATCTTCCCTCCTCGATTGGGTACTCATGTGGGTTTTGTTCGACCCTTATCATTCTATCGACTCTTGTCCTACCTTGCATGATCCTACTTCTCAAGACCGTCGGAGCTTCAGGTGGGTGATTTTCTAGGAAAGCCATAATACCGAGAATAATGCCTTCTCCAATACCTACAATCCTGGTTGGAGAAATCACCCCAATTTCCATTGGAACCGAATCGAACAGTAGTAACGAATATCGCAGTGCGGGAATTACCAGCGAGAGACGATACATGCCACAAGATTTCTAACAACACTCTGCACCTCATTTGCCAGCACCACCTCCTCGACTAGCCATATGTGCACCTCCACAGGCGGCACAACAGCAGGCTAGTACCAGTAGTAGTGGTTCTTCACTAGAGGATATGATGAAGCAATTTTTCACAGCCAATATGCAGTTCCAACAGCAAACCGACACTTCCATTCGACTTTGCAAACACAAATTGGGCGGTTGGCAACATCATTGAACCGGCTTCAACCTCGGGGATCCAACACTCTTCCTTCACAAACAATTCCTAATCCCAAGGGAATGTGAGTGCTATCTCCCTTCGATCTGGCAAGCAATGGAGGAACCTCAACCAGCTGCAGATGTCCCTTCCACATCAGAGAGAGAGTCATAAAATGTGAAGATTGACTCTAAAAATAAAAGGGAAATCCAGCAAGGTGAAGAGGAAGACATTCCCATTCCACTTCCTTTCCCTCAGAGAGCAGTTAAATCCAAGAAGTTGGCAGAAAAAGCACAAGAGAAGGATATACTTGAGACATTCAGAAGAGTAGAGATCAACATTCCTCTCTTAGATGCAGTCAAACAAATTCCTAAATATGCCAAATTTTCGAAGGAGTTATGCACCAAAGCAATAGGCGACTAAAGGGAATGAACGAGTGAGTTTGAACCGAGAATGTACGCCCTCATCCAACTCCGCCATGGCTCGCAAGTGCAAGGATCCGGGGACGTTTTCTATCCCTTGCCTTATTGGTAATTACAAATTTGATGATTGCATGCTAGATTTAGGTGCTTCTATAAATGTCATGCCTGCATCTATCTATAGATCTCTTGGTCTTGGTCCCTTGCGTCCAATCGGTGTTATTGTTCAATTAGCTAATAGAAGCAATGCCCATCCTTCTGGTTTAGTTGAAGATGTATTAGTCAAAGTTAATGAATTGATATTCCTGCTGATTTCTACATCTTAGATATGGAGGATGAGTCTTCTATCGATTAGATCACCAATCATTCTAGGGAGACCTTTCATGAAAACACTAGGACTAAGATAGATGTGTATTACGGTACTCTTTCCATGGAGTTTGGTGATATTTCGTGAATTTTAATATCTTTGATGCCATGAAACATCCTAGGGAAGAGCATTACGTTTTTTCGTATTGATGTGATTGATGATCTTGTGGATGATGTTCTTGCCTTTGAATGGTGTGCTGATTATCCTGATTTTTCCTGTGAGAGTGATTCTGCCATTTGTGCATGTGCTGATAATGAATGGTGCTCTGTTTACACTCATTTGGTTAATGCTGAATTATTTGGTGATTCTGACTCGTTGGTTGATTCTGCATTACTTGTGGATTCTGATATTGATTCTGAGTTTGAGCTTCATCCTGATCCTGATGTGCATCCTGATTCTGATTTTGATGAGTTGAATTCTGATGTTAACATTGAGCTGTGTAGACATAGTTCTTCGCTTCTTTGAATGTGGTTTCGAGGGCATTTCGAGTGTGATGACATCGAGTTGTTGCAACAACCACCCAAGCTTCTCCCATCTACTGAGTAACCACCCAAACTTGAGTTGAAATCCCTTCCAGATCACTTGAAATATGCATTTCTTGAGGTGGATGAACAGTTGCCAGTCATTGTGGCAAATAACCTTATGCCTGATCAAGAAGAGAAGCTGCTAAGCTTATTGAGGGCGAACAAGAAAGCCATTGGGTGGACATTAGCTGACATAGTTGGTATCAGCCCTTCCATGTGCATGCATCGAATTCTGTTGGAAGAGGACTCTAAGCCGGTGAGGCAACCTCAAAGACGCCTTAATCCCCTTATCCTTGATGTGGTGAAGAAGGAGGTCACTAAGCTTCTGCAAGCTGGTATCATCTATCCCATTTCTGATAGTCAGTGGGTTAGCCGGGGGCACTTCATCACAAATGTTGGCACTCGCGTCAAACGGTTAAGTCAAAGAGGGTTATGAGTTGGGCTTAAAGCCTCTTGAGGTTTTTGTTGGAGAATCGAGTAACCGGTGCTGCATCACCCATATGCGGGTCGCGTAAAAAAGGGGACCTACAACGGCTCAAGATTTTTTTAAAAAAAAAAGAGAAAAAAAAATGTAATAAATAAATATCCCTTCATTTTTCATTGAATTACTTGGCACTAGCTACATTATTTATTCGGAGAATGAGATGAGAAACAAGCTTATGGTAGATAAATTGCATGAGGTGAAATTGAGTGAAACACAAGCCCTTGAATATCTTGAGAGATGAGTGTAAACATTGGACTTGTGAGGGACATTCTATTGTGATTTATCTTTTTCAAATTAATTATCTTGCTACTTACATTTTTGGAAGGTGAAAAAGATTTCTGAAAAGATTTAATTCTTGAGAGTTTGAATTCTTTTCAATTTGGTAGTGCTTGTTTAAAAAAAAAATGGTGATTTAGAATTTAAAATCTTGAGGACAAGATTTGATGCAAGTGTGGGGGTGTGATGACTTCACATTTTTAATATATTTGAGATGTATTTTGATATATTTGGGAATTCATTATTGTAAAAATAAATGGATTTTTCGGAGATTTTAAGAAAAAATCAATGTGGTACATTAATTGTGGGATTGAGTGAAATATAAATAGTTGAAATTATTATTATATAATAAACTCCTCTTGTTGCAAAAGATCCACGTTCACGGTGGAATTTAGGAATAGGAAGAAGACAATTTCCACGTACGGCATGTAAGTTGGATGATTTGAATTAGTGGAATGGTTAGGTTCCTACGCAATAAATAAAAAAAATGAAAAAGAAGACATGATTGGATGAAGAGTGGCAACAATATGTGATCATCATTATAGAAAAAGAGGAGTGGACGACATGTCATATGGTCTTCCACAAAATGAATAAGAAATTATTAAAAAGAAAGACCAACAAGAGCCACGGACAGATTGAATAAATTGGAAGAGTTGGCAATTGGAGTAATTGAAATTGGGTCCCGCGCAAGATGTGAGTGGAAGAAAAGCACATGAAGACTCAAGAAAAGTAGGAGCATGTGGACGGTGAGCATCCGGATGTCTTCCACATAATACATAAAAAAAATAATATAAAAGGCACAAGATGAGCGGGGACGACGTGTTGAGTGGGAGAATTGTCTCGCCATCATTCTTCAAAAAGCCGGAACCGAGAGGAGCATAAAAAGACGGATGGACACAAGCGAAGGGAACACACCGCATCGGGATCCATCATTCATTTCACTCCTTCGCCGCGACGCGGCGGCAGACCGAACGAGTTGGCACCAAAGATCGTTCATCGTCTTCCAAGTCCAACACCACGATAGCCATCGTCGCGGCGACTCTCACCTTCACCACCTTTGTCGCCGCGACATCTTTTCATTTTCCTCTCCACCATTGTCATCAAATCGAAACGAAGAACAAAGGGATGCACGGATGGTTTGTTTTTCTTCAAGCTGCGACAGCAGCAAGGAGAACAAGATTAATGACCACCTTCATATTGCGACAGCGATGAAGCTCTCCTCCATAGTACAACTCTTGTTGCGGTGGCAAAGATTTATCGACGATTTGATCTCGCTCTTCCTTCCTTTTGTTTCTTTGAATCGATTTAATCTTGTTGTTGTGATGGATTTTGTTTTAGTTATGTGTGGTTAATTTCTTGCAACCTAGAGTAACTATGAACTTATGGGTGGATTAGATTTTTATTTCATTATTTAATTATGATTAATATTAATTTTGGTTATTTAATCTTGTTTAGTATTTTCTATTTAGTGATTGGCCACCATTAAATATAAATTTGAGAATTAGAATTTGCCTTGACGAAGGGAATTTTAATTAAGCTCTGAGATTAAGTAATATGGGATTAAATTACGATTTAATTTGTGGTTAGGATAGACATATACCTAATGGCCCCATATAATTGTTGAAGAGTGTGTCCGAGTTATGTTGCCTCTTGAGTAATTGTGTTAGACATAACAAATTCCACTTAAGAGAGGGTTATAAGTGGACCGAGGCACTTATAGCTATTTATACTCGAGATTAACAAAATTGATATTAAGGCTAATTAAATTAGTGGAATCAAGGTTTATGAAGCAAATAAGGGATTAGTGACTCGGGTTGCTCATTTGTTTATTGTTGTTATTTATTTTAATTTCTTTTCTCTTACTTAAATTCAATGTGGTTTGCTCAACTTAAACGAAAGTGTGAAATTAATGCTTAACTGAAGTTGTTGGTACAAAGTCCTCGTGGGAACGATATCTTACTTACTCTTTATTACTTGATACGGCCTGTGCACTTGCGGAGTCCTTAGGCATTATAAAATTTTGCCCCATCAGCGTTGTATGGTGAGTATGTTCTCTGAGTTTCTAGAGGACTGCATGGAGGTCTTTATGGATGATTTCACTGTATATGGGTCTGATTTTGATGCATGCTTAGCTAATTTATCTAGAGTTTTGCATAGGTGCATTGAGTCTAATCTTGTGCTGAATTATGAGAAGTGTCACTTTATGGTTGAGTCAGGTATAGTCTTGGGACACATAGTGTCTAGGAAAGGGATTGAGGTAGACCCTGCTAAGATAGATGTGGTTTCTTGCTTTGCCTTACCCCGCATCTGCGGGAAGTTCGCTCTTTTCTTGGTCTTGCGAGGTTTCTATCGGCGTTTCATTAGGGATTTCAGCAAAGATCGCCCGACCCTTGTCCATCCATCCTTCGTATAAGGATACCGACTTTGTATTTGATGATGCTTGCAAGGCGGCCTTCGATCATTTGAAGCGTTGCTCGACTACAACCCCTTGATGATCCGGCCCCCGATTGGTGCATCCCTTTGAGTTGATGTGTGATGCTTCCAACTATGCGGTTGGTGCTATCTTGGCACAACGAGTCGATAGGGCATCTCATGTGATTGCATATGCCTCCAAGACTTTGGATCCTGCCCATTCTAATTACACCACTACTGAGAAGGAGTTGTTGGCTATTGTATTTGCTTTTGATAAGTTTAGGTAATATCTCGCTAGCTAGTAGAGTAATTGTTTTCTCCGACCATGCCTTTGCTCCGAAATTTCTTTTGAAAAAGGCGGATGCTAAGCCACGACTCATCCCGTGGATGTTATTGCTCCAAGAGTTTGATGTTGAGATTCGAGACGAAGCGGAGCAAAAAGCGGGTAGTGACCACTTGAGTCGTATCAACCATTCTTCTTATCGCCCCTCTTCTATTCGGGATGATTTTTCGATGAGCGGCTTCTTGCAAGATAAGCTTCCATGGTATGCCGATCCGGTTAACTACTTGGTAGGCGGTGTTTTGCCCTGTAGATTCCACTAGGGCCCAAACCTTTAAATTAAAGAGTGAGTCTAAATACTATGTTTGGGATGACCACTTATCTCGTGGAAATTTTGTAGTGACCAAGTAGTTAGGAGATGTGTGCGATCATGAGTTTCACTCTATATTGCATTTTGCTCATGCTTCTTTTTGTGGTGGTCACTTTGGACCCCAAAGAACTGTTAGGAAAGTGTTAGATAGTGGATTGTTTTGGCCTTCCTTGTTTCATGATTCCCATCTGTTTTGTAAGTCATGTGATAACTGTCAGAGAGCATGTAGTATTTCCCGTAGGCATGAGATGCCCCAAAACCCTATATTGTTTTGTGAGATCTTTGATGTTTGGGGTATTGATTTTATGGGTCCATTTCCTGTTTCTCATGGTTATACTTACATACTGCTAGCTGTTGATTATGTCTCGAAATGGGTTGAGGTGAAAGCCACTCGGACTAATGATTCTTCTGTGGTGGTGGATTTTTTTAGGTCTAACATTTTCTGCAGGTTTGGCGTTCCTAGAGCTATTATCAGTGACCAGGGCTCCCATTTTTGCAACCGAAGCATGGGTGCCTTGTTATGCAAGTATGGAGTGCTTCACAAGGTCTCCACAAAGATACCATCCTCGGACCAACGGTCAAGTGAAGTCTCAAATAGAGAGATTAAGCAAATCCTTCGAAGACCGTTAACTCTACCGGAAAGATTGGAGTAAGCGATTAGAGGATGCTTTATGGGCCTATCGCACCGCCTACAAGACGCCGATTGGGATGTCTCCTTATCGGATTGTCTTTGGTAAGGCATGTCATCTTCCGGTTGAGTTGGAACATCAAGCCTATTGGGCCATTAAGCGTGTAACATGGATTTGGCTAAGTCGGCATGGAACGGAAGTTGCAGTTGCAAGAGTTGGATGAACTTAGATTGGATGCCTATGAGAGTTCGCGGTTGTATAAGGAAAAGACTAAGGTGTTCCATGATAAGCATATTCTGAGGAAAGAATTTTCTGTGGGCCAGAAAGTTCTTCTGTTTAACTCCCGTTTAAAGTTTATGCCTGGTAAGCTTCGATCTAAATGGGATGGCCCTTTTGAGATCACTAACATATTTCCATTTGGTCTTTGTTGAGCTATGTGATCCACCCACTGGGAGAACCTTTAAGGTAAATGGGCATCGGCTCAAGCAATTTCATGAGGGATCCCAAAGAATGACACGAGGAAGCAGAGATTCTCCTCATTGATGCCACTTATCCTCCTTAAACCCTTGGGGAGTATTCTTCTTTCTTTTCCCTCTTTCTCTTTTATTTGTTTTCATATTTGCACTTTGCTTTTAAAAAATAAATACAGTCTATCTTTTTATGATTGCTACATATTATGAACTAGGACATTTTGGTTTTAATGGATCATTCTGTTTGGTCTGCGATTCTTGACTCTTCAATTACATATCTTGGTAGTTGATTTGATGTTGTTGATTGCCTAAGTTGGTACTGACCTTGTGAGGTTTTGGGCCTGCTTGAATGGAATTCATCTTTTCCCATTCTTTCTTTCATGTGTGCATCTGCTCCTGATTTGTGTTCTCTAGAACTTGCTCCTTTTCTTGTTGAAACTACATTTTTCACTTACATGCATAAATATGATAGAAGCTTGCTTTCTTTCTTTTATTTTCCCCACTTTGGCCAAATAGCTTTCCCTTGCATTATGTTTCCTTTGCTAGCCCATTTGTGCCTCTTCAACTCATTCTTTTCTAAGCCACATTACAAGCCTAAGCGTAAAACCATTTTATTCCGCACCTTGGAGATTTATTGAGCATTGGTTTCACCTTGGTTTTGTGTTTAAGTGTGGGGTTGCTCGGGAGTGCAACGGTTTAAGTGTGGGGGAGATGTTTGATTTTGTCATTGTGTCTCTCAAAAAAAAAAGCAGAAAAAGAAAAGAAAGAAAGAAAGACAAAGGAGAAAAAAAAAGGGAAAGGAAATTTATGAGTAAAATAAAAGTTTTTATATATAGAGAATGATTGTGTTAATCAATGCTCTTTCTAATTTCTTGGGTGCTTAGCCTATCATTCCATACTATATTACCTACCTTCACCCTAACCCCATTACAACCTTTAATAATAAGCTCTCTTGATTTGTGCATGCATGTGTTATGAGTAGTGGAGACGTAGAAATTGAGCAAGCTTATGGTAGAACAATTTTCTTGAGTAGAATTTGAGCGATACACTTATTTACCTTAAACACTTGAGAGATTGATTGATTGAGCGCATCATTTGAGAGACCATCTTTTGTGATTAGCATCATTGATTGAGATTACCATGAATTGTAATTTGAGATGAAGGGATTTTGGGTCTTGATTGATTGGTTCTAATGAAGCTTTGTGTCCCTGGTTCAATTTCTGCATTGTTAGCAATTTGTAGAAAAGAAGAGTTTCTCCTTTAGATTTTTTTTTTCTTTGAATTTTGCTCAGGAGTGCAAAAAGATAAGTGTGGGGGAATTTGATAATGGAATATTTTATACACTTATTTTTATCTCTTGATTAATAATTTAGGATTTCTTAGTTAATAAATAATGGCTTTTATACTTATTTGGGCTTTGGGCCTTTGATTATATTTTAGCCATTTTTATTAATAAAATTCCAGTTTTACATTGCTTCACTAATCTTACCATACCTCTTGAACCAGACATCGGATTGGCCTCATTTTTGTTTCATATTTCAGATGATTCAGAGAGCTACAATTGTTATGAAGACATGAAGGGAAAATTCGGACAAGAAGGCGGTCGATTTTGAAGTCAAAGTCAGATGTTTTATTTGGGCTCGAATTTGTGATTAAAGCCTATTCTTTATTATTTTCAGTTTTGGGCTGAATTATTATTTGGAGCCCCATTTCGTTTTCATCTTAGGTTAAGTAAGGCGCGGCCACAAACTGATCATTCACGTTTTTATTCGTTTTGAGGATTAAACACGGAAGTTTCAAATTCTCTTCGTGTTCTCTTCGTTTTTCCCAGCCATGTTCGGCTAAATTCCGTGGTTAACCCAACGTTGAGGATTCCATGATTCGTCCGGAGAACTCGTGTTTAATCGGTACTTTACTCGTTTGTTTTCATCTTATCGGATTCGATTTACGGAAATAGATCGAATATTAGATCTAATATTCGGTTTGGTTCATCCCACGGATCGAGTTCGAACTAGGTTAGAGTGTTCTTTGTGCGATTGCACGGTGAGACGCCATGTGTTCGGACATTCTAGACGATCGTCTAGTCGGGATTTCGGACGACGCAGAGATTTCGGTTCGTCCGAGAACCAAACGCGAGTTCGTTTATATTTCGTTCAATGAAGGAAGTTTCGGAATCTAAACTTTGGGTTGATCGTTTTAATCTATTTCAATCTCGTTTTAATCGTTTCGCATATTTCAGATTAGTTTTAGTTTAATTTCGTTTTAATCTATTTCAAATCAAAAACCCCCAATTTTGTTGTTGTTCTGTTTTGCTGTTGCTGATCTAAACCCACTGCAAATTCCTTGAGAGAAACGACCCAGGTTACATTATACTACAAATCCTTTTCTAATCTGGTTATTTTGGGAGATGACAGCAAATCTCTGTCAAAATATGGCGTCGCTGCCGGGGAATTCGCATCGGTTTCATTAAACAACGGTAGTTTTCGGTGGTTCGGGTGGCTGGATGAGAAAATTTTTCTGACCCGGATCACTCAAACCAGGTCTTATTCACAAGGAATTGGGCATTTTAAACAAGAATCACTCTCCTTGGGAGTGAGGTCTGCCCTATTTTCCCATTTTCCAACGTTTAGACCACGTTTTATTTGTTTTAAGTTTCTATTTTGTGATTTCTACTAGGTCAATTTTTTCCGGAGTATCTCCGAATGAGCTGAAATTTTTACAAGCGATAGAAAATGGCCAAACTCGCCGGGCACACGAGAAATCTCCGTTTTGCCAAATTCCATCGTTTAGACCACTTTTTCAATTTTGAAGTTTTTTTATTTCATTTTTGGGTCCCCCAATGGTCTAGGAGTTGCCTTGTCCAAGTCCCATAAATTTTAAAAATCATTTGATGCTGTTTTGGACTTGTTTTGGTCACATTCCAACATAGGTTTTTGTGTTTTAGTGTCATCTTAGTGTTTTCTACTTTCTACCACTCTTAGTGGCATTTTCGTAATTTTGACTTTCTGCAAATTCTGCCTTGTGTTCATGCTGCATGAGTACTAGGAGTACTATTAATCCGAAGACTTGTTGCCACTTGATCCGAAATTGAAAGAACAATTCTCACCGCTAGAAGAATTGTTAGGCTTAGTCGTGGGATTGATACCGAATTTGACATTGAACTTGAGTCTCGAGTCGATTGTGTCCATTCCGTTGATCTTGACTCGATAGTACTTCGCTAGTCTTGTTGTTTTCACGATTCTAGTAGCAATTTTGCTAACTCGAAATTATGGCGAGAAGAGCAAGTAGCTCGTCCACTTTGAAAGAATTAGCTACCCCACGATGTGGGTAATCGAATTTGTGTATTCAATATCCCGAACTTTCGCTAACTTTGAATTAAAATATGGTCTTATCCATTTGTTGCCCAAGTTTCATGGTCTTGCGGGTGAATGTCCTCACGGGCATCTCAAGGAGTTCCATGTGGTATGCAAGACAATGAAACCTCAAGCAATTGATGAGGACCACATTAAGCCGAGAGCTTTTCCATTTTCCTAGATGGCGTGGCTAAGGATTGGCTATACAATTTGCAACCGACATCTCGTTGGGAGTTGGAATGATATGCGAAGTTATTCCTAGTGAGGTTCTTTCCTTCCTCAAAAGCCATTGCTATTCGAAGGAGATCACTAGTGTTAAACAAATCAATGGGGAGACCATGTATGAGTATTGGGAGAGGTTCAAGCGATTGTGTGCAAGCTGTCCACACCACCAGATTTCCTGATTACATATTTCTATTCCGGTTTGTTACCGATGGATAAAAGTTTCGTGGATGCGTCCAGTGGTGGGGCCTTAGATAGCAAGACACCTGAAGATGCCCGAGAGCTGATATCTACTATGGCTGCTAATTCTCAGCAATTTGGCACTAGGGCCAATGGTACTCCTGTTTACTATATTCAAACACCTCCGGTCTAGTACGATTCTCAGAGATTGGAGAATAGACTTGATGATCTGACTTCCCTTGTGAGGCAGTTAGCAGTGACCCAGACAGTACAATCTTCCCCTCCTCAGATTGGGTACTCATGTGGGTTTTGTTCTGACCCTTATCATTCTACTGACTCTTGTCCTACCTTGCATGATCCTACTTCTCAAGACCAGTCAGTAGCTTCAGTGGGTGTTTTTCTAGGAAAGCCATAATACCAGCAGAATAATGCCTTCTCCAATACCTACAATCCTGGTTGGAGAAATCACCCCAATTTCCGTTGGAACCAGAATCAGAACCAGAGTAACCAATATCAGCAAAATTCTGGGAATTACCAGCAGAGACAGTACATGCCACAAGATTTCTAACAACACTCTGCACCTCATTTGCCAGCACCACCTCCTCGACTAGCCATATGTGCACCTCCACAGCGGCACAACAAGCGAGCTAGTACCGTAGTAGTGGTTCTTCACTAGAGGATATGATGAAGCAATTTGTCACGGCCAATATGCGGTTTCAACGTAAAACCGACACTTCCATTCGACTTTGCAAACACAAATTGGGCGTTGGCAACATCATTGAACCGCTTCAACCTCGGGGATCCAACACTCTTCCTTCACAAACAATTCCTAATCCCAAGGGGAATGTGAGTGCTATCGCCTTCAATCTGGCAAGCAATGGAGGAATCTCAACCAGCTGCAGATGTCCCTTCCACATCAGAGAGAGAGTCATAAAATGTGAAGATTGACTCTAAAAATAAAAGGGAAATCCAGCAAGGTGAAGATGAAGACATTCCCATTCCACTTCCTTTCCCTCAGAGAGCAGTTAAATCCAAGAAGTTGGCAGAAAAAGCACAAGAGAAGGATATACTTGAGACATTCAGAAGAGTAGAGATCAACATTCCTCTCTTAACTTGTGAAACCTTCTTGTTTGATCTTTATACATCTCCTCTACATTCACTACTATTCTTAACTATGTTTAATCAGTTTGTTAGTGAGTTACAGATGATTTAGAGGACATTAAATGAAGATTTGAACAAAAGCAAAAAGCAAACTTAGAACATTAAATGCAAAGTCCATAAACTTGCATCCTTTTGTACCATCATTATCTACACGTTGCAAAGGGATTAATGTCTCGCTTTCCCTAAGCGATGTTTGCTCTTCCAATGGATCTATTACAAGGAAAGTCAACACTAATCCTCTGGACAAAAGGAATTAACTGAAGAGTAGAGAGAGAAGACACCCAAGTGCCTCCAACAGCTAGATTAGTGCACCAATGGTTATAATGGATTTTGCAACGGTTATTTAATGCTCTCTTAGTATGAATAGAGTAGCATTCAATTCTTCTCAACAACACATCTGCTGAAAACGAATTGCATTCAAGTTTTCCAACTACTCTTTAAGTTTTCACTTGTAAAGTATCTTCTGATACATTAAGCTTCAGTGTTTATCATTATCTACTCTTAGAGAGAGTTCATTGATTGTAAATCATTTATTGTAAAGAATCTCAAGTCAGGGGACTTGGAGATTGTGATATTGATTGCAACTTGTAAGGGGGAGTAAGTTCTAGTGAGAGAATTACTCTTGAGTTACAGAGTGTGTAATCAATCAAGATAGTGAAATCCCAGAGTGTCTGGGGACTAGACGTAGGTCAACAGATTGGACCGAACTAGTATAAGTTTCTTGTGTCTTGCTATTCTTCCCTATACTCTATCTAGCTCTGTTTTAATGTTCGAAAACAGAGCAATTTCAAAAGAATTTTAAAATCTCCAGTTCACCCCCTATTGGTGATTAAGCTCCACTTTCATTTGGTATCAGAGCAAGGTCTTCTCTGAAGACAATAAAATCTCGAGAAGGATCACTATGGAAGGTATTCTACCTGGTGGAGCTTCGATCAACTAACCACCGGGATTCAATGGAGAACACTATTTCTTCTGGAAAGCCAAATTCAAAGTCTTTGTATTAGCTTCTGAATATGGTCTCTGAAGAGTGTTCGAAAGAGGAGATTATGTTCCGGCAACTACTGAAGATGGAGTGAGAACTCCAAAGCTCGAAGAAGAATATGATGAAAATGACAAGAAACTAGTCACTCTCAATAGCAAGGCTGTTCTCATGCTCCAGAGTGCCTTAAGTCAAAGTGAATATTTTCGAATATGCACTTTAACTTCTGCTAAAGCTATGTGGGACGCCTTGGAGATAGCTCACGAAGGAACCACTGTAGTCAAGGAGAATAGAGTCAACACCCTCATGACTGACCATCAAGGGCCCTTTAGCCTGGTATGTACCTTCTATTTGGGACGCGACCAGCTGGGAGTCAGTAGAAACATGAACTTTCTTAGTTCCATTCTCCTTAGCCTGCAGTAACCCGGCGATTAAAGCCTCGTATTCTGCCTGATTGTTGGAAGTCGTGAAATTGAAACGAAGGGAGAGTTCCAATGAAACTTGTTAGTTCTCAATGTGTTTTGATGATTAATAACAATTGTAAACATGAGAGAATGTTTTTGATAAAGATCTGTAAAGCTTGATTGATTTCAATTCAAAAAACATTCTGTCAGTGCCAAACTCGAGCTTGCCTCTTACAAAAAGGAAACCAAGCTATTTTACATTTTCCAAACTTGAGCTTGGTCCATAAACTTGAGCTTGAAGGTTTTCAAGTTTACTCATATTCTGAGTAAGCTCGAGCTTACACCTGGAAGCTCGAGTTTAGGAAGAGTTGAGGATTTTATCAAGTTACTCAAATCTCAAACTCAAGCTTATTATTTTCAAACTCAAGCTTACCTCTTCCAGTGTCTTTTTACAAAGAGTTTACAAAACATGTAAACTCGAGTTTGGCCTTTCAAACTCGAGCTTACCTCAGGCAGAAAGTTTTTGAAGTTTTCTTCAAAGTGTAAACTCAAGTTTGGAGTTGCAAACTCAAGCTTAGGTCTGACAGAAGCTATTCAAGTTTTCAAATATTTTACCAAACTCGAGCTTGCCTTTGCAAACTCAAGTTTGGGTCGAGAAGAGCATTGTCATATTTTGAGCTTAGCAAACTCAAGTTTACACTTCGCTTGCACTTTGGGAATCAAAATTATTTTTGACATGAATAGTGTCAAACTCGAGCCCGCTCACTAATAGACTCGAGCTTGCCATTTTCCATTTTGGCTCTCAAAATGATTTCAAACTTGTTTCGACAAAAGCCCAAACTCGAGCCTACTCACTATAAGCTCGAGCTTGAGACTTCCGAGAAGGAAAACTCAAAGTTTAAATGAAGACCAAACTCGAGCTTGGTATAGTAAACTCGAGCTTGGAACTTCGAAACAGAGATGAACGCATCCGAGTATATTTTGTTCGTTTTGATTTATGCTTTAGCTTGATTCGCGAAATGGTTGCTTATGATTTAAATGATTCATATCAATATTTCTAACAGATTTAACCAGTTTGCCTATGAGATTTTAGAAGACCTAAGATCTGATTTAGGAAACATTTGAGCATTCAAAGAGGAAAGATGATCAATCAATGCTTAAAGCTATTATTCTTCCAGATTTCCATATATATGAGTTAACGGTTTAATATTAATTGGAGATATCCCCTTATGCCGAAATTAGTGCAATAAATTGAAAGCTACAACGGACAAATTCGAGAGAATCAAAGCCGCAATGTCCTCAATGGCTATATTTAGCGAGACCATGGACTCATGGCTATATTTCTGAATAGGCCCAAGTACGAACGCATCTTCAACGGTCACAAACTTCAATCCAAAAGTATAAATACATGAAGATTTGAAGTCTACGCAAGCGAGAGAAGTAACACACAGAAAACGCATACAAGCTTATCAATCGTTTACTGCTTATATTTCTCATCAGTACATTGTACTTCAATGATTATCTTTATCCACTCTATTAGAGAGTTCATTTCTGTAATTCATTCATTGTAAGAATCTCAAAGTTGTGGGACTTTGAGGTTGGGCTTTCAGATTACAACTTGTAAGGAGGAATGTATCCTAGAGAGATGATAGCTTTCGAGTACAGAGTGTGTATCTGATTTGAGTGATAGTAGAAAAACCCAGAGAGTCTGGGGACTGGACGTAGGTCAAGAGTTGAGACCGAACCAGTATAAATCTTCTGTGTCAAGCTCTTCTTCCCTATCTCCATTTAGCTTCTGTTGTGTGAGTGTTTTAAAAAGAATTTTTAAAATCCCCAATTCACCCCCCTCTTGTTGATTTCCTTCACTTTCAAAACTCCTTCTGGACTTTCAATGATAGTTCCAGCTCCACTCCCCCTTTCATTTGATGACCCATCAACAAACAACTTCCACGTTGCGTCACCTTCGTTGCTCCCATGTTCTGCTGGAGTTAACTCCATTACAAAGTCCGTCAGTACTTGTGATTTGATAGCATGCCGGGCTTCATAAACTATGTCAAAATCAGACAACTCGATAGCCCAGCTGACCATTCGACCAACCAAATCTGCCTTATGGAGAATCTATCGTATTGGTTGACCGGTGCGTACAACGATTGTTACACCCCTACCGGCCTTGCCCTTTTGGGTGGCGGGTTAGAGGGATTCCTTTACTTAGTTATCTTTCCTTCATTATTAGGTCCATTTAACATGTATCAGAGTGAACGCGACAGATCATTTAACTGGTTTGGACAATCTGCTGTACTGGTGAAAGTAAAATAAACCGAAAGTAAAAGTCCCTGAAGGGTTAAGGGTACAATCATCCAAAAATAAATACCAATAATAATACTGTCATCCCGAAATATAAAGTACAAAATTGATAGGGCATTCCTCATTCTTCTCTACACCGTCGGGCTCTACCTTTCCAAAAAGGGTCTTCTCTGTCAGGCACGCTCCCCTGCAGCTACAAAAGCGTCTGGAGTTCGATGGTAGCCCCCAGAGTAACCATCAATACTCATGCATTAAATGTGAAATGCGTATGCATGCAACCATATAAGTATGGAGACATAAACACGCCAAATACCACAATATGCAAACAGTAACACACACCGAAACATATCTTTGCTCCGTTGAGCCGCCTTACCAAGACAGGCCTTGGAAGCACAAATCAGTCTCTGTTGAGTCGCCACGCAGGCAGACCCTGGTAGACATCGCCTGTTTCCATTGAGTCGCCACATAAGCAGACCCTGGCAGGCACCCTTAGCGCTAGGGACACAATCACAAACATGTTCTGTATGCATATTTGGCAACACATATGGCAAACAAAACATACAACAAAACACATAAAAGTGCCGGAGTAAAGTGGTTACTATCTGGTGTAGTACATATTGTCCTTAATATTTTATTGTGCCTGTTGACTTTTCCAAGAGTGCCCTTGACCTAAATAATATTAAAATAAACTTTTTCAGTATTTACAAAAATAACCTTACATTTTCCTTGCTAAAACCGAGCTCATCACAAAACTTCCAGAATTTCAGTGTTTCTGCCCTGACTTCCCGTATTTTTAATAAATTCCAAAAAAATCATTTTTGTATGAAATCAGTTCCATTCGAACCGTTGGGAAGTCTATGTTTCAGGAAAAATAAATCCAGACTCTGAAAGTACACATATCTCAGTGTGTAGCTACTTTTCCTCCTCAGATCCAGATTCGCAACCCTGACTCTAGACCCTTTTTCAACCATTTATTTCACCCAGTAAATATTATCCAAAGTTATCTTATTATATATGTAGATTCATGCCCCGGATGTCTAGGTTCTCCTTAACATATTTCAGATTAAAAAGAGTTTGTTTTCTCCTTTAAAATCGCGTTAGAAGGTTCGCTGCCCAGATTTACTGAAACTGGTAGCAAGCCCTCTCATGGGGTTTTCGATGTTTTCGACTTCGACAACTCAACTCATGACCATACCCTACACAGAACTTCGTTCCAGAGCCATTTGTGACCTTAAAAATTCAAAAATTGAACCATGACACCAAGTACCAACCTTATGCACGAAAATGCTTAATCAAGAACTCAAGAAGATGAGGTTGTCGGTGTTACCTAGAATCGGAGAAACAGTGGATGAACTTGGGATCTTGACCTTGAAGCCTTGGGTTATGGAGATGGCTAAGCTCTCTCTTTCCTTCTTCTGGAAATTTCTCCCTAAGGGTGAAAAATAAAGGTGAAAGCACCTTTTAATAAAGGTGAATTTGACCCGGTAGAATCTGGAATTAACATGTGTAAATTTCTGGCTTTTGTGTAATAAATAGAATCTGACTTTTTAGCTTTTTCCCCAAGCAAATCCAGAATTTTCCAGAGGCTTCAGGGTTCTTCCATGTGGCGCATCACACTCCAAAAATATCTAGATATTTTCCTACTTTTGGGGCAAATTACGTACTTTGGCCCAGAACTTTCATAAATTACAATTGTGGCCCAAAACTTATGAATTATTACCAAATTTTTCCCCAAGTTTCCACCTGCCCAAAAGGACATAAGTGGCGCCATTTGGGGCCCACCCATGTGCTCCAATTAATTTTTACCTATTTATTCCCATTTTGCCCCTTTTCTCTAAATGTGGGACCCGTGGTTTGACTTTTACATTGATTTCTCCTTCTTTCTCTCCAAGTAAGTATTTTAATAATTAAAGGGGGTCATGTGGCGCTTAATGGGGCCCACAAATCTGATTCCCAATAATTAATTCCTTTTTCTCACTTTTCAGTCCAGTTCACGATCAACGGTCCAGGTCCCAGGGCCCCATTTGGTACAGGTGCTTCTTTTGTACTTTTCTTCAACTTTTCCAAATATTCTCCCCTGAATGGACACTCACATGTGGCTGTTGGATATGATTAGTTTTGATGATGTCTTCTATAGATGCCATCATTCAGAGCAAAAAGTTTATATCATATACATTGACTAACTACTGTATATTTAATGTAGATTAGTCCGAGTTGAATTATAGAGATTAATCAAGAAGGAGATAAGAGGTTACGGAAAGAAGAACTTGTAGAGAATGTCAAGAAAACAAGAAGTTATGAAAATATTTTGGGAATAATCAAGAGGAAGAGAAGATATTGAAGAAGGTAGAATTTCAAGAGAATGATGAGTCTAAAGAAGAAAGATTATGCCGAGATGGGCGAACGTATCTATGGACATTGTTTATCTGACTGTCTGTATATGTTCGAACTGGGATGTTAAGTTCAAACAAAGAAGTTAAGTTCGAACTAGGGTGTTAAGTTCAAACTAAGAAGTTAAGTTCGAACTAGGATGTTAAGTTCAAACTAAGAAGTTAAGTTCGAACTGGGAAGAATTATGAAGAATGATCAAGAAAAGAGAAGAAAGAATGAAAGAAC
This sequence comes from Acacia melanoxylon, assembly GCA_019022615.1. Classification (NCBI taxonomy): domain Eukaryota; kingdom Viridiplantae; phylum Streptophyta; class Magnoliopsida; order Fabales; family Fabaceae; genus Acacia; species Acacia melanoxylon. Next base: position 450,101 of record JAFJYJ010000050.1, read on the forward strand.
TTGATGAATGGAATGAAAATATCTTTATACAACTTTCAAGATTGATTCTGGAAGTCTTCATGATCAAATAGAAGTTGGTACGGCTCAATTCGGAGTTAAAATAAGCTATATTTTAGTTCCTGAAGGCTTGCTCGAGCACAACAGAATTCATGCTCGAGCATGGTGCATTTTCGCTCAAATTCCACTCTTGCTCGAGCATAAAAAATGCTTGCTCGAGAAGAGAAAAATTCCTGCTCGAGCAAGGTCGTTCTTCAGCTACTCTGTTCAGCTCTGTTTCTGGCGACCTTTGGTAATTCGATGATATATCCCAAACTAGAAATCGGATTGATGTGAAATCAGTGGCATATGAAAATAGACTCCCAATGCGTCATTTTGATATAACATCCAAGCCCAAAGGACTTCATATGAGAGAGCTATGATTTTTTCAAGTTTCCACAAGAATCAACGTCACAATCTAGACCAACCTTCGGTATTTTGAGCATATCTCACAAACGAAAAATCCAATTGAGCTTAAACCAGTGCCATTGGAAACTAGACTCAAATAAATTTCAAAAAAAATTAAGAACATGAAAAAAAGATCAATTGAAGGAGATATGGTGTTTTGAAGTTGACGATCTGTTCAGAATGCTACAGAAAACTCTCATCAAGAACAACCTCCATTCATCTGATGTTAATGAACAAACTACAACTAGTTTGGAGTTGATTATTCTTGCATTGGAAAGAAGACTCAAAGATCTATATGGGGATAAGTGGTTTTTTAAATTTTGAGTTATATCAAGGACGCTATATTCACTGGAAATTGACCCTCGTGTTGATGAAATGCTTGCATTCTGATAAGTAGAGAATAATTCATGTTGAATTGAATTATTGCCTCGAGTCAAGAAGAAGCAGAGAGCAAATTAAGAAGAGCTTCTGCCTCAAGTTCATATGCGTTGTGCCTCGAGTCAGACGAAGACAGAAAGCTTGATTGAGCAGACAATTAGCCCGCCCGAGCACCATCAAGTTATGGTCTTGTGAAATCTTTGGAGTCTTGCTCGAGCGGGAGTCTCTCGGCATGCTCGAGCAACATTGGCCTCAACTGATACACAAAAAAGTAAAACAACCATACTCGAGCAAGGTACAAAAGCATGCTCGAGCAAGCTCAAAGAGGTTGCTCGAGCAAAATCGAGCAACGTGCATTCTCATCCCAGTATGACCCTTGCCCGAGTAGATGGTAAAAGCATGCTCAAGCAACGTCATTATAGCTAGAATCATGCTTAAGCAAGGTATTTGTAATGCCCGAGCATCATCGAGACAGAAACAAAATCTTGCAAGTTAGAGAGTCATGCCTGAGCAGCGAAGAAGGCTTGCTCGAGCACCATGCTCGAGCAGAAGAAAAAGCATGCTCGAGCAACATCACTAACACGATAAGCCTTCGCCTCTATAAGTCATCTACCCGAACATGCCCTTGGAGTTTGCTCGAGCACTAACGATATAAACAATGTTACAAAGGTGTTCAGTGTTGCTTGCCCGAGCATACCTTTGCAACTTGCCCGAGCAACGACGATGATGATTAAGTTTCAGAAGAAGCTTACCCGAGCAAGCTTGGTTTCATGCTCGACCACCGGGTGATCTCGTTCCTTGAAAATACACTTTCTCATAGCATGCCTGAGCACACTACTTATTCATGCTCGAGCATGATCATCCTGTTTTCAAATCACCGTTTGTGAAAACTATAAATCACTGTGTTTAATCTCATTACTTCATAACGTTACTCATTACTAATCCTAATTGCTTTTAATCAGTTTGTTAATGAGTTTCAGATGATTTTATCATGGATTAAACAAAAAATTAGCAGAAAGCAAATTGTGTCAGAAGAGCATTAAATGTAGTTGACAGAACCGAGACTCAACGGCTACTTCCAATGGACATTCAACGATCGTATCCTGAACGGGAAGAATTGCTCAATGGTCGAATGCTTTCCATCAACAATAAAAGGAGAAAGATTCAAAATGGACAAACAGAGATACGAGCTTGCACTGTCGAAATGCTGATATTCTGAATCCAACATTTATCTCATACACTCTGTTTCTCAATGTTTGTATAGTTTACAGTAGAGAGTGAGATGATCGATTATGTACTTCAATGATTATTATTCATCTACTCTGTGAGAGAGTCCAAACACTTATTTGATTACCTGTTTAGTGATCAAATCTCAAGGTTGTGGAACCTTTGAGAGTGGGTGTACAGTTACAACTTGGAAGGGGGAGTGAGTCCAAGAGTGAAAGGATCATCCTTCGTTTACAGAGTGTGTAATTGTATCCTTACAGTGTGTAAGGGGGAGTATCTCGATAAGAGATTGTAACGGCTTCACAAGTGCCCGACTAAACTTGTGAGGTTGTAAAGGCTTTTCTCTTGTACCCGTTTAAACAAGGAGATAGTGGATTGAAAATCTCAAGTGGAGCTTGGAGATTGGACGTAGGTCAAGGAAGGGCCGAACCAGTATAAATCACAGTTTGCATATTCTCTTCCCTTATCTCTTATATTTCCAGTATATGTTTATTTGAATATCAGACTGTTGATTTAGAAAATGCAGAAAGATTTTCAAAGTGTCAAGTTTTTAATCTTCACCCAATTCACCCCCCTCTTGGGTTCAGCCGGATCTTCAGTGGCACCCTCCAAACTCCTTTGAGTGGCCCCACGCTTGTCTCATTCCATCCAAAAGAGGCCCTTAACTGGTCCCTATCGGTCCCCTTTCTACTGGTTAGCATCCCATGGGACCTGTATTTTGTGTTTAGGCCAATGTACGGGTAAAATCATCTGATTTTCCTTCTCTCTCCTAGGGTGGACAAAAATGGATCCTTATATGGTAAGGAATTGACTTTTCTACCCCTGTAATCATTACTTACTTTTTCTCTTTTAATCCTATGGTGACACGTGTCCTCAGGTAATTATTACAGCTGACTTTTCATTCTTATCTCTTTCAAAAACGCAAGAAATCCTTACCTGACCAGGAAATGTCATGTGCACACTTATCTTAGCAAATCTTTGCTTAGCTAATTGTCCCATACCTTAGGACATAGCTAAATGACATTTTTACCGACTTGTTAACACTGTATAGGTCCTCTGTGCCCCTTTTCCATTGGCATTTTAATTCCACGGTTTATACACATTAGGTTCACTGACCTGTATAGTCAAGTTACTTAGTCCTTCAGAGACTTCCTATTTCTCATCATTCTTGGGACTCTTCCCGAACCGGGCTTAGTCGTCTGCCTACTTTAGGCTTATTCTCAATTCTCACGGTCCAAAATTCAGGATATTACAACAATTGTGTGGCTCTGGAAGTTTGGGCATAGCCATCTTGCCACCATGAGTAAGGAGAAAGCCATTTTCTCCAACCTTTGATATCTTAACTCGGGGCCTTGCAAGGTCCGACTTACAAAATACACCAGAGTTTGGCCCTCCTTACTCTCCCTAACCAATGTAACGCTTACCGCCTCTTCTCCCACTGACAAATACAAGATCAAACTTTCTCCTAGCACAGGCCTAGATACGACCGGCGGAGTAGATAAACATTGCTTAATCTTTATAAAAGCCGCCTCACACTCAGAATTCATTTCTCCCGACGTCTCGTTTTTCAACAATATAAAGAAAGGGAGAGAGTTTTCTGCGAACTTTGGCAAAAACCTGGTTAATGCCGCCAACCTTCCTGTCAGCTGCTGGACTTCCTTCTTGTTCCTTAGTGCTTTCATGTTTAACATGGCTTGACATTTATCCGGATTGACTTCAATCCCTCTGTGCGTAAGCAAAAAGCCTAAGAATTTTCCGGCCGGGACGCCGAAAGCATACTTCGCCGAGTTAAGACGAATCCAGTATTCTCTTAACTTGTCAAATGTCTGCCGCAGGTCTTGCACATTTTTTTTCATATGCAAAGTTTTAAAAATCATATCATCTATGTTTACCTCTACATTCTTCCCCAACTAGTCCTTGAACACTTGATTCATCATCCTCTGATAAGTGGACCCTGCATTCTTCAGCCTGAAGGGCATGGCATTGTAACAATAATTGGCCTTCTCCGTGATGAATGCAGTTTTCTCCTGATCCTCCGGATGCATGGCGATCTGGTTATAACCAGAGTATGCGTCCATGAAAGAGAGTAGTTTGAAGTCAAACGAGTTATCAACTAGTTGGTCTGTATTCGGCATTGAGAAGGAATCCTTTGGACATACCTTATTTAGGTCCTTATAATCTGTACATACCTGCCATTTTCCAGTAGGTTTCTTTACCATCACGACATTCGATAGCCAGGGCCTTTCTTCTGTGGGTTAAATACCTAATTTGCCACGGAAGTTTTGCTAATGGAGCATCCAGTACCCGAAAGTTTTTGTGGTATCATTTTTGCCCCGGAAGTTTACAAAATGAAGCAAATATGCCTCGGAAGTTTTTTTTAGGAGCAAATTTGCCCTGGAAGTTTTGTTTGGGAGCAAAGTTTTATAAACTTTCGGGGCAAAAATGATACCAAAAATACTTCCGGGTGTTGGGCGCTCCCTTAGCAAAACTTCCATGGCAAATTAGGACTTTAACCCTTCTTTTGTCCTCGCTGACTTTTCTTTTCTTTTGTGCTACCGGGGTTGACCCCAGACAAATTGCCAATTTATGACAGCAAACGTCTGGATCTACCCCAGGGATCTCGGACGGTTGCCAAGCGAAAACGTCCTTATTGTTCCTTAGGCAATCCTCAAGTTCTGCCCGAACCTCGGGGTCCAGTATCCTGCCTATTTTAGTGACTTGTCTGGGTTTGGTGCCTAGGACGAAGTCCTCTAACTCACCATTTGGCTCTGTCTTCTGCATCGTTTACTCTTCGCGCAAATCCAATTCCACGAGATTTAGCGACTTCCCTTTTTCCTCGGCTTTAGACGCCTTACCCTTGCCTTTACGAGATGTCAACATCGGGTCAGCCTTGCTTTCTTTAACCGTCTCGAAGTAACACTGTCGAGACTCTTTTTGATCACCCTTAACCGTGACAACCTGATTCCTCCTGTTGACTAATTTCAACTTTTGGTGTTTTGTGGACACCAACAAGTCCCAGTCGTGTTTGGTACGCCGTCCCAAGATGATATTGTATGGGGAAGGAAAGTCGGCCACTATGAATCTGACGCGCTCTGATTTGAACGCTTCCTTTGTTCCCAAAGTCAATCTTAGGTCAATATATCCCTTGGGACAGGTATCCTGCCTATTGAAACCGGTCAAGGTCGTCTTGCACGGCTTTAAATCTTCTGGGTCAAACCTCATTCGTTTGAATGTGTCCCACATGATTATATCCTCCGTGCTTCCATTATCAATGAAGATCTTCTTTACACAACAGTTGACTACGGTTCTCGTGATTACTAATCCGTCATGGTGGCCAGGCGGTACATCCTTCAAGTCCTTTCTAGTAAAACTCAGCACTTGGGGTTCAGGCTTTGAGGAAGCCTTTTTGAACTCCGGACGGTCTCTGATTGAAAGGACCTTCCTTAAGTATTTCTTTCGCTGACTTACTGAATCTCCTCCACCCCCGAAACCTCCACTAATAACATTGCAGTCATACTTGGAATTTGGGAACTCGTCATCACTGCCCGTTGCTTTCTTTCTTTGATCTCGCCTTTTCTTTTCTGGGGGCGGGCTCTTGCTTTGACCTCCCTAACGCTTGTTGTTCTGCTGTTCCTGCTCTGAATGACGTAACGACGAAGTTTTCCTTCACAGACAAACTTCTCAACCGCATCCCTTAAATCCCAAAAACTATCCGTTGCATGGCCATGCTGATCATGGAATTCACAATACCGGGATTTGTCCAGGGTAGCCTCTCTGCGGAACGGCCGAGGTCGTTGGACTTTTTTCATCTCGGTTGCTGATACCTCCTTCCAAATTTTTGCTTAAGATACCTTCAACGGAGTATATCTGTCAAATCTTCCTTCTGATTTTCCTCCTTTTGGCCTGCTGTCCCTAGGTGGTGGACTCTTACCCCTCTCTTTCGGTATTTGACTCAACATTTCCATTTGCTCGAGTTCCAGGTACGATTTTGACCGATCTCAAAAGTCGGCTAGAGTTTAAGGATGATGCTTCATCACAGACTTTTTCAGCCGAGACGAACCATTGAGACCGGTTATAACACAGTGTAGGTGTACGTCCTCCTTCAATTCGGGCACTTGTAGAGCTGTATCTTTGAAACGCTCCAAATGTTTTTGCAAAGTCTCATTAGGCAATTGTTTCACCTGGTCTAGTTGGAACTTAGTCTTCGGTTGCTTCCGGCTTATAGCAAAATTAAGCAAGAACTTGTGTTCAATGGTTTTCATATCCCGGATAGAGTGCAACGGCAGAGAATGAAACCAAGTCTGAGTGGCACCTCGTAGAGTTCCTACAAATAATTGAGGGATGACATGTCCTACAATCCCTTTCACCCCGATCTCCATTTTGAAGTTGTTTACATGGTTTAACGGGTCCTAGGTCCTATCGTATTTTGGCAATTCTCGCGAGTCTAAACCCTTGGGATAAGTAGCCGCCATAATCTCACCTGAGAACTGGTTCAGGATACTATCTCCGTCGTGCCCTTCTGCACTTGTCTTGGGTATGCTAAATGACGGAGGCGTCGCACCATTCTTGCATAAATCCATATTCTCGGCCGACTGCCTTCCCTTCTCCGAAGACAAGTCGGTCTTATTAGCTTGGGCAATCTCCGCATCCATCTTTGTGGCAGTCACATCACTTACACGGCTAGGGTTGCTAGCATCCCGACCGATATTTCGGACCGGGTTCTCGAGCATTCTTATACGTTCTTCCAGCAATCAAATTGTCTCCCTATCTTCTTTAGGATCCTCATCGATCCTCTTTAAGATCCTCATCATGGTTGTTCACGGCCAGATTCCCCTCCTCATGATCCTCATGGGGTTCTTCAGTGTTGGTATCAATAAAAGTCGAGATCATACCCCGACTTGGACCAGGCTCATCTCGAGTTGCGGTCCGGGCTTGCTTCTCTCTTTGCCCAAAACGCTCCTCCATCATCCTCGTATCCTTGTTTGCTCCTCTTGCCGCCATATAGCATTTTGGTGCTTCATGGCCTCTTGACCAGCCCGTGCATATTCTTCCCTTTGAAGTTGCTGACGAGTTTCCATGTTCTCCATTCGTTGGACAAACGAATCCACCGTTTTATGCAACATTCTAACGTCGGGGTGCTTAATCTGAAACTTACGAGAAGGAGGGGGAAGACTTAGCTGTTGAGCTACTCATTGCTCTCGTTGGGCAACTAAGCTTGTGTAAGGATAATGTGCTATATCCTTAGTTTCCTCCTCCATCATCCCAATTACGTGATTAGGATCCGAAGCAACTGAATCCGAATACTAAATCGTGTGCTCGTGACATAAATGTTGTTGAGGTTCTTCTGGTAACTAGTCTTGCTGGAGTGCCTCACTACGGCTCCTGGTGCTCGCGACCATTCTCAGTGGTTGTTTGTTATTTCCTTTAGTCTGGGAATTGAAGTTTACGGATCCACTCGGTCGGCGCCAATGTTCTAGTGTAGAACACGGATGTCTAGCTTCAGTGAGCTAGGGAATGTTAATATTGGATCAAAAGGTCCCTCAAGGATGTTCGTGGGTTAAACACCAATGAGAAGACGATGGCTCAATGATATCTATGAAGGAGATATCAATGAGCGAAATCAGATTACCGTGCAACACGGAGGTGGTGATTCGCCTGAGGGTGGGGTGTGTGCACAGTGTGACTGAATGATAAATAATCGATTAGAGAATTTCTAGAGTACACCTGGGGGTAATCTCCTATTTATAGGGATTACCTAGGGTTTCACTCCCATGTAGATGAATCCATTACTCAGGCATTATGCGCCTCCTACGTACTGCTAATGCCTGCTCCACTACCTGTACGGTCCTGTATTAAGACACGATGGAGTAGTGGCGAACAATTTACCTAACTAAACGGGTGTTCTGCTGTGAGTCCTCTTATTGGGCCGCATATTGCTAGGCCCAATATATGAGTCCATAATATAAGTATATGTATAGATAATAGGTTACGACAATGATCTGATATTTCTGGAGCAGGAGGGCCAATTCTTTATTGATATGTACATCTTGTTGCCAAAACTTACGGTGTTGTGTGTGTTTATATATAAAAAAGCTATATATATATAAGCTAAACGTTTTCTATCATGACCTATAATTGTTGTCTGATATGTATAAATATATATATATTTATATATGGTAGCTGTCATATATACCTGTTTGCATGTGAAAGCATTGCTTATGTGTGTGTGTGTGTATATATATATATAAGAGAATGAGAACGTCGCACATAGGAGGAAAAAAAAACTTGCTGATAAGCTTATTGCGCTGCACACTTATAAATCTATATAAAATGTCGTTCATAAGAAATGAACCAGAATAGTGTGTAAAGGTGAATAGTATGATATATGCAATATCATTTAGATGCGTGTATTGTATATCAGTGGGGCTGATTTAATAAGAGGAATAAGGTATGTTGAAAAATGTTGAGAATAATGGGAAAGCGGTAAAGAGCATCTGTTAATGTGTAGTAAAAGGGACGCAAAGACTTAAAGCATGCATTAGGATACTAAAATGAGGAAAAAGAATATTATCTTATGATTAAGGTAGTATCTTAGAGTTGAAGACTTTTAGATATTTCAAGTTAGGGCCACGTGGTATATAAGGACAACCAAGAAAGTACTTTGATGTTATAAATAAGAGTATATTTGGGAATCCTCATATGGTTAAGAAAATAATTTGAGAGTAAAGGAAATTCATATGAGCTTGTTGAGTTGAGAGCTGAAAGTGGTAGTAGAAATGTATGTTTTGACTGGTTAATGTATATGAGAGTGATACTAACTATTATTGGAAAAGCTTCGAGACCGAGAGTTTAAAATAATTGCAGATAAATAATAATAATTAATAAAGTAATAAAAATAATGATGATAATAATAATAATAACAATAACATTAATAATTAGGAAAGGGCATAAGTAATAAAATAGATATATAAATAATAATAATAAATATTATTATTATTTATTAGTAAAAAGGAATAAATAATAAAGGGAGTTATTAATTAATAATAAATAAAAGAGTGTTATTATTAATTAATGATAATTAAAAAGGGTACTATTAGTAAGAGAATTTTTAGGGGTTAATCCATTTTTAATCCTCTAAAAATTCTAATTCGCGTAGTTAGTTACTTTGCGACACAAGAAGTGATTAATGACAATGATAAATGTTTATAGGCATACCTTCGGACGAATTAAGGATTCAAGCTTGAGGTGGGTAATTGTTATTTTTATTAGCGTGTATGTATGTATTGCATGTATGGTGATCATGGTTGCTAGATAATTTTGCATTTGTGTATCCTAGCTATGGATTGAGGCTACGTGCCTTATAAGGCCGCACGTCCTAAAATAGGGCTGTGGTTCTTGGCCGATAACTGCGGTTACGGTGCAACTTGTTTACTGTGAATTATTCAATGGTTATACATATGTTATCTTGTCATTTACATTTCATATTTGCATATAAGATTAACTGTTACCCTTGGGGTTCATTCATTTGACTGCATGAAAGAGACAGGTAGTGGTTCAGGATCAAGAGGCAAGATGCAGCTGTAAGGATTACAGCAGAAGAAACTTTTTGGAAAATATTAGTAGACGAACTGTATTAATTGATTTATCATTTGTTTATCTTTGGATTAATGTATTAATATCCTACTATGGGATAGATATCACTCGTGATAGAACAGATTCGAATCGCGAAAAATTTATCCTCATATTTTCAAACTAAGTTATTTTATGAAAAATTTATTCTGCAATTAAATCATGTAAATCATTTCGATGTCTGTGCACTATAACTGTGATAAACAAAGGCGCATTTAGGATGGGTGTCACAGTGTAATGGGCAATATTAGAAATTATTTAAATTTTAGGACAAATTTAATTGGGAAAATGATAGTCAAGTCCCAAGGAACATACAAAATATCAAAAAAGTCTCAACCCAAAATCACATATTTGTATTGACAATAGGAGGTGCTATATTCACAAGTGGAAGCATTATATTCACAACAAAATTTAAAAACCTGACCACTCAAACAGAAAAAACTATATTCACAACATGAAGTGTTATATTCACAACAAAATTTAAACACCTGGATTTTGTTTCAAAGTCAGGTCCCTAAGCGTATAGAGCCCATTCATAACAAAAAAAGCTAGATTCACAACAAGAAGTGCTATATTCAGAACAAAATTTAAAACATAGACATTCATAACAGAAAAGCTATATTCACAACAAAATTTAAACACCTGGATTTTGTTTTAATACAAATAATATCAAAAAGTCCCTAGGGACCTTTTTTATATGTGATTTTGTGTTAGGACTTTTTTAATATTTTGTATGTTCCTTGGGACCTGGCTGTCATTTTTCCAATTTAATTATTTTAATTGATTTTATTGGTTTGTGAGAATTGTTAATTGATGTCTTATACTCCCTCCGGTTATAAATATAAGATAAAATTGATTTTTTTAAAGAGATTAAGGAAGCTAGTTAAAGTATTTTAGAGTATTTATATTTATATTTTTTTTTTTCTCTAAATCAATTAGTTTGACTAATAAATTGATATATAATTTAAGAATACACATCATATGATATGACTAAGTAGCTTACTTTGTCTTATATTTAGGAGCGGAGAGGGTAATAAGGACTAGAGGGAGTACATTCTTAGTGGATTACGTTAGCTATAGGTTAAGGAAGATGACATAGTAGTAAGTGGTAGGATCACTTAATGAGGCTAGGAACCTTGAGAACCCTCCTCCTGCGCCTTCAAGGATGATAGCACATGTTGTGCCATTGAGATTCATTCCACCAACCAGTTCTAAGTCTGTGCTTGTAGTTGAGAATTTGCCCTATATCTTCTCAGCTGACACACCCTTTCCCGATCCACCTGCGAGGTATGGTTCCCCCTTGTTCATCCCAGTGAACTTCCCTGGTTCAACAACATAATCACCTAGGCGCTCCGCTCATCAGAGATCCCCAATGAAGAGGTCCCCAACTAAGAGGAAGAAGAATTAGGGACACTTCACTAATTTGTTTCTGTTGTTTGGTTTTTATAAATCACTAAGGGCAATTTTTGTATTTTCCATTATTATTTTTAGACCTGGTTAACTCTTGTTGTACTAGTTTACCTTCTGTCACATGTTCGAACTACGCTATGTGGTTCAAACATAAACTTCAGTGGTTTTTTGTAGTTTGACTATTTAACTTTGGTGAACTTATTAAATTGATGTTGCCATTATTGATATATGTTTTGGCTCATATTGACTTGGGGTTCATGCAATTTATGTTGTAATGTGTTCATTGATTTGTCACCTAAAAATTTGTGTCTTCAAACCTCTTTCTACATTGTTTTAATGTCTTCAATGGTCATGTATTTACTGATTTTGTGTTTCCCTATAACTGCAGCTACTAAAAAGTTACATTTATAGTTTTTACTTGTATTGTTGTCTGATTTAAGCTCTTTGTTGTGTGTATAAGGCATTAGTGCCCAATTAAAGTATTTAAAGTTCAATTACTTGTTAATGTCCTAACTTGTTCATGAGGAGAACATTTTGAATTTATGACCCATAAAAATCATTCTGATGGTCCTCTCATGTCCAAGTTTGTGTTCTTTTTTATGGAGCATTTGAAAACGCCAAATTCCTTCCTTTTATTACCTTTCACCCTACAGTGAACATGTTATAATTTGGGTTACTTTATGTCTGTTGCCTTATGGTGTTCCCATATCCAATTTTTTGTACATTTTTGTGCAGTATTTGAGAAAGCTAATTTCCTTTCACCCTACAGTGCACATGGTATCATTTATGTTACTGTGCCTTATGGTGTTGTTATGTCCAACCTTGGGTTTATTTTGCTACAGCATTAGAGCCAGCCAATTTCCTTCATTCTTTTTCCATTCACCTACAATTCACATCGTATCATTTATGTTCATTTATGTGCCTATGCATTTTGCTGCCCTCATCTCCAAGTTTCTGTTTATTGTTATGCATCATTTGAGAAGGCCAATTTGGATTTTTGTTATTGCTTTCCTTCTTATGTAGCATTTGAGAAGGCCAAATTGCATTATTTATGTGCATCATATTAGTTCAATTGTACTACCCTTTTCTCAAACAAAGATACTGATATACATATTGTAAACCTGTTAATGTGTTCTTCTTCATCCTCACATTGCTTCAGTGTTCTTCTTTATAGTTTTTGTGGCCATTTTAACTGAGGTCTCTTTCGTTATTCTAATATGACGGCTTAATTGTTCTGATTAATTTATTACATGAAGCAATGAGTTATTTTCCTCATTTTGAATAGTCACCTTTATTTTACCTTACCAACAAACTACTTTTAATTTATCGACTTCACACTTTTCAGGGGTTTACCAGTCATTATTTTCAATTTTTCTTGCCTTCGCTATCAAAGCTTCACCTTGGTTCAATGTTCAGTGATGATCTTCCTTGTTCCTCATGTCATATTCATTTCCACAGCTGGTTTCATTCTTTCGTGTTGTCCCCCTCTAATTCCTTCCATGTCCATCGTCCTTATCACCTTCGGAAGCCAGTCGTCATCGCAATTTCATATTCCATCGACGTCTACTTTAATTTTGCATCTCAACCATCACACGATTTCGTTTAGGGTTTGTTTATGTCTGACTGTTCTAACAAAATAAATCACTAATCATTTTTTTGGTTTCTTTTCTTTATTTTAGGGGCATTGTGGCAATTTCACATAACCTTCCCACTTAAGCAACACCTAATTCTTCATACCAAACATTTCATTTTCCCTCAACTTAAGTTTCATTCCATAATATGCCAAACAGCTTACATTTTAAAATTCCCTCATAATCTTCCCTTCCTTTCCTTTCACTTCCATTCCTTTCCTTTCATTCCTCAAATCTTCCATATACCAAAATTCCCTCCTCAAATATTCCCTATACCAAACAGGCCGTAAGGGTGTTTACATAATTTAACCTTTACACTATATAACACAAAAGTTCCAAGAACATGGCAGCACTTTCACGTTTTTAGGGATTTTTTTGCCATTTTTGATCCTTTGGTATCTTAAAGGATTTTCCCTATCTAGTATGGGGGTGCAAAATTTGATGAACACGGAGGGTAACATTGTAAAATTCACTTGACTCGTCTCTTCTTGTAGTTCTTCCCAAGACAGATGAACCATAACCCCTCACACAACCCACATGCATGTACAGTAAATCCCATGGGGCCTACAACCAACAAAAAAGCTATTGCCATTAAGCTTCACGTCACTAGTACAAAAAAGAGTTTTAAGATTGCCTCGTTTGGACCAGAGTATTGAGGCTTTGGTCTAAAAAGTATGACCAGTGACAATTTCATAAATATAAAGAAATTTTTAGACTAGATTATAGAGAATTAGGTCTAAAAAATATGACCGGTGGCAGTGCCGTAAATATATAAAGAACGTTTTAGACCAGATTATAGAAGATCAGGTCTAACAAGTATGACCGATATCAGTTTTGTAACTATATAAAGAATGTTTTAGACTGGACTTGAAAAATATGAGGTCTTAAAAGTAAGAGATCGATTTACGTTACGTAAATATATAAAGAATTTTTTAGACCGTAAGACTTTCAAGACCTCATATTTTACAAGTCCTAGGTCTAAAAAGAATGATCGGTGGTAGTTTTATAAATATAAGAAAAGTCTTACTTTTAGGGTCTCGTTTGGTTCGACGGAGGGGGAGGGGGAGGGGGATTTTAATGGAGGGGAGGGGAGGGAGGGATAGGAGGGATTTTAATATTACCTTATTTGGATTGATCGAAGGAAGGGGAGGGGAGAGATTTTAATGTTATTTTGTTTGGTTTAGGAGGGAGGGGAGGGAATTTTTTTAATATTGACAACTTTACCCTTATATTGGAAGAGGGTTTTTAATGTTACCTTATTTAGTTCAGAGGAGAGGGGAGGAAAATTATCTTCACACCTTCAACTTTACTAATATTATAAGTGAATACCATTTTCTAAGAATCCTTTATAATCATTATCACAGAAGGAAAGAAAAGAGAGGCTATAACAATCATTTACGACTTATGGTGGATAGTAGGGTTCGTGTGAGGTTGTGAGCTGCATCATTGAAAAACCCAGAGTGTTGCTTACAACCACCACTTGTATGTGTGTGTGTGTGTGTTGCTTTAAGTAATGGTCTTGGTCAGAGTAAGTTTAACAGCGAAAGTTTGCTAATTTGCTTCATTTCAAGTTTTCATCTTTCAATTTCAATTCAACTGATGATTCTTCTTCTTCGTATGTTGGACGCTGTCGTTTTAATCAGAATAAAAGCAACCTCTCTCTCTATCCTTGCATGATGCTTGATTCTTCTTCGTTCTCTCTCTTGTTGATTTTGACTTTCTTCATATTCCTCCCTTTCTCCATTAAACTTTCCTCCATTCGTTCCTTTTTTTTCTTTCAGACAACTCTCATCTGAATCGAAAGAATCCCAAAAAGTTGTCCTTTTTATCTGTCTTGTTCTACTTGTTCTCCGTTCTCTTTTTCACCCACAACCCCAAAAAAAATGAAGGCTTTCAACTCGTAAGCTCTCTCTCTGTCTCTCATTTCATTCGGGTTTTTCAATGATGGGTGTTCGGTCTAGTTAGTTGATTTTCTTTGTCGTCTCAAGGAATGAGGTCGCCGCCGAATAGGGTTCGTGTGAGTTTGTGAGCTGCATAGTTAAACTTAAAAGGGCTTCGGGTATTATTTACGGCATAAAAACAAAAGATTAGGGACATTTTTGTCCACTCACACACCCATTTTAATAATCTCTTCGAATCCGTCCGATTTTGGGGTGGAGTTTTTGAGGGGAGAGAGGGAAAATTTTAAAAAATTCCCCCTCATAAAAAATGTCGTCGGCCAAATGAAGGGAGGGGTTAAAATCCTTCCATCCTCCTCCCCTCCCCTCCCCTCCGATCCCCTCAAACCAAACAGACCCTTAAGACTGGATGTTTAAAAAGTATGGTATAAAAAGTATACTTTTAAGACCAGATATTTAAAAAGTCTAAAAAATGATTCTTCTATTTTTCCGCTCCGAAAATTGAATTTCCCTCTATGAACCTCTCTTCGACCTTGTAAATCTCACTTTACACTCTCTTCAACCTCGTCTCATCTCATATCAAGGACCTCGCTCACAAATTTTCTGACGTCGCGAAAATTGCTCTCGCCTCCTTTGCTCTCATGGTTTTTTGTTTTGGTTCTAGCTTCGCCAGGTTTACAATTTGTGTGAAGGTAACAAGCATTCCTCTTTTTTTTCAGCCAATGAATAAATATTAACTCTTGTCATTGATAGTAATATGCATATTTAAATATGTGTGGGAAGAACTGGATTTTCTTGCTGCTAATTATCCCAGTCGTTTCAAAGTATACTATGTCCTGAATCAGGTTAGTTTCTAACTTGGAATATCATTTCAAAGAGAACTCAAGTTTTTATCATTCATTGAATCAGGATAGCCTAACTTGAACGATGAAATGATGTGATCTGTGCAACCTCTAGAAGGATGGGATGGTGGTGTTGATTTGTATCAAAAGAGATGGTTCAAGCGCACTGTCTTCCTCCTACACATGATATCAGTGTAGGCAATAATCCTCTAAGCTAATCTCTTTAGATAGCTTTTCGTGTTATCATAAAAGGAAGGTTACTGATTAAGAGGATTGTTTGTGAAATTTGCAGATACTGAGGTGTGGTGCACCGCCCATGAACAAGGCTATGGCTGCTCACCTTAAAGCCCTTGGATATGAACCTGATATGCTGCTCACCACAACAAATTTCTGATTTCTAGTTTGTTTTTTTAAAACAAAAAATTAAGGAAGGAACTTTTATGACCGGATGTTTTTCATATCTGGTCTTAAAAGTACTTTTAAGACTGTATGTGTTTTTACATCTGGTCTTAAAAGTTCGTTTGTTTTTTTTAAGGAACGGACTTTTAAGACTGGATGTTTTTCATATCCGATAAGACCGGATGTGTTTTTACATCCAGTCTTAAAAGTCCCTTTTTTGTGATAGAAAGGGACATTTAAGACCTAATATTTTGAAAGTCCGGTCTTATAAGTTTGACGTTTAAGATCTCATATTTTAAAAGTCCGGTCTAAAAAGTTTTTTTTCAAGACCGGTTGTATATCTGGTCTTAAAAGTAACAGACTTTTAAGACCGCCTGAATCAAGACTGGTCCTAGATCCAATCTCACGAGGGATTTTTCGTCCGATCTTAAAAGTCTTTTTTATACCCTGCGTACGGAAAATTAAAGGCATCTGTATCCGGCGGGTACTGAGGTAGCTTTAGTTTTTAATTATAACAAAAATATCTAATCCCTACTTCCCCTCGTACAAAATAATGAAATATTAAGATTTGTTTTTGAAAAAAAAATATTCTTCCATAATATAAGACATTGGGGAGTTATTAATTGGTCATCTCAGACCAAATTATATATAGACACACAAAAACACATTAATCCATTGCCATTAAACATTATTTCTAAAACATTTATGATGCATATTTCCTGTCAATCCACTAATCACTAAAAAAAACACTGCATTACCCACGGAATTCCGTGGGTAATTTGCTTTGCCACGGAAATTTCCCACGGAATTCCGTGGCTAATTCAGTTTACCACGAATTTCCCACGGAATACAATCCGTTCCTAAAAAAACCGTGACAAAAGCCAATTACCGACGGAATTTTTTTCCATTGGAACGTTTCCCACGTAAATTTGCCACGGAAACTTCGTGGTAAGATTTGCCACGGAAAATTCCGTGGGAAATGTTTGCCACGGAAATTTCCGTGGGAAATTACCCACGGAAATTTCCGTGGCAAACATTTCCCATGGAATTTCCGTGGGAAATTTCAAATTTCCCGAGAATCACTTCCTTCGTTCACCCTTTGATTTTAACCATTTTTGTTAACAATTTTGCAGCGCTTAAATTAGAAAATTAGCTTGTACATATATTACTAGAGAAATCAACAAATTCCAAATAACTAATATAATAAACAGAGATAAATGCCACACAAGTTCAAAGTACTAAAAGACTTAGAAAAGGGAAAATACATGTTCTTAGTCACAAGTATCATAAACAATGAAAATTGTTAACGTTCATTCTCAGCGTCTTGATTGCATTGGTAGAGGAGCACCTTGATTCGCAAGGTTAGATAAAGTGGGTAATTGAATCCCCATTCCTTGCAATGCAAACATAATTAAATCGGTTGCTTGTTTAAGTTGTGCATTCTCTTGTTTCATGTGTTCATAATATTTTGGCATTTGTGTCATCTTCGTTTGCATATCTTGAACGTTAAAATCCGCCGAAGATTTGATGGAAGGAGTTGAGGTAGAAGAGACAACATGTTGAGTTTCAGATCCAAGGCCATAGATTTGGCCTTTCTTGTTCTTACCACCAGTAACTTCTAACCATAAATTGAGTTCATCTTCATTAGATTGGACACTGCCTCCCTCAGAAGTGATTGATGACTTTCGTCTAAAAAATTCATCCTGCAAACAGTACATAAAATAAGTACAAAAAAAAAAATAGATTGAAAAACTGATAAAGAAGGGTGAACCATTTTAGAAACAATAAAGAACTACATAACTAGAAACATATGAAACTACAAATCCATATAAATTATGATGATCTTATAGCAACCAGCCAACCATCAATCTAAACATATTACAAAAGAAAGTATGGAGCTTATCAATTTACAATCAATTATCACAATACATCAATCTAAACAATCAGCTACATTCACAATTACCTCTATCACTTTATAAATATTAACCTCTTCAATAATCCTAAAGCTAACGCGTAGGAGTCAGAACAACCACCACCATCTCCATAGACACTCACAAGCAAATGGACATATGAAAAATAATAATCTACATTTATAAAACTCCTATTTAATTACAGTGAATTCCCCCCCCCCCCCCCCCCCCCCAAAAAAAAGAAAGAAAGAAAGAAAAATATAACTGGCCTTTCTCACTTGACACACACTTCATACCAATAGAAAGAATGGGAAGTTCCAAAAGAAAGAAAGCAACCAATTGATTATGTTTCGATCTCCTCCTCAAAAGTTGATATTTAATAATTGAGAAACTCAAACAGGACAAGAATCCTTAAAAGCTCATCAGCAACATTATTTTTAAGGTTATTGACTTCATCGTCAGCAACAATTTTATTGCTTCAACATTTGGTCAGAATATTTACAAAAAAGATAATCAAAGGTGAGCCAAACCAACAGGAACAATACCAAATATTCCAGCTTTCAAGTAGTTAGAAAATAAAACTCACAACAAACAAGATTTATAGCAATCATCACTCTTTCAAATCACTACAAGCTCACAAGTTACTTTTAAAAAAAAAGTCTAAATGAAACATATGCTTACATGAGTTGCAGCAGCACGGTGGTCCGCAAATTCTCCAGTTTTCTCACTATGGAGCTCCTCATGAATATCTTAATTGAATTTAAGGCCATACCAGCATTCCAACTTAAATAACTTGTTTGGGCTGCCAGCACTTAAACTCAATGCCAAGCATCTGCCTTTATTCAATTAAATGGGTTATTCTTCTAAAAAAAAATTAAATGGGTTATTATGGTGAATGCTAATAGCCAAACTTAACTATCAGCTGCAAGGTAAGGATTGGAGATCATTAACGCAGAAAAATAAAAGGGAAACACCAACTTTACCAAGGAGTAATAAAATGGAAATGGCACAAACCAAACATGAATTTAACAGCAATAAATTTTTGATGTATGTATATGTCAGTAAGCCCAAAAATTGTTTCAGAATCTAATCATGCTTGTTGGAAAAAAAATATATTAGTAGCTTCTAAATAACAAAAAAGATCTTTCTTAACAAATAAATAAACCACAATCAGCATAAATTGAAACAATCTAAAACGCAGAAGTTGGAGCAATTAATTATTTCTTATGTTTATATCTTAGTTTAGTTTGTTAAAAAAAACTGTGCGCATTTTCATTAAAGTCAGACTATGAATCTGTTATTGTGTATATTAGCGATTTAGTAACAGTGAGTGCTTATGGTGATGAATCCACCTACATAACTAACATAATATTATAAATTAGCAGCAGTGAGTGGTTGAAGTTGATATTAATTAATTAATTCATTAATGAAGGGTTTATTAGCCTACAGAGGGGAGAGATAAAGAGGTTTTGGGTCAAAAAGTGAAGAAGATGAGTTGGACAAGACATGAATAATCCCCGGTTTAAGGGTAGAAGTTGAAGATATGAATAAAGAAGAAGAGCTACTGCATATCCATGGCAAACCAGCACATATGTGTGGTGCGATTAGAATAGAGTGGAAGGAAAGTGGAGGACATATGATATGTATATATGCTTTGATGTAATTCATGTACTAATTATATTATTAATATGTAACAGATGAATTATGAGCTAAGTACGGTGTATGTGTGAGCAAGGTTAATAAATAAGTAATAAAGTGAGAGTGAATAATATAAATGAACAAGTAGAGGGGGTTGGGAGATGGTTGACTTAATTTAACAAACAATCTCAACAATTTTCAGTAAAAGAAAAAGAAAATACTACAATTCAATCAATCTCATAAACTTTGATATTTTTTTGCAAAATATAAGAAAGAAACTCTGTACCAAGTCAATTCAAGAATTCATATACAGAAATGACACTCTCTCAAAAGTGGAAGAGTCTTTTTGTATGTTTATATATGTCACTGATCATAAACTTAACAGAAAAAGCTTTATATATGTTCATTGAAATAAGGTAAAACCCAAATGCATGTCCTTGTGTGTCCTTCAAAGTACTGACTCAGCACAGCAATGGATAACAAGGAAATCTCAGAAAAGGAATAAGAAAGGTACACATTTATACATTCATTAGAAAAAGAGGGAAAAGCTATAGATTAAGATGTAGGTGAGAGCGATTTTTGAAGGACTTTTTGTAAGAAAGGTCCATGACCCTGTATGAAACTCACTCTTCTATTGAGAAAGAAACAACAGTCCTAAAGATATAGTGGACCAAGAATTAAATTGTACAAATTACATTCTCTTCTCATTCTTTTTGTCTGCAACGCCACTCAGACAAAACACACAGTTGGCCATTACTACTTCCACACATGATTCTTGCTCCCACGAGTCCACGACAACTCACTCTTTTTGCATCTTTCTACTAAAACCCAAAAACCAAATTATAAAGAGAGCTCACGTACAAAAAAAAAAAATCAAACTTGTAAAAGCCTACCAAGCGAGGTTGCGACTTGTGGGGTAATCGGGATTGCTTAATAGCGTTATTCTTGATCAAGAAGCAATGATTAAATCTCGAGTTATGTAACTTGAAACACTAAATTAAATATTAGCCTAATCATAAATCACTATCTCAATCTCGCCCTCCACGGGGATGTATATATAAATTGATGTGCAGCAAATAAATCTCGGCCTGCACGGGAATCATTATTGAGAATTTGAGCCCATACACATGAGTGTATGATGGTTCTTGCTGAGACAACATCATGTTTAGAGACAAGAACAGCACATTTGTGACCTCAGAAAGGGGTAGAGGCCTATTTGAGAGCATTGAAGGTGTAATACCCGGATATTTAATACCCGGATGATTATCCTATAAATAAAATTCCTTCAATATTTCTTTTAAAACAATATTACCTATTTAAAATGGGTAAATATAAGGTCTTTAATAATGAGTATTATTGTCCTATTACCTTAGAAAGACTCTATTAAGATTAAAGAGATAAGTTGGAAGGCTAAAAATACATTTTATTAGGCGCATAAATTGATGAAAATATATGATAAATACTATATGACCTCAATTATTGACAAAAACTTAGGAAGTGTGTTATCTTTAATTTTAGAAATTTTTGGGATTATTTCCCGAAAAATAAAGATGCATAAATATAATAATATTAAAAGCACTTTATGGCCCCATGATTTTTAATATTTTAAATGGGATATGAAATACCAATGTAAGTAAAATAGTTGTGAGATAATAATTTATCCTAATTAAGAAAATTATCAAAAATTAGTAAGTGGCTAATCAGGTAATTAATGGGATAATATAGGATTAAATTATAAGATAAATGAATTAGAAAAAAATATTAAATAAGTGCTGAAATTCGAAATAAAAAATAAAAAATAAATAAAAATAAAATAAAATAAATTTGATAAAGATTTGGAATCCAAAGGTAAAATGGATAATGGTTTGGAATCCAAAGGTAAAATGGATAATGGTTTGGAATCCAAAGGTAGAATGGATAATGGTTTGGAATCCAAAGGTATAATGGATAATGGTTTGAAATCCAAAGAATACGGTAAAAACTTAAAATATGTACAAATTGGAATGGTTGTGAAGATGTGGAAATCCGGAGAAAATATAAGGACTTATCTCGGAACCCACATAATTTAACCTCGAAAGTAAGACCAATGAAGGTCATTTTTGCAAACGTTGAAGAATAAGTTTAGTGCAACTAGGGGAATCTAATTAGACCATAAATCTTGATATCCAACTACTAATCAAAAAGTATACTCGAGAATCTAAAAGTGTTAGTGATTGATCGAACAACCAAAAATGAATTTCGTTAAAGTAAAACTTAAGACTAGTTCGAGTTATTTACCGAAATGCCATCCGCTTTTGCTATAAATAGGCCTTCACCCTTTCACTTCTTCCTCACCCCTGAAACCGAAATCTAGAGAGAAGTTAGAGAGAAGGAAGAGCCCGGAGAAATTCTAGCGGAGCCCTGGGATATCTGAGATAATTGATCCGGTGTCGGGCCGATGTCGTACCGCCATTGTCGATACATTGTTATCGGCCGTCGGGCATTGTCAAAAATACGACAGTAAACGTCCGAAAGTACCGTCAACGAAGGTACGTTCGCGACGTACGCAACACCGACTCGATGATTATGATATGCTTATATATGCTTTCTTTGTGTTCTGTCGAGACTCGTCTCATTTGAAATTGGTGGAGTTATGAGTACACGGGTTATGGTATTGTTCACACCGTTGAGAGTTTTCCTAGCGCTATAGACACGACTGTACATCGTGGCACCGGAGAGTGTGCAGACCGGGATAACAAACATACTGCAGGGGGCTGTGTATTGTTATTGCCTTATATACATATTTGTGTATCTGTTGTGGGCTGTTGTAGTAGTCTTTGTGAAAATGTCATGAATGCATGTCATACATATATTGTGTACATAAGCATGAGGTTAACCGTTACCTGAGGTCCGATGGGCATTGGACCTCAGTCTGCATGATTAGACAGGATTCGGGTAATGAACCGGAGGAGGCACCCGGGGACGGAGCTATAGATATATGCCAGTAGACGGAGCCGTGAGAAGGCACCGGTCAAAGGAAATGCGAGAAGAAAGTCAACGTAACCTACCTTATGGCATGAATCTAATAAAGTTACTTCATATCATTTGGTGCTTAAACTAGAAGGGTCGTCTATGTGGTTCGATCAATCAGTCACCCTAGCACGGTGAGACTTCCACTAGACCTACCCAGCCTGGCCAAATGGGATGATTTAACTGAGTTAGGTTCTATGTCCCAAGTCTATCCAGGGCTTGGCGGAAAAGGGTATAGTTACGCAGAAGAACTGTAATTATAAAGTTTTGTATTACTGTATCACATGAATAATTCCTTAGGGAAATTTTGTAATATATATAAGTATACGTCAGGCATCATCATATGTCTGAGTATTTCATATCAGTTGCTCAGTGTTATATCTGTTGTTCAAATTTTTAGTACATGCTCTCCGTTTTCGCAAAACGCTAAGTGGTAGAACCTCAAAACTCTGATAAATTTTTATAAAACCACGTGTCACCGGCACGATTTATGTTACGGAATTTGGGGTGTTACAGTTTGGTATCAGAGCTAGCTTCACAGCTAGTCTCGAGAGCATTGTATGAACAACAAAAACAATAGTACTGATATAATACTGATATTGTGATACAATAAAACAAATACCCTAAGGTAAAGGTTAGAGTTTTTCAAAAACTCTAAGACTTCTGAGATGGAAATCGGAGTCTATATGAAATTCTCGAATGGAAGCGATAATTGAACCTAGTTGATGATACTATCTAGGTTGTCCCTTAGACAGTGACCTATTGCGTAGGTTTATAACAAAACCATGGTGCCGAGAATAGAACTAGTCTATATGGGTAAGTCAATTAGTCACGGTAAACTCAGTGAGACTTCCATAATAGACATCTATCTGACCAATCGGTTTGAGTAGCGAGTTAAACTCTACATTCCTTTTCGTCTGAAACCATTATCGAAAAGAGGACTAATATAACCTTAATATTAAGTTGTAGAGATGGACAAGGGTAAATTGTCATATCCAGATTATTATGGTAAGGGGAGACGTACTGCGCATAGAACTAAAGCCCCGATAAGACAAGGTTAAGACTAAATCCTGAGTCGACATATCCACCTCCTGTGCCTACGACTGTACTCGAGTCCACCTATTCCACTCACCAGTCTGACTCGTGGTACGTTACAAAATACCCTCCTATGGCTGAGAACAATCCAGAGCCGGAGTATCATTTCCAATCAGTATATTCTAATGAGTGCCTATACGACCCTAGACCGGAGTACCTTTTCGAGCCAGTACATCAGATTGAACCAATGAAATACCTTGCATCGGCAGATTCCCCAGTTCCAGAGAAACCCATAATATCTATTCATGACCGAAAAATCTCAGAGGGATATCATCCCTGGTTAGTGTACCCATCTGAAATTGCACCTCAAGAGGATATGTTATATCCCACTCCGAGAAAGTAATCTTGAGCGGCATATCTTCATACTCCGATACATCATATCACCTCGATAATTGATCGTGAGCCTGAAAATTTCCCAGAACCAGAACTTTCTAATAAGATCATAGATGATCAAAATCCTTTTCGTTCAGGATCCTTGAACTTAGGATACCATGAACCAATGGCTAGTATGCCTTCTAAGCCAAATAGACCTATAGGGTCAGATCATTCATCCTTCGATGATAATCGTGAGTATTTCCAACTGTTAAACTATGATGAAAACCTTGAGATTGAAACTTGTTATGAACCGGATACCCTGCGACATGTCTTAAATACAAACAAAGAGCTGATAGGTGTTCTACGAACAAATTTCTTTAACGCAGAATATTACAACGCAACTACAAAAGACACGTATTTTCAATGGCTAGGGCAAGTCAAGACGACTTACAGACAAAGAAAAATCAATAAACTTCCCTACCCAGTAGACGATTGGGTAATGTCAACACTATACCTATTTCCCAGAGAACTCTTCTGAATGGAAAAGACGAATGAGCTCTTGGATGGAGAGCGTCCAGTCGATTTTCATTCTTTTATGACTTATCTTCAAGGGCTAGTTATAGACAATATGTAAACAAGTAGATAAACGATAATATGGGCTATGTAGATATATTACTGGTGTTAAGACAAGCTAAATACAATGACATATTATGCCATATGTGTATATCTTCAAACAATCTTTTAAAGAACCGTTATTCTTAATAGAAAGATAGGATGTCAAGTATGCGAAGAACCGAAGTCCTTAGAGGCCGGGGTCGAGGCAGAGTTAGACAACCACGAGTGATGCCAGTCCCAGCATAATATCTGAAACACCAGAGTGAGTCGCAAGAGCTGAGAAAGAGCAGAATACTCTTATTAATACCCTCATTGCAGAAAGACAAGGAAGACAAATGGAGAGACTATCGGAATCCTGCCGTCTGATGGAGTGCAACTTAGCAGAGCTACATAGAATAAGGAATTTCAACAGTCGTAATACCAGTCATGATGGATCCAGCTACATAAACCCCACACTGAAAAGGAAGTTTTCTGAGGTCAACAAAAAGGGCAAAGGCAAAAGATCAAACGATTGCATCGGGTTTTGCCACGGAAACTCCACACGGAAGTGGAAGGTGCTCTGGAGCAAATATCAAGAAAAAGGCAGGGAGACATCTCATTCCGAACCACTAAACTATATGAGGATACCAGAACCCCGACCGTGTTCCAAATACGGCAACTACCATCCAGGTCTTACCTGTAGTGGTATACGAATTTGCTTCAAGTGCCAAAAGTCAGGGCACATTAACAAGAATTGTCCCCAGAAAGCTACAGAAATAGGGCCACAGAACGCATGCCAGATGTTAGCATCGCTTGAAGTAGAGGCCGAAGAATCTCCAGTAACGGTCCAAGAGACTAAATCCGTCAGATACTTCTGATGTAGATACGAATCATTTTGGGATGCATACCTCTATGTATTACCTTACGATCTAGTAGTAGCCACACCATTTGGGTGTGAACTATTTCGCCTATACAGCACACTTAGAATCAAATTTCAGTATAATATATATATTTTATTCCAAAGTTTCTGTTTCACAAACGTCGACGATGATCTCAAATTCATTAAAGTAGCAGCGATCAATGTAATGATCAACGGTGACTATAAGAAGATATCATTTCCACATTCCACAAAATAGAGATAGAATCAACGAAGGAGCTGAGTCCTTATTCTAAAAACAACCTGGACACAAACAACGTGTCTCTGACAAATATTCCTTCAGAGGAAGAAAAGTCAAAATTTGAATTGAACTTGATACCTATCATGGGATCAACATCTAAAACACGGTATTAAGTGATACCGAACAAAGCACAAGAGTTTGTGACTTTGTATCAACCATCACAGGATGGACGAAATGACTATCATAAACACATATCCATTTTCCATGATCTACGATCTACTCAGTTATTTAATTCTTACGTTTTGTTACGTATTGACGTATGCTCAAAACACCACTGAGCTGTAAACCAAAAATAGCAATGTTCTGAATTCAACTATACACCATTCAATTATCTAGTATGGACGTATGCTCAAAACACCACTGAGCTGTAAACCAAAAATAGCAATGTTCTGAATTCAGCTATACACCATTCAATTATCTAGTATGGACTTTTTAAATTCCTTGAGATGTCTTTTGAACCGACAAATTTTCTATTTTGGTCATAAAGTCCTTAATCCAAAACTTTTCTCAACCACATAGGTGGGTTGATAAGTGGTGTTGATTGACGACATTCTCATCCGTTCAGAAACAAGGAAGAAAAACGCAAAGGATAGTAACGATTAAGTTGTGAGTGTACTAGAGAGAGACGCGACTCTTTATTGAGTTAAGAAGAGGTGTGTATTGGTTGCCATAGAAATAAAATTTTCTGGGCCATGTTTTATTATACGATAGTAAGATTGATAGTTTCAGCAAAGTGAAATCAGTTCTGGACTAGAAAAGAGCCGGAAATGGTGATATCAATGATTAGTGTTTGGATCTAGCGAGATAGTACCACAGATCCATATTAAAAAATTTCGTCATTTGCCGTGATGAAATTCACGAGTAAAATTTAATTATGTGAAACAAAGACTGTGAGACAAGCTTACATAGACTGAGATAGAAGTCGGGCATAGCACCAAGAGATTGGTTATCCCAGGTCCAAGTTAGTCTGTAGTGGTACCAATAGGTATGGATTGGGATATGTCTTCTTGTCGACGGGAGCGTGATGACTTACACCTTTCGTCGTTGAAGCCTCTCAAGTTGAACAAATTTACGTATCATTTATAGTTAGTAATTATCGTTTTGAGAATATAGAGGAATTACCTCTACAGAGTAACCATAGAATCATACTGCTATCACAAGTACTTAAAATGCCTTTTGAGTTGAAAGAAACTCGGTAGTGGATAGCATCGTTAGATAAAAATCTTTAAAGTTTCGGTTTAAAGAGTAATTATCATCCGTATGATATAATCACTGTGTAGATACTCTCCACGGAAAGTTAACGTTAGTAGCTCGAATGATAATTCAAGATCGATGGCTACTTGAATACTATGAGGACTTTGTCCTGTTTAAAATTCTCAGAAAAACTATAAATATCCTCAACGAAGCGAATTCTCGAAATTGTGAATCGTGATAGCATCGGTAGAAGCCTTGTATAGGTAGGAGTATAAATCACTTATGTATGCAATGGAACGATAGTCAGAGCAGGGATTTTCTTGTGCCAAATATGGTCGATCGTGTTTTTTTTTTAAATAATTATTGTGTAGATTCATTTTTGTTGATGTTGATGATATATGTTATTGATAGAATTTTGTCATTGAGGATGACTGAAAGTTATGATAAAACGGTCGAAAGCCTCATTTCATAAGGCATATTCAAGCGGATAGGGACAGTATGGTATCGACGGTATGGATCAAAGGCGTATTAGTTAATTTCACCCCGAAACTTTAATAAACTTCGCAGTACCCTTGGCATTTCTCATTGGAGAAATATCATCTTGATGATGATCACATCATAGGATACGAAATATCAAAATACGAGATGACAACATCGTATAGCGGACGAGAACAAATTCTCGTTTTTCAGAGGAAGTGAGTCAGAACTAAGTATATCCCCAGTTATGAGGATAGTTGAGAATGAGACGCCCCGAAAGAGACAATTTGGGAAAAATCGCTAGTATGGGACCGTAGACTAGAGGTCTAGTTGGGGTAGAGCAAATTTCGAGGACGAAATTTTATTTAACAGGGGAGAAATGTAATACCCGGATATTTAATACCCGGATGATTATCCTATAAATAAAATTCCTTCAATATTTCTTTTAAAACAATATTACCTATTTAAAATGGGTAAATATAAGGTCTTTAATAATGAGTATTATTGTCCTATTACCTTAGAAAGACTCTATTAAGATTAAAGAGATAAGTTGCCAGAAGGCTAAAAATACATTTTATTAGGGCATAAATTGGACTGAAAATATTATGATAAATACTATATGACCTCAATTATTGACAAAAAACTTAGGATGTGTGTTATCTTTAATTTTAGAAATTTTTGGGATTATTTCCCGAAAAATAAAGATGCATAAATATAATAATATTAAAAGCACTTTATGACCCCATGATTTTTAATATTTTACATGGGATATGAAATACCAATGTAAGTAAAATAGTTGTAAGATAATAATTTATCCTAATTAAGAAAATTATCAAAAATTAGTAAGTGGCTAATCAGGTAATTAATGGGATAATATAGGATTAAATTATAAGATAAATGAATTAGAAAAAAAATATTAAATAAGTGCTGAAATTCGAAATAAAAAATAAAAAATAAATAAAAATAAAATAAAATAAATTTGATAAAGATTTGGAATCCAAAGGTAAAATGGATAATGGTTTGGAATCCAAAGGTAGAATGGATAATGGTTTGAAATCCAGTAATACAGTAAAAACTTAAAAATATGTACAAATTGGAATGGTTGTGAAGATGTGGAAATCTTGGAGAAAATATAAGGACTTATGGAACCCACATAATTTAACCTCGAAAGTAAGACCGGTGAAGGTCATTTTTGCAAACGTTGAAGAATAAGTTTAGTGCAACTAGGGAATCTAATTAGACCATAAATCTTGATATCCAACTACTAATCAAAAAGTATACTCAGAATTTAAAAGTGTTAGTGATTGATCGAACAACCAAAAATGAATTTCGTTAAAGTAAAACTTAAGACTGCAGTTCGAGTTATTTACCGAAATGCCATCCGCTTTTGCTATAAATAGGCCTTCACCCTTTCACTTCTTCCTCACCCCTGAAACCGAAATCTAGAGAGAAGTTAGAGAGAAGGAAGAGCCGGAGAAATTCTAGCGGAGCCCGGGATATCCGAGATAATTGATCCGGTGTCGGGCCGATGTCATACCGTTGTCGTACACATTGTTGTATGCAGTAGTGCACGTCAAAAATACGTTTTTTAAGTAAAAACGTACCGAAAGTACCGTCAACGAAGGTACGTTCGCGACGTGAGAATAACCGACTCGATGATTATGATATGCTTATATATGCTTCTTTGTGTTCTGTCATCGAGACTCTGTCTCATTTGAAATTGGTGGAGTTATGAGTACACGGGTTATGGAATTGTTAACACCGTTGAGAGTTTTCCTAGCGCTATGGACACGACGGTACATCGTGGCACCGGAGAGTGTGCAGACTGGGATAACAAACATACTGTAGGGGCTGTGTATTGTTATTGCCGTGTATACATATTTGTGTATCTGTTGTGGGCTGTTGTAGTAGTTTTTGTGAAAATGTCATGAATGCATGTCATACATATATTGTGTACATGAGCATGAGGTTAACCGTTACCTGAGGTCCGATGGGCATTGGACCTCGATGCATGATTAGACAGGATTCGGGTAATGAACCGGAGGAGGCACCCGGGGACGGAGCTATAGATATATGCCAGTAGACGGAGCCGTGAGAAGGCACCGGTCAAAGGAAATGCGAGAAGAAAGTCAACAGAACCTACCTTATGGCATGAATCTAATAAAGTTACTTCATATCATTTGGTGCTTAAACTAGAAGGGTCGTCTATGTGGTTCAGTCAATCAGTCACCCTAGCACGGTGAGACTTCCACTAGACCTACCCAGCCTGGCCAAATGGGATGATTTAACTGAGTTAGGTTCTATGTCCCAAGTCTATCCAGGGCTTGGCGGAAAAGGGTGTAGTTACGCAGAAGAACTGTAATTATAAAGTTTTGTATTACTGTATCACATGAATAATTCCTTCGGGAGATTTTGTAAAATATATCAGTATACGTCAGGCATCATCATATGTCTGAGTATTTCATATCAGTTGCTCAGTGTTATATCTGTTGTTCAAATTTTTAGTACATGCTCTCCGTTTTCGCAAAACGCTAAGTGGTAGCACCTCAAAACTCTGATAAATTTTTATAAAACGTGTCACCGGCATGATTTATGTTACGGAATTTGGGGTGTTACAGAAGGAGGAGAGGGAAACCAAAATAGCATGCGAAAATAACAGATCAGAACAGAGATAAAAAAGCCCGACCTGAACCGGAAGAGAAAGCTCAAGTTTTGAAACGTAGTTCCTCCCTCGCTCTGTCGAAATCCAGCGACACTGAGTTGGGCAGATTTGAGAGCATGGAAGGAGAGGGAAACCAAAATAGTATGCCAAAATAGAAGATCAGAACAGAGATGAGAAAGCCTGACCTGAACCGAAAGAGAAAGCTCAGCTCCGTCAAAATCCAGCAACACCGAGTTAGGCCTCCAGCATTTTCTGCAAATTGAAGGCCACGATCGATGATATATGGGGTGTTTTTTAATACGATTACCCACGGACACAAGACCCACGGCTAATGCCCGTATGAAATTTCCGTCTCCAATGGTTGCCCAGTGACGGAATTGCAGATGGAAGTGTTCCGTCTCCAATCGCCCACGTCTTTAACCTTGGAAGTTCCGTGTGTGATTTAACCACGGAATTTCCGTGGCAAATGTGTCCCAAATTACCCACAGAATCAATTCCGTGGGTAATTCCGTGGCTATTGTGTTGCTTTTTTGTAGTGAATTACAATTAACAGTGGGATGATCATTATTAACAGCACACAATAATAACATGTAATTAGGGCATTAAAAGTATCCATTCACTAATAGACCAAACCAACCCAGTTTTAGCTCAACCAAATATTATAAGATTTAAGTTGATTAAAAAAGTTTTAAAATGAATCAACATTAGTATTTGATTTTATGAAGTGAAACGTTCATTAGAATTTTTAAAAAATTGAGTTACAAATAAGTTATTTAAACCATAGCAAAGAATTCTTTAAAACCGGGACTACTTGTTCTACTGAAAAGTATACTTTTACACTAATGACAAATTCCATCTCACAAGCACAGCATTGCACCCTTGAATTAAGTTGCAAAGAATAAGGTGTAATTTGGGCTACACTCAATTGATACAACGTTTTCTATCTCAAAATTGCTGCTTAAGTTCTCTCTTGTCTTTTGGGTTGGCAGTGGAAAAGCACATTCAAGCAAGTCGATACAAATCTCCTCTCTCAAACTTACCTTGTATACTGTAAATCACGTTAGAAAATAGCTTCTACCGCTAATCTAAATAGACATAGGTCTATCTTCCTAAACTTTTCTTACAGAAAAGGGAGAGTTTCTATACATAATAGGGATTTATTGATGATTGCCACATATAAATAAAAGAAATAAATGATTATTTATTACTAACATGTAATTAGTGACATTGAAAGCATTTTGATAATACAATTTCTATTTTCGATGGATGATAATATAATTTCTAAAACGTCTCTATAATCTCAAATCCATATTTTCAATAATCTATTAAAAACGATTTTTAAAATGTCTCTGTAGATTTTCATGAATCCATCAATTATCAATTTATCATTAAAAGTGAGATGATGGTAACGCAAAAGGTAAAAAACCGGTTCATTAAGAAATAGTTCGAATAATATTTACCACCCATATTTGGATGTCTATACCATATAAATTATTGATGTATTAATAACCCAATTAATAATGTATGTAAGTTTGTCAAAGGAAGAAATTTCATATAGCTGCAAGATTGAGAATGCCCTAGTGTGTATTGAAATGTAAGCTTGAGTTAGTAAAATGGCTAATAAGAGGAGTTTTTAAACTGATCTTTGGAGATGACCATTGGAGTTTGAATGGGTTTTAATTATCTTGTTTAATGAGATTTAGATTACTTTAAATCATCATTAAACCTTGTCTTGTGACTGTCATTTTAATGATCATTAAGACGGCTTTAATTGCCATTAATGTTACTCAAATGTTGCATGTTCTCTACCTATAAAAGGTAATGTTTGTGCGTCGTTAGATACAACAGAGGTTAGAGGACCGAGGCTAGATGAGACTGAGCTCTATCCTTAAGATTCCTTCCTCTCCCTTCTACTGAGTTATTCTGTTTTTCTTTTTTGTTGTTATGCTACCCTATTTTATGTAGGAAAGGCTCGTTTTATCTTGGAGAGTGTTGCCACTTCAGCTACCATGGGGTTGTGGAATATGTCCTAAAAATATTGTTGTTGAACATGACTCAATTTATATTTTTGTTGTGTTTTTGCAGGCCAATGTTTTAAAATGAAGAGTAACATCTAACTTAAAAGAGTCTTTAATACCACAACTCATGAACCAAAATGTGCAGGACATAATTACACCTTAATTATAAAAATAGAAAAATAAATGAAAAATATCATTTAAACTTTAAAATTCTGTTAAAAACATTAATAAGATTAACAAGAAAAGCAAAATAAATGACAGTCCTTTTTATTTTAAAATCATGTATTTCAGATTTTAAAGTGCAAATGATATTTTGTTAGGATTTCCCTACAAAAAATTCTCGAGCCCAAATATTTTTTTATCTAGCGTAGGGGTGCAAGATTTAAAGAACCCGGAGGGTGAAATTGTAAAATTCACTTAACTCTTCTGGCAGTTCTTCCAGAGAGAGATGAACCAAAACCCCTCACACAAACACAACCCGCATGCATGTACAGTAATTTCCATCGGGCCAACATCCGACAAAAAGCTATGGCCTTTAAGCTCTAACGTACCGAAAATTAAAGGCATAAGTATCCGGCAGGACAGAGGTAGCTTTAGTTCTTAACTATAACAAAGATATCGAGAGAAAATCTATTCAAGGTTTTAAGGAACCAAAAACAAAAAAAAAATCAAAAAAATCAAAAACAATTCAGAGAAAATTCTGATGTTAAATAGATCACAAGTAGTTATTAAAATGTATATCTTCTATTGAAGGGATTGTCAATCTCTTATTGAATGAGTTGTTAATCCCCTAATGTAAGAGCTGTTAATGAGACAATTTTTATATTAAAATGTTCTCTAGAACTTTTTTAACATTTGTTTAGTTCTCGTGAGATTTCTCAAATATCTAATCCCTACGTTCCCTTGTACAAAATATTGAGATTTGTTTTTGAAAAAAATATTGCTTCATAGTATAAGACATTGGAGAGTTATTAATTGCTCATCTCAGGCCAAATTATATAGATATATATACACACACATATTAATCCATTGCCATTAAACATTATTTCTAAAACACTTATGTTGCATATTTCCTGTCAATCTACTAATTATCATTAACAGTGGGATGATGATCATTAATAGCACACAATAATAACATGTAATTAGGGCATTAGAAGTATTCGTTCACTAATAGACCAAACCAACCCAGCTTTAGCTCCACCGAATATTATAAGATTTAAGTTGATTAAAAAAAATTAAAAATAAATAGGCACACTACTACAAAAAATGGTTACAATGTTCCTAAGAGACGTCCTTATTTTTAAAAAGGATGTTACAAGTGAACGTAGTTTGGAAAATAAAAAATATGGCGTCCTAAAATAATTTTCAAAATGTCTAAAATAAATTAAGTCGTCGTAACCTAATTTTAGGACGTTTAATTTAAAAAAATTTAGCACCTTTGGCGCCATTTCGCGAATTGTTTTGGCACCAGGAATAAAATGTTTTTTTTTATTAGCGTCATGAGAGAATTTCAGAATGACTTATTTGATTTTTAGGCGTCCTGATAGTGATTCAGGACGCCTTAATAAAATTATTGGTGTCTTGACTTAATATCAGGACGCTCTAATTAAATTTTAAGGCGTCCTGATAGAACTTCAGGACGCCTTAATAAAATTAAAGGCGTCCTGATAAAATTTCAGGACGCCTTAATTACTTTTTGGCGTTTTGAATTAATTGTCAGGACGCCTTTGATGAAAAAAAAGCCAATTTTGGAACCACACCCCTCGTCTTCCCCTCTCACTACACTCTTAATTAATTTCCCCGCTTCCCCTTAACCACTACCCTAGCTATCTCCGCCGTCTCACACTCGTTTCACACTCACTCTCCCCTACCTCTCACATTGTGCGCCGTCTCCTCCGTCTTCATCTTCCCAAGCCCTAATCGCAACAGTCACGCTCACTATCCCCTACCTCTCACATCGTACGCCGTCTCCTCCGTCGATCTTCGCGGTGTCCGTTGTTCTCATTCTTTGTTTCGCGACGCCCCCACCATATCCTCCATCTCCGACGCCCCTACCTCTCACATTGTGCGCCGTCTCCTCCTTCTTGCTCTCGTTCTCTCTTCCAGCGCATCCCCCACCATCTCGGAAAATCTCTAACGGTACGTACGCCAATAGGTTTTAAGTGATGGATGTTTGCTATGTTTGCAAACCTAATACTTAACAAAATTTTACAAGGCGGTTGCAATGTTCTCTATTTGTTTATTTATTTTTTCCGTGGCCGAGGGTGAAAACCTATTGATTGTTTATTGGTGAGTTCGAATCTTATTCTCGGCAAAAGAAGGGTATTCAATTTAGTTTTAAGTTGTGAAATTATGGAAAGCACATATGCTTTCGCAGTCGGTAGACTACACTTTAATTCCGGTTTTGGATTTTAACACCAACACAAGGTTTATTAATTGAGTTCTAGCTTGGCTTGAATTTGAACTAGATAGTAGAACCAGATCTCACATGGCTTGTTACCAATTGAAAGAATATTTAATCCAATTTTTTGGTGCAAAAGATGCTGCGAATCTAGATTTAATACTCTCTCGTTGCTTTTTATTATAATATTCTTTAGTTTTTTTTATAAAAAAAAGAATTAAAACCATTGGATTTTTCTAATTCCACCGATTTCCAAATTGAAGAAAAGGGGAGGAACTCTCGGTGCTCTATTATCTTGTTGTTAAACATTTTTCATTTACATCAGTCTATGTTTGTATGAGTGATTGAAGGAACCAAAATCTTGTGTGAAGCTTGACAGTAGGTGGATTAGACTGTCAAGACAAAGGATCAAGCCTATGGCAAGGCAAACAATACCCACTTACATACCACAAAAGATATATTTAAATTCAGTGTTTCATGCTTTTTTGAAAGAGAATTCCAATGATATTTTTTTCCCTTCCGAACTTTGTCAATAGTTTACATATTGGAGTTCAAAATTATTTATTCTCTCAAGTTTTAAATGCTATTTCGCTTTACATGTTGTCTTTGGGTTAATCTTGTACAGAGTTATTATTTTTTTGGTATAATGTTAATCCCATATTCTTGACGACAAAGTTCAATTCATGCTTGAGTACCTTATTACTTGTTGCCAAAGGCATCTTGTGGGGTTTATGTATAAATAATCTTGCTAAGCAAATTGATAGTTGACCGAAGCTTGACAAGTTTGAAGCACTATTTATATTTGGTATTTGATGTATTCTTCATTATTATTACCCTTGCTCAAAATTTAGTGTTATGTCTTCTTTTCCTTTTTGTTATGTCACTCCATTATTGTCTTCTTGTATATGGTTCGAGTCCATAAGAAAATCTCTGGCTCCTAGTTTTTAGAATGTGCATATAATTATAATAGGATATGATTTATCACTATGAATCACAAATAGTTCAATAATGGAGTGACACTCATACTAGCTAGCACTTGAACTTGCACCTACAGATACTTTATATGTGACTATGTGATTGTTCTTTTTTTTAGTAACTGACTTATGTGTTGCCATGTAATAATCTTCAAATGTTTCAAAAACTTTCTTAAATGTGAAGTTGTGAGTTCAAACTATCTGTGATAGTATAATGTGTGTGTAAGTTATGGGGAAAAAATATACTTCTTCCAGTCCTAATCATAGAAAAAAAAATAGTTAAGTTAGTTAATATTAACAAATATATATTGGTTTTGGTAATTAACAAATATTACTTAAGTTTGCTTAACTAAGTATCCAATGTATATTATTTTGAAATTTAAATGATTGAATCATACATATTTGAATGTTATGTATTATGCGTATTAAGTCGTCTTCGTCAATGTCAATGACACTCTACCAATCACGGCTTCAATACGTCATTTGATTTGGAACACTTGTTGACTTTTTTCTCGCATGTGAATTTTTTCTCGCATTTCGAAAATTGATGTGTTCTTTTGTCAAAGATGAATTAGTATTGTATGACTTGAGGAAGCAAATAACCCTTTTGAGTAAAGTGACTTGGTCACGACAATAACTCACAAGAGCTTGAGGGGTGCTAGGGTAGGTATATTTTGTCATGTTCCTTTTGTCATAAAATTATTCCCTCTCATATGTTAGTTTGAATAATTCTAATGTTGTCTTTACTGTTGTTGTCTTTAGGTTGAATAGAGTAAACACATTTCAAGCATCAGAATTTAAAGTTGAGGTAATTACAGTTAAATATTGTTATTATTATTTTGTTGTTGATGATGTGCATTGATCTAGGTAAACTTTGTTGTATAAATAAAGATGATTAGAAGTCCATAATTTATAGTTTTTGACTTAGACAATTTAGCTATATTTTTATATTTTGTATTGATGAAACTGTTGGAATTAATAGGCGATGTTGATCTGAATTGCCCTAATTAGTAAGTTTTGTTGAATTAAGTCGAGATGGTTTGTTGTTGGAATTTTGGGATGTCTTCTTGTTGAGGGGAAATGCTTTGCCGATTTTTTTTTTTTTTTTTTAGGATTGAGAAAAAAGCATGTAGTTCTTGAAATGGTTATGAACCCGATTGTTGTTGGAAATGTCTTAGGTGGTAACAAAATGGGTCATAGTTGGATGAATGCTTTGAGAACTAGTGAAGAATATGAGAATGGGGTGGAAGAGTTTATTGAATTTGCTACAAGGAATGTGCCTACAAAAAATGGGATGTATTATTGTCCATGTGTTAATTGTTTAAATGGGGTTCGACGGAATATTGCTGATATAAGGGATCACCTAATTTGTGATGGAATAAACCTTCGATACACAACGTGGATATGGCATGATGAGGAGGTAACTCCCAGTGCGTCCCACGAAAATGGAGAAAATGATTCATGATGTTGAGGCAGAATATTTTGCACAATCGGGTGAATATGATAGCGTGTGGAGTGATGCAGAGACACATTTTTTCCCTGGGTGTACTAAGTATACACGGTTGACTGGGACCTTACATTTGGTCAACTTAAAGGCAACTTGTGGGTGGACCGATAGCAGTTTCACGTCGCTGCTTGAACTATTGTGCGATATGTTGCCAGATTATAATGTACTTCCAAATTGTATGTATGAGGCCAAGAAAATCTTGTCTACGATGGGTATGGAGTATAAAAAGATACATAGTTGCCCTAATGACTGCATATTGTACAGAAACGAGTATGACGGCCTCAGTCATTGTCCGAAGTGTAAAACTTCACGATACAAAGTGATGAAATATATTGTTTCTGGAGAGCAGACAACAAAAAGGCAACCTTTGAAGGCATTGTGGTATCTTCCAATAATTCCGCGGTTTAAGCGTCTGTTTACTAGTGAAGCAACGGCGAAGAAGTTGAGATGGCATTTCGATGAGAGAATATCCTATGGAAAATATCTTCGGCACCCGGTGACTCTCGGAATGGAAGAAAATAGACGAAATGTTCCCTCAATTTGGCAAAGTGAGCCAAGAAACCTTCTACCGGGGCTTTGTACGATGGATTCAATCCGTATCGAACTCTTAGCAGCACCCATAGTGCATGGCCGGTTCTCCTTGTAATATACAACTTATCTCCCGGCTATGTATGAAACGCAAGTATGTGATGCTTTCTATGATGATTTCGGACCAAAAAACCGGGAACAATATTGATGTGTACTTGGCACCTCCGGTTGAGGATTTGAAGAAGTTGTGGGAGGAAGGCGTAGATGTGTTTGATGCATATAAGAAGGAGTCCTTCACAACAAATCCCCCTACAACACGTGAAGTAGAATTGGTAGATGATGAAGAATATGCTGCAAGAAACGATCATTGTGAAGGAATATGGGAAGCCATATAAAGTAAGATCTTAAGTTATGAAATAGTACTATCTTATTTTTGTGGTTAGTTCATTTTATTCCTCTGTTTACTATTTAATAACCTATCTAACATTGATTTGTTCTTGATGAACATGAACATGTCTAGCTCCGACGAGTCAGGAGGTGATAGAGTTGACGAGCCCGTTGTGAGAAAGGGTAGAGGTAGCACACAGATGAGTGCGCTAGTGGCCCATCGTTAGCATCAAAAAGAGAAGCTGCATGTGGACTTTGATGAGAATATGAATCCAACTGGTGCAGAAGAAGACAATTTCATTAGCTATTTAGGCTATCTGGCTCGAAGCAAAGTTCGCATTGTCTACTCGCTTGGAAGTTCGTTCCTGAGAAAACGAAGCAGATGATTTGGGCACAAATTTTGGTACGTAACCTTTGATATATCTGCATGATTATCATTTGTCTTATTGCTTGAAATGTAATTACCTTTCCTTTTACCTTGCAGCAAATGTACGACGTCCCTCCCACGACGGTAATGCACAAGCATTGGATGGGGGAAGTCCGTCTATGTTGGAAAGACTTTAAGAACAAGCTGACTAGAAAGTGGGTTCGAGGGGAAAAGAGGAACGAGGATCCATGTCAGATATATCCTTATATTTCTCCCGAGGACTGGAGGGAGTTTGTGGCGTCACGGAAAAATCCAGAATTTCTTGTAAAATTTCTTTCATATCATATCTTTTATTTGAACCTACCCGACAACTTATATGCGGTTTTATTTGTTTTCGTGTCA
The DNA here is from genome assembly GCA_019022615.1 of Acacia melanoxylon. Taxonomy (NCBI): domain Eukaryota; kingdom Viridiplantae; phylum Streptophyta; class Magnoliopsida; order Fabales; family Fabaceae; genus Acacia; species Acacia melanoxylon. The sequence goes on from JAFJYJ010000050.1 coordinate 488,615, forward strand.
CAGAAACCAAATCAAGCCAATAAAGAGAGGCAAGCAGCAAATAAGTATCCGCATTGCATGTCCCGTGGTGGGTATAGGAAACTTGAACGGAGAATGATGGAAGAGCAGTTAGAGAGAATGAGGGAAGCTGCCCAATCCGATCCTTCCTCTGTTGTCCAGCCCCCTGAATGTCCTCCTCGTCACAAAAAATGGAAAGCTGCTAGGAAGAAGGGCGACAACTACATAAATGCAGATGTTGCTGAGGTTGCCTCAAAGATTGTAAGTAGTTAAATTAGACGTTTTAAATAGCCTCAGTTGTTTTAGCGGTTATAGGGTTTAGTTGTTATTTATGAAACATCTTATTATACGGGATGCACTTGAGGAGCAGAGTTCCCAAGGTTCATTTACGCCGGGTCCACGGATGGACATTTTGTCAACGACGATTGGGAAGCCAGATTACCTTGATCACATTCGAGGAGAGCCTAGGGGAGTTACTGCCGCAAAATATTTTGGACGGCGTTCACGGGTCTATGACGTGAACAAAGCTAGTCCGGAGTGTAATATCCCGAATCTTGGGTCTAAAGACTAGAGAATTAGTCTATATTTGGAAGACTACTAGACCCTATTTTTGGGAGAGACAAATTTAGAATCAGAATTTTTGGACCCATGAATAGTATTTACTATTCAAGAATACATATTCACTATTCAAAAATACATATTTACTATTCATGTGGGACCCACGACCAATTATATCTCCTCTGCCGACCACGTAAAGTTTGAATAAAATGTCATATGGGACCCACGTAAAATTATTGAAGAGTCACGAGAATTGTTGAAAAATTGGCAAGGGGAAAATCACGTAGAATGACCTAGAGGTGAAAATTACACTTAAGGACCCATTCTCTTTTCTATATAAACGCACGCGTAAGGAAAGATCGTGCGTGCGGAAGAGAAAAGGGAAAAGGAAGAGAAAGAAAGAGAGAAAGAAAGAAGGAAAGAGAAAAGGAAAGAAAGAAGGAGGAAGAAGGCTAAATGGAAGGAGAAGATGCTCAATATCTGAGAAAATAGAGGTAATCTCTTAAGCTAAGGATTTATAATCCATAGTTCTTCTCCATTTCTACTTCCTAATTGTGAATAGCTCTTATGTTTAGTATTTTTGAGAGCTATGGCCAGAGGTTTAAGAAGAAAAGGAAGAGGAAAATCTGTAGGATTTACTGAATAAGAATTAAGGTAAAGCTTATAATCCCCTTTCTATCTTAGTTTTATGCATTTTTATCAGGATTAGAATGCATATATGATGGAAATTGGACGGAAAATGCAAGTTATTTTTCATCAAAAATCGGTTGCTACAGTGTTTTAAGCATTTGGAAATAATGGTAATTTGCTATAGTGAATTTATTTACTAGTGCAAGTAAATATTATTTTCTGGCACAGTAAATATTTATTTACCGATACAGTAAAAATTATTTACTGGTACAGTGAAAGTTATTTACCGGAGCGGTAAAACAATAGTAAATTACTATTACGGCACTATTCATGTACACGGTACTATTCATGTATACTGTATTTGTAGCATCTGAACGTATTTTGTTGGAAAAGAGGAACTGGATATGTGATGTAATTGTAACCATACAATGACACTATTCGTGTGTTGTAGTAGAGTTACTATTCACATATACCGTGTACGAAAATAAGTTTTGTGAGAAAAGAGAGAATTTGGATAAGTAATAATCTATAGTCTATAAATGAATATTTATGGGACTTGACAAATGTCCAGAACGACTTAAAGTGTTGGGAAGCTAAAACAAGGCTTGGTAAAGTGTCCAGGTAGTAACTCTAATCTTACATTCTTTGTATGTCTTTATATGATTGTATGTACCATTCTGTATATATATATGTATTGAATGAGTGGATTGTGCTGTATGTGTTGAATGTATAATCGATGGTTATCTGTCATATATTGTTCTATACTTTGAATGTGAGATTAACCTGTTACTCTGGGAACCTTCGGGGTCCCAGTATTTGTTGCTACCTGTGGTATGTATAGCATATCGGACACGACTCTCATGACAAGACGGTGGAGAATAGCTGACCAAGAGGTGCTGTAGGTTATTCTTAATAGCCTACTTTAGAATTTTAAAAAGGTATTTGTATAACCCTGTTGGGTTTTTAGTTATGTAATCAGATCTTAATATCAGTAATACTATGCTAGAACGTTTATGCTCATTAAGCTGTGCGCTACAACTCTGATAAATGTTGGTATATCATGGGGTGTTACATTTAATTGTATCAGAGCAACGGTTCTGGCATTATGAGAATAGTATACTGATATTTGATTACATAGACAGATGAGATAGCTTAGAATATGGATTCTGTTGCTAACTCTAGAGTTCTTGATGTTGAGTCGGGATATGATTTGGATCCCTAGACCGTATTGGAATTTTGATGTTATTTTGGCATTTGGCTAGTATGCCCTGATTATATGAATAGTATATATGCTGATACTTGGATAATCCTGAGTGGTTCCAGGATTAAGAAAATAGAAATGATAGACAAACCTAGAAAATAGAATTTTTCCCCGATCACTTGTTGGTATGCTAGTACAAGGGAAGGGGTTGAACTATATTTAGAGAATGAAATGGAGTGTTTGTAAAGTATACCTAGTTGAAAAATATGAGCTCCAGAGAATTTGATGCTAAGTTTGCTTGTGACCCGGATTTTGACGGGACACTGTGATTAAGAGTGATCAGGAGAGAGTAACCCCGGGATAGGTGAATAGGAATTTGAAATTTCTTGATTTAAGGTTTGAATACCTTGGGATATGAAATATGGTGATCCTTAGGGATGCCATGAGAATATTAGAATGAATATGGTAAAGATTGAGTATAGGCTTGAATCTGATCTAAACTGAAATAGTGTTTAGGTTGAGATGTGATTGAGGTTGCACTTTGGGTTTTAATACTTGAAAGTATGAACCTTGTAAATTTTCATTGATGACGCGCTGTTAGCGTGCTTTTTCGGGAATGATTGAGGATTGATGTTACCTTTGAGGTGAATGAATGATGCATAGAATATGCCTTTGTGATATTGAGGAATGATGTTGAAATAGAACCTTGAGATAATGTGACATTGTGAGAATGTTACTTGAATGTATTATGGTATTGTTGGGAAATGTGATTTCTCAGCTTAGTTGATATTAAGATTTTATGAGTTGAATTATGAATTCAAGGATTGTTGTTTGGGATTATTTGAGGATAATACCTGAATAATGTAACACCCCAATTTCCGTAGCATAAATCATGCGGGTGACACGTGGTTTTATAAAAATTCATCGTAGTTTTGAGGGTGCTGACTTAGCGTTTTGCGGAAACGGAGAGCATGTATTAAAAATTTGAACAACAGGTATAACAATGAGTAACTGATATAAAATACTCAGACATATGATGATGCCTGACGTATACTGATATATTAAAAATTTCCTGAAGGAATGTTCATGTGATACAGTAATACAAAACTTTATAATTACAATTCTTACATGTAACTATACCCTCTTCAACCAAGCCTTGGGTAGACTTGGGGGCATAGAACCTAACTCGGTTAGATCATCTCATTTGGCCGGTGGGTAGGTCTAGTGGAAGTCTCACCGTGCTAGGGTGACCGATTGATCGAACCACATAGACGACCCTTCTAGTTTAAGCACCAAATGATATGAAGTAACTCTATTAGATTCATGCCATAAGGTAGGTTCATTGACTTTCTCCCCGCATTTCCTTTGACCGGTGCCTTCTCACGGCTCCGTCTATCGGTAATCTTTTTACGGCTCCATCTACCGGTGCCTTCTCCGATCCCGAACCTCTAGTTAGGTCTAAGATTCAAAACAAATTGAATCTTAGGGTACGCTTAACCTCATATGAAAAGTATAACAGTATATGCATGGCAGATATTCACAACATTTCACAACAAATATAACATCTCAACATATCAGGCAATAACAGTACACAGCCACTGCAATATGTATGTTATCCCAGTCTGCACATTCACCAGTGCCACGATGGCCTATCGTGTCCTCAGCGCTAGGAAAACTCTCAACGGCGTTAACAATACCATAACCCGTAAATTCACGATTTCACCATTTTCAAAAAGACAGAATCTCAATATATGAATCATTCCATCGCATACATGCATACAAAACATATCAGAGTTAAAGTTACTGTACGCGAACGTACCTTCCTTCCATGTGAATAGTAATTTACTATTCATGTATATGGTACTATTCATAAATACGGCAGTATTTATGAATAGTAATATGCCCGTCCTTCAAATCTGACTCCGGAATCCTCGGATATCCTAACAAATTACCATATCACTTAGAGTAATATCCTAAAGGTTTAATTTACCTTTCTACCCTTGGTGGATTTATTATTACCATTTTGCCATTACATTTTATTTAATAAAAACGCTACTTTCAGCATTATGGTCAAATTTTCCTCTAACTTTGAAAATTCATAATTAAATCTAGAAAACTCGAAACGAGGTTCCGTAAAATTCCCCGAAATCCTTAAGATGTCTATTTTTGAGGACAAATACTTTAATTTACTCAGAATCCACGAAAAATTCCCAGTTTTCATTTTTCTTAACGTTGCCCAGAATTTCGGCCAGAAAAATGGCATAACTTCAACTGGTTGTATCTCTTTGTACAGGAATCAAAACACTACATATTATATATATTCGGAAAGCCCTACATATCTACTGTATTTCTGGAAAGTTTCGTGATTTATGGCCTTCATTTTCAATATAAAATATTAGCATTTCTTTCGCTGTTTGCCCAGAAAATTTACTGAAAATTTCGTCGAGAACTTCGTTACTTTGATCTTCAACTTCCAATAATTTTGCTCCATAATATTTTTCATCATATTTTCGAAATAAAGACATTTTTAATCATAAAAACATGAAATCAAAACTATATTGGAAGATTCAAGATCAAACTAACATTTATTCTAAGAACTACAAAACTAAAGACTAGAACTTAAGAACTAGAGAACTTACCCTTGAAGAACCTTGCTACTCCTTCCTCCTTGCTCCAAGAACTTCACTCTACTCACTCTCTAATCTTAAAATCAGATGTTTTAGACTGATTTTTGTGAAGAATATGAAGATGAGAGCCCTCTATTTATAGTAGGAAAAATGGGTCCTTAAGTGTAATTTTCACCTTTGGGTACTTCTATGTAATTTTCCCAAAATAAAATAATATACCCATGCTTCACTTGCTTCCCTTGCATCCCTTGCTTGATGCATGGAATGCATGGGAGATTAAAATATGACGTGAATAGTAAATACGTATTTTTGAATAGTGAATACATATTTTTGAATTATTCATGTCCCATAAGATACCGATTCCATTTTATCATTTAATGTGTTAATCTTATTATATTGGTCTCGTATCTTGCCTTTTGTTAAATTAATTCCAAAGTGGAATTTAGATGAAAATATAATCAATAGATTATAATTCCTTGAGACACATATTCACTTTTAATTAATATGCCTCATTTATCAAAATAGAGTATTTATGATAAATAGGAATTTTTGGGTATTACAAATAATATAAGCTAATAAATCATGATGATTTTAACATGTTTGTTGTTTATGGTTGAGGTTTTAAAATTAGGTTGATGAACCTAAACGTTGAATAGGCATCCAGAGGGTGCTATCAACCGAATCGTGACCTAAGAATCAGATATTAGTTGAATTGATTCTACAGGCATTTGAATCTATCAGAATGAATAAAGGTACTAGAATGTGGTACCGATTGATCTGAATGAATTGTGGTACTAGAGTATAGTACAGATTGATTTAAATGAATTGAGGTATTATGATATGATATATGTATGTGATGAGGTATTTTGAGGGTTGTTAGCGTATTGTTGCCGATGCCCTTATTTACACAGATCACACCACCCACCATAATATTGAAATTCCACATGACCTACGTAGGGTGACTGTGAAATGTGTTCGAGAGGGAGAAAGAGAAACAAAAATCCCGATTGATGATGACGAGGTTCCCGATTTAGGCCGGGCAATAGGATCGTTCATCCTTTGGCCGAGTCATCTTATTCAGATGGCGGGGACGACAACTCCAGTGGTAAGAAATACATTACTAGAACTTGATTTTCATTGGTAACTCACTCATATTAATATGTTTGTTTATGTTTTCATAAAATGAAGATGAGGTGGGCAAATTTCCCTACCTAGCACAGCTGCGAGACATGTACAAGGACATCACCTATATCTCCTTCAAGATGCGTGCGGGCATAGTCGGCGGAGAAAAGAAATATGACTTTACCATTGACAAAAAAGATCTAGACGAATTTCTGCATATGAAGGATTTAGACTTAGTCGTTCTTGAAGTTGGGATAATGTAAGTTTTTGTTACCCTTTAAAATTGCCTTGATCTTTTTTCTTTTCTATACTCAACAACGTAGTTGATTTTATTTAATTTCAATCATAGTGTCTGCAATGACATATGCGTCCAGTACGGCCGAACGAGTTTGTATGGATTCTTAAGTCCAATAAGCACGACATCGACTCGCAATACGTTAACCAAAAGGACGCTTTATGTTGGTTATACAATTGCCGAGGACGACTTTCCTGTTTATCTAGCCCCAATACTTGAAGGGTACGTAGTGTTAGTTTTGTCTATTTAAGATTTTTCAAAATAAATTCCTTTCTCATCTTAATTTAATATTAAAATGTATATGTTATAGTGGTCATTGGACCCTGTGTGTCGTTTGTCCGTCCAAGAACGCATGTTATTGGTTAGATTCCTTAGGTGGCAAACTAAACGAACAAATCAAATCCATGTTTGTCAAGTAAGTAATTTTTCTTTAAAATCATTTATTCTTCATTTATATGATTTGTTTTCATGTCTATTACTTTCCATTTTAATGACAGTGCATTCAAGTCGGCTAGATCGGTTACTGGATCACAAGAGCAGGGTGGGGCCAATGTTGGAAATTATGCCCTAGGGGCAAGTCATTCTCCATTTAGTTATCACTTCATTTGCATGTTTATAATGATAGCTCATCCCTGGATAGATCTTATAGATTATCCTAAATGTCCTCGGTGGTCATCTACGCGGAGCGAAGATGAAATAAGACCGATATGACTTTGATGAGTATGGAGATACGAGTCAAAGTCATGGGCACTTGTAGGAGTACAAGGTGCTGGACCGATCCACTATGAGAAAGCTACATGGATTTTTGTCATAAGCTTATCTCATGTATAACCGCGTCACAACGCCCTATGACCTGAGATCATCATGGATTCCTACATGATGAGTCAATGTTCTTTGAGCAAGTCAAAAGTCACCTTTGACCGGGTGATGATAAAGGCTTGGATCGGGATCAGTGGTTCTCATGGAGAGGAATGTGAATGGTCAAGATGGAATTTGTCCTCACATTTGTAGAGAGATAACGCCCCTCGATCGATGAGTGAGTCTAAGAAATGTACGGCACCGTCTTGTGATGGAAAAGAGTTTCCATTTCACTTATTAGACTACTCGAGAATCGAGAAAGTAATGGTCAAAAAAAGGAAGTTGACATTATCTATGCCTCATCCTTGACCAAATTATCGTGTGACAAAAAGGACGTGACATGGTTGTACGATAGGTAGTATCGTATCATCGATCCGCATATGAATTGGGTAGTCGCAATGTCTTGCTAGAGGCCGCTTGCAACTTCGGGCTAGTACAATATTGGCCCATCACACCGCCAATCTCACGTAATAGCTCGTTGGTCGCACACAAAGAATAGCCAAATTTCAACACGAAAAAATGTCCAGATTCATTGAATCTAGGAAAAGTGTCCGATTCATTGAATCTAAAGAAAAGTGTCCAAATTCATTGAATCTTAGATACGTCTAAGATTTAATGAATACCGTATTTATCAGGGTGAATATTATGTATATTAATATTATATATATTAATATAATATAATATATATTATATTATATTAATTCGAAATTAAATAATATAATAATATTAAATAATGATTATAATATTATTATATAATATTTGTTTAGTATTTAATTTATTTGATAAATTAAATATCTAAGATAAATAGAGATATTGTATCTCATGTTTTAATTTTCGAATAAAGATATCGAGATATCTATTTAATTTAAATTGAGATAGAGTATCTCGATTTAATTAAATAGATGGATATCATTTCGGATTTAATTTATAGAGATAAATTAAATTGGAAGGCTTTTGATTCGGATTAAATAAATATATTAGATTAGATCTATTAGATAGATTTAATTAATATATATTTAATCAAAGATTCAAAACTCGAATTTCAGATCGGCTTTTAATTCGAATTAAATAAATAAATTACATTAGATCTATTAGATAGATTTAATTAAAATATTTTAATCCAGATTTGAAATTTGAAATTCAAAATTAATGAGGATTAATTTCGAATATAATACGATCGGTTTTGAGAAAACCTACGGGACTTTTTTCAAGCGTATGAAAAGCCGCGAGAAACCCTAGAGCATAAAGAGTTAGACGACGATTCGAAGGCGCTAGCATCTTTATGACGTGTTGGAAGCTATTCGTGTGGATACTGTAGAGGGAGGAGATTCGTAGAGTCTGCTCCTGGATTATCGGAGAAGGTAGCCCACGTGTTCAGATCGAAAGAAATGCTAGTTGAGAATTTCGCATAAGGTATGATTCGGAATCTTTAACATTGATTTAAACGCGGTTGAGCGATCCTCTTCTTGGGATTCGTAAAAATTTTATACTCCGCTGCGTGTACGGATCCCAACACCCAAGTGGTTTTATCCAAGAGTAAGTAGTTTCAACTCAATTAAGTTATTACATTGACACAGTAGCTTTCGCATTAGCTTTTGATATGCCTTTATTCGTTTTAACAATTTGCTTTTGATTTATAGTGCCCTCGACAACGAGGGAACATTGAGTGCGGATACTACGTTATCTATTATATGAATACCATCGTTGAGGTTGGACGTGAGATGACTTCTCATTTTTAATAGATTTACGACATATTTTGATATATTTGAGAAGTCATTATTACTAATTTAAAGATATTTTATTGAGATTTTAAGATATATCAATTTAGATCATTATTTGGGGGATTTCAATTTAAAATAAAAGTTTCTTGAGTTTAGGAAATAAATAATAGTAATAGGAAGTTTTCTAAAAAAATAAAAATCAGTTTTATATATATTATATATATTATTATTAGTAGTATTATTAATTCTTTTTTTTTCCCACAGCCACACACGCGTTTTGGCAATGTTTTCAATTGATTGAGGAATTGATTGATTAAAAGGTCCAGGAGCACGTCAAATTGGATTCATTGCTTTGGCATGGATGAGGCCCACCAATTGAAATTGAAAACCTAATTGAATTAAAGGAGGAGAGGGGGCATTATATTGAGGGCATCATTCACGCGGCTAAAAAGAAAAGAGACGCAGAGTTCGATATACAACAGAGGCGACATTCACGATTTTTGGGATTAAGAACGATTGGAGAAAATAGAGTAGAGGAAGAGCACCGCGGGCTCAGATCTTAGACCTTCTTCTTCCTCTCTCGCCGGCGGCTTCCCTCTCCACCACGGTCGCCGGCGATCCTCGTCTTCACAGCCGCTGGAAAGGGAGGCGCAGAACAGAGCACCGAATCAGAGGAAGCTGTGCTGAGTCTATGTTCTTTCTCCTTGGTTTTGTTCACTTTTCCAGTTTCTTATTCTTTTCATTGTGGCCCTGAATCTGATTTTGTTGTTGCTGTGATCTGAATTAAAGCCATGTTTGGCTAGTTTCTCTTTGCAACCTAGAGTAACTATGAACTTATGGGTGGATTAGACTTTATTTTTTACTGTTTAGTTATAATTAATATTAATTTTGGTTATTTAATCTTATTTAGATTTATCTATTTAGTGATTGGCTATCATTGAATATGAATTTGAGACGAAGGGGATTTTAATTAAGCTCTGAGATTAAGTAATATGGGATTAGATTACGATTTAATTTGCGATTAGGATAGACATATACCAATGGCAATATAATTGTTGAAGAGTGTGTTTGAGTTTTATCGCTTTTGAAAGTAATTATGTTAGGCATAACAAATTATACTCAAGAGGGTTGTAAGTTAATCGGACAAGCATTTATAGTTATTTATATTCGAGATTAACAAAATTGATATTAAGGTTAATTAAATTAGTGAAAACAAGGTTTATGAAACTAATAAGGGATTAGTGACTCTGGCTTGCTCATTTAATATTTCTGGTCGTTTGTTTAATTCTAGTTTTAATTTCTTTTCTTTTAATTAAGTTCAATTTGGTTTGTTCAACTTAAACGAAATTGTACAATTAATGCTTAACCGAAGTTTGTGATACCAAGTCGTGGGAACGATACTTTTCTTATCACTTTATTACTGATACTACCGTATATCTTGCGGAGTTATTAAAGCACTATAAAGTTTTGCCCTATCAAGTTTTTGATCCTTCAACGTACGCCAGGTTTTCAAAACGTACGTAATCGCTCCGTGATTCTCAAATGATAATATTTTTGTTGAATCTTGAGTTGTTAATTACTTCATTTACTTCATTGGTTTAACTTATACCTTGTTTTCCAATTTATAGCTTTTTGATAGTGCGGATCCGTGCTCGGACGAAGATATCGACTGATTCAAACGCTTTGGTCTGCACATTTTCTTCAAAACATATAGATATGTACGTCATGTGTTAACTTTTCCATATAATTGATAGACATGGATGATGTTTGGAATTTGTTATTGTTATAATCATTGTTATTACAAAAGTGTAGAAGGTGAAATTCAGAAGTTGATGATACACCCCCTTTACTTGCATGTTTCATTTTCAAAGTAATTAAGTGATTGTCATTTACATAGGAGGTGCCTTTTTCACTGAACTTCTGATCTTGCATTGTGAAATACTTTGCTGCACAAATCCTATAGAGTAAATATGTTCTGTCACTTCACTTTGCTGCACAAATTGTAGTTGCTAGTTCTTAATGTCTAGCATTCTTAATCGTCTATTTTTCGCTGCCTCTGTTTGATGCTCTAAATGGCAGATTTGTCATTGTGCATGTGTTGCTGGTTAGTCAAGGAAGTAAAGGGATATATATATTTAAATTGTTGCAAATTGATTCTTGAGGTATTTAGGTAATGCGCTATACAAGGGACCAATTTGTTGAATGTTGAGTAATATAAATGTATGTATGTACGTTGGAAAATTGGCTGGACGAATATCACTTTAAAATTGTATGTTCATTATTCTTTGACCCCTAGTAGTAAGAAATATAGAGTGTTTTTTTTTAAGAAAAATAAATTATTACACATAAGGCGTCCTGAATTTATAATCAGGACGCCTTATATAAATATAAGGCGTCCTTACATAGTCCCAGGACGCCTTACATGTCCAAAAATCACAAAAACAAGGCGTCTTGTTTTTGGTTTAGGACGCCTTAAAAAAGGCGTCCTTTATTAAACATATGACTCCTTATTTAAGGCTTTTTTAAGGCGTCCTGTATTAGAAACATGATGTCTTTGTTAAGGCGTCCTGCATTATAAATAGGACGTCTTTGTTAAGGCGTTCTGTTTTAATTATAGGACGCCTAAATACTTCAAATACTACTTCCCCTGGTTAGACGTCATTTGGAAAAGGGGCGTTAATTGCCTCTAATTCAGGACGTTTTTTTTTTTCACTTTTTTGTAGTAGTGACATTAGTATTTGATTTTATGAAGTGAAGCATTGATGATTATAATTTTTAAAAATTTGCGTTACAAAAGTTATTTAAACCATAGTAAAGAATTATTTATACCCAGGAGTACTAAATTCATTGAAAAATTTACTTTAAAACTGATGACATATTCCATCTCACAAGCACAGCATTGCACCCTAGTTGCAAAGAATAAGGAGTAATTTGGACTACGCTCAATTGATACACGTTTTCCATCTCAAAATTTCTGTTCAAGTTCTCTCTCTTTTTCCTATCCATATTCCTAAACTTTTCTTACATTAAAGGGACACTTATTGTGTTTCTGGAAGAAGAGAAATGGAAATCTGAAATATTATTGATAATGAATATTGTGATATAAGTGTCCTTATATAAACATAAAACATAATACGTAAGTACGTAACTGCTATACAAAGAAACTAACTCATAACTAAATCTGTACGTGCTAATAGTTATTTTCTAACTACATTAGTTACTCTAACTACATTATACTCCAATTACACTTACTATACCTAAAAGGGATTTATTCATGATTTCCACGTACAAACAAAAGAAATAAATGAATATTTATTACTAACAGTAACATGTGATTGGTGACATTGAAATCATTTTGATAATACCATTTCTAAAACGTCTCAAATCTCAATTGCATATTTTCAATAATCTAGTAAATACGATTTTTAAAATGTCTCTGTAGATTTTCATGAATCTATCAATTATCAATTTATCATTAAAAGTGGGATGATAGCCATTGGTAACGCAAAGGTAAAAAAACCCGTTCATTAAGAAATAGTTCGAGTCATATACTCATATTTACCACCCATATTTGGATGTGTGTACTATATAAATTATTGATGTATTAATAACCCAATTAATAATGTATGTAAGTTTGTCAAAGGTAGGAGTCTCATATATCTGCAAGATTGAGTGTCCTACACTCCTACTGTGTAATAAAATGTAAGCTTAGCTTAGTAAGAAGGCTAATAACAGGAATTTTTGAACTGATCGTTGGAGATGACCATTGGAATTTTAATGGGTCTTAATTAACTTGTTTAATGACATTTAGATTACATCAAATCATCATTAAACCTTGTTTTGTGATTGTCATTTTCATTGTCTGTAAAATACCTGTAATTGTCATTATTGTTACACAAAGGTCACATGTTCTCTTCCTACAAAAGGCAACGTTTGTGCATGGTTAGATACAATAGAGGTTATAGAACCGAGATTAGATGAGGCCGAACTCTATCCCTGAAATCCCTTCCTCTCTCTTCTACTAAGTTATTCTTTTATTCTTTTTTTTTTCTTCATTTTTTCATTTTTCTGTTACCCTGCAAGAAGAGTTCGTTTTATTTTCAAGAGTGCCGCCACCTCATTTACCAGGGGATAAATTGTTTTTCTTGAACATAACTCAAACTATATTTTTGTTGTGCTTTTGCAGGCTTCGCCAACATTTAAAAATTATGAGCAGCATTAAACTTAAAAGAGTCCTGAATACCACAACTCATGAGCGAAAATTTTCATGACCTAATTACACCTTAATTGAAAAAAAAAGAGAATATGATTAAAAAATACAACTTGAATTTCAAAATCCAAAATCCTCTTCATAATAATAGTAATAATAATAGTAATGAGATTTGCAAAAAAGTATAGCAATTGAGAACTTGATTTATTGTAAAATCATTTATTTAAGATTTTGAAGTTCATATGATATTTTCTTGGGATTTTCCTAAAAAAATTCTTGAGACCAATTACTTTTGGGAAAATGATAGTCAGGTCCCAAAGACCATAAACAATTACAAAAAAGTTCCAACGTAAATTCACATATTATGGACTTTTTTGATATTATTTTTATTAACAACAGGAAGTGCCATATTTACAATGTAACGTGTTATATTTACAACAAAATTTAAAAAAAAACCGGTCATTCACAAATGTGAAAAAAACTATATTCACAACGGGAAGTGTCATATTCATACCAAAATTTAAACACCTGAATTTTGTTTCAAACTCAAGTCCTAAGCGCATCGAGGTCATTTACAATAGAAAAAAAAAGTGCTATATTCACAACAAAATTTTAAACATGGCCATTCACAACAGAAAAATCATATTTATAACAAAATTTTAAAAAACATGGATTTTGTTTCAATACAAATAATATCAAAAAAGTTCCTAAGGATTTTTTTAATATATGAATTTCTGTTGGGATTTTTTTATAATTTTTTATGGTCTTTGAGACCTAGCTGTCAATTTCCCAATATTTTTAATCAAGCGTCGGGGTGCAAAATTTGTGGAACAGAGGGTAAAATTGTAAAATTCACATAACTCTTACTTGTAGGTCTTCGCAAGGAAGATGAACCAAAAGTCCAAAACCCAGCTCATAACACACATGCATGTACAGTAATATGGGCCGCCATCCGACAAAAACTGTCGCCTTTAAGCTCTCACGTACGAAAAATTAAAGGCATATATACGGAGGGTACAGAGGTAGATGTAGTTTTTAATTTTGCCATTAAGCTCTCACGCGGGTACAGAGGTAGATGTAGTTTTTAATTATAACAAAAATATCTAATCCCTACTTCCCCTTGTACAAAATATTGAGATTTGTTTTTTGGAAAAAATAAAAAATAAATCTTTCATAGGAGTAAAAGGCATTGGAGAGGGATTAATTGCTCATCTCTTTCCAAATTATACGCACACACACACACACTAATCTTCTAAAACACTTATGTTGCATATTTCCTGTCAATCCACTAATTACAATTAACAGTGGGATGATCATCATTAATAGCACACAATAATAACATGTAATTAGGGCATTAAAAGTATTTCTTCACTAATAGACCAAACCAACCCATTTTTAGCTCAACCGAATATTATAAGATTTAAGTTGATTAAAAAAGTTTTAAAATTAATAAACATTATAATATTTGATTTTATGAAGTGAAGCGTTGATTAGAATTTTAAAAAAATTGAGTTAGAGATAGGTTATTTAAACCATAGCAAAGAATTTTTTCAAGTACTGGTTAATATTAAAAATATATTTTAGAAGATTTTTCCAAGATTCTAAAAAAATTTCTAAGATCATGAGGTTTTTTTAATACAGTTCAAAGTATTTTAAAGTATCTTTATAATATTAGCAAGACTTTAAAATATTTTATTAAAATCCTAAAATAAATATTAAAGTATCTTTTTAATATCATTTACTGTCATAAAATATATTATTTTTTTTAAATGAGAACTTGCTCATTGTTTTGAACCAGAACGGTGCCGTTATAGGAGCGCAGTGGATGGGAGTCCTGAGTCCTCTGCCGACGAAAGTCCTATGGACCAAGATTCAGTCTTCGTCCGTACGGACGAGCTCTTCTTAGATCGGCCCGATTTGATCTACGGCCCAGATCGAATTTTTTTATTTTCGTTTTTTTTTTTATATGAAAAAATCATTTTTTTTAAAAAACGTTAGTTGAGAGATTATCTTTATTTTAGATCCTCTACCCATTAAAATTATTTTTGATAAAAAAATATAAAAGTACAAAAGAAATGATCTGGACCAAATATGGACGGTCGCTCATCCTACAGATGAGCACTGAATCTGGTTCCAAAGTCCTATAAACAGATGATATGAGAGATCATTAATGCCTTCCTTCACCCAACATTTTTGCTACTTTTGGTCTCTTCAGCTACCAATCTCCTTCAGCTGCTAGCATAACAAAACAATTGATCTGAAGTTGGACACACACGGAAAAGCAGAGGCAAAAGGCAAACTAGAGCAACTCATTACTCCTTTGGCTAATGAAGTCGCCGTTTCAAACCGACAGTGAGTGTTCTTGAAATTTATTCGTTCCATTGAGAGTGTTTTGTTCGTTTCATTTTAAATGTTTTTCTTAGGGTATCGCGTTAATGATTGATGCACAACTTAGGAACGTCATTAACTATACCTCATTATGATATCTGAAACTCAACAAAAAATATGCATCCAGAATAGAAGATTTTTAAGGAATCCAAATCTCTTTCCATTATGACGTTTATGTTAACCTGTTTAAATTTTTGGATTTAAATAGAAAATGAAGAAAGTTGTCTTCCACCCTCACTGAAATCGGATACATCAGAACGAGCACTCGAAAATGAAGATGGTGCAGGTAACAATTTTTCTTGTTCTAACATAACAAACATAACAGGTCATTAACAATGCTTTCCATTGTTAATACCCTCTCCATTGAGCTTCAAATTTATTAATAGACTTATCCTAAAATATAATCTTAATTTTAGTTTTGTTAAAACATTTATTTGCATTTATTCAGCTTTACCCTTAGACTGTATTTATTACATTTATTGTTTCTCTCTCACTTCTCACTTCCTCTTTAGGCATAGTTGAAAAAAAAAAATACATATTTATTGTTCTTTAAGTAATTTTATTTTTTTTATTTTAATAAGGGCAAGTAAGTTATTTGAGCTTTTATCAAGTGACGGAAGGAGTATAACATAACAATGTTTTTCATTGCATAACATTAAACTTAAGCCCAATCCAATTGCTTATATTTAAGAGTAAATACCCTTTTAGGTCCCCTACAAAAAACACTCTATTTTAGTCCCTACTTTTTTATGGACTAAAAATAGCTTTTTGGAAATTTGCGAGGGACCAAAATGTTCATCAATCAACCCTTATTTATCCTTTTCAAGGACTAAAAAAGTATTTCTTTGTGTGAGGGACCAAAATGGAGTCCGTGTTTTTTTTTTCCAGTAACCCAAAAGAGTATTTACTCTATATTTAATATGTTAAATTCTCTTTAACCGTCAAGTGTTCTCACGCATTGTGTTCTTGAAACTTTTTTTTACCCCTCTATCTCATTATGATATCTGAAACTCGACAATAGAAGTGTTTAAGGAATCCAAATCTCTTTACATTTTGACGTTTATATTTTAACCAGTTGTAGTTAAAGGAGTAGATGAAGTGATTTGTCTTCTACGCGAACTGAAAGCGGTTATAACAAATCCAGCGTTCAAATTGTCAGGTAACAATTTTCCTTGCTATAACTAGAATAAACAAGGCATCTAGCTCATTAATGAAAGACTGGCTATCACCCAAGAGGGGGTGAATTGGGTGTCTAATTAAAAAACTTGGTACTTTGAAAATCTTTTCGTAAACTTTATTGAAAGTAGTTTGAATGACAAAAATAATTTATAAAGTGATAATCAGTCATTCAAATATATATGCACATTCAAATATATATCCGGAAATATAAGAGATAAGGGAAGAGAATATGCAAACCGATTTATCTTGTTCGGCCCAATCCTTGACCTACGTCCGGTCCAAGCTCCGCTTGAGATTTTCCACTATCTCCTTGTTTAACCAGGCACAAGAGAAAGGCCTTTACAACCTCACAAGTTTAGCGGGCACTTGTGCAGCCTTTACAATCTCTTTCCGAGATATCCTCTTACAATTACCAACTCTGTACTCAGGATGATCCTTTCACACTAGGACTCACTCCCCCTTACAAGTTGTAACTGTATCCCAATCTCCAAGTCCCCAGACTTGAGATTCTTTACAATAAATGATTTACTATCAGTGAACTCTCTCTAAGAGTAGATAATGATAATCACTGAAGAACAATACAAATCATATCACTCTCTATGATAAACTATGTAAGCATTTGAAAAACAGAGAGTAAATGATGTGAAGATCAGAGTCTTAGCATGTTGAAGATGTAATCTTGTATCTCTACTTGATCTGTCTTGAATCTGTCTTCTTTTATATGTAGAAATCAATATATGACCGTTGGAGAAGTAATATAGCCGTTAGACTCGAGATAGAAACTAGCCGTTAGAACTTCGTTTTCCGAACCAGGGACGTATACTCGAGTATAGGGTTGGAAACTCGAGTATGGAGGTTGTTTCGTAACCCCTGGTTCTTCTCTGTCTGATCCATACTCGAGTATAGAACTTACATACTCGAGTATAGAAACTCCTTGAACAAACCATCGACTTTCGAGGGCCATATCTCCCTGGTCTGAACTCCGTTTTGGTTCGTTCAACTTTTTATGGAAAGATCTGTGAGTCTACTTTCATATGCCACTGATTTCAGCTCAATCGGATTTTTAGTTTGTGAGTTACACTCAAAACATTGAAGCTTGGTTTGCTGTGTGGCGTGGATTTATCTATCAACTTGTACAATTCATAGATCTCTCATATGAACTCCTTTGGGCTTGAATTTTATATCAAAATGACGCATTGGGAGTCTCGTTTCATATGCCACTGATTTCACTTCAATCCGATCTCTCGGTTTGGAATATATCATCAAATTACCAAACGTCGCCCATGCTGAACGTGAAACAGAGCTGATCACCGCGTATACTCGAGTATAGACTTGCATACTCGAGTATGGGATCCGGAGGCACCGAGAGATGCTGAAAACACCGCATACTCGAGTATATACTTGGATACTCGAGTATTGCCATCCGTAGACGCCAGAGACTCGAAAACACTCCTATACTCGAGTATAGATGAACATACTCGAGTATTGACTCCTATACTCGAGTATTGAGTTCCAAACTCGAGTATTCTCATCCGAGAAGCTGATTTTTGCTGACTTTAGCTTCGAATTGAGTCATTCCAACTTCCATATGATCTTGGAGGCTTCTAGCATCAACATATGAACTTGCATAACAATATATTCATTCCATTCAACAAGTTCTTCCTTTTTCCATCTCCAAATTTGATCATTCTTCACCACTCAACTCTTTCTTTCTTCTCTTCTCTTCTTCTCTTGATCATTTTCCATAATTCAATTATTTCTTTCTTCTCTTCTCTTCTCTTGATCATTCTCTGTCATTGTACTTATCATTCTTTGAAAGTTCCTCAATGTCTTCTCTTCTTGATTATTCCCAAAATCCTTTGAGAACTTCTTGCTCCCTTGGCATTCTCTCCCATTCAACTTGGAATAACATCTTGCTTCCTTGACAAGCTCTGCAAGTTCTTCTTTCTTTAACACCTTATCTTCTTCTTGATTATTCTTCAATCTTCTTCAATATCCATAAGGCCGAGCCTATGCTGAACTTGTTCCAGACTTTAATGTGTCGGCTTCCGTATCAGCACTTTTCATTTATACTCCACTCGTAGCTCAAATATGATGAAGCTTCATTCCATCTTCTCGTTTGATCATACGTAATTCAAAGTGCAAGTTCGTCTTTCTTTAGCCTCATTTCTTGGCCAATCTCTATAGTTCAACTTGAGTTCTCTTCTTCAATATCTCCTTCTTGATTAATCTCTATAATTCAACTTGGATTAATCTACATTAAATACATCAGTTAGTCAATGTAGGAGATATCTATATTACTCAATCTTGTTGCTTTTAATAATGGCATCTATATAAGACATCATCAAAACTAATCAAAACCAACAATTAATACCCTCTTCATCTCTAAATATAAGCTTTAAATTTATTAATGGACTTATCCCAAAATATAAACTTAATTTTAGTTTTGTTAAAACATTTATTTGCATTTATTTCAACTTTAACCCTAGATTTTATTTGTTATATTTATTGTTTCTCTCTCACTTCCTCTTTAGGGCATAGTTGAAAAAAATACATATTTTTATTGCTCTTAAGTAATTTTAATTTTTTTCTTAGTAAGGGCAAATAAGTTTTTTGAAGCTTTTATCAAGGACCGAAGGAATATAACATAACAAGTCATTAACAATGCATTCCATTGCATAACATTAAACCTAAGTTAAATTACTTATATTTAATATGTATGTTAAATTCTCTTTAACCGTTAACTGTTCTGAGATCTAACGCATTGTGTTCTTGAAACTGCAAATCCAGCGCTCAAAACGTCAGGCTTTGAATCAGACGACGAATCTGACAACGATGAAGCTAACGACAATGGTTCAGGTAACAATTTTCCTTGCTATAACTAGAATAAACAAACAACTAGCTTATTAATACCCTCTCCATCTCTAAATATAAGCTTAATTTTAGTTTTGTTGAAACATTTATTTGCATTTATTTCAGCTTTAACCCTAGATTGTATTTGTTACATTTATTGTTTCTCTCTCACTTCCTCTCTAGAGCATAGTTGAAAAAAATACATATTTATTGCTCTTAAGTAATTTTAAATTTTTTCTTAGTAAGTGCAAATAAGTTATTTGAAGCTTTCATCAAGAACCGAAGGAGTATAACATAACAAGTCATTAACAATGCTTTCCATTGCATAACATTAAACTTAAGTCAAGTTACTTATATTTAATATGTTAAATTCTCTTTAACCGTTAACTGTTCTGACGCATTGCGTTCTCGAAACTTTTTCCCCCTCATTATGATATCTGAAACTCAACAATAGAAAGATATGAAGGAATTCAAATCTCTTTCCATTATGACGTTTATATTTTAATGAAGAGATTTGTCTTCAACGCGAACTGAAAGTAGATAGACTAGAACTCGCGCTCGAAATAACAAGCTTCGAAAATGAAGGATGGTCATTAACAATGCTTTCCATTACTTAGAGACATTGAACTTAAGTACAGTTGTTTATATTTATTAGATTAAATTCGCCCATTATACTAGTTAGTATTTTGCTATTTTAAATATGTATGTACACTTTTAAATTTAGCCATGAATACTTATATAATTTTTTTAAAAGACTCTTATATAAGAAATGAGGATTTATTAATTTTCATATGGACATTGTTATGTTATAATTGTTTAAATTTACCCATGAATACTTTTATATTTTTGTTTGTTTCATTTGGAATGGTTTTCTTAGGATGTGTTTGGTTTAAGGAAAGGGGATAGGAGGACCTCTTTCATTCATTTGTTTTAAAATTTTAGGTGGGATGGAAGACAAAATTTTGGGTTAAATGCCCTTCCCTCCCTTTATTTTGGGTTTTAAAATTTTCCCTCTTCTTCCTTCTAACAAACCAAACAAGTAAGGTAACATGCCCTTCACTTTCTCCCCTCCTTCTTATCCCTTCAAACCAAACACACTTTAGGTAGCTCACTGTAATTAGATGAGAGATTGATACACAACTTAGGAAATCATTCTCACATCATGATATTTGAAATTCAGCAAGATTATGCATCTTCAATCGAAATTTCAACTTCCTTTGACCCCAAATTCTTCATCTAATTTAAATCCGCCACTTTTAGTTTGTTCCTTTCATTTTCCTTCCATATTTAGAGACCTTTCCGCAATTAGAAGTTTTAAAACAATCCGAGTCTCTTTCCATTATACTAACTAATTGCCAAGAAAAGCTACTTTATCATTCAAATTCCCCTATATCATTGAAGATGCTTCCTGAATCATCAGTTAGGATGAGAAGGTAAATAAGTCAACGACATTTATAATTTAACCTATTTTTCTGTTTAAGGAGAAGATGGAGTAAGTTGGCTTCTACCCGAACTGATGGAACAGAATAGATCAGAACCTGCGCTTGAAATGAGAGATTATAAAACAATCCAAGGTATTAAAGGTAAGACATTTCCTTGCTCTACTAGAATCAACAACGCAGCAAGCTTACAATAACAAATCATTAACAATGCTTTCCATTTCTGGGACATTGAAATACATGAATTCCATTTAGTCCTACAAGATGAATGATTACTTTTTCATTGTTATGAAAAAAAGGAACGAATACTTTATATAAATATATATATATGGTTGGGATTTAAACTCTAATTCTAGCAAACATGGCAGGTTCTGTTCGATGGCTTGTCTTCTTCTCACGGCCAGGAGAACAATCTAAATCAATCCAATGTATGCCTGATTTCATTATTCTGATCTTATATGAGTATCCAATATTGTGCTCTGTCATTATACAAAATAGAATCCATAACTCTTTCTTTTTAATGGGGATTTAGACGGAAATTCAGCAGGTACACGCTTGAAAAATGTCTTCTCACTGCTCAGTGAGCAATCTACAGTAAATGTATTCCAACTGTTCCCTAAATTTGAAAAGAAAGATGCACCAAGAATGGAAGAGAAAAAGCCAGAAGCGGGATACACAATGAAAGCAGCAATGCCGCCGCCACCTCCTCCACCGCCGCGGCGGCCGCCATATATGCCGTGGCCGCAATATATGCTGCAAGGGATGGCATCTATGGGGGTGGCCCGTGATGACATGACAATGCGACCGTATAAATCAGGATTTAAAGCTGTACCACACTTCAAACATGAGTTAATGGAGCAGAAACATGGACCCAACAAGGATTTTGAGTTGCTGAAGGAAGCATACCATTCAATGAATGCCAATGTCCTCTGTGATCCAAACACATCTTTCATTGTATCTGATAACGCCATTTTTAAGCAACGTACCCCATCTGGCAATACAGTCTTACACTTAGCAGCTAGCCATGGAAATGATGCAATGGTAGAGAGGGTAGCTCAGCATGCTCCCCAACTTTTCACCGTTGTTAACGACAACTATGATACTGCCCTACATGTTGCTGCAAAAGCAGGACACGGCGCAACCATTAAGTTACTCTTGAATAAGTTTTTGCGTTTTGTTAGACATGAAACAAATGGTCATCGTCATCAATCTATTTTGGAACTGATGCTCATGGTATCACTCACTTTGTTCCGAAATATACAAGGGAACACCTTCCTTCATGAGGCCTTTATGACCAGGAGCCAACATGGCGATGTGATTTTTGGAGCTTTTGAAGATCCTTTCATTGTTGACGATTCAAAGAATTTCGACGAGGCTCGCTATAAGAAGGTTGTTCATGATTTAGCAGTATTTGAAGTCAACAAGGAAGGTAAATCATTATTGTACTTGACCATTGAGGCAAACTATGGGCATGGTGTTAATCAACTGATGAATTCCTGCATCAATGGTGACTTGAAGCCTAAAGGAAAATCACCCCTTCTTCCAGCAATCATCAACAACAATTTAGGTAACTCTTACATCTGAGAGAATAGCACAAAAGAGAAGAGGGGAGGAAGCGAAACAGAGTGAAATGTGTGCTATATCTATTCATTAAGCAAGAAAATTTATATAGAATAATAATGAGATATTCTAATAAATCCCAAATCAATCTGAATGTGATAGGTTAACCTAATAAAAATATAGGATATTACAATCAATTGAAAATCATAAACCAAGTATATAATATCAAATTTGGTCAAAGTAACACCATTTATAATTATCAAGAAAAAATGAGACATTGTTATTTCCTACTTAATCAAGGAAATAGGGCAAGACATGTATATAAACACAATGTTATCTCTCTCTCTCTCTCTCTCTCACACACACACACAAACACACAGGCACATATTCATTTACACAATGTATTTTCTTAATTCGAACATATACAAAATTACGATTAATATGGTCTTGTTAATAATAGGTATGCTTGAAACCATATTGAGCAAGAAAGAGGGTTGGATACACTTGAGAGATGATGAAGGATGGCTTCCACTTCATCATGCAGTGCTTTTAGGGTCCCTTCAAGGTGTTCTCTGTTTAGTACAGAAATGTCGTTCCTGCACTATGGAAAGGGACAAAAATGGCTCCTTACCGATTCATTTGGCTTGTAATGAAGGTCATGTCAAAATAGTTCAAGAGTTACTAAAATGGTGCCCAGATCCCGCAGATTTGGTAAATCGCTATGGCCAGAATTTACTCCACATTGCATGCATATGTAGAAATTATGAACTAGTTAGGTACCTACTCGAAGATCCCAAGGTTGAGAAAATGATAAATCAAAAGGACATCTATGGGAATACTCCCTTGCATTTAGCTACCATTTCCTGGCATCCCAAAATTGTGCATGCCTTGACATGGGACAAGAGAGTCGATCTCTCAGTACTTAACAATGAAAATCTAACGGCTCTAGACATTGCAGAAGAATCTCAAGGAAAAACGGTTTCTCTTTCACAGGCAAGTATCCATGCATACTTGAATTGATAGACTCAAATTTAATCTTTTTTTGTTCGTCAAAATTATGATAATTCTTGAAGTCTCAATATTTATTTGTGCAGCGACTTACCTGGAATGCATTGGTGTCTGCTGGAACACCTCGAAGCTCTGTGAGATTTTATCCAAAAAAAGTTGAAACTGATAGCACTACCTTTGATTTTTATAAACAGACTCATACCACTGAACAATATAAAGATAGAATTGACACTTTGATAGTGGTTTCCACCCTTATAATAACAACATCATTTGCTGTTGGGTTTACCTTCCCAGGTGATGCAGAACAAGGCATTCCTATCTTGCTAAATCGCCCTATGTTCCATTTCTTCATTCTTTCCCTCACAATTTCTGTGTTTGGTGCTATAAGTTCCACCATCATTCTCATGTGGGCTCGACTAGGGGATCTCCATCTAGCCGTTTTTGCTCTTTCTTGTGCAATTCCTCTTCTAGGTCTGTCCTTGACCTCGCTCTCTCTAACATTTTTGGCAGGTATGTACCTTATAGTTAGCAAACTCAGCTGGTTGGCCACTACCTTTTTGGTGATTGGTGTGGTTTTGATCCTCGTGGTTGGGTTCTTGTACTTGCTCCTTTTGTTGCCTACCACATCATCCTTACCATTGTTTCGATATATTTCCTATTATCCCTTTTTTTTCTTTGCAAACATAGCTGAAGGGAAAATGGATGCCAACAAAATGGGTTCTAAAGCAATCATTCCCGTGCTTTAACATAATTATGTGTGTCTATGAGTGCGTTGAAGAAACATATCACTTGTTTGTTTCTGTCTATCTTTGCTTTTTATGTGTATGTTGCAAAAATGAAGACGTATTATTGTTAGAATGTTAGCTACTCAAGTATCTTTACTCCAAAGTTTGTATGATACTTTTCTTTAAGAAAACATGTTAGTTTGTTTAAATTTATCCATTGTATTCAATTCCAAGAATTTTAATTTGAGATATTTGCGAAAAATGATCATTTAATAGATAGAGGGGACCTACATTTTGGAGTCTAGTATTTATTTTAGTAAAGGGTGAAGGTGAAAAAATATCCATAAGCTTTTGTTCAAAGTACACCTACGAGCATATGATTTTCGAAGGTGCAAAAATACCAATAAGCTTTTTAAATGGGAGCAAAAATACCAGCATCGTTACTTTGACCATTGGTTGACTGGAAACACTGATATAAAATAATCCACATGTGCCTATGAATACTCATTTATTATTTTCAAAATATAAAAATTTCTAACCTACTTTCATAGCAACTCATTGTCACACCCTGAAATCTAAAGGGGTGACCGGCACGGAATATGAGTGAACTCACATTCCTTAATTCTTAAATTTGTGAACATGTGATTTATAATACATAGATCCTACCTATAAATTACATGGAACATCTAACTTTAAATAATAATACAAACGTCTAGGGCTATGATTACTTCAACTAGTAGTACCTCAAAATGAGCCCGCAAGCTTTAAGTCGTTAAAAAGGTTCTTCACCACTTAGCGGGAGGTACAAGATCAACGTATCGTCCGAACTAAAACAAATTTTTCCACTGAATAACATCCCATTCTTATAATTTAATAAAATACAAAGCAAAATCATTTAAACAATTTTTATCTTCTAATAATAACAATATAGCAATAAATTTTAATCTCTATATCATATGATTATGAATAATAACAAAACTATATATATATATATAGGATCATCAATCAATTACCTTGAAATACGTAATAAATTATTTTGTTTGACAAAACCGATTTAAAACAGTAAATCATAAATAAAATAGAACTTTATTTGAAATATCATTGATCAAATAATAATTTCAAGTATGTAGTAAAACCTTTGATTTAATATAATTAATTTAAAACATAATTCTCAAAACCACATCTTTTCGTAGGACTTCTTACGTAACGAATGACAAGTGTGGCCACACATGATCCACAAGGGTAACTAACCAAGCATGACTCAAGGCCATGAAACAAGTATGGACATACAGTCCATTAGGGTAACTAACCAAGCATGACTCGAAGCCATAAAACAAGCATGGACACACGATCCATGAAATAAGCATGAGAACAAATCCCATGAATATCAAGAGAGCTCGAGGTTAACCATGGTGACAAGGACTAACAAGACTACGTTAGTAACTAGCGTTCGTATTTCGTCGTAAAAAAATATTATCAAGCATGCTTGGGGTCATTTCATCAAAGCAATAAAGATTCTTTCTTCAAGATAATAACAACTCTATTTCATACTTCATAATTAAATCCCTCAAAGCATGAAGTTTCACAAACAATATTTCAAAACTTTCATTCAAATTCAATTTGTCGATAAAATCTTTTTCAAATAATAAATTATAGCTTATAAACTTTCCAACATCTAAAATCATTTCCAAATAAAATTTATGAAAAAAAAATCTCAAAAGTCTCATTTCCCTTTAACAGCATAATCGTGAATTATGCTTTGAAACAATTGGAAGAAAATACATAATTCTTTACTCATATACTATCAACAAATATTCATTCACAAAATCATACTTTTAGATATGAAAATTAACATAAAAGTTCAATAATAAAAATATCATTTATAAAAATTAGGGACGCTATTCACTCACCTATTGCTCCTTCCGAAACTATACTTTTACCAAAATCCTTTGGGTTTACTTTTTTCTCTCTTGAGCTCAAGCAATTGTCAATTCTTATAAATTTTAAAATTCATAGAGATAGGTCATCATTGGTAATCTTAATCCTTATATATACACACTCACCGAGACTTAATTTAAATGTCTATTATCCTGTCCAAAACTCTCAACTCATAGCTAGGTACATTTAACCAAAAATATTATCCTAAAGCACATATAATGTTTACAGCTTCTAATATATATATATATATATATATATATATATATATATATATATATATATATATATATATATATATATATATATATATAGTTCCAAACAGAACAACGACGTCATCCTCCCCCACTCTACTTATTTAAACAAGGAACTTTGAGTCCAAAGTCATATTTTCATCCCTCTTATATCCAACTATCTACGACCATTATAAGCATTAAAAACTCGGACAGCACTACATTTAGGACTGAAAATTTATCCAAACAGAGAGGTTCGGTTTGGTCATCATAAAAACAGAACCAAATAAGACATGCAACCCCAACTATTATTCATTTAAGCTTCAATATATGCCTATCTATATCTTTATTACACTATTGCTAATTTCTCTCATAGGTACAAAATTTCAGTCGCCCATCTCACTCCTAAACAAACCCAATCAAAGAAATTGTAGTTGGGAACAAATTTAGCAATTAAGTGAGGAAGCAGCGGCTAAAGAAGCAATGTTTCAAGCCCAGATGAGCCAGATGAAGGAGGAAATGAATCAGATGAGGCTTCTTTTGAGCTCTCGTCTAGAGAGCAGTGTTCCCGTCACACATTCACCTGCTCCTATGCAGCAGAGCACTAAAGGGAGCTGCATTGTTGGACAGTCAGAGCAACCTTGTTGCCTGTATGTGGAAAAACCTCATAGACTATTAGTTGCAAAAGGATTGTCCACAACTTGGGATCAACCGTACACCACCAACAAATGGCTGATGATGAAGTCAGAGTGTCAGTTGAAAAGGTGATCGTTGATGCACCTCTCCCTCTCCCAACTGATGAGCTGAAGCTTATAAGTGATGTCAAGGGAACCTTCATCTCTTGGCCAGTGAAGTTTGTACATGTCTCTACTCCTTCTGTTATAGTAGGTAGATTGTCGGTTCCAGAGGCAATGGAGGAGGAGGACCTCGTGGTGGTGGAGCAGCCATTACTGTGGATGTTTCAGAAGTGATGGAGAAGAATGTGAAGGAAGTAAAGTAACATCGAGTTTAAATAGAGAACCCTGCCTAACCAATGTGAAACGCCGGAAACAATAATGAGGAGACGCCTAGTTCCTCAGAATACGACGAGACGCCTAGTTGGGAAGTTTATCTGGAAGTCGAAGAGACTCTGAATCATTCATTTGAACAGAGTGTAAGGATACGACTCTGAATCATTCAATTGAAAAAAATAAATGAATTCTAGTACTGGATACAAGGTAAAAGGTCGGTCTTAAAAGTGATTGAATTGATTAAAAAAAATAAATAATAGACTTTTAGGACTGGACATACTATAAAAGGCCGGTCTTAAAATCAATTGAATTGAAAAAAATAAATAATAGACTTTTAGGACCGGATATATTATTAAAGGTTGGTCTTAAAATCAATTGAATTGAAAAACAATAAATGAATTCTAGGACCGGATACAAGGTAAAAGGTCGGTCTTAAAAGTGATTGAATTGATTAAAAAAAAATAATAGACTTTTAGGACCAAATATATTATAATAGGCCGGTCTTAAAATCAATTGAATTGAAAAAAATAAATAATATAATTTTAGACCGCATATTTATTAACTCCTCATACTTTTTGTCCTTATTAAACTCCTCATACATCATAACTCCACACTTCATCGCTCTTAAAAATATAAACTCCTCATACCTCTCTATCTTTATTAACTCCTCACAATCTCGTAACTCCACACTACGTGGCTCTCTGCTCCAATTGCTCAAACCATGGTTAGATACAAGAGAACCGCTTGTAGGGGTACTCTTACTCCTGATGCTCGTGCCTTCCGTACATCGTTATACAGTGTGCCTCCTCCAGCGAGAGTGCGTTCTATTGTGACAGAAGAGTCTCAGGTCGTTGGACCCATTGTTATTTCGGATGATGAAGAGGTTCTGCGCCCCCCCCTCCGGCGTTCGGACCATGAAGAGGTTCCCGCTCCCCTCTCCAACCGGTTGGCCCCCCGCGCCTACGGCCGACCCCTCTCCTCTTTCCTCTAATGATGCATTGCGGCTAATGCGAATAAGACAGGAACTTGCTGATCTCCGGCGGGAAGTTAATGCTTTTCACGTCGATATCGCCAAGGATGTTTAGTTAGATTCTTGTTTTTTTTAATAATTTTCTGCTTGTTTGTTTTTTGTTTTTTTTCTTGTGTACGTGCATGTTCACCAGTAATGTATGAGTCATTAAGTTAACTAAGCTTGTGTCTTTTTTTTTCCATATTCTCTAGTAATTAAAGAAGCTTATTCTCCAGTTTTTCTTTAATTTTTATTCATTCGATTCTTCTTTGCGCTCGCCAAAGCCAATCCTCTTTTTTTTTCTTTTAAATGAGGACTTTTAGGATTGGATGTTTAATAAGACTCCAGTCTTAAAATTAAATGAAAAATAAAAAATTAAGACCGGAGTCTTTTAACCCTGCGGTCCTAAAAATTTAATTATATATTTAGGACCGGCTACTATATAACTAACCGGTCTTAATAAAATCCAAATTAATATGTCTCTGTCGCGCGGAATATTAAATTTCCCTCTCTGAACTTCTCTTCTCGCACCGAAAGTGATTACTCAAGTTCTGTCTCCAGTGTTTTTGTGTTGCTTCGTCGATTGCTTCACGTTGCTCTCTCGACAATCACTTTCTGGTTCCTTAGGTAAACGTCTATAGACCAAGCCGTAAGAGGTGTTTCAGTTATATGACTTTATGGTTTTTCGGGTTGAACAAAATCGATGAAATGTTCTTGTGGGTTTCTCTCGTTGTTAATGAATATTGTATTTTGAAGATTATATTTGCGCTTTAGACCTACCAAACTGACCAACAAATGTTTTTAGGTTACTCTTGCTGTCTGCAACATCAACGTTCGTGGTGGGAGAAGAAAGACTCCACAAACGCATTTGAATTTATATGCTATAGGTGAGTCTACAAGACCTTCACGTGATGCATTTAATTTCCTCGTCATGCTTTTATTTTGCTTCTTGGATTCACTATGATACATTTATGACCAAAAGTGATTCTTCGTTATGCATTTAATGGGCAAGTTTCTCTGTAAAAAAGAAAAGAAAAGAAAGAAGACATAACCGATATTGAGCATAAATATGCATTTGGTGTTGCCTTATTTTATATGCAAGTGTCAAGTTTTCTAGATTATGTATGTTAAATCTTTCTGTCTATAGGAATTCTACTATGGATCACAGTTGGATAACTGCGTTACGGATGAGTGTTGAATATCAGAATGGGGTGAGGGACTTTATAGAATTTGCTAAACAAAATGCCCATGATAATAGTGGGAAGTTTTATTGCCCTTGTGTAAAATGTTTGAATGAGTGGCGACTAAGTCCTGAAGTTATCCACACACATTTAATTTGTGAAGGATTTTGTAAGACTTATACAGTATGGGTATGGCATGGTGAAAAAATACCAAGTGGATCTCAACATGCCTTTAATGATAATGACACGGATATGGATGATCACATAGAGGACATTATTCGTGATGTAGGAGAAGAGGCTTTTCATCAATCACATGCATATGGTAATATGTGCAGTGATGCAGAGACCCCGCTATACCTGGTTGTAAAAAATACCAATTGTTGAACGCTGTATTGAGATTGGTAAGCTTGAAGACACGTCATGGATAGAGCGACAAGAGTTTTTCTGAAAGCTTGAGGCTTTTAAGGACATGCTTCCGGATGATAATGTGTTGCCGCATCAATACTATGATGCTAAGAAAATACTTTGTCCACTGGGGATGGAGTACAAAAAGATCCATGCATGCCCGAATGATTGCGTATTGTATAGAAAAAGTTTGAAGAGAAGCATAATTGTCCGACATGTGAAACCCCAAGGTACAAGTCAAATAAGGGGCCTGCAAAAGTGTTGTGGTATCTTCCAATCATACCAAGGTTCAAGCGGTTGTTTGCGAATGAAAATGATGCAAAAAATTTGAGGTGGCATGCAGATGAGAGGATTTCTGATGGAAAGCTTCGACATCCGGCCGATTATTCTCAATGGAAGAAAATCGATCACTTATTTCCGAACTTCGGCGAAGAACCTAGGAGCTTTAGGCTTGCCCTTAGCACGGATTTTTGCATGAATCCCTATGGAAGCCTTAGCAGCATACATAGTTTATGGCCTGTGCTCTTGATTATTTACAACTTATCTCCTATGTTATGCATGAAACGAAAGTACATCATGCTGTCTATGTTGATTTCGGGACCAAAACAACCCAGAAATGACATTGATGTTTACCTTGAGCCCTTGATCAAAGACTTGAAGGAGTTGTGGGAAGAAGGTGTCGATGTTTTTGACTCTTTCAAGAAAGACGTGTTTAAATTGCGAGCCATGATATTTTGTATTATAAACGACTTCCCAACATATGGGAACTGTCAGGGTATAGTGTAAAAGGCCATAAAGCATGTCGGTTTGTGAAGAAGGCACACACTACCATCAACTTCAACATGGAAGAAAGACAATCTATCTTTGACATAGGAGATTTCATAGACGGGGCCACCCATATCGTCGATTAAAGAAAGCCTTTTTTGGTGGCCAGGAGTATGAAGATGCTCCGGTGGCATTGACTGGGGAGCAAGTTTATAAAAAGGTGAAAAATATCAATGTTATCTTCGGTAAGACTGCAAAGAGTAGAAGAGAAACAAATATATGGAAAAAGAGATCTGTATTCTTTGATCTTCCATATTGGCGCAATCTTGATGTGAGACACTGTATTGATGTCATGCACGTGGAGAAAAACGTATGTGATAGTATTGTTGGCACACTTCTCAAAATACAAGGTAGTTCCAAGGATGGTGTGAAGGCAAGATTGGGTTTGCAAGTAATGGGAATACGCGAAGACTTACATCCAAGGCCATAGGGAAGAGAACTTATTGTCCCCCGGCTTCTCATACTTTGTCTAAGGATGAGAAACGAAGTTTTTGTGAGTGTTTACACGGCACAAAAGTTCCCTCGGGGTATTCTTCAAATTTTAAGAGGCTTGTATTGATGAAGGACTTGAAATTAGTAGGCCAAAAGTCTCATGATTGTCATGTCTTGATGCAACAACTACTCCCAGTAGCTATTCGAGGCATCCCTGAATATGATCTTCGGGTCGTTTTGACTAGACTTTGTGACTTCTTCAATGCGGTTTGTAGTAAAGTTTTCGAGATAGAAAAGTTGGATGAATTGGAGAATAAAGGATATCTTATCTTGTGCCACCTTGAGAAGCTTTTTCTTCCTACCTTTTTTGACATCATGGTTCATCTAATTGTTCATCTAGTAAGGGAGATAAAGTTGTGCAGACCTATCCATTTACGGTGGATGTAACCAATTGAAAGATCTATGGAATTCCTAAAAGGGTACGTGAAGAACGCTTATCGGCTAGAAGCATCAATTGTTCAGAAATATGTTTATGAAGAAGCCATGGAATTTTGTCAAAATTATTTGGCCAAAGTAAGACATATTGGGCTTCCAAAACGTCGCATGTGAAGGGGGTAGACGAGGGCTTCCGTAAAGAGTGTGGATCCCGATGAATTGTCACAAGTTCACTTATACATCTTGAGTAATGTTGATGAAGTTCAAGCAAAGATAGCTGCACATAAAGAAACCGTAAGGAAAGAAAATCATCGAATGATCGAACAAGGGTTGATTAGGGAGCATAATAGAACTTTTGCAAACCGGTTCAAACAAAAGGTCGAGCGAGAGGAATGTGTTTCTGATACAATCAAATGGTTAGCACGTGGTCCTGAGGTTGATGTCATAACTTGGAATTCGTATGTGATCAATGGTTATGCATTTTACACAATGTCCCTAGATGATAGGAGCACAGTCTAGAATAGTGGTGTTATGTTAGAGGCTGAATCTATGTACTTCTTCAGTTCAAAAGACAAGAGGCCTTTATTGGCAGTCATGCCATATTATGAGGTTATTGAAGAGATTTGGGAGGTGGACTATGTTAAAATTAGATTTCCCATTTTCAAATGCAAGTGGGTTAATGTCAATAATGATGTTCAGATTGATCGGCTAGGATTGACATTAGTCGATGTCAATGGTAGAAGTTTTGGAGATGAACCTTTTATTATGGTAGACCAGGCGAAACAAGTGTTCTATATCACCGATCAAGAAAATAAAATGTGGTATGTAGCTCTTCAAGGAAAAAGGGTCATTGATATTGATGAGGAAAGTCATTCAAATTATGGTCTTCCTGAGAGTACTCCTTTTTCAAGGGGTCTAGCGGACATGAACGAAGAAGATAAAGCGGATAATGAACCCGACATAAGAAATGATCATCAAGAAGGGATATGGGAGGATATCACTTTATAAAAGAGTCTTTTCATAAGGTAATATTCATATGCAAAATTCTTTGAAAACTTTAAGGTTTTAACTATATTATATTCCTTCTATGTTCTTAAACAATGTCACCGACTATGAAGTTTGTTCTTGTTTTATTTTTGTGGCGGGATCCGATCCAAAGGGGCATGTTATAAAAGAGGATGTTACGTTGTTGGGTGGGAATCAGATGAAGGCATAGTGAATATTACATTGGGCATGTATGTTGTATTTGTAACTTATTGTGTATTTACATTGTAAGTAAGTTATCTTATTGTATAAATTAATTTAGGTGTTGTAGTCATAGTATAATCATTAATTAAGAAGCCACATAACTCATTGTGAATAATATTTGTATTCTTTTTCCCAATTCAATTTATTCATAATTGTTCATAGCTTGTACTTAAAGTATCAACTTTTATGTGCTGGATTGGGTGGTGGATTTGTGAATATATATGATCATGAAGAACAGAACAGGGAAAAAATTCGGGAAAATACAGACCGGTAATAAATAGGCCGGTCTTAAATGTTCAACTGTTAAGACCGGATGTATTAATATATCCGGTCTTAAAGGTCATGTGTACATATTTGATATTAAGCCGGTCTTAAAATTGTGTCTTTTAAGACCGGTGTATAGTATTTATACGTTCGGTCAAAATATTCAATTTTTAAGACCGGACAATTTACCGTCCGTCTTGAAAGTCAGTCTTTTAAGACCGGGTATAATTATTCGTCAGGTCTTAGAAGCCGCTATTTTTCATACCGGATTTATTTTTGACCGGTCTATAATCTTGATCTTTTAAAAGCGGTCGTGTTTTTGCCCGATCTTAAAAGTTGAGTTTTAGGACCGAACAAAAAATATTTCAGCTTTATTTAGTACAACTTTTAAGACCTTATGTTTTAAATGTCCAGTCTAAAAGAGTTTCTTTAAGACCGGTTCGAGTCCGGTCTTAAATGTGGACTTTTAATAATTTGGAACAAGAGGGGTCTCGTGTTCGGTCTTACGATGCCTCTTTTGTCCAGTCTTAAAGCCCTTTTTTGCACTAGTGATGAAGAGAAAGATGAGATCAAATTCAAAAAAGTGGAAAAGGAACAAAAATGAAAGAGAAAAAGGATTATCATTTTCAAAATGTAAATTCAATGGAGAAATTAACATTTTCAAAATTCCAAATATATTGGGGTAAAATTTGGACACACTAAAGCGTTGACTCAAATTTTGGCTTGCAAAGAAAAAATATAGTTGATCCAATATATAAAGGTAAAATACAAAATAAAATATTGTAACCAACCTTACATATTGTTTTAATTATTTTGACCTCCCATCTATTTTAAAAATATACATATAAGTCCAAATAGTTAACACAATTTAAAATATTCTAGAAAATATTTTTTTAAAAAAAAAAAGTTGTTAAACTTTATTTGCTAATTTACCTTCATCATAATAAATCTATATTTTTGGCTAGAAAAGATAAATCTATAATTTTGGATAAAATTGTTATGAGTACCATAATAGTTTTTATTTATTTATTTTATTTTTATTTTTCAGGTATATTTGTTCAATTTTTTTTTTTAATTATATTGGGACAAAAATTTAAATAATTTAGTTAAAAAAGATAGATAAGATTTGATTAATTGATTTAATAAATGTATACAAACTAAACATGTTTTCAGAAAAAAGGTTTTTAAAAATTATAAATTTAAATAGTTTACTTAATCTCTCAAACTTAATAAATTTATAAAATATGGTATAAATAAACAAGAGAAAATTCCATTTAAATACCAAATGAATTTGCAAAACCCCGTAAGTCCTCCGAATTTGTAAAAGGATTCGGAGGTGATAAGGACTTTTGTGGGTTTTGCAATTTCGAGGGAAAATACCAGATTGCCCCTCTCTTTATTGGCATTCACTTTAACATATTCAACCCTTCTTCATTCTTTCTTCATTCTTCTGTGCGAAAAATTCTTTCTTCATTCTCTGAACCCTAGCGTCAGCGTCACTACCTTCTGAACCACTGCCGTCGCCATCATTATCGTCGTTGCCGTCACTGTACTCGCCACCGCTGTCAGGTATCTTCCTCATCTCATTAGTTTTGAGCCCTGATTCCTCCTCTCTGTTTTTGTTGTGGTACGTTTTCTCCGGCGTCGCCATTTTGATTTGTAGACTCCAGAAAATTTGGGGCTCTTTCTGGCTTCTCTTTGGCTTCAGTTTCTATTGTGTTCCCTTACTTTGGAATCCACCTAATGACCTTAGATTTTATCCTTTCATTTTTGCCGTGCGTGACCATTTCAGACCGTTTATGGAAATTTCAAAATTGTGTATGAAACCGCGTTTTTGATTTGTCATTTTGTTAAATGTTAAATGTGTGCTTCATGAACTCTCTTAATGCTCGTGTTGAGTGAATGACCATGTTATTCAACGTTTAATGTTATGTTTGTCATAGTTCATTTATCATTTAAATGGGGAATGCTTGCCATCTTCGTCATTCAGAAGGTAAACGAAAGTTGTAAGTAAGGGATACGAGTACATAGGATACAGATTAAGAGAAATGTAAAAGAAAGTAAGTACAAGAATAATAAGGAAAGAAAAATGCAGTTGACTATTTTGGTTCGTATGTCAATGAGATTGATATGATGTGTTTTGTGGCCAAACTCGATCTGTTTTGGAGTAAAAATGAGTACATGATAAATTGAGGAGTGAGGGGAAATTGAAAGAGTAAAGAGTGAAAAGGAAGCAAGTTTGCTGCCTACGGGCTAGGTAGATGCAAACTGTACTGTTGCGCTCATGACTTTGGTTGGTGCCTATCCCTCCTTCCCTCATCCTCACTCATGTTTAATTAATTTGTTTGTTTGGAATATCCACCATTTTTTGAAATTGTGTGTGTCTACGTACTATTAAATAAGAGCAAACTTTATATTTGGTAAAAGGATATATATGCGTGTGTAATGTGTGGTGTATAGAATACTCAGTTATCAACATTTTTGATGAATCAGGAGAGGTGCCATTCCAAACACGTTACGAAAAATCCCCCTTCCTTTATGTCCAATCCCATAGTCCCCCCTTCACAAATTATGAAGTTATATATGCTGGCGTCTCCCTCTGATCTCTACACACATGCATGTATTTTAATTTCTAATTATACTTAGCCCCCATCTGCTTAACTGCTGTATATATATAATTAATTAGGCTTTTTACATTTATGTTGATACATAGTGACTAGGGAGCAAAGGGGCTGTCAGTTGTCACCCGGTCACCCATAATGAATCCGGTAAAAAGAAGAAAACTGCATGTGTAAATCCCCAGGCAATGGCAATTAAACAAATTGTACATTACATGTTATATTGTTCTAGTTACGATTAGGTGGTTTGAACACCTATGTAATGCATGTGTGTTATTTACAGAGGGATCGTATATTAGTTTATGTATATTTGTTAATTTGTGTGTTTCTGTGTTCTGTAGGCAAGATTGCGGCGTTCATGTCTTGATCTGGTTGCAAAATTGGAAACCCAACGAAATTCTTGAATATGGTGAGGATGAAATTTGAATGAGTATAGGTGCCACCTTATGTGGTGGCTGGTCAACCATGATTTGAATGAGGTCATAGATGTTGCATTGGGACTATTGACTCCTCCAGCAACCAAGAGGAAGAGAAGAAAGACATGATCATCATTGTAAAATTGTGATTTTTTCAAGTATTTGAACACTATTGTTAGTTAGGTACACATTACCAATTTGGATGTACGGTATGTTTGTAACTCAGGAGAGTAAAGTTGATTGAAAGATATGGAATTAACACAAAATCATTTGTTTTCCTCACAGGGTGCAATTTTGTTACTCTTTCTTGCATGTTGTGGATTGCAAAAAAAAATTGGAATCTAACCATTCCTCTCGTCGCCATTTACCATTCCACTCTTCACCAATTACCATTCCCCTCTTCACCATTTACCATTACTCTCACAGGGTGCAATTTTGTTACTCTTCGCCAATGGTGTGGATTGCAAAAAAAAAAATGGGAATTTAACCATTCCCCTCGTCGCCATTTACCATTCCCCTCTTCGCCAATTACCATTCCCCTAAACTCCAATTACCATTACTATCACAGGGTGCAATTTTGTTACTATTCACCAATGTTGTGGATTGCAAAAAAAAATGGGAATTTAACCATTCCCCTCGTCACCATTTACCATTTCCCTCTTTGCCAATTACCATTCCCCTGAACTCCAATTACCATTACTACCACAGGGTGCAATTTTGTTACTATTCGCCAATGTTGTGGATTGTCAAAAAAATGGGAATTTAACCATTCCCCTCGTCGCCATTTACCATTCCCCTCTTTGCCATTTACCATTCCCCTCAACTCCAATTTGTTAGTTCTCTAAAGGTTTTGATGATTACCAACAAATTGTAAACAAAGGATGAAGTTTTGCTTTGTAAGTTAGAAAAACTTACTATCAAAGCAAAACTCAAGTTTTGGATACAAAACTCGAGTTTTGATCTTACAAGAAGAAACCAATTTTCTAGACTAAGCAAAACCACCGGTTTTGAGAAAACTCAAGTTTTCACCAAACGAGAGAATTGTCAATATTTTTTGGAAAATGTCAAAACTCCAGTTTTCATTGAAAACTCGAGTTTTGAACTCACGAGAAAAGTCTTCTGAATTTTTGGACTATGAAAACCTCCAGTTTTCAATTTAACTTGAAATATTCCAAGTTTTCACCAAAAAGTGAAAACTCGAGTTTTGAGGCAAAACTCGAGTTTTGAATTGCGAAAGGTTTCGAGTTTTTAGCTTGTTTTCAAAACCTCCAGTTTTCCATGAAAACTCCAGTTTTGGTTTTTGACAATGTTTTCACAAGTAAAGTGAAAACTCGAGTTTTGATTTCAAAACTTGAGTTTTGATCGAGCGAAAAGTCCTTAGATCTTCTCAAATTTCAAAACCTCCGGTTTTTGTGAAAACCTCCGGTTTTTGTGAAAACCTCCAGTTTTGAGTTTACAAAGTTTTCACAGTAAAGTGAAAACTCGAGTTTTGATTTCAAAACTCGAGTTTTGCTCAGACAGAAAGTCTTTGGATTTTCTCAGTTTCGAAAACCGCCAGTTTATGCCAAAACCTCCAGTTTTGACTTGGCACGATTTCCTCTAGTTTTCATATTTAAATGAAAACTCGAGTTTTGATTTCAAAACTCGAGTTTTGGCCAAGCGAAAAGTACGATGTTTTTCATGTTTTGAAAACCTTCAGTTTTGGAAGAAAACCTTCAGTTTTGATGTTTTGGACTTAACTTATTGTTACACACCAAAGTCCAAAACTTGAGTTTTGAGAAGCAAAACTCGAGTTTTCATCGCAGAGTTTTAAATTCGAATCTGACGAATTTGTGAAACCTTCTTGTTTGATCTTAATACTTCCTACCATTATTCATTAATGTTCCTAGCTATGTTTAACCACTTTGCTAGTGAGTTTCAAATGTTTTAAAGATATTAAATGAAGGTTTAAAGCAAAAGCAAAAAGTTGTCAGAACATTAAATGCTGAACCCAAAAAGTTGCATACTTTTGGGTAATCCATCTGCACACACTTGCAAAGCATTAAAGAATGTTCTCCTCATCAAGCAACTGTTTTACCAACGGATTAATTCGCAGAGAAGTCAACTCTGAACTTCTGCACAGCTGGATTAAGAGAAGGTTAGAGAGAGGAGAAGACCTAAGCACATCCTAATCCTTCCTGAATGTCTCCAACGGTTACATGAGGAATTACAACGGTCATCTAATGCACTCTCAGTATAAATAGAGCTGCATTCAATTCCTCTCAATAACCAATACTGCAGAAAAACGAAAAACTTTCAAAGTGTCCAAATACTCTTGAGTTTTATCTGTGTGTAAAGTATCTGCGATACAAAGAGCTTCGGTGTTTATCTATATCCACTCTTAGAGAGAGTTTCTTTTCTGATTATCATTTATTGTAAGGAATCACAAGTCAGGGGACTTGGTGATTGGGTTCATTGATTGCAACTTGTAAGGGGGAGTAGGTTCTAGTGAGAGAACTACTCTTGAGTACAGAGTGTGTAATCAATTGAGATAGTGAAAATCCCAGAGAGTCTGGGGACTGGACGTAGGTCAAGAGATTGGACCGAACCAGTATAAATCCTTGTGTCTTGTTCTTCTACTCTCATCCTTGTTCATCTCTGTTTTTAGTGTTAAAAAACAGAGGGTTTGTTAAAAAGATTTTTAAAATCCCCAATTCTCCTCCTCTTGGTGATTTAGCTCCACTTTCATTTGGTATCAGAGCCTGGTCTTCTCTAAAGAGATTAACATCTCGAGAAGGATCACTATGGAAGGTATTTACGCTGATGGAGCTTCGATCGGCCAACCACGGGATTCACCGGAAACACTACTCGTTACGGAAAAACAAATTCAAAGTCTTCGTAATGACTTCTGAATATGGTCTCTGGAGAGTGTTTGAAAAAGGAGACTATGTTCCCTCAACTACTAAAGATGGAGTCATAACCCCAAAGCAAG
Source organism: Acacia melanoxylon (assembly GCA_019022615.1). Classification (NCBI taxonomy): domain Eukaryota; kingdom Viridiplantae; phylum Streptophyta; class Magnoliopsida; order Fabales; family Fabaceae; genus Acacia; species Acacia melanoxylon. The sequence goes on from JAFJYJ010000050.1 coordinate 527,968, forward strand.
AAGAAGAATACGATGAGAATGACCAGAAGCAGATCGTTCTTAACAGCAAAGCCATTCTCATGCTCCAGAGTGCCTTAAGTCAGAGTGAATACTTTTGAATTTGCTCCAAGACTTCTGCTAAAGCAATGTGGGACGCATTGGAGTTGGCTCACGAAGGAACCACTAGAGTAAAGGAGAATAGAGTTAACACCCTTATGACTGAGTATGATCTTCTTCGTATGAAGTCAGGGGAATCGATTGATGAGTTCCGGCTTAGATTCACTCATCTGATCAATCAACTTGTTGCATTGGGAAAAATCTATGATGAACCAGTTCAAGTCAGAAAAATCTTGAACATTCTCAGCAAGGAATGGGAAGCCAAGGTTACTGCCATTGAAGAAGCTCATGGCATATCAATGCAATCTGTAGCAGCTTTATTTGGTAGCTTATCAGAATATGAAGGCAAGATCAAGTTCAGAAAGGGACTTGATGAAATCCATAATAAGAGTAAAGGCATAGCTCTTAAGTCTATCAAAGAAACTAAAGAGACAGATGATGATGAAGAGGGAGACAAAGAAAAAGAACTGGGCATGATCGTCCGAAGATTCAAAAGATTCTATCGAAAGGATCAAGGGTACAAGAGATTTCACAAAGGCAGTTCCAGCATTGAGACAAAAAAGCCAATTATATGCTATGAGTGTGAGAAGCCTGGCCACATCAAGTCTGAGTGTCCCCAGCTGAACAACAAGGACAAGGAAAAGAAGAAGTTCAACAGTTTCAAAAAGAAAGCCTATGTCTCAGCGATTTGGGGAGATAGCTCATCTGATGAAGATGAAGCTGATGAGGAAGACAAAGCGAATATCTGTTTAGTTGCTGAAGAAGAAGAGCAACCTGACAACAATGATGAGGTATACGATTCAAAACCATCATATGATGAATTGTTTGCTGAGTATATTGTTGTTCTAACAGAATTTGAAAAACTTGCAGAAAAATATATTGTCTTGAAAAAGAAAAATGTCACTCTTGAACTGCAAGTTGAAAAGCTTTCCCATCTTGAAAATGTTGTTTGTGAAGATTGCCCTGATCTTAGGAAAAATAATTTACATCTTACAAAGGCACTTGAGAAATTCACTAGAGGAAGTGAAATGCTCAATGTCATTTTAAAAGAACAACGATTTACAAATGACGAGATCGGAATCGGTTACAAACGATTTGGATAAAAGAAAAGGCAAAAAGAAATTTGGAGAAAAGAACTATATGAACTACTTTAGAAAATCGTTCACTCTTCAAATCCTTTTGCACATTGCAATTATTGTAATCGAAAGGGTCATACTACTTCCTCCTGCTTTCATAAAAAGGAAAGAAGGAGTAAACCCATGGGAAACTATCAATGGGTGCCTAAGGGATCCTACAAGATTCCTAAGACACATACTAACCCCAAAGTACCCAAGAAAGGATGGGTACCTAAGACTTGATCTGCTATGACTTGCAGATTTTTCTAAGAGCATCAAATCCCAACAAGTGGTACATCGATAGTGGATGCTCAAGACATATGACGGGAGACCAATCCAAGTTTACTTCAATCAAGCCCAAAGATGGTGGCAAGGTGACTTTTGGTGGCAACCAATCTGGAAAGATTCTTTGGAATTGGTGAAATTGGCAACAATGAAGGACCACAAATCAAAGATGTCTACCTTGTTGAGGGACTTTGCCACAATCTCCTCAGTGTAAGCCAAAGCACCGATAAAGGTAACTTAGTTATCTTTGATTCCGAGGAATGCTTGATAGTAAGCAAGGATGTTCTCTCTTTAGAAAATATTAAATCAAAAGCTTTATTAAGAGATCCTAGAGATGGAAACTGTTATACACTTAAACTCTCTAGAAAAGGCTCGGTTCTGAAAAATGTTGTTAATAATCTTGATGATAGTTGGCTATGGCACAAGCGATTAGCTCATGTCAATATGATCCAACTTGACTGATTACTCAAAAAGGATTTGGTTATTGGTGTTCCTAAACTTCGATTTAAAAACGACATGGTTTGTGATGCCTGTCAAAAGGGAAAACAGACCAAATCTTCCTTCAAATCTAAAAATGAAATTTCAACTAATAGAGCTCTTCAACTACTTCATATGGATCTAGTTGGACCAGCTAGAGTAAAAAAGCCTTGGTGGCAATCTTTATACTTTGGTCATAGTTGATGATTTTTCTAGATTTGCTTGGACTATATTTCTCTTCAAAAGATGAAACATTTGATCAGTTTGTTGTTTTTGCCAAGAAGGTCCAAAACGAGAAAGGTCTCTCTATTTCAGGAATTTGAACTGATCATGGAGGAGAATTCGAGAACCATGTATTTGCTGAGTTCTCGCGATAACAAGGGAATTGATCACAACTTCTCGGCCAGAGGACTCCTCAACAAAATGGAGTTGTGGAGAGAAAGAACCGAGTTCTTACCGAGATGGCAAGAGCTATGCTGAACGAAAACAACACTTCTCAAGTGTTCGGGTCGATGCAATGAGCACCGCTTGCTACATCTCAAATCGGGCATATCTCCGAAAGAAGTTGGGCAAAACCTCCTATGAATTGTACAAGGGAAGAAAGTCAAATGCGGCTCAAATCGCATGTGTTTGGATGCAAGTATTTCATCCACAACAATGGTAAGGATAACTTGGGAAAGTTTGATCCCAAGGCGAGATGAAGGTATATTTTTGGGTTATTCAAATAGAAGTAAGGCTTATAGAGTTTTCAATACCCGTACTCGAATTGTTGAAGAGTTTATGCATGTTGTTTTACGTGAATCCAAATCGATAAATCCTCAGGTGATGATGAAGAAAATATTTTCAAAAATCAATTCTTTTTGAAAACTACTCCTGCATCAATTGAAAATCCTGAAAATGTTTTTGAAACTGATCCCCAAAACAATATTGAAGATTCTGATCAGTCTCAGCCTAAAGCTTGGAAGTTCATAAGGAATCATCCTTTGGACCAAGTAATAGGTGATGTACATCAAGGAGTAAGAACTAGGAATAGCACTTTAAATGAAGTAACCTTTTCTGCTTTTATATCTCATATTGAACCCTCAAAAATAGATGAAGCCCTTTCAGAAAATGATTGGGTGATAGCTATGCAAGAGGAGTTACACCAATTTGATAGAAATCAAGTTTGGGATTTGGTACCTAGGCCTAAAGACCATCCGGTCATTGGCACTAAATGGGTATTCAAGAACAAACGAGATGAATCAAAGCAATCATTGTCCGTAACAAGGCAAGATTGGTTGCTAAAGGCTATAATCAAGAAGAAGGAATTGATTATGAAGAAACTTATGCTCCGGTGGCAAGATTGGAAGCCATAAGAGTTCTTCTAGCCTTTGCTTGTGTTAAAGGATTCAAGCTCTATCAAATGGATGTAAAAAATGCTTTTCTGAATGGTTTTATACAAGAGGAAGTTTACGTTGAACAATCTCCTGGTTTTCAAGATGATCATCATCCAGATCATGTTTATCATCTCAAAAAGGCATTGTATGGTCTTAAGCAAGCTCCTAGAGCTTGGTATGAGCGATTAAGCAAGTTCCTTCTTGATCAAGGATTTATTAGAGGAAAAAGCGAGATACAACTCTCTTCATAAAGAGTAATAAGCTTAGTGAAATTTTAATTGTTCAAATATATGTTGATGACATTATATTTGGTACTTCTAATGATGATTTGTGTGAAGATTTTGCTAAGAGTATGTAGGGAGAGTTTGAGATGTCCATGATGGGAGAACTCAACTATTTCCTTGGTCCGCAAATCAAACAAAGAAAAGATGGAATCTTCATATCTCAGACCAAGTATCTCAATGATTTGCTGAAGAAGTTTGGGCTGGATCAATGCAATGGAGCTGATACTCCAATGAGTTCCATCGCCTCCTTGGATGCTGATGAAGAGGGCAAGGATTTCAACATAACAAAATATAGAGGCATGATTGGATCACTACTCTATCTTACTGCTAGTCACCCAGACATCCAATTCAGTGTGGGGATGTGTGCAAGGTTCCAATCTGCCCCCAAGGAGTCTCATGTTGAATATGTAAAAAGGATATTCGGATATCTTGCTGACACAAAGACCCTTGGATTGTGGTTTCCCAAAGGTCAACCTGAACATTTGGTGGCATATTCAGATTCAGACCATGCCGATTATAAAACTGATAGAAAAAGCACAAGTGGCCAATGTGAGTTTCTTGGTGGTTCACTTGTGTCCTGGTTTAGCAAGAAGCAAACCAGTGTGGCTGTGTCCTCTACTGAAGCTGAATATGTAGCTACCTCAAGTTGTTGTGCTCAAGTCCTATGGCTTAAGCAACAACTATCTGATTTGGGAATCAACTTGAAGGAGATCCCAATACTGTGTGACAACACAAGCACAATAAGCTTGGCAAAGAATCCAGTTCAACATACTCAGACCAAGCATATTGATGTGAGGCATCATTTCATAAGGGACCATGTTCAGAAGAAAGATGTCAAAGTCATGTTCATCTCAACTCATCTTCAACTTGCTGATATCTTCACCAAACCATTGGCTAAGGAGCAATTCAATTTCATAAGAAGGGAATTGGGAATGGTAAACCCTAATGAGCTGTAAGCATTTCTTACTCAATGTTAGTTATTGTTTTGATGATTGAAATTTACTAACTTAAGCATCGGAGTATCTAGTTATGTTTTATACAGGATGCTTAAAAATCTGAGTTTTGCTGTCAAGGAGTGAAAACTCGAGTTTTTCTTCAAAACTTGAGTTTTTCTTCAAAACTCGAGTTTTGGTTTTAAATGTGTCGGGGTCAGAGAAAACCAAGATTTTTGGAGAAAATGAAAACCGGAGAGAAACCTCGAGTTTTGGTCGCGGAAAGTCAAAGGTTCACATTACACTTTTGACATCCAGGTTAGCTATCAATTGCTTATCAAAACTCGAGTTTTGATAGAAAACTCGAGTTTTCGTCACGCTTATATATAATGGGATACTGTTTAAGTTCTTCCAAACTCGACCTAGAACTCAAGTTTCAACCTAGGGTTTCTCTCATCTCTCTAATTCCCTCATCTCTCGACCCGAACCCTCTCTCAAAATACTCACATGGCTTCGAAATCAACTCCCCATGAGATTCACGACTCTGATTCTAGCACAGAACGCTCAAAATCGTGGGCCCCTCCTCCTCCACCTCCACCTCAATGATCCGTGAGGATGAAGACGATTCCCAAACATCTTCACCTTGGAGTAGATCGAGCAATTAGAGGAATCAGCAGAAACATTCCATCTGCTGATTCGCCTCCATCAAAGGGAAAAAGAAAAGCTCCTGCTGTCTCACCCAAATCAAAGGGTGTGTCGTTCCAAGAACCTCCCAAATCGCCATCCAGGAAGAGAAAGGAACCTGAACCATGGGAAAAAGGGAAGAAGGTGTCTGAAGATTCTCAACCTCTGAAGAAAAGACCTACAACATCTGCGAGAACGAAGAGAGCCTCTGTCTCTCAACCATCTTCCAAGGGCCAGTCTTCTTCCAAAGCTCCTTCATCATCTCAGCATCAGCAGGAAGAAGAGGAATCTACTTTTATGATCAATGCAATCTCAGATATCTACCATCATCCCTCTCCACCTCAAGGTTTTAGAATCATTTCTGATACTCTTTCTGTTGAACAAAACAATAACTTTAAGGAACAATACTCGAAAAGGGAGTTTTGCCTAGTAGTAGCTGTAATTCTTGAGGATTTTTACAAAGAATGTCATCTGGACTTGTCTCCCTGGTTAAAACCCTATGAATCCTTTGTGTCTATATCTGCTCCTTATGCTACCAACCTTGTTAGGTTGTTTTATTTCAACATGGAATATGACAATATCATGGATTCAAGTGGTGAATTAGTTGAGGAACAAATCACCACTATTGTTAGGGGAGTCAAATTCAATCTGTCTGCTTCATTCTAAACTCTATCTTACAAATAGAAAACCCACCTCCTATCCCCACTGTTAACTATAGTAATTAGGAAATTTTTGAAACACTCAGACCAAATGAACCTTTTCCTCAAGATCAGCATCACATGTTGTCCTTTAATCCTGGTTCTATGTCTGTTGAGAATAGAGTCTTGTGGTATATCTATTCTCACAATTTCATTCAAAAGGGTGGTAATTACACTCACTTTGCTCAGAAAGATTACCCACTCTTCACTGCTTTTGTCAAAAAGGTTCCATTCAATCTTGGTCACTGGATCTTCCAGGAGATGACCAAGTTCAAGTTTTCCCGTAGGAGGCTTTCCCACATACCTTTTCCATCATTGATTTCCATCATCTTGTTCTATCACAAGATTTGGTATATTGGTGCTGCAACCACACTCAAAAACCCTCCATTCTTTGGGAAAGCTCAGTTAAACTTAATGCACATCACCTTTGAAGCTGAAGGTTCTGGGCAATCTTGTGCACCTTCAAGGTCTCAGCCTAGAGCATCACAAGCCCGTGCCTACTCCCAAGCTCATGAAGCTCAATCTGTGCCCCCAGCTTCTCAGTCACCATTGCCTGCAGATTTTGATTCCAGAATACAAAATATTGTGGACAAGGCAATTGCTTCCTTGTCAATCAGATTGGAGTTCGAAATTGGTAAGTTGGTGGCTGAAGTCAGAGGACGGAACCACGAAATGGTGGATACTCGGGAAGAAATGAAGACTCGGATTGAAGGGGTTCTTTGAACAGTCTGCTGACATCAAGAGCAAGGTTGAGGATCTTGATGCCAAATTCTCTACTCAGCTTGTCTCCAACTTGGATCTCAGTGAAAAAGTGGATAAGATTTTAAAGCATCTCCATATTGGTACCTCTGCTGGTCCAAGCGCTTCAGGTCCTGCTTCAGGTTCCTCATCCCCTTCCTTCACTTTCACCAGTCCATAGATTCCTACCTCTTCACCACGTTCCTCCACTCCAATCTTTTCTTCACTTTGTTCTCGCCACTACCCCGAAGAATCGAACCCTTTCATCCGATCCATCTCCAACCACCCCATCTACCGAGGTTCTTCACCCTGCCTCACCTCCTCCTACTCCTATACTCACTCTCCATGAATCCTCTATCTCAGCTCTAGCCTCATTTGACGATGACAAAGGGGGAGAGAAAGACCAAGGCAAAAGTTAGAAGTTTGAGTTTGATTAGTTAGTAGAGAGCCTGAGTTATGTAGTTTGATAGTTTGAGTATTTAACATTTTTTATTTCTGTTGTATTTCAGTTTGCTCATGAACTAACTTTAGTTAGTAGAGAGCCTGAGTTATGTAGTTTGGTAGTTTGAGTATTTAACATTTTGTATTTCTGCTGTATTTCAGTTTGCTCATGAACTAACCTTGTCTATGAGATACAACTTGTTGATTTCTATGTTTATGCTTCATTTGCTCATCTCGTGCTTATTCAACTTCTATCATTTGCAAAATTGTATTTTAAAAATGCAAGATACTGTCATTTGCAAACCTCATCTCAAAATCAAAATTTTCTCAAACTACGCTTGTTTACAAATGTTGTCATCATCAAAAAGGGGGAGAATGTTAGTTCTCTAAAGGTTTTGATGATTACTAACAAATTGTAAACAAAGGATGAAGTTTTGCTTTGTAAGTTAGAAAAACTTACTATCAAAGCAAAACTCGAGTTTTGGATACAAAACTTGAGTTTTGATCTTACAAGAAGAAACCAATTTTCCGGACTAAGCAAAACCGCGGTTTTCGAGAGAAAACTCAAGTTTTCACCAAACGAGAGAATTGTCAATATTTTTTGGAAAATGTCAAAACTCCAGTTTTCATTGAAAACTCGAGTTTTGAACTCACGTAAAGTCTTCTGAATTTTGGACTCGAAAACCTCCGAGTTTTCAAATTAACTTGAAATATTCCAAGTTTTCACCAAAACGTGAAAACTCGAGTTTTGAGGCAAAACTCGAGTTTTGAATTGGCAAAAAGGTTTCAGTTTTTAGCCTGTTTTCAAAACCTCCAGTTTTCCATGAAAACTCCGGTTTTGGTTTTTGACAATGTTTTCACGTAAAAGTGAAAACTCGAGTTTTGATCGAGCGAAAGTCCGAGATCTTCTCAAATTTCAAAACCTCCGGTTTTTGTGAAAACCTCCAGTTTTGAGTTTGCAAAGTTTTCTCAAAGTTTTCACAGTAAAGTGAAAACTCGAGTTTTGATTTCAAAACTCGAGTTTTGCTCAGACAGAAAGTCTTTGGATTTTCTCAGTTTTGAAAACCGCCAGTTTCTGCCAAAACCTCCAGTTTTGACTTGGCACAGTTTCCTCTAGTTTTCATATTTAAATGAAAACTCGAGTTGTGATTTCAAAACTCGAGTTTTGGAGAAAGTCTCGATGTTTTTCATGTTTTGAAAACCTTCAGTTTTGATGTTTTGGACTTAACTTGTTTTTACACACCAAAGTCCAAAACTTGAGTTTTGAGAAGCAAAACTCGAGTTTTCATCATGAGTTTGAAATTCGAATCGATTTAATTTGTGAAACCTTCTTGTTTGATCTTAATACTTCCTACCATTATTCATTAATGTTCCTAGCTATGTTTAACCACTTTGCTAGTGAGTTTCAGATGTTTTAAAGATATTAAATGAAGGTTTAAAGCAAAAGCAAAAAGTTGTTAGAACATTAAATGTTGAACCCAGAAAGTTGCATACTTTTGGGTAATCCGTCTCGCACACACTTGCAAAGAATTAAAGAATGTTTTCCTCATCAAGCAACATTGTTTTACCAACGGATTAATTCGCAGAGAAGTCAACTCGAACTCGCACAACTGGATTAAGAGAAGGTCGAGAGAGAGAAGACCTAAGCACATCCTAATCCTTCCCGAATGTCTCCACGGTTACATGAGGAATTACAACGGTCATCTAATGCACTCTCAGTATAAATAGAGCTGCATTCAATTCCTCTCAATAATCAATACTGCAGAAAAACGAAAAACATTCAAAGTGTCCAAATACTCTTGAGTTTTATCTGTGTAAAGTATCTACTGATACAAAGAGCTTCAGTGTTTATCTATATCCACTCTTAGAGAGAGTTTCTTTTCTGATTATCATTTATTGTAAGGAATCACAAGTCAGGGGACTGGGTGATTGGGTTCATTGATTGCAACTTGTAAGGGCGAGTAGGTTCTAGTGAGAGAACTACTCTTGAGTACGAGTGTGTAATCAATTGAGATAGTGAAAATCCCAGAGAGTCCGGGGACCGGACGTAGGTCAAGAGATTGGACCGAACCGTATAAATCCTTGTGTCTTGTTCTTCTACTCTCATCCTTGTTCATCTCTGTTTTTAGTGTTAAAAAACAGAGGGTTTGTTAAAAAGATTTTAAAAATCCCCAATTCACCCCCTCTTGGTGATTTAGCTCCACTTTCACAATTACCATTACCATCACAGGGTGCAATTTTGTTACTATTCGCCAATGTTGTGGATTGAAAAAAAAATGGGAATTTAACCATTCCCCTACGTCGCCATTTACCATTTCCCTCTTTGCCAATTACCATTCCCCTCAACTCCAATTACCCTTACTATCACAAGGTGCAATTTTGTTACTATTCGCCAATGATGTGGATTGCAAAAAAAAAAGGGAATTTAACCATTCCCTCTTCGCCAATTACCATTCCCCTCAACTCCAATTACCATTACTATCTTCGGGTGCAATTTTGTTACTATTCGCCAATGTTGTGGATTGCAAAAAAAATGGGAATTTAACCATTCCCTCGTCGCCATTTACCATTCCCCTCTTCGCCAATTACCATTCCCCTCAACTCCAATTACCATTACTATCACATGGTGCAATTTTGTCACTATTCGCCAATGTTGTGGATTGCAAAAAATGGGAATTTAACCATTCCCCTCGTCGCCATTTACCATTCCCCTCTTCGCCATTTACCATTCCCCTCAACTCCAATTAGCATTACTATCACGGGGTGCAAAATGAATCAGAACTCAAAAAATAAAAAAGGAAAAAATGAATATACAGGACCGGCCCAAGAATTCGAGTAGCGAAGGCTTTATTTTATATGGAGATAATTCGTCAACCACCAAATCTAACTTATAAGGAAACCCCATCGAAGAGATAGAACTACCTTGCTATCACTGACTACCTTGCTCGATCTCCACAAAGTCGCCGCGGCGGCGTCAACGGTGGAGTGAGCGGTGCCTACGACGGAGGAGAGCGGCGTCCAAGGCGGCGTGACCACGGTACATGCGGAGTGGGTCAAGCGGAGGAACAAAGAAGCAGGAGACAAAAAATATTTCCCGACAAAATGCATAATGTCTTCATAAACTTAAGGGCACTGTGGTCTTTTCCCTCGAAATTGCAAAACCCATAAAAGTCCTTATCACCTCTGAGTCCTTTTACAAATTCGGAGGACTTCTGGGGGTTTTGCAAATTCATTTGGTATTTAAATGGAATTTTCCCAATAAACAATGTTAATAAAAAGGATGAAAAAGTAAAAATACGAAATTTTATAATGTAATTAAAACTAATAAATTTTACAATATTAAAAATTTTGAAATTATATCTATAATTATTTTTTGGGTGTATATAGTTTTCTTGACAAATATCAATGTTTAAATTGTTCTTAAGTAAATAGGGGTATTTTTGTTAAAATGCAAGTTTAATAGTTAAACTTAATAATCAACTAATAGCCCGAAGGATGAAAAGACTTGTTTTGCCTCTCACAAAATAACCAAGTTTAGTACGGAATTGTAGTATAGAGAACCTAGACCATTTCCCTCAAGAAATTCACAATGGTTCTCATTTGAACATAGATCATTTCTCTCTAAAAATTCACAATGGTTCTCATTTTGAACAATAAAAACAGAAAAACGATGAAACAGTAAATGGTTGGGGGTTTTCAGATTAAAAAGAATACAAACTAGAATTAAATAGAAACATAATGCAAAAATGAAACCAATTAGAATAAAATCGATTAACCCGAATTGAGATTCCAAAGATTTCCATCATCAAACAAAAAATGACCGAACTCATGATTGATTCTGGAAAAACCGAAATCCCTGTATTTGTCCAAATATTCCCACAATTGAACGATCATCTAGAAGTTGTTTGAATGCACGGCGTCTCATTGTGCGATCACTCAATATACACTTCAACCTAGTTCGAACTACATCCATGGGATATATCAATCAGGGCATTAAATCTAATTAACACCCAATTTGAAAGCAAAATTGAATCCGATAATACAAAACATACACAAGTTAGTTACCAATTAGGCGCGAGTTCTTTGGATGAATCATGGAATCCTCAACTATGGGTCAATCATAGAAGCTCACCAAGTATGGCCGGGAAAAATGAAGAAGCATTAAGAACGCAAAGGACATTTCAAAGAATTTGAAACTTCTGTCTTTCAATCTGAAATTCTACAAAAACATAATGTGTTTGTGTTTTCAGCCACCAACTGATTTAACCTAATTCAAAAATGGACTAGGCTCCATAAGTCTGGCCCAAAATAAAAATAAATAACAAATGGTCTTTACTTACAAAATTCGAGCTTAATAAAAATCCAGAAAAACATGTCTAACTTTGGCTCCAAGTTTGACCGTCTTCTTGTCTGAATTTGCCTTTCAAGTATTCATATCAATTGTAGCTCTCTAAATCATCTAAAAACTGAGATAAGGATGAGGCTGATCGGATATTTGGTTCAAGAGTTATGGTGAAAATAATGAAGCACTCTAAATCTGGAATTTTATCATTAAAATGAATTAAATCTAATAAAAAGCCCAAAACTCATTTAAGCATTAAAGACATTTATCTATGATCTAAAAATCCTAAATTAATTAAACAAGAGATGTTATTAAGTGTAATAATATTCAATTATCAATAGACATAAACACAATTTCAAATATGTAAGGGGATTTGTATGATCAGCAATGTTATATGTTACCTCAATCTAAATCTTCTTTACGTGGTTGATGAATATTTTGAAACAATTAATATTTATATAAAAAAGAGCTTCATACATCCGAGATCATATTAAAATCTATACAACTATAAATTGAAGTAATAAATGCAGAATTAGTTTTCTTTTGTTTTTAATTTTATTTTGGCTAGGGATAAACATATTTCTATTTGAGACAATCATGTTTGTGGCATTGCTAGGTATTAAAATCGGACACATCTCCTATTATAGTGGGTAACTAGCGTTTGGTGCAAGAAAACTACGCAAATGTTATTTGGAACAAAGTCAGGGTAAGGTATATATGGCTACTAATTACTTGCTATGTACTTGTAAAAAATGTAAACTTGAATTATGTGCTTTGCAATCTACATATCATATAGGCAAAACTTCAAGAAAATTTGTCATCAATAAGGTTGGGAAATCACTATGCACATTCTGTCATGCATTGATGACGACTTATTTTCACAATCCTAAAGAGACTAATGAGATAGAAGTTCCTAGGGATCTTCGGTCCACCATCAGACCGAATAAGTTGAGAGAATTTGTCATCTCACGTCATCATCTAGAATTCCAGGTAATTGTTATTCACAATTCATGAGACATTCATATATTTGTTTAATATTAATTGGAGTATTGAGTGTTTTAGTAGGAATTAAGTTGGGTAAATAGGGAGAGGGTGAAGAAAAATATGTATCCCTACAAGGGAGAGAGAACAAGATATGCTCGCATTGCTTAAAAGATATCTGCTGAGAGTGGGGACAGTAGTAGAACTCCCCTTCATGAACTTTTGTCGGTGGTGAGGAAAAATAAAGATGGCTCTTATGACGATCCTTAGGTGAAGGAGGTTGTTGGAAAAATGGTAAGTATTGATATTAGCTCCCGATTTATGGAAGTAATATCTTTAATTAACTATCAATATTAACATTATTGTTAAATGTACAGCAAGCCATGTCCCAAGAAGTTACTACATAGAGCTTCCTTTCTGCAAATGAGAACATATTGGCCAAGACATTTGGGCCTGACCATCTTAGTCTTCTTAGGGGTGCTTGCCTTGGATTGAAAAAAAATGAAAAGTTCCAGAAATAATGCGATGAAATGCATAAACAAATAATGTTTCTCACACAATAGCTTATGAAGGAGCGTTGTATGAAACAATAAGGGAGAAATGGCAACCCAAGTACTAGAGGAATCTACACATTTCCCCCTGATCTGCCTGAGGGCTTGGCAGATGTTGAGTGTTTTACCGATAGCCTTGGACACCATACAGTTGCAATAGGCCACATATTCAATTGCCTGAAAAATAGCATGCTTCATAACAAGTCTATCCTTCCTGAGAATGTGAAGGTACAAATCAACACCAATATCGACTACAGCTATCTGCTCCTGTGCCCACCAAAGACACAGATATACTGGGAGGAGCTTTGGGTGGCTTCGTGGTATGGCCTTGTCGTCTACTTAGAGTATACAAGCCGACCAAGACATCCACCACTCAAAAGAAGTTGCCCACCAAGTGCAAGAGCCCCACTCAGTCCAAGCCCCCCCACTCAATCTTAAAAGAGGAAGCATCCCACCCCAATGATCAATCTACGTAGAAGTATTTCTTACAAAATAAGCCCATTGGTTTTGTTGGCAAGCTCTTCACTTCAAAGCTATTTCAAATAATTAAATTTGAGATAAAGGTCTTTGTTCTACCAAACCACAAGGATGTTGTAAGCCGAGAGCTTGTTTCTGAGGTGCTGAACTAGGAGATGGAATATACAAGCTCTGTCAACTTCTTTATTAGGTATTTCTTCAATTGTGATTAAATAGTTAGCTACTTAGAACTTTGATTACATTTTGATATGTTGGTTTTGGAATTTTAGGCACCTATACCATACTTATATCCTTTCTCGCTGCCTCCAGAATAAGATCAAGTTCATCTTCTCTAACAATCTAAATAACCAGGGGAAGGGCATAAAGGAAGATGTCAAGCAAGCTCATGCGAGGTTTCTAGAGGATGAATTCATTAGAAAGACATCATATATAAGAAATACTTACTTTTTTGTGCCTTACATTCAAGGGTGTGAACATCATTATCTTTGCTTAAATTAGTTTTTATTTATTTTGTAGTTGTTCTAATTGTGTGATATATTATTATACTTAAGAACCACTAGATGCTTATAGTTATCAATCCAATATGCAAAAAGATTTAGTACTATGACTCTATGGGTGGGGTTCGAGATGGGAAACCATACATGGAAGAGACATTCAACCGATAAGTTATCCATTATTCATCATCTCTTATAATTCATGATACGGACCTATGTCAAGCCCATTTACAGGGTGGCCCAACAAGGAATATTATACATGACAAGATCTGCTTATAATGAAGGAGGATCCTAACTAACCTATAATCAAGGCCATAATTAGGGAAGATCTCAACCAAAAGATTTGATCTAGATTTGATAGCCAAGATAATTAGGCTGCAAGGCGAACAAGGCCCATAAATCTTAACCTAAGGTACACTCTATAAATAAGAGGTAAACCATAAGGTACGCATACTTACTCTCTACTATTTACAATATTGCCGTCACTGTGCACACACACCACCCCCTTTGGCAAAAGCCTCTCTTGTGTACAGTAATCCAGCTTTCTCCTGGGTATTTGCTCCATTGATATCTAAGGAGGAGTATTTGATCCTACATCAACATACTAGTTCATTGGGCTAGCCATCTGTGTTCTCATATACAACATTGGCACCGACCGTGGGGAACCATAAACTTTGATCCCCTTGACCAATGATGGTTGAAACAAGAAGCAGTAGTCAGATCCCTCTACCCAGGAATCCCAATTCAGTGGAGGCGAGTCAACTGCCACCAAATCAAGACTCAATATTGATTAAAGATGTCCCACATTACAATGCTATGAACGATGGTGATGACGTAGCTAACACAACATCCTCACCACCAATTATGGCTAATCACCAGGATGCGGTGATTTAACAGGTCCAGCAGCAGGACCTTTTTAAGGCGAAACTGTGCACTGAGAGGATCCCGGATGAAGAGGACCAACATCACGATATGGCGCCCCGACCGCCAAGCTCTCCAAAAAACAGGCGTTCATGTCGGAGTGGGTAAGATCCATCGTAGCTGACTTCCCTTGTCCATATAACATAATATTGGGGAGGCCAATAATTCATAATTGGGATATACTGGTTTCCACCAAACATCAAAAGCTGAAGATTGTGAACATTAAGAATAAGGTCATTACTGCCAATGGATATCAGAAAGAATCTAGGTAATGTTACTTTGAAACGGTTAAAGATGGAGAAGGTGGACCTTTATCCCCACCTCAGATTCGTAAAGGAGATAGGAGTGTTTAGAAGGGGGAAAAAGGGAGTCAGGCCGACCAATAAATTTGGTGGAATTAGACATGTGAGAAGAAATCAAAAACCGACGACCCAAGCTAGAGGGTGAGTTGGAGGATCTTGCGTTGGGGAGTGAACCTTCCCAAATCACAAAAATCTGCAAGAAGATGACTCTGAAGCTGAGAACTGAATTGGTAAAATTTCTAAGAAAGAACCAAGATGTCTTAGCGTGGAGGTCATCCGAAATACCCGGGATTGATCCAAATTTTTGCTATCACAATTTGGCAATACATCACGGATCAGCACCAGTGGTACAAAAGAAGAGAAAACTCAAACCTGAAAGGCAAAAGGCCTTGGAGGCAATGTTGTCAAAAACTAGTGTAAAAACCTAAGTTTCTATTGTCATTACCGTTTTTACTTAAAACCAAAAAAATATAAAAATAAAGAAAATTGACTAATCCTAAACCATCGGCTTCCCTTCCCCATTCCATTCGAAAATCCCCAATTACTTCGATGCCGTAAAACCCAAATCATCGTCGCCATCCTCCACTCGCGATGTCGCCGTCCTCTATTCACCGTATTGCCGTCCTCCACTCGCAGCATCGTCGGTCGCCCTCCTCCTTGACTGATCCACTCGGCCCGTTATCATCATGCTCTGTTTGATTGCTCGTGCTTAGTCCAAAAGACGTTGGATCCACCGCGTTTCTCACCGAAAATAAAATGATGGTAGTTATGTATGGCTTCTTACTAAGGTGCTTATTAGTTATTACTCATATAGTTGTATTTCCTCCCCTGTTTTTGGCCCCTGTCTTGTTAGCTCTTTGAAAGCGATCGGCATAGGCTCATGTTCTTGGCTTCTTGCTAAATTTAATTATTGAGTAATATTGTGATAGGTTGGTAGTAAGATTTGCATCTGCCAAGCCTATGTTTATCCTTAGAAATTACAGTAGCTGGAAATTATGTTGTCAAGTAGATTTTCATCTGCCAAGCCTCATGTCTTAGCTCATGTTTATTGCCCTGTCAGTGACTCAGTGGTCAAGTATGAGTGTATGACAGTACCTAGAAATTATGTTCTTCTTCCAAATCTGGCTTCCTTGTGCATGTGTATTCATCATGGTTCATTTTCTAAGTGCCAAGCCTATGTTTTTCACTTACATTCGTGCTAAATTTAATTATTGAGATATATTGTGATAGTTGATGTTCTTGGTAAATTTAATTGAGTAATATTGTGTGATGTCCAGGTTTTATGGATATCAATTGAACATATTCTGAATAAAGTGATCTTATTCTTTCTTTGTGGGTTTTCTTGTTCATACTCAAGCTCCCTCCATAGTACTGTTTCCTATTTAGTATGGCTTCAAGTGATGGTAGTGTCCGACTCCTTCTCCTGGGGCTGGAACTAGGGCTAGGGCTGGTAGTAGTAAGAGTAACACTAGCAATATAGGGGCTGAAGCTGAAGCCTTTATGAGAAGAAAAATATTTCCAAGGAATGCTCCGGGAAATAGATCAGATATCATGTGGAAACATGGCACTCCGAGTGAGAAGAATCCAAGAAATATTATATGCAATTATTGTAAGAGTGAAATCTCAAGGGTTTATCGGTTGAAGCATCACTTCGCAGGTACACATAAGGATTATGCACCATGTGTAGCTATTCCTGATGAAGTGAGAAAGGAAATGTTGTTAATTGTATATAGTTTGCAAGAAAAATTCGTAAAGAAGTTGAGATTTTCTTTAGAAGAAGAAGAAAGTACTGCTATTGAAGTGGAAAAAAGAAAAGGGGTTGAAGTTGACAATAATCCCAAAAATATTTTCAAGAAAGGCCGACTAGCAAATCAAACAACCATCAATGACATATTCAATAAGAATGTGAGAGAAGAAGCATGCCTTGACATATGTGCTTTTTTATACAACAATGCTATACCAGGGTGAGGAATTCCCTAAGATGTGTAATCTATTGCAAGACATGGTCCAAGCTTTAAGCCACCATCTTACCATGAGGCTAGAGTCAAATATTTGAAGATAAAATATGATAAGACAATGGAGTTAATTGAAGAATACAAGGCTGAATGGAAGAAAGTGGGATGCACAATAATGACCGATGGGTGGACGGATGATAGAAGGAGGAGGTCAATTATAAATTTTTGTGTGAATAGCCCTAAGGGAACTTTTTTCCTCGAGTCCATTAATGCATCTCACATTACCAAAACATCTGAAAAAATATTTACGATGATTGATGAAGTTGTTGAGGAAGTTGGTGAAGAAAATGTTGTACAGATTGTGACGGATAATGCAACAAATTACAAATCTCTTTGGAGAGATGTTGATGGAAAAAAGAAAAAAGTTGTATTGGACACCTTGTGCAGCCCACTGAGTTGGTTTGATGTTGGAGGATTTTGGGAAGAAAATACCGGTTCATCAATATACAATTCAGAAGGGAAGAAAAATTACAATATTTATTTATGCTAGAACTTCTCTAATTTCCCTTCTAAAAGGGAGACCAAAGGTAAAGATTTGGTAAGACCCGCCATGACTCATTTTGCCATTTCTTATTTGACTTTGACATGCCTCAATGAGAACAAACTTGCATTGAGAAGATTGTTTAATTTTGAAGAATGGAAGGCTAGCAAGTATGCAAGGCCAAAGGATGGGAAGTTCATTCAAGATGTTGTCATGGAAAGGGAATTTTGGCTAAATGTTGTGACATGCTTGAAGGCAGCTTATCCTTTGATGAAAGTGCTCCAAATTGTTGATTCTGATGACAAGCCAACAATGGCATTGATTTATGATGAAATGAATCAAGCTAAACAGAGAATTCAAGAAGCTTTCAATGGTGTTGAAATATTGTAAGTTATTATGTGTTAGTTTTAGAAGTATTCTTTCTTACTCTTTGTTTCAAAACTAATTATATTTTTTCCATTATATAGGTACAAGCCAATATTGGATATCATTTATGCAAGATGGGCAAACCAACTCCATAGGCCTTTGCATGCTGCAGGCTATTTCTTTAACCCTCAACTTCATTATAGTCCCTCATTCAAAGCTGATTATGAAGTGAAACGTGGACTATATGATTGTTTCGAAAGGATGCTTGGGGGGATATGGAGGAAGTATCTAAGGTTGATATACAAATTGATGATTTCAAGAAGTGAGTAGGTTTTATAGGTTCCCGAAGAAACTTGGGGATGGAGTTAAGTGCAAAAAGCCAGCAGATTGTGGGATTCTTATGGGGATCAACTTCTAGAGCTTCAAAAAATTGCTATTGGTGTGCTAAGTTTGACTTGCAGTTTGTCTGGTTATGAGCGAAACTGGAGTGCCTTTGAGATGGTATGATTTTATTCTTCATATTAATTCTTTTTATTTCTTTAGGTTCACACAAAGAAAAGAAATTGTTTGAAGCAAAAGACCATGAATGATGTTGTTTTTATTATGGGTAATTCAAGATTGGGCAAGAAAAAGAAACCTCAAAACTCCCCTGCATGTAATTTTGATGACCTTCCATCTGATGATGATTGGATTGTAGAAAATGAAGAAGATGGGGAAGATGACTCAGATGTTGATGCCCATAATGAGGATAGTTTGGTTGAAAGGGAACCTATGGATGATGGTGATTTGGACATTCCTAACTTTGTAAGACCAAGAGAAGAGAATATTGATGACATTCAAGATGATGTATTTGATTGGAACGAATTGTTATAATTTAGGAGTTGTTAAACTTTATTATTTTGATGTTTTTGGACTTATGTATTTGAACTTATGTTTTATATGTTTATATGACTTATATTATATCTCTTAAATATGAAGTTTTTTATTGAGTAGTGATTTATGATTTTTTTTTTCATTGAATTTTGAGTAGTTATATATTGATTTATGATTTTTTTTCATGCATATATATATGATTTTGAACTCTGACTTTTAGTAGTAGAAAGTAAAAACTTTACGTGTCATGTCGTTTCTACGATTTACGTTTCTACCTCCCCTTTCCATGTCTACGTAGAAACAAGTTTTTGACAACATTGCCTGGAGGGACATGTCAGAGAGTTGTTGAAAGCCAGATTCATTCGAGAGGTACAATATACTACTTGGATGTCTAATGTTGTAATGGTAAAGTAACCAAGCGAGAAATTGAGAGTTTGTACGGAATACACGAACTTGAATAAGGTATGTCCCAAAGACTCGTATCTAATGCCCAATATAGATTAGCTAGTCGACAACTCGTCCAGATTCTAGTTATTATCTTTCATGGACGCAGACTCTGGGTACAACCAAATAGCGATGTACCCTGAAGACCAAGAAAAGACAGCCTTTATCACTGAGAAGACCAATTACTATTACAATGTAATGCCGTTCGGATTGAAAAACACTGGGGCTACGTATCAAAGAATGATAAATAGAGTCTTTGAAGACCAACTCGACCAAAACGTAGAAATCTACATTTATGACATGATTGTCAAATCAACGGAGTTGGAACGCCATATCCGAGATTTGGAGCAGACCTTTGATAAGTTGAGGGCATATCAATTCCAGTTGAACCCGGCTAAATGCGCATTTGGAGTCCCAGCTTGGAAGTTCATGGGTTTTATGCTAACAAACTGTGGAATCGAAGCTAACCCGGAAATATGCAAAGTTGTGATGGATATGAAGGCTCCACGAAACAAGAAAGAACTAGTAGTTGACCGGATGGCTGGCCGTATTGACTAGATTCTTACCAAGATTGACAGAAAACACACTTCCTTTCTTTAAGCTGCTAAAGAAGGAGGCACAGGAGGTTGGAACCCAGAGTGCGAATCCGCATTCGAAAAGATCAAGCAGTGTCAAGAAACCTCGCCAGTTCTATCAAAACTCGAAGCCGGAGAAGTGTTATTCCTCTATTTGTCCATGGGAGAGGAAGCTGTAAGTGTAGCACTTGTTAGGGAGACAGAAAATGGCCAAGTACCTATATACTTCATAAGTAAGGCACTGTAGAGCTTAGAGTTAAGGTACCAAAAACTTGACAAAGTAGCATTTGCCTTACTCACCATAGCAAAAAGACTTCGTCCTTACTTCCAAGGACACCAGATCGTCGTTCGAACTAGTCAGCCGATCAGACAAGTACTACAAAAGTCGGACTTGGCTGGCAGGATGACCGGCTGGGCCATAGAACTTTTCGAATTTGACATCATTTATGAAGCTCGGCATGCAATCAAATCACAGGCGCTGGCTAACTTCGTGATGGAGCTAACCCCGGCAAGAAGAGGAGAGAACGATGATGTCGAGATATGGAAAGTGTATGTGGTCGACTCTTCAAACGCCAAGGGAAGCGCAGCTGGAATCATAGTTGAGAGCCCGTAAGGGGTTGCAATTGAGCATTCTCTACAATTCAACTTCCCGACATCGGATAATCAAGCCGAGTATGAAGCATTACTGGCTGGGCTAATGCAAGCAAAGGAACATGGAGCTAAGAGAGTCAAGGTGCTAACCGACTCCCAGCTCATATCAGCACAAATTGAAGGACATACCAAGCAAAGAGCCCTTTGCTAGCCAAGTACCTGAATAAAGCAAAAGAAGCGATATCCAGCTTTGAAGAGGTGACCTCACCAACATCCCGAGGAGGAAAATACAAGAGCTGACATCTTATCAAAGCTAGCAAGTACGAAGACCCCAGGAAATCATAAGACCGTGGTTCAACAAAATCTAGCAAAGCCGAGTTGCGTTATGGCTATCTCGGCAGCAACATAATGGACAAAACTGCTTGAAGATTATTTGGAACGTGGAATCATCCCTGACGATTCAGCCGAAGCTAAGAAGTTGTTCTGAGATGCCGCTATTTATACGATGGTGGAGGATCAGCTATACTGAAAAGGCTTACACTATCTGATGTTGAAATGCTTAAAGTCGGATAAGGCTAAATATGTCTTCGCAAAGATACACGAAGGTTTCAATGGCCAATACATGGGAGCGAAAGCTCTGGCCAAGAAAGCTCTACGGTCTGGCTATTATTGGCCGACCATGGAGGCGGATTCAAATGAGCTTGTCAAGAAGTATGATAGCTGCCAAAAACACGCTAAGATCATTTGGCTCCCTCCGGCGGAGTTGAAATGTATCTCGGCTCCGTGGCCCTTTTACAAATGGGGCATTGATCTTTTGGGCCATTCAAAATGGCTCTCGGACAATTACGATGGCTCATTGTAGTTGTCTATTACTTTACGAAGTGGATAGAAGTTGATCCTTTAACTACAATTACTTCTGCTAGCATTCAACGATTCTTTGAACACAACATCATTTCCCAGTTCGAGATCCCTATCGAGGAGGTGACGAATAACGGAACCCAATTCGTGGATAAGGGCTTCCTAGATATGATGTCGGGCCTCGACATCAAGCACCATTTTGCTTCCGTAGAACATCCTCAATCGAACGGTCAAGCCAAAGCAACAAACAAGATAATTGTCGATGGTCTAAGGAAGTGGATGTAGGATGCAAAGTCCAGCTGGATCGAACAGCTCTATTGTGTGTTATAAGGCCACGAGACTAGAGTTCAATCGTCAACCCAAGAACTCCTTTTCGGTTGACCTACGGATGCGGGGCGATGATACCAGTCGAGATAAGCCAGCCTTCATGGAGAGATTGAAGACTCTCCAAGAAAGCGATGAGAAGAATAATGAAGTGCTAGCGGTGGAGTTAGATTTGATTGACGAGGTCAGAATCACGGCACACTGCCAAGATATGGCCACCGAGCAACTCATCGCGGCTAAATATAACTGAAAGGTTAGGCCCCGATCATTCGACAAGGGTGACTTGAGCTTAGAAGAGCCGACGTCGAGAACAAAAATGCTAGAGATGGCAAGCTTGCTGCAAACTGGGAAGGTCCTTACCGAATTAGAGAAAAACTCGACAAAGGAGCTTACATGCTGGAGACTCTGGAGATGAAGCCAATTAAAAGAACATGGAATGTAGATAAGCTGAGAGTGTATTATAGTTAGACCCAAGCTACATGATTCACGACGTTCGCGGACAGATTGTGTCTACTTTAGTTCATTTTGAATTCAGTTTTCCTTTTTCCTTATTCAATTTCCTTTTTTGAAGTTATTAGCTCAATTGAGCCAGTTATCTTTCAAATAAATGAAGAATTTCTTGGTTGAGAATCAAGTTTCAGACTCTCCAAGTTGTACCAGTTGCAAACAAATGAACGAATAAACAGACCAAGGGTCAGTGAACCCGGTCATAAGTAAAGCGCAAACGAAAGATTAAAGCGAAGTCGCTATTATGAGCCCTCGCAATTTAGATGCATCAAAACTCTCTCCGGGATAGTAAGGCGAATTGTCATGCGGACCCTGATCATGTCAAATGTTTGAACTTTGCGTTTCCAAGCCAAATTTGAACATGTGACAATTTTCCTTTACCCCGGAATGGATCCCGTCAACGTAACCGAAACGCAGCATGGAGGTTTAATTAGAAATCTTCACTCATATACCCGGTCTTTAATGTCGGAAGAATATTTGAAGCAGATTCCTCATAATACATATAAGACCTTGGCCCGTTCATAGAACTCTAAATATAGATTTGGGTTCATAGAATAAATTCATCATGGCTATGAATGAAAGACGTGGAAACACATTCGAATTGATCTGGAAGTAACTAAACTACCATTAATGATTAATCCATTTAAGTACAAAAATCAAAACAAAAAGAACGAAACCGGGATGGAAAATCAGTGGAAATCAATACAAAGCACAATAGGCCTCAATACCCTAAAACAAACGACATGGCAAGGCAACGACCTCGGCCACTAAACTAGAAGGTGTTGCCATTTCGGTTGGAGCTTCTTCTCCTCCGGTGTGGACGCCGATCGAGATCTCTTCCTCCCCCTCGCCGACCCGACCTCCATCTAGTTTGGACACCGAGTTCTCACCAGGAGATGAAGGGGGCGGGATCAGCTGGCCATCTCAAACATATGCCCTATAGTGAAACCTGGCAATGTTCAGGTTGGCGTCGGGGTTCAAAAGCCGGATATGTTCTAAAGCCATATCAAAGGCATCCTTTGCGGTCTCTTTCACTGTGTCGGAACACTTGGAGTAGGATTTCCTGGCATTCGCAAGAGCGGCCTTTGTCACACTCAATTCGTTTGCTTGCTCGCCACACTAGGATTGCACAATCCTCAAAGCTTGTATATCTTGGGCATGAGCGGCTTGCAGTTGGCTGTTTGGAGCTCCTTATTGGATTTCTTCTTCTCCGCCATAGTTCCATCCCTCTCCGTCCACAGACGCTTTAGCTCCGTACTAACTTCAACATACTTGTGCTTTAAGGTACCCACAATATGGACTAATCCGGCGGCCCTCAGCACATGATGTTCGATCTTTTGAAGCTCATTTTCCTCAACATCTGTGAAAGGAATCAGATCATAGTAGTGCCGGGGAGGGAGGAGAGCGACGAAGAGCGCTTCTGTTACTCTTTTGCTCCATGTGAGTCCACGAGGAAGCTTGAATGGTAGCATAGGAGAAAGAGCTGAAGAAGATGGCCCAGAAGCTGGAATGGTCATGGGAGAGGTCAAAATAGCTTGCTGAGTTGAGGTCGACGAAGTAAGAACCGAGACACCTTGAGGCGTCTGATCTGAGGCTGCTCGTCCAGTCTTTGTCTTCTTGGCCATGGTGTGTTACACCCCTACCGGCCTCGCCCTTTCGGGTGGCGGGTTAGAGGGATTCCTTTACTTAGTTACCTTTCCATCATTATTAGGTCCATTTAGCTTGTATCAGAATGAGTGCAACAGAGCATCTAACCGGTTTGGACAATCTACTGTACTGGTAAAAGTAAAATAAACAAAAATTAAAAGTCCTCGAAGGGTTAAGGGTACATTCATCCAAAAGTAAATACCAATAATGTACAATCATCCCAAAAATATAAGATACAAAAGTGATAATAGGGCATCCCCTATTTCTTCTACTTCCCGCATCAGGCCCTACTTTCTTCTGCTTCCGCTTGCTACTTTCTCACCCCTGTATCTTCACAATAGTCTAGAGTTCAAAGTTGAACCCCAAAGTAACTGTTAGACTCAAATACAATGTGTATGCAGTGCATGCAATGTAAATCACAAACAGGAAAGTAAAGCAAACAATTCTGCCTCAGGCACAGTAATCTGACATGTATGTTCTACCTCTGGCACATTCTGCAGGACCGTCTGGTCAAGACAAGCCCCATGATACGTTTCGCACGCAGGGGCCTCAGTAGTAACCTATAAACACACAGTCATATAAGCCTTACCTACCCCAACAATTCTCGGTACTGCAGCCCAATAGGCACCACAGCCCGATCATACATGCCCTCGGTACTGTAGCGAATCCCTAAGGACACGCAGTCCAATAGGTACTACAGCCCGATCTCCTATATCATGATCAACACAACATGCAAAAGTAACATAGAGTATGCGAGTCAACAGTTACTACCTGACACTCCTTGAAATTAGCAATCACTTCTCTTGATATAGTCCACACGAGCTAACACCCTAGTTACAACAAAATATCACACTTTTAATTATGAATACCAACTTTACTTCTAATCTCTTTGAATTTTGCCTACACCAGAATTTTCCAGAATTGCTGTTCCAACTTCGCCAATTTTTAATAAATTCTAGGAAAATCGTATTAACATTAAACCAGTGGCCATGGAACCCTTAGGATGTCTAGTTTATAGGAAAAATAATTAAAAAAATCCATCTGGGTTCATATCCTTTTATTATTCACAAAAACCGAGCTTAAGCCAAGTTTTCCAGAAATCCAGTGTTTCTGTCCCTACTTCAACGATTTTTAGTAAATTCCAAAAAACTAATTTTCATATGAAACCAATTCCATTTGAACCATTTTGATGTCTATGTTTCATGAAAAATACATTCAGACCCTGAAAGTACACGTATATTTACTTATAGCCACTTTTACAACTCCTAGTCCAGATTCGACCTGTTGCTTTTATACCAACCTGAGAAACTTTTATCTCCTAGTAGAAAAGTCCAAATCATACAAAGTTATATATCAAGATGGACCTTAGGATGTTTAATTTCTACCATAAAAATATCGGATTAAATAGACATCGTTTACTATTTTTAAGACCGGGTTGAAGACATGCTGCCAGAAATTTCCAGATTTGAGACTAAGCTTAGTTTAAGGGGTTTTCGGTGCTTTCAACTTCGGAAACTTAAGCCATGACTATACCCTACACAAAATCATGTTTTAGAAACTTTGGAACCATCAAAATCTCCAAAATCAGACCCTATCATCAAGCCCTAATCAGATCCACGAAATCACTTATAAAGAGCTTAAGAAGATGAAGTTTTTGGGGTTACCTTCGATCAACTAATCGGTAGACGATCTTAAGGTTCTTGAGTCTGGGCTATGGCAATAGTGTGTTGCAGATCTCCCTCCCTATTACTATGGAATTTTCTCCCTCTAAGGGTGAAAAATAAGGGTTAAACACCTTTTTGTAAGGGTGATTTTGATCCGATAGCTTTAGAATTAATAGGCGTAATTTCGGACAGTTGGGTAATAAATTGGATCTGATAGTTGGCTTAATCTCCAAGGAATTCTAGAATTTTCCAGGGCCATCCAGCAGCTGCCAAGTGTCACTGCCCCCTCCAAAAATGTGCCGATCCTTATCTTCCTTTGGGGCAAATTACAAGTTTTGGCTCGAAACTTTCATTAATTGCAATTGTGGCCCAGAACTTTTCAATAATTACCAAATTTTCCCACATGTCTTGGTCTGTCCAAAGGGCACATGGCACGCCATTTTGGACCCACAAACCTGGTCCAATAAATTTTTACCCATTTATTCCCATTTTGCCTCTTTTTTCTGCGTGTGGGACCCGTGGTTTGACTTTTGCACTTTGTTTTCCCTTTTCTTCTTCTCCAAGAAATTCTAGAGAATTCCGGGGCTCCTAGATTGCTGCCATGTGGTGCCTCCTCTTCCACAAGTATCTTGATATTTTCTTACATTTTAGGGAAAATTACCTACTTTGGCCCAGAATTTATGGAAATTACTGATTTTGGCTCGGGATCCATTAACTCCCCTGACTTTTTCCGCAAGTATTCTAGACCTTTCCCGAGCCTAAATGCGCCTCCTAGGCCCCACAAATCAAATCCTATGGTCTTTATTCCATTCTTCCCTATTTTATCTGATATATTCCCTTTTGCCCAGACGGCGGGGCCCGCAGTTGACTTTCTGTTGTCCTTTCTCTTTCTTGCTCTCCAAGTCATTAGGGGATCTGGGTGGCGCCACTTTGGGCCCACCAAATCCTTCTTCCCCATTTCCTCTTGATCTTTTCATTTTGTCCGGTCCGGTCTCCATCTACCGGTCCACGTGGGTCCCGCCGGTCAACAAGGTCTATCCTTTTGAGCTTTCCTCAACTTTTTCAAAAGTTAAGTACATTGGTTACAACCGTAGGGGTGTTACATGGTGGCCTAGGCGGTCGCCTTAGCCTTTGCCTTCCCGAATTCGGGGGCAGATCGTTTCTTGCCCTTCTTCATACTTGGGCCCCTTGGTCCTCATTCACGTAGGCCAGATATCTCAGTAACTTCACCATATTTTGAGCTGCATATCAAAAAAACATATGGTCAGAAACTGTGGTGATTAATCTCCCTGTAGGAAATAAAAATCAAACACGTAGCATATAAATAATGAAAAGCATACGCGCTGTTGGCTTAGCTCGGTACGAGGTTGAGTAATAAGTAAAGCCGCGCTAGTGGTGTCGTGCTCCTTAATATATGTCATCAGGCGATCTACAAAGTTAACATCCTCTACCAAAATGTCGTCCTATTCAACCTGATAGTGGGAAGATTGCAAATCGTGATTATCTTTAGTCCAATACAAGGGAATTTACATTCCACATGTCTGGACTCAGCGGCGTTAAGGAACCATGGCTTCTGCCCAGGCTTGGCAACAACCTTAAAGAAGCTAGTTTTGAAATGTTTAAAAGATTCAAAAAATGCGTAAAGAGTTTTTTATTGGGGGCACCACGAATGGAAGTCCAACCCTTCCTCTCGACAAGCTCTTTACCAGAACGAGCAGTGAAGGGAGAGAAAAAAAAGAGAGGAACCGTGCAAGGGATAAGCTTCAAAAAGGAATTGCAGAGACGTTCAAAAGCTATAAGAAAGCCCTAGCCGTTGGGGTGAAGCTGAAAAGGAGCTAAATGGAGATAATTCATAACGACGATTTTAAATTCGCTGAACGGAAAGCAAATACCGAGTCTGGAAATGTAATCCCTGTAGAAAAAGAAAAAAGATGGGTCGTTTCCCTGCCGCTTTGAACAAAAGTGCAGCCGTTAGAATCTCCCAAACTAAGCTTGGCGATGTTGGCTATAGTCATCAAATAATGTGTCCTCAATACTTTGTGGGTAACCCATGGATACTTCTCTATCAGGACTCTTAGGGGGCTTGAAGAATCTGACTCCCGGATATCGTATTGTGTGCTATGGGATGGGACGGGATCAGAGGATGAGCAATGACGGCACGAGCCTAAAGTGAAGTTGGCTAACTAACCTTTGCCATTCGTGATATACTAGGAGCTTAAGGTGACACAGTCCCAGCACGGGCCAACATATCCTTCCGATAAGGATTCCGACCTTACGCGAGGAGTATCCTCACAAAAGGTATCGGGCGATGCCGAGATAGCACCATACATACCCCAGCCCCAAGTGGGAGACAAAGAGTTGGTCGAGCCTTCTCCCTGGAACCTAGCTATGGCAGGCTAAAATCTCTCCACATTTCTCATACTCGACCCTCCGCGAAGCAAGATTGCTTGTCATTGCTCTTCAGTAAGGGGAGTGCCCCATAACAAAAAACGGGTTTTAGGAGGAATTGTACGAAGTGACTCCTCCTCTTCTAGAGTTATAGTGTTCCGACTCAAAAATGGCAAAGGGTTAATCCTATCCATCGCCACCAGGGATTAAAACCTAAAGAGGCACAAAATGCTTGGTAAAGACGGGGAAAAGAGAATGTAACTGGATGACAACAGTATTGTACGATTGCTAAAACTGAACGCAATAAGCACAATTAGGGAAAGATGGTGGAGGCGGTTACACCCAAGAACATGGGTCTACATTCATGCGGATGAGGCCAGAAATCAAAGGCTACCCAGAAACTCCTACCGAAACCTACCCAGAAACCAGTTTCTTTGCAAGTATGAATGAAAAAGTAAGAATCAAATACCATAGAATCGGTGAACTTCAAAATAAAAACCAAAGGAACGGAAAGAAATGGCGAAAATACCTGATTGAATGAAGGTCGGAGGATTCTGAAATGGAAAGATCCGAGGATTGCAAAGAGACAGTTATCACAAGAAAACGAGAGGTTTTTGTGAAGAAAGAGGCAACAATGAATGTGTGAAGTGTGGAGAATGGAGGGAAATATGAGTATAGACGTTGCGAAACCGAAAACTCAAGGGCAAAAAAGACCATTCACCCGAAAAGTGAGGGTGATGTATGAGACATGATGGGTACATTAAATACGCATAGTAACCGTAGGTGGGTAGGCGTGGCAGTTGAAGCCTTTTGGCAGTTGTAAGTTTCCAGTTGTCAATTGGTCATGATAACGCTCGTAGAGGAGCCGGAAGCAACCTCGGATTTGTGCAGGCTTAACTTGCAAACTCTCTGACATTACCTCGGATCATCGAGCATACACCATCAATAGCCGAAATCGACACAAATGATCTAAGATAATATTTGATGGGCAAGCAAAAGAACACGGTCCAAGGCAAGATAGCTCGGATCATAGGTCTGGGGCAAGTTACGAAAATACAAATTATAGGTTACATAGTCAATACATTCCGGTAGTCTAGAAGCCTGAACTACTGGGCTGGGGGACAACTGTTACGGACCTATGTCAGGCCCATTTATGGGGTGACCCAACAAGGAATATTATACACGACAGGATCTGCTTATAATGAAGGAGGATCCTAACCAAGCTATAATCAAGGCCATAATCAGGGAAAATCTCAACCAGGAGATTTGATCTAGATTTGATAGCCAAGATAATTAGGCTGCAAGGCGCATAAGGCCTATAAGTCCTAACCTAAGGTACACTCTATAAATAATAGGTAAACCCTAAGGTACGCACACTTACTCTCTACTATTTACAATATTGCTGTCACTGTGCACACACACCACCCCCTTAGGCGAAAGCCTCTCTTGTGTACAGTAATCCAGCTTTCTCCTGGGTATCTGCTCCATTGATATCTAAGAAGGAGTATTCGATCCTACATCAACATACTAGTCCATTGGGTTAGACATCTGTATTCTCATACAGAACAATTCAGTTCATCTTACATGTTTAGACACCCACACACACATATACACACACACACACATACATATGTACATATGTATATATGTGTGTGTGTGTGCATGTGTACACACACACACATATGTACATATATATATATATATAGATACATACATATAGACACACACACACCTAATATATATATATATATATGTATGTATGTATGTATGTATGTATGTATGTATGTATGTATGTATATATGTATGTATGTATGTGTGTGTGTGTGTGTGTGTGTGTGTGTGTGTGTGTGTGTGTGTGTGTGATCTTCTCATAGTAGTGTACAATTACCGCAAACAAAATGGTCTCGAGTGTCCCAAAATCAACCTCATTGATGGCGGCTCATTTCTAGATGCATCTTCCAATGACTATAATATTAAATTGAAGATCACACATATATAGTTTATATATATATAACTGACTAACAAGTTTTTCTTCTCATTTCTTTATAGTGCCCACAGCAATCAAACATGAGCAATAATTGTGGGTACTACATGATATGATGTAATACATGAAGGACATAATCACGTATGGTCCTGAAAATATTGATACAAATAAGATATATTATATGCTCAATTTGTTCATAAACACATTCAATCAGCTATATATTACAATTTCTAACTTTCATCTATTATTTCCTTTTTCGCACAGTATTTTAATGCCTCCTATAAGATGTTTAGCAACTCACAAATGGAAGAAGTGGCTGAAGAGTTGGCAACATATGTGCAACATTAGTGGAAGAGTAAATACACAAAATGACTGTAAATTTGTAGATACTGGTGATTTGTTTGTTTTAAAGTTTTGGTTTTAATAGTGTGTATATATACATAAATGACTATAAATATATTCTGATTTGTTGTATTGTTTTGTATATGAATGAATGTACATGTACATGCAGGGGATATCAAACATAGAACCTCCCCCATTTTTTTTTTTAAAAAAAATTAGCTTTGATAAATCATGGTGCTACCTAACAACCGTTATTTATGTCAACTATATATAACAGTTGTTTAAATCAATCCGTTAGCATTACTACCAATATATAATGATTGTTTTTGAAAGAACTGTTATATGTATTAAAACTGAACTATTATGTATTTTGCAAGCATTACCATATATTATGACGGTTGTTTACATGTAATGACTAATTATTATCACAACAATGCGCATATTATGGTATCACCAGGCCTTAATACATAATGAATGTTATATTATAACTTTTCTAATAGGTTTAGAATAAATTATGGTTCGAAACTATTATTTATCTGTGTAAAGCATATATAGCGCCTACATATATAACGGTTCGAAACCGTGAATTATGATCAATAATAATCGTCATGTACTACCATTTCTTAGTAATGATTTCTGGGGGGGAAAAAAATCAAATGATCTTACATTATGGAACGGAGGAACCTACTTCCTCAAGTGTATACATGGCATCTTTTTTAAGAAAATGTTATTCGATAATACAAGAAGTTTTTAATTGGTATTTCCTAATTTGACCTTTATTTTATGCTAATATAATAAACATTGAATATTGAGATAAAAGAGATAGTTGAGACAAATTTAAATATATAAAAAAGTTAATTTTTTTTCAATTTTAAATATAACTAGATATTTCTCCTTTGTGTTGTACAAAGAGTACTACAGGGTACTTATTGTGATGGGGGAAAAAAAAATCTTTACGCTCCCCCTTGATTGAAACACATAGGAACAAATATGGGGTGTGAAGAGATTGCGAGACAAATATGTTGATAGCACTTTTAATAAAAATATGTTGTCCTTATGAATAATTAAAATTCTTCTATTCCCTTCAATAAATATTATTTTTCTTAATTAATTACATCCTTCACTCCCATATGTTGCATGAGATGATACATTGATACATATATATGGATATAATATTCCAATTATTCAGATGCAAATGACTTTACTACATAGGTAAAAGGTTAATTGCAATAATAATAATAATAATAATAAATTATTGTAAGGTGTTGTTTGTTTTTATTAATAACTGTTTTGTTATATTTTTAGCCCTGCTATTATCTCCGGAAAATTTTAGTTCTCTCCCACCCCTAAAAATTCTTCTTTTCATGTATGCTTTCTAGGCCAAAACATTTTTGCTATATATATATAGACACACACGCACTAATCCATTGCCATTAAACATGATTTCTAATACACTTAATAGCACATAATGATATCATGTAATTAGGGCATTAAAAGTATTAGTTCCCTAATAGACCAAACCCACCCATTTTTAACTCAACCGAATATTACAATATTTAAGTTGATTAAAAAAGTTTTAAAATACATAAGCCTTAGTATTTGATTTTATGAAGTGAACCATTGATTAGAATTATTAAAGGGAAAATGTCATTTAAATACTATATAAAATTCCAAAACCCCAAAACGTCTGTTAAAACATTAAAAGGACACAGATGTGATTGTGAGGAATCTAGGTTTTTGAAATTTAAATGATTTTACTAAAATGCCCTCACATATTTTTCTCTCTCCTCATCTTTCTCTCTCTCTCTCTCTCTCTCTCTCTCTCTCTATGTGAAGTGAAGGCGACGATGACGGTGGAGCGAAGGTGGAGGTAGAGCAAAGTAAAAATGGTGGAAGAAACTAGTGTCCATCGAGCTTTTTTAGTTTCCAGCAAGCTTATGAATTTTCTGGCATTTGTGACCTTTAACAAAATTCGTAATGAGATTCAAAATATCAATAATGGGTTTAAGAATATTCATAATGGTTTTCACAAAAGCAATAATCTTGACTTGCATGTTTTCATTAGAATACGTTTTTGTCAAAAACATTACTAAACTTGTCAATTCCATTTCAAATTATGTGAAGCCCATTCTACTATCACCTTCTTCTTCCTCATCCTCCGGCAAGTTTGTGAGTTTTCGGTCAAGCTTATGAATTTTCTGGCATTTGCGGCCTTTGACAAAATTTGTAATGGGATTCACAATATCAATAATAGGTTTGACAAGATTCGTAATGGTTTTTATAAGCTTGCCAGAAAACTCATGCAAATCATGATTATTGCTCTTGTGAAAACCATTACGAATCTTGTCAAACCCATTATTGATCTTTTGAATCCAATTATGAACTTTGTCAAAGGCCACAAATCCCGAAAAATTCATAAGCTTGCTGGAAAACTCATGAACTCGTCGGAGGCTGAGGAAGAAGAAGGTGAACACTAGATAGGGTTTCACAAAATTTGAAATGGGATTGACAAGTTTAGTAATAGTTTTGACAATAATTGTAATGGTTTTGACAAAAACATTTGCTGATGAAAACATGCAGGTCAAAATTATTGTTCCTGTGAAAATCATTACGAATCTTGTCAAATTCATTATTGATCTTGTGAATCTGATTACGAATTTTGTCAAAGGCCACAAATACTAGAAAATTCATAAGCTTGCAGGAAAACTCATGAACTTGACGAAAATTGAAAAAGCTAAGTGGAAACTAGTTTCTTCCACCATTTTCACTTTGCTCTACCTTCACCTTTGCTCCACCATCATCGTCGCCTCTTCTTCGAGAGAGAGAGAGAGAGAGAGAGAGAGAGAGAGAGAGGACATTGGGAGAGGAAGGGAAGAGAGGGTGAGGGGGAGAGAGAGAGAGGAGAAGAAGAAGAAGAAGAGAGGGCATAATGGTAAATTAATCAACATTTTAAAATATCAATTTGATCCATGTCACCTTTATGTCTTTTACAAATGTTAATATTTCTTTGGGGTTTTGACATTTCATATGAAATTTATCTGGGATTCTAACATTTTAAAAAAATTGAGTTACAAATGTTATTTAAACTATAGCAACGAATTCTTTAAACCGGGAGTACTAGTTTCTTGAAAAGTTTACTTTTAAACTAATGGCAAATTCCACTCACAAGCACATCATTGCACCCTAGAAGTTGCAAAGAATGAGTAGTAATTTGGACTACGCTCAATTGATAAAACATTTTCTATGTCAGAATTGCTGCTTAAGTTCTCTCTCTTTACCCTATCCATATTGGATGCGGCTTTGGTCCGATGTTGTCCTATATCCAAAGTGGTGTCGTTTTGGCGCAAGCAAGACAACAAGTTCCTTTTTTAAAAAAAATAAAGGGCATTAAAAGATACTAAAAAGATACTTCGGGATGTTGATCGACATTTGAAAAATTACCTCATAATCTTGTAAATTATTTTAGGATCTTCAAAAAAATTTCTCAAGTATATTTTTAGTATCTGTCAGTACCTAAAATATCTTTTCAAGATCATGACGCATTTTTCAGTATCCTAAAGTATCTTGTTAGTATTAATCAGTTCCCTAAAATATTTTTTCAAGATCTTAAAATAATTTTTTAAGATCATGAAGTATTGTTTAGTACCGGTGAGCATCCTTAAGTATCTTGTTAGTACCGGTCGATTGCCCTAAATTATATTTTCAAGATCCTAAAATAATTTTTCAAGATCATGAGGTCTTTTTTTCAATACCAATTATTATCTTGAAGTATCTTGTTAGTACCAGTCAGTTCCTTGCACTATTTTTCGAAGATCCTAAAAAAAATCAAGATCATGACATATTTTTTCAGTACCAGTCAATATCCTGAAGTATCTTTTTAGTATTAGTCAATGCCTTGAAATAATTTTTTAATTTCATGAAGTAATTTTCCAACACCAGTCAACATCCTGAAGTATATTTTTAGTACCATTCAGTGCCTTAAAATATTTTTCAAAGAAAAAAAAAAGGAAACTTGTTGTCTTTCGCCAAAACGGCACTGCTTTGGGTATAGGACAACAGCGGACCAAATATGGCAGTGGACCAAACTAAAACAATTGACAATTCTTTTTAGAGGTAGGATATTGTCACTACCATATTATGTCACTACCATTTTCTCACCATCAGATCTATTATTTGATCCAACGGTTCTGAATTAACCTACTTAAAACCTTCTTCCTTCTCCACATTTCTCTCTTTCTCTTCCATTCTCTCGATTGCCGCCATGAATCGCCACCATCCCTCCCCCTCCTCTGCGCCCCTCTTCCTCACTCCACCATCCCTCTTCCCACCCCAACCACTGCCACACTCCTTCTCTGCTATGGTTTCTTCCTCTTAGGGTTTTCAAGATTTCTCCCAAACGTAAGTACGGAATGCACCATAGGTCTCTCTCCTTCACGTCCTTTCCTTCATTGTTCAAGCTTAAATCGGCAGCATACGTTTCCGTTAATTAATTTTACTTTTTTCAGAGTTTAAGGAACAACTGACCCTATACTCAGGAAATATTTGTTATATGTCTGTTATGCATTTGAGAGGTACAAATTCAGCATTAGCTAATTGACGTTACTTAATATCTGTCTTGAAGAGAGAAAGTAATTGTGTGTGAGTGATGAAACATAAATGGTGGAGTGGGATATAATGAGGGAGTAGAATATAGGAAATGGAAGGTGGGATAGTTTCAGAAAAGGTCCCCAATGCTGGCCATTTTTGAAGTTTGGGATAATTGTGTCATATTTTGGTTTGGACTTGGGATCCCCAAATTTACTGGTATCCCACAATCATAAATATAACCTCCTGTGATCTTCGTATCATGGGGGATATGTAAAGCTCATTGCAGGCAATGTGGCCAAAAATTCTAGAGGTTGAAGAGATAATATAAATTAAGATATTCTAGCTACGTACATACATTGAATTTACTACAGAATAGCGCATATCTATATATGTGATAAATAGAATAATAATGCAGGTAGGTATTTTGAACATCAGGAATTAAAGTGGGTATTGACAGTATGTGTGAGATGAAAATGACAAAGTGAATGTGCAGAAAGTGGAGGACCCAACTAATCCATTGTCAGGACCATATTTGCAATAATTTCCCTTTTTCTTCATCGCTATGTCTTCCTTTTCTCTTTATTCTATGGAATAGGATAAGAGATGTTTTTTATGTATGGGGGAAAATTGTGTGGTCATGACTCCTGTGTTAGTTCTCTATATGTTTTGATGATGTCTAACAATTGGTCTTTTAAATTGCAAAACTTTAACATCAGTCGAAGCGTATTTGAATTCTGTGAAAAACATTTTGAAACTTAGTAACTCAAGTTATCAGTCATAACTCAAGTTATAAGATTTGGAAAATCTGATTTTTGGAAAAACATAACTCAAGTTGTCACTTAACAACTCGAGTTATGTGTTGTACCTCAGCTTTCAAAAGTCCATCGCGATATCAGGATTTTCTAGAGACTGATATAACTCGAGGTTTTTGACACAAACTCGAGTTATGAAGAGTCACAGAAGGCTTAACTGATATAGTCTACTGATATAACTCGAGTTGTCAAGAGTAACTCAAGTTATCAATGATAACTCCAATTACCTTGTCTGCGAAAACTTTCTGTATGATGAAAATGCTAAGCTAACTCGAGTTGCCAAGAGTAACTCAAGTTACATAACTCAAGTTATCAAAGATAACTCCAGTCATTTTATTTGCGAAAACTTTTTGTGTGATAAAAATACTGAAGCAACTCGAGTTGTCAATTGTAACTCGACTTACATAACTCAAGTTATCATCCACAACTCCAGTTTTCTCGTATGTGAATGTTTATTAAACCTGATTATAACTCGAGTTGTCTCATGTAACTCGAGTTATCTATATAAGAATTTGAATGCATCGTCTCGGTAATATGAAACTCCTTGATTAAAGCTTGGGTACTTGATATTATTGATTATTACTATTTCTAACCAAGTTTAATCAGTTTGCTAGTGTATTTCAGATATGTTTAACATGTTTTAAACTTGAGATTACGTAAAGCAAATTTCTGTCAGAAGCATTAAATGTTGTACCAGATACCAAAGCATGAAAGAGGAAATGAACTTCTGAGCAAGCGAAAAGCAATTCGGCTATTTCCTATACAACATTATCACTGAGTCTCAACGGACAATTTGAATAAAGAATGTCAACGGAGAATAACGATCAAATGTCAGAAGCATACGAAGAAACAGAGCAACGTAATTTCAACAGATATATTTATTACTCACAACGTCTCATTAAGTTCTTCTCAACGGTTATTAATGCTGTCAATTATAAATAGGAGAAGCATTCAATGTTTCAATAACAGAAACTCTGCGCATTCAATTAGCAAGCAAGAGCTTTTACTGTTTTCAGTCTAAGTGTTAATATCTTTGGATATATCAATCCTTAGTGTTTATTAATATGTTCTTTTAGAGAGTTCATTATTGATTATCCTTTCTTGTAAGAATCTCAAAGTATTGGGACTTTGGGATTGGGTTATTTGATTACAACTTGTAAGGGGGAGTAAGTTCTAGAGAGAGAATTACTCTGTGAGTTACAGATTGTGTAATCGTTTGAATTAGTGAAATCCCGGAGTATCTGGGGATTAGACGTAGGTCAAGGATTTGGACCGAACCAGTATAAATCCATTGTGTTCAATCTCTCTTACCCTTACTCTGTTTATCCATGTTTCGCATTCGGCTAACAGAGTATTTACACGAGAAAATTGTATTTCCCCAATTCACCCCCTCTTGGTGATATTCCATCTTTCATTTGGTATCAGAGCCTGATTTTCTCTGAAGAGATTAACATCTTGAGAAGGATCAGTATGGACGGAATCCTACCTAACGGAGCTTCTATCAACAGACCACCCGGTTTCAATGGAGAACACTACTCATTC
Source organism: Acacia melanoxylon (assembly GCA_019022615.1). Classification (NCBI taxonomy): domain Eukaryota; kingdom Viridiplantae; phylum Streptophyta; class Magnoliopsida; order Fabales; family Fabaceae; genus Acacia; species Acacia melanoxylon. The sequence continues at coordinate 565,162 of JAFJYJ010000050.1, forward strand.
TGGAAAGCCAAATTCAAAGTCTTTGTTTTGGCTTCTGAGTATGGTTTGTGGAGAGTGTTCGAGATTGGAGACTATAATCCAACTATACTCGGAAATGGTCTTAGAGTCCCAAAGCTTGAAGATACCTATGATGACAATGATAGGAGAAATATCACGCTCAACAGTAAAGCTGTCCTCATGTTGCAAAGTGCATTAAGTCAACAAAAGTATTTTTGCATCTGTACATTGCCATCTGCTAAAGCCAAGTGGGATGCTTTGGAGATAGCTCATGAAGGAACAACTGGAGTCAAGGAGAATAGAGTAAACACCCTCATGACCGAGTACAATCTTCTTCATATGAAGTCCGGGGAATCCATTATTGAATTTCAACTAAGGTTCACTCATTTGATCAATCAACTCGCAGCCTTGGGTAAAAACTATGAACAACTTGTTCAAGTGAGGAAGATTCTTAACATCCTCAATAAAGAATGGGAAGCCAAGGTAACAGCTATTGAAGAAGCTTGTGGAGAGTCAATGAGTTCTGTAGCAACCTTATTTGGCAGTCTGTCCGAATATGAAGGAAAAAATCAAGTTCAGAAAAGGACTTGATGAGATCAGTGGTAAAAACAAGGGAATTGCCCTCAAAGCTGCCAAAGAAGCAAATGAGGTGGATGATGATGAAGAGGTAGATGAAGATGAAGAGCTAGGCATGATAATCTGAAGGTTCAAAAATTCTACAAGAAGGACCAAGGATTCAAGAAGTTTCACAAGGGTAGCTCTAGCCTTGAGACGAAAAAGTCAATCATATGCTACGAATGTGAAAGGCCCGGCCACATCAAGTCGAATGCCCCCAAACTGAAAAACAAAGATAAAGAGAAGAAGAAATTCAATAACTTCGAGAAGAAAGCTTATGTGTCGGCTAAATAGGAGACGACTCATCCGACGAAGATGAAGGCGAGGATGAAGAAAAAGCCAACATATGCCTCGTAGCTCAAGAAAAAGAGCAAACTGAAAATGACGATGAGGTATATGATCGCAACCATCTTATGATGAATTATTCGCGAGTATAGCCTTGTACAATCTGAATTTGAAAAACTTGCCGAGAAATACATTGCTTTGAAAAGAAAAATAGTAACTCTTGAATTGCAAGTTAATAATCTTTCGAAAATGCTATTTGTGAAGATTGTGTTGATTTACGTAAAAAGAATGTACATCTTACAAAAGCATTTGAGAAATTCACTAAAGGTAGCGAAATGCTCAATGTCATTTTAAAACGACAAAGATTTACAAATGACAAATCAGGAATTGGCTATAAGCCTGATTTTGATAAAAAGAAAGACAAAAAGAAATTTGGTGAAAAATCCTATATGAACTATTTTAGAAAATTCATTCATTCATCAAATCCTTTTGCTCATTGTAATTATTGTAATCGGAAAGGTCATACTACTTCTTCCCTGTTTTCATAAAAAGGAAAGAAACAAGTAAACCTATAGGTAATTATCAATGGGTGCCTAAGGGATCTTACAAGGTTCCGAGACACACACTAACCCGAAAGGACCCAAGAAAAGATGGGTACCTAAAACCACGATTTCTTGTGATTTGTAGGTTTGTCTCGAGAGCATCAAAATCCAACAAATGGTATATTGATAGCGGATGCTCTAGACACACGACGGGAGATCATACTAAATTTGCTACTCTCAAGACCAAGGATGGTGGCAAAGTGACTTTTGGTGGAAATCAATCTGCGGAAGGATTCTTTGGAATTGATGAAGTTGGCAACAATGATGGACCTCAAGTCAAAGATGTCTACCTTGTAGAAGGTCTTTGCCACAACCTCCTCAGTGTGAGCCAAAGCACAGATAAAGGTAACTTGGTTATCTTCGACTCTGAGGAATGCTTGATTGTAAGCAAGAATGATCTGCCCCTAGTCAACATCAAATCAAAAGCTTTATTCAGGGCACCTAGGGAAGGTAATTGTTACACTCTAAACCTCTCCAGTGATTGTAATAGAATTAGCTCTGAAAATTGCTTTATTAGTAACTTGGAAGAAAGTTGGTTTTGGCACAAGCGTTTAGCTCATGTCAATATGTTTCAACTTGACAAGTTGCAGAAAAAGGATTTAGTCATTGGTTTACCAAAACTTAATTTCAAAAATGATATGATATGTGATGCTTGTCAGAAAGGTAAACAAATTAAATCATCTTTCAAATCAAAAAATGAGATTTCATCTAACAGACCCCTTCAACTACTTCATATGGATTTAGTTGGGCCTGCTAGAGTAAGAAGCCTTGGTGGCAATCTTTATACTTTAGTTATTGTTGATGATTTCTCAAGATTTTGTTGGACTATATTTTTATCATCGAAAGATGAAACCTTTGATCAGTTTGTCGTGTTTGCCAAAAAAGTCCAAAACGAGAAAGGTATCTCAATTTCGGGAATAAGGCGATCATGGTGGAGAATTCGAGAATAATGCCTTTGAATAATTTTGTGATGCTCATGGGATAGACCACAATTTCTCTACCCCAAGGACTCCTCAACAAAATGGTGTTGTGGAGAGAAAGAATCGAGTTCTCACTGAAATGGCAAGAGCAATGTTGAATGAGAATCAAACTTCTCAAGTCTTCTGGGCTGATGCAATGAGTACGGCATTTTACATATCAAATCATGCATACATCCGGAAGAAACTAAAGAAGACACCCTATGAGCTGTACAAAGGGAGAAAGCCCAATCTTAGCCATCTACACATCTTTGGGTGTAAGTGTTTTGTGCACAATAATGGTAAGAACTATTTGGGTAAGTTTGACTCAATCTGATGAAGGTATATTTCTTGGTTACTCTAATAGAAGTAAAGCTTATAGAGTTTTCAATACTCGTACTCGTATTGCTAAAGAGTCTATTCATGTTGTGTTTTGGTGAAACCAAGTTTGATAAGCCTTTGGATGATGGTGAAGAAAATACTTATAGAAATCAATTCTTATCAAAAACTACTCCCTCTCTTGAAAACTCGAAGATTTTTTTTTTTAAAATGTTTCGAAAATGATGTTCAATCTCAACCTAAAGCTTGGAGGTTTATTAGGAATCATCCTTTAGACCAAGTGATAGGTGATGTAAATCAAGAAGTAAGAACCGAGAAAAGGTAGTTTAAATGAAGTTACTTTCTCTGCGTTCATCTCTCAGATTGAACCCTCAAAGATTGATGAAGCCCTTTCAAACAATGATTGGGTTATCGCAATGCAAGAGGAATTACATCAATTTGATAGAAATCAAGTTTGGGATTTGGTACCTAGGCCTAACGACCATCTGGTCATTGGCACTAAATGGGTATTCAAGAACAAACATGATGAGACATCAATCATTGTCCGTAACAAGGCAAGATTGATTGCTAAAGGCTATAATCAAGAAGAAGGAATTGATTATGAAGAAACTTATGCTCCAGTGGCAAGATTGGAAGCCATAAGAGTTCTTCTAGCCTTTGCTTGCATCAAAGGATTCAAGCTCTATCAAATGGATGTGAAAAGTGCATTTTTAAATGGTTTTATACAAGAGGAAGTTTATGTTGAACAACCTCCTGGTTTTGAAAGTGATCATCATCCATATCATGTGTATCGTCTCAAAAAGGCTCTATATGGCCTTAAGCAAGCTCCTAGAGCTTGGTATGAACGATTAAGCAAGTTCCTTCTTGAGCAAGATTTTATTAGAGGCAAAGCTGATACAACTCTCTTCATCAAGAGTAATAAGCTAAATGAAATTTTAATTGTACAAATTTATGTAGATGATATTATTTTTGGTGCTTCTAATGAATCCATGTGTGAAGAGTTTTCTAAGACTATGCAGGGAGAGTTTGAGATGTCCATGATGAGTGAACTCAACTACTTCCTTGATCTTCAAATCAAGCAACGCAAAAATGGCATTTTTATATCTCAGACCAAGTACTTAAGGGATTTGCTGAAAAACTATGCGTTGGTTATGATTAGTTTTGATGATGTCTTATATAGATGTCATTCTTAAGAGCAAAAAGGTTGCATACTACATTTACATTATGCTTTGACTAATTCTTATATTGAATGTAGATGCAAATTTTAATAATGGAGATTGATCAAGAAAGTAGATAGAAGAAAGAAGTTCTTGCACACAATATAATGGGAATATCAGAATGTCAAGGAAGCAAGAAGCTATCAAAGGATTTTGGGAATAATCAGAAGAAGAGGAAATATTGAAGAAGGTAGAACTTGCAAAGAATGATGAGTAAAAGTTGAATGACGAGAGAATGATCAAGAGAAGAGAAGAAAGAAAGAATCGAATTATGGAAAATGATCAAGAGAAGAAAGAAAGAGTTGAATGATGAAGAATGATCAAGTTGGAAGATGGAAAAAGGAAGAACTTGTTGAATGGAATAAAGGTATCATTATTCAAGTTCTTATATTGATGCTAGAAGCCTCTAAGATCATATGGAAGTTGGAATGGCTCGATTAGGAATTAAAGTCAGCAAAAATCAGCTCCGGGATGAGAAAACTCGAGTTCCCAACCCAAAACTCGAGTTTCCTACTTCTCTACAATGATTTGCTCCTCGGTATGAGAAAACTCGAGTTAAGAACTCAAAACTCGGGTTTTGAAGTGTCTTCAGCGTCTCGGCGTCGGACTAGGAAAACTCGAGTTTCCAAGTCAAAACTCGAGTTTCAAAGACTATTCAGCAACTTGCTCTACTACTGTTTCACGTTTCAGCTGGGCGAGGTCTGGTAATTCGATGATATCTCCTAAACCAAGAATCCGATTGAGGTGAAACCAGTGGCATATGAAAATAGACTTCCAATGCCTCATTTTCATATAAAATTCAAGCCCAAAGGAGTTCAGATCAAGGAGCTATGAATTGTGGAAGTTGACACCGAGATTCACGCCACACAGCAAACCAAGCCTCAATGTTTTGAGTGTATCTCACAAACTACAAATCCGATTGAGCTGAAATTGGTGGCATATGAAAGAAGACTCAAAGGAATTTCCATAAAGACTTGAAGCAACCAAAACGGAGTTCAGACCAGAGAAATATGGCCTTCGAGAGTTTAAGACGTTGCAAAAACGCTGGTCAAGAACACCTTCATTCATCGGATCATAATGGACATAATACAATGAGTTTGGAGTTGATTCTTCTTACATTGGATTCTTACCTCGAGCTTGGACACATAAATTTGAGTTTGAGATTAGCCAAGAGTTTTGATCTTAATGAGATATATCCGAACAAAGCAAAACCGCGGTTTTCGGAGAAAACTCAAGTTTTCACAATACGAGACTTCTCAATATTTTTGGAAAAGACAAAACTCCAGTTTTCATTGAAAACTCGAGTTTTGGACTTACGAGAGTCTCCTAAGTTTTTGAACTTTGCAAACCTCCAGTTTTGGCTAAAACCTCCAGTTTTCAACATAACTTGAAATTTTCCAAGTTTTCACTAAATTTGTGAAAACTCGAGTTTTGAATCAAAACTCGAGTTTTGAGTTAGCGAGAGAGGATTCAGTTTCTAGCCGTTTTACCTCCAGTTTTTGTGAAAACCTCCAGTTTTGAGTTTGACAAAGTTTTCTCAAAGTTTTCACGGTAAAGTGAAAACTTGAGTTTTGATTTCAAAACTCGAGTTTTGCTCGAGCGAAAGTCTTCATGTTTTCTCGGTTTTCAAAACCTCCGTTTTGACTTGGCGCGATTTCTTCAAGTTTTCATATTTAAATGAAAACTCGAGTTTTGATATGAAAACTCGAGTTTTGGCCAAGCAGAAAGTTTGATGTTTTCCAATGATTTGAAAACCTGCAGTTTTGAAAGAAAACCTCCAGTTTTGATGTTTTGGACTTAAATCGATTTTACTCACCAAAGTTCAAAACTCGAGTTTTGATATCAAAACTCAAGTTTTCATCGCAGAGTTTTAAATTCAAATCTGACGATTTTGTAAAACCTTTTCTTGTTTGATCTTAATACTTCCTATCATTATTCTCTAATGTTCCTAGATATGTTTAACCACTTTTTTAGTGAGTTTCAGATGAATTAGAGAGTGTTTATTGAAGGTTTAAAGCAAAAGCAAAAAACATGTCAGAACATTAAATGCAAAACCCGAGAAAGTTGCATACTTTTTGGTAATCCGTCTCGCACACGCCTACAAAGAATTAAAGAATGATTTCCACATCCAAAGACTGCTACTCCAACGGATAAATTTGCGAGAGAGTCAACTCTGAACTTCTACACAGCTGGATTAAGTGAAGATTAGAGAGAAGAAGACCAACACAAAACCGAACCTTGTCTAATGAAGGCAACGGTTATAATCAAGATTCCAACGGTCATATATTGATCTCTACCTATAAAAGAAGACAGATTCAAGACAGTAAACGAGAGACAAATGACCTACAACTTCAACATTCTAATACTCGACCTTCACATCATTTACTCTGTTTTTCATGTTTAGATAAGCTTATCATAGAGAGTGAAGTGATTTGTATTGTTCTTCGAGTGTTTATTCATTCACTTCTAAGAGAGAAGATTTATTGTAATCATTCCTTTCCATACTATCTGAGAGTTACTCAAGATTGGGTGATCTTGAGTGGGAAACCCATTGTATTGATTACAGCTTGTAAGGGGAGTAAGTTCTAGTGAGAGAATTACTTCGAGTACGAGTGTGTAATCAAGTGGGTGCATTGATTACGGTTTGTAAGGGGGAGTGAATCCTAGTGAGAGGATTACTCCAAGTACGTAACGTGTAATCAAGTTGAAAGAAGATAGTGGATTGAAAAATCTCAAGTGGAGCTTGAGGATTTGGACGTAGGTCAAGGATTGGACCGAACCAGGATAAATCTCGGTTTGCATATTCTCTTCCCTTATCTCTTATGTTTCCAAAGATATATATTTGAATGGCTGATTATCACTTTATAAATTATTTAAATCACTCAAACAACTTTCGTAAGTTGCGAAAAGAATTTCAAAGTAACCAAAATTTAATCATACACCCAATTCACCCCCTCTTGGGTGATAGCCAGGTCTTTCAGTATGGTCTAGATGGATGCAATGGAGCTGATACACCTATGAGCTCTACTGCTTCTTTGGATGACAATGAGAAAGGGAAAGATTTCAATATCACAAGATATAGAGTAATGATTGGTTCATTACTCTATCTAACAGCAAGCAGACCTGACATCCAGTTCAATGTGGGAATGTGTGCTCGTTTCCAATCCGCTCCTAAAGAGACTCATGCTGAACATGTAAAGAGGATATTCAGATACCTTGATGATATAGAAGAATTGGGGTAATGGTTTCCTAAGGGTCAACCTGAACATCTGGTAGCATACTTAGATTCAGATCATGCCGAATACAAGACGGATAGGAAGAGCACTAGTGGCCAATGTGAGTTTCTTGGTGGTTCACTTGTATCTTGGTTTAGCAAGAAGCAAACATATGTCTCTGTATCATCAACTGAAGCTAAATATATTCCCAAATCAAGTTGTTGTGCACAAGTATTATGGGAATTCATCTCAAGGAAATCCCAATACTTTGTGACAACACAAGCACAATAAGCTTGGCAAAGAATCCAGTGCAACATACTCGGACCAAGCATATTGATGTTAGACATCACTTCATAAGGGATCATGTTCAGAAGAAGGATGTCAAAGTGATGTTCATCCCAACTCATCTGCAACTTGCTGATATTTTCACCAAACCACTGGCCAAAGAACAGTTCATGTTTATTAGAAGAGAATTGGGAATGGTAAATCCCAATGAACTGTAAGTTAATTATACTCAAACAATGTTAGTTATATGTTTTTGATGATCTACAGTTACTAACTTAAGCTTCGGAGTGTCTACATAGTGTTTTGCAGGAGTATGTAAATTGTAGCATTCATATCAGTTAGACTTCTTTTGCAATTTCGCTCCTGTTAAACTGCATTTTTGCTGATGTAACTCGAGTTATTTTCCAACCAACTCGAGTCATGTTGTTCTTAAAATTTGACATTATGTGTTGAGATTTGTAGTAACTCGTGTCAGAAACACCAACTTGAGTAACGGAACTCGAGTCATTTCACACAACTCGAGTTACACGAAAGGCAGAGAGCAATCAGGATTTTTGGCACAAAGTATAACTCGAGTTATGCAACATAACTCGAGTGGTATGACTCGAGTCATGTAATGATAACTCGAGTCACAGGTATGTTAATCACCCTTCCAGGTCAGTTGCTCTTATCCACAACTCGAGTTACTCTTTAAATAACTCGAGTTGCTTGAACTGATATACATATGTCTGTCACAACTCTAACTTCTCATTCCCCTCATTCTCAAACCCTAACTTGAGTTGCTTCCTCTCCTCTCAACATTTGACTTTCTTCTCTCTACTTCCAAATCCTTCACAAATGGCACCTAAATCCTCAAAAACCCAGAAGGATTCCTCATCTGATTATGAACCAACCATCTCAAAATCTCCTCAAGCTTCGTCGAAACCCAAGCGAAAGAGAAAACCTTCGGCCAAGGTTTCGAGATCCCCACTGAGAAACCCGGAAGTTTCGAGAATCAAAGAACCTCCTGAAGTTCCTATTCGCAAGAAAATTAATCCAGAAGCCATGACTCGCCGAGACAAGGAACCTGTCATCGTTCCTCACAAGAAGAAGAAGAAGAAGGTTGTAATTTCTGAGACCCAAGGCTCAGGTTCTAAGGCTCAAGGTGGTTCTAAACTGATTAGCTCTGGCCCTAAGGTATCTCAACCTCAAACATATGTCTTCAATCCACCTAACTTAGTTAAACCTCCAGACCATGAATTTATTTTTTCACCCACTCCTATGTTTGATGCTCAGTTACTTGATTTCAAAGAAAAGTACTCCTCTCATGGCTTTTGTCCCACAGTGTATGTGGACTTGGTTAAACTAAAGGAACAATGCAATCTTGAGTTGTCCCTCTGGTTAGACCAATTTAGAAATCTCTTGGCTATTAACACTGCATATTCTCCCTCATTAGTCAAACACTTTTATTATAATATGTCTATGGCTAATGTAGTTGACAAGAAGGGTAGAGTCATTGAGGATAAATGCATCACTTCTGTTAGGGGAAAATCCATCACTATCTCTACTGATATGATTAATTCACTTCTATTCATTGAGAATCCCCCACCTGTGCCTCACATAAGTTATGATAAGGAAACATTTTTCAAAATTCTGAGGCCTGGCAAACCATATGAAGGTCAACTTAATTTTTCTCATGTCAATATGCCTCCAATCCATAAAGCCTTGTGGTACATATACTCTAGGAATTTGGTCCAAAAAGGGAAGAACTTTACTCATTTTAATGCTACAGACTATGCCCTTTTTGCATCTCTGGTAGCCAAAATTCCTTTTAATATAGGACACTGGGTCTATAAGGAAATGAAAAGATTCAGGTTTGTGTCTCCTAGTCCAAGAGCCACAATTCCATTTCCTAACTTGGTGTCTCTCATCCTATACACCAACAAAATTTGGTATCTGGACCTCCATGAAAAACCTATCAAACCCAAAATGTTTGGTCAAGCCCATTTAAATTACATGAATCTATCCTTTCAAGAAGAATCAGGCCAATCTAGAGCACCCTCTAAATCCAGAGCATCTCTCTCCAGACCCACTGAAGCTCGATCCTCTCTCGCTCCATCTCGGTCTCGGCCTGCACCTCGGACATCAAGCCTCAATACTGAGATCAAGAACATTATGCTTAAGGCTATGCAAGAGACATTTGGCACACTTCAGACCACTCTGACAGCATAATATTATGAGTTATTTGATAAATTGGAATCAGAGGTTGGCAAGTTGGTGGAAACTCTCACCTCTAGGAATGACAAGATTGATTCCATGGATGAGAGGTTGGAGAATGTAGAAGGACACTTTGGCGATCTTGACCAAAGATTCAAGAGTATGCATCTTCCGTATCAAACATTAGACTCCAAGCTCTCCAAGATACTGAAGACTAAAGATGCTGGTCCCTCAGGGTTTGTTCCAACTCCCAACACTCTCCCATACTTTCACCTACTCACTCTCCTATTCCCTCTCCTCTTCATCAGTCTCCACCCCAATCCTCTCCACCTCCTCCTGAAACCACTCCCATTCTTCCTACTCCTCCCATTTCTGCTCCCTATGTCTCATCTACTCCACCCACTGTTATTCTTCCTACTCCTCAGATCTCCTCTGCTCAATCCTCCTCTGGTGACACTGCAGACTTATTTGATGAGCATTCTTCTGGTGCCTCCATTTCCCCACGTCATTCTCCTAAACCTTCCTCCCATCTGGCTCTCACTTCTCCACCAGTACTACCTTCTCTATCTCTCACACTCTATTCACCATTGCCTATTCTTCAGGCTTTGCGAGCTTCACTGACCTCCACTCCTCCCATTTTGCCTGATGACAAAGGGGGAGAGAAAGAGAAGAAATGAATAATGTAGTAATTCAAGTGTACAACTTGCAACTTAGATGTGTTTATCATTTTGCAGATTATGTCTAGTTTCAATTCCATGTAGTGCACTTGACTAATTGCAATGTATGAGCTAACTGTGTGCTTCTGAATCTAATATACATATGCAATGAACTTTGATATCTGCTTCTGATGTATTTGTCATACAAAACATTTTTGTAAACTCATTTTCACTTAATAAAATTACAAGTGTTGTCATCATCAAAAAGGGGGAGAATGTTAGCTCTCTATATGTTTTGATGATGTCTAACAATTGGTCTTTTAAAAAAAGGGGGAGAATGTTAGCTCTCTATATGTTTTGATGATGTCTAACAATTGGTCTTTTAAATTGCAAAACTTTAACATCAGTCGAAGCGTATTTGAATTCTGTGAAAAACATTTTGAAACTTATTAACTCAAGTTATCAGTCATAACTCAAGTTATAAGATTTGGAAAATCTGATTTTTGGAAAAACATAACTCAAGTTGTCACTTAACAACTTGAGTTATGAGTTGTACCTCAGCTTTCAAAAGTCCATCGCGATATCAGGATTTTCTAGAGACTGATATAACTCGCGGTTTTTGACATAAACTCAGTTATGAAGAGTCACAGAAGGCTTAACTGATATAGTCTACTGATATAACTTGAGTTGTCAAGAGTAACTTGAGTTACATAACTCAAGTTATCAATGATAACTCCAGTTACCTTGTCTGCGAAAACTTTCTGTATGATGAAAATGCTAAGCTAACTCGAGTTGCCAAGAGTAACTCAAGTTACATAACTCAAGTTATCAAAGATAACTCCAGTTATTTTATTTGCGAAAACTTTATATGTGATAAAACTAATGAAGCAACTCGAGTTGTCAATTGTAACTCGAGTTACACAACTCAAGTTATCATCCACAACTCCAGTTTTCTCTTATGCGAATGTTTAGTAAACATGATTATAACTCGAGTTGTCTCATGTAACTCGAGTTATCTATATAAGAATTTGAATGCATCGTCTCAGTAATATGAAACTCCTTGATTAAAGCTTGGGTACTTGATATTATTGATTATTACTATTTCTAACCAAGTTTAATCAGTTTGCTAGTGTATTTCATATATGTTTAACATGTTTTAAACTTGAGATTACGTAAAGCAAATTTCTGTCAGAAGCGTTAAATGTTGTACCAGATACCAAGGCATGAAAGAGGAAATGAACTTCTGAGCAAGCGAAAAGCAATTCGGCTATTTCCTAGACAACATTCTCACTGAGTCTCAACGGACAATTTGAATAAAGAATGTCAACGGAGAATAACGGTCGAATGTCAGAAGCATACGAAGAAACAGAGCAACGTAATTTCAATGGATATATTTATTACTCACAACGGCTCATTAAGTTCTTCTCAACGGTCATTAATGCTGTCAACTATAAATAGAAGAAGCATTCAATGTTTCAATAACAGAAACTCTGCACATTCAATTAGCAACCAAGAGCATTTACTGTTTCTAGTCTAAGTGTTAATATCTTCGGATATATCAATCCTCAGTGTTTATTAATCTACTATTTTAGAGAGTTCATTATTGATTATCCTTTCTTTTAAGAATATCAAAGTATTGGGACTTTGGGATTGGGTTATTTGATTACAACTTGTAAGGGGGAGTAAGTTCTAGAGAGAGAATTACTTCATGAGTTACAAAGTGTGTAATCGTTTGAATTAGTGAAATCCCATAGAGTCTAGGGACTGGATATAGGTCAAGGATTTGGACCAAACCAGTATAAATCCATTGTGTTCAATCTCTCTTACCCTTACTCTATTTATCCCTGTTTCGCATTCAGCTAACAGAGTATTTACACGAGAAAATTTTATATCCCCAATTCACCCCCCCTCTTGGTGATATTCCGTCTTTCATTCTGTGCATTTGGTATGAATGTTTATCTGATCTAGTATAGAAGTCTGGAACTCCAGTTATAGATTCTAGTTAGTCTTGCACACCATACCTTTTTTTGGTCCTGATTAAGAGTATTTGAATGTTATTTATATGTTTATTGATTTTAAATTTTTAGGTATATTATGGATGAGCATCCAGACTACATTGACTTAAATGATGAAATTAGGAATGACATACCTGGTGAATTGGGAGATGACTTATTGAATATGGATGATGATCCAATAGATTACATCAACTTCAGTGATGATGAAATTAGAGAAAAGATGCATCCTGGTGAATTGGGAGATGACTTATTGAATATTGATGATGATCCAATAGATTACATCAACTTCAGTGATGATGAGATTATAGAAGAGATGCATCTTAATTTAGGAGATTACATATCGAATGATTTAATCGAGAACATTCCAAATGTCATTCCCTTGACACCGACAAAGAATTCTAATATATTGAGGTTGGAATGGAATTTTCCGAACAAAAGGATGTAGTGGACTTGTATACAGCATATGGCAATGTAAAAGGTTCGACGTCAAAACACGAACAAGGAGGGATAACTACTTCAAGCTAGTTTGTGCTGTAGAGGGTTGTCCATGACCAAAAATAGATAAAGATGTTGCTCAAGTTTGTCAGACCAAATCAAAGAAAATATCATCATTTCGCATTGGGTGTGAAGCTTGTGTAAAGGCTTCTAAAAGTGGAAAAACAAAAATGTGGAGAATTACACATTTTGACGACAACCATAATCATGTTCTTGTGACTCCAAAGAGTATTCATTATCTCAAATCACACAGAAAAATGCCTGATGCTGCAAGATCATTGGTTGAGAAATTTAATCAGTCATGTTTGCCCACAGGAAAAGTGGCTACCATCTTCAGAGGCGATGAGTTATGATTTGACAGTCAAGATTGGTATAATCATCAAAAAAGTGTGAGCAGATGCACAAGTTGTGTTACACTATGGTGTTAAACAACAATCATTGAATCCAAATTTCTTTTATTCCATTAAATATGACAATGAGGATCGCATGGAAAGCTTTTTTTGGATTGATGCGAGGTCCACACAAGCTTATAAGCTTTTTGGTGATGTCATCACATTTGACACGACATACGAGAACTAATAAGTATTCAATGCCATTTGGACCTTTTGTTGGTGTAAATAATCATTTAGGTCAATCTTGTTTGGATGTGCTTTATCGAAAGACGAAACGAAGATACTTTTGTGTGGCTATTTAAGGAATGGCTCAGGAATTTGAATGGGAAACATCTGGGTGCCATAATTACTGATCAGGTATAATAATTTTAAGTACATCTTTTCAATTGTTTCTTATATTAATGATTGTATTCTTACATATGTCATTGAACTTATAGGACATGTCAATTACCAAAGCAGTATCCAAAGTTTTCCCAAATAGCAAGCATCGATTTTGTATGCGGCACTTCACAAAAAAGTTCCCAGAAAAGTTGTCTCACGTCTATCAGCAGCATGACACATTTAAGAGCGATTTCAATAACTGTATCCATACAAAAAAGAGCACGCAAGATTTTGAAGACAAATGGTAACATATTCTTGATAAATTTGGTCTTCATGAGAATGAGTGGTTGCAGTCACTTTATTCTATTAAATCCTCTTGGATACCAATCTTTAACAAATCCATTTTCTTTGCTGGTGTGAATACCACTCGGCGTAGTGAAAGCATTAATTCATTCTTTGATGGTTTTGTTACATCTGGCACAACCTTAAAGGAGTTTGTAGAAAAATATAATCAAGCAGTAGATGCTCGTTATGAGTCATTCAAAAGACAAGACTTTGAATCTAGGCACAAAGAAAGGCGTTTAACATTGAATATGCCATTGGAAGAGCATGTAGCTAAGATCTACACAAGTGCACTTTTCACAAAGTTTAGTGATGCGTTTTCTCATAGTTTTCCTCTTTCTAAGGAGAAACTTTTGAATGATGGTGAGTGGGTTACCTATCGAGTTTTTAATTGGAAAGAGACGGATCATTACGCAACTATGAAGATGAAGTTGGAAAATAAAGAAGCTAGAACAATGAAGGAAAGGGCATAAAGGAGAGAGACCTATGGTGCGTTTCGTACTTACGTTTGGGAGAAATCTTGAAAACCCTAAGAGGAATAAACCATAGAAGAGAAGGAGTGGGGCGGTGGCTGGGGTGGGAATAAGGATGGTGGAGTGAGGAAGAGGGACGTAGAGAGGAGGGGGAGGGACAGCGGCGATTCTTGGCGGCGATCGAGAGAACGGAAGAGAAAGAGAGAAATATGGAGAAGGAAGAAGGTTTTAAGTAGGTTAAATCAGGACCGTTGAATCAAATAATAGATATGATGGTGAGAAAATGGTAGTGAAGTAATATGGTAGTGACAATATCTTACCTCTTCTTTTTATTAAAAAATCCTGTATTTTCAGATTTTGAAGTTCAAGTGGTATTTTCTTAGGATTTCTAGAGAAAAAATTCTTGAGCCCAAATATTTTTTTTATCTAGGGTAAGGTACAAGATTTGAGGAACGGGTAAAATTTTCTTCCAAAGACAGATGAACCAAAACCCCTCACACAACCCTCATGCAGGGACAGAGGCACACTTGTTTCTATGGGGACAAGTGAACCCATATAAAATTTAAAATATATATATATAGTATAGGACTTTCATTGCAACTTATCAGGTTAGAGTAGTTGGTTATGAGTTTTGATATCCATTTAAAGGTCTAGGGTTCGAACCGTCTCTCCCTTCTTTTTTTCAATCTCCAAATCTCACCACTCCAAGTCGTCGCACAGTCCGTTCCCTCCCCCTTTTTTTTTTCAATCTCCAAATCTCACCCACTCCAAATTTCCTTCCTTCAAATCCCTCCGTCCCCAATCGATTTTTGTCTTCAAACCTCTCACCCACTCCTAATCGATCCCCAAATCGATCCGTCTCTCACCCACGACGCTCTTGGCTGCCCCCTCCGTCGTCAAAGGGGATAAAGAGAGTGATTGCGATATCGAACAGCGGAGGAGGAGGAGGAGTAGGCGGAAAAGGATCGGAGAAGGCTACTAGTACGGCGGAGAGCCGGAGACTGCAGGAGGTCGCCGGATTTCCGCCGGCGTTTTCCTGCTGGTGGTGCTATTGCTCGGTGTCCTCCTGCCATTTCTCTTTGTCAGAACCGCATTCTTTGTGCTCGAATCTGCTGCGATTTGCTTGTCGTTAGGTAATTCGAATCTTCAGCTTCAGTTAATTGCTTCGTAGTGAAAGTTTTCTGCCCCTTACCGTCTCAGTGTAACCTATTACGTCCTTTATTTCCATTTTATTTGTGGCTAAGAAAATTGGTGAGGAAGTTTAGTGTTTCAGAATTTGATGTTAATGACTCCATAAAAAAAATGTGGGTGAATTGCTAAACTATTAGTACTCTTACAAAATTGTCTTTTTACCGATTCAATTGTGGCATTTAGAGAGAATAATATTGACCCCCCCCCAATTTTTATCTCGGTTGCAAGATTTAATTTTTTTCATTCTGTTTATTGGAATTGCAGAATTTTTTCAAGAATACCGACATTAAACTTGTAGGCGAGAAATATATGCCTCTTAAAAGTTTTGGCTACTTAATTCTCAAGGGCATATTTTTTTTACCTTTTTCCCGATTCAAATGACCAAATTCATCTTTAATTTTTGCACTTGTAGTCAATACACAAATAACTCCATCTATGCATCCATTTTTTAATATGTGGGTTTGAGTCATGCCATAACTCTATGCCATGGTACCACACTAGCTCTAGTATCTTTATATGATGGAGCAAGATATGTCATCAACAACAAATTTATCACCATTAGTTTTTCTGTCTTTCAAGCAAATTCTAAAGATTAAGTCCGTACTCTTTTGTGTATGTGTTCGGTCTTTTGAAACTCGTCCATGAAGAAATAATAATAGGAAGGGCTTATCAATAATATTTCCTAGTTAAAAGATGAGACTTCTTCTCTTTTGCATCTTTCCTCTCTCCACCAATTGAATTTTATGTGTTGTGCTATGAGAAAATTTAGTAAAATTACCTCTGCTGTTCCATTTGATTGTTGCCAAGTTATTGTTCTCTTCTCTCACAAAAGTTACTATCATGCCTATTCACATTCTTACAATGCACCTTGTAGGAGTTGATTACTTGTTCGTTTGCTTATAAACACTCGGTTCGATCCACATCTTGTATTTCTCGGGAAAGCGGGGGTAAGAAAATGTTTGTCTCATTATACTAATTTATGCATGTCTGATTCACGCTATTCACCAGCTAATTGTTAATCCCTTGATTTATTTTTAATGAAAAGAAAACATCATATCTCATGAGTCAAAGCACATTAGTTATCCCATCCACGTTTGATTTTATATTAAATTTCTCAACTCCTACAATTTCCAGACTCTTGGTACTGCTAATGTTTGGTTGTGTACTAATTGGTAATTTTGGTTATCATTATGATCCCTGCACTCATGAATATTACTTTTTTTTTATTTCAACCAAGATAGTTGGGAAATGATAACAAATTCTTTTTTTCCCTGTACATCTTGTTTTTGGCCACTTCTTTTTTTGTACATCTTCTTAACAAGTTTTTGGACCTTTTAGTTCTGGTTCTTTGGCCTCTTGATAATTGGTAGAAGTTGCAAGCCCTAAAAATTATTATTGGCATTCTATTTAGTAGATGTGTGTAGCTAATCCATATAGATCAGATTTTATTGATAAATACGCTTACTGTCAACACAAGTTCAAGCTACCCTCTGGATTAGCCTCGATTCATTTGCTTGCTGCCAGCTGATGAACTAATCTCCGTCTGCATTAAATTTTCTATTCTGCTTTTTTGAGGAAGTTGTCACCTCTGGACAAATATTTTGTTTTAATATTGGATTAGATCTCGTATCAATAAGCAATGTGCTAATAAAGCCAAAAACTTATCAGGAAGTCATTCTTGTGGAAGGCTTGAAGCTGGATGAAAGTTAGATCCCACTTGCAGTAATGTTTGATCACACCTTGCGTATTCCGCTTACCTGAATGAGGAACTTGCATTCTTAACTCAAGTTTTCTGTTTTTGTGAACCAGTGACTTGTTCTGAATCATACACACTCACTTGTCCTACAGCTACTTTGGCAATTGTGGTAAGCGCGGCATTTCAATACTACTAAATACTCACTTATGTGTTCTGTTTAATGTCTGATAAATTGGAACGCGTTTAGTTTGCCTTGATGCCTCCATATTTCATACTCACCACTACACTAAATACTACTTCAGGATGTTAGAATTGATGAAACATTTGTTGGATAGAATCCATCATACTGCATAGTTATTTATACATTTGTCAGTCTCATTAATGTTTCCTGCTTTTGTAATTTGGATCTAGAGCTAGCATGTTTTATTCTATGTTGTACTGGGCCTTCTTCCTAAGAACTAAATTCTTGATTTGAAGATTGTATATGTGAAATTATTGTGGTTTGTTAATACGGTGAAAGAGATGCATGCTCTGTTCATCTTTGAAATTATGTGAAATTATTTTTTGCTGCAATTGCAACTTGAATTGAGTATGGGTATTGATGGGTTGTGATTTTGGTATTGTTTTGCTGCAATTGCAACTTTGAATTTCTTCCTTAAAAGTGAAGGACCTATTGATCTAATGAATTGACTAGAGTAGCAAGTTGGGTTTGTAGAAAATGTGCCTTGCAACATGTTCCCTAATCTTTTCAAACTTTTTTCTTCCAGAAAATGTCAACGATACAATCTTATTTCAAACGTCTAAAACCCACAAATACAGAACCCGAATCTGAAAGTGAGCAACTTTCAAACAGTATTTCAATTCCAACAGTCCAAGAATCCTCCCAAGCACCACTAGCATCTCAATTTCAATTACCATCTCAAGCAAAAGTTAATATAGAAAATCTTGAAGCGAATCCGGGTAAAAGACCTTCAATTTATTCAATGACATCAAATCCTATAGAAAGAGAGGATATTCGAAGAGCTTATTTGCTCAAGGGGCCAACTCAACCAATTCTTAAACCATTCCCTCAAACGGATGTGTATGGAAAAATGCGTAGATTCAATCCTAAGTGGTATGAAGAATTTGGTTTTTGGTTGGAGTATAGTGTATCAAAAGATGCATGTTTTTGCTTGTATTGTTATCTATTTGATATGGAGGTTGGAGGTACTGGTTCGACGCAAGAAGCATTTGTCGGTGTGGGGTTCAAAAGTTGGCATAAGAAGGATAGAATCAAAGTTCATGTTGGAGATCATAACGGTGTTCATACTAGATGTTATCAAGCTGGTGAAGATTTGATGAAGCAAAAGCAACATATTGATGTTGCCTTGTCAAATATTTCTGACCAACAAAAAATTGATTATCATATTCGGTTGAAAACTTCTTTAGATTGTGTTAGATTCCTACTACGCAATGGTGAGCCTTTTCGGGGACGTGATGAATCTACAAGTTCAAATCATCAAGGTTTATTCCTTGAACTTCTAAAGTTTTATTCTAAGCCAAATCAAGAGATGAGTGATGTGGTCTTGGAAAATGCCCCCGATAATGACAAATTGACTTCACCAATGATTCAGAAATATCTTTCCCAAGCTTGTCTTGATTTATTTGATTAAAGCAATAATTAGTGATCTCGATGATGATTACTTTTCCTTGCTAGTTGATGAAGCTCGTGATGTTGTAATTAAAGAACAAATAGCGGTTGTACTTCGGTATGTTAACAAAAAAGGGTCCATTGTTGAACGTTTTATTGGCATAATTCATGTCTCAGATACGACTGCACAATCACTAAAAGCGGCGATTGATGGCCTATTTTCTAAAGCGAGTTTAAGTTTGTCTAAATGTCGCGGGCAAGGCTATGATGGTGCTAGTAATATGCGGGGTGAATTCAAAGGGCTTAAGAGTTTGATTTTTGCGAGACAACACATCTACGCATTCTACATTCATTGTTTTGCTCATCAGTTACAATTGGCACTTGTGAAGGTTGCAAAACATCACAAGAAGATTCAAGAATTTTTTGACATGCTTCAAAAGATGACTACCGTTGTGGGGGGTTCATGTAAGCGGAAGGAAATTCTTCAAATGAATCAGTATGAGCTAATAGTTGAAAGAATTGCTAGTGGTGAAATACCAACTGGAAAAGGTTTAAATCAAGAGACAACCTTAAAGCGACACGGAGACACTCGTTGGGGTTCCCATTTTGGTACGGTTACAAGTGTTATCTCATTATTTTCTCCAATCATTTCCTTGATGAAAGTTATTGGAGATGATCCGAAAAATGATGCTGCAAGAACTGATGCAGGTTGCATTTTGTATGTCATGGAGGATTTTGAATTTGCATTCTTGTTGCATCTTATGAAATTGATCTTGGGGATTTCTTATGAGTTGTCACAAGCACTGCAAAGAAAAGATCAAGACCTTTTAAATGCAATTGGTTTAGTGAAGGTAGTCAAGTCTCGTTTACAAGAGGTGAGGGATAATGGATTTGATAAATTGCTTCAAGAAACAAACATTTTTGCCAATAAATATGATATTGACATTCCAAATATGAATGATGGTTATTGTCCTAAAGGGAGATCGAGACGGAGATTGGAATCATTCACATTCCTCCACTACTTTAAGGTGGAGTTATTTAATACAATGATAGATACTCATGTTCAAGAGTTGAATGATCGATTTGATAACGTCAATATGAAGTTGCTTGAGTGTTTGAGTTGTCTTGATCCTCGTGATTCATTTGCTAATTTTAACATTGAAAAGTTGATTGAGTTTGCTAGATTCTATCCTTCGGAGTTTGATGAACTTGCAAATATTCCTTTTCTGTCTTCAAGTCTCGATAATTTTATTGTTGATGTGAGGGCTGATTCTGATTTTGTCAATTTGCAAACAATTTCTGACCTTGCTTTGAAGATGGTTGAGAAGAGAAAGGATATTGTTTATCCGCTAGTCTATTTGTTGATAAAGTTGGCACTCGTTCTACCGGTAGCAACTGCTAGTGTTGAGCGGGTTTTTTCTGCAATGACTTTTGTTAAGAATAAGTTGCGCAATGGGATAAGTGATGATTGGTTTAACTCATGCATGTTAACTTTTGTTGAACGTGATATATTTGATACAATTGATGATGAGGATATAATGAAATATTTTCAAGGAATGAAGAATCGAAGAATGATTTTGTAATCCTTCTGATGTAAAGGTTAGTTGACTCTTGATTATTATTTTTCTATGTTAATGCATTTGTGTTCTCATTGTTTTCCTTCCTCCTTTATGTAGGTGTTTGGTGTTGAACCTATTGAAAGTGTCGTGCTCTCTAGTAGATAGCCTTTTTTGAGGCATCTTTGAAGTTGGAGTGTCGTTTGTAATTATCCTTCTCTTATTCCTTTGCTCTATGGTGAAAGCATGATAATAAGTCTTATTTGTATTGAATATTGGCATGGCACAGCTTCATTTAAAACTTTCCTTTTTAAAAAAAAAAAATCAGGGGCAGCGCTCCCGAACCCCTACACTAATTGTGCACACATTAACTCCAAATCCTGGCTCCGTCCCTGCCCTCATGCATGTATAGTAATTCCCATGGAGCCTACATCCCCGACAAAATGTTTGGGATATAAATACACCTTAATAAAAAAATAAAAGAAATTAAAAATATTATTTAAACTTTAAAATCTTGTTGCGAACAATAGTAATAGGATTAACAATAAAAGTAAAACAATTGATAATACATTTTATTGTAAAATTATGTATTTCAGATTTTAAAGTAAGTGGTATTTTTTAGAATTTCCGGGAAAAAGATTCTTGAGCCCAAATATTTTTTATCTACCGTAGCGGTGCAATATTTGAGGAACGGAAAGGGTAAAAATGTAAAATTCACTTAAGTCTTACTCTTCTGGTAGTTCTTCCCAAAACAGGTGAACCAAAACCCCTCACACAACCCAATTGCGTGTACAATAATTCCCATGTAGCCTACATCCGACAAAAGCTATGTACTTTAAGCTCTAATGTACGGATTTGAACACCCCCCCCCCAAAAAAAAAAAAAAAAAGCTCTAACGGGGAAATTAAAGGCATATATATAGGGCCGGTGTAGAGGGAGCTTTGGTTTTTAATTATAACAAAAATATCTAATTCCTCCTGCCCCTTCACAAAATATTGAGACTTGTTTTTGGAATTCTTTCATAATATAAGGGAAGAAGATGCTCACATAATCCATTTTTCTTATTGTCTTTCATAAGTCCATATGAACTTTTAATTAATTGAGAAGAGGAGAAAAATGTTAAAGTAATAAAGTAACCTTTTATATTGATTATAAATATATAATTTAGAAATTATGAGAGATAATAAAAAAACTTATGATGAGAGAAACCAGACCCATTATATAAGACATTGGAGAGTTATTAATTGCTCCTCTCTGTCCAAATTATATATATATATACACACACATAAATCCATTGCCAACCCATATTTAGCTCAACCGAACATTACAAGATTTAAGTTTATTAAAAAACTTTAAAATAAATAAGCATTAGTAGTTTATTTTATGAAGTGAAGCATTGATTAGAATTTTAAAAAAGTTGAGTTACCAAAGTTATTTAAACCATATCAAAGAATTCTTTAAACTAGGGAGCATTGTCGCCAAACTCGCGAATTAACTTTTGGAGTTGATCGTTTTTACGTTTCTATCTTACTAAATCGAGTTGAGTAACTGGTAAATTTGTGTCAGCGATAAAATCGATTAAACTCACGAATTTACACACATAGCTTACCATTTTTACGTTCCTAACTCACAAAATCGTGTTTACTCACTTTTAAACTTTTGTTAACTTTTTCGATTTTGTCATCCCGAACGGCTTTATATATGAATTTTATAGAAATTTATTTGTTAACTATAATAAATTATGAATGATGATATATTTAATTCAATTATTTGGATTTTAAATATATTTAAATAGTTTTCGTTTTCATATTTTAATTATTTAATTATATACTATTAGGGTAAAGGATTTCTCCAGTCATTAGAGATAAGTTATCTCTAGTGACCCCTAAAACTACATCGTTTTGGATTAATGAAGGGTGTTTCCGTTATTTTATTTACTTTTTATCATATAAATTTTACCAAAACACCCTTCATTAATTCACCTAAAATTACAAAAACACCCTTCATTAATTCAAAACGACGTAGTTTTAGGGTCACCGGAGAAATACGTTTCTCATACTATTAATGCATATTTAATGATGAAAGTAATCTCTTACGAATTTGCATTTCGAGTTCACGGTATTAATTTACATTACTGTCACGAGTTTGCTTAAACTCGTAAGTTTGACAACCTTACCTAAAAGTACTTCTTTCACTGAAAAGTTTACTTTTAAACTAATGACAAATTCCATCTCACAAGCACCTCATTGCACCCTAGAAGTTGCAGAGAATAAGGAGTAATTTGAACTACACTCAATTGATACAACGTTTTCCACCTCAAAATTGCTGCTTAAGTTCTCTCTTGGCTGTTTGGGTTGGCGGTGGAAAAGTACGCTCACACAAGTCGAGACAAATCCTCTCTCCTGAACTTACTTTATATACCGGAAATCACGTTGGAAAAACAGTTTTTACCGCTAACCCAAATAGACACAGACTATCCATATTCCTAATTTTTTCTTACAGAAAAGGGAGACTTTCTATACGTAATAGGGATTTATTGATGATTACCACATATAAATAAAAGAAATAAATGAATATTTATTACTAACATGTGATTAGTGACATTGAAAGCATTTTGATAATGCAATTTCTAAAACGTCTCAAATCTCAATTCCATATTTTCAATAATCTATTAAAAACAACTTTTAAAATGTCTCTGTAGATTTTCATGAATCCATCAATTATGAATTTATTATTAAAAGTGGGATGATATTCATTGGTAACGCACAGGCAAAAAACCGGTTCATTAAGAAATAGTTTGAGTCATATTTACCACCCATATTTGGATATCTATACCATATAAGTTATTGATGTATTAACAACTCAATTAATAATGTATGTAAGTTTGTCAAAGAAAGAAGTCTCATAAAGCCAAGATTGAGAATACCCTAGTGTGTAATAAAAAGTAAGCTTGAGAGAATACCAAAAAAAAAAGTAAGTTTGAGTTAGTAAAAAGGCTAATAAAAGGAGTTTTTGAACTGATCGTTGGAGTCTTGGAGATTACCATTGGAGTTTTAATGGGTTTTAATTAACTTGTTTAATGACATTTAGATTAGTTTAAATCATCATTAAACTTTGTCTTGTGACTGTCATTTTAATTATCATTAAGACATCTTTAATTGCCATTAATGTTACTCAAATGTCACATGTTCTCTGCCTATTAAAGGCAATGTTTGTGCATGGTTAGATACAATATAATAGAGGTCAGAGACCGAGCTCTATCCTCAAGATCCCTTCCTCTCTCTTATACCGAGTTATTTTGTTATGTTTGTTTATTTTGTTTTGTTGTTGTTCTGCTACCCTGTTTTATAGAGGAATGATTCGTTTTATCTTGGAGAGTGTCGCCACCTCAGTTACCATGGGGTTGCGGAATATCTTCTAAAAATATTATTGTTGAATATGACTCAAACCATACTTTTGTTGTGTTTTTGGAGGTGTCGCCAACATTTTAAAATTATGAGTAACATCAAACTTAATACCACAACTCATGAGCCAAAATGTTCAGGACATAATTACACCTTAATTTTAAAAATGGGAAAAAAAAATAGCACTTAAACTTCAAAATTTTGTTAACAACAACAATAATGAGATTAATAAGAAAAGTAAAACAATTGTCAAAACATTTTATTATAAAATCATGTATTTTCTGATTTTGAAGTGCAAATGGTATTTGAAAAAAAATTCTTGAGCCCAAATATTTTTTATCTAGGGTAGGGGTGCAAGATTGAGGGTAAAATTTTCTTTAACTCTTTAGGTTGGTCTTCCAAAGACGGATGAACCAAAACCCCTCACACAACCCAAATGCATGTACAGTAATTCCCATGGGGCCTACATCCGACAAAATGTTCAGGATATAAATGCACCTTAATTAGAAGAAAAAGGATAATGAAAGAAAAATACCACTTAAACTTCAAAATCTTATTGACAATAACAGTAATGAGATTAATAAGAAAAGTAAAACAATTGACAATACGTTTTATTGTAAAATCATATATTTCAAATTTTAAAGTGCAAGTGGTATTTTCTTAAAATTATCGGGGGAAAAATTCTTGAGCCCAAATATTTTTTATCTACTATAGCGGGGCAATATTTGAGGAACAGTAAGTATAAAAATGTAAAATTTACTTAACACTTACCATTCTGGTAGTTCATCGAAAAGCAGATGAGCCAAAACCCCTCACACAACCCACATGCATGTACAATAATTCCCATGGGGCCTACATCCGACAAAAGCTATGCACTTTAAGCTCTAACGTACGGATTTGACCCAAAAAAAAGGAAAACTCCTTTTGCGCCCTTTTTTGTGTAAAAATCCGAAAAAAGCGCCAAAATCGACAATCCAAGACCTTTTCAGGTATTTTCAGAATCTTGGGTGAGTTGTTTACTTGGTGATATAGTTGTTATTGAAATCTTGATATAGTTGTTAATGAAATTTGATTTAGTTGTTAAAAAATTGTTGTTAATGGGGTGATATAGTTGTTAACTAACAACTATATCGGCATTAAATTAACAACTTCGCATAAGATTCTGAAAATACCTTAAAAGGCCCTAAGACCTTTTCAGTTATTGTCAGATTTTGAGGGCCTTTTTTTAGGATTTTTACACCAAAAAGGGCCCTCAAAAAGATTTTCCCAAAAAAAAAAAAAAAAAAAGCTTTAACGTAGTGGAAATTAAAGGCATATATATAGGGCCGGTATAGAGGGAGCTTTGGTTTTTAATTATAACAAAAATATCTAATCCCTCCTTCCCCTTTACAAAATATTGAGATTTGTTTTTGGAATTCTTTCATAATATAAGGGAAGCAGATCCTCACATAATCCATTTTTCTTATTATCTTTCATAAGTCTATCTGGACTTTTAAATGGGAAAAGGAGCAAAATATTAAAAAATATTTTAGGATACTAAATGATATTAAAAAGTACAGAAAAAATATGTCATGATCTTGAAAAATTATTTCATGATACTAAGCGATATTAAAAAAATATTTGAACACAGACTCTTACTGAAAAAATGTCTCATGAACTTTAAAAATTATTTTAGGATCTTGAAAAAATATTTCAAATCTTGGTTGATACTACAAATATACTTGAGAAAATTTTTCCAAGATCCTAAAAAAGTTTTCTAAGATCATGAGGTTTTTTTAGTAAGTTAAGTATCGAAGTATTTTTTTTAGTGCCAATCAATACCTTAAAATATTTTATTAAAATCATAAAATTTCTTTAATATCAGTCAATATCTTTTTAGTATTTGCCTTGATATATATATATATATATATATATAAGGAAACTTCCTCATTGTTTCGGACCAAAACAGTACCGTTTTATGTAGAGGAGGGCAGTGGATGGGAGTCCTGATTCCTCAGCGGACCAAAGTCCTATAAATAGATGAGATGAGAGATCATTAATGGCGTCCTTCACCCAACATTTTTGCTCTTTTTGGTCTCTTCAGCTACCAATCCCCTTCAACTGCTAGCATAACGGAAAAATTGATCTGAAGTTAGACACAGACGGAAAAGCAGAGGCACAAGGCAAACTAGAGCAACTCATTACTCCTTTGGCTAATGAAATCGCCGAGTCAAACCGACAGTGAGAGTGTTTTGTTCGTTTCATTTTAAATGGTTTTCTTAGGGAATCGCGTTGATGATTGATGCACAACTTAGGAACGTCACTAATTATATCTCATTATGATATCTAAAACTCAACAAGAATATGCATCTAGAATAGAAGATTTTTAAGGAATCCAAATCTCTTTCCATTATGACGTTTATTTTAACTTGTTTAAATTTTTGGGTTTAAACAGAAAATCAAGAAAGTTGTCTTCCACCCACACTGAAATCGGATACATCAGAGCGAGCGCTCGAAATGACAAGCTTCGAAAATGAAGATGGTACAGGTAACAATTTTCCTTGTTCTAACATAACAAACATAACAGGTCATTGACAATGTTTTCCATTACTTAGACGTTGAACTTAACTAAAGTTGTTTATATTTATTAGATTAAATTCTCCAATTATACTATTTAGTATTTTGCGTTGTTTAAATATGTAGGCAAGTACACTTTTAAATTTAGCCATGAATACTTATATTTTTTTTTAATAGACTCTTATATAAGAAATTAGGATTTATAAATTTTCATATGGAAATTGTTATTTTATAATTGTTTAAATTTACCCATGAATACTTGTATATTTTTGTTTGTTTTATTTGGAATGGTTTTTTAGGGTGTGTTGGTTTAAGGGAAGGGGACCTCTTTCATTCATTTGTTTTAAATTTTTAGGTGGGAGGGAAGACACAATTTTGGGTTAAATTCCCTTCCCTTCCTTTATTTTAGTTTAAGACATTTCCTTGCTCTACTAGAATCAATAATGTAGCAAGCTTACAATAACAAATCATTAACAATGCTTTCCATTTCTGAGACATTGAAATACATGAATTCCATTTAGTCCTACAAGATGAATGATTACTTTTTCATTGTTATGAAAAAAATGAACGAATACTTTACACGCACACACACACATGATTGGGATTTAAACACCAATTCAAGCAAACATGGTAGGTTTTGTTCGATGGCATGTCTTCTTCTCACGGCCAAGTGAACATTCCAAATCTATCCAATGTATGCCTGATTTCATTATTCTGCTCTTATATGAATATCCAATATTGTACTCTGTGATTATACAAAATAGAATCCATAACTCTTTCTTTTTAATGGGGATTTAAACATAGATCCAGCAGATACACACTTGAAGAATGTCTTCTCACTGCCCAGTGAACCATCTACAGTTAATGAATTCCAACAGTTCCTTGAAGACGAAGAGAAAGAGAAACCAAAAGAACCAGAGAAGCCGAAAGTGAAACAAAAAGTACCAGAGGAGCTGAAACCCCACCACCGCCACTGGAGAAGCCGAAATGCCCAAAAGGTGTATAGCATAAATCAGGATTTAAACGTGTACCACGCTTTAACAAGTCTTTCCATTGCATAACATTATACTTAAGTTAAGTTGCTGATATTTAATATGTTAAATTCTCTTTAACGGTTAAGTGTTCTTACGCATTGTGTTCTTGAAACCTTTTTTTTTTCCCATTATCTCATTATGATATCCGAAACTCAACAATAGAAGATTTTGAATCCAAATCTCTTTCCATTATGACGTTTATATTTTAACCTGTTCTAATTAAAGGAGTAGACGAATCTGACGACAATGGTTCAGGTAACAATTCTGAATCTGCTGGCTAAACTGACAACGACGAATCTGACGACAATGGTTCAGGTAGCTTTTCTGAATCTGCCGGCAAAACTGACAATGACGAATCTGATGACAATGGTTCAGGTAACAATTTTCCTTGCTATAACTATAACTAGAACAAACAACGCAGCTAGCTTATTAATGCCCGTTCCATCTCTAAATATAAATATAAGCTTCAAATTTGTTAATGGACTTATCTTAAATATAAGCTTTATTTTAGTTTTGTTAAACATTTATTTGCATTTATTTTAGCTTTAAGCTTAGACTGTATTTGTTACATTTATTGTTTCTCTCTCACTTTCTCTTTAGAGTATAGCTGAAAAAAATACATATTTATTATTCTTAAGTGATTTTAATTTTTTTCTTAGTAAACGCAAATAAGTTATTTGAAGCTATCATGGATCAAAGGAGTATAACATATCAAGTCATTAACAATGCTTTCCATTGTATAGCATTAAACTTAAGTTTAAGTCAAGTTGCTTATATTTAATATGTTAAATTCTCTTTAACCGTTAAGTGTTCTCACGCATTGTGTACTTAAAACCTTTTTTTTCCCCTCATTATCTCATTATGATATATGAACCAGCGCTCGAAACGTTAGGCTCTGAATTTGACGACAACCCATTTAACTACTATTATTCAGGTAACAATTTTCCATGCTATAACTAGAATAAACAACGCAGCTAGCTTATTAATCCTTCCTCTGTCTCTACATATATAAGTTTTAAATTTGTGAAGAAACTTATCACAAACTATAAAAATATAAGCTTCATTTTAGTTTTGTCAAAATCATTTTTTTTCCAGCTTTACTCCTAAACTGAATTTGTTATATTTATTGTTTCTCTCTCACTTCCTCTTTACAGATATGATTTTAAAAAATACATATTTATTGTTCTTAAATAATTTTAAATGTTTTCTTTGTTAGCGCAAATAAATTATTTGAAGTTTTTATCAGGGGCCGAAGGAGTATAACATAACAAGTCATTAACAATGCTTTCCATTGCATACCATTAAACTTAAGTCAAGTTAAGTTGCTTATATTTAATATGTTAAATTCTCTTTTTCTGACGCATTGTGTTCTTAAAACCTTTTTTTCCCCTCATTATCTCATTATGATATCTGAAGCTCAACAATAGAAGATTTTAAGGAATCCAAATCTCTTTCCATTATGACGTTTATTTTAACCTGTTGAAATATTTGGGTTTAAATAGGAAATGGAGAAAGTTGGCTTCTACCTAAACTGAAATCGGATAGATCAGAACCAGTACCAATGCTCAACATGAACTTTGTAAAAGAAGATGGTAGAGGTAACAATTTTCCTTGTTCTAAGATAATAAGACATTAACAATGCTTTCCATTACTTAGATATTGAACTTCAAGTTGTTTATATTTATTAGATTAAATTCTCCAATTATACTATTTAATATTTTGCTATGTTTAAATATGTATATACACTTTTAAATTTACCTATGAATACTTGTATATTTTCTTAATAGACTCTTCTAAAATAAATTAGAATTTATAAATTTTCATATGGACATATGTCATTTTATAAATGTTAATTGTAAAAATGTTTTCTGACGCTTGTAAATTCACCTATGAAAAATGAACACTTCTTATTTTGCTATTTGTATGTATACATGCACTTGTAAATTCACCTCTTGTTTGATGTCCTTTTTCTTTTTATGTGTGTCCATGTATGATTGAGATTTAAACATTAATTCAAGTAAACATCTCAGGTATTAGATGGTGGGTCTTATTCTCACCGTCACGTGTATCATTTGTATGTAAGCGTGGACCACGTATGGTAAAGGGATTCCGCTTAGAGTGGCCACCTACATTTAGAGTAGTCCCTTGTTCATTGACTATTGACATGGAAATGGGACAATATAAATCAGAATTCAATGAAGGTATATCAGATCTAAAATATAAGTTAACGGAGGAAGCAGATGTACCCAACAAAGCTTACAATTTGCTCATGGACGCATACCGTTCAATGAAGAACAATGCTGTGGTATCTGATAATGCCATTTTTTAGAAACGTACTCCATCTGGCAATACAATCTTACACTTAGCAGCTAGCTATGGAAATGATGCAATGGTAGAGAAGGTAGCTCAGCATGCTCCTCAACTTTTCATGGTTGTTAACGACAACTATGATACTGCCCTACATGTTGCTGCAAATGCAGGACACACCGCTACCATTAAGTTACTCTTGAATAACTTTTTGCGTTTTGTAAGACGTGTAACACGACGTCGTCGTCATCAATCCAAGTTGCAACTGGTGTTCATAGTATCACTCACTTTGTTCCGAAATAAACAAGGGAACACCTTCCTTCATGAGGCATCTATGAGCAGTAGCCAGAATGGCCCTGCGATTTTTGCAGCTTTTAAAGATCCTTTCGTTGTTGACGAGTCAATTCAGTTCGACGAGGATCGCTATAAGAAGGTTGTTCATGGTTTAGCAATATTTGATGTCAACGTGGAAGGGAAGGGAAGTCATTGTTGTACTTGACCATTGAGGCAAACTGCTGTGGGCAGGGTATTAATCAACTGATGGATTACGATGTCCGTCAAGTGCGGCCTAAAGGAAAATCACCCCTTCTTGCAGCACTCATCAACAACAATTTAGGTAACTCTTAAATCTGAGAGACTAGCACAAAAGAGAAGAGGGGAGGAGGCCAAACTGAGTGAAATTTGTGCTATATCTATTCATTAAACAAGAGAATTTATATAGAATAATAGTGAGAGATATTCTAATAAATACTAAATCAATCTAAATGTGATAGGTTAACCTAATAAGAATATAGCATATTACTATCAATTGAAATTCATAATCCAAATATAATCATATCAAATTTAGTCAAAGTAACACCATTTATAATTATCAAGAAAAAATGAGACATTGTTATTTCCTACTTAATCAAGGAAATGGGGCAAGACATGTATATGAACACAATGTTATCTCTCTCTCTCTCTCACACACGCACATATTCATTTACACAATGTATTTTCTTAATTCGAACATATACAAAATTACGATTTATATGGTCTTGTTTATAATAGATATGCTTGAAGCCATATTGAGAATGAAAACGGGTTGGATACACTTGAGAGATGAACAAGGATGGCTTCCACTTCATCATGCAGTGCTTTTAGGGTACTTTGAAAGTGTTCGCTATTTAGTAGGTAAATGTCGTTCCTGCAGTATGAAAAGGGACAACAGTGGCTACCTACCAATTCATTTGGCATGTATTAAAGGTCATGTCAAAATAGTTCAAGAGTTGCTACAATGGCGCCTAGATCCTACTGAGATGGTAACTGACCATGGCAAAAATTTGCTCCATCTTGCATGTGCATGTGGAAATTATGAAGTAGTTAGGTACTTACTCGAACATCCTAACCCTGAGTTGATGATAAATCTAAATCTAAAGGACAACCAAGGGAATAGCCCCTTGCATTTAGCTACCTATTCCTGGCATCCAAAAATTGTGCATGCCTTGACTTGGGACAAAAGAGTCGATCTTTCTGTACTTAACCATCACAACCAAACAGCTCTAGACATTGCAGAAGTACGTCAAGGAAGAAGTGTTTCTCTTTCACAGGCAAGTATCAATGCATAATTGATAGACTCAAATTTAATATTTTTTGTGTCAAAATTATGATAATTCTTGGAGTCTTAATATTTATTTTTGCAGCGACTTACCTGGAATGCATTGGTGTCTGCTGGAACTCCTCGAAGCTCTGTGAGATTTCATCCTAAAAAAGTTGAAACTGAGAGCACTACCTCTGATACTGATAAACACACTCATGCCACTGAACAATATAAAGATAGAATTGACACTTTGATAGTGGTTTCCACCCTTATAATAACAACATCATTTGCTGTTGGGTTTGCCTTCCCAGGTGATGCAGAACAAGGCATTCATATCTTGCTAAATCGCCCTATGTTCCATTTATTCATTCTCTCACTCACAATTTCTGTGTTTGGTGCTATAAGTTCCACCATCATTCTCATGTGGGCTCGACTAGGGGATCTCCATCTAGCCGTTTTTGCTCTTTATTATGCAATGCCTCTTCTAGGTCTGTCCTTGACCTCGATCTCTCTAGCATTTTTGGCAGGTATGTACCTTATAGTAAGCAAACTCAGCTGGCTGGCCACTACCTTTTTGGTGATTGGTGCGGTTTTGATCCTCGTGGTTGAGTTCTTGTTCTTGCTCCTTTTGTTGCCTTCCGAGTCATCCTTACCATTCTTTCGATATATTTCCTGTTATCCCTTTCTTTTCTTTGCAAACATAGCTGAAGGGAAATTGGATGCCAACAAAATGGGTTCTAAAACAATCATTCGCGTGCTTTGACTTAATTATGTGTGGGTCTATGAGTGCGATGAAGAATCATATCACTTGTTTCTGTCTATCTTTGCTTTTAATGTGTATGCTGCAAAAATGAAGAATGTATTATTGTTAGAATGTTAGCTACTCAAGTATCTTTTGAGCTACTTTGGATACTCTGAAATTTGTATGATACTTTTCTTTAAGAAAACATGTTACTTCCTTCGGTCCTAATTATAGGACAATATTTGGGAGTTGGTTTTGGTCCTAATTATACAGGACAACATTCTATTTTTTGTCAATTTCTTCTTAAAATAACTTCATTTTATTCTCTTAAGCGTGTTTTGTTTTTTGTAAGTATATGTATGTTGGTGCTTAGACTCTTTCAGTCCGTGAAACTTTTAGATATATGGGCGTGTGTATCTATGTATGTATATATGTGGGTGTCCACACACAAAGATATATAGACACACAGACACATGTGTACATGTATGTGTGTGTGTGTGTGTGTGTTCAAAAAATATTTATAGACACACATGTGTGTGTACATATACATATATTTGTGTGTATCTCAATATATGTGTGTGTGTGTACATATATAAACACACACACACACACATATATACATATACCTATATGTATACACACATATATATAGCAAGACTATTATTTTAATTAGATAGCTTGGGGAAAGGAATATTTTAGGTCGGAGAGGTATATGACAGGAGCTGTTTATTCACTTTTACTTATGTCATTTTAAATTAATATAAGGATATTTTAGGAAAATGAATAAAATTAACTCGATATAACTTCTTTTCTTAATCTCCCAAAACTCGGTTAAATATGTCCATAGTTAGGACGGGAGGGAGTAGTTTGTTTAAATTTGTCCATTGCATTGAATTCCAAGAATTTCAATTTGAGATATTTGCCAAAAATGATCATTTAATATATAGAGGGGACATGCATTTTGAACCCTAGTACTTATTTTTAAAAAGGGTTAAGATGCAAAAATATTTATGAGTTTTTGTAAAAGTTACACCTATGATTAAATGTTTTTCAAAGGTACAATACCTGTCTGTAAGCTTTCTAAATAAGAGAAAAAAAAGAAGCATCATTTCTTTTATCATTAGTTGACTGGAAACACTGATACCAAAGCTGACGTGAACATGTTAATTTCCTAGCTGGCCCTGAATTGAAAAAATTAAAATAGAAAATAATCCACATGTGCATATTAATATTAATTTATTATGTTTTTAAAAAAATATAAATTCCTAACCTACTTTCACAGCAACTCGCAGTCTCGCACGACCCATGCTCATCTCCCCACCCTCACACCTCTCCTCCTCTACCATATCACTGTCGTATCTGCAACGCACTTTGTCTCCTTCCTTTCTTCCTCCCTTTGCTTGTGAAGTTGCGTTCTACCAACCGTAGCCCATTAAACTGTTGGCTAGACTGTGGGGAGGCAATATCGAGGACTTTGTGGCCGTCGATCTCGATCTAGTCGAAGCTCAACATAATCCTCATCTTTTGCCATCTTAAAGCCTGATACTTTTTTTCTCCACTAGATTTCTCCTTTTTTATTTTCATTTTATCATTTATTTTTCTTTTAATCTTCAAGAAAATTATTACTGCAGATCCAAAGTTTCGTAAATGATGGGAAGGGGTTCAGTGATGCTGTTAATTAGATGAATATTTTTAATTGATAGATTGTTCTTTTTTTTTTCTTTCCTTTTATTTTTTTGATTGTTGATGAATTTCTAGAGCAGAGATGAATCAAGAGTGGAAGAGTAGTTATTATTATTTATTTATTTATTTATTTTTATTTTTTTGAGTTAGATCAATTGAAGATACTGCTGGAGATTGACTTGTGGCCTTTTGCTAGGAACCTGATTGAATGACTAACAATGGAACGTTTCCCACCTGAACATTTCCCAGTTCAATTCATCTAATAGAACCTATCCTATCACAACAAAACCAATTTATTTTCAGTATTTTGCAGTTGTTTTAGTTTTCAGAATCATGGTTTTATCAGTTTATTGAGTAATGAAATTTTCTGTTAAAAAAAAAAAGAACAAAGAGTACATTGGATAATTACATTTGCCTATTAGGAAATTATAATGGCCACATCATCCAAAACACTCAGTAGTGATATCAGTATTGTAATACCCTAAAAATCCTATGTAGCATAACCACTATATTTTGATAGACAATACCTATTAAAAATAGGTAAATATATGGTCTCAAATTTTGAGATGTGTTTATTTTATTTTCTAGGTAATTTCTTTTTAGAATTAAGGTAACCAATGGTTAAATTTTCTAAATTCTATTAGGGATTATAAAATACCATAAAGTATCATAATTAAGTATAATCTTAATTTAATCATAAGAGACAATAAAATGACATGGAAATACTTATTTCAATTAAAGAAAATTATCAACAACTAATGGGCAATTAAATTTGCAAAAATTAAAATATTTATGTTAATTTTCGTAATTAATTAATAATTAAATTAAAAAGGCATAATTAAGAAATGAATGAGATTAATTAATGATCAAAGGCTAATAAAAACCCAAGATTAGCATAAAGTGGATTTCTAATGATCATAATTAATATAGTAACCAATCATGCTTTGACAATTAGGCCTAATAAACACCTAAAACACTATATTAGGAATAATAATCAAGATTAATTTAACTTTCCCTAAGTCAAAAGTGGGGGGCGAAATTATGCTCCAATTAAGGGAAAATGATTAAGTAAATATTAAATCCAAGAGCACATGCAAACTTAAACAAATATCATCAATAGTAATTAGATTTTTCTAACACAAATTAAAGGCCAAGATTAAATCTAATAAAACTAAGTCCAATGGTCTTAATTAATTACATAAATAAGCTTAATCCATGTGATAGTTAATGAACCAACAGGAGGCTAAGGTTGTAGATTGTAAGAGACAAATAAAACACAATTGTTGAGCCATAGAGAAGAGAGGGGGACGGTTTTTCATTGCTTGAGGAAGTAAGAATTGAAAGGTTCTAGATGTTCAACAACTTGGAGAGCAAGTTGAGAAAAATTCAAAGCAACTTTGTTTATTATCAACTTAAGAGCACATGGGAGAGAAAGGAAGGGGGGAGCACGGTTTGAAGAATAAAGGAAGAGGAAGAAAAAGAAACTTGGAGATGAAGTAAAGAAACTTGTTGAAGAAGTAAAAGGGCAATTTAATTTCCATTGGTGTCCCCAACCTCTCCCTATAAATAGAGAGGCTTGGCCTCTTTATTTTTCACACCAAACACAAACAAAGAAATCTGAATATAGAGAGGAGAGGAAGTGAGAGAGGAGCTTCTTGAAGGAGTTAGAGCATTTGTAAGTAAGTTCTTTAAGTTTGAGTTCTTAAATTCATAGATAGAAGTTGCTTTGATCTTAAATATGCTAGAGTAATTTTATTTTCATGTTTTTATGGTTAGAAATGGTTTTATTTTGAAAAATTTATGAAGGAAGTGATAGAGAAAATTTTTTGGAAGAGAAACATCAAAGTAATGAAGTTCTGGCGAAATTTCTTTGGTTAGAAGTTCTTTGAGTCAGCCACAAAGAAGCTATGATTTTATGTTAAAGATGAAATTCTAAAATTCTAAAAATTTTCATGGTTACAGTAGACATATAGGGCTTTTCAAATATATCAAGAGTGTGTCATTTTAAATTTTGTGCAAGGCGATACAAATTCATAAAGATAGGCTACGTTTTCTGGAAATTTTCTGGGCAAGGTATGAAGACGTGAAAACTAGGATTTTTTCTTAAGTTCTGGGAAAAAATATATATTTTTCCTAAAAACTATACATCCTAAAGATATCGGGGAATTTTACGGATTCCCGTTTCGATTTTTTTGGAATTAATTATGAATTTTCAAAGTTAGCGGAAATTCTGCTCGAAATGCTGAAAGTAACATTTTTGAGAAAATAAAGGGATATAATTGAAATAACAAATCCACCAGGGATAGAAAGGTCGGTAGAGGCTAAAATATTTGTTAAGATATTATTTACAGGGTAGTAATGCAGTAATACTGTTATAGGATATCCGGAAATATCAGAGGACGTACCAAACAGACAAGCGTACCGCCATCCGAACGTACTAAGGTACGGAAGCGTACTGTAACACTGACTCTGATGCTTATTGTATACTTATATGTGATAGATACTTTCATAAAGCCATGAACGAGACTCTATCTTGGGCCATGCACTGTGACTAAGTTTCTGGGGCTTAGATCACTACATATACATTTGGCTTTATACATGGGTTATAGGCATGATAACGCCATAAAGAGTTTTCCTAGCGCTGAGGACACGAGTGTACATCGTGGCATAGGTGGTGCAGACTATTTAAACTTTACATGTGATTATACTGTTATTAATTGATCATACATCTGTTATGGGCTTTTGTATTGATTACCGCTGTAATATCATGAATATTTGTCCTACATATATTGTTTACATGAGCATGAGGTTAACCATTACCTGAGGTCCGATGGGCATTGGACCTCAGCTCTTACTATAGCTTCAGGGTCCGGAGAACCAAGGACCGAAGGCAAGAGTAAGCAGAGTAAACAGCACGCGTGAATACCTGACCGAAGATTTTAGGATATGTACCGTTATAATACCTGATAAATGTACCGTTCTTTACGATCAGACAGATACGCCACAATTAATGATATATCAGTTACTCACTCTTTTATATGCTCCGATGTTCTACTCTGATGAAAAAAATTTATTCTACTTTTGAAAATTGGGGTGTTACAAGTATAATCATTATGCTTAATTAATGATACAGTGATGGGTGATGGGCACTTGTATGAATTGAGCCCATAACTTGGCGAACAATTAAGTATAAAGAAGAGCTATAGATTAAACGTGATATCAGAAAGGAATTATGATACTATCAAGTCTAGTTTAAGGAATGATAGGTTTTTAATGGAGGGTTTAAACCACTGATAAATTGTTTTAGAAAGTTTTATATTTTCATAAAAGCACATTCATTTTATAGTGTCAAACATGTGTTTGGGTTAAGTTTGCTAACTATTTATGAAAGTGTTTACTTCCCAAGATCAAACCTGACTTAGTGGTTCGAAATAATTATTAAGCAATTTTTCGGATTTAGTAAAAAAGTAAGGTGTTACATATTGTGCTCTATCATTATACAAATTAGAATCCATAACTCTTTCTTCTTAATGGGGATTTAAACATAGATCCAGCAGATACACGGTTGAAGAATGTCTTCTCACTGCTCAGTGAACCATCTACACTTAATGTATTCCAATAGCTCCTTCAAATTAACGAAGAGAAAGAGGAACCAAAAAAGAAGAGAAAAAGCTAATACCAGCTATTGCCTCTGATGACATGAGAATGCAAGAGCATAAATCAGGATTTAAATGTGGACCACGCTTCAAACATAAGTTAATGGAGCAAGAACAAGGACCCAACAAGCATTTTGAGTTGCTAAAGGATACATACCATTCAATGAATTGCCAATGTTGTCTGTGGTCCAAACACGTATCATTGTATCTGATAACGCCATTTTTAAGCAACGTATCCCATCTGCCATCTGGCAATACAGTCTTACACTTAGCATAACTATGGAAATGACGCAATGGTAGAGAAGGTAGCTCGACATGCTCCCCAACTTTTCACTGTTGTTAACAACAACTATGATACTGCACTACATGTTGCTGCAAAAACAGGACATGGCGCTATCATTAAGTTACTCTTGAATAAATTCTTGCTTTTTATAAGATCTAAAACAAATGGTCATGATCATCAGTCCATTTTGGAAATGATGCTCATGGTCACTAACTTATTTTCGAAATAAACAAGGGAACACGTTCCTTCATGAAGCCTTTATGACCAGCAGCCATTAGGGCGCTTTGATTTTCGAAGCTTTTGAAGCTTCTTTTATTACTTATGGAGGTTAAGAATTCGAAGCTGGCCGAAAATTGTCAATCACTTGACACCATTTGCAGTCAACTTGAAAGGGAAATCATTGTTGTACTTGACCATTGAAGTTAATTGTAAGCAAGTTGTTAATTAATTGATGGATTTCTGCGTTGAGCGTGCATTGAAGCCTCAAGGAAAGTCACCCCTTCTTCCGACACTCATCAAGAACAATTTAGGTAATTCTTACATTGACTCATTGTTTAATTTCTTGAGCATAGTAATATGGTCTTGTTTAAAATAGATATTCTAGGAACCATATTGAGCAAGAAACCAGATCGGATACACTTGAGAAATGAACAAGGACGGTTTTCACTTCATTATGCAGCGTTTTTCGGTTTCCTTCAAGGTGTTTTATTCCTAGTATAGAAATGTCCTTCCTGCATTATGGAAAGGGACAACTATGTCTACCTACCAATTCATTTGGCATGTATTAAAGGTCATGTCAAAATAGTTCAAGAGTTGCTACAATGCTGCCTAGATCCTACAGAGATGGTAACTGACCATGGCAAAAATTTGCTCCATCTTGCATGTGCTTGTGGAAATTATGAAGTAGTTAGGTACTTCTTCGAATATCCTAGCCTTGAGATGATGATACATCTAAAGGACAATGAAGGGAATACCCCCTTGCATTTAGCTACCTATTCCTGGCATCCCAAAATTGTGCAGGCCTTAACTTGGGACAAAAGAGTCGATCTTACTGTACTATAACCATGACAACCTAACAGCTCTAGACATTGCAGAAGTACGTCAAGGAAGAAGTGTTTCTCTTTCACAGGCAAGTATCCATGCATAATTTGAAAGATTCAACTTCAACATTTTTTTGTCAAAATCATGATAATTCTTGAAGTTTCAATGATTTTCTTGCACAAATCAAACTTCTTATTTGCAGCGACTTACTGGAATGCACTGGTATCTGCTGGAACACCTCGAAGCTCGGGGAGATTTCATTCAAATGTTGGAACTATTAGCGCTATCTCTGACAGTGGTTTCACTCATTATGACACTCCTACCACTGAACAATATAAAGATAGAATTGATACTTTGATAGTGGTTTCAACCCTTATAATTACAACAACATTCGCTGCTGGGTTTACTGTGCCAGGTGATGTAGATCAAGGCGTTCCTGTCTTGCTAAATCGTCATGTGTTCCACTTATTTATTCTCTCCCTCACAATTTGTGTTTGGTGCTATAAGTTCCACCATCATTCTCATGTGGGCTTGATGTAATGGATGAGACTGAGATGGGCCAAGAAATGATGAATCCAATATCTACATCACCAGATGATCGGTTAAGGCCCACGAGAAGGAGCAAACGGTTGAAGAAAAAGACGTGGAAGCTATGAGAATTAGCTGAATAGGATCTATATATAGGACAAAAGTGGTTAGAGGGGGTGTGGAATTTATTGGCAATATTTCTCTTCTCTCTGTGTGGTCCCTCTCCTTCCCTTTCTATTTTCTGCATTCTGTTATGTTACTTTCCGTGAAATTCCCTTTTCGTATCTAAATTGTTGCAGAGAATCTCTGGTGAATTCTGTAATACATCAGCTGACCTATTGAATAAATAGAAGTTATACCTTTCTCTTCACTGTTATATTTAAGCACATAACACTTGACAAGGGGATCTCCACTAGCCGTTTTTGCTCTTTCTTGTGCAATGCCTCTTCTAGCTCTATCCTTGACAACGCTGTCTCTAGCATTTTTGGCAGCTATGTACCTTGTAGTGAGCAAACTTAGCTGGTTGGTCATTATCTTTTTGGTGATTGGTGTGGTTTTGATCATCATCGTTTTGTTCTTGTACTTACTCCTTTTGTTGTCTTCCTCGTCATCCGTACCGTTTTGTTGATACATTTCGTATTATCCCTTTCTTTTCTTTGCAAACATAGCTGAAGGGAAAATGAATGCCAACAAAATGGGTTCTAAAGCTACCATACCTCTGCTTTAGCTTAATTATGTATGTTGTTGTGAGTGACACGAAGAAAACCGATCGAGAAGAGCATTATGGAACCTGTGCTCCTTTCATAATTATTAGAGGCATGAGTAATGATTTCTCATTTTCAAATTCTGTAATTTAAGTTCAAAGAGCAACACGAAATGAACAATTAAGCTTCTCATTAATCAAAGAGAGCAAAATTAAATATGGATTAGTACAAAGATTACTATCTACCATACCTTCGACTCCCTCTTGAATATTTTC
The DNA here is from genome assembly GCA_019022615.1 of Acacia melanoxylon. Classification (NCBI taxonomy): domain Eukaryota; kingdom Viridiplantae; phylum Streptophyta; class Magnoliopsida; order Fabales; family Fabaceae; genus Acacia; species Acacia melanoxylon. Next base: position 605,428 of record JAFJYJ010000050.1, read on the forward strand.
TAGTGATGAGTTTAATTGCTTTGTAGCCTCCTTGTTCTTTATTTTACTTTTCCCACTTGACTTGACTTTCTTATTCTTCTTCCTAGATCCAAAGCAGCAACAGCAGCAGCAACACCACTTAGGCCAACAGTTACAAGTCTTCCTCGACGGCTTCTTCTTAGCTGGGGCATCATATCCATAAAGTGCTTGCCTCCGGAAGACGCAACCAGTACGAACAAAAATCGGTCCTTGGATGCCATCTAGACCCTTCATGTTGATCTGTTATATAATAAAAACAAAACTAGAGATGAGCTTTTTCCCCAAAGCATAATAATACCAAAAAACTGCCAACAAGAGCAAATTCTAATTCTTACTCACATCAAAGAACACAACATTACGATTTGAGTACGGATCATGACGATCAATACCATCAAATCTCTGAGGGAATTGTACATAGCATATGTTCTTTCCTGATGTAGGATCCATCAGGAAGCACATGGCTTCACGAAGCACTTTGCTGTTGTTAATGTAGTGACCACAATCAACATTCAATAGATAAGGAGCATTTGAAATGATCGCCGAGACACGGACCTAACTAAATATGATAAGGACACATCAAGATAATGAAAGTTGAAAGAAAAGAGTAGTGTGAGAAAAAGGGTACAGACTCTACCAAGGCATTCATTGCTCCGGCTTTCTTGTGGTGATCAAATCCATGTCTCTTCTCACGAGAAACGTAGAAAAGACGGGGTAACTCGTTCCCATCAACATCACGTACACCATTTTGACCAAGGAAAACCTTTAAAGAAGATCATCAAAAGATGAAAATAACCGAATGGGCCATATCGGCAACAATTTTTTAGAAATAGGAAATTACTACTCACTTGTATCATTCCTGGATTTGACCAAAAAAAAAAGTATCATTCCTGGATGATCTCTGACATTGTTTCCAGGCCATGGAGTCCCATCCTGCATAGTCCAACCATCCTCTGGAACCTTCTGAGCCATCGCAACCAATGCATTAATGCGCACTTTGAACTCCTCGTACTCGCGCTGCACAATACAATTCAGAACTCCAAATTTAAATCATCAAATTATTGAAGATCAGCACAAGCAGCAACAAATGCATAATTGAACAGGATCGAGTCCAATAAATCATGCTACATTTTACCTTAATGGCACGACGCTCCTTGATAAATGTCGGGTCAACTTTATCTCTCATATAGTCAACCTTCTGAGCGAAATACCATTCAGGAGCACGAGGCTCAATGCTGAAGTGCCAACACCACCAGGATGAGAAGAAGCACACTGGGAATTACAGCATTGGTCGGAGCAAGCAGAAGTGCACCTACCCAAACCCAAGTTACATTTCTTGGAGGGAGGAGAGGAACACTGGTAATAGCACATGCAAGTGTATGTTTTGCTCACACGCTGGTTTGCCATCAGAATGCCTCTGAATACAAGCGTTGTAGCAATCCCCTCCTGGTAAATGATGATGGCAGAATTGGAGCTCATAATTATGTGACGGGCATTACATACGATTGACTCTTTGGGCAAATCCAAGTCTTTAATATGTCTAGCTTGAAAAGTAGGTTATACTATAATTGGAGGATTTATCAATTTACTGCTATTAAAATGAAAGGCGGCCATCTGTTATTGGCCTTGTTAAATTGACCACATTCATAATGGCTGAATAATTATGAAAACCATCAGATTAACGGCTGCCTTGTTTGTATACGGGGAATTTTTTTTAATCCGATGTGTCGATAAAGCTTTGCATCAAATAAATAATAGCTATAACATCAATAACAACATAATAACTATAAACCAACCTTTTCTGGATCCCATTACCATCCTTCAGGTCCATTAAATTTAATTACAAAAGAACCGTACAATAAAAACAGTAGCAATAAGAACTGAAGAGTGCACTCAAATGTAAGGTTTAAACCTTGTCACCGCATCATGAAACCAAAAATAACTCAAAACACTCGTGAGATTTTCAACCTAACTTGAGCCCTTGAAACAGACAACGAAAATAAAAAAATCAAAGACTTACGCGGGCTTGTGTTGGGAAGCGTCAGACTTGATTCCATCTCATTTTTTAAAAATCAAACACATCATCTGGTCTACATTACACGGTTTGGCGGTGTAGCCGACACTGTTGCTATGAATAGTAACACACCCACACAAAAAGCAAAGATGAAGCCGGCACTATTGAAAGGAACAGTGAATATAGTCACAATGAACAGCACACGGCTTATTTTTCTATTGGTATTAAGTTGATATCGATTGGCCATGAAACATGCTGTACGTAACAAAGGAGGAAGGAGGAAAGCCGCTTCCCTATAAGTGAGCTCCAGTTCCATGGAAACCATTTTGCCCCTCCCCTCAGCCACAACTTCTGATAATAGCCCACCTCTGACACCCACTCACCTCCGCCTCCCTCAGCTCTGTCGACCCAACCACCGTCTCCCCAGCACTGTAGACCCCATCCCTTCTTCTTCATCTGTCGCTCCAGCCCTCTTTATCTCCTTCATCTTCTTCTCCGGCGACTTCATATATGAAAGTAGGAGGTCTCTTCTTCTTCCTCCCTCGCTCCCATCCTCTCTAATCTCCTTCGTCTTCTTCTCTGTTGAGTTGGATCTCAGAGCAGGAGGGAGAAATCGTGATTTACACACTCAGAAGCAAGAGCGGGACTTCAGATCTGAGAAGTACCGGTGCCGTCGTTCTCATCTCCCTCCCTTTTCCTCACGGCGGTGATGGCTTCTGATTTCCTTCCGGCAAATGGTACAAACTTAGATCTTCAATCTACGATTTCTGAATCTTTGTTCCATTTTTTCCTTGTTAATGGCAAGTTTTGTGCTTTTGGATTGCTCGGATGTGATAGTTCTAGTTCTTGTGTCTATCCTTTTTTCTTCTTGTTTTCGTATCTGGTTCTGGTGGCTTTCGTTTCTGGCGACGGTGGCGGTCGAATGGGAACTGGCTGAGGTCTTTGCGGACTTGCGTGTGATGCCGCGGAGCATACACCACCTGGTCCCTTTTTTAAAAACATAAACAAAATTTCAGGGTTGTAAAAAAGATAATTCAGAAAAGGATATTGAATTTTTTTTCATAATCTTAAAAAATTAGTTTAGGATCTTAATAAAATATTTATATTTTAGAAATTTTACTGGTACTAAAAAAATAGGTCAGGATATTATTATGGAAAAGTAATTCATGATCTAAAAAATTTATTTTAAGCTCTTAATAAAAATTTCTAGGATCTTGATAAAATATTTATATTTTAGGATTTTTTTAAAAATATTTTAAAGTACTTATTGGTACTAAAAAGATATTTTAAGATACTGATTAGTACTGAAAAATAATTCATGATCTAAAATTTTTTGTTTAAGATCTTAATAAAAAGGATATACCAAAAGGATATTGATTTATATTGAAAAATAATTCATAATCTTAATTCTTTCCTTCCATTGAGGAGAGTTTTTTGTTCGTTTCATTTTAAATGGTTTTCTTAGGGTATCGCGATAATAATTGAAGCGGAAGTACATATGGTGCTTGTTTTTTATGTTTTCCCTCTGCGGGGACAAGCAAATTTTATTTTATTTTAAAAAAAAAATTATATATTTTATATATTTGATTAAATTATATGCTTCTTTTTGAAAACCTTTTTGCACTCAATATATTAAATTAATTAGTTTTCGGTTTACGCATACGAAATATTTGTCCGGTAACATCAATATCCTGAAAACTAATTAATTTGAGATGTTGGGTGAATTTTTTTTTTTCAGAAAGGAGCATAATTTAATCTAAATAAATAAAATATATAAAAAATAAAATGTGATGGTCCCTCTAATTAGAGGGACAAACATGTAAGAAGCACAATAGGACAAGTACCTAATGTGAACCCGATTGATACACAGCTTAGAAACGTCATCATTTATATCTCATATATGATATCTGAAACTCAACAAGAATGTGCATCTAGAATAGAAGATTTTTAAGGAATCCAAATCTGTTTCCATTATGACGTTTATATTTTAACCTGTTCTAATTAATTGGGTTTAAAGGAGTAGATGAAGAGATTTGTCTTCAAAGTGAACTGGAAGCGGATAGACCAGAACCAGCACCAGCGCTTGAAACGTCAGGCTCTGGATCTGACGACGAGGAATTTGACGACAATGGTTCAGGTAACAATTTTCCTTGCTATAACTAGAATAAACAATGCAGTTAATTAGCTTATTAATATAAATATAAGCTTTAAATTTGTTAATGAACTTATTCAAAATATATAAGTTTTGTCAGAATATTTATTTATATTTTTCAATTTTATTTGTTACATTTATTTTTTTCTCTTACTTCCTCTTTTCAGTTAAGGACATGGTTGGAAAAAAAAATTATTGCTCTTAAATAATTTTAAATATTTTCTTCATTTGAAGTTTTTATCAAAGTATAACATAACAACTAATTAACAATGCTTTCCATTGCATGACATTAAACTTAAGTGAGTTAGTCACGTTGCTGATATTTAATATGTTAAGTCATGCTTTCCATTATGTCGTTTATATTTTAACCTGTTCTAATTAAGTGGCGGTTTAAAGGAGAAGATGAAGAGATTTTTTGTCTTCAATGCGAACTGAAAGCGGATAAACCAGAACCAGCGTTCGAAACGTCAGGCTCTAAATCTGACGACGACGAATTTGACGATAATGGTTCAGGTAACAATTTTCCTTGCTATAACTAGAATAAACAACGCAGCTAGCTTATTAATACCCTCTACATCTCTAAATATAAATATAAGCTTCAAATTTGTTATTGGACTTATCCCAAAATATAAGCTTAATTTTAGTTTTTTAAAAACATTTAATTGCATTTATTTCAGCTTTAACCCTAGATTGTATTTGTTACATTTATTGTTTATCTCTCACTTCCTATTTAGGGTATAATTGAAAGAAATACATATTTATTACTCTTAAGTAATTTTAAAATTTTTCTTTGTAAGCATAAATAAGTTATTTGAAGCTTTTATCAGGGACCGAATGAGTATAACATAACAAGTCATTAACAATGCTTTCCATTGCATAATATTAAACTTAAGTCATTAAATTCTCTTTAACCGTTAAGTGTTCTCACGCATTGTGTTCTTGAAACTTATTTTCCCTTTATTATCTCATTATGATATCTGAAACTCAACAATAGAAGAAACTCTACAACCAACCACACAGAGATCGGATACATCCAAGGTTGTCAAACTCGTAAGAGTTTACTTTTACTATTAAATAGATATTACTAGTTATAATTAAAATATAATAAGTAACAACAATTTGATTTAAATATTTTTTAAAATCCAAATATTGAAATTAAGTCTATCAACATTTATAATTTATCATCTTTAACAAAGAAAATTCTATAAAATTTATGTTTAAAGCAGTTGAGCATAATCAAATCGAAGAATTTAACACGAGTTTAAGGATGAGTTAATACGGTTTTGTAAACTGGAAACGTAAAAATGGTAAACTCGATAAATAAACTCCTGAGTTTAACCGAGTTTACAACGACCACGAATTTACTAGTGACTCGACTCAATTTTATAAGCAAGAAACGTAAAAATGTTAAACTCAGAGAGTTAACTCGTGAGTTTGATAACAATGGATACATCCGAACGAGCGCTCGAAATGAGAAGCTCCAAAAATGAAGATGGAACAGGTAACAATTTTTCTTGTTCTAACATAATAGGTCGTTAACAATGCTTTTTATTACTTAGAAATTGAACTTAAGTTAAGTTGTTTATATTTATTAGATTAAATTCTCCAATTATACTATTTAGTACTATAAGAGCTAGTTGACTTTTTTGGAGAGATTAAGGAAGCTAATTAAATTAGCTTAGAGTATTTTTATTTTTATTTTTTCTTCAAACTAAATAGTTTGACTAATAAACTAATATATAATCTAATTCAACACAACATATAAAATGATTAAGTAACTTATTTAACTTCCTTAATCTCTCTAAAAAAAAAGTCAACTAGCTCTTATAATTAGGACCGGAGGTAGTATTTTGCTGTGTTTAAATATGTTTGTACACTTTTAAATTTAGTCATCAATACTTAATATATATTTTTAATAGACTCTTAAAAAAGAAATTAGGATTCATAAATTTTCATATGGAAATTGTTATTTTATAATTGTTTAAATTTACCCATGAATACTTGTATATTTTTCTTTGTTTCATTTGGAATGGTTTTCTTAGGGTATGTTTGGTTTAAGGAAAGGGGATGGGAGGGGACTTATTTCAGTCATTTGTTTTAAATTTTTAAGTGGGAGGGATGACAAAATTTTGGGTTAAATTCCCTTTCCTCCCTTTATTTTGGGTTCAAATTTTTTCTCCCTTCTTCTTTCTAACAAATCAAACAAAGTAACATACCCCTCCCTCCCCCATCCCTTCCCTCTCCTTCCCTTTAACAAACCAAACAAGGTAATATACCCTTCTCTCCGCTCACTCCCCTCAAACCAAACATACCATAAGTGTTCCGACGCTTTGTGTTCTTGAAACTATTTTCCCCTCATTATCTCATTATGATATCTGAAATTCAACAATAGAAGATTTTAAGGAATCCAAATCTCTTTCCGTTATGACATTTATTTTAACCTGTTGAAATTTTTGGGTTTAAATAGAAAATGAGGAAAGTTGGCTTCTACCCACACTGGAATCGGATAAATCAGACCCGACGAGATCAGAACCAGTGCTCGAAGTGAGGTTTAAAGATGAAGATGGTACAGGTAACAATTTTCCTTGTTCTATGATAATAAGACATTGACAATGCTTTCCATTGAACTTAAGTCAAGTTTTTTATATTTATTGGATTAAGTTCTCCAATTATACTATTTAATATTTTCCTATGTTTAAATATGTATGTATACTTTTAAATTTACCCATGAATACTTATATATTTCTTTAATAGACTCTTAAAGAATAAATTAGGATTTACAAATTTTCATATGGATATTTGTTATTTTATAATTATTAATTGTAAAAATGTTTTTTGGCACTTGTAAATTCATCTATGAAATATGGACACTTGTTATTTTGCTATATGCATGTATACGTGCACTTGTAAATTCACCTATTGTTAGATGTCCTTTTTCTTTTTATATGTGTGTCTATGTATGATTGATATTTAAACATTAGTTCAAGCAAACATGGCAGGTATTGGATGGTGTGTCCACTTCTCACGGCTGACCCCAGCATTTACATGTAGTCTAATGATTGAAGGCAAGCAGAGGGAAGTAGTCATACTGGCGCGAAGGTTGTGGGGTGGAGGAGGGCCTATTACTGCTGACATGAAAATGGGACAACATAAGGGTCCGTTTGGTTTAAAGAAAATTGGGGGAAGGAAACGGAAAATAATACCTCTTTTCCGGGAGGAAACAGAAGTCAATGAAGGTGTATCAGCTTTAAAATCTAGGTTAACGGAGCAAGCACATGAACCCGGCAAAGATTACAATTCGCTCAAGGACGCATACCGTTTAATGAAGCCCACTGTTGAGTTACCTGATACAGCCATTTTTTATCAACGTACCCCATCTGGCAATACAGTCTTACACTTAGCAGCTAGCTATGGAAATCATATAATGGTAGATAAGGTAGTTCGACATGATGATGGGATTTTCATGGTTGTTAACGACAACTATGATACTGCACTACATGTTGCTGCAAAAACAGGACACGGCGCTACCATTAAGTTACTCTTGAAAGAGTTTTTGCTTTTTGTAAGATGTCGAATATGCCTTCGCGGTCGTGATCATCATTACATTTTGGAACTGATGCTCATGGTATCACTCACTTTGTTCCGAAATAAACAAGGGAACACCTTCCTTCATGAGGCCTTTATGACCAGTAGCCACAATGGCCCTGCGATTTTTGCAGCTTTTAAAGCTCCTTTCATTGTTGGCCAGTCAATTCATTTCGACGAGGATCGCTATAAGAAGATTGTTCTTGATTTAGCAACATTTGAAGTCAATGTGGAAGGGAAATCATTGTTGTACTTGGCCATTGAGACCAACTGTGAGCAGGGTGTTAGGCAACTGATGGATTCCTGCATCGATCACTTGCAGCCTAAAGGAAAATCACCCCTTCTTGCAGCACTCATCAACAACAATTTAGGTGACTCTTACATCTGAGACTGAGTGAAATTTGTGCTATATCTATTCATTAAACAAGAGAATTTATATAGAATAATACTGAGAGATATTCTAATAAATACTAAGTCAATCTAAATGTGACAGGTTAACCTAATAAAAATACAGGATATTACAATCAATTGAAATTCATCTCTCTCTCTCTCACCCGCACATATTCATTTACTTAATGTATTTTCTTAATTTGACCATGTACAAAATTACGATTAATATGGTCTTGTTTATAATAGGTATGCTTGAAACCATATTGAGCAAGAAACAAGGTTGGATACACTTGAGAGATGATCAAGGATGGCTTCCACTCCATCATGCAGTGCTTTTAGGATACCTTCAAGGTGTTCTCTATTTAGTAGCAAAATGTCCTTCCTGCACTATGGAAAGGGACAACAATGGCTCCTTACCGATTCATTTGGCATGTAAAGAAGGTCATCTCAAAATAGTTCAAGAGTTACTACAATATTGCCTAGATCCCGCAGATATGGTAAATCACCGTGGCCAGAATTTACTCCACATTGCATGCACATATAGAAATTATGAACTAGTTAGGTATCTACTCGAAGATCCTAAGCTTGAGATGATGATAAATCAAAAGGACATCGATGGGAATACTCCCTTACATTTAGCCACCATTTCCTGGCATGCCAAAATTGTGCATGCCTTGACATGGGACAAAAGAGTTGATCTTTCTGTTCTTAACCATGACAACCTAACAGCTCTAGACATTGCAGAAGTACGTCAAGGAACAAGTGTTTCTCTTTCACAGGCAAGTATCCATGCATAATTGATAGACTCAAATTTAATCGTTTTTTTGTGTGTCAAAATTATGATAACTCTTGAAGTCTCAATATTTATTTTTGCAGCGACTTACCTGGAATGCATTGGTGTCTGCTGGAACACCTCGAAGCTCTGTGAGATTTCATCCAAAAAAAGTTGAAACTGACAGCACTACCTCTGATATTGATAAACAGACTCATACCACTGAACAATATAAAGATAGAATTGACACTTTGATAGTGGTTTCCACCCTTATAATAACAACATCATTTGCTGTTGGGTTTACCTTCCCAGGTGATGTCGAACAAGGCATTCCTATCTTGCTAAATCGTCCTATGTTCCATTTATTCATTCTCTCCCTCACAATTTCTGCGTTTGGTGCTATAAGTTCCACCATCATTCTCATGTGGGCTCGACTAGGGGATCTCCATCTAGCGGTTTTTGCTCTTGATTGTGCAATGCCTCTTCTAGGTCTGTCCTTGACCTCGCTCTCTCTAGCATTTTTGGCAGGTATGTACCTTATAGTTAGCAAACTCAGCTGGTTGGCCACTACCTTTTTGGTGATTGGTGTGGTTCTGATCCTCGTGGCTGTGTTCTTGTACTTGCTCCTTTTGTTGCCTTCCACGTCATCCTTACCATTCTTTCGATATATTTCCTATTATCCCTTTCTTTTCTTTGCAAATATAGCTGAAGGGAAAATGGATGCCAACAAAATGGGTTCCAAGGGAATCATTCGCGTGCTTTAACTTAATTATGTGTGTCTATGAGTGCGATGAAGAATCATATCACTTGTTTCTGTTTATCCTTGCTTTTTATGTGTATGCTGCAAAAATGAATGTATTATTGTTAGAATGTTCGCTACTCAAGTATCTTTTGAGCTACCTTTGGATACATTGAAATTTGTATGATACTTCTCTTTAAGAAGACATATTAGTTTGTTTAAATTTATCCATTATATTCAATTCCAATAATTTTGAGATATTTGCGAAAAAGGATCATTTAATATATAGAGGGGACATACATTTTGGACCCTAGTACTTCTTTTAGAAAGGGTTAAGGTACAAAAATACCTATGAGTTTTTGTTCAAAGTGCTTTTACGACCATATGTTTTTCGAATGTGTAAAAATATCTATAAGCTTTCTAAATGAGAACAAAAATATCAGCACTGTTACTTTGACCATTAGTTGACTCAAAACGCTGATATGGAAGCTGATGTAGAGATGATAATTTCCTAGCTGGCGCTGAATTGAAAAAATTAAAATAGAAAATAATTCCCTATAGCACTTCGTTTCCTTCCTTTCTCCCTCTCTCCACCTGTGAAGTTGTGTTCTACCAACCGTAACCCATCGAACTGTCGTCCATAGATCTGCTATAAATTGGCTAGACGGTGGGGGAGGCAGCGACGAGGACTTTGTGGCCATCGATCTCGATCTGGCTGAAGCTCAACATAATCATCATGTTTTGCCATCTTAAAGCCTGATACTTTTTTCTCCAGTAGATTTCTCCTTTTAATCATTCTATCGTTCATTTCTCTTTTAATTTCCAAGAAAATTATTAGATGCCAAGTTTCGTAAATAATGGGAAGTGGTCATTTTCTTCAGTTTTGTGACATGGAGACAGACTTGTTAATTAGATGAATATTTTTATTTGTTAGATTTTTTTTTTTTTTTTCTTTTAATGGATTGTTGATTAATTTCTGGAGCAGAGATGAATCAAGAGTGAGAGTTATTTATTTATTTATTTTTAAGTTAGATCAATTGAAGATACTACTGGAGATCGACTTGTGGCCTTTAACTAGGGAACCTGATTGAAGGACTAACAACGGAACGCTTCCCATCTGAAAATTTTCCAGTTCAATTCATCTAATAGAACCTATCCTATCACAAAACCAATTTTTTTCAGTATTTTGCAGTTGTTTTAGTTTTCAGACTCATGGTTATATCATTTTATTAAGTAATGAAATTTTCTTTGTTTAAAAGAAAAGAACAAAGAGTACACCCGGATAATTACATTTGCCTACTAGGAAATTATAATGGCCACATCAAGTTTTCCAGTCAACTAACAGGGATTAACGGTGTTTGGTATTTTTTTCTCTCATTTAGAAAGTTTATAGGTACTTTTTCACCTTTAAAAAACATATGGCGATAAACAGATTTTTAGTAAAAGTTTATGGGTATTTTTGTATCTTAAGCCTTTAAAAAAAAATAGTTATATTTAGATTCAGAGACCATATTAATTACAAACAATTTTTTGTGGATTTTTAACCTTATTAAATTGGATATAATCGATGACTCTAATTTGTCAATTTGTTAGTGAAATGATGAGAAAATTCCTAGGTTGATGTTAAAATATATAGATATTGAATATATTTTCCAAGAAAAAAGACTCTACTTCATATATATATATATATATATATATATATATATATGGGGAAATGATCTGTACAGTGACTGGAGGTAACGTTTTTTCCAGTGAGCCCAAGTGACGTCGTTTGGTTTAGTGATCGCAGCGAAACTGAACCCATATCACGCCACAGAGATCACAGCGCCGTAAACTCAGAAAAGAAGATTTCATCAACGACTTCCAAGCGCAGCAAGCCATACTTGTGCGTCAGTAGCGGCCTCTCCCCCATGCTTTTCGAACTTAACTTGAAATGCCCAGCGTCTCCTTCACGTTGGACTGGACCCTTAGCTTTATTTAAATGTTGCTTCATAGCTTCCTCCCCCACGTTGCCTTAACAAAAACCAGTAGAGTTGAGACCAAGAAAAAGAGAGTCTGAGAGCGAGACAGACTAAGCCACATCGGGAGAGTCAAAGAGAGAGTCTGAGGGTGGGGGCTTCAGCTGTGTGAGCTCTGTTTTGAATCCGGTAAACAGAGGAAGCCGTGATCATAATTCATTCTCTCTTAATCATAATTCATTGAGGGGCAACTCGAAAACTCCAAAGCACCTTGCTCACAAGATCCAAATGACCATTCATCTTCTCCATAAACCCGTGATGCTGCGTAAAAACAATCCATAAAATATCAGCACTGTGATAAAATCATAGGCCGACCACAATAAAAGCAAGCTGCACAAAGTAAATGAATAATAAAATAAGATAAAAAAGTCCTTTATAGTATCCAAATAATGCCAAACAAGCAAATATTATTAAAGCAGGAATTTCCTTCCTAAGAATGTGAGACGAAAGAGAGTTGAGAACTGAAACTTGCAGAGAGCAAGAGGAAGCATCGGAGAAGGGAACCAAAGGTTGGACCTCTCACATACTCTCTGAATTCATTCACCCTCTTGGCCAGAACACCAACAACAGCGAAAGAGAGATAACTCAGCGTTCATGTTCCACTGTTTTCTGCATTTTAGCATAACGTTGAGATAGAGCGATGGAGAAGGAAGTTGATCCACATGCAAGCTTGATCTGCTTTTGAATATTAAGTGGTGATATTTACGGTTGCATGTGAAGAATTGCTATGGTTCATTTCTGCATGGAAATGAAATGAAAACAAAGGGAGTTGACTGTTGGAGGAAGAAGGAAACACTGAAAACCAGAAGCTAAGGTGAGTTCAGTTTCGCTGTGATCACTAAACCAAACGACGTCGCTTGGGCTCACTGGAAAAAACATTACCTCCAGTCACTGTACATATCATTTCCCCTATATATATATATATATATATATATATATAGGGTTTATAGTTTGTCATGTCACTTGATATAAGGTTATGTCAAGTCACTCTAAAACTACGTCGTTTTAGGAGTTAGGGGAATTAATGAAGGGTGTTTTGGTATTTTTGTTTTTATATTTATTATATGAATTTTACCAAAAGACCCTTCATTAATTTTTTACCCCAAAACTACGTCGTTTTGAGAGTTAGGAAATTAATGAAGGGTGTTGATTTTACCAAAACACCGCTCATTAACTTACCTAATCTTTCAAACAACATAGTTTTGAGGTGACTTGACATAACCTTATGTCAAGTGACATGACAAACGGTAAACCCATATAATTAATGGGAAAAACACTTCTCATGTTGTAGGAGAAGTGTTTTCTCATGTTACACACACATGAATGGTGGGACCCACATATATATATAAATTATATATATATGTGGGTCCCACCATTTCATGTGTGTGTAGGAATCTTCTTCTTTTCATGGAATATGAGAAGTTTAAACCCCATAATTAATATATATATATATATATATTTTTTGATATAATATATATTTTTATTGACTTCTCCGAAGTGGTTTTCGACATTCACATAAATCATTGAATCTGAAACCTCGAGCTTAGTGGCCCAAAAAAAAAAAAAAAAAAAAAAAAAAACTTTTCCACTAGGATCATTATATATTTTGGTTTCCATATTAATTTCTAGGAGTTTTGGGCTTTCGATGCATTAATTTATTCTCTTAAAATTTTTTAATACCATGAATTTTAAAAATAATTTAAATTATGATCCATATCAAAATGGTTATTAAAACAATAATTTTTTAATATTGATCCAAAAATTTCCAATTCATCCACGACCAAAATTTAAAATTTTGGGTATTCAAATAAAAAATACATTTTAGAGAAAAAGACATATAAAGACCATTTAAAATGATAAAGGATAGAGATGTGCTTCCAATTTCAACATCATTATGAGATGCTATGTCTTTTTGAAATTAAAAGCAAATGACAAAATGCCCTCACACTTCTTTCAACCTTCCCACCTTGTTCGTTCAATTTTTAGGCATTTTTTCATGAACGACATCGAAGATGAAAGCGAAGTCTGGGATGAAAGAAGGAAATAAAGGAAGGAGAATCTAAGATGAAATTTCTTTGGAAGAAGAAGGCGCCATATATGGTGAAAGAGAGAGGGCTGGAGGTGACTTGACAGAGGTGGGCGGAAATGTTGGTGAAGGTCTGGTGGTGGTAGTGGAAAGATAATGAAAACAAAGGTAGAGGTGGTGGAGTGAGAGGGTGCAATCTCCGATGACTGTAGTATGTGAGAATGAAGAAGAAGATAGTGGTATGTGAGAATAAATAAGAAGAAGGTGGTGGAGAATCTCGATGATGCCATTGACGGTGGTATGATTTCCTTTTCCCCTCTCCCTTTCGTTACAAAATCGGACCTCCAATCTCTAGGTCCAAGCTAGGTTTGAAAGTCTACTTCCTCTCTGGTACGGTAGTGGAGAAGACGCCATCAGTGAAGAAGAAGGTAATCGAAGATGGTGGTGGTGGTCAGAGGTTAAGGCTCAATGGTGAAGGTGATGATGATGATGATTTTTGTGAAAATAACAACTTTAGATATAAAAATGATACCTATACATTTAAAAATGACTACTTGTAAAAATGAGAAGACAAGCATATAAATTAATTTCTATAATTGATATGGGTTTATTAGATTCAGATGTGAAAATAACAACTCTGGATAGGAAAATTACAACTATACATTAAAAAATGACCACTTGTGAAAATGAGAAAGCAACCATAAAATAATTCCAAAAAATTAATATGGGTCTATCATGTTAGGATTTGAAAATAACAACTATATACATTAAAAAATGACCACTTGGGAAAATGAGAAAGCAAGTATAAAATAATTCCAAAAAATTAATATGGGTCTATCATGTTTGGATTTAAAAAGAGGGTTAAGGTACAAATTTAGTAACAAACTATTTTCCTATAGGAACCTAACACAATTAATTATTTTCGGTGTAAAAGTAGATATAATCATTTTTCTGGTAGCATTTGTAGAAACACAATTAATATGTGTTTGTGTGTGATCGGAATTTAAACACTAATTCAAGCAAACATGGAAGGTTTTGTTCGATGGCATGTCTTCTTCTCACTACCAAGTGAACAAGCTAAATCTATCCAATGTATGCCTTATTTCATTATTCTGCTCATATATATGAGTATTCAATACTGTGTAACATCCTAAATTTTGGGTCTAAAAGCTTAGGAATAAAACTAAGATTAGTATACTACTAAGCCCTTTGAGTCAAAAGTCTTAAGCATATCAAGAGGAAAAGCTTAAGATAATTATTAAAAATTATTTTAAAACTTTGGAAATTTAGGAAAAATTATGGAATATTATTTTAGGGATTTAGAAATATTATGAATATGTTTAGTTCCAAAAAATTGGCCTAAATAATTTTAAAGTTATTTTCTATAATTTAGGGCCTATTTTTCCAAAATTTCAAGGAAAAATAGTTAGAGGTTAATTTTTACCTAGAAATTTTAGGGTTGATATCTTATGGCCTAAAGAAGCTAATTAAGGAGTTTAGGGCGTTTTCCCACCTAATCCAAGAGGGTGAGGTTTCAGATTTTTCATATTGGCTCATGAAAATAGAAGAAAAGAGGCTTAAATATGTTATTTTTATGGGAAAATTATAATAAAGGACCTAAGAAAAATAATATTTATTAAGAAGACCACAAAAATGGTAATTATTTTGAAGGACCATAAATTAAAACATTAAAATAGAAAGACTAAATTGCCTTTAGTCAAATTTCCTATATTATTTCTAACTAAATTGAAATCGGGAGTGATTGATGGATAATAACAAATAGAAACCAATTTAAATAATCTCATGCTTTTTCGCATAGATGAGGTTAGATATTGATCCGCTTTCACATATATACATCAAACAGTAACAAGCGATATTAATAGGCCAAAAAAGATCCGTGACGGCGAAGAAGTGATGAAACAGCGAGTAACATTCCTTCTCTTTTCCCAGAAATTCTAGTGGTTTGAAGATCCTATAAGTCAAATAAATGATTGTAGGAAACTTGAACTTGCTTTCCACACACAAAAATGTCGATAAAATAATTAATATTCTTATACACGTGCAATGAGATCGCGTCGTTGCGCCTGAGAATTTATAATCTCATGGGGAACCAATTTAACATGCCAAATAGCACAATATTATATGAAGATCTTCCATTAGGTCTGAAACAACTTCGCATTGGGACACTCATTTAAGATCAAGGCAAGGACAGTAATATTTAATTAGCATCATTCCACTGTTCTCCGTCCAAAAAGAACGAGATTATTTGAATTTGTATCTATTGTTATTATCTATCAATCACTCTAGATTTTGATTTAGTTAGAGAGAATATAGGAAATCTAGCTAAGGGAAATTTAGTCTTTTTATTTTAATGTTTTAATTTCTGGTCCTTCAAAATAATTACCATTTATATGGTCCTTCTTAATAAATATTATTTTTTTTAGGTCCTTTATTATAATTTTCCCTATTTTTATAGGTAGGTTCCACACACCATGATATAACAATTTCTCTCTCATTTAAACTGCCCATTCTCTTCAGCCTTCCCTCATTTCGATTCAGCAGCTGAAAACCAAAAAAGAGAGAGTTGAGCAAGAGAGAGAGAGCAAGGGAGAGAGCTGAGAGAGAGAGAGCTTGAGTGATCACCGGAAAGAGGAAGAAGTGTAACACCCCAAATTCAACACCTGAAGCCAAAATATTTGAAATACCTCCAACATGGATGATTATTATCTAAATCATTAAATTACATAACCATTACGTATAAAATTCATAATATGAAGTCAAATAAGTTTCTAAAATATTTCAGAGTTAAATACAATGCGGAAGTTTTAGGATCATGTCAAATAAAAATAACATAACATAAGCTACATGAGTACAAAGAGCCTTCAAAGCTCACTCCATAGGTGTCTTCCCTTGCTCCCTACTAAAATGTTCACCTGAAAAATGTTAATATAGGATGAGATTTCTCATCTCAGTAACTACTGAAAATTTCTACCGTACACAAGCAAATTATATATGACAAAACGCAGGAGTTTATTTATTTATATATATATATATATGATATGTACATATATATATGTGTGTGTGTGTGTGTGTGTGTGTACATATCATAATTTCTCATACAAAATTCTTTTGCAAAAGTAATCATCATTATGTCAAATTGTGAACTATATAATTATACAGTATGCAATATGCAGCCTCCCTTATATCACTGTCCACCCTTGTATCGATGACTGGAGCCATGAGCTAACATATAGTCCGACATAAACTCATTCATTTGACTGGATGGTTTCAAACTCACCAAAATCTAAGATGCACCCAGCCAGAGGTATAGAGCTTAAGTATGGACTATGGCTCCCCTCCTTAAAAATAACAACTAAGGAGGTGTCACGTGTCCCACAACTCCAACGTAATCCTGGCCAAAGGAAAACATGGAAGATGGGGCCCTGACAAGTACCATCCACTATGCACCGAGTGGTTGCATAAATAAATCTTATCATTTAAGTTCCTCCTTACTCCAACACATCACACATACAGCCGCCATAATAATTATATCAATAAAGTATATTAAAACACGCTTTCATTTATATCAAATATCATGAAAATGTAAACCTAACATATCATAAAACCTAATCGGACCAATCATTTTTGAAATTCAAGGACTAAACAAAGTCATTTTAAAATTCAGGACTAAATTGTCATTTTTTAAATTCAGGACCAGACTGTCATTTCTGAAATTCGAGGGAAAACTGAAATTTTTGCTGGGCACAAAAATGTATTTTTGTGGGTACAAAATTGTAATTTTCGTAGGTACAAAACTCGTAATATTCAGTTATCATAATAATAATATTATAATACATATACATATAAATCGCCTATAAAAAAATATAATTTATAATCATACACAATTCACAAGTATATGGAAGAATATTCGAGTTACTTGTTACTCGCTAATTCCCAAGTGCAAAAAAGGACTTTTAAGACCGGACAAAAGAGGCATCGTAAGACCGGACCATCGACCGGTCTTGTTCCCGCCAGATTATTAAAAGTCCACATTTAAGACCGACTATAACCGGTCTTAAAGAAACTCTTTCAAACCGGACATTTAAAACATTAGGTCTTAAAAGTCGGACTAAATAAGGCTGAAATATTTTTTGTTCGGTCTTAAAACTCAACTTTTAAGACCGGCAAAAACTCGGCCGCTCTTAAAAGATCAAAATTTTAAGACCGGACAAAAATATAACCGGTCTGAAAAATAGCGGCTTCTAAGACCTGACGACTAATTATACGCGGTCTTAAAAGACTGACTTTCAAGACTGGACAATAAATTGTCCGGTCTTAAAATTGAATTTAAAGACCGGACGTATAAACACACCGGTATTAAAAAACAAACTTTTAAGACCGGCTTAATATCAAATATGTACACATGACCTTTAAGACCGGCCTATTTATTACCAATCTAAATTTTCCCGAATGTTTTCCCTGTTATGTTCTTCCTGATCAATATTTACAAATCCACCACCCAATCCAGCACATAAAAGTTGATACTTTAAGTACAAGCTATGAACAATTATGAATAAATTGAACTGGGAAAAAGAATACAAATAATATTCACCATGAGTTATGTCGCTTCTTAAATTAATGAATATATTATGACTACAACACCTAAATTAATTTATACAATAAGATAACTTACTTACAATCCAAATACAATCGTTACAAATACAACATACATGCCCAATATAATATTCACCATGCCTTCATCTCGATTCCCACCAAACAACGTAACATCCTCTTTTATAACATGCCCCTTTGGATCCGATCCCGCCACAAAAATAAAATAAGAACAAACTTCATAGTCAAGTGACATTGTTTAAGAACGTAGAAGGAATATAATATAGTAAAAACCTTAAAGTTTTCAAAGAAGTTTTCATATGAATATTACCTTATGAAATATATTGACTCTTTTATAAAGCGATATCCTCCCATATCCCTTCTTGATGATCATTTCTTATGCCGGGTTCATTATCCGCTTCATCTTCTTTGTTCATTTCCGGTAGACCCTTGAAAAAGGAGTACTCTCGTAGGAAGACCATAATTTGAATGACTTTCCTCATCAATATCAATGACCCTTTTTCCTTGGAGAGCTACTGCACCACATTTTATTTTCTTGATCGATGATATAGAACACTTGTTTCGCCCGGTCTCCGCCATAATAAAAGGTTCATCACCAAAACTTCTACCGTTGACATCGACTAATGTAAATCCTAGCCGATCGATCCGAACACCATTATTGACATTAACCCACTTGCATTTGAAAATGGGAAATCTAATTTTAACATAGTCTACCTCCCAAATCTCTTCAATAACCCCATAATATGGCATGACCGCCAATAAAGGCCTCTTGTCTTTCGAACTAGAGAAGTGCATAGATTCAACATCTAACATAACACCACCGTTCGGACGGTGCTCCTATCATCTAGGGACTTCGTGTAAAATGTATAACCATTGATCACATACGAATTCCAACTTATGACATCAACCTCAGACCACGGGCTAACCATTTGATTGTATCGTAAACACATTCCTCTCCCTCGACCTTTTGTTTGAACCATTTGCAAAAGTTCTCGTTATGCTCCCTAATCAACCTTTGTTCAATCATTCGATGATTTTCTTTCCTTACAACTTCTTTATGAGCAGCTATGTCGGCTTGAACTTCATCAACATTATTCAAGATGTAAAAGTGGACTTGTGACAATTCATCAGGATGCACACTCTTTACTGAAGCCCCTCGTCTACCCCCTTCAGCATGCTGACATTTTGGAAGCCCAATATGTCTTACTTTGGCCAAATAATTTTGACAAAATTCCATGACTTCTTCAGAAACATATTTCTAAACAATTGATGCTTCGGCCGGTATGCGTTCTTCACGCACCCTTTTAGGAATTTCATAGATCTTTCAATTGGGTACATCCACCGTAAATGGATAGGTCCGCACAACTTTATCTCCCTCACTAGATGAACAATTAGATGAACCATGATGTCAAAAAAGGTAGGAACAAAAAGCTTCTCAAGGTGGCACAAGATAAGATATCCTTCATTCTCCAATTCATCCAACTTTTCAATCTCGAAAACTTTACTACAAACCGCATTGAAGAAGACACAAAGTC
This sequence comes from Acacia melanoxylon, assembly GCA_019022615.1. NCBI lineage: Eukaryota > Viridiplantae > Streptophyta > Magnoliopsida > Fabales > Fabaceae > Acacia > Acacia melanoxylon. The sequence continues at coordinate 625,306 of JAFJYJ010000050.1, forward strand.
TAGTCAAAACGACCCGAAGATCATATTCGGCGATGCCTCGAATAGCTACCGGGAGTAGTCGTTGCATCAAGACATGACAATCATGAGACTTTTGGCCTACTAATTTCAAGTCCTTCATCGATACAAGCCTCTTAAAATTTGAAGAATACCCCGAGGGAACTTTTGTGCCATGTAAACACTCACAAAAACTTCGTTTCTCATCCTTAGACAAAGTATGAGAAGCCGGGGACAATAAGTTCTCTTCCCGTATGGCCTTGGATGTAAGTCTTCGCGTATTCCCATTACTTGCAAATCCAATCTTGCCTTCACACCATCCTTGGAACTACCTTGTATGTTGAGAAGCGTGCCAACAATACTATCACATACATTTTTCTCCACGTGCATGACATCAATACGTTGTCTCGACATCAAGATTGCGCCAATATGGAAGATCGAAGAATACAGATCTCTTTTTCCATATATTTGTTTCTTTTCTACTCTTTTGCGCCTTACCGAAGATGACACCGATATTTTTCACCTTTTCATAAACTTGCTCCCCAAATCAATGCCACCGGAGCATCTTCATACTCCTGGCCACCAAAAAAGGCTTTCTTTAATCGACGATATGGGTGGTCCCGTCGAAGAAATCTCCTATGTCCAAGATAAACCGTCTTTCTTCCATGTTGAAGTTGATGGTAGCGTGTGCCTTCTTCACAAACCGGACATGCTTTATGGCCTTTTACACTATACCCTGACAAGTTCCCATATGTTGGGAAGTCGTTTATAGTACAAAATATCATGGCTCGTAGTTTAAACACATCCTTCTTGAAAGAGTCAAAAACATCGACACCTTCTTCCCACAACTCCTTCAAGTCTTCGATCAAGGGTCAAGGTAAACATCAATGTCATTTCCGGGTTGTTTTGGTCCCGAAATCAACATAGACAACATGATGTACTTTCGTTTCATGCATAACATTGGAGATAAGTTGTAAATAATAAGGAGCACATGCCATGAACTATGTATGCCGCTAAGGCTTCCATATGGATTCATGCCATCCGTGCTAAGGGCAAGCCTAAGGTTCCTAGGTTCTTCGCCGAAGTTCGGAAATAAATGATCGATTTTCTTCCATTGAGAAGAATCGGCCGGATGTCGAAGCTTTCCATCGAAATCCTCTCATCTCGCATGCCACCTCAAATTCTTTGCATCATTTTCATTCGCAAACAACCGCTTGAACCTTGGTATGATTGGAAGATACCACAACACTTTTGCAGTGCCCCTTATTTGACTTGTACCTTGGTGTTTCACATATCGACAATTCCCGCTTCTCTTCAAACTCTTTTCTATACAATACGCAATCATTCGGCATGCATGGATCTTTTTGTACTCCATCCCCAAGTGACAAGAGTATTTTCTTAGCATCATAGTATCGATGCGGCAACACATTCTCATCCGGAAGCATGTCCTTAAAAGCCTCAAGCATTTCGTAAAAAACTCTTGTCGCTCCATCCATGACGTGCCTTCAAGCTTACCAATTTCAATACGTGTTCAACAATTGGTATTTTTTACAACCAGGGTATAGCGGGGTCTCGCATCACCGCACATATTACCATATGCATGTGATTGATGAAAAGCCTCTTCTCCTACATCACGAATAATGTCCTCTATGTGATCATCCATATCCGTGTCATTATCATCAAAGGCCACTTCCTCATGTTGAGACCCACTTGGTATTTTTTCACCATGCCATACCCATACTGTATAAGTCTTACAAAATCCTTCACAAATTAAATGTGTGTAGATAACTTCGTGACTTAGTCGCCTCTCATTCAAACATTTTACACAAGGGCAATAAAACTTCCCACTATCATCATGGGCATTTTGTTTAGCAAATTCTATAAATTCCCTCACCCCATTCTCGATATTCAACACTCGTCCGTAACGCAGCTTATCCAACCGTGATCCATAGTAGAATTCCTATTTATGACACGGATACAAAATAAGGAAACACCAAATTCATATTTATGCTCAACGAAGAAACTTGCCCATTAAATGCATAACGAAGAAACACTTTTGGTCATAAATATCACAGTGAATCCAAGAAGAAAAATTAAAGCATGACGAGGAAATTAAATGCATCGTGTGAAATTAAATGTGGACTCACCTGTAGCATATAAATTCAAATGGTTTGCGGAGTCTTTCTTCTCCCGCCACGAACGTTGATGTTGCGCATAAAAAGAGTAACCTAAAAACATGTGTTGGTCATTGGGTAGGTCAAAAGCGCAAATATAATCTTCAAAATACAATATTCATTAACAACAAAGAGAAACCCACTAGAACATTTCATCGATTTCGTTCAACCCGTAAAACCATAAAGTTATTTAACCGAAACACCTCTTATAGCTTGGTCGATAGACGTTTAACTAAGGAACCGTAAAGTGATTGTCGAGAGAGCAACGCGAAGCGCTTGACGAAGCAACACAAAAACACTGAGTAATCACTTTCGGCGCGACAAGAGAAGTTCTGAGAGGGAAATTTGATATTCCGCGCGTCAGAGACATGTTTTAGTATTTTGGATTTTATTAAGACCGGTTAATTAAAAAGTAGACGGTCCTAAATATATAATTACATTTTTAAGACCGGACGTTTACAAAACGCCGGTCCTAATTTTTTATTATTCATTTAATTTTAAGACCGGAGTTTTATTAAACATCCGGTCCTAAAAGTCTTCATTTTTTTTAAAAAAAAAAAGATGATTTTTTTTTTTGAACAAAAAAAAACATGATTAGCGGTCCTAATGTTTTATTATTCTTCATTTAATTTTAAGACCGAGTTTTATTGATTGGCTTTGGCGAGCAGCAAAAGAAGAACTCAATGAAAAAAAAAAAATTAAAGGAAAACTTGAGAATATGAACAAAAAAAAGACACAAGCTTAGCGGTCCTAATGTTTTTTATTATTCATTTAATTTTAAGACCGGAGTTTTATTAAACATCCGGTCTCTAAAAGTCCTCATTTTTTTTTAAAAAAAAAAGAGGATTGGCTTTGGCGAGCAAAAGAACAACTCAATGAAACAAAAATTAAAGGAAAACTTGAGAATATGAACAAAAAAAGGACACAAGCTTAGTTCTTAATGCTTCATACATTACTCGGAGAATATGCACGTACACAAGAAAAAATACAAAAGAAAAACAAGCAGTAAAATTATCAAAAACAAGAATCTGACTAAACATCCTTGGCGATATCGGCGTGAAAAGCATTAAATTCCCGCCGGATATCAGCAAGTTCCTGTCTTATTCGCATCAGCCGCAATGCATCATTAGAGGAAAGAGGAGAGGGGTCAGCGGTAGGCGCGCCGGGGCCAACCGGGCCGGAGAGAGGGGAGCAGGAACCTCTTCATGATCCGAAGGGTGGGGGGGCGCGGCAATCTCTTCATCATCCGAAATAACAATGGGTCCAACGACCCGAGACTCCTCTGTCACAATAGAACGCACTCTTGATGGAGGAGGCGCACCGTATAACGATCTACGGAAGGCACGAGCATCAAGAGTAAGAGCACCCCTACGAGCGGTTCTCTTGTATCTAACCATGGTTTGAGCAGTTGGGGCAGAGAGCCACGTAGTGTGGAGTTACGAGATTGTGAGGAGTTACTAATGAGAGAGGTATATATGTTGAGTTACGAGGTATGAGGAGTTTAATAAGGATAGAGAGGTATGAGGAGTTAATAAATATGCGGTCTAAAATTTATTTCAATTTTTTCAATTCAATTGATTTTAAGACCGACCGTTTAAAATATATCCGGTCCTAAAAGTCTATTATTTATTTTTTCAATCAATTCAATTACTTTTAAGACCGACATTTTGTCTTATATCCGGTCCTAAAAATCTTTTTTTTTCAATTCAATTTTTTTAAGAACGGATCTTTTACAATATCCGGTATTAAAGGTTCCCCGAGTTGTATCCCTACACTCTCTTTTCAAATGAATGATTCAGAATCTCTTCGACTTCCAGATAAACTTCCCAACTAGGCGTCTCCTCGTATTCTGAGGAACTATGCGTCTCCTCGTTATTGTTTCCGGCGTTTCACATTGTTCGACCAGGGTTCTCTATTTAAACCCGATGTTACTTTACTTCCTTCACATTCATCCCCATCACTTCGAAACATCCACAAGAATGGCCGCTCCACCACCACGAGGTCCTCCACCACCACCAGGTCCTCCTCCTCCGTTGCCTCCGAACCGACAATCCACCGATGATTCAAGACATCCCGGCCCCTCGATCATATAGACCGACGACGCGGCCGCCTTTTTCGTGTCTATCACGCCATCAACGCAAAGCCGCAGCGGTACTCGATGCCCGTGACATTGAGTACCATCCTTCGATGACGACCTCTCCGACGACTCCCTCCCCTCCGACAACGATGGGGGAGTAGATATTTTTTTTTTTTTTTTTTTTTGTCTCGTATCGCCGCCGCCGCGCCTCCTCACGGGCAAAAAAAAAAAAATATAAATTAAAGATCTTTTTGTTTCCATATTCGATCGCCATGTCCTTTTCATTATCTTCTTTCTTTTTCCGACAAAAAAGGAAACAAACAAAACATTGTCCTCGCGTAAATCAACATTAAAAATTCGTAGAATACAATTAAGAACATACAAAAAAACAAAAACAAAAAACAACCGTTTACCTTATTCGAATAAAAACAAACAAAGTGACTATTCTTGTCAAGGTTCAAGGTTGTCTTTCGGTGTTACCTCGACCGAGTTGAATATTTTCGCTTCCTTTCGCATCTTCCTTATTTTTCCGACAAAAGAAAAGAGACAACGAAAAGGGAAACCGACAACATCGAGAGGTAACATTGAAGACAACGAGGGTCCTAGCTTGAGCGTAACGCCGTAACCTCGGTTGTCCGGAACTCTAAAAATTTGTTAAACGTAAAATGCGGATGTTCAAGTAAAATGCGGATGTAAAACTCTAAAATTGAAGAAAAACTCATTGAAAAATTAAAACAAAGACTTTTAGGACCGGATGTTCAAGTAAAATGCGGTCCTAAAACTCTAAAACAAATTTTAAGAAGACTTTTAGGACCAGATGTTGAGATAAAATGCGGTCCTAAAAGTCTAGCCTTAGTTTTTTAGAAGACTTTGAAGACCGGACGTAATGATTTGTCCGGTCCTAAAAGTCTTGCCATATTTTTAGAAGACTTTTAAGACCGGACAAATCATTAAGTCCGGTCCTAAAAGTACAGCCATAATTTTTTAAAAAATTAACGAAGACTTTTAGCACCGTAGGTTTAATAACTATGCGGTCCTAAAGGTCTCGCCATATTTTTAACAAAGACTTTTCTCATTTACAACATCATGTACCTCAAATTTCAAGCATAAATATCTAGAATGAATGAACGAATTTATTCATGAATTACACAGTTTGTATGTTTATTTACAAATGAATGACTTGTTCGAAAAAATAAACAAATTGACAGAAAGAAACTCTTAAGACTTTTAGGACCGGATGTTCAAGTAAAATGCGGTCCTAAAACTCTAACGAATTTTTAGAAGACTTTTAGGACCGGATGTTGAAGTAAAATGCGGTCCTAAAAGTCTAGCCATAGTTTTTTAGAAGACTTTGAAGACCGGATGTAATGATTTGTCCGGTCCTAAAAGTCTTGCCATATTTTTAGAAGACTTTTAAGACCGGACAAATCATTAAGTCCGGTCCTAAAAAGTACAGCCATAATTTTTTTAAAATTAACGAAGACTTTTAGCACCGCAAGTTTAATAACTATGCGGTCCTAAAGGTCTCGCCATATTTTTTGAACAAAGACTTTTCTCATTTACAACATCATGTACCTCAAATTTCAAGCATAAATATCTAGAATGAATGAACGAATTTATTCTTGAATTACACAGCTTTGTATGTTTATTTACAAATGAATGACTTGTTCAAAAAAAATAAACAAATTTACGTAAAATTATTTTTGCTACAACATATATTTACATCCACATTTAAGACTTAATTAGGCCATACAGATATTCACAAAACACATTGCGTATGTGCTCCACTTCATTATCGTGAAGGGACCGTAAGCTCTAAACATCTCGTAACATCAAAGACATTAAACCGAATTAACTTGTGTGCATATTTCATTAAGCCGTAAACCGAATTCAGCCATAATATGTAACATCAAATACATTTACCTTTGCTAACAATTTTGTCTTTCCTCCCCCGATAACATCATACATGTGTTTCATGACGCATGTGCCACATAAGTTGGACTGTTTTGGTTGCCGATGGGTCTAAAACGAACAAGAAATATAGGATAAGTGACAAGAAATATAGCATATATATAGCTTATCGACCAAGTTCACAAGGCAAGTGTTTCAGTTGTCCAAATATGTACTAACCCTCGGGGTGTACCAGTTAGGTTTAATAGTGGCCTCTTTCCCACGCTTTAATCTTACCTTGACTTGGTAGGTCATCATGGCACTATCATCAAAATCACAAATTTATCAATAATGTTCACTGAATATGCAACGTAGAGATTTCAGACAAGAGAATCAAAATGACATGCTTACTTGTTGACGATCTCCTTCAATATATTATCTAGCTTATTGTGAGTGGAGCATAAGAAGATAACTTTATGATCCTCCATGCACATGAGGACCAATCGCCAAAGGGCGGCTGAAAATTCATAGCAAGTAAAGTACTCGAGATATATGTAGATGAATTAAGTGAATTGCATACAAGAATTGTGATACGTACCGTGGAAGTATGGAAACAGAACACCTTTCTTATCACTTCACACACCCCGGTTGACATGTATTCTTGTCTCGATCTTTCGGGTCGTTGTACTTGCATAGACCGGGCACAAGAATCCAAAATCATTGATTCTCGCCCCGTTTGTCCAATTCTTGATGCAAGAACCTAAAATAATGACATCGATCAGGGAATTAGTATATATGTATGTGTGTCAAAACGATGCAGTTAAATTATGTACTCATCATAGAATCAGATACTTACTTCATAAACAATTGAATGATTGGATTACTAAGCTCCTGTCCAGGAATCAGCAGGGACATTACATCTATTTTGTCAACGTAAACATCTACAGGATGAGGGACGCCTACTACTTCTTGGACAGGCCACGATTTATCTATAAAATAATTATTGTTTGCCAAATCAGTTATTTTTTGCTTGGCAGTCAAATGAGCAGTAGGGGATGGAACTTGAGGAGGAGGGGATGCAGCTTTAGAGGGATGGAACTTGAGGAGGAGGGGGGATGAACTTGAGGAGTGGATGGAACTTGAGGAGGAGGTTGCTCGATCGCCGTCCAACAATGCAGCCCCCCTAGTGCTCGCCGCATAACCGCAGGAGAATGTGTGACGGAACACTTTCTCCGGACGAGAGCTAAAAAGCAGCCTCATCTGATTCATTTCCTCCTTCATCTGGCTCATCTGGGATTGCCACATTGCTTCTTTAGCCGCTGCTTCCTCACTTAATTTGGCCATCTGGGATTGAAGCATTGCTTCTTTAGATGCAGCTTCATCACTTAATTTGACCAGCGCCTGCTCCATCTCCTCCCGGTAACCATACTTTGTTTGTGGCGTTTGGATTTACCAAAGTATTCCTTCAGCCTACCCGTCCTCCAACCCCCCTTACACGCCCCGCGTGATCCCGTTTTCCGGCCGCAACGGCCGAACATCATTCCTCCCGTCCGACACAAAAGATCCTCTCGTTTCTTTATTTTTAAGATCTTCCCGTAAGATACGATAACGAGAAGCTTAGTAATGAAACATGTTTAGTAACTAAAAAATAACAAAAACGATACTTACAATTCTTTTCAAAGAACTACACGAGTTTGTTCACTCGTGTAGGCGCCGCTTGGCTTTTGCCGAATATGCAACCACAACTCCTCACGACGTATAGGAAATGGCTGATCAACTACGGCAGAAGGATTGGATTCAGCTTCATCTTGCAATCTCTTCCGCTTGGCCGCCATCAATTCTTTTTCGGCCATTTCATATCCGCCGCGAGAAGCCCTATGTGGGCAATCATTCTTTCTCCCTATCTCCTGTGCTTTTTCCCTTCTTATCTCGTGAATCGAATTGAAAAAAAAACTATTAATTATGAATTCCAACCATTGATGTCTAACGTAAATTAGAACACTTCGCTTCATATGAAGGTCAAACATTAGTCAAATTCACTTCATCAAGTTTCAACATTTTATTTAAGAAAGATGTAGAATGGTAGAAGAAATTGGGAGAAACAGAGGAAAGGAGTTGCGTAAATGCCGCCAACTCGTCAATTCATTCATTCATCATAATTGGTTCCTACACATATTAGACTAACCTCTTATATATAGTTAGAGGCTTGACTCTTAAGCCCCAATAACAACTTGCACCAAAACCATTACACGCTTAACATACTAACTAACTAACAAGCAATGTCTAACCACTACCTACTATAAAGGAACTAAGACTATAATAATGGCTTGACTACATATCCGCACAGGTTAATAAGCACACTAAAGGGCAAACAAAACTAAATATAAACTCACCAGAGCTTCAAGAGTGGTCCGCAGCTGAACAAATTGTTGCCAAGTTTGTTGATCAATAAATGTGTACTTTTCCCAAGGATGTTCTTGAGGCAGAACCTCGGCAAAAATATAGGTGTTAGCTAGAAAGGTCTTAAACTTCCTCCACCGATCAAGACAATAAGACAAGGTCTTGTCTTTCAACTTTTTGCAAATGGACGTTGTATGTGTAAGAAGATAGTGTCCCAAATAGATCCTTTATTGCGTCACGGTCCACACTTTTCCACTCATCCGTCAAGATGCTAACCTTGCCGCGTGTTAGATAGCCAACAAAACTAGTATATTTGGATTTATTGGGACCGAAAGGTTGCAACTTTTCATCAAACCGAATCTCTAGCCTTGAGCCTCCCGTCCGACTTAGGGTTACATCCCGCATTCGTGTGCCTCTTCTACCACGACATGTGTGGCGGTTACGAGGCTCATTGTGAGGTAAGAGGGTTCGTTTCGACTCACACCGCCACAAAGAAGAATCGGCGTTCCGGAACAGAGTAGAATCGTTTTCACCGTTCATTTTCGAGACAGAATAGAGGTAATGCAACAGATGGGTTTCGCAACGTAAAACAGAGGTTCTTCAAAGTGATAGTAACAAAAGCTTTCGCGCGAAGAAATGTATATTTGGCGGTTCATATTCAAGACCGGATATACAAAGAGACGGTCTTAAAAATTAACATTCAAGACCGGTCATATTAATCTCCGGTCTTAAAAGTAATTAATTTTTTATACGCACTCTTTTTCTATATTTTATACCGCCGCATTTTATGTCCGGTCTTAAAAGAATTACTTTTAAGACCGGCTTTTATATATGTTCGGTCTTAAAACTTTATTACCTTTATATTTAAATTTTTCCTTATTATTTTGGACCGCATAAAATATTAGTCCGGTTGTGTGAGATTTCTCCATAAAGTAATTGATATTTGAATATTTTTTAATAACATTTTTAAGACCTTGGTTTTTGGTCTTTTATAATGGGTCTTAATAATATATTTAAAGAAGGAATTGAGGTTGAAATAAGGTTATATGGCAGAGTGTCAATTCTGGAGAATCAGTGAAGCTGTCGGTCTCGTTAGAGGTTTTGACAGGGCATATGATTTTATCTGTTTGTGAAATTTTGTGAGGAGTTAGCACACATCTTAAGCTTTAAAATAAGACATAGAGCATGTTTATTGGATGTCTAGAACCAAATATATGAATTTTTCAAGTTTAGACAGAAAAACTGAAAAAAAAATCTGTTTTTCATATTTGGACAGTAACCATTTATGCAAAATATACGAGGTTAATTTCATAATTTGATATTTTAATTATTTTTTCTTTGATTTATACTTACAGAGATTTAAATAGGAACTTGAATCACTTCATTTGGAGTTCCATAGATTAAGTTATGATTTTTCAAAGTTCCTTAAAAAATTAGAGGCAGATTTTGCTTAAGGCCTAAAATGACAACATTTTTTATAAATTGTAACTAGCAATGGGTTGAGAGTTTTGGACAAAGGTTTGAAGGGCTAGCTTGTTGAATTGATTGTCTAGTTATAGAGGAAAGTAGACATTTAATATGTCTTAGTAAATATATATAATAATATAAGAGTAAAAGATTATCATTGATGACCAGCTATTTCAAATAAACGGTATAAAATTTATGAGTGGGTCTAGAAGAACGTAATTTTTAAATATTTTAATAAGAATAGAAGAGCAATGACCCTTCTCTATATTAATTTCAAAATTATAGGATTTGACATTTGCCTGAGCTCAAAAAGAAAGCGAACCACAAAGGATTTTGGTAGAGGTAAAGTAACGGAAAGGTCAACAGGTAGTAACTTTGTCTCAAATATTATGCAATTGTTCTACGTATTTGTTTGTGTCATCGATTATATTTGTTTCATGAATATATATAAGTGATTTGATTATTGAACTGTGCGTCTGGAGGCTATAAGTCGTGTTGTGCATTCAGCATGGTTATTGGACTGTGTATCATGAGGTTGTAAGTCTCGATGTGCATTTTGCGTGATTATTGGATTGTATGTCCTTGGGCTGTAAGTCTCGATGTCCATTTTGCGTGATTATCACTACTACAAAAAAAGGTCTTTAACGTCCATTTTTTTGCACATTCTACGTCCATTTACAGGGGGACGCCTATCTAAGAGATGTAGTAAGTCAGACTTACGGCATCCCAAAAAAAAAGGGCCGCCATAAGTGGTACTTAAGGCAAACTAAATTCAAAATAGGGACGCCATAAGTGGTACTTACGGTGTCCCCTTTTATTTTAGGGATGTCGTAAGTCTTCTTTTAAAAAAAACAAAACAAAAAACAAAACAAAACCCAAACAGGAAATGTTTGGGAGGATTGGGAGGAGCGACGGTATCTGAATCTTGTCGCCTTTAGAAAAACACTTTCACATCAAACCAAATACAAAAGAAATGCTAACAAAAAAACAAATCACAAACACTTCTTAATCAATTCATCCCGACACCATTACTATGCGAAGATCTGCGAGTTAACACTTGGGACAAATAGCCTTAAGTGAAAATCAAGAGTTTAAAGAAAACTAATGAAGCAGGAGAACGAACCCAAAGTTTAAAGGCCTCAGCCTACGAAGAAAATCAAGGGCACCAAAAAGCATATTAGAATGAAAGCCGAAATGGAAAAACGAGATCCATTGCCCCTACTCCCGTCGACGAACAGCCCAGGCTTGAGCGCCATTATAGATCGGATTCAAAACCTTGAAGAAGGAAGAAAGTAAAAAAGAAACAGAGTGAAAATAGAAGGCTTCGGTATTCAAGGCTTTTGATTCGATCTCGTGACGAACCTTAGCTCGACGACGAAAACAATAGCGCTTGCGACTAGATCAATGGCAAGAAACAGATCCGGTGAAGATCTAGCGACCTGGAACCTGGAACTTGAAGGGTAAGAAGATATTGAAGGGACACTGATAAGTTACAAATGGCGACATAGATCTTTTGACTTTTAGCACCAATCTGTTCAAAGTTTCAATATTATGCTTCAGCTTACCCAAGGATGCACAAGAGGAGATTTTCGGGTGACAGTGAGAGAAGGAATCACAAGCGCATAGTCGCACATGACGGCACACGATGGTGTAGTGACGGTGGGTCGACGCTAAAAGAATAGTGAATGTGAAGTAAGGGACCCAACTGTGGCGAGAAAGGAGGGAGTATGGAAGAGGATTATATGGACACTTTAAACGTCTCAATTTATAACTAAGACGTCTAAAATCTCCACTGTAGGCGTCCCCAATTCAAAGTTGGGACACCAAAAGCTCCACATAATAACAAAATGCCACTACCTTTATTTTTACTTCCCTTTTTTAAAAATGGATGTTTTTGGGGATGCAATTTATATCTTTTGTAGTAGTGTATTGGACTGTGTGTCCTTGGGCAATAAGGCCTCGATGTGCAATCTGAGTAAATATTTGGTTATATGTTCCCATGATGAATGGTGATTATGTCGTATAGTGAATGCTAGGTTAATATGTTGCTTTCTTAATGGATGGCTTGTTTTGCATACTTCTTGAACTTGCATATTTTATTATGGTCTATTGTTACTATTGGGATTCTCAAGAATCTCACCTATTTCCTTAAAATGACATACAACAAAGGCAAGCAACTCAAAAGGCAAAGGCGTGGTCATCGTCGATACATGAGAAGGTGGAGAAGCTCGGATTGCTTTATTTTGTTGGCCTTCTATATAATCTTTTCTCTTATACTTATACTTTTGGTTAGCCTTATATGGCTACTATTTTTGTATATATTTACATATATAATGAAGATGCACACATAGTAGTGGTATCAGTACACAATGTGGTGGTATCAATACACTTAATGATGATATCAGTGCACTTAGTAGTGGTATCAGTACAAAATGTAGTGATATCAATATTATCATCATGCTTAATTAATCATACAGTGATAGGTACATGTATGAATCGAGCCCATAACTTGACAAACGATTAAGCATAAAGCAAAGCCATAGATTAAACGTGATATCAGAAAGGAACTCTGATACTATCAAGTCTAGTTTAAGGAATGATGGGTTTTTAATGAAGAATTTAAACCATTGATAAATTGTTTTAGAAATTTTTAAATTTTTGAGGAAAGCCTATTCATTTTACAAGGTCAAATCCTATGTCTGGGTTAAGTTTTCCAACTATTTATGAAAATGTTTACTCCCCAAGACCAAACCTAATTTAGTGGTTCAAAATCATTATTAAGTAATTCATCGGACTTAGTAAAAAGGTAAGGTATTACATATTGTGCTCTATCATTATACAAAATAGAAACCATAACTTTTTCTTTTTAATGGGATTTAAACATAGATCCAGCAGATACACGCTTGAAGAATGTCAAAGAGAAAAGGCTAATACCAGCTATGGCCTCTGATGACATGAGAATGCGAGAGCATAAATCAGGATTTATATATAGGTGTACCACGCTTCAAACATAAGTTAATGGAGCAGGAACATGGACCGAACGACAACAAGGATTTTGAGTTGCAAAAGGATGCATACCATTTAGTGAACGCCAATTTCGTCGATGGTCTAAACACATCTTCATTTTATCTTATAACGCCATTTTTGAGCAACATACCCCATCTGGCAATACAGTCTTACACTTAGCAGCTAACTATGGAAATGATGCAAAGGTAAAGAAGGTAGCTCAATATGCTCCCCAACTTTTCACTATTATTAACAACAACTATGATACTGTACTACATGTTGCTGCAAAAACAGGACATGGCACTATCATGAAGTTACTCTTGAATAAATTCTTGCTTTTTATAAGATCTAAAACAAATGCTCATGATCATCAGTCCATTTTGGAAATGATGCTCATGGTATCACTAACTTGTTGAAAATGTACTAAATAGGTAGAAATTGAATATACTATAAACAGATACAACTAAAATAGCATAACAAGAATCTGTATTATTGAAATAACATATGCAAAGAGCATACAACAGGTCTGTATAATATGAAAAACCTATAAACGAACTCACAAGACTGCCGAATATGATAATGAACTATGAAGAAATCTTGGGCCCAACGTATGTTGTTTCCTTAAGACAATTTTTCTCCCTCAATACGGATGCCGAAGGTTTCTGAGCAATTGCCTCCCAGGATAGAGAGGATTATTCGTCTTCAGAATTATGGCTCTCTCAATCTGAAGCCCAAGCGAATCCAACGAGTATACTTTTGGAACACACAGTATATGTTTGGTGTATGCAGTATTCAGAAGAAGTGTATATAGAAAAAAAAAACGGATACGATTCTGTGACTAGGGTGCCCTATTTATAGACAACGGAAAAAATTAATCAGATGGACTCGTCTGTTGCAGTGAACTGGTGTGTTTGCACGACACACCAGAACGGAACGAACAGAAGTGACCAACGTCCCTTGCTGGTGAACAGGTGCGTCGCACAAACAGACGCACCAGAACAGAGTGAACAATCCAAATAGATCGCAATACGCAGATGCTAGTTAATTATTTTTTATTTCACACACGAGCGAATCGGACCGGGCGAGCGATGCGGGCAACCGACCGAACCGAACCGAGCAGAGCCAAGCCGGACGAACGGTGGCGGCGGCGCGCACGTGTGTGGTGGACCAAGGGTCACCTAAGTCCTCACCCCTCCACAAAAGAGGGTTGGCCCAAGGGCCTATTTAGTAGGAGAAAAGTTGAGGCTTATATACCCTCCAATTTCTCTCCACCTAATCAATATGGGACTTCTATCCACACACACATTCCTTCTTTTTTTTTCCTCTTTTTTTCCAACCTTCTTCTTATTCATAACCCATGGGATTTTATCCTAAATTCCAACAATCCCCCACATGGATAAGAAGTTAGTCCATCATGACCAAATGCAAATGATCATGTATGCAAAGTGTGGTTCCTCTACTAGCAACAACTGCATCGAGAAAGGTAGGGGTTACCTTTGAACCTTCTCTATCGGATATACTGGTCAATCAGTGGATGTACTGTCTTGAACCGTCGACATTTTAGTGTATACCAAGACAATAGGAGTCACACAGTTGCTCCTCTAGCATCATTGGTTCTCATGTTGTGTCCATTTTGGCCCTAGACACCGCCTGGTTCTGCGAGTGTTCTAGAGAATCGGCCGTTTTAAATTCTTATAGAAGCAGCCCACACTTCCCACTCACGTAGGTGATTCCTTATGATGTAAGTCAACATATATCATCTGAACACATCAGATTAAGAAACCATTAAAAACTTAAAAGCTTACCCTTATATATATGCAATGTCTTGTCTAGGAATGAGTATGAGTTTAATACTCCACAGTGTTAACAGTCGATCATCACTTAGTTGGCTCTTTAAACCTAGTTTGTGGGATCTCCACTCTTCTAGGTAGAGTTACTACAATAATCAACAATGGATCGGCCTTAAACCCATTCCTTTGGACAAATTTTTAACTAACTCTCTAGGAATCCCTTTAGTTAATGGATCCGCTATATTCTCTTTTGATTTAACATAATCAATTCAGATGATTCCATCCGAGAGTAGTTGTCTAACTGTATCATGTCTACGACGTATATGTCTAGATTTGTCGTTGTACATGACATTCTTAGCCCTACCAATAGCTGCTTGACTATCACAATGTATACACACTGTCGGTACTGGCTTTGGCCAATCAGGATTGTCTTGAAGAGAATTACGAAGCCACTCAGCTTCCTCACCAGCTTTATCTAAAGCAATAAATTCTGCTTCCATAGTTGATCTTGCAATACAAGTTTGCTTGGATGACTTCCAAGACACAGCACCCCACCAAGGGTGAATACATATCCACTTGTGGATCTTGTGTCATTAGAGCTAGTGATCCAATTTGCTTCACAATACCCTTCTAAAACTACAAGGTACTTTTTGTTGGTTATGATTAGTTTTGATGATGTCTTATATAGATGCCATTCTTAAGAGCAAAAAGGTTGCATACTACATTTACATTATGCTTTGACTAATTCTTATATTGAATGTAGATGCAAAGTTTAATAATGGAAATTGATCAAGAAAGTAGATAGAAGAAAGAAGTTCTTGCACTCAATATAATGGGAATATCATAATGTCAAGGAAGCAAGAAGCTATCAAAGGATTTTGGGAATAATCAGGAAGAAGAGGAAATATTGAAGAAGGTAGAACTTGCAAAGAATGATGAGTACAAGTTGAATGACGAGAGAATGATCAAGAGAAGAGAAGAAAGAAAGAATCGAATTATGGAAAATGATCAAGAGAAGAAAGAAAGAGTTGAATGATGAAGAATGATCAAGTTGGGAGATGGAAAAAGGAAGAACTTGTTGAATGGAATGAAGGTATCATTATTCAAGTTCTTATATTGATGCTAGAAGCCTCTAAGATCATATGGAAGTTGGAATGGCTCGATTAGGAATTAAAGTCAGCAAAAATCAGCTCCAGGATGAGAAAACTCGAATTCCCAACCCAAAACTTGAGTTTCCTACTTCTCTACAATGATTTGCTCCTCCGGTATGAGAAAACTCGAGTTAAGAACTCAAAACTCGAGTTTTGAAGTGTCTTCAGCATCTCCGCGTCTCTCGGACTAGGAAAACTCGAGTTTCCAAGTCAAAACTCGAGTTTCAAGACTATTCAAAGAACTCGCTCTCTACACGTTTCACGTTTCACCGGGCGAGGTCGGTAATTCGATGATATCTCCTAAAACAAGAATCCGATTGAGGTGAAACCAGTGGAATATGAAAATAGACTTCCAATGCGTCATTTTCATATAAAAGTAAAGCCCAAAGGAGTTCAGATCAAGGAGCTATGAATTGTGGAAGTTGACACCGAGATTCACGCCACACAAGAAACCAAGCCTCAATGTTTTGAGTGTATCTCACAAACTATAAATCCGATTGAGCTGAAATTGGTGGAATATGAAAGAAGACTCAAAGGAATTTCCATAAAGACTTGAAACAACCAAAACGGAGTTCAGACCAGAGAAATATGGCCTTCGAAAGTTGACGGTGAGTTTAAGACGTTGCAAAAACGCTGGTCAAGAACGACCTTCATTCATCGGATCATAACGGACATAATACAATGAGTTTGGAGTTGATTCTTCTTACATTGGATTCTTACCTCGAGCTTGGACACATAAATTTGAGTTTGAGATTAGCCAAGAGTTTTGATCTTAATGAGATATATCCCGAACAAAGCAAAACCGCCGGTTTTTGCGAGAGAAAACTCAAGTTTTCACAATACGAGACTTCTCAATATTTTTGGAAAGTCCAAAACTCCGGTTTTCATTGAAAACTCGAGTTTTGGACTTACAGAGAGTCTCCTAAGTTTTTAAACTTTGAAAACCTCCAGTTTTGGCTAAAACCTCCAGTTTTCAACATAACTTGAAATTTTCCAAGTTTTCACTAAATTTGTGAAAACTCGAGTTTTGAGTTGGCAGAGAGGATTCAGTTTCTAGCCAGTTTTCAAAACCTCCAGTTTTTGTGAAAACCTCCAGTTTTGAGTTTGACAAAGTTTTCTCAAAGTTTTCACAGTAAAGTGAAAACTCGAGTTTTGATTTCAAAACTCGAGTTTTGCTCGCACGAAAAAGTCTTCATGTTTTCTCGGTTTTCAAAACCTCCAGTTTTCTCCAAAACCTCCAGTTTTGAGTTGGCGCGATTTCTTCAAGTTTTCATATTTAAATGAAAACTCGAGTTTTGGCCAAGCAGAAAGTTTGATATTTTCCAATGATTTGAAAACCTGCAGTTTTGAAAGAAAACCTCAAGTTTTGATGTTTTGGACTTAAATCGATTTTACTCACCAAAGTTCAAAACTCGAGTTTTGATATAAAAACTCAAGTTTTCATCGCAGAGTTTGAAATTCAAATCTGACGATTTTGTAAAACCTTCTTGTTTGATCTTAATACTTCCTATCATTATTCTCTAATGTTCCTAGATATGTTTAACCACTTTTTAGTGAGTTTCAGATGAATTAGAGAGTGTTTATTGAAGGTTTAAAGCAAAAGCAAAAAGCATGTCAGAACATTAAATGCAAAACCCAGAAAGTTGCATACTTTTTGGTAATCCGTCTGCACACGCCTACAAAGAATTAAAGAATGATTTCCACATCCAGCACCTGCTACTCCAACGGATAAATTTGCAGAGAGTCAACTCTGAACTTCTACACAATTTGGATTAAGTGAAGATTAGAGAGAGAAGAAGACCAACACAAAAAACCATAACCTTGTCTAATGAAGGCAACGGTTATAATCAAGATTCCAACAAGTCATATATTGATCTCTACCTATAAAAGAAGACAGATTCAAGACATAAAATGAGAGACAACACCCTACAACTTCAACATGCTAATACTATGACCTTCACATCATTTACTCTTTTTTTTCATGTTTAGATAAGCTTATCATAGAGAGTTAAGTGATTTGTATTGTTCTTCAGTGTTTATTCATTGACTTCTAAGAGAGAAGATTTATTGTAATCATTCCTTCCATACTATTCGAGAGTTACTCAAGATTGGGTGATCTTGAGTGGGAAACCCATTGTATTGATTACGGCTTGTAAGGGGAGTAAGTTCTAGTGAGAGAATTACTTCGAGTACGAGGGTGTAATCAAGTGGGTGCATTGATTACGGTTTGTAAGGGAGTGAATCCTAGTGAGAGGATTACTCCAAGTACGTAACGTGTAATCAAGTTGAAAGAAGATAGTGGATTGAAAAATCTCAAGTGGAGCTTGAGGACGGACGTAGGTCAAGGATTGGACCGAACCAGGATAAATCTCGGTTGCATATTCTCTTCCCTTATCTCTTATGTTTCCAGCATATATATTTGAATGACTGATTATCACTTTATAAATTATTTCTGTCACTCAAACAACTTTCAGTAAGTTGCGAAAAGAATTTCAAAGTAACCAAAATTTAATCATACACCCAATTCACCCCCCTCTTGGGTGATAGCCAGGTCTTTCACTTTTCATAATGCAAAGCAAAGTTTTGAGTTTGCTTTAAGTAACCCAAAACTCTTATCATAGCTTTCTAATGAAGCTCGTTCAGATTACTTGTAAAGTGACTCAACATGCTTACTACGTAGGCAATATCAGGTCTAGTGCAGTTCATAACATACATAAGACTGCCTAGCACTCGAGCATACTCCTTTTGTTTTTCAGCTTCGCCAGCATTTCTTAACAGTCGAAGACTAGAGTCTATAGGGTTCGACACAGGAGCTATGTTTAAACTCTTGAATTTCTCAAGAATTTTCGCAATATAGTATGTTTGTGATAAAGCTAACCCATCAGAAGTTCTATGGATTTTAATTCCCAAAAAAACATCTGCTAGACCCATATCTTTCATGTCAAACTTGCTGGTAAGCAATCACTTAGTAGCTTTAATCATTTGATTATTACTACCCGTTATCAACATGTCATCTACATTCAAACAGACTATGGCGAACCCATTTCCAATATTTCGAATATAGACACACTTGTCACATTCATTAATACTGAAGCCATTTGATAACATAACTTCATCAAATTTTGCATGTCATTGTTTCGGGGCTTGTTTAAGTCCATAAAAGGATTTTATTAAGTGACAAACTTTTCGCTCTTATCTTGAGACAACAAATCCCTCAGGTTGTTCTAGATAAATTTCTTCCTCTAATTCACCATTCAAGAAGGCTATCTTTACATCCATTTGATGTAACTCCAACCCATTCAATGCTGCTAACGCGATTAACATCCAAATGGATGTAATTCTTGTAACAGGTGAATAGGTATCAAAGTAGTCTAGGCCTTCATGTTGTTTGTAGCCTTTTACTACCAGCCTAGCTTTGTACTTATCAATAGTGTCATCTGCTTTCATCTTCTTTTTGAAGACCCATTTAGTTCCTAGAGGCTTATTGCCATGAGGAAGGTCAACCAATTCCCAGGTGTAGTTTGACATAATGGACTCAACTTCACTATTGATAGCCTCTTCCCAGAATGGCGCTTCAGGAGAACCCATAGCCTCTCCATATGTTCGAGGCTCATTTTCCAATAGATAAGGTAGAAAATTAGGCCCAAAGGATGTTGAAGTCCTTTGCCTAGTACTACGTCTAGGTTTCTCCTCTCCAAGATCATCATTAGCCATAGTATCCTAAGATATCCCAGTGTTATTATCAACATTACACTTTTTGTGCGGAAATACATTCTCAAAAAACATAGCGTTTATAACATCCCAAATTTTGGGATTTCAAATTAGGAGCAATATATGAAAATTAATTATGAAATTTGGCTTAAAATAATTATGAGAATAATTATTCGAGATAAAGACTTATTTTCTTTCTTGGAAACTTCCGGTCATTATCCCATTCATTCATTCATTTAAAACCGCACGTCACAGCGGAGCCACGCAACTATCATCCACCATCGGTCTGAAATACGAAAATGACGCTGGAAATACAGTCAGAAAATCAGATTGTCGCCATGATTCCAAATCTTGCTTTCGGCCACAACTGTACACGTAAGTGCAGACCATGTTTCTCGAGCCCTGTACTTCCCATCGATCCAACAGTTAATTACTCCCTCAATATAACCCTTCGGACAAGAAGAGCGTGATAGAAAGAAGCTAAGTTGAGGGAGAACGAGAGCCAAGAGAGAAAGAGAAAGGGCCGAGAGGGTAGGAGAGAGAGAGAGAGTTCCACTGTTTTTGCTTGCTCTGCGTCTTTCACTTGAAAATAGGGGTGTTTGGTTTCCTCAAAGTCACGTCGTGCAAGCCAGAACTGTGGGTAAGTTATCGGGTCTTCTCCTTCTAGTTTCCATAATGAACCAACGCACGCTTAGAAGTATTAAACCTTAGGATATAAGCTTTGAGTTTGCTGCAATAAGAACAATGAAAACAGGAGTGGTACTGCATCTGTTTGGGTTAGGGCAGAGCAATGGGCGGGTTGGGCAGCCCATGCCCTAACCCATAGCCCATTCATTTAATTTTAAATGGGTATGGGTTAGCCCATACCCATACCTAAACCCATTTAAGCTCGTGTAAATGGGCTGGCATATAAATGGGCGGGTTTCATTGGGTTTTGGGTAACTCATTTATATTTGATTTATTTATTTATTCGAAAAAAAAACATACATAAGCATTAAACATAAATCCAAATTCATCATTCTAAATTCTGAAATCTGAATCTTCAAAGTTCAAAAATAATAATTCACACAAGAACCTAAATTTAGGCAAGTACCATCATAACATAATTTTGACGTTAAAATTTCAATTTTTAAATTAAAGCATTACGACTAAAGTTCAAAGATTAAAAAAATGGCATGCTTTCATTGAATCTGCATGTTTTAGTCTTCACCATCATCTTCAGATTCACTTAAGGAATGGGTTGTAGCTATTAGGGTTAGGATAGTTAATAAAAAAATATATATACACTAAATGGCGGGTATGGGCAGCCCAAAGGTATACCCATAGCCCGCCCATTTAATTTTTAAATGGGTGGGTTTTAACCTAACCCATCATGTATCTTTTTGGGTGGGCTTAAGCGGCTCAATTACACTAGGTTGTGGGCGGGCTCACCGGGTTATGGGTTTCTTGCTCAGCCCTAGTTTGGGTGGCGTTCCGGTGTTAGCTTATATATATTCATATAACTGTTTTTATTTTTATTTTTTTTAACTAGCCCATATATATATATATATATATATATATATATATATATATATATATATATATATATATATATATATATATATATATAAAACGAAAATTTGCTAGTTGTTGATATATATATATATGTATAATAAGAGAAAAGGAAGCATACTGTCATACAACAAGGAAAAACGCTGCTGGGTAGTATCTCTCTGTGTGTGTGTGTATAATGCATTAAATAAAAGGAGATAGGACAAAGCTTATATATACATATTTCTATATATATATATAAGCTTGCTAACATAAGTTACTATTAGATAGTTATATGTATATGGGGTAGGCATGTTGCACCTTCGTAAGGGAACAATTAAATATATATTAAATAGTAATGGAATCATTATATATATATATATATATATATATATATATATATCAAATCATTAAATCGTAATGGAATCGTGATGCTGCAAATCGTGATCATCAATAAATCATAATGGAAGTTATTGTATTAACATAATATCATGAAATCAAAAAGATAGGATCTGATCCAACTTACTCCTATATAATATGATCTAATTTAGCTCATTCCTATATTAAGTCATTTTTTTAATATTATTTACAAATATAGATATATGATATAAAATATATTTTTATGTTGTTAATATTTATTTAAGCTCCTAATTTAAAGTATTGAAATAAGCTCGAGAGTTTAAAATACTTGTAGAGAAATAATAATAATAATAATAATAATAATAATAATAATAATAATAATAATAATAATAGTAATTGTTATTATTATTGTTATTAGGAAAAAAAAATGGGTAATAAAATAAAAAAAAAATAGATAATTATTATTAAAAAAGGGGAATAAATAATAAAGGGAGTTATTAATTAATAATAAATAAATAGGGGTATTATTAATTAATAAAAAATAGAAAAGGGTATTATTAATTAGTAATAAATAGAAAGAGAATTAATAGTCTCCTTAATTTTTCTGTCTGTCATAATTATGCCCACTTCAAGCATTCCAAATTTATTATAATAAATTGTATATTTGTAATTTTATGAAATTATAAGTTATAATTTTATGTAGAGTTTTAGAAGAGTTATTAATGGTTAGTAAATTGGTTCTAGTAGATTGATTTTTTTGCGTGTGTTTGATCGAGCTCTTGGATTAGGAGCAATGTGATAATAGTTAGCTTCAGCGAGAGGTAACCACTTTCCACTTGTTATGAGTATTAGTATGTTGTTTGTGAGTATTTTATGAAAAGATTATGAATATCTTAATTGAAATTGCCTTGTGGAACCTTATGATTTGAATTGTGAAATATATGCACATATTTTTATACGTATAAGAATTGAGATATTATGACATGTATATGAGAATTATTCCTATTGAGCTATTTATTGTGATAATTATGGTAAAGGGTTGAATTGGGAAGAAATAGAGTAATTTATTCCACCACGTGGTGAGGCCTCCATTGATGCATAATGGTTGGCTTTCTATTGTCCCACTTGCTCAATGAGGGACTGCCCACTAGTTCAATGAGAGCTTATGACACCCCACTAGTTCAATGAGGGGAAAAGACCCATGGTCTGGGACATGTGCTCTAAAGATTTTGGCCGGTCCTCATCACATGACCAGTGAGCTTTTGAGTAACCAGTAACATGGATGTAACTTAGCCCATGGGTCTAGTCGGAGGAAATAAGGCGGTTCGGTTGGATTGGTGGGAGGCATCTTGGGAATTGTGTTAATGAAAAATTGTAATACCTAATTTATGATACATAATTTATAATATGAAATTTTGTGATGTGGATATTGGTGAATTATATTTTTAATATTTTGTTATATAAATTCACTACTACAAAAAAGTGGAAAAACGTCCTGAATTAGAGGCAATTAACGCCCCTTTTCCGAAGGACGTCTATCCAGGGGAAGTAGTATTTGAATTATTTCGGCGTCCTATGATTAAAACAGGACGCCTTAAAAAAGGAGTCATGTGTTTAATATAGGACGCCTTAAATAAGGCGTCCTATGTATAACTAAGGACGCCTTAAAAAAAGGCATCCTATGTTTAATAGAGGACGCCTTTTTTAAGGCGTCCTATATGAGTAATCAGGACTTCAAATATGGGGTATAAGGCGTCCTGAACATAAATTAAGGACGCCTTAGGTATAAATTTTATTTTAAAAAAAAAAAACCTGCTATATTTCTTACTGGCCTCCTTAATGAACTACAATTTTAAAGTGCTATTCGTCCAGCCAATTTTCCAGCGTACATATATACATACATTTATATTACTCAACATTCATCAAATTGGTCCCTTGTATAGCGCATTACCTAAATACCTCAAGAATCAACACACAATGACAAATCTATCATTTAGAGCATCAAATAGAGACAGCGAAAAATAGATGATTAAGAATGCTAGCAACTACAATTTGTGCAGCAAAGTGAAGTGACAGAACATATTTACTCTATAGGATTTGTGCAGCAAAGTATTTCACAATGCAAGATCAGAAGTTCAGTGAAAAAGGGGCACCTCCTATGTAAAATACAATCACTTAATTACTTTGAAAATGAAACATGCAAGTAAAGGTCATATCATCAACTTCTGAATTTTACCTTCTAAACTTTTGTAATAACTGATCATAACAACAACGAATTCCAAACATCATCCATGTCTATCAATTATATGGAAAAATTTAACATATGACATACATATCTATATGTTTTGAAGAAAATGTTCAGCCATAGCGTTTCGAACTGTATTGATGTCTTCGTCCGAGCACGGATCCACACTATCAAAAAGCTATAAATTGGAAAACAAGGTATAAGTTAAACCAATGAAGTGAATGAAGTAATTAACAACTTAAGTACAACAAAAATATTATCATTTGAGAATCACGGAGCGATTACGTACGTTTGGAAAACCTGTCGTCCGTCCGCTCTTAACGATGGTATGCATATAATAGATAACGTAGTATCCACACTCAGTGTTCCCTCGTTGTTAAGGGCACTATAAATCAAAAGCAAATTGTTAAAACGAATAAAGGCATATCGAAAGCTAATGTGTCAATGTAATAACTTAAATTGAAACTACTTACTCTTGGATAATACCGCCCGATCCACCCCGCTCCCGTGCTCCGAACCGATCTAGCCGACTTGAGTGCACTATCATTAAAATGGAAAGTAAAGACATGAAAACAAATCATATAAATGAAGAATCAATGATTTTAACGAAAATTTACTTACTTGGCAAACATGGATTTGATTTCTTCGTTTGGTTTTCCACCTAAGGAATCGAACCAATAACAAGCGTTCTTGGAGGGACAAATGACACACAGGGTCCAATGACCACTACAACATATACATTTTAATATTAAATTAAGATATGATATGAATTTATTCTGAAAAATCTTAAATAGACAAAACTAACACTACGTACCCTTCAAGTATTGAGGCTAGATAAACAGGAAAGTCATCCTCGGCAATTGTATAACCAACATAAAGTGTCCTTTTGGTTAACGTAGTATTACGAGTTGACGTCGTGTTTATTGGACTTAAGAATCCATACAAACTCGTTCGGCAGTACTGGACGCATATGTCATTGCGCATAACCGTGATCAAAATTAAATAAAATCAACTGCGTTGTTGAGTATAGAAAACAAAAAAGATCAATGCAATAATTAAAGGAAAAAAATCTTACATTATCGCAACTTCAAGAACGACTAAGTCTAAATCCTTCATATACGAAATTCGTCCAGATCTTTTTGTCAACGGTAAACTCATATGTCTTTTCTCCGCCGACTATGCCCGCACGCATCTTGAAGGAGATATAGGCGATGTCCTTGTACATGTCTCGTTTGTGCTAGGTAGGGAAATTTGCCCACCTCATCTTCATTCTATGAAAACATAAACAAACATATTAGTATGAGTGAGTTACCTATGAAAAGCAAGTTCTAGTAATGTATTTCTTACCATTGGAGGTGTCGTCCCCACCATCTGAATAAGATGACTCGGCCAAAGGATGAACGATCCTATTGCCCGGTCTAAATCAGGAACCTCGTCATCATCAATCGGGATGTTTGTTTTTCCTTCCCCCTCTCGAACACATTTCACAGTCACCCTACGTAGGTCTTGTGGAATTTCAATATTATGGTGGGTGGTGTGATCTGTATAAATAAGGGCATCGGCAACAATACGCCGGCGTGGGACATTCAAATAGAGAATGCAAGGTTGTCCTCCCTGTGGAATGTGAGAAGGTTCACCGAGATCAACATCCAGAGGGTTAAAACTATCTTTACTGCTAGGGAAGGTCGGGGATTCACGGGCTGTATGTTCCATATTGTCCTTCGACTCTAGCATTGTTTTCATTTCAGATCGTACTTGTAGCATGATTTCGTCAAATAGATTCGCCCGAATTGAGGCTACAAGCGTAGGACTAGGGCTCTTCTCGTCATAGACCCGTGAACGCCGTCCAAAATATTTTGCGGCGATCACTCCCTAGGCTCCCTCGAATGTGATCAAGGTAACGGCTTCCCAATCGCCGTTGACAAAATGTCCATCCGTACACCCGGCGTAAATGAACCTTGGGAACTCTTCTCCTCAAGTGCATCTGTATCATAAGATGTTTCATAAATAACAACTAAACCCTATAATATGAAACAAGCGAGGCTATTTAAAACGTCTAATTTAACTACTTACAATCTTTGAGGCAACCTCAGCAACATCTGCATTTATGTAGTTGTCGCGCAGCTTTCCATTTTTTGTGACGAGGAGGACGTTCAGGGGGCTGGACAACAGTGGAAGGATCAGATTGGGCAGCTTCCCTCATTCTCTCTAACTGCCCTTCCATCATTCTCCGTTCAAGCTTCCTATACCCACCACGGGACATGCAATGCGGATACTTATTTGCCGCTTGCCTCTCTTTATTGGCTTGACTTTTTCCCGTGACACGAAAACAAATAAAACCGCATCTAAGTTGTCAAGTAGGTTAAAATAAAAGATATGATATATGAAAGAAATTTTACAAGAAATTCGGATTTTTGCCGTGACGCCACAAACTCCCTCCAGTCCTCGGGAGAAATATAAGGATATATCTGACATGGATCCTCGTTCCTATTTTCCCCTCGAACCCACTTTCTAGTCAGCTTGTTCTTAAAGTCTTTCCAACGTAGACGGACTTCCCCCATCCAATGCTTGTGCATTGCCGTAGTGGGAGGGACGTCATACATTTGCTGCAAGGTAAAAGAAAAGGTAATTACATTTCAAGCAATAAGACAAATGATACAAATGCAGATATATCGAGCCAGATATACCAAAATTTGTGCCCAAATCAACTGCTTCGTTTTCTCAGGAACGAACTTCCAAGCAGTAGACAATGCGAACTTTGCTTCGAGCGATAGCCTAAATAGCTAATGAAATTGTCTTCCTCTGCACCGTTGGATTCATATTCTCATCAAAGTCCACATGGCCTCTCTTTTTTATGCCGACAGGCCACTAGCGTACTCATCTCGTGTGCTTTCCTCTTACCCTTTCTCACAACGGGCTCGTCAACTCTATCACCTCCTGACTCATCGGAGCTAGACATGTTCCTATTCATCAAGGACAAATCAATGTTAGATAGGTTATTAAATAGTAAACAGATTAATAAAATGAACTAAAACCCTAAACCACCACAAAAATAAGATAGTACTATTTTATAACTTTAGATCTTACTTTATATGGCTTCTCATATTCCTTCACAATGATTGTTTCATGCAGCATATTCTTCATCATCTACCAATTCTACTTCACGTGTTGTAGGGAGATTTGTTGTCAAAGGGGGTGTATCATCAAGGTCGAACGATTCTTCACCATACTTTTGTTTTTTACTTTGAAGTACAATGGACATTTTTTTTATTTGCAGGGTCTATAACATAAAACACTTGTTTCGCCTGGCTTGCTAGAATGAATGGCTCATCTCTATGACCAACTTTTTGAAGATCAACTGAGACAAACCCAAATTGTGGATCTATCACAACAGCATTATTGCTAACTCACTTACATTTCAATAAAGCAATTTTGAACTTGGTGTAGCTCATCTCCCATATTTCTTCAATAACTCCATAATAGGCCATTGATGCTTCTTGGGTTTTTGTCTTTGAACTCGAAAAGTGCATGGATTCAGCTTCAACCATCACCCCACTATTTTGCACAGAACTTATGTCATCTTGGTCTTTTGTGTAGAAAGTATACCCAATAATATCATAACCGCTCCAAGTGATTACCTTAAAAGAAGGCCCCCAGGCGAACCACTCAATTGTATCCGACACTCCGGTCTTGTGCAATACCTTCTCACTGAACCACTTTATGAACGTCTTCTTTTGCTCATTCGCTATTTGCATGTCATTCTTCCTTGGATTCATATTCTTCAAACTCTTTCTGTGTTCATCAATGTATGGTTGAACTTCTTCCATATTATTCAAGATGTACATGAGTGCTTGCAACACCTCTTCACAAGGCTTATTCTTCAGTTTGATTCCTCGAATTCGGTAGCATTTCCCCTCAACAGTAAGACATCCCAAAATTCCAACAACAAACCATCTCAGCTTAATTCAACAAAACTTACTAATTAGGGCAATTCAGATCAACATCAGCTATTAATTCCAACAGTTTCATCAATACATATAAAAATATAGCTAAATTGTCTAAGTCAAAAACTAGAAATTATGGACTTCTAAGCATCTTTATTTATACAACAAAGTTTACCTAGATCAATGCACATCAACAACAAAAAAAACAACAATATTTAACTGTAATTACCTCAACTTTAAATTCTGATGCTTGAAATTTGTTTACTCTATTCAACCTAAAGACAACAACAGTAAAGACAACATTAGAATTATTCAAACTAACATATGAGAGGGAATAATTTTATGACAAAAGGAACATGACAAAATATACCTACCCTAGCACCCTCAAGCTCTTGTGTGAGTTGTTGTCGTGACCAAGTCACTTTACTCAAAAGGGTTATTTGCTTCCTCAAGTCATACAATACTAATTCATCTTTGACAAAAGAACACATCAATTTTCAGAAATGCAGAAAAAATTCACATGCAGAAAAAAGTCAACAAGTGTTCCAAATCAAATGACGTATTGAAGCTGTGATTGGTGGAGTGTCATTGACATTGACGAACACGACTTAATACGCATAATACATAACATTCAAATATGTATGATTCAATCATTTAAATTTCAAAATAATATACATTGGATACTTACTTAAGCAAATCCAATATCTACAATTTACAAGTGAAGTATATGCATAGGAATCACGTAGCTAGAAAAAGACAATAATTCCAATCATGAAGGTGATCATCACTTTCTATCTATCAAAATATACGTATATATATATGGTCTATTTTTGCCCCTTTAAATACGTTTTTTTAAACATTTTATACCAAGCATGTTTCATATATTTTCCCTAATTAAATTTATATATCCATTCACACAACAATTTAATTCTTTTGTAAGTCGACAATGAAGAGCAAGACAGAAGATTCATTATGGTTTTTCTTATTTCTTGTCGCAGTAATAATACATCTAACACATGCTACAGTATTTATCTTCTTTTAATAGTAAAAAATGTAAGCAAACTTCAATCAAATTTTACACTTAATTGAAATAATTTTGATTAAATAATCTATCAAAGAGACAATCAGTATGAATTCCTTGAAGTATATATTCCATGTTAAACGTGAAAAGCTATAAATATATTATTTCAAAATGATCACACAAGCCATATCAGCATCCCTGTATTGTTGTACTATGAGTAATTAAATTAGGCATGAGCACAAAATTCTTCATATATACACTCTATTAACTGTTGTTTCAAGTGATGGAAGAAGGAAAAAATGCCAATAGCAAGGCAACGAGATCTAAAAAGTTGAAGAACAATTCTGGGTTTCAAGTGATGTTCGGTTAGAATCGAACAGATATTGATGGGAAAATTCCCACGGGAGCAACCTTTCGATAAAATGCGTGAGAAGATTGAATAGAATCAAGGATGGATTTTCAGAGATTGGTGAAGGAGATGACAAAATCTTGAAAGTTGCTTTGGATTGAGTGATTGAAGAATTTAACAAATTTGAGACGAAAATCGACCCAAAACATCAACTAGCATTACTAATGTATGACCCTAATTTCCTATTTGAAAACATACGGTCGAATTGAAGAACCATCAAAGCAAGGGGAGTACGTACCATTAGAGATTGTCGGAGACGGTGGGGGACGCCCCGGAAAGAGAGAACAAGAGCAAGAAGGAGGAGACGGCACACAATGTGAGAGGTAGGGGAGAGTGAGGGTGAAACGAGTGTGAGACGGCGGAGATAGCTAGGGTGGTTGAGGGGAAGCAGGGGAAATTAATTAAGAGTGTCGAGGGGAAGACACGTGGTGTGGTTCGGAAAATGGTTTTTTTTTTTCAAAAAAGCGTCCTGAAAATTAATTCAGAACGCCAAAAAGTAATTAAGGAGTCCTGAAAATTAATTCAGAACGCCAAAAAGTAATTAAGGAGTCCTGAACTTTTATCAGGACGCCTTTAATTTTATTAAGGCATCCTGAAGTTCTATCGGGACGCCTTAAAATTTAATTAGAGCGTCCTAATATTAAGTCCAACGCCAATAATTTTATTAAGGCGTCCTGAATCACTATCATGACACCTAAAAATTAAATAAGGCGTTCTGAAATTCTCTCAGGACGCTAATAAAAAAACATTTTATTCCTAGTGCCAAAAAAAATCGCGAAATGGCGCCAAAGGTGCTAAATTTTTTTAAATTAGACGTCCTTAAATTATTTTAGGACGCCTTAATTTATTTTAGACATTTTGAAAATTATTTTAGGACGCCATATTTGAGAATATCAGTAATTATTTTACAAGAATGTCACTACGTTCACTTGTAACATCCTTTTTAAAAATAAGGACGTCTCTTAAGGAAGTTGTAACCATTTTTTGTAGTAGTGATTGTTCCACTTGGCACCTCACTAACATGTATTAGTATTCGTAATAAGTTGGATTGATGGTTACCACATTTTTCAGGTGATAGTTCCCATGTGGGTCCATCAGGGAAGACCTCGGAAGCTTAGGCTACTTCTGCTAAGAGTAGTGCTTCTGTCTTTTTGGTTTATCATATGATTGTATATTGCCACGTTAGGGCTCATTCAACATACTCTGATTTACTTTTGTACATTTTGGTAAATGATGGAGCATTACTTAGTTGTTAATGAACCCTTAATTAGTTATTATGTTAAGTTAATTTTGAGGACGTTACCGCATTCCTTGACTCAATTGTAAGAACCGGCTGAACCCAAGAGGGGGGTGAATTGGGTATTTTAAAAAGCTTTTCAGAAAATCTACGTTTTTGAACACTAAAACGAGAGATGAACTAGGATGATAAAAACTTAGCAATCTTTGAAAATCTTTTTGTAACTCGGTAAAATTAGTTTGTATGAGGTAAAGAGTTATAAAGCTATAGACAATCATTCAAACATATATCTTTGGAAATAAAGGAGATTAAGGAAGAGAATATGCAAATCGAGATTTATCTTGGTTCGGCCCAATCCTTGACCTACGTCCAGGTCCCAAGCTCCACTTGAGATTTTCAATCTACTATCCTCTTGTTTAATCCGGGCACAAGAGAAGCCTTTACAAACCCACAAGTTCACCCAGGCACTTGTGAAGCCAAATCTCTCACCGAGATACTCCCCTTACACAATGTAAGGTTACAATCTGTTCCCACTCAAGATCACCCAATCTTGAGTAACTCTCAAATAAATGATATATAATGTTTATAACGAATCTTCTCTCTCGAAGTGAATAAGATAAACACTGAAGTACATGACAAATAATTTCACTCTCTATGAAGAACTATGTAAGCATTGAAAACAGAGTGTGTATGAGATAAGATATAGATTCAGAATTTGGGCATTTTAACAGTGCAAGCTCTTGTCTCTCCTCTTTCTTCGTTTTGAATGTGCCTCTACTTATAGATGAAGATCATCTGAACATTGAGAATATGACTGTTATGAATAGTAGCCGTTAGAGATCAGTTGGAACTAGCCGTTAGAACTTTTGCACAGCTTTTGATGTTCTGACACAAATCTGAGATTTTGAGATTTGCTTCTAATCCTTCGTTTTAATCATCTGAAACTCACTAACAAAGTGGTTAAACATATCTAGGAACATTAGAGATTAATCATAGGAAGTATTAAGATCAAACTAGAAGGCATTGCAAATTCGTTAGATTTGAAATTCTGAAGACGCGTTGAAACCTTGAGGTTTTATCAGAAACCTCGAGGTTTCATTTGAATATGAAACCTTTGAAAAAATCGCGCCAAGAACAAACCCAGAGGTTTTTTGGAAACCTGGAGGTTTTCAAAAACAATGAAAAGTTGTTTGCTCTCTGGATGCCAAAACCTGGAGGTTTTGTATCAAAACTCGAGGTTTCGCTCAAATGTGGAAATTCCGAGTTTTTGCGTCAAAACGAAACACGGAGGTTTGAGAGTAAAACTAGAGGTTTTGTAAACTTGGAAAGCACAGATCCTCTGCTGGACAAACCTCGAGGTTTCTCCTCAAACCTCGAGTTTTCACAATTCGAGAGAAAAACTGGACTAGACTCAAAACCGGAGGTTTTTCACAAAAGCTGGAGGTTTTAAAATGTTCAACACTTAGGAGACTCTCTGTAAGTCCAAACCTCGAGGTTTTAATAGAAACCTCGAGTTTTCCATTTACCAGAAAATGTTGAGAAGTCTCTGTATGACGAAACCTTGAGGTTTCTCTGGAAACCTTGAGTTTTGCTCAGTCCAGAAACCTGGAGTCCTTCTCTGTAAGGCCAAACCTCTTGGCTAATCTCAAACTCAAGTTTACATGTCCAATCTTGAGGTAAGAATCCAATGCAAGAAGAATCAGCTCCAAACTCATTGTATTATGTTCGTTATGATCCAATGAATGAAGACTGTTCTTGACCAGCGTTTTTGAAACGTCTTGAACTGACTGTCAACTTTTGAAGGCCATATCTCCCTGGTCGTAACTCCATTTTGTTCAGTTCAAGTCTTCATGGAAAAAATTTTGAGTCTACTTTCATATGCCACCAATTTCAGCTCAATCGGATTTGTAGTTTGTGAGATACACTCAAAACATTGAAGCTTGGTTTGCTGTGTGGCGTGAATTTCAGTGTCAACTTCCACAATTCATATCTCCTTGATCTGAACTCCTTTTGGCTTGTATATTATATCAAAATGACGCATTGGGAGTCTAGTTTCATATGCCACTGGTTTCACCTCAAACCAATTTCCAGTTTAGGATATATCATCAAATTATCAGATGTTGCCCGTGCTGAACGTGAAATAGAGTTGCTGAAGACCGCTGAAACCTTGAGGTTTCACTTGTAAACTCGAGGTTTGCTAGTCCAGAGACACCAGAGATGCTGAAGACACTCAAACCTCGAGGTTTGTACTCAAACCTCGAGGTTTGTACTCAAACCTCGAGTTTTCTCGTCCTAAACCTTATATTTGCTTGTTTTAACTCTGAATTGAGTCATTTGAACTTCCATATGATCTTGGAGGCTTCTAGCATCGATCTAAGAACTTTAATAATGATATTCCATTCAGCAAGTTCTTCTTTCTTTAATACCTTATCTCCTTCTTGATTATTCTTCATAATTCAACTTGGACTAATCTACATTAAACATAATAGTTAGTCAATGTAGGAGATAAATATATTATGTAAACTTTTTGCTCTTAATAATGGCTTCTATATTAGACATCATCAAAACTAATCATATCTAACATCAATAACCGTATTCACATGGATATCTGATATATAAAACTTATAAACTAAAAAATGATATGCACTACTATTGACTGGATAGCCTATAAACACACAGTCTACTGTCTTAGGTCCGATTCTTAACCTTTTAGGCCTAGGAATCTCAACCTTTGCCAAGCACCCCCACACTTTCAAATATTTCAAGGAATGTCTCTTTCCTTTCCATAATTCATATGGTATGCTTTGTATCGTTTTATGAGGCAGTCTATTAATTAGGAAGTTAGTCGTTAGAATAGCTTCCCCCTACAAATTTTGTGGTAAACCAGACTCAATTAACAATTCATTCATCATTTTTTTCAAAGTCCGATTTTTTCTCTCTGCAATCTCATTTGATTGCGGAGCATAAGGAGTAATTGTCTAGTGTATAATACCAGATTCTATACAGAATTCCTCGAAGGGGCCATCATATTCTCCCCCACGATCGGTCCTTACCACTTTAATTTTCTTGTTAAGGTGATTTTCAACTTCATTCTTATATTGTTTAAACGCAATAATAGCCTCATCTTTACTATTAAGCAAATACGCATAACAATATCTATTGCAATCATCAATAAATGTAATAAAATATTTCTTATTACCCCTAGATGGTACAGATTTTATATCACATATATCAGTATGTATTAAATCTAACAACTCGATTGATCTTTCAACAGGAGGAAACGGTAACTTAGAAAATTTTGATTCAATGCATACTTGACATTTATCTTTATTTGAACAATCAACTTTAGGAAATAAATCTAAATGAATTAGATTTTTAATAGATTTATAATTAACATGTTCTAATATTTGATGCCATAAATTAGACGACTCAAGCATGTAGATAGAAACAATATTATTATTAATAGCACCATTATTGGTGACAGTCATTATATTAACTTTGAAAAGGCCCTCACTAAGGTAACATTTTTCCAACATACATATCATTCTTAGAAAGTATAAACTTATCATAAACAAATACAAGCTTAAAACCATTCTTGCTTAAGAGTGATCCAGATATTAAATTCTTGCGCATATCAGGCACATGAAGCACATCATTAAGTGTCACGACTTTTCTAGAAGTCATCTTTAAAGCTACTTTCCTAAAACCTTCAACCTTTGAAGTAGAAGAATTTCCCATATACAGTTGTTCATCTTGCTTCGCAGGGGGTGTAAGAAGAGAACATCCATTTGTTTGCACATACATGCCTGGTGGCACCAGTGTCTACCCACCACTCCTTGGTATTTCCAACCAAGTTACATTGCATTACAACTACTGAAAGACTCATATTATCAGTCATATCAGTAGCATTGTCAACCATATTGGCTTCGGTGTTCTTCTTCTTGAGATTCTTTGGCTTCTTACAA
This sequence comes from Acacia melanoxylon, assembly GCA_019022615.1. Lineage (NCBI taxonomy): Eukaryota > Viridiplantae > Streptophyta > Magnoliopsida > Fabales > Fabaceae > Acacia > Acacia melanoxylon. The sequence goes on from JAFJYJ010000050.1 coordinate 659,677, forward strand.
TCCTTAGCACGGTGACCAAGCTTCCCACAATTCTAACCCTTGCCTTTGAATTTCTAGCCTTTGCTATGGCCCTGTTTGGATGATCCCTTCTTAGAGCGTTTCCGTTTCTTGGGCTTCGAACCATCTTCAACAATGTTGGCCTTTGAAACTATAGCATTGCTACCAAGTTTCTTTTCAGAAATCTTGTTGTCTTCTTCTATTCTCAATCTTACAATTAAATCTTCAAGTGACATCTCCTTACGCTTGTGCTTGAGTTAATTCTTGAAGTCCTTCCAAGATGGTGGCAATTTTTCAATAAATGCAGCAACTTGGAAAGACTCGCTAAGAGACATCCCTTTGGCATGAATCTCATGCATGATCAATTGAAGTTCTTCAACTTGACTTACCACAAATTTAGAGTCAAGTATCTTGAAGTCCAAAAATCTGCCAACTATAAATTTCTTCAAGCCAGCATCTTCAGTTTTGTACTTCTTGTCCAGACTCTCCCATAATGCTTTGGTTGTATCCAAAGCACTATCTACAGTATACAGTGTATTGTCTAGACCATTGAGAATGTAATTCCTACATAGGAAATCAGAATGCTTCCAAGCATATATCGCAGCAACCTTTTCCTTGTCAGCCGGTTGTCCTTCTTCCAATTTTAGAGCATCTTCAGTGAGAAACCGTGCCAAGTTCAAGGTGGTTAAATAGAAAAATATTTTATGTTGCCATCTTTTAAAATCATTCCCATTGAAATTTTCTAGTTTTTCACTGTGCATTAGAACAGGACCACTTGGGTTCATCAAATTGGTACTTGTACTTGCCATTTCTGTTGTTAAAACAGAAACTGTGATTAATCCACAAACAGTTTAATAATCAAATCAAAAATACTAACACAAATTCAATTCAATATTACTACTAACATATGAAATCAGCATTGATATAAATTAATATAAACTGATTTCAATCACAAAAATTGTCTTAAGATTGTTGTTGAAAATGTACTAAATAGGTCGAAATTGAATATACTATAAACAGATACTACTAAAATAGCATAACAAGAATCTGTATTATTGAAATAACACATACAGAGAGCATACAACAAGTCTATATAATATGAAAAAGCTATAAACGAACTCACAAGAATGCCGAATATGATAATGAACTATGAAGAAATCCGGGCCAAACGTACATTGTTTCCTTAAGTCAATTTTTCTCCCTCAATACGGATGCCGAAGGTTTCTGAGCAATTGCCTCCCAGGATAGAGAGGATTATTCGTCTTCAGAATGATGGCTCTCTCAATCTAAAGCCCAAGCGAATCCAACGAGTCTGCTTTCGAAACGCACAGTATATGTTTGGTGTATGCAGTATGCAGAAGAAGTGTATATAGAAAAAAAAAACGGATATGATTCTGTGACTAGGGCGCCCTATTTATAGACAATGAAAAAACTTGATCAGATGGACTCGTCTATTGCAACGAACTGGTGCGTCGTGCAAACAGACACACCAGAACAAAAAGAACATAAGCGAGCATCAGAACGGAGTGAACAATCCGAACGGATCGCAATACGCAACCGATAGTTGGAGGGGCAAAAAAGGAATTATTAAAAGGGTCAAATTGGAAATTCAAAAAATAATTTAATAAAAATTTGTTTTTTATTTCACATACGCGCGAATCAGACTAGGCAGGCGACGCGCGCACATGTGTGGTGGACCAAGGGTCACCTAAGTCCTCACCCCTCCACAAAAGTAACTTGGCCCAAGGGCCCATTTAGTAGAAGCAAAGTTGAGGCTTATATACCCTCCAACTTCTCTCCACCTAATCAATGTGGGACTTCTATCCACACATACATCGTTCTTTCTTTTTTCCTCTTCTTTTCCAACCTTCTTCTTATTCATAACCCATGGGATTTTATCCTAAATTCCAACATAACTTTGTTTCGAAATAAACAAGGGAACACATTGCTTCATGAAGCCTTTATGACCAGTAGCCGTAAGGGCTCTTTGATTTTCAAAGCTTTTGAAGCTTCTTTCATTACATATGGAGGTTCAGAATTCGAAGCTGGCTTCAAGAAAATTGTCAATCATTTAGTACCATTTGCAGTCAACTTGAAAGGGAAATAATTTGTGTACTTGACCATTGAGGTTAATTGTAAGCAAGTTGTTAATCAATTGATGAATTTCTGCATTGAGCGTGCACTGAATCCTCAAGGAAAATGACCCCTTCTTCCAACACTCATCAAGAACAATTTTGGTAACTCCTACATTGACTCATGGTTTAATTTCTTGAGAAAATTAATATGGTCTTGTTTACAATAGATATTCTAGGAACCATATTGAGCAAGAAACCAGATTGGATACACTTGATAAATGAACAAGGACGGTTTTAACTTCATTATGCAGCGTTTTTGGGTTTCCTTCAAGGTGTTTTATTATACTAAGTACAGAAATGTCCTTCCTGCACCATGGAGCGGGACAACTATGGCTACCTACAAATTCATTTGGCATGTTTTAAAGGTCATGTCAAAATATTTTAAGAGTTGCTAAAACGGAGCCTAGATCCTACTGAGATGGTAACTGACCATGGCAAAAATTTGCTCCATCTTGCATGTATATATGGAAATTATGAAGTAGTTAGGTAGTTACTCGAACATCCTAACCTTGAGATGATGATAAATATAAAGGATAACGAAGGGAATACCCCCTTCCCCCTTGCACCCCAAAATTGTGCATGCCTTGACTTGGGACAAAAGAGCCGATCTTTTTGCACTTAACCATGACAACCTAACTGCTCTAGACATTGCAGAAGTACATCAAGGAAGAAGTGTTTCTCTTTCACAAGAAAGTATCCATGCATAATTTGAAAGATTCAACTTCAATACTTTTTGTCAAAATCATGATAATTCTTGAAGTTTCAATGATTTTCTTGCACAAATCAAACTTCTTATTTGCTGCGACGTACCTGGAATGCATTGGTATCTGCTGCAACACCACGAAGCTCGGAGAGATTTCATTCAAATGTTGGAACTAATAGCACTATCTCTGACAGCGGTTTCACTCATTATAATAGTCCTACTACTGAACAATATAAAGATAGAATATATATATATATATATATATATATATATATATATATAAAAACCATCCAAACGGGCCCTTAGCTAGTTGCTCATTATCTTTTTGGTGATTGGTGTGGTTTTGATCATCATGGTTTTGTTCTTGTACTTGCTCCTTTTGTTGTCTTCCTCGTCATCCATACCGTTTTGTTGATACATTTCGTATTATCCCTTTCTTTTCTTTGCAAACATAGCTGAAGGGAAAATGAATGCCAACAAAACGGGTTCTAAAGCTATCATTCTTGTGCTCTAGCTTAATTACGTATGTTGTTGTGATTGACATGAAGAAAACCGAGAAGAGCATTATGGAACCTGTGCTCCTTTCATAATTATTTAGATTATTCACATTCGATTCCATCCACCTGCCCTGGTCAATTGAGTTACTATCATGTGGCTAATATTTATCCTGGATTTCACCCTCATTCTTATAAAATGTAGTTGTTTTTTGTTAAGAATATCCAAGAAAATACCACCTCAATTTCAAAATCTTAAATAAATGATTTCCTAACAAAACGAGTTATCAATTACTTTACTGTTATTGTTAATCTCATCATTGTTGTTGTCAATAGAATTTTAAAATTCAAGTGGTATTTTTTTTTATCATTTTCCCTCTTTTATTCCTGCAATATTTTTTTTTTCCCCTCTAACATTGAATTCTTAGAATAGTATGGACTTGTTTGCTTTTGTTCTTATTTTTCATTTTAAAAAACTATTTAGTATGTCACCATTTAAAAAAATATTTTAAAAAAAATAAAACAAAAGGACAATATGTTTGATTATGTTAATTTTGAGAACAATTTTAGAGTTTAAAAAATCGGCTCTTATGGTAATGGTTGGAAGTGGTTAATGGTAGTGGCTTATGGTGGTGGTTGGTTACGACCCTCGACAGATCGTAGTTGCTAGTCAAAAGTAGCTGATAATGGCTAGTAGTGGCGGTCGACAATGGCTTATGGTGGTGGCTAAGGTTGATGACAGCAATGGCTAGTGACGGTGATCAGCAACTACCAGTGGTGATGTTTAATGAAGGGTGAAGATGGGATGATCAATAGTGGCTAACAATGGTGGCCGGTGATGGTTAGTCAGCAATAGCCAACAATGGTTGGCTAGCCGCAGATGATGATGTGAATTAGCGATGATCGCGGACAGTGGTCAACGATGGAGGTTGATGCTAGCGGCGATGATTGGTGGTGGTGGTGGTTGGGGGTGTCGTTTTAAAAAAAATATATATATTAAAATAACTTTAAAATATTTCCATTTTCTTATTTTTTAAAAAATAAAAATAATTTTAGAAATCAGTTAATTGCAAAATACTTACTCAAACTAGTTTTTGAAGAAAAGAAAAAAGAAGCATAAATCAAACATTTCATATACCCAACTCCATACTTATATTAATATAGCTATTTAACCGAGTCAGTCAACCCAATTGATAGTAACTCTCTGAAGGCTTTTTCTGCATTTCCACCAACTTAAATTTAAAACTTCATATTTAAGCAACTAAAGTCTCTACTCTGGATCGTTCGATACTTTGACTTTCTTTGAAACAAGAAAGTCATATATAACTAAATTTCAAGTTAACCAACAAAGGTTGGTCTTGTTGATAAAGAGGTTGGCTCATAACTATAAGGTTGGGGGTTCAAATCTCGTTGATCTTGCTAATGTGAGTATTTTGTTGGTGGATGATTTGTAAGTACCTCTATAAATACTCCGAGTCTAAAGGTTTACCCTAGCTTTGGTAAGACCCGAACTCAACTTGCCTAAAATTTTCTATATTAATATATATATATATATATTCTTTTAAAAAAAATTAAAATATTCTATAAAAAAAATTAACAATTTGTATACATTTTATTTATTAGTTGGAAGTCCTGGCTATTCAAGCCATTCATAGAATGCTCACTCTATTCTTCTTTAGTCTTTGGGCTATTCGTTTTGGTGTGCGATTTCATTTCATGAAACTCATTCATTTATGCATCCGATCGCACCTTTGATATTGGTTTCAGGCATCAACCAACCGGTGAATTCAACTTCCTTATCGTGGTAATGAGAGCTTCTAGAAACATCGAGGGAACTATTCACAACTAGAATATCTTCTAGTGCGAGTTAGGTTCTGCTTGGATATCAAGCACAATATATGCTATACAAAGACTAGAGGACTCTATGGCGATATATTGGATTACGAAAACCTTCCCTTTAGGGAACCGATTAGATATGGGACTTGCTATAATGTACTTACCTAGAGAATCGATATACCGATAGTTCTACTTTATGGTTCGTTGTCATGGCGGCCGCATACGGCTTGTCATCAGCTCTACGGCACTTTTAGGTGCTTCACACGCGTCTTTATACCGGGTCGCCTTCTCCGATCGCATCCTTTGTAGGTAAAACCTCCTCGATCAGAACTCCCGTGTAGCATTCTCCAATCAAAACTTTCCACAAGTAGCGCGGTTGATCGTCTACGAATCATTATAACAAGAAATCATATCTCTATCAAAGTTCCTACCCTTTAGTGGTTTCTGTAATTTCTCTATGTTTGTGGTCATTCTATTCGTGGATGTCACTATCCATTTACCTCCGTGCATAATCCTTAGCTTAACTTTCCTATCGGGTAATCCCTCTTCTTAGGGAATTTATTTACCACTAATATCTCTACGGTTATTGGTCCCACCTTGAAACTATAACCCATGGCTACTAAGGTTCTATCTCCTTTGTAGTAATGAAGTACCTGACTTGTCATCTCACACAAATCTTGAATGATGGTCACTTTCCTTTTGAAGTCAAAATCGATCAAGTCACGTAAATCATTCACAACTGGTACATGTACTCTTCTAAATGCACTTGATGAGATGTCTGAACATAGAAATTTGGACGCACAATGTTTAAAATGTTAAACACCTTTTTTGACATGATTTCGATATAACGTCCCAAACAACTCAACTTTTCGAGGAGTTTGCACTTTGTTAAAGGACTTACTCTCGTCGTTGAACCTAAGGTAATCTCACTCATACTTTCAGGATTCAACTCTCATCGGAACATAAGAAATGCTCGATCATATCTTGACCTAAGCACTATCTCGCTTTAAGTCTATCATATATTCTCACGGTATCCCAAAGGATTACTATGTTTCATACCTCACGGTGCTCAAAGGTATGCCATACATCCGGGGTTAAAAATCCTAAGATTTCTCTCGCCTAAGCATTCTTAACTTCATAAATCGGAGTACCGATACACACCACATACCAACAACTCTCATAGGTACTAGTACGACATATGTGCCTCCTAAAAATCGGGTACTTTCCTTTTCTATAAGTTACACCCTTTTATGTAATGACCACCACCGTTAAAGATTTAGTCAAAGACCTAATAATAGCTTTATAAATTATTTAGTTATGAAAATGACACTTAAGTCTCAAGATAAATTTTATGATAGTTTACAAAAATATTTTGCAGAAAGATAAGTTGTAAATATCAGTTGGAATAATTATAAATATGAGAGTCTCAATTTAATTTAAGTGTCATTTCCTCAGTTAAATTTGAATTCTCCAAATTTCATCTATCAGTAAGGGTAACAAGTGAAGAGAGAAGACAGTGGGTAGCATCCATTTCCTGTGAAAAAGTACATCACACACATTATTGATAGCTCCATGAATAATTTGGCTTCCACTGAAAGCATTATGGGATCACTTTTGAAACTCCTAAAAGTACTTATTCACATAAATCAAGATAAAACGCATCTCACATATTTACCTCATATACCGTTTCATGATTGAAAAGCTATCACTTTTGAAACTCCTAAAAGTACTTATTCACATAAATCAAGATAAAACGCATCTCACATATTTACTTCATATATCGTTTCATGATTGAAAAGCTACTTTTGGATGCTTCAATCGCTATTCAAAACGAGGATTTTTTTAATTTTTAATAAATTGTGTTTTATTATTAGTATTAACTAATTATTAGAGTATTTATTAATTTAGTTGGGTAATTAATTGTGTTTTAAATACCAAACCTAGAAAAGGCTGGCAAAATTCAAGAAGCAGAGGGTGAGAGGAGCTTAATTGGATCAGTTACTGATTGACACTAATAAAAACTACGTCAGCGTATAGTTGCAGCCATGTCACTAATATATATATATATAAAGTCTTCAATTTAATTTAATTTAATTAATTAATAAGATCAAGTTAAAATGGTGATAGTAAACACTTATTGCTAAAAATGCTGCAAGTTGGAGTTTATATCTGACAAGCTTATATACAATCTCAGCCCAACACAAAATGCAAACACAAAATGTTGGAATATGTTCTCGGCTTAATGCAAACCCAATCAATGTTAGAATCATTTTAATGCTGATGATAGACAAAGGTGCATACATCTACCTCTCCCCCAACCCCATCTAGTGCATTGGGCCGCTATTTTGTTTTAAATTCAGCATTTGAAAATATTTTATTAACATTTTAACATTGGTATTCTTCATCAATGAAACTATACTCTTTATATAAGACCAGAACAAAACCTCGATAAAGAACCAAAGATACATTTTTAAAACGATCAAATAATATATTAACTGATTTAATAGTTCAATTTGAAAACAAAGCTCATCTATGAAGTTCTCATACATCACTGAACATGGTTTTATTGACTTCATGCATGAGTAAAAAACAAAACCACTATAAGGTCCCTTTTCTATTTGAGGGACCTTTCAAATTACAAAAAATTAAAAAGAAACACATTTGATTACAACTATTACATACCTTATTGAGAAGATCATTATAAATTACAACCACCACCTTACTTAATTGTCCCTTCTTGTCGGATTACGAATCTTATATTTCCATTCAATCCCCTTCCAAACTTAGAACCCAACTTGTATATAGAAAGAATTATGAATCTCCTCAAAACAAATCCCTTTGTTATTATCTACATCAACCCACCATAACTTTTTCTCTGTTTTCTTCAGAAAGCTCAACCAGGTATGTCTTCAAACCAAAAACCTTATGCGTTTACTTCTTATCAGTACCTTTCTTCTTTTTTTCTGTATAATATATGTTTTAGTTGTCGCAGTTCAACCCGCAAATCTCCAGCACGATGTCGTTTTTCGCTAAAAATGGGTTGATTCGGACCCAAAGGAGGGAGAAGATGGAAGCCAGAAGAATAGCCCAGACTAAGATGATGGTAGGAACACCTTCTTGCTTTCCCATTACTCCCTTGAGGAATGGGTAGAGATGGAGAATGACCCAGAGGGCGAAGAAGAGCTTGCCGAAGAGAGGTCCCCAGGAGTCGTAGCCGTTGTTGATCGCGTCCGAGATGCCGACTATGACGCCAATTATGTTTAAGATGAGCAATGTTAGAGGAGGGATCAATAAGGATGTCCACTTGAAGATGTAGAGATCGGCGAATTCTCCATCATCCGCGGCCTTGGATGTGACGGTGAAGTTCGTGTTCACTCCGGCCAGAACCTTCAGCAGACCCTGACAGAGCGCGAAGAGGTGTGAGGAGACGCCTCCGATCACCCAGAACTGCTCATTCCTCCACCAGTCATGAATGCCGACGCATCCCCACTGCATTTCCAAGATGCTTGTCGCCGCAATGGAAATGAAGAGGGCCATGAAAATGAGACTCGCGTAGTTGCTAATCTGAATAGGAAAAAAAGAAGCATCAAGCATTAGCAATGCATCAAAATTAGACCCGTCCTAAACAGGTCGTCAATGGATTTGGATTCTCTCCACTTTATACGAACAGAGCATGAATTTAAGTGAGTTTCATACATTCTATTGTCTATATATGCATTTGAAAATGACAAGAAAGAAATGGGAAGAATTCAAATGTGTTGTGATTTTACAAGTCCAGCCCTATATATTAAATAGGATTCAACATGCCGATTCATCATTTTAACCAAGAAAGAAACAAGTGATCCTACCTCAGGGACAATGAACTTCCCGGTGAGGAGACAAACGGCCGGCAAGGCGCAATAGGCAAGCAAGGGAATGGAAGTCAAAGGATAAACGACGGAGTTAATGTAAGAGAATCGCTCCAACGATTTCAAACCACAACCATATCCATACCATAATGGACAATGCCTGCTCAGAAATATCTCAACTGATCCAAGCGCCCACCGGAGAACCTGATGCAGACGGTCTGAGAGATTGATCGGAGCTGAACCTTTAAAAGCCGGCCTTTTCGGCATGCAGTACACCGATCTCCAACCGTGGCAGTGCATCTTGAAACCTGTTAGAATATCCTCTGTGACCGAGCCGTAAATCCATCCAACCTGAAAAAGACAATTGAAATTTATAAAATGTAGCAACAAATCAAAAGATGTGGTTTATTAAATTTGAAGCCAATTTAATATTTACTTACCTCTTTTCCCCACTCTGTTTTATCCTCATAACCACAACTAATGACATGGATTGCCTCTTTCAAAAGTGACGCTGAACTTGCTGATTTTGTAAGGCCACCATCTTCCAAAAGCGTCGAAGCTACAAAGACTGAAGATTGACCGAATTTCTTCTCGAGTTTTACTAGAGGCATGAGTAATGATTTCTCATTTTCAATTCCTGTAATTTAAGTTTCTCATTAATCAAAGAGAGTAAAATTAAATATGGATTAGTACAAAGATTACTATCTACCATACCTTCGACTCCCTCTTGAATATTTTCTAGTGAGTTTAATTGCTTTGTAGCCTCCTTGTTCTTTATTTTACTTTTCCCACTTGACTTGACTTTCTTGTTCTTCTTCCTAGATCCAAAGCAGCAGCAGCAGCACCACTTAGGCCAACAGTTACAAGTCTTCCTCGGCGGCTTCTTCTTAGCTGGGGCATCATATCCATAAAGTGCTTGCCTCCGGAAGACGCAACCGGTACCAACATATATCGGTCCTTGGATGCCATCTAGACCCTTCATGTTGATCTGTTATATAATAAAAAAAAACTAGAGATTAGCTTTTTCCCCAAAGCATAATCATACCAAAAACGTGTCAACAAGAGCAAATTCTAATTCTTACTCACATCAAAGAACACAACATTACGATTTGAGTACCGATCATGACGATCAATACCATCAAATCTCTGAGGGAATTGTACATAGCATATGTTCTTTCCTGACGTAGGATCCATCAGGAAGCACATGGCTTCACGAAGCGCTTTGCTGTTGTTAATGTAGTGATCACAATCAACATTCAATAGATAAGGAGCATTTGAAATTATCGCCGAGACTCGGACCTAACCAAATATGATAAGCACACATCAAGACAATGAAAGTCGAAAGAAAAGAGTAGTGTGAGAAAAAGGGTACAGACTCTACCAAGGCATTCATTGCTCCGGCTTTCTTGTGGTGATCAAATCCAGGTCTCTTCTCACGAGAAACGTAGACAAGACGGGGTAACTCGTTCCCATCAACATCACGTACACCATTTTGACCAAGGAAAACCTATAAAAAAGATCATCAAAAGATGAAATTAACCGAATGAGCCATATCGGCAACAAACTTTTAGAAACAGGAAATTACTACTCACTTGTATCATTCCTGGATGATCTCTGACATTATTCCCAGGCCATGGAGTCCCATCCTGCATAGTCCAACCATCCTCTGGAACCTTCTGAGACATCGCAACCAATGCATTAATGCGCACTTTGAACTCCTCGTACTCGCGCTGCACAATACAATTCAGAACAAATTTAAATCATCAAATTATTGAAGATCAGCACAAGCAGCAATAAATGCATAATTGAACAGGATCTAGTGCAATAAATCATGCTACATTTTACCTTAATGGCACGACGCTCCTTGATAAATGTTGGGTCAACTTTGTCTCTCAGATAGTCAACCTTCTGAGCGAAATACCATTCAGGAGCACGAGGCTCAATGCTGAACTTCTTGCAGAATGGCACCCACTTCCTTGCAAACTCCGATGTCTCCGAAAGGGCTTCAAATGTAAGCATAGCCGCACCATCATCAGAGACATAGCACGCAACTTTGTCCACCGGATAGTCCACAGCAAGTATCGATAGAACCGTATTCGCAGTGATAAGCGGAGGTTCTTTCATAGGATCCACTGTACTAACAAATATGTCTACATTGGCTAGTCCAGACGGCTTTCCTTCTTTCTCGTACCTGCAAAGTGGTACATAGCATTAGCCATAGAATAACCATATGAACATTCCCATAATCAAAGACAAAGAAAGACAGATAGATAAATAAATACCTCATTGATAAACGATCAAGGTATGTTTCTCGCTCAATCGGGCACCATTTGGGAAATTGGTCAAGGATCCACGAAACGGCGAACCAGATTTCACATATTACTGATGTTAGCCACAGAGCAAATGCATCATTGACCGGATGGAGAATTCTATATTGGAAAAAGAGGCAGAGAATAGCGATCCGGAGTACTATAATGATCCTGTATGGATTTATCTTGCTTGAAGGAACTGGTATCTTCCTCCACAGTGGCTGCCTGCCTTCATCCATTCTGTTAAAAACATTAAAATTAGAATTAAAATTAAATATTCCTAACAGATAAAGAAAGAATGTACGTATTCTTAACTGATAAAGTATATCATCACTGCACTCATCCTCAGCCAGTTTAATATAGTAATTAAACTTCTTATTTAATGAAAATCTAAACTTCCTTTCCAAAAAGTACTCTGCATTTTCCATACAAGATTTAAGTTTCATAATGTGACAGTAAAGAGTTTCAATGCTGATGAACCCGCCAATGCTAAACGCAAAATAATTGGAAATAAGTTAAAATAACTTTTAAGAAATGATACCAGTTACCTATCAAACATTTAACAATTGTTGGTAGTGACACGGACAAGAAAAAATGATATGATCATCACAAATGTGGCAACGTAACACAATAAAATCTTAACCGCTCGTGCACTAATTATAGCAGGCAAGCTTATTTTTTAAACCATCTATGCCTCATTAGATTCTCTAACAGATAGAATCTAAGTAGTGTTCTAATTCAAAAGTAGCAACAAAATAATAATAATAATAGCACTTACGTTGGCAATTCAGGATCGTCAAATTCATCAGAATTTTTTTCGCCATCTTCATGCTTGACCACCTGAAGTTTTTCATTCTGCTTCTTTTTCCAATCCTCCATCCTTTGCGTCCATGTGACACTTCCATAACCATAAACTGCTAAATCTTTTTTAGGATCCATAGCCCTGGGTTGAACTGCGCCACCACCAAGTAAATCAATCAATCAAGCACTATATAAAACATATATTAGAAAAAAACCATGTTAACTTAATAATAATCTGAAACTAAAATGCAGAATAAAACCCAAAACAATATGAAAAATAGCTTACCAGGTACAGATGAATCAGTAAACGGCATAGGATGAACACGCTTCCCACGAGCCATGAAAGGAGGAACAATAAGAGCGTGTTTATCAGCAGAAATTCCAAGATCCTTGAAAGACAAAAAAAAAAAAAGCATCATTTATCAGTCACTTTAAATCCAAAATGGCATCATCATGACAAGGACGAAATCGTATTTCAATTAACCTGTTGACCATATGTGAGGAGAGGGATATCACCGGCAGCCACAGAAGCCGTGTCTACCTCCGATGGTGCGTTGTCACCACCACGGCCAACATTAAGGCGAGCAGAAAGCATGGCCTCAGCAATGTGATGAGGGTCTCCTCCACAAACACTTGCAATATCAAACTCATTTTCCAAATCATCAATATCATCCTCTTCATCATCACCTTCAACTCTAGCACTTCCTGACATTTGATTAAATACATTATTAGCTTAATACATAACCAGATTACAGAGCAAGCAAAAGCAAAACCAAGTATATGTGAAAAATTCAAGACATGAAACCAACATGTTAAAAACAAGAGGTTAATATCATTGTTAGTCCTTATAGTTTGATCGAATTTTAGTTTTGATCTCTGTAGTTTCAAATAGTTGATTTTAGTCTCTATAGTTTCATGAGGATTTTGTCCGAATTTAACAAATAATCCTTATACTTTTAACAATTTTTTATTTTAGTCTCAGTATTTAAATTATAAAACAAGACCAAAACCAATGATTTAAAACTATAGAGAAAAAAATCAAAATTCAATCATAGAGGACCATATAGCACAAAAAACAATGTGTACAATTCAACACTCTAAAATTAGAAACCTTAATCATGGTTCTCAAACCCGGACTGGACCGGGAACCGGTGGGTAAACCAGTCCGGTCCGGGGGGCAAACCGGTTCAATTTTTTATTTTATTTAAAAAAAAAAATCTTTAGAATTTTATATTAATAACCCTAAAATCTTCTTTTTTTCACCGTTTTGACTCCGGTAGACCGGTCTAGTGACCGGTCCGGGAACCTTGACCTTAATACAGCAGTGAATCTGGAGAGTGTGCCAATGAGGAAAGTTAATCCAATGAAATGGGAAGACACTCATACCATAATTAAAAAAAAAAATAAAAAATAGTTACCAAAAATAACCAAAGAGATTGAAGCTTTTTTTACCTTTGTGACGTTTGTATCTGGTTTTGCACTGAGGACAAGCTTGGTTTCCTTCTCTTCGTTCATATTCATAACAAGGTCTACACACAGGGAATGCACATTCATTGCAAGCAACAAATGGTTCTCCATCCACCGTTACTTCAATCTCATCCCCACAGATCTGGCAAATCTGACCGCTCAATTCTGTCACAGCCGTCACCTGAAAAAAAAAAAAAAATCATTATAATTAATTACTTGAATTTTCACTACACAATCATAATAATATGAAACCATTAATATTCCAAAGGTTTCAGATCATGGATCGATGAAGAAAGAAGATCATGACAAAAAAATTTACAGCCTGGTCTTTCCCCAGATACTCAATGGGACGAAAGGAAGGTAGAACATTTAAAAAAAAAAAAAAAAAAAAATCTTTTTTTTTTCCTTTCTCCTACAAGCTTAAGAGGTACCGACAAGAAAATTCGATAAGTTGAAAGGGGAAATTTCAGAAGTTCACCGACAAGTACACTTATTGGGAACTCATTTCTGGGAATAAGAAACAGACAAATTGAAATGAAGGAACTGAGATGATCATTGAAATGAAGGAACTAAGATGATCATAGAAATGAACCAAAACAAGAAAATTTGGGAATTCAGAACGAAGAACGAAAAAGGGTCTTTTCATCAGAATTGCTCATATGGGTTTTCTGAAAAATGGGTATAAGAACAAGAAGTGAAGCAGAAAGAGAGAAAGATCACATTTTTTTTGTTTTGAAGCTGCAACTTTTAAGCTTACAGAAGTTAGAAAGACACTCACTCTTGCAGTTTCATCGGCATTGATGAGAATGAATTCGTTTCTATTATGCGACCCAGCAACAAGTCTTCCCTTAGTATCCATTAGAACCCACAAATGACAACCTTAATCTTCACGATATGAGAGAGATCTACTACAACAAATCCTTCTCCACTGTCTCTGTCTGTGTCATTTCTCTAACACACCCACGAAGAACAAAGAACACAACTTTAAACCCATTGAAAGGAAAACGCCAGCTCCACGAGAACCCTGTGAGACAAAGAGAGAGGGAGAGATACAGAGAGAGGAGAGAGTGTGTAAGAGAGCAAATATAGAGACGAAAGTGTCGGGGGGATTATTAAAATATAATAACAGAAGAGAGAGAGAAGGAGTTAGAGCGAGAGAGAAGTTTTCTTTGGGGATGTTAATGAGTTATTCTTTTCTTGCTAAACCAAGTATTCTAACCTTATGGGTTTCTCTCTGTAAAAATCAAAAAGGGGAAAATAAATTAAAGGAACAGGGAAACAGAGGTGGGTGCCCTGTCTGTCTCAGATATGATATAATAAAAGAAAAGAAGGAAGAAGACTTGAGCTCAGCTTGCTGGAAAAGAAATGGAGTACTATCAACTGACCTTTACAAAAAATAAAAACAGGTGAGAGAGAGAAGAATTAAGAATAAGCACGGGTTTGAAAAAAATGGAAGTGTAAGCGAGGCGAGACGAGACAGAGAGAGTGGTGTCGTGTTCAGTGTGCTTTTATGGTTTCACAACTTGCAACGGAAATGAAGCTCTCTCCAGCGGTGTCCTGTCTCCTGTTATTCTCTACTGAGTTTTGTTAATATACCACTCTTCCTTTTATGGATGGATGGGGATTTTTAATGAGGTAAATTTTTAACTTTCCTATTTTTATAAGTATCTTTCAACTTTTCTTTTCCCTATTTTTTCTTTGGGTATCTTTTTTTTTTTTTTTTTTAGTGACAATTAATATGAAGAAAATTGTCACAATTTCATTTATTACGAAAGAGGACTTATAAATATAACCAAATATTTTGATCAAAAGGAATTTATAAATATGACTAGATTGGTGTATGTTAATTAAAAAGTAAATTCTACTAGTACAACACAGTAAATAATTTTAGGTTTTTAAAAATTTTATCAGATAATTTTTGGAGTTGACTCATTAATAAAACATGAGTTTATTGTCACTTGTGAGAAATGTGAAATTTAAAAAATTATTCACATTTAACTTCAAATTATAATCACCATAAAATAAATAAAATTCTAAAAAATATCGTTAAAATATCGAATTGAAATTTTACAATAAAAATTTTCAAATTATATAGACAATCATATTATTTGGTATTAAAAATTGAAGAATTTTGGAGAAATGTGGTGAACCTTGTTATAGAATATTGATAAAATAATGGTACTTAATATATTTGCAAAATTAGATTTCAAGCTTCCATTGAAATATGAAAGTCTAACTATTCCTTAATTACATTTCGACCCAAAAACTATTCCTTAATTGCATCACTTTCTATTTTTATTTATACATATTGGTTGATGATTATATTGATGGGAAAATCTTAAGAAAATACTATTTTAATTTCAAAATCTTAAATAGGTGATTTCAATAAAACGAGTTGTAATTCTTTCTTTTTCGTTTTATTAATCTTATTAATGTTATTCTCAACCGGATTTTAAAGTTTAAATAATATTTTTCTGTCATTTTCACTATATTGATTTGATATCTAATAAGTAACGAGTGTGATAATAAGATTAATAAAATCCACTTTAAAAAGTTAAACATTAACAATTTTTTTGTTTAATTTAAGGAACTAATAAATTATTGTATATTAAAATTGAAATTGAAACTATATGATTTTTTATCAAAATTAAAAGAAATTAATTTTAATTTTTAATGGTGTAATCAAATTTAGCGTTGCCAAAGCAACTCAAGCGTGACAAAGACCCGCAAAGTCTAAAAGCAGTTCGAGGACAATTAACTATGAATTTAAAATTATTTATTAGTCGTAGGCTGTTCTTGGCCTCCTGTTCTGTTACTAATATTTTACTCATTAATATCCAATGAATCAATAAAATTAATTATTAAAGTATTGTAGCAAATGTTTGGCACGTGAGCCTTCTCTTTTTTTTTTTTTTTTTTAATATTTTAATAAGTGAATTATTTAATGTATTTATCTTTTTTGCTGGAACAAATTGGGCATGTGAACCTTTGAGCCTCTGGGAATTTATTCTTGTTTAATAAAACTTCTTGCCTCAATGTGAAGCATCATGTTTTTCATATTTATGGTCATATTGATTAGTTCGATTTTTTAAACTGTATACAACTTTTGTTCAATAAAAAACTTACCTCTCTACTGTCAGATTTTATATTTTTTTGAAATAAAATATCCTTCGTTTGTAGTTTATTTTCTTTAAATAATATGTATTTCCGTTCATTAACAAATTTTAGTCAAACAATTTAACTTAAGAGAACACTGTAAAGACCAAAACAAAAATGTAGAATTAAGTTTTTTTAATTATAGATATTTTGAGTATTATTAGGACCAATTAGGGATAATGATAAATCTTCTTACTTAAAAGGTTTGAACTTGATACCTTTGTTGAAAAAATACATCATTTTTCCTACACTCAATCACCACCATTCTTTTTTTTTTTTTTTTTTTGAATGGACAATCACCATCATTCTATTAAAGCCTTACTCATTTGCCAAAAGTTTTGAATAAAGCAATTAGGTTTTTTATTTTATTTTATTCCTTTTGGAAGTGTCTGTTTGGAAAATCTTAAACCATGGTTTTAGAAGCTTTTTTCTACGTAAGTTAAGAAAAACTCATTTTACATATTTATCTCCTAAATCACGAAAACACTTTTTAAAAGCCAAAACAACCCGACTGAAACAACATTGTTTTGAATTTTGTTAAAAAAAATAGCAAATCATCGTTTTTTATGATTAAATAACTCTATTTTATTGAATTATATGTGATTTACACATAATGTTCCATTTACTTATGGATTCTTGCCTTTCTAATTTAAATATCATACTTTTTAAGATTATGTAAAAATACTTTTGTATATTTTGATTATATTATATCATTTAAATTATAATTGGGTTGATCATAATTCAATTATGGTTAGACTACTGACCCTTGAACCATTGTGTCAATCAATTTAATAGCTAGTCTAATTTTCGGGAAAATCCATCTTGGGGCCCTTTTTGGGAAAAACATCCCAAAAAGGGCCCCAAGATTCTGAAAATTCCAAAAAGGGCCCTTGGGCCTTTTCGGGATTTTCGAATGCGTGAGTTGTAATGTGCTATTTGATATAGTTGTTAGCAGAAATTTGATATTGTTGTTAATGTGAGTGATTTAGTTGTTAAAATATTGTTGTTAATCGGCTCATTTAGTTGTTAACGGGATATTAATTTTGTTGTTAATTTGGTGATTTAGTTGTCGCGGAGATTAAAAATCCCGAGAAAAGGCGGGGCTTTTTGGGATTTTTTTTCCTAAAAAAGGCCCCAAGATGGATTTTCCCCTAATTTTCAATACCTTGCCATCTAAACAAAAAGTATTACTCTAAGTCATACCGTCTCATACGTATGCAAGATCCTCCCTAAATGAAATATCTGCAAGCATTTATGTAGGTTTTGCTTGTACACACATAGGTATGTGACCATTCTATATAGTGTCCCTACCCAAATATATGTATAAATATATTGAAGGACACATAAAAGGGACCTGAAAAACAAGGAGTAATAAATAGGCCATTATAAATAGAATGGGGAAATTTAAAAAAATAAATAAATAATGAGTGGTAGATTTAATGAAATATCATTAAAAACTTTACCTAACATGAGCAGGCAAAAGCAATGAGAGCCACTATCTATGTGTCAGCCTCCTTCTTCTCACTTGATATCTTCATTATTTTTAACACACTCACATATTATATATATATATTTATATATATATATATATATATATTTATTGTTGTTGCTTGTAAGTCTCTTCAAGCAAGTTAGCTATCTTCAACCTCTTTTACTCAACTACAATTATACAATTCCCTTTCCCAACACTTATTTATTTTTCCCCAATTCTTCATGTATTTTACCCTCCCTTCTTTCTGTGCCTCACTTGAATTCTACTCATAAAAGGCATCATTATTATCTTTTTATTTTTAAAGAGTTATGCATGCAAGCATTTCCCCTCGTTTGATGCATTAATGGCAATCAACTTTTATATTATTGTAAAGAATATGTGTGTATTTTCATAGTAGTGTTGGCATTATTTTAATTGGTCTCGTGATTCTCCTAGCTAATTGAGACAATCATATTTGTTAGATCTAACTCTGTTAGCATGTTGATTTTTTTGTTTTACTGAAGAGTGTGCAGTGTATGTGATTTTTGGCTTTAAAGAGCTACATAGTGTAAGCATACTTCTTTGTTTGGTATGTACTCATGGTAACTAATTTATATCTTATTGTACCAAAAAAATATTTCCAAATTGTTATAATTTTAATATTGGGTTCTCTAACTAAAACATCACACACACGGACATGAAATTTTTTTAAAACTGAAAATCTTGTCTTGGCAACTATTTGGTGAGAACATTTTTAACATAGGGTTAAATAGTAAATCCACCCCGTAAGTATATGCCATGAGCAATGTTGCCCTGGAAGTTTATTTTATCTCAATGTCGCCCCGGAAGTCTAAAAGAATAGTAATATTACCCTTTTCAATTAAAAAGTTAACGGTGAATATCAATTTTTTTAACGGTCAACGTTAGTTTTTTAACGGAAAATAATAATATTACTACATTTTTAGACTTTTGGGGTGACATTGAGAGCAAAAAAATTTCAGGCAACATTGCTCTTGAACGTGTACTTTAAGGACAGATTTGCTACTTAACCCATTAACATATTTTATAATTTTATTTTCAGTAATTTTTTAAGTTGATAGTTGAAATATTATTTTTATTCTGCGCCATTGACTCATGTGGCATTTAAATAGAAATAAATATTGAAAAAAAAATCTACACTTGTGATATTTTAATTAAACATTTAATAATAAAATATAAAATTATATGTAACAATAAAAAAAAAAGGAATTACCCCAATAACTGGAGAAATAAAAACAATAAAATTGAAATAAAAAGATAAAGTGTGTTTTGGGCCCATGGGAATAATGGGATCTTCTCAAATCATTCATTAATCAGGTATCATTTTTATTTTTGATATCAAATACAGAAATTTAATATGTTATTTCTTAAGTAAATGATTCCTTTGGCACAAGCAAAAACTAACTGTACATGGAGCTACGCTTACAATTAGAAAAATTGCCTTTTTATGATAAAGATTCAATTTTATTATCAAAGATATAATATAATATAAATTATTATCCATTTAGATAACTTAAACTAACTTTATTTACTATACTTAGAATAAATCTAGTGGCACTTTAAGGCTAAGTCAATTTTTCCCTTCAAAGAAAAAAATTAATTAATGATAAATTTTCCCACATGCAAATCTATTTTATTCTCTTCTCCTTCTGCCGACACTTTCATGTAGGGTCCACACTTTGAGAACTCAAGGGCATATTCTAATTTTATGTAATTTTCATCCAACAACTTTATTATGTTTTTTATTTTTAAAATAATAAGAAAATAAAAGTAGGTTGAACGACTTAATTATGCGGCATTGTAATATATACATGAATCAGACAGAAATCAAGAATTTTTCTTAATTTCGATTTCCTTCCAAACTAAATTATTCTCACCTAATATGATTTATTTATGGACTTTTATTTGTATGTTTCATTCAGTTTGTTTGTGGATCAAAATAAGAAAAAAAAAATTATTAGACAGAGTTTTACGTATTTAGTTTAATTTTGGATGTTGGAACTTTTTATTTATATATGTAACGATTTATTTTTCATATAATTATATTTTATTTTTAAAATATTTTTGGCGGACTCATGTTTTATACAATATTAGAAAAAATACATCATATACCATTCATGATTTGTAAATGTAAAAACTTGCTATATATAAATTAGTTACTAGTAGATCTATTGAATTTCTAGGATTAAATAATTTATCAAGCAAACAAATTCAAATTCTGATATTACGATTTTTTGCAAGCTTACAAAATGTATTTCTTTTTTATGAAAATTACCAGAATTTGTTTGTTTATCGGACTTATTACGAAAGGTATTGTGCCACCAATTTTGCAGGATTTGCTATTTGACCTATACTTTTATTTTCTTCTGAGAAATAGACATTCCCATATTAGAATATTACATCTTAATATAATTTTTATTTTTTTATACGTCCAATTGGTTTGGCTCTGAAAGACACCATCCTATATTCCTACCAATAATATGATCACCTTCTCTCTGCCGACTATCAAATTTGCCATCTTCCCCTAATATATATCAGAGAAAATTGGATCCTATCAGTGTTCTCAGACCTGAACTAGATTGAAAACCGGCGAACCGGTCGGTAAACCTGTCCGGTCTGGATGTTAAACCAATTCACTTTTTTTATAATAAAAAAATCGATTTTTTTAAATTTTCTTTAGAATTTTATACTAATAACTCTAAAATCTTCTATTTTTTACCGATTTTTATTTCGATTTGACTCTAAAGTCATTTCGATGACCTTGAGAAACTTGATCCTTATACAACTTCTTATAATTTAATCTCATTTTTAATTAAGTATTTCTTCTTTTTACTGGATCCTAATAGTCTCATCAATTATAGCTATTGTCTATATATTTAATTTTAATTTATTAATTTTTAAGAAAGACGAGGTTGGTAGCTCATCTTCACCATCACTCACTAAACACCGGATTAATTTTGTCACATGAATCTAGTAAAATCAAAATCAACCAGATTACATATTATATATAGATGCAAGGAGATGTTTATCGGTATAATATATTTTTTTTAATGATAATATTTGAATTTTATTCCATCATTTTATTTTTAATAACTATTTATTTCAAATTATGTGGCAACTTACATGTTACTTATTAATCTCCATTCACATTAGTTATAATTAACTGATTTTGAGCATACAGAATAAAGCATATTATCGAGAAAGTTGTAAGAACCCAGTAAAAAGAACAAAACGTATAGATCTTATTAAAGATTGGGTAAAGCTATAAGAATTTATAAATTAATTTTTCCTATATGTTAATTACATATACATATATTTTTAATTAACCCAAATCTGTTAATTTCTCAATGGACATGTAATTAGAATTTTTAAAAAAAAAAAATCGAGAAAGTTTATAAATTTATTTATAATTTAACTAGTAAACTAGTTTATGCCCTTTATCATCTGATTTAAAACCCATTTATACCTTGCCATGTGTATTTTATATTCTTCCCTTTTTTCGCTGCCACGTGTATTTTATCGTCTACATTTGTAATTGAATTAAGTTGACTAATTATGTAAAAGCAAAAATTATGAATAATTATACCATTCTTTCGATCAAAATCATAGGAAGGTCAAGGAACTGTTCGAAAAAGAAAGGGATTTTATTAAGATCGTGATCCGCTACCGTTCACAAGGATTTTTTTTTTTTGTTCAAAATTCATTTTTACCATTCATAAACATACTAATTAACCAATCATGATCAGATCAAATGATAAAGAATTTAGGGAAAATTAATTTTTCAGAGTTTGATTTTGGAGATAAAAAATTTCTAAATTAATTGTAAGTGAAAATGAATAAATTAAAGACACCCAAAAAAACTCTTATATATGTATTATTGCAACAAATTTCCTTTTTTTTCTTAGACACTTTTTAAATTACATATAATCTTAGTATATAATATTACTATTTTATATATTATTCTGATATTAATATATAAAACATATAAATATAGTTAATATTAATATAAAATATGAGTAATATGATAATTTCTTTAAACTTTATATACTACATAAAAATATGTCAAAAAGTTTTTAGAAAGACATATAAGGACCACTAAAATATGGTAATTCTAAAATAATGGTATCTTAAGATAGCTCAATTCATATGAAGTTCTTAGAAGCTATCTAAGAATTAAGTTTTTGTATATAAAATGATCTAATTGCTCTCAATGAAGTTAATTGTCACCAAATAAGTTGTAATCATTTTATAAATTAAAGTTGTTACTGATTAAATTGTTATTATCACTAATATTCAGTCAATTTTTTTTTTTTTTTTTTGAATTAGTTATCTCTATCTTAGCGTCTCGTCATTTGATATGTTAAATCTTACGCGTATTAAAATGTTGTTATACATCATTCAAATAATTTCATTTTAAATGTTCATCGCAGGCTAGTTGTTAAAGACTTCACAGTGATTATGTTATTCTGAGGCGATGGATTGAGATTTGCATGGTGGCAATTTTTTTTTTTTTTTTACGAAATGGAAATAATGTAAAGAAGGAATTATTTCAGAGATATTTTTCACAAAAATGTGTAATGTGTAGGTGTATATATGCATCACATGGTTATGATTCTCTGCCTCTGAAGATTGAGAAGTGGGCCATTTGCCAGATTCTTCCTTTTAATCATTCAACAGCAGCCTGCAACTGTACATGTTGATAAATTATTATTATCATATTTAATAAATATAATAAATTTCTGGTTCGATCTAATTGATTAATGTCCACCAAACTCATCTCAGAATGTCACCCTCATTGAAATTAGGGAAAATCTATCTTGGGGCCCTTTTTGGGAAAAAAATCCCAAAAAAAGCGCCCCAAGATCTGAAAAAACGAGAAAGGCCCGGGGGCTTTTTAGGATAAATTCATTAAATTTTACAACTAAAATAAATATATTTACAACAATATCCCGTTTACAACTAAAACGATACATTCGCAACAATATTTTTACAACTAAAAACAGTCGTTTTTAACAATATATACCGTTTCGTTTACAACTAAAACATTTAATGAAAAATCTCAAAAAAGGCGCAGGGGCCTTTCTGGTTTTTTTTTCAGAATCTTGGGCCTTTTTTGGGATTTTGTTCCCAAAAAGGGCCCCAAGATGGATTTTCCCTTGAAATTAACAAACCCTTGAAATCAAATCATTACTCAGAGAGAGAGAGGGGGGGTCAACCTACAATCTTTTAATCTATAAATATATATGATTAGATTGGCTCTGATTTATGGATTTATGATATATGAGATAAATTTGTGATATGAATTTTGTCCGAATTATATAAAGCGTCTTAAAATATGTTTTTTTTATATAATTTATGGTATATGAGATAAGTTTATAATATGAGTTTTTCCAATTTAACACAAACTTGTTGATTAATAAATCTGCTTTGAGGTGGACTTTTCACCAATGAATATTAATTTAACTATTAAAATAATTACTGAAATATGGTGTTTATAATAATATGGTATATATTCTGTAATACTTTAACTACATTTTCACGTTGGGATGGTACAATAGGGGATTTATTTTTATAAAGACACACATGCATATAAAGTGGTCAGCTTTGATTTAAGTAGGCGTTAAGGGAAAGTAGTTAAGCAAATATTTTTTAAAATTATTTTATGGAATAATTAATCTAGGTCAGTCTAATTTTTATGATTAATTAAGTTAAATAAATACAACATTAGAATTGTGGGTTTGATGCCCCTCTCATATAATGCTTTTTAGAAATTGATAAAGATGTTGTCTAATACTAAATATTTATGTAATTTTCCTTTTAGTTAAAGTAAATTATGTTGTGATGGAGTGGAGTGAAAGAAGTTTAATATTTTCTTAAATTAGAGTGAAGTCTTAAATGTTATAGAGGGAAGCTATTTGGGGGGAGGTAATATGGGTATGAAAAAATCATGCTATAAAGCTACTCTTTCTGATCTTTATTATATGACACCAACTAACAATTCTTACAAATAAACAAAAAAAAAAGTTAAAGTCAATAAAGTTATATTACAATTTAAGTAACTTACAATATTGCCCCTACTAATTGCACTAAACTCTAAGACTATATTAATTATTACTCTCACTAACTACCCTTATTAATTATGGGCATACATTGAAAAAAAATAATTAATGTCCTCTAGAAATAAGTAATTGCTTTATAGAAATGACCAAATATAATTACAAGTTGGTGCTTTATAATAAGGACCAAATGGAATATCAACGAGGGTTGGCACAAGTGGTAAGCGGCTTGTGTCGCTTAAGCAATGTCTCGAGTTCAAGCCTTGTGAATGCAGAAAAGCCCCGCTGGGAGACTTACCCACCATAGCTAGGTGCGTGACCCGGGTCGAATTCAGATTAGTCAGAACGAAACTCTGAATAACGGATGAGCAAAAAAAAAAAAGGGGGACAAGATGGGATACTTATCAAATTTGAAGTTTACAATGCTCAATTAATCGACTTTATCATGTTTCAATTAGTCGTACCAAATAAAAATAAAGAACACAAATCTCAATCATTTATCACATAAACAAATGAGACTGTTTTTATTTTATATTTAAAATACAATACATTAAAAAAAAATTTTTTCAATATAAAAAACTGATTTGTTTAGAGCCATTTGATATTATTGACTAATTAAGATTTGAGTACATGATGTATTTTAAATAGAGGATAAGGTTTTCATGACATAATTTATTTTAATTATCGGCCACTAAGCATAAGTTTAAGCGATTGTATAAGGGTTTATTGAGTCATTTCAATTCATCCATAGTTAATAATAAACGCAAGTTCTACAAGCCAGTGTTATTGTCATTTATCTAATTAATTGGAGAAGTGATGTTACAAGTTTTTTTTTTAAAAAATAATTTTCATTACTCTTTAATTTTACGTCTCATGCATATTAAAATTTTAGTACCTCACTTCGTCATTTATTTTAATTGAACTCATTAAAATGTTTAACTCACTTCGTCATTTATTTTAATTGAACTCGTTAAAATATTTCCTTCTCTCTCCTTCATTTTCGTCATGCCAAGTAGGCCCTTAGATAATTTCACCAAAAAAATTGTTAATCTCAGACTATTTGCTAACAAATTTTATAGTGATCAGAACATTTAGGAGATCCTGATTTAAGAAAATATTTTTGTCATTCTCGAATCCAATTTTTAAAAAGACAGCCATGATAAGTGGCTCTTTAAAGTTTAAGCACAAGAGCTTTTTACTTCATGGGAATTAAAGAATATTAGCAGAGAAACACGTGGTGGTAATAAAAAATGAAAAAGTGTAAAAAAGAAGGAAGTGGAAGGTGGACTGGTCTGAATTTCATAATGACATCATGGGAAGATCTACTTTTTCATAGGTTTCTTCGCTCAAACTCTTTACACTTCGAAGCAACTTTTGAGTACATGAAGCAGCACTCACACTTCTACTACTCTCTAAGTTTTCTTCTAAAGGAAACATTCTTATTGCTTCTTCTTGGTCCTCATCACTTTTAGTTTTTTTCTAACTTCCATGCTCTCAAAAGTCCATTAATTAATCATCTTTTAGGAATTAGGAGAGGCGTTAGTTTGTTGTGAATCATGAAGCCAACCAACATTTCTTTGTAATTTAATGATTATTTCTTTTGGTAATACATTTTATGAAGTTTAATAGTTTTTGAATTGGTTTGATCATTTTTATAATAGGTTTAATGTTTTTGACATTTTTTATATGAGAATGTTTGTGATTTTTGGTGTAGAAATATTTTTTTTATACATATTTCACTTGATTTAAAGTCTTGAAATAAAAGTGAGTGGGTCCATATTAAATAAAAGTTAGAGAAAATTAGTGAATCATGAAGCCAACCACATTTCTTTGTAATTTTTTATTTCTTTTGTGTTTAATAGTGTGGTTTGATCCTTTTTATAATAAAAAATATTTTCTTATACACTCACATAAAAGTGAGTGGGTCCCATATTAAATAAAAGTTAGAAAAATTAATGCCCATTTATAATATAATATACAGTTTTGATTATATGAGCATTAAATACATTTTCACCAATATTACTTCTAATTATTTTTTTTATTCTGTCTCATTATCTTATCCCTATACATTCTCTTGCATCTTTTTTAGCACTATGTTTCTTTCATTTATCCTTTTATGAATAAGGGCATGTTTGAAAATTATATATATTTCCTAGATATTTATTTCAGGCAAAAAAATTTTTAACATATTTTTAAATCATGTAATTGGTAATTACTTGGATCTTATAAAAAGGACAAAAAAGAGTATAAGATTTTTCTGGTAACAACTTGTGCCTATTTATAAAAGAAACTAATAGTTTGTTTGAATTTTTTTTTATCATTTCTTATTTTAATCCTATTAATTATTGATTAGTGTCATTACATTAATGAACTATTTGTTCATTCTCTCGCCATAAATAAGACTATTTTTGAAAAATAGATTTTACTTTTTTGTACATTATTTTTTTTGCCACTTCATTTTTGTGTACATATTTACATTGCCTTTAACTAATATAATAACCTTTTGATAAGAAACAAAATATGGGATGTGATTTTTTTTTTTATTAGAGATGTATTAAAACCATTCCACTTAACTAATTACTAATTATTGTTTTGTTTTATTTTGCATATCAAACCAACCTTTTTACTGCATGAATCATTAAGAAAAAGTAGGAGATAAGAAATAAAAAAAAGTAACTTTTGTATGATATTTATCATATAATTACATTATTGTTGTTAGTATTATTTAATAATATTTCATTTACTTATTGCTTTTGAGTTAATAATGTTTGAATGTTGTAAATACTAGGATTTTAGAAAATCTGGAATTTAGAGATAAAGGAAAATTAATGAATATTTTAATGAAGTAAATTCATGAGATAAAACTATTATAGAAAATTGTTATAATTATAGAGTAAATTGTTGAAAAAGTTCTGCGGAAAATCTGATGAACGAATGACTAAAAATGATATAATGGTGATAAAAACAGTCTAAAAATATTATGATAAATACTGAAAGATCATGAAAAATTATGAGAAAAATATGGAAATGTTATCCCTAATTATGAGAATTTAATAAATTATTTCAGAGGAAATAACATGAAGAAAAGTTTAAAAAACATTTCAGAACCATAAAGTAATCTGATGGGGTAAACATTTTTAATATTTTACATAGGATATAAAATGACAATATCAGTATAGAAGTTTGAAAGATAACAATATACTGTAAATTAGTAAAGATAAATATATGAAGAAACCTGATCCTGAAAAGATCACTAAACGAAGAAATTAGGCCCGATTAAGCCCTAACGAAGGCAGGGGTAAAACGAGAATTTTGGTAAAAAATATTATATTTTTAAAAAATGGAAAAAATTATAGAAAAATAAATAAATCTGAATTTTTAAAAGAGGGGTCGAAATTATGGTTATTTTTAATTAAAAAGAATTGTTTAAATAATTAAAATGGTAATTAGAATAAAATAATAATATAATGCGGTGAGTCGGCTTATAGGCGGGGCCGAGGGAAAAGTTAGAAATAAATTCTACAGGTAAACCAGAGGTAAAAGTCTTTTCGGACTGATCAAATTAAGAACAAGTGAATTTTTACCCGAAGAAAGAATTTACCAGACGTCGATTCCATGCAACCGAAAACCATAATTCCTAATAAGATGGAAAGGTGATCAGATAGAGTAGAGCCGGATAGGCAAAGTGAGAACCTATAGAAACAATTGCGTGTTTTCAAACACGGATTAAGTTAGGCAACCTTTGGACGTTTTACGATTCGAATTATTGTCCGGAAGTTGGTTCTATCTAAGCGATTTCCGTAACGGACGCGTTTGTCCGAATATCTTCCGACGCACTTAGGAGAATACCTGGATATGATCAAAAAGAGGATCAAAATATATAATATGAAAGAGGATGAAAATATCTTCAAAGTTACATGCCCGGATTTTTGAGTTTCGCGAAATCGCGCGAAACGGACACCGTCGGGGTAGCTTTATCGGATAGGAGGCCATAAAGCAAGATGAAAAATCAATCTTTGAATTTTGGGGGACCAAGAGGTCGGCCAAGACCTTGAATGGTCAAGATTGCATCTTACAAAACCCTAGATCCAACGCGCGAATCATTTTCAAGACTTTTTGTTAATACCCACCTTGTCCCTCCCTTTTTCTATAAATAGCACCCTTCCCTTCTTCATTGTTCACATCTTTTCTTCTCTCTACCTTGGCTGAAACTTAGAGTGAGAAGCTCTGCAAAAGTTTTGCCTTAGCTCCGAGTAAGTTCTTTCGTCCTTAGTTTTTAGTTTCCGTAGTTCTTTCGGTAGTTATAGAGAACCTGTTGTTTTGATCTAGGAAGTTTCGAATTTGTTCCTATGCTTGTTTTTATGCCTCATTGCATTGAAAGATGCCTGACGAGGTAAAAACATAGTGGGGATAATTTTGAAATGGAATACGGTCAAAGTAACGAAGTTCGCGAAATTCCGCCAAATTAGGGGTAGAAGGGCAAAATGGTAATTTTTACCTAAAATGCCGTTATGATTGCAAATCACTAATAAAAGTGATATTACTCGATAGGGCATCGAAACTCGATTTCTGCCGTTATTCTGACGTCTGACGTGAGTGAACATTTCACGTTTTTAAAGTAAAAAGTACGTTTTTCGCGAAGTACCTAACGTCGTCAACGAAGGTACGGACGCGTACTGTAACACTAATCTTGTACTTCTTAAATGCATATATGTGTGATAGATACGTTCGTAGACCGATATACAGACAGTTTTACACGGGTTATAGTCATGATAACGCCGTATGTTTTTCTAGCGCTGAGAACACGAGTGGTATCGTGGCTCTGGTGAAGAGTGCACGCTGTTATTGTTGTTTTTCATTGTGGGGCTTTACATTGCGTAATGCTTATGTTTTGTCGGCATAATGATCATGCATCTCTTTGTATGCTTATGTAGTGATATCGTTGTATTGTCTAGAATATCTCGTTATCGTATCGTATTGTTTGGGTTTGAGATTAACCGTTCCGAGATTCAATGCGGTGAATTGAATCTCGGCTATAGCTTCGGATCCGGAGGAATACGGATCGAAGATCGAGGCAAGCAAAGCATTAGACGTGCAGCCGAGAGACTTATCTATCTTTACCGCTTTCAGTTATTCACTTTCAAACTCTAAGATTAATGTAATCATTACAATGTTACTTGTGGTTGATGTTTGTTATGAATCGATTACTCTTTCGCTCCAATGCTCTACTCTGATTACTCTGCTTGAAATATTTGGAAACGTTTAAAAAAAAAAATATTCCGCCGTTTTCAAATGGGATGTTACATTTATTGTATCAGAGCAGTAGTCCTGGCATTGATATGACGATGTTATTACGGATAGTATGGTAGGACAGTTAAGGCTAGTCTATGTGGGTGTGGCCAATCAGTCACCATAGAGTTGGTGAGGTCCCCATGATAGACACTTATCTGGCCATTCTGTTCGGATAACGAAGTTATGTTCAAAAAGCCTTTTAAATTGTGAGCACATTTTTGAAAATGAGTCGAGATAGCCTAAGTCGGTGTACCCGGTGACGGGTATACCATTCGAACCGGTGTACCACCCTCGTCGGTACATCATTCTAACTCGAATCGTAAATCCATCGTCCATATTCATATTTGATATCGGTTTCGATAATTCGACAATCGTCGTTTGTACCGGACGACTATTCGTCCTAGCGCGAGCTTATATGTGGAGCTAGGCCACGCCGGATGAAACTCGAGACCAACAAGGATAGATACATGCAGTATTTGACTCATGTAGAGGAACTCCGATACGAAACTCCGTACCCGTTTCTAAGTAGACCGAATCAACGAAATCCCGAACGAGGGAAATAGTACGAGTGTCCGTTCGTTTGTAGTATTTAGTGTGATAAAGTCTCTGCGATAGACTAATCATTGTCTTCCTAAATCTAACGTTTTTCCCTATGGTTTGATAAATAGTTATCTTACTTGCCGCAAAAAATTTAGTTTCCGATGCATATCTCTTGGTTACTACAACCAGGACCGCGACCGTGTCATTAAGTAGGAGGTATCTTGTGTTGTCATGGTGTATGGGCGCCATGGAAACATTTAAGGTATCTTGTGTTACCATGGTGTATGGGCGCCATGGAGACATTTTGATATCTAGTGTTGATTTGCGGTATATGGGTGCCACGAGAAACACTATATATCAAAGTACGACATGACAAGATCTTGTAAAATATGTTTGAATAAAGAGGGGTTGTAACTTGTTGTAATATATGACTTGTACTAGGACTAGACCGACTAATATGTAAAATGTTATGAAATGAATATATGTGAATATATATATTTCAATGTAAAAATCATTGTGTCATTTCTAATATTTACATATTTGTTAAATAAATAAAGGAAAAAGAATAAGACATGGCCATTATGAGAGGTACCGGTGTACCAAGGGGCCGAGGCCGAGGCCGAGGTCGTGGTAGACGCGGAGGCAGACAACCTCAACCAGATGAAATACCCGAACAAAATATACCAAATCAGCCGAGACCAAAATGAAGTGCAAGAACCGAGAAGAACTCTCGAAGAGCAGAGCTCTCATAGATGCACTCTTGGCAAGGCAACATCAACGGGATGAAGAAGCCCAAAGACACTGGAAGCACGACAACACGAGGAAGAACGTGATGAGGAAAGTGACAATGACAACGACGAAGAAGAAGATGATAATGAAGAGGAGGACAACGATGAACATAACGATGAAGAAAATGAATCGATCGATCCCGATCACCTCCACGACAAGGAAGAAGAGAAAGAACCACAGAAAGCTGGGTCAACCAGTTCTGCAAGCTTAAACCACCCGGTTTACGTGGAAAGAGTGAATTGGCTGAGGATTGGCTTCTGAGTCTGGAGAAGATATTCGAAGTCATTGAGTGCCGGAAACCGAAGGCTCGGTGGCAATCTACAAGCTAGAGGGCGATGCCCACGGGTGGTGGAAGAGTGTTTCCACAACCCTTCAAGACCCCGTTACTTGGGAGGTATTCCTGGAAGCAGTTCAACGAACGTATTTTCCTCCCTCGGTACGGGTGATTAAGGAAGAATAATTTCTTCACATCCAGGGGAAATGAAGAATCGTTCGACGATTACTTCGCGCGTTTCACCAACCTTTGTCTCGTTATTCATCATATCCGAAATGAGCCACAAAAATGAGAGCCGGAAGGCGAATCGACTAGTGGATGGGACTGAAATATGACATAAGGGCGAGGCTAGTATCGCAACAATTTCCGAGAATGGCCCAAGCTGTGGAATCCTGCAGATTGACTGAGCGCAATTTGAAAGAACTGCGCAAATTCCGAGGCCAAGAAGGAAACAATGCAAACCACAGTGGGTCTAAGCGGAGGCTCCTCGCGAAGAGGAAGGCGCCTTGGAGCGATAACCGAGGCGGAAACAAGAGACCCTACCAAACCTGGACAATTGAATTACCCCAAACAGCCGGGATCCCAGACGTGTCCAAAATGCAAGAAGTACCATCCGGGAGCCAACCGTGATGGGAAACAAGTCTGTTTCGGATGCCGAAGTCCGGACACA
This sequence comes from Acacia melanoxylon, assembly GCA_019022615.1. NCBI lineage: Eukaryota > Viridiplantae > Streptophyta > Magnoliopsida > Fabales > Fabaceae > Acacia > Acacia melanoxylon. Next base: position 691,554 of record JAFJYJ010000050.1, read on the forward strand.
TTAGCCGGGATTGCCCGAGAAGGCTGCAGGCGAGACCTCGTAGCGCGGCGGATCTTTGCGTTGACAAACACCGAGGCCAGACAGTCTCCAGAAATGGTCCAAGGTACCATCTATCTTAATGGGAATAAATTGCAAGCATTGTATGATTCGGGTGCCAGTCATTCGTTTATATCATATGATTGTGCAAGTCGTTTAGGAATGCATGCATGTAGTTTACCTTTTGATCTGGTAGTGTCTACACCACTGGGTGTAAAGTCTTTAGCCTCTGACGCGTGTATGAACTGTACCGCTAACTTGGATGGGCGAGTTTCAAAGATAGATCTCGTCCGTCTACCTCTTCACGGCATCGACGTCATTTTCGGTCTGAATTGGCTAACAGCCAACGGTGCAATGATCGATTGTGGCAAGAAGAAGATATCATTTCCGGAGACAAGGTTGATGTGAGCCCGAGCTTTCTCTCCGCTACGAAGTTGATCGATCGTGAAACGGGGATGCCATGCCTACATGGTATTCTTTCGGTTAAAGCGAAGCCGAACTTTCACTCCAGGATATCCCCGTGGTGAATGATTTTCCCGATGTATTTAGGAGGATCTCACCGAGTTACCTCCTATTCGAGATGTGGAGTTCAATATTGAATTGATGCCTGGCACAGAGATCAATATCAAAGGCGCCGATCGTATGGCTCCAAATGAAATGCAAGAGTTGAAGAAACAGTGGAAGAACTTCCGAAGAAGGGGTTCATTCAACCTTGTGTATCATCCCGGGGAGCCCGATCTTTGTTTGTGAAAAAGAAAGATGGAAGTTTTCGACTCGCATCGATTATCGTGAACTAAATAAAGTGACTGTCAAAAACAAATATCCACTTCCCCGGATTGATGATCTTTTGGATCAGTTATCCGGTTCCTTTGTCTTTTCAAAGATTGATTTGCGTTCGGGATATCATCGATTCGAGTCAAAGACGATGATATTTCCAAAACGGCTTTCGAGAACCAAATATGGGCATTATGAATTCCTTGTGATGCCCTTCGGATTAACAAATGCACCGCGGTATTCATGGATTACATGAACCGTATCTTCCGACAACACTTAGACCAGTTTGTGGTGGTGTTCATTGACGATATACTCGTCTATTCCAAAAGCGAAAAGAGCATGAAGAACATCTCGCGCCTAGTATTGAACATACTAAGAGAGAAGCAGCTCTACGCAAAGTTGAGCAAATGCGAATTTTGGCTCAGGAAGTGAGATTTCTGGGCCATGTGATATCTAGCGGCGGAGTTGCTGTTGACCCAGGCAAGGTGGAAGCAGTTCTGGACTGGAAGAGGCCAGAGACAATGACGGAGATACGTAGTTTCCTAGGTCTAGCGGGATATTACCGCAGATTTATACGGGATTTCTCGCGTCTTGCCCTACCATTGACAAAGCTTACGAGGAAGAATCAACCCTTCATATGGGGAGATGACTATGAGGAGAGCTTTCAGAGACTGAGGGAGAGGTTGACTACAGCACCAGTATTGATAATCCCAGATCCTGATGAGACATATGTTGTCTACAGTGATGCCAATGGGCAAGGATTGGGTTGTGTCCTAATGCAATTGGGCGAGTGGTGGCTTATGCCTCTCGTCGGTGAAGCCGCACGAGTCGAACTATCTTACACACGATTTGGAGCTTGCTTTGCCATCGTGTTCGCTTTGAAGATATGGAGGCACTATCATCGTACGGTACGACCGTAGAACTATACTGCGACCACAAGAGCCCGAAGTATCTCTTTGATCAAAGGGAACCGAATATGAGGCAACGTCGTTGGATGAAATTCTTTGAAAGACTACAACCACGGAGATCAAGTATCACCCGGGGGGAAAGCAAATGTTGTTGCAGATGCTCTAAGCGGAAGAAGGTGCAAGTGTCATACATGATGATACAAGAGCGAAATTACTTGAAGATTTCGAGACCGAATCTTTCAAACCGACCCGCATGGATTTCAACGCACCCGGTGACGCCTACCTTACAAATCTTCTTGTGAGTCAAGGGAGTATGACGAGAGATGAAGTTGATGAAGCTCGAGACAAGATGATTGGGCAATCTCCATGCGGGAGAAGATCTCTCAAGGTGAAACCCAAGACCACGACCTTTCATCGAGTGGATTGGTCGACACAAGGGGCGCATTTACATACCGCCGGTTGATGAACCGAAGCGAAGATCTGGATGAGGCTCATAAGAGTAAGTACACTCTGCATCCGGGAATGGTCAAGATGTACGAGAACTTGAAGGCCGAAGTTTGGTGGCCGGAATGAAAAGAGACGTAACTCGCACGTAGGCTGGGTGTCTAACTTGCCGAAAGTAAAAATTGAGCACGGCGACCCCCGGTCTTCTCGCAAGGACTAGAACCGCCGGAGTGGAAATGGGAGAATGTGACCATGGATCTTGTGGTAGGTCTACCTAAGATCGTGCATCACGATACCATTTGGGTGATCGTCGATCGATTAACCAAGTCGGCACATTTCATACCCATTAGCATCCACTACTCTCCCGAACGATTGGCCGCAATCTACATCAAAGAGATCGTGAGACCGCACGGAGTCCCTAAGAGTATTATCTCGATCGGGATACTCGATTCCAATCCGCTTTTGGCGGGCACTACATGAAGGAATGGGTACCAAGCTGAAGTTCGATTCGGCTTATCACCCTCAAACCGACGGTCAATCGAGAGGACGATACGTACGTATTTGGAGGATATGTTGCGAGCATGTGCCCGGATTTCAAAGGAAATTGGGACGAACACCTCTCACTAGCAGAATTCGCGTATAACAATAGTTATCATTCAAGCATACAAATGGCCCGTTCGAGGCTTTGTATGGGCGAAAGTGCCAATCGCCTTTATCTTTCGGGATGAGATGCGTCGAAAAGCGATTGCTTGGACGAGATATGCTAAAAGAGACCTCCGAGCAGATCGCTCGATCAAGAAGAGACTCATTCTTTTGCGCACACGTAGACAAAAGAGCTATGCAGATAAGAGGAGAAGACCGTTGAAGTTTGAAGTCGGAGACCATGTATTTCTGAGATTATCTCCAGTAACCGGTGTCGGAAGAACACTGAAGAGAAAGAAGCTTAGTCTGCGTTACGTTGGACCATTTGAAGTGTTAGCCGAGCGAGGACCGTTGCGTATCAACTAGCGTTACCCCGAACCCGAGTAATCTCCACGATGTTTTTCACGTGTCACAACCGAAGAAATACCTACCGAGATCGAGATCATGTCATAAAGTACGATGATGTTGAAGTACGGCATGATAACACCTTTGTAGTCGAGCCGGAGCAAATTCTCGAACGCCGGGAGAAACGGCTTAGGACTAAAACTATACCGATAGTGAAGGTGGTCTCGGAAGGTTTGTCATCAAACGAGGCAACTTGGGAAACCGAGAGTGACATGAAGGAGAAGTACCCGAGTTTATGGCCCGTAGTCTAGTGAGTATAGATTAAATTTCGAGGGCAAAATTTTGTTTAAGGGGGAGAGAAATGTAATACCCGGATTTTAGAAAATCTGGAATTTCTGAGATAAAGGAAAATTAATGAATATTTTAATGAAGTAAATTCATGAGATAAAACTATTATAGAAAATTGTTATAATTATAGAGTAAATTGTTGAAAAAGTTACGGAAAATCGATGAAAGTAATGACTAAAAATGATATAATGGTGATAAAAACAAGTCTAAACATATTATGATAAATGCGAAAGATCATGAAAAATTATGAGAAAAATATGGAAATGTTATCCCTAATTATGAGAATTTAATAAATTATTTCGAGGAAATAACATGAAGAAAAGTTTAAAAAACATTTTAACCATAAAGTAATCGATGGGGTAAACATTTTTAATATTTTACATAGGATATAAAATGACAATATCAAGTATAGAAGTTTGAAAGATAACAATATACTGTAAATTAGTAAATATAAATATATGAAGAAACCTGATCCCTGAAAAGATCACTAAACGAAGAAATTAGGCCCGATTAAGCCCTAACGAAGGCGGGGGTAAAACGAGAATTTTTGGTAAAAAATATTATATTTTTTAAAAAATGGAAAAAATTATAGAAAAATAAATAAATCTGAATTTTTAAAAGAGGGGGTCGAAATTATGGTTATTTTTAATTAAAAAGAATTGTTTAAATAATTAAAATGGTAATTAGAATAAAATAATAATATAATGCGGTGAGTCGGCTTATAGGCGGATCGAGGGAAAAGTTAGAAATAAATTCTACAGGTAAACCAGAGGTAAAAGTCTTTTCGACTGATCAAATTAAGAACAAGTGAATTTTTACCCGAAGAAAGAATTTACCAGGCGTCGATTCCGCAACCGAAAACCATAATTCCTAATAAGACGGAAAGGTGATCGGATAGAGTAGAGCGGATAGGCAAAGTGAGAACCTATAGAAACAATTGCGTGTTTTCAAACACGGATTAAGTTAGGCAACCACCGGACGTTTTACGATTCAAGCGAATTATTGTCCGAGAAGTTGGTTCTATCGGAAGCGATTTCATGTAACCGGACGCGTTTGTCCGAATATCTTCCGACGCACCGGAGAATACCTGGATATGATCAAAAAGAGGATCAAAATATATAATATGAAAGAGGATGAAAAGATCTTCAAAGTTACATGCCCGGATTTTTGAGTTTCTGCGAAATCGCGCGAAACGGACACCGATCGGGTAGCTTTATCGGACAGGAGGCCATAAAGCAAGATGAAAAATCAATCTTTGACTTTTGGGGGACCAAGAGGTCGGCCAAGACCTTGAATGGTCAAGATTGCATCTTACAAAACCCTAGATCCAACGGCCAGAATCATTTCTGAAGACTTTTTGTTAATACCCACCTTGTCCCTCCCTTTTTCTATAAATAGCACCCTTCCCTTCTTCATTGTTCACATCTTTTCTTCTCTCTACCTTGGCTGAAACTTAGAGTGAGAAGCTCTGCAAAAGTTTTGCCTTAGCTCCGAGTAAGTTCTTCTGTCCTTAGTTTTTAGTTTCCGTAGTTCTTTTCGGTAGTTATAGTAGAACTGTTGTTTTGATCTAGGAAGTTTCAGAATTTGTTCCTATGCTTGTTTTTATGCCTCATTGCATTGAAAGATGCTGACGAGGTAAAAACATAGTGGGGATAATTTTGAAATGGAATACGGTCAAAGTAACGAAGTTCTGGCGAAATTCCGCCAAATTAGGGGTAGAAGGGCAAAATGGTAATTTTTACCTAAAATGCCAGTTATGATTGCAAATCACTAATAAAAGTGATATTACTCTGATAGGGCATCAGAAACTCTGATTTGCTGCCGTTCGCCGCTGACGTCTAGTGAACATTTCACGTTTTTCCGTAAAAAGTACGTTTTTTCGCCAGAAGTACCTAACGTCGTCAACGAAGGTACGGACGCGTACTGTAACACTAATCTTGTACTGCTTAAATGCATATATGTGTGATAGATACGTTCGTAGACCGATATACAGACAGTTTTACACGGGTTATAGTCATGATAACGCCGTATGTTTTTCTAGCGCTGAGAACACGAGTGGTATCGTGGCACCGGTGAATAGTGCAAGCTGTTATTGTTGTTTTACATTGTGGGGCTTTACATACTGCGTAATGCTTATGTTTTGTCGGCATAATGATCATGCATCTATTTGTATGCTTATGTAGTGATATACCGTTGTATTGTCTAGAATATCCGTTATCGTATCCGTATTGTTTGGGTTTGAGATTAACCGTTACCTGAGATTCAATGCGGTGAATTGAATCTCAGCTATAGCTTCAGGATCCGGAGGAATACGGATCGAAGATCGAGGCAAGCAGCATTAGACGTGCAGCCAGAGACTTATCTATCTTTACCGCTTTCAGTTATTCACTTTCAAACTCTAAGATTAATGTAATCATTACAATGTTACACTGTGGTTGATGTTTGTTATGAATCAGTTACTCTTTCGCTCCAATGCTCTACTCTGATTACTCTGCTTGAAATATTTGGAAACGTTTAAAAAAAAAAATATTCCGCCGTTTTCAAATGGGATGTTACAAATGTTATCTTATCCCTTAAGCAGAACGCACAAGGTTTGGTGGAAAGGAATAAATAAAGGTTTTTATTAGCAGAAATGATATGAGAGTAAAATGGAAATATTAAAAATGCTTGGCAGGCGTAGTGCAAAAAAGAAATAATAGTGATGTTTGGTAAAAAAATGATAACTTAAAACTACCCCTCCCCCTTTAAAATATTGTTCGATTAGCAATCTTTTTAAGAGGAGGTCTCATGAGTTATGATTACCTCAAACGACAAAAGGTGTCCATTAATTAGGTTCAATTTCTGTTTCTCTAAAAAGGTAAAAAAAAAAAAAAATGTTTCTCCAAGACTAGATTTCTATTATGAAATTTCCATAAAAAATAAAAGTATATTTAAAATTTTATTAAAAAAAATATCCAATCAAATTTTTAGTCTCCCTTACCATAGTCTAATAAAATAAGGAACACTTGTTTTGTTATCACTTCTAACTCTGAAAGCTCAGAAGACTAGTGCTGGTGTTGATAATCCTTCGCATACCGGTTCTTCATTTGATGGTGGCTAACTTGATTGTTTCTAGTTTACTTGTTGTTTTCTCTTCTTTGTTTCTGTTGTATTCCTTCGCTCCTGTTGTATTTGTTTGTTCCTGTCATGCTTGTTATTTGTTACTCAGATTGTTGTTTTTCTCCTCTTTGTATTACTGTTACTTCTTTGAAGTCTATTAATAGAGTTTTCTGTTGCCCCCCCAAAAAAAAGGGACAAGCGATGTCGAATGGTGATAGCTACAACTATGGAGGAGGATGTAGTGGCGTGACAGTAGCGGTGGAGGTGGCGCGACGGTGGATGAGGAGAAGGTAGTAGTGGTGACGGCGATGATGACAAGTGATGACAATGACTTCAGTGGAGGAGGAGGTATTGGCGGTGGCAGCAATTGTCTTGGCAGTGACGGCAGTAGAGGAGGAGGAGGAGATAGTAGTTGGCAATGGTCGTGATGTGGCGTGACGAGTGAAATGAGATAAATGAAATAGAGACAAATGAGACTAAATTGAACTTTTTTAACCATGAAATGAGATACTCTCTCTGGTCCTTATTATAAGGTACAAACTAACTTTTCTCACAAACCAATAAAAATAGTTAAAGTCAATAAAGTTGTCCTAGAATCTAAGTAATTTCCAATATTACCCCTACTAATTGCAATAAACTCTAACATCCTAAAAATTATTACTTTCACCCACTACCCTTATTAATTATGGGCAGGTATGGAAAAAAAAAAATTAATGCACATTGAGAACAATCAATTGCCTTATAAAAAAGACCAAATAGATTTGCTGGTTGGTGCCTTATAATAAGGACCAGAGGGAGTACTAATGAGTATTCATAGGGAGAGGTATGAATGAGGATTACCATTTTTTTGGTAATCATCATTATCATGATAAACTCTGCTAAAAAGTAACCAAACACTCTTTTTTTGATAATGCAATCATGATTACCATTATAAGCATATGATGAGGTTGAATCAAATGGGCTCAAAGGTCTACAATGGTAATCAACATTTCATTATTGATAATATCTAACAATTTATTTAGAGAATCACAAATGGACCCCAAATAAAAAAATAAATATTTTTTAATTTTATTTACAAGTATTTTTTTCACATTAAACCTATCTATTTACATGTGGTTAGGACTAATGAATTTTCTTATTTGGGACTTACATGTAGTTCTCCTTCTATTTATGTGGGAAAAATAATTTGTCACTCCTTTTTTATTCTAAATATAAGGGTAAAATATATAATTTATAAAGATGGAGAAAATTAGTTAAATGAGATATTTATTAAAAAAAAAACATGTGTTAATTTTTAAAGGATATTTAACCATTTGTATGGAAACTACTCCATTGATGGAAAAAAAAAATTAATATGTGTAATCAATATAAATATATAGTTTCTCGTCCAAAAATACACACACACATACATATATGTATATGTATGTGTGTGTGTACACAGCTATATATGTACATAGATATAGATACACACACACATAGATATATATACATATATAGGTGTATATTATATACACACATATATATATATATATATATATATATATATATATATATATATATATATATATATATATAGTTTAGGGAAAAATTATAAATTTAAAATACAAAGTTCATTAAGATATCATAGGATTAAAGCAACGCGAGTTATATTTATGATCCGAGGAATATCTGATATTTCCAATTAATTTGTATTCAAATGGATCAATCATGAAAATTCTGTTAAACATATGAAAAAGGTTGCTTCTATCAAGTTGCTCAAGGAAAATGTAAGCTTTCCATTGAACCAGATTTTCTTTATGACTAATATGACCCTGCATAGGCAATATGTCTCAATCTCCCAATTTATTTATATAAATAGTTTTTTAATCCCTTTTTTTTCTTTTTAAAGTTCATATCCGAAAAAAATTGAATTTATTTTCTGAAGAAGCTTCTATTGGAAGGAAAACCTTCAAACTCCTGCATCTCTAAGGTGAGATTAGTGTTGTCTTCTTCTTCTTCTTCTTTTTTGGCTTGTAAAGTGAAATTAATTAGCTTGAAGGCTTTGATTCGATCATTTTATAATTCTCTCTATGGTTAAGAGAATTAAGATATGAAAAATACTTATATTAAGTTCTTTATTTCCATTATTTCATGAAGTTCTCTAATCACATGAGACCATGTTTCCTATTTTTGAATTATTTCCATTTAACTATTTATAATAATAATTTTTTTAAAAAAAGATACGTGATTATATTTGATTAGAGAACTTGATACGTTAGTATTTGGGTAACTTTGAAACCGTAGTTTTAAAAGTCATTTTCCGTAAGTTGAGACAAAAATCTTCTTACATACTTACTTCATAAATTGTAAAAGCTATTCTCCAAAAGCTAATTCAAATACATAGCTAATGAATATCAGGAACTTGTTGTAAGTTATGATTCGAAAAGATATGATATTGCAATGATTCAACTAAGAGCTTTTTTTTTTTTTAAGTAAATGACTTTGTGCCAACTCTTTAAAAAATTGGTTAGTTTTGTCACAGAATCTTCGTGTGTTATGGCATCCCTTTCAAGGATTGTCACCTAATAATATTTATATAATTGTGTTATTTAATTTCTTCAAACAATAATTCGTACAAATAGATACTATTACTATATCTATTACTTCTTGATTATCAGTTTGTAAACGTATATTAATTTTAAAATGCACTCATATTTATTGTTTAAATGTATTATTTGTTAGATATGATTAGTTTTGATGATGTCAAAATAGAGGTCAAATATTAAGAGTGAAAAGTTTTCATAATAATTTATCTCATACATTGACTAACTCATATATTTATTGTAGATTCAAAGGTTAGAAGATATTAAGTTGAATTATGGAGAATGATCAAAAAGAAGATTAAGAAAGAAGTTATTGAGTTGGATTGATCAAGAGGAGGAAGAAGAAAGATATTGAAGATATTAGTTCATAAAGCAAGAAACTATCAAAAGTTTTTGGAGAATAGTCAATAAGAAGAAGAGAAGAGATTAAAGAAAGAAGAACTTGCAAAATATATTGGGAATATCAATATTCAAGTTCTTAGATTTGATATTAGAAGTTTCTATGATTAAATGGAAGTTGGAATGATTCAATTTAGATTTAAAATAAGTTATTTTAAGCTTCACCATGAATAGTGATTTTTGAGCTATGGTAACCTAACTATTGAGTTACAATAATCACTCTTGAGCATCACTCGAGTGATTTTCAACCTGCTCTGCGAGTGGTGCACTATACACTCGAGTTACACATGAGTCACCCGAGTGATTACACTATTTCAGCATACTCTGTTTAACTCTATTTTCGTTCAACATGGAAGAGGTTTGATAATTTGATCATATCTCTCAAACCAAAAATTTGATTAGGTGAAACTTATTTCATATAAAACTAAACTCTCAATGCGACACACACACACTAAGATCAAGCTCAAATGAGTTCATATGAAAGAGATATGAGATTCGGAAGTTGACATTAGAATTCCTTGCATAATTTCAGAAAAGGTTTAGTAATTTGAATGTATCTCACAAATTGCACATCCAATTAAAGTGATCAAACTTGTCCATATGAAATGGAATTCAAAATTCTTTTCATAAAAATCTAAGATCAAGCTCAAAGAGACTCATATGAAAGAGATATAGATCTCGTTCTCAAAGTCATTCGTTAAATTAGTTGACACTCAATGCTCTCACGATGTTCTACCGGTAATTATTTATCCGAATAATATTTCGATAAATAATACCTTAATAAAATATTAATAAAATATTTTATGCTTAGAAAAATAAATAAAAATAAAAGAAAAATAAATAAATATCATGATATTTTTTGTAAAATTGTATTATTATATAATATAGTGAATAGTAATGGAATAAATAGGAAACGGATCCTATCTAGAGAATCAGGAATAGGAATTCCAAAGTCAAGGTAAAATATTGATCAGTGAGTTTTTACCTTCAAGTGACCTCTTCCGGAAGTTAATTCCGAGGTCAATAAAGCGCATTTGCCTAATAAGACGAAATAGGAAAAATGCGAGATATTCACATTTTGGATTTGAAGAAAATAATTATAACTCAACATCTAGAGATGAGTTTATAATTATCTCGGACATATTTGGAATCGTGAATTATTATCCGAGATTGATGATTCCGAAAGCGATTTCCGACACGGACGTGTTCGGACAAGAAAACTTCAACAATGAAGTAAGGGACCGAAATCTAAGTTAAATTAGATATTATTGATGAGGAAGAGAAGATCTTCAAAGTTATGAATCCAGAATTTTGAGATTTCTCCGAAGAGACGGAAACGGAGACCGAACAGGAAAATCCGAACCAAATCGGCCATAAAGCAAGTTGACTCACCATTTTTGGACCAATTTTTGCTGCCAAATCAGCCTTGAATGTCGACCAACATGCTGCATGGCTAGGAATTAAACACCATTATGCTTTATTTTACTTGGTTATAAGGTAAGAGAAAATTACAAGATTTGGAATATGGAAATTACCAAAGTGGCACAATTTTTGCCTATATAAAGGTATGAGCACCTTCTTCATTTTTCACACCAAAAATATGCCCCTTAGAGAGAAGTTAGAGAGAGAAGCTCGGAGAAAGTCGAACAAAGTCCGGTAAGTTCTTCGGTCCCTTAGTCTTTAGTTTCAAAAGTAGTTCTTTCAGATAGATATAGAGAAGTGCTAGATTTATCTTTAAATTTTCAAGATATTCTAGATATCATATTTAGGGTAAATATGATACATATTTCAAAATATGATAAGGGAAAAGATCCGTCAAAATTCCGGAGAGATAGAGCGAAAACAAAGCTCTGCGAAATTCCGCCAAATAGGTACTAGGGGAAAAATAGTAATTTTCGCCCAAATGGCCCGTTATGATGCCAAATGTTGATAAACGTTGTCCTTATAGGATATCTCGAGCTAATCGAGCCGCTGTTGTGCCGCCGTCATACCGCTGTTTTTCATGTCGGAAATTTACCGTTTTACGTAAAAGTACCGTTTTCCGTCAACGTAACGTATACATCGTAACACTAGCTCTAATGTTTATTATATGATTGTATGTGATTGTTGTGTAGTAGTGTACGAGGTTATGTTATATACACGGTTATGTCACATACGTGGTTATGTCACATACGAGGTTATTATTGCTGTATCATACGTGGTTATGTTACATACGTTGTTATTATCTTACATACATGGCTATGTATTTTTAATCATACATATGTTGTGGACTGTTGTATTGATTCTTTGTTCGTGTCGTGTATATATTGTCATATTTAAGCATGAGGTTAACCGTTACACGAGGTTCAATGTGCATTGAACCTCGGCTCTTATCATAGCGTCGTGTTCGGAAGAACCGAGGACCGAGGAGAATGGCGCAAAGTGTGCCGTATAGAGTCTCGATCAAGACTTTCTTCGTCGTTATTCATTTTGAAAACTCTCGGTCAATGTACCGCTTCTGTAAATCAGCCAGACTTACGGCAATTTGAATAAATGTATCAGTTACTCAATTGCTTCGATGCTCTACTCTGATGAAAAAAAAAATATACTGCTTTTGAAAACGGGATGTTTCAGTTTTTCCACTAGAGTGATCCACTGTCACTAGTAGGACTTTGCGAGTGACTCACACAGATTTTGAAAGTTGGAAATAGATCACTTGAGTGATGGTTTTAGCCATTAGAGTGATTCAAAGTCACTCATACGATTTTACGAGTGACTTGTAAAGAGATCTAAAAGTTGGAGCAGATCACTCGAATGATGGTTTTGAGCACTCAAGTAATATGCTCAAAATCACTCGAGTGCATTAGTGATCACTTGAGTGATGGTGTTAACTTGCAAAGTTTCTGCAAGGTACTCACAAAGAAACCAAAAGTGATGTGATCTTAAATAGAAGATCACTCGAGTAATCCTGAGAATCACTCGAGTGATTTGAGATCATTTGCAAACATGTGCAAGTTATCCATAAAATCATTCGAGTCACATTGAAACATTTTCAAATATAGAACATCACTCGAGTTACATTTCTTTTAGTTCTAGGTTTATGTTTTGATGATAACAAAACTTGGAAAATAATGAGGAGTTGATGATTCAAGTCACTCAAGTTCTATATTTCAAGACACTCAAGTGATAAACTTTTATTTGAACTAAAACTTGAATCAATAAGATAACTCACTTCAAGTGATCTAAGATGATCACTTGAGTGGTAGATAATGCACTCGAGTGATGATCCTTAATTTCCAGTGATTTTGCAAGTCACTCGTTGAAAGAATGAGAGATGCAAGATGACTTAAGTGATTCCTTGCCACTAGCAGTAAATCAACAAGTCACTAGCAGGATTTGTGGAAGTTATGACAGATCATTCGAGGGATGAGAATAATCACTCGAGTGATAAGCTTAGAGCACTCAAGTAGATAAGTGACCACTCAAGTGTTGATGATCATTCGCTGAGAATTTTGCAAGTCACTCGCCCACCTTCTGAAAGTGTTGAGATGTCCACTCGAGTGAGCATGTTGTCACTCAAGTGAAAGGTGAGCACTCGCGAGTAAATTGCAAGTCACTCGTGATAGTTATGCGAGTCATGACCAGTCTCACTCAAGTGCAGGTGATGCTAGTCGAGTGATGACCACCAACTTGCAAGTTTAGTGCCAGTCACTCACTGATGAACCGAGAGTGCTGGCTTCTTTTCTGTAGTCCACTCGAGTGAACACAAGCAACTTAAGGAAGCACTCGAGTCACTAATAGAGTTGAAGTCATTTCTAAATGACACTTGAATCAAGTTTTTGTGGCACTCGAGTGACTTGCTATTTCAACAGTTCACTACCAGAGACAAAGTTCATTAACACTCGAGTTGGATTAAGATAGCACTCGAGTAAAGGACCACACTCGAGTGATTCTGACATCACATTTGAGTGACTATTCTTGTTTCACTGGAAAACGTCTTCGAGAATTCAAATATTTTTGTTAATATCTGTTCATACTTGATTACTACTCATATTACTTCTTAATGCTATTAATCTTGTTTGTGTATGAGTTTCAAATGTTTAAATTCACAGATTATCTTCAAAAAGCATGATACAAAGCTTGAAGGCACAGAATAGAGCACACGGAAGCAATCATAGAGCATACCAAAAAAATTTCATACAAAGTTGTTGTTGCCGCAAAGACGAAAGCGACCTAACCTTAAGCAAATCTCAGAGGAGAAAAAAGGGGATGTCGTATGAAGAGTAGCAAAAGCGACTGGACGTTGAATTCTTGCAATGACTCAATGTTGATATGTACTTTGATAAAACCCGTGGAATCTTTGATCGATTCTTCATATCATAACTTTTAGAAGACAATGAGAGGATCTATCAACAACGTTTAAATCGGGTTCGTTAGGAACCATACCTTTCAAGCTCGTGAGCGTCTCGTTCAATTTGAACTCGTGTGCGTCCTACTCTATCAACAAGAGCCGATGCCTACAATGTTGATATGCCAATACTTTGAGTCTTACCCGATCAAAGCTGTGCTAGACACGAATGGATTTCATCCATTAAAATCTTACGAATCCCATTGAGCATGCTAGCGCCTTCAAGCTTTGCGTCTCACGTCTCTCCTCCAGGGTTTTTAACGGCTCGCTAGTTCGTTATTTTAATACGATTAGATCAATATCTCTTATAGAGTTTCTAAAACCCTAATTGGGCCTTATTAAAATATTCAAAATTAATCTCAATTAATCTTGAATTCGAATTTTAGATTAAAATAACATTATTAAATCATGTCAACAGATCTAATCTAATCTATTTATTTTAATCCAAAATAAAAGCTTGCCGATTTAATTTATTTTTATAAATTAAATTTAAGATATGATATCTATTTATTTAATTAAATCAAATATTATATCTCAATTTAAATTAAATCTAAGATACTATATCTCTTTCGAAAATTAAATACGAGATACAATATCTCTATTTGTTTTAGTTATTTAATTTATCAAATAAATTAAATACAAAAAAATATATTATATAATAATATTATAATCTATATTAATAATGTCATTATTATTTAAATTCGAATTTATTATATTATAATGTAATGTATATATATATATATATATATATATATCCATCCTAGGTTAAACGTTGTATTCATTAAATCTTAGACATATCTAAAACTCAATGAATCTGGACACTTTTACTCGTGTTGGGCTATTCTTGTGTGCAACCCTGCAGACCCATATGAGATTGGCAGCAAGCCAATACTGTACCAGCCCACAAGTCGCAAGCGGCCTCTAGTAAGACATTGCGACTACCCAACTCATATGGGGATCGATAATACGATACAACCTATCGTACAACCATGTCACGTCCCTTTTGTCACGCGATAAGTTGGTCAAGGATGAAGCATGGATAATGTCAATCTCCTGTTCTTGACCATTACTTTCTCGATTCTTGTGTAGTCTAACAACTGAAATGGAAACTCTTTTCCATTGTAGTATGGTCATACATTTCTCAGACTCACTCATCGAGGGGCCCAATATTATCTCTCTACAAATGTGAGGGACAAATTCCATCTTGACTATTCACATTCCTATGCATGAAAACCACTGATCCCGATCCAAACCTTTATCATCACTTGGTCAAAGGTGACTTTTGACTAGGTCAAAGATCAGCGACTCTTATGTAGGAATCCATGATGATTTCAGGTCAAAGGGCATTGTGATGTGGTTATACATGAGAAAAGCTTATGACTTAATCCATGTAGCTTTCTCATAATGGGTCGGTCCAGCACCTTGTACTATTACAAGTGTCTATGACTTTGATTCGTATCTCCACACTCATCAAAGTCATACTGGTCTTATTTCATCTTTGCTCTCGCATAGATGACCGACTAGGGACATTTAGGACAATCTTTATGATACGTCCAAAGACATAGTTATCATAACAAACATGCAAACAATATGATAACTAAGCGGAGAAATATTTTAAATGATATTAACGTTTAAAGTACAATGACTTGCCCCTAGGACATAAGTTCCAACAGAAGTATGCTTTCATAGTAACCATTCTATCTTTGTGAGAATTTCTCAAGATTGGGGGATATTGAGTGAGAAACAAATTGTATTCTTACAATGTAAGGGGGAGTTCTTATCTTAGTGCAAGAGTTTTAAAGGCTTCACAAGTGCACGAATCAAACTTGTGGATTTATAGTGGTTCTTAAGTACCCGGTTGAACTTGAGAGAGATAGTGTATTGAAATCTTAAGAGGAGCCTAGGGACTGGACGTAGGTCATCATAGATTAGACTAAACCAGGATAAATCACAATTTGCATATTTTCTTCCCTAAGCTATTATGTAAAACAAAATTACTTTTTTTAAAAATTTCTTTGAGATATATATGTTTAAATCCTAATTATTTTTTAAAAATAATATAATAACTATTTAACTCGTTTACGTAGAATTTCAAGGCTACAAAATTCTAAAGCAGCTATACTTTAACTCTTCAATTTGTCAAAATAATAAAAATATAGAAGAAATTTGTCAAGAAGACATAATTCAAGTCACTATATATCCTATTCTGTATCGGGAAAAAAAATAACTACCCTATTTGTTCGGTTCTACGAACACAAATATCTAACATCTGGGTTAGTATCTGGTTAATATAGGATCTGAATGATCTCCGATAGGTATATGAAGAATACCAAAGATAATTTGAGTACTCAGTTGTGCCTATGAGGAAGACACCAAATAATATCGTCCGATCAGTGGTGCCTATGAAGAAGACACCAAAGAATATCGTCCGATCACTGTGCTACACGAGAATGGCGGTGAGCCAAAGGGAGTGAGGTGTGTGCACAGTGTAACAGTATAGTAAAAGGATATGAACAGAATGTGTACACCTGGTGGGTAATCTCCTATTTATAGAGATTACCTAGGGTTTTCTTCTCTTGGTTCTACGCTCATTGCCTCAACGGCAAGCACTCCCACGTTCTCTGAATGCCTACTCCACCACATGCCTTTGCTCCACTATTTATACGGTCAGGGTTAGTGCCGAGATTATAGGGTGATTAGCATTTTCCTTGCTTGTCAATGACTTTAATCACATGATGCTTTTGTTGAGCCATATCTCATCTAGGCCCAAAATACGGATACATAACACTATTATTTAGGGAAGAAGAAGAAGAAGATGCTGGTATAATAATAAATCTGTTGATTTATTTTAACGAAAAGGCCATGTGGATTGTTGACTATAACTGTTCACAAACAAGTAATCCGTGAACCGAGCCTTTTCTGGAGATAATTACATTAGTTTCAAATACAATTTTTTTTTTTTTGCCAGAACAAATACAAAATTATTACACACACATATATATCACATTTAACCTGATATTATTAAATTGACTCTTAAAACATGGAGAGCAAAACTACAAAAGAATAAGGATCGGCAATTTGTAACGTTGGATTTTTTCAGTGGCCTAAAAAGAAAGTAACCGTTGTGTTCTTTGGAATTTCATTTTACTTTTTAACCCAATAAAATAAGAATAATTGCATAAAGGTCATCCTCAGCCTAACAACTTCCTGGGACAACATAGCCACGTGTGCTAAATTAGCACACGTAAGCGTGTGGGTCCAATGTTCAATAATATTGAGTGGCCCACAAAGACGTTGTAGTAGTACGTAAGCAGTGAATGACAGCTATTTCGTTGGGCGTGGTCGACTGTTTTCGTCGGTGAGAAGAAAGATAACCCTCGAATCCTCGTAAAAATTTAAAAGTAGAAAACAAAAATAAAGTTCACGTTTTAGTTTTAAAAATACTTAAATATAGAGTATAGAAAAAGACTTCAAAGATTTTAAAATTTTAAATTAGGTTTGTTTCCTACAATTAATAAAGGATTGATTATACTTAATAAGAAATGTACAATTCATTTTAATGAAAAATCATTTATTTAAGTTTTTAAAATTTTGGAGATCTTTTCCTAATATTTCCTTTTTTACTTTTTGTTATATTCTTTTTCTTTTTCTTCTGGTTTTTTTATTTGCCTTCAGTTTTTTTTTTTATTCTTATTATAAGGATGCCATACAAAATTTTTTTTGTCAACAAATTAAAGAGTCATAATTATATTCATTTCACTAATATTTTTCCAATAGTCATTACAATTATAATTAGAAGCATTGTTTTATGCAATTTGTAGATTTAGTTGAAAGATAACTTTCAAAAATAGAAAATAAAAATTTCCCTGGCCCAAAAAAAATTGAAAAAATTTTATAGTGGAAGAAAAAAATACAATTATTTGTGTAAGGTTCTTGATGTTATGTTTTGAGTTCATTATTTTTACAATGCTTCTATATTCGCTTAAAGTGGCTGGATGATAACTTTAAATCTTTAGTCAAATAAAAAAAAAAATAAAGTGTTAATAGACAAATAAGCGAGTTATTTGTATAAAAAAGAAGAGCTTATGAGAAATCATTGTAAATTTTTAAGGTTTGAAGAAGTTATCTATTCATAACATAAAAAAGTTTAGAGGAGCTATCTATAATTTCACCTAATTTAAATTATTAAAAAAAAATGGTAAAGAGAGGAGGAACCGAGGAAGTAGTTGGCCTATCTGTCCGACGTCGTTTTCAGAACTGAAAAAAAGTGCAAGAGTCGTTTAGCAAAAAGGATTAAATATTAAACCGTTAAAACGTCGGGTGAGATATGATGGGAGCGTTATTTTGTCGGTGTCGTTTTGAAAGCACTTTCTGAATTCTCGTATGCAATAACTCACGTCACGACCACGAGTTTTTGGGTTGCCTCCATTTAATAGAACGCGCGAATTTATAGCGGGAATGTAATTTCACGCTCTTCATCCAAATTTCAAAAAAATAAAATAAAAATAAAAATCAAATCTTCTCAACAAGCATACGAGAAATTTATTTTAAAATAAAATAAGAAAACTTCAACAAACAGCATGGTAAAAATTTATCTACATGCACTTGTTTGAGGAAACAAAAAACCTTTTATTTGCACCCCAAGCCTCATAAGGGATTAACTTAATTACAAAGTGGCTTGAGGATATTGGTAATCAAATGAAAAAAGCATATACATTTTAAAAAGAATTATAAAAAATTCAAAAAAAAATTGAAATATAAAAACCAATTAAAGAAAATATACATAGTTTTTTTTTCCCCAATACACATAGCTTTGAAGGATTTTTTTTTTCCTGATTAATTCATTTGTATACGGTTCTACTAACAATTGGACAGTCTAACTTGCAAGAATGTAGGCCAACAATTGAGGAGGTCTCGCTACCTCCAAGTATAATCATTACGGTTGTATATCTATAGCTCAAACACAAAACAACTTAATTAAGATAAAATGACTCAACCAGAGATGGACCTTCATAAAAAAAACTTTGTCCCAAATTTTTAATACAAACTGGATTTTTTTTTATACTGGCCGAAAAATTTATATATTTAGTTTAAAAATTTATACATTTGCTCCCCAAATATTTTTTGATAAAAATTAGTTAATGAGTATACATTTAGCCTCCCTAAAAATTCTTTCAAGGTCCCTGGACTCAACCAATTGATCTAAAAGGTTAATGTTTTGTTTTAATATTTTCTTACACGGAACTACTAATATTTGTCTCACCTACCTAACAATGTCGTATTGGACATATTTCAACAAATTTGCATTGCATTAATTGAGACTAATAACAACGAAAGAAGTAAGTAATAAGTAGTAATCACTAATGAGGCAAACTCTATACCTAATTGTTTCCATAAATTAGACATTGCCATGCTCAAAGCAAATATTTGGATTTGCAGGGGAAATGCAAGTTTTGAGCCTCCACCAGTGACCGATGTCTCCATCAACTAAACCAAGTTGAAACGACATTACTATGTCATTTTGGTATAATCTTTCAGATGTCATAAAATAAAAGCAACTAAAATAATTGAGAAATTGAGAAGAAATAGGCAAAGAAAGAGCAATAAATATAATAGATCAATATCCTATAATACAAATGACATGCCCTATAACCAGGGACGGACATAGGAATTTTACTGACAGGGGGCAAAAATTAAAAAAATGTTACATCTTAAATAAAAGTACGTACTTGAAATATGATAAAGACCTAATATATAAAAAATTGAAAAAAAAAATCTATTATAGAATTTAATATTACTTCACTTAACTCTTACCCTACATGTTTTCATATTGTTAAACTCATCTATAATTGAATTCGTGCTGAAACTCAAAACAATTTCTTTTCCAATAGCCATCTTTTAACAAAACTCAATACTTGCCCAAAATCTTAACCCTATAATATTCTCTAATCAATATAAAAGTAGTATCATTATAAAGATAAAATCATGTATAATAAATTTCATGAAAAGAAGTGATTTTAAATATCTAGATTCTTAAAATTTGTCATAAGCTATTAAAAAAAAATGGTAGACCAGGCCAGCCGCCAAGAAGAAGGGACGAAGATGTTTTCAGAGAAGAGTAAAACAATGAGGTTGGGGATATGATAAAGTTCGTAGGCCCCACCTGTTTATTTATTTTTAAAATATCTCCTAGGTCTTAATTATAGAAAGACTTTTTTGTAGTGCAATTTGCACTACAAAAGATTTATAATTGTGAATAGGAGGTAATATATGAAAGCAAAAGAATGGTGAGAAGCGATTTTAGTTAATAGATATACACACACACATACATGAAAGCAAGCTAGGACTTATCTTTATTATTTTTTTAAAAGAAGGGGGGTGGGACCCTCGCCCCCCTCTATGTCCGTCCCTGCCTATAACTCTATAAGTATAGCTATGGTCTTTATCTGACAATTAATTTATTAAATAGGGTTACGGTGAAATTTTACAAATAAAATTTTTCTCTAGGAGCAGCTGGCAAATAAGTTTTGGAGGGAATAAAAATATCATTAAGCAATTAAAAATGGTGCAAATTCACCAAAACCGTTAAACTTTCCTAAAAATTGTTAGAGTTTTCTTCTTTTATAATTTAACGACGATTTGGTAAAATTTAACGGTTTTGATAAATTTGCACATTTTTAATTGTTTATTGGTATTTTTGCTCCCTCCAAAACTTATTTGTGCGAGACGTTTATGGAGAAAAATTTTATTAGTAAAATTACACCCTAACCCTATTAAATATGTCTTTAATTAATTAAATTTACCCTTATTAATATTTTGTTTTTCTATATTATGTTTACAAGTTATTCTCTCATCTTTATTTCATTCCAACAAGAATTTAATAAATGTTAAATAGAAAAATAATCATCAATAACTTATAAGTGGATTTATGTTTAGGGCCAAAATGTTTTTCTACAAATGAAATTAATTATTAACTAGAGTATTATAATTTTACCCATTGATATAAAAATATCTCATCCGTGTTAAATTAAATGTAAAGTAATGGAAAATAAACTTGAAGTAGTACTGTGTGACAAGAAGAATAGCCACAACTTTCTATATTCATAAGGTTAAGGTGCAAATTGGTTAACAAAGTATTACGCTTGGAGCACCAAACACATAAATGTTTTAAAGGAAGCAAAAATACCAATGAACAATTGAAAGGGAGCAAAAAAACCAATGAAGAATTTAAAACCAAATAGACCAAAACGGAGATTGTACTATTTTTACAAGCTTTAAATTGTTCATTGGTATTTTTGCTTTCTTCAAAACATTTCTATGTCTGGTGCTCATAGCGTAATACTTTGTTGGCCAATCTGCATCTAAACCTATTTCATAATAACATTAGGTTTATTGGGGCAAAATATTAGATAATCGATACTTATTTTATACAAAGAAATTTAATGGGTTAGTACTTAATTTTCACGTCCAAGTGCAAGGGAGAACAAAACATAGACTTCTCTCCCCCAGATTGCTATTTTCTTGCTTTTCTAAAATGATTATTGTAGCAAAATACTCCTCCGGTTCTAAATTGCACTTTAAACTTTGTTTTATATTTAGGACCGGAGTTACCGTGGAAGGTATCTAAATAATGTATTTATGCATTTATATTTTATGTACTATTAATTAATTCAGCATATTATAAAAGAAAATAAGAATGAACGAAATGCATTATATGATAATTATGTAATTTCGGATGCAATTTGTTGAGCAACAAATGGGCCTTTGGGCTTGACTGTCAAGTCTGTTAGTGGTTCTTCTGGGCCATTTAGAGTTTGTTTCTTCTTGAAAACCCAGTCCAGCAGCATTTTTACCTTGAGACCACAATTATTTTTCAAATACTTTTAATACAATCAAGATTTTAATTAAATTAAAATCATGCGATAGTGTACCTTTTTTTCCCTCTTCAAAACTGAGGTTCAGCAAAGTTGGTTCCCCAACATTCTATCAAGCTTCCATCTTCACAATTTAATTAAGGTCTTTTAAAAAGGATGGTCCCTCATCATTCTAAGTTTGATACTAATCATATTTGTCATACTTGGGTGTGTTTTTTTTATTGGGTATTAGGCTCCCTTCCTATATGAAGAAATGCCCAATATCTAATTGTTCAATTTTATAAATTTCCTATCTTATGAAAAGGGGACAAAAAGGAAAGAAAAAGGGAAACACAGGAAAGGAGAAAATGAAAAAAAAAAAAAAAGTTTCTTGATTATTTTTTGTAGGAAAGAATATTCTTTTAGAATTGACAAATTTGAAACCTATGTATGTCTCGCTTATTTAAATGGAGAGAAGGCAGACTAAGGTTTGGTTCAACATTTTCTATGGACAATATTGCAGCGTGGTACCAACATCCATCGAAAGCAAGTGAAAAGGGTTTTGCTCTCCTTTAACCACATCATTGGTTCGAGGCGTGTGAATGAAGAAAATGGTATTGTGAGCTCTTCCCCCACGACTATAGGCTCGATTCAGGACGAATCCGGATTAGTCGAAACCGAAGGTTCTAGTGAACTGGGTAAGCAAAAAAGAAAAGAAAAGAAAAGATTGCAGCGTGGTGACTCCTCATCTGTTTTCATATGTGTAGGGGCAACTTTTCATTGGATCATGCACTCTCCTTTCTTTGTGATTAATTCGACTGTTTTGGAAGTTGGAACTATGGGCATCAAAGAAGCAGCTTGTTACTTGTATGGAAGCTTTGGAAACTCATCAGACATCATTATTTAAAGATCTTGCCAACGTGTTGCAAATCTTTTACTCGGTCTAGAATAGGTTACTTTAATTTTAATTTCCGTCAGCATAATCTTCTTTCTTTCCTTTCTACATGTCCTTCTTTGAACTCTGCTTTGTAGTAATGATACTTGTTTGTTTTTTTTTTTTTGGTTTTTTTTTGTTTTGTTTTTTAAATTCTCAGTACCCAGCCCACTGTCAGCTATAATAGGGGTACTAAATGTCTAAATGTAAGAACTAAATAACTAATTTACAGAAATTAGAATATTAATTAAGTTAGTTATTTACAATACATATATGTTAGTTTCTCTAAAATAACCCTTTTAATAACTTTTATTAGCTACTCTCATTGATAAACTCTTTTTAATATGTGCAATCAACATACTTGTTTGGTAAATTATAAAGGCAAAAATATAATGTGTTGTATTTGGCCCTTTAACTTTATACAAGATTTTAATTTGATCTCTTAATTTAAAAGTATGTTTTCAGTTATTTAATCCTTACATTGTTAATCTCAAGTGATTTTTTTTAATAATTAATGTTATTTTATAAAAAAAGTTAAATTTATCATTTTAGCAATTGAAAATGTTTTTTCAACATTTAAAATTTCAATATCAGCATCTTTTGTTTGTTAATAGCGTTGAGATTGAAGGACTAAGAAGACACTTTATAAAATAAAGGGACTAAATAAAATTTTGTGTGAAATTAAAGAACTAAATGCATGCTTTTGTCTAATTATAAATTTGCAAGACAAAGTAAATTGATGTTTTATATTTAAGGTCAAAGTAGACTCTTAAGCTAACTCCTATATTTAGGAAGGAGCAAATAAACTCCCAAGTTACCAATTTTCAAGCTTTGTGAATTAAAAAAAATATTATATTGCGAGAGATTATATGAAACTGAGCTTGACCATGCAGCAAATGGTAGGCCACAAGAGCCACATAACACTATTATATAAAAAAGGGCCTTTTATGACAGTTGTGCTCATTTGGAATATAGCCATTGGATCTTTAAAAGTAGATTTTTGATCGTGATTTACAGTATATAAGATAAGTATTTGAGATGAGTTTTATCTTGAATTACGTGAATAAACACTTTTGAGACTCCTAAAAGTGAAACCACCATATATACATGCCTTATATATGCTCCTTGAAGATATATATATATATATATATATAAAACGGAACTAATGTATTTGGGGCATACATAACAGTTCTTTGTTAATAACCGTAATGTATTGTATTTATTTTTAATTTTTTTATATAATTTTTTTTCAATAGTTAGTTTTACCTAGTATTTATTATATAAGGCACTATAGTCATTGATAATAACAAGATAATAATATTAAATTAAATAAATTTATTGTATTCAAAATTCAATGAATTATGGATAAATGTCATACAATTTAAGAAAAAATAATCACTTAAACACTCTCACAATATAAGTTATTTATAATATTTTGAATTCTAAAAGAAAATTTATTAATAAAAAATTCAACAATATTCTCCAATGCCTTTGTTTTAGAATGTTCATAGGTCATGTATACTTCCAGAGTTCCATTCACATATCCTTTAACTGCAAAAAGATAATATAAATATAAAAATAAACATATGTAGTAAAAAAAAGTAAATCTAAAAACTTGAGCAAATCTTAGAATATAAATATGAAAATAATTATATATATATAGTAAGAACGGGCAAATATAAAAACATGAGCAAATCTCGAACTTGATTCGACAAACCTAATTTTTGGTCGCTAAAGTTTAGGAACTTGAGATATTTAAAATTAAGGAATTAACCAACATTCAAATAGATCGTAATTTAATTGCTAAAACTATGAGAAATATTTGTTTCCATGCTTTCTACTTTTCTCTAACAACTATTATCAGAAATTAGATATCACTTTTGGTTTGCAATTCTTCTTATTAGATAATCTTGACCAATGACATTGAGCCTCAACTAGCGAGCTCTTGTCATATAAAAAAAATAAAATAAAAAACTAAAAACATCAATTGGAAAAAATGAAAGCTTATAGGAGGAAGAATCACAAGAGGAAAGAGCTGCAGAGTGAAGAACCATAGCAGTGGTGGAGGATGAGACCCACAGTGGTAGAGCAAAATCCATGAAAAAAAGGAGTATTATACCCAAGGGAAGCTCAAGAAATGTTTGAGAATGAGTTGGAAGGGTTGCATCAAATAAAACTTTTTCTGAATCTCGCCTTCTTATATTAAAGAATACATATTCTTTGTGAAGAACTGTTAAGTATTGTTGAATATGAGTTTTTAGAATCCTACCTTCTTATATATGATGATTATCATTTTTGGTTGTTAAGTATTCTCAAAGAATAAATAACAATTTTTTGTGAGGGAACTGTCAATTATTGTTAAATAATATTTTTCTCTCCTTATGTTTGATATTTTTCAAAATCCCGCAATTTTATATATGATAGATATCATTTTTAACCGTTAATTTTCTTAAAGAATAAATAATGGTTCTTCAAGAAGAACCATCAAGTATTGTCAATTTTTTTCTTCATAATCTCGTTTCCTTATATTTGATAATTTTCAAAATCCCGCATTCTTATATTTGACACTTATCATTTTTAATTGTTAGGTATTCTTAAAGAGTAAATAATAATTCTTTGTAAAGAATAGTCAAGTATTTTCAAATAATTTTTTTTAGAATCCCGCTTTTTATATATGACGGTTATTATTTTTAACCGTTAAGTATTTAGAAATCATAATTTACAGTTACTTGTTATAACCGTTATATTTTTTTTTTTTTCTAATATAAGGTTTGAAGACAAATTGTTTGAAAGTATTACATGACGGTTCTTTCGAAACAACCGTTATTTTTGTCCGTAAATATATGACAGTTAATAATTACAACTGTTATTTTTTATTTTCACGAATTTAGCCTCTCAAAACATGACGGTGCACATATTTAACCGTTGTGTTTTAACATTATATTTTCTTGCACGAGCTTTGCCTTGATATACATGATGATTATTTATTGTAACTGTTATTTATTAAGTATTATATATGCACGATTCTGTTGTAGTGTAAAATTCATAGTACCATTAATAAGCCATGAATATTGCCACTTACATATTCTTTAGTCCTCATAAAATATATAGATCCTAAGTTTAGTTGTACTCATATAATAAGAAGTAAATCAGGTGCATTTTGAAAGAATGTTACTAAATTTCTACTTTGAAAGATTGTTTAATGCATTTTTGCCAACTACTCAGGTGCTTAATTTGAAATAGACAAAAGGCTGATTGTGTGGTATGTTATTTTTGTAACTGTAACTCTGAATCCTTAAACCATTTGTTCTTAAATTGTCCGTTTTCTAGAGCATATTGATTTGGTAGCATTGGTGATTTTAGAACTGACACAAATCATGACAAATCATTACATCAATGGATAGTAACATGGTTACTAGATCGAAAAGAGTCTAATAACTTCTTAACATATTTTCCTTTTTAAGTTTGTCATGCACGTATGAAAATCTCTCAACAACAAGTCATCAGAATAGTCCAGTCTAGAACAACAGTTGTTACGTCTTTGTTAATGCAGCAACAAGCATGCGCGAACAATGATGTAGAAGACCAACCCATACAAGAGGGATAAATACAACATTCTCGGTGGAACTACACTGGTCAGTGGAATGTCATCTTCAGTATTTGCAAGCCAGTGAGAAAGCAGTGAAACATGCATATTCACATAATTTCTGACCACGTTCAATTCCATGAATGGTTACTTGTTCCTAAAGTTAACCTTGGAGCACTTCGAGATGCTATGACTTTCCTCCTCATACAGCAGCAAATAGTACGTCCGATCCACATAGATTTCCTATTAATTGCAAATTTATAAATCAATTCCATATAAAAATCATTATTGACAAAAAAAATGTTTTTTGGTATCTGTCATACCTTCTCCAGGATGTATGTATCCTACTTAGATACTTTGTAGTCTGCTTTTTCCTCATGAATGCAATAACGATTTATTGAAAAAAGAAGTAAATCATGACTTTTTATCTTAAATTAAACTTTTTTTTTTTAAATATTTTTTTTAAACATGCACAAATCTGGATAAGAATAATCTCATATTATATCCAGAGTTTAAACCTATGATAAATCTATTCCAGAAACATAGTTCCTTCATTGACAAATTAATGAAGGTGAAATATCACATAGAGGGGGTGAATAGGTGATTTCAAACAATTCTTTTGCGATGTGATGGATATGTAATGAAAGCAATAAAGACGTAAAGGGAAATGGCACAGAGGAGTTATACTAGTTCGGTCCAACTCTTTGACCTACGTCCAGTACCCAGACACTCTGGGATTTTTCACTTTCTCACAATACAATTACACACTATGTAACTCAGAATGATCCTCTCTCTCTAGAACTCACTCCCCCTTACAAATCCTAATCATACACCCACACTCAAGACACCACTATCTTGAGATTTGAAAGAATGTAAAACAAATGATAGCACTCTCTCACAGAGT
This sequence comes from Acacia melanoxylon, assembly GCA_019022615.1. Taxonomy (NCBI): domain Eukaryota; kingdom Viridiplantae; phylum Streptophyta; class Magnoliopsida; order Fabales; family Fabaceae; genus Acacia; species Acacia melanoxylon. Next base: position 718,795 of record JAFJYJ010000050.1, read on the forward strand.
AAATAAATAATCAACACTGAAGCTCAATAGTATCTGAAGATATAAACAGAATAGAAAATTGATCGCTTTTCAAGCTTTGTCTGTGTATCAGATGATTCGTATTGAGGAACTCAATCCTTCGAGTATTTGTAGTAGTTGGAGAATGATGACCGTTGTATGATTTGAATTTTTCCGTTTGAATATGTCCGTTGTGAGCATTTAAGCATCTGCGCTTATTTCGCCTTAATTGGATTTCGTGCGTTGTCTCTGTTTCCCGGAATCTTCGCTGCTTGAAAGCTCATAAACATTCAACCGTTGGTTAAACATATGAAGATCACTCAAGAAGATGATTAATGATACTACAATAAATACTAAATGATTTTAGGACAATATATGCGGGTAACCAAATCATTACAATAAAGCTGCAGAGGTTTTGTGTTTGCTGATATATCATACTCGGGTATCCATTCTTGTATACTTGAGTATTCTTACAGAAACACAAGACAAAAGATCGTTCTCCGCAAATACTCGCGTGTCCCAATTGCTATACCCGAGTATCTTAGTGGTTCTGTAATGTCTGATGTTTTCATCCTGACCATACTCGAGTATTCAAATGCCAATACTCGAGTATCACGTTCTTATTTGAAAGAACCACCTTTGGGTGATATTCGTTGCGATCAATACTGGGAACTCAAAATATACCTACTCGGGTATCTCACAGGCAGTGAGGAAATATCATATTGGAAACTTACCATATTCGAGTATCACTACTTCATTACTCGAGTATTACACATCCAGAGAGCAATTACCATTCTGTGACTTACCATACTCGAGTATCACTTACATTCATACTCGGGTATTTGTCTGATATGAGGAGATCAGTATCTGTGATGAAGACCAATACTCGAGTATTCCAGAACCCATACTCGAGTATATATCAGAAGCAGTAAATGGCAGTTTCCATATCTGATGAATACTCGAGTAGCATTAGTATTATATCTGTAAAACACTTAAACATATATATTAGTTCTGTAATACTCAAGTATACATGAAAGTATTGATCAAAACTTGATTCAAAATCTTAAATGCTTTTCAAGCCTTGTTATCATCAAAACCTTGAGAACTAACAATTAATAGGCACAATTTTGTTTATATGTATAATTCCTTTTCTTTTTGTACTTTTATTAAATTCCTGGACCTAGTAATTAATTTTCAAGTCGCCAAATTCCCTAAAAAAAGAAAGGAAAAGAAAAAGTGTTTTATTGTTTTTCTTTGACCTTAAAGTTTTATTATGTTCAGGCATATATTATTTTCCATTTTATTTCATATTCTCTATAAATATAGGTGAAGACGAAAGGTAAACCATGGTAATTAAACCGGATCGAACTAGAAACCGGCGAACCGGCCGTGAAACCGGTCCGGTCTGTCATAGAAACCGGGTTAGAGGATTTTTTTTTTGGGTTCTTCTTCTTCTTCTCACAGAAACGTTGAATGAAGAGTGAAGATGCTTGCATGGAGAGAAGAGAGAGAGATGGAGAGAAACAGATCCAGTAATAATAATAATAGATCTAGCGAAAACAGATCTAGTGAAAAAAGCACAGACCAGACATGCAACAAATCGAACATGCCGAGCACCTACAAGAAAGCGTCGACGACAAACCACGTCGAGCAAGTGGGGGCGTGTGTTGGCTAGGTGGAAGGCCTGAGTTGATTTTTTTTTTTTTTTTTTAAAAGTTGGACAAATTCAGCTTTGAGAAAGAAAAGAATGCCAGGGAGAGAGAGGGAAAGATCACGATTGAGGGGGTGAGAAAAAAAAAGAATGAAAGAAGACGGGAAACGTAGATAAGAGCTTTAGTTTCAAAAGCATTGCAGAAGAGAGAAAAAAAAGGTAATATTCCTTACAAAAAGCTATGTTCATTTCTTGTACGCTAAAGCCTAGGTTTAGGTTATAGGTTTCAAAGTTTTAATAGTCAAGGTAGTCAGCTTTTTAGATCAAAAACATTGGGGTTACGTGTTGCACTTTTCTCAATGTAAAATAAGCAGAGTTTCATTTACTTTATTATCTTATTATAGCTTTATTTTAAAATATTAATAATATCACATCTTTATTTTTTTATCGGTTTGGTCATGGTTTAGCTCCGGTTTGACTTCGATCTGACCTACTGACTTTTGACCCAGTACCCCAACCGGTTCAATGACCGGTCCGGGATTAATAACCTTGAGGTAAACAAGGAAGTAAAAAGTAAGATTCATTAAATTACAGGAATTCCAGAAGTCTCAAAACTAAGTTCGATGTTCAAGAAAAAAAAACTAAATTCCTACTGCACAGTAATTAACTATTGGACTTATTATTATACGTTACATAAAATATTAATGCCCACCATTATTCATTCATTGCCAATTTACACATCCGTTTCATTTCTTTTACCTTCCCTTCGTCATTCACCATATATATATATATAGCCCTGCCAAGCTCCCATCCCTGAGCACTCTTGAGAAACACCATCTAATTTTCTACTCTCTCTCTCTCTAACCCTAATGGCTTCCACTCACAAGCTCTTCACTCTCTGTCTCGTCCTTGTGGCATTGTCTCTAGCTTCCAGTACTACGGTTGCCGAACGGTCGATGCCACTACAGAGCCGCCGCGGTGAGATGCTGGCTGCTCGGCTGAAAGTAGATGTGGATGCTGCCGGAGGCGGGGAATCCAACAAGTGCTGGGACTCGTTATTTCATCTACAAGCATGTTCCGGGGAGGTCATATCGTTCTTTCTTAACGGAGAAACTTACTTGGGCCCAGGCTGCTGCCGAGCAATAAGGGTTGTTGGTCATGACTGTTGGCCGGAGATGCTCGGCTCGCTTGGGTTTACTGTGCAAGAGGCCGATATACTGTTGGGATATTGTGATGAAGACGAGCATGAGATACATTCGCCTGCGCCTTCTTCAACACTTGTTAACAACAATTATAATACAAATCCTTAATATATTTCCTGTATTTGCTCAATAAAGTTTAAAAAATTATGGTACTGTGCATTTTCTGCTATAATTAGTTTCAAACTTTTGATCTAATTTGATAAATAGGAAGTAAAAGTTGGAAAATTGGAAATAAACTCAGCTGGTTTCTTTCTTATTTGTCTAGTTTTTGAATATTTTTGTTCGGCCAACTTAGCATGATTTGCAAATTAATTTACTTACAATAGGTAAATTATTACATGAAAGATCCAATTCATATTAATGAAAATGACTTTTTTTTTTTTGGATGCGTCTGCTAAAATAAAATTGTTTAAAACAGCATCTCTAAGGAATTAGTGTCATCTTATTTTATTACTCCTCCGGATCTATCTTAACATAAGACATTTTTGGAGAGTTGATTTTTATTTTAAATATAAAATATAGTTTTCATATTTGTAGATATTTTCCTAACTTACTCCTATTGAAGCTTCCTCAATAATAATCAAGGATATGAAGATAATAATCAAGGATATGAAGGAATGAGGGGATTAAGGAAGATGACTAAGGTGTTTTAGAAAACACATGTAATATTAAAATCAACTAATTTCCTTAATATAATTAAATTAGGTAAATATATTTTATACTAAGAACCAGGAGGAGTACTTTTTTGTTCTCGTCCTTTGTACTTGGAAAAAAATAGGGAGAATGACATATAGGTCTCAACGGAAATAATTCATTGACAAGTCCCATAAGTGGTTAATGATAACTAATTCATTTGTTAATTCCCATTTTTCTGATATTATTTTTCTTGGTTGGGATCAAAAAGTCATTAATTCTCACAAAACAATATCGGCATATTAGAGGTAATGATCTTACTATTGAAGCATATGAAGATTGAGAATGAAAACCATGGATTATTCATTTACTAACCACAATCGTTTTATTTAAGTTGGCAAGTATTGAGGCTCAAATATGTGTACATATAGGGGACTGATTCAAGAAAATAAACTTATCACCGAAAATTTTAATAGAAGTACATCAAAATTACTTGTTTCTTATTAGAAAGAAACAATAAATACTTAAAAATTGGTATTTCAGAAAATATTTTATATAAAACATAATGGTAGTATGAAGATGAGTACTCACTAATGACGTTTAATTTGTTGAATAGGCGTAGGAAAAACCTGATCTTATATTAAGATTTGGTTATTAATATTTTCATTTTTTTTGGAGTACCTTAACATACTTACATTGTGTAACATCCCTTTCATGAAAATTAACCAATGAAATATATGAATTTTTCACCAAGTAGTAGTAGTCAATGGTATTTATTATTTTGACAGGATATATTAATTATTGGGAAGAATAAGGTGGAATTATTTGAGATGTGGTTAATAAATTTGGTAATAGATAACTTGAGATAAGTAATGTCAAAGAAGGTAAAAATATATTTTTCCCTCATTATTCTTATATTTTTCGTCCAGTAAAAGGAGGGGAAAATTCTAATGAAAAATTAGTGGAGTTTCAATATAAGTCTAATTTATTTTAGAAAGGTGGACATTGGATGACACTTATAAGACAAAATATTTTCTCCATATTTTTTTTCCTTGGTGGCAGACGTGCAAGAGGGGGGGGGACAAATACTATGCTCTCAACCCCCTCAAAAGCCACCGGTTAAAATAAAATAAAAAGAAAAGAAAAGAAGAAAAGTGATGGATGAAACAATGTAATTAACGAAGGTGGGAGATTGTGCACGTCAAATTAAGGCAGGGAAGAGCACATTTCTTTTCTCCATTATTCCTATCACCTAACGTGTGGAAGAAGAAAATAGAAAAGGAAAGGAATATGTATATATATATATTATACATATTTCTTAGCATCTGGACGTGTAAGTGAAAGCAGGATGTGATGAATAGTACAATTGAATATTAATGGGAAAATCCATATGGGGGTCCTTTTTGGCCAAAAAACCCAAAACAGGCCCCGGGCCCTGATTAGTATGAAGTTAATAAAGGAAAGGACATTAATACCCCTGATTAAAAAAACAAAAAAGAACTCTGGATTAAAAAGTAAAAAAATTACATTGATGCCCTTAATGAAACCCTGAAATTGAACCAACCTCTCTCTTCTCTAAATCATTCGAAAACTTCTCATCCCTTGCTCTGCATTCTCTGATCTCCGACTCTGTGCCTCCGTCCTCGTCGGTCTCCACCTCTGCGCCTCCGTTCGCGTTGGTCTTGGTCCACTACAAAAAAACTGTTTTTTGCGGTGGAAAGATTCCCTCACAAAACGGGCATTTTCCGTCGCAAAGCTGATTTGCGGCGGAAAAAGTGCCGTCGCAAAAATCGCCCTCGCAAAACACTTTTTCCGTCGCAAATATGATTTTTCCCTCGCAAATTCCATGATTTGCGAGGGAACATATTTCCCTTGCAAATATTGGAATTTGCGAGGGAAAAGCCTTTCCTCGTAAAATTTTGAAAATTTTGCGAGGGAAACCTTTTCCCTCGCAAAGTCCGGAGTTTGCGAGGGAAACATTTTCCTCGCAAAATCGTCCATTTTGTGAGGGAAACACTTTTCCCTTGCAAAATCCAATTAATTTAAAAAAATATAAAAAATAAAATAATTAGATAAAAAAATATTAAAAATTAGAAAATAAAAAGACTTGTATATCATAAAAATAAATTGTAACAATCATAAGAGTTTACATAGCAAAAACAAAATATTACAAAAAATAATGTTTCGACCAAAATAAACTAAAAAAAAGTCTAAACTGCAGCAGTCTGGTCATGATCACCACCGGTATCGTCATTACCACCAGGAGGCAACCCCGTACTCTTGTCCTTCAATATGGACTGGAGAAGTGCCCGCATCTCAGTAATCATCTCTCCTTGCTCCCTCACCTTCGCTTCTAACGTCTTTATCCTCTTATCCCTCTACAAAACCAACATTGCAAAGATGGTCATGGTTTAGGGCTTTTAGGGCGAAAAACCTGAAGGATAATAAATATATAAGATTGAGTGTTTCCCCATCTGCAGATTAGCCAGACTTGATCACAAGAGTAGCTCGTGGACAACATTACACTTTAAATTTATTGCATTCATGTCGAAGTATTCTTAATTTTTGGGGAAAATCGGTCAAGAGAACCACATGGCTCAAATATGGAAGAAAAGTTGCAGATACCAGATATGAAGCCAAAAGAACTAAAGTTGGATGCCAATACCCCCAAGGCGAGAGAGTGTGAGGAAATTAGGACATTTTAGCTGGTTAATAAATTAGGAAATTAGGAATACCAATCAATGCTGAAATTATTGCTGCAAAGTCAAGCTGCATAAGTATAGTCAAAGATGAATAATTATGGGTCTGAGTAAATTTAAGTGCTTGAAGGGAGTGACACTAAACAAAAGAGCTTTTCAAACCTGTTGCATGGAGCTGATGGAGACATTATTCCCATCCTGTCATCGAAGATTAAATTTGTGATTTTAGGGGGAAAAAAAGAAGAGGAAAACACTTTTCACCTCCCTTGAAATATACTCAAATTAAATCACACAGACATAAAATTTATATAAGGCAGAGTACTCATTCCTCCCCTAAGAGATGCTCAAATCATACAGCCCTCTTTTCTATTAAGAAAAAAAGTAAAATACATTTCCTAAAACTCTAATACATATTTATAATTTTATACTACTAAATTCACAAGACAAGGCTTCAAGATAATAAAAGATCCTGATGATCATACAATTACCTAAAGATATCTTCTAATAATTTTCTACTTAAAGAGGATTTGATCATAATGATTTTATAGCTTTTATCTTTCAGTTGGCCCATCACATCTATACATAATTTGCTATATGCTTTTTTCTTCTTTTTCAACCTCTTTAGATTCAGTAAACTGAATATTTGTCTTGGGCCAGAAAACCTACCTTGGCCAAAGACTGGTCTTCGTTATGCTTATCATCTCCATAACAAGTTCTTAATAGCTTCTCTTCAGTGTCCGCCTCATCTCCCGATCTGATTATTGGCCAATTCACTTCTAGTTTCTCCCTTTCTTCATCTTTTTCGGATTCACATCCTTTGAAAGCAGAGTCTTCAAAATTAACATTTGAATCTGGATCGGGAGATTTATACAGGTAGCTTGAGAACCAGTTCCCAACGTCAGGAGGCTCTGAGACACCCCAAAACAGAAAAAAGGAACCATAGATTTACAATATAATTCGCAGAGGAAATTCATCTTTATATATCTCAGGGTGCTATACGAAAATTGAAATCCAAAAACATCAAGAACCTAAATTCTCATCTTCATTCCATTCCTAAATAAACATGTTTACTAGCAACCCCGAAGTAATTAAGTAAACAACAATTGGTGAATTTATAGTGGAGAAGTCGACACAAACCAGAAGGGAGCGAAAGCGAGAACGATGCAGTGGGATCCTAGAACAAGAAAAATAAAATACATTAGACAGTCAGAAGTGAGAAGAACTCAATGGATTTCTCCGTTGACACACTCTTGGCAGCCAAACAAAAAGGGAAAATCAGTTTCAAATGAGAAAGGAACAAGGTGCAGAACGGGAAAGTTGATACCTAGGAATTACGCTGTGGGAGATTTGGGAATGAATCCATCAAATTGCTTTAGCTCTGGGAATGAATCCATAAAAATATTATAAAAGTGTTTACTACATATAAAAAGATTCACCATCAGCATAGATTAGTCAACAAAACAAGTCATATCATAGCATTTGAATCGCCACAGGAAATCAGATGGCATTGCAAAATCAGACAACCAGAGAAACTAAAGAATTTTCATTCCTTAAGAGACTGGGCGAGTTTGCGTCATACGTTTGTACCTCGCCTTATGCATCTTATCAAGATCAAAGTTCTAAAATTCATGTTGCAGAATAATGACTATGAATAGAAACCTAATAGCCATACTTACAAAAACAATGCAGATTACAGTTGCAATAAGCATCTATCTCTCATCGCTCAATCTATACAAAATTTCAAAACATTGAAAGAAACTAATGAACAAAACATTTCATATTCGAATTAAAAAGTTATTCTGAAAGTATTCACTCATTTTATATATTTGAGAGTACTCCTTTATAAACAAAAAACGTGCAATAATACTACATCAACATATAGGCTAAATCAAAAAGAATGAATTGATAGGGAGTACTAAGTTAGGAGAGAAACACGCTAAATAGGGAGTATATTCATAGTATAATAAAGTGAAATAAATTGATAAAAACAAGGACTGCTTTGGTTCATTATATCACTATTTCCAAATAAAAAGGCATTAATAAGTGAAAGAATATCCATAATACAGATTACAGACTATAAAGCAGCAAGAACAAAAAATAAAACAAAAAACAAAAAAAACACGCACCTCTTCTTTTTTCTATTCCGAAAGAAACATACAGACAGGGCAGTAAGAACAGCAATCAAAGTGACACAAGTCACTGCAATTCCTACTTACCCAGAGATAGCAAGTCCTCTTTTTGATTTCCTGGCATATTTCGCTGAGCAAAGTATATAGGAAGAAATTAAGAAGACTTAAAAGGAAATGAAAGGAAAAAGAAAAATAATGAAAAGGATTGCAATTACCGACTTCAACAGCATCAACACGGACAAATAAATCACGGCCTTCACGACTTAAGATCTGTGTGTCCATCAAACTATCATACCAAGTCAAGCATCCACTTCCACCATTTCTCACATCTGCAGCAGCATATAGTTATAGAGATTTGTCTGTATGGAACTTTTTCAGAAAGGCCTCTAACTGCAAACGATAAAAAGAGAATTCCCCCAAAATCAGCATATGCAATAAAAATATGGAAATCACATGTGTATGAAATTCTAATAGAGAAAAAAAATCGATCATAAGCAGAAAGTGGGATGCACTTATAAAGAAGAGAAGGAAAGTTCATTAACAAATTGCAAAAATCAGAACAAGGGCTTGAACGAACTCAGCGTAAAAGTCAAAAATCAAGAAAAGCATTGAGGGGACTGAGGCAAATAGTCAATAAAGCCTATCAACTGGAGTCTTGAACTAACTCGAATAATCAAGCGGCAAGGAAACAAGGGCTCTGTTGAATAAATTTATGGAAAGCATACAAAATCGAAACACTCCCACTGATTCGGTATTCATCTACCTGAACCGTTAATCTTTATCGTTGTGCCTGTGCTCACTGACGAGGACGATTCGACGAGCTGAGAGCCCTAAGACGTGCGACGACGAGGACGCGTGAAATTAGGGTTACATTCGACAGAGCAAATCCAAATGTGACTGCGGGCGGGGGTGGCAAATTCTGTTTTACTTTGCAGATATATTTCAAAAAAAAAAAACAAATTACTTTGCGAGGGAAATATTGTTCTCTCGCAAAATGGGGATTTTTGCGAGGGAAACATACTTTCCCTCGCAAAATATGACCATTTTGCGAGGGAAACCTAGTTCCTTTGCAAATCAGTAATTTACATACTTATTCAGATCTCAAGTTTGCATTTCCAAATGGAACTAAGAATAAAGGAATTTAGAAAATATAAGCAAAGTAAAATGTGGGGGCCAATTTGGAATATTCTATATAGGAACCAATAGGTGTTCATTTGTTGCCAAAATTGAATGCACCAAAAAAAAAACAAAGAAAGAAATTGCTTCTATGGTTTACTAAAGATGTGCATATTGGTGATTTGGCTGCGATTTGGTCAATGAAAGAGTTTGTCATTGTTTGCTTGGCTACTATCAAAGCAGATTGTAATGAGAGTACTTGTCACTGTGTGCGATTTGATCAATGAAAGAGTTTGTCACTCTCCTTTAGACAAGTCTCTATGCATGAACTTCCATTTTAAAATCTTTAACCTTTTTACTTCTTTAATATAACTTAAAGTCATTGTGGGGGTGGCTTTATAGCATTCTATCAGTTTACCTAGCAGAACCTTCCAGCTTGTAAACCTGTCCTTACTCCTGCAACAATAAGTTCTTTGACACTATTTGAATATTAAGAGATGCTTTACTTCTTAAAATGTCCTCGCTAAACCTCAATCATGCACTATGCAGGTCATTGCTACATTGGTATGTATGGTATTGGATATATGCACTAGTATTCTTTTCTTGCTACCAATTTCACTACCTTGTGTAAACTTTCAATGTAAATCATATAGAACAGTTGCAACCTTCACGCATTATGAAATACTTTTAGTAAAATTGTTGTTATCTTGTTCTTGAGTGTCCCATCTCCTTTAATTAAATTTAGATTCTTGTCTTCACCTATACAATGGATTGGGCTCAAATTCATTCATTCTGATTTGCAGACAATTGGTGTGATTTTTGTCCAACCATTGGGAGTAGTACAATTTGGATCCATACAAAAGGTTAGTACTGTGACTGAACATGAAGTTTTTTTGACAGATTTTACATTAAGTGATCATTACAATAAAGTAATCGTTATCTCTTAATGGGTGTTGCAGATCTTGAAAAGAGAGGAAGTTTTGAAACAAACACAAAGATTGTTGTTGATGGAGACTGAAAGATTGGATATTGTTGATGCATCAAGAAGTTTTGAAACATACACAAAAAAAAGTGTTGTCTTTAGTCGAGGAGTCCCACAAGTGAAAGAGGAATAATTAGGCAGCAAACTTGTTTAATATTTAGTAGTTAGGATGACTTGTTATGGGCAAAAACATAGTGATTGTATTTAGAAGACATGTTTAGTCCATCAATTTTTGTGTAAATGTCAACTTGTATTTATGACAAAGTTGTGAACATATTATTTTTGTGAGAAGGTGCATTTGTATTGATGAAAATGCCCCTAAATTGGTATTGTGTAAAGGTTCTTATGTTGTGTCGATGCTAACAATACAATTTAAATTCAATAACAAGAGCAAATTTTTCCTTCTGTTATGATTTTTGTTGTTAGTGGGTACTGATTTAGTTGTTAATGTACCTTGATATTGTTGTTAACAGACACTGATATTGTTGTTAATGTACCCTGATATTGTTGTTAATAGACCTTGATATTGTTGTTAATGGACCTTGATATTGTTGTTAATGTACCCTGATATTGTTGTTAACAGACACTGATATTGTTGTTAATGGACCCTGATATTGTTGTTAATAGACATTGATATTGTTGTTAATGTACCTTGATATTGTTGTTAATGTACCCTGATATTATTGTTAACAGACATTGATATTGTTGTTAATGGACCTCGATATTGTTGTTAATAGCATGGTTTTGAAACTCGGACCGGACCGGCCGGTTCAGACCAAAAACCGGTGAACCGGCCGGAAAACCGGTCCGAGTGAGGGGTGAAACCGGGGTCAAGAGTTGACCCGGAGTCAACTCGGCCTCAACCGGCTGAGTTGGATTAAAAAGGATGGTTTTTTTTTTGATTTTTTTTTTTTCGGTAAAACGAAAAGGAGAACGAGAAGGAGGGGAGAGGGCAGCGGTGACTGCTGGCGAAGAAGGTGAAGGTCCAAAGAGAAGACGCCGTGGATGTTGGCGGTGGCTGGCGGCGAGTTCCTATATGGCCGAGACACAGAACGATAAGGAGTAGAGAGATTTGAAGTGTTTCTCAATATGGAGGCTCTCCACTAGTTGAGAAGACGCGGTGATGGAGATCAAAAGAATGTGGACGGATGGTGGAGCCGCCATCGGAACTGCCATGGAAAGTGAGAATTATAAGCAAAGCTTTGATTTTTCATTTTTGCGTGGTTGGTAGTGGAAGAGGGAGGTGTCTGAGCGTATAAGAGAAAAATATTAGAGTGTGAAGAAAGTAATGATTCCCTTTTTGTGCTTCTCTGATATTTTACTTTTCCTATGCCAAAATCACAGCCATGCGTTTGGTCCATCATTTCACAAGTTTGCTATTAGGATTTGATTTGATGATATAAGATTTGGTCCACTATACATACGTTGTGCACAGTTGTGATGGGGATAATTACTAATTACAACAATGCCACAAAATCAATATAAAAAATATCAATATAATAAATATAATATTGCACACCGACCCTCATATTTCATTATATTGAAATATTTTAGTAATTATCCATTATCAATATAAAAAATATCAATGTGATAATTACTAAAATATTTTTTATCATTAAAATATAAATATTTTTACCTATTTTAATTAAAGTATATTTTTTTAATTAATACCGGTTTGACTCCGATTTGACCCACTGACCCTTAACCCAGTACCCCCACTGGTTCAATGATCGGTCCGGGTTTCAGAACCTTGGTTAATAGACCCTGATATTGTTGTTAATGGACCTGATAGCTTACTCTGTCAAACAGATTCCAAGTCCAAACAATAGCATTCTATCATGTAGTTCTTAAAGTTTCCTTCCTTATCCATCATTAAAATTAAAAAGAATAATATAGGTTGGAAAGTTATTTGACAGATATGTTATAGTTGTCTCAACTCTCAAGTAATAACCGCAGACTTCTCAGCTAAGAAAATAAAAAGTACAGCTTATAATCATTTTTTTCCTTATAATACTAGTTAGATAGTGTAAACACAATAATCGCCATTCACTACAAAAAAAACAGTTTTTTGCGGCGGAAAAATTCCCTCGAAAAAAAGCCATTTTCCGTCACAAAACGATTTGCGGCGGAAAAAGTTCCGTCGCAAAAACGCCAAAAAACGCCATTGCAAACCAATTTTTTTTGCAAAAATGCCATTTTCCGTCGCAAATTTTGGATTTTTTTGCGGGGAAAATTTTTCCCTCGCAAAAGTTGAAATTTGCGAGGGAAAAAGTTTCCTCGCAAAATAATGAAATTTGGAGGAAAAACTTTTCCCTCGCAAAATTTTATTTATTTTTTTAAAAAATATATAAAAAATCAGATTTTTTTTTTTAAAAAAAAAATTAGATAAAAAAATAAAAAAATAAGAAAATAAAAAGACTTGTATATCATAAATATTTTCTTGATACACCTGCAAAATGATAGAGGTTTCAATCAAGGTGTCATGCGCTTTTAATAGTGTATGAAATTCTCAAAACAAAATCAGCCCTAAATGTTCTACCCCCAAATAAGAATCCCCACCGGAGACTGACTCCAAAACTATTGTCCTATACATCATGCATTATAACTAAAAGAACCAAATCTACATAAGCTGCATAACAAAACACTATAAAGAATTATTACCTCCACGGTTCTTGTGATCTCGCCCTTAGTGATTACATAACCCTACAAATATAAACATCGCGGAGAAGTTAAAGGCCACACACATACTGTGAATACATGATTCTAGTATATTTATATGATGATGATAATTGCGTAATTTAAGACTTCTATGCGTTAATAATAAGATTAAAATTGGAAAACAAAACGGAGAACAAAATCCCCACCATATCGATTTTGATCAATTTTGTTCAACTCTTTCATTTTTCAATCCCGTCCAAAGCATCATATGCCAATGTGCACGACCTAAAGATCTATGGAGTATTTTGAGTGCATTTTCCTAGCAGCCTATCTATTCCAAATAAAGTACAAAATAAACGCCGGAAAAGTTATGACGAATTTATTATCTTGGAAGGCCCGAGAAATACCTACGATGGATCGTGAAGGGAGTTTGCGCATTGCTTTCCTTTGGCAAAGAAGCAACTAGGATGCCATAACCTTTATTTCCCTCCCTCAAAACCTGTTGAAATTCAGTTGATTAGGAAAATTGAGAGAAGAAGAAAAATAAGGGTGAAAGAAAATAATTTTGGGGCCATTATAAATTCTTGCATGTCAAGTGTCACACCTTAAAAGCATCTTCATCTCGTCCGATTATCTCCAACATATATAGGCAGCACATCATCACAGTTGCTAAGCCTTGTAAATACATTTCTAATGTCACTTGCTGCAAAACAAAGATAACTCTAATATTCCATAAAGTAACCCGAAGTAAATAAATAGCAAATTAACTCACCAAGAGACTCAAGTAAAAATGTGTGACTTTCCCCTTATCCCAATCAATCACCGGGTCGGACCTCTAAAACCGAAAAGTAATGAACACGGGTTATTAAATAATCTTATATAGGATAGATTGCTTTAGGTTAGCTATATATTGTGTATTGTCAACGATTTCCACAAAATTCCACAACTGAATTAAAAATTTCCATCACAACTATTATGCTCGTAACTTTCAAGTTAACTTGTCACTAATTTGAACTCTACTACTATGTTTTAGAATACAATTTATTTCCAAAAGAAAAGAGAATACCAAATACTTGCTCATTTAATTTTTGTGGTCTAATTTTTCTAAAATCTAGCATTCAAGGTCAATGTGATTAGTCATAATTCAATAGTTTGATTTAGTACCTTGCGCCCATGGGTCAATCGCAAATGTGGATAGTCCTTCGAATATCGAGGACTCTTTGGCCCACTATTTTCCAATTTTGCATTTTAATTAAGAACAATTAATCTTTAATGAAAAGTAATAGGCAGCTAAGCAAAATATTAAGCATAAGAACACAATCATTTACCTTCTCCTCTACGTTGTGATAATGGACAGAGACACAAAATTTATCGTTCTCAACTTTTGCTCCTTTAATATCTTTTGTACATTCGATGAGGGAATCAAGCACCTGCTCAAACATAAGTATGTCAGAATGCCATAGTCCAATAGAGAAAAAGATCGAATCGATTCACAAGTAGGATTTTTAGATATACCCACCTTATCAATCATGGGCAAGAATTCAAGTAGCGGGTTGGAATAAATTAACTTCCTTTCCCCGTGTTGATTTTCAAAGATCTTAAAAGGGGCCCTTTTTGAGAAGATGAGAGAAACAGAGACATAAAAGCTAATATCGAATCTAAAATTTGGTTGTACCCTAGTACACGATTGTCGGTAGACCTAATGCAATTAGGATGGTCATCGAATCTGATTGTCTCACGGGACCAATGATGTCCATCCCATGGCTACCAAAGATAATAGAGTTGAGTTAGTCCTACAAATTCATGTACTCCGAGCAAATTGGGTTTGAAGGTTAGAATGCTCTGCATGAGAACAAATGTGCATATAGATACAGAACAACAAAAAGAGAAAGAAAATGGCAATAAACTGTTCAAGAGAAGCCAAGTACCTTGTCACGGCTTCTTCCACTAATTATTGCAGTGGGAAAAAGCTCTGCCACTTTCTTAACAGCAGAACGCATCTAGAAAAGTTACCAAATCCAAATCAGGAAAAATAAGAACCATTAAAGAGTAGCTCCCAATTAAAATACTGAACCCAAAATTTGGAGAAGATTACTTACATTGTCAGACATGAAAGCACTGTCAGGATTATCCACAATTGGTGAAAGAGTTCCATCATAATCCAAAAACAATGTCAAAAGATGCGAGTGCTGATGAATACTTTAGCTGTGATATTGAAAAATAATGGAAAATGAAATACAATAAACAACCTATCCAGAATTATACAAATGGAAACTAAAATCAAACACAATGAGCTGCAGAAAGTATGTAATACCCGGGTACTATAAGCACTATCAAGATCGATGATGCAAAACCATGATTAATATCCTTTGTTATCTTCTTGGCTGTAGGAGAAGATGATTTCATGGCATCCAGCCAACTACTACAACGAACATCATCAAGAATTCCAGTCTTCTTCCTGGGGATTGTCAGAAGCGGGCCAGTCGGAAAAACTGCCCTTGTAGGAGAATAAGGCAAATGACTCGAATGCACACCCAATCTCGATTTCGTCATGGGTGCAGCATCAGTAAGAACAGGAGTGTGATTTGACTTCAGCTCCGCCACTAACAACCAGAGTGCTACCCGTCAGTCCTAAACCCTAGACACGGTGACAAGAGTATACAACAGCAACCGAGGGACCGTGTTATTTTGCAAATATCAGCACGATCGATGACAGTTGTTGAGGAATGGACTCGTGACGGCCTGAGGGAGAAGAAGCGCACGATCGACGGTGGATCTGAGGCGTACCGAGGAGAGAAAGTGGCGGAGGCGTTCCAGGGGTTGAGAAATCACGACCTGGGGAACAAAATTTTCATGGCAATTACAAATGTGGTTACCTCGCAAAATTCAGTCGGTCTGCGAGGGAAAATGGGGTTCCCTCGCAAAATGACTAAATTTTGCGAGGGAAAATTTTTCCCTTGCAAATTCCGTCGCAATTTTCACATTTTCTAGTAGTGATTTCTCTGAAATAAACTCAATTGAATCATAATCTATAACTGCCACTGATGTTATCTGTTAATGGTTCTGCACATGCCTGTAACAAAGACCATAGATGCAGGAAAAAAATGTTGTTCTAATTCATATTAAAATGTCATCTAACCAACATAAAATTTTTTTACACAACTCTATTATAAATACATAGTCAAGTGTTCTGCACAATTGATGTAATAAAATGTGTCCTATAACCAATCAAACTCATATCCATCAATAACAAGTCAGCTTGTGTATCTAAGAAGCTTGCTGCCTAATGCCTCTTCTTCCGCTTGTGGGATTCCGCGATCATCGACAACACTTTTTCTCGTGTGTGTTCTTGGTTGACCAACCACCACAACAAGCCGACCTTCATTTCCCACAGTTCTTCCATGGAGTAGAAAGGTATTGTGAATCCATCCGCTTGCTCCGTCCCATCCCACATTTGTAACCACTAATAGATTTTGTGCATGAAATCTGCACTGAATATGTGTTTGGTGACTGTTCCTCCATTTTCTAGTTGATCAGCTACCAAAGTTTTTACAACCATAGTCATGAGCTGCATATGAGAAATTATGATTAGCACTTGGTGAAAAATGACAGCAAGCAATAGTTGGCTCAACTTGAAAAGCCTGAGAATGCCCAATTAAGGAGCATTGATAGCAACAAAACACAGTTCTAAAATTCAGCAGCAAGTGACCAACAACTTTAGAATTTTACTTTCTAAACTTTAGTAATAACAATGGTTATGACAACAATGGCATGTAAATTGCTATGCCATATTTGGTACTCGTACATTTGCACATAAATAAACTTGAACCCTTAACGCATAGGGCATACCCCTTAAAAGAACATGAACCTAACAAGTTTAAGATGTGAGGAAAACAATTCTAACTCATAATATAGATTCGATGGTACAGAACCAAAAACACCATGTCAGGGTACAATGCACATGTCCAGAAAATTTTCTCCCTTCTTAAGCATAAAATAACTAATCATAAAAAAAAGGCTCCATGATATTGGGAGGCACCCAAATCTCTCAAAATATATTGAAAGTATATTATAAAAGATTACAACCCACTGTACAAAGAAAATACATAGCATTTTATCCACATAAAAAAAGCCTCTAAAATCTACGGTATGATCAAGCCATTGTAGCTCCATCACCTAGGAAGATGAACTTTGAACATCAAGGATGGGCTTGTTAAAGATGCAATTTGTAGAAATGGAGCTAAACAGGAACATCAGCAGCATATTAATAGTACGTCTTCATATATTACCAAATTTAAATCCTAATTTCCCCTCCTTCCCTCCCTACCAAATACATAAATGCATAATACAAAAGAAGGCAGATGTGATAGTCCAATTAGGAATATATTTTAGTGGTGAAGCATTAGGAATATATCTTAGTGGTGGAAATAAATAAGTAGCGCTCAACACCTGCCTAAAGTGCCAGTCATTCAAATGTAAAGAATATGCCATATACCACATAACACCAGTACTTGCCTTGATATGAAAATAATGGTTTGCTTGTGAACATTAATTCTAATTCCAAGGAAAAATGAAATTTAGCACAATCAATCAAATGAGGGCTAAATTATGAAAGATACAGCCACTATGTATTGATCCAAAAGGCCTAAGTCACTGCTTATAAAGAAATGGTACCCAATAAGCAAATGTACCCCATTCAAGCATCTGCCCCAACACTTAGCAAAAATATTAAACCATGAATACCAATGAAAGATCACTTCAATTTTCTAAATAGCTCTACGTCCGTTCTCCTCTCTCTCTACAGATGCCAAAGAAAATCCAAGCATCAGTCAGCTGGTAATGTAGGAGAAATCATCAAAACTAAATATTCAGTCAGTACACTAAGGAAACCAATGAAAAGAGAAGACAATATACTTGGTCTAGGGAGTTTAAAAACACACATTGAATTCTACTGATGTATGATAGTATTAGAGTACATTAAATCCCAACTTTTCCAAAAGGCAACCATATAAGCAATCATAAGCCAATCTACTCCCTTCCCCCATCATATGTAGCAAAGGGCTAGAAGATACCATCAAAAGCTTAATTTACCAGATCTTATCAAGTTTTGGTCGGTCATGTAAAATTCAACGACATGAATTGACTAATAAGAGAAATCCGTCTAATTTCCAAAAGTCAGGAAATTTATCTAGCATTTTTCTAGGTTTGCAAAAAATTTAACCATAGCCATTAAACTTATGGTGTCCCGATACCCAGAAGTCGCTGAACAGGGTCAAAAGCCAGAGCCGAAGCCGTGGACGAATTCCGTAATGAATGACAATTGAGGGATCCAAGTCACTTGACTTCAAACACCCATTTTGCAAGTTATGCTGAACAGCCAGAAATCAAAATGTGCACATAGTCAATCACAAAAATTACTTTTTTTTTTGGTTTATTCCCGCCAAATACAAAGAACTATCCAATGAAACAAGCATAGTAACCCATCAACATGTCTAACCTAAATCGTCCAATTGAAGCATTTTATAATCACAATATAAATCATTCAAGCTCGATGGACGCATGCCAGATTTGACCAAATTTTTAATCTCCGAGGGTTCATAACATGATCTAGAAATGAGCGTTAAAGGCAAAATCGCTGAAGTGTAGAACAAAAATAGAGTTTTGTTGGGAAAAAAAGAACATAAATAAGGTGCAGAGGCGGAAAATGCTGCTACTACTAAGATGGGTGATTCTAATTTTGAAGAGGAAGAAAATGATAATGAGGAAAAAGAAAAAGGCATCTCGAACAAAAAGAAGAAGGTTGAACCAACACTGACTCTTTATTCGCTTTAGAGGATCGACAGTGGCTGATGGTTTTCCCTTTCCGACACGAGCAAAAACGGCGTCGGGGACGAGAGCAGAGAGCACAGATACGAGGGTAGAGAGAGAGAGACTGACTGAATGTTCAATTTCTCCTCTCCTCCTTTTTTCAGCGTTAGTGGTAGGTCTTTTTGTCATTTCAGTTTACAATTGCATCCCAGAAAAGGTCCTAGGGCTTTTTTTGGTATGTGAATGTTGTTAGGGCCTTCTTTGACAATTTGTTAGTTAAATGGGCCCCGTAGAAGTATTTTCCCAATATTAATTGAGGAAGGACGTGGTGAACAAGTGAAAACAAGGCTTAAACCAATGAAAAAAAGGAGAGAGGAGATTGTATTTGATGATGAGACAAAACTAAAATGAAAGCGTCACATGGGAGTATATTTTTGGGATATTGAAAAGTTTCTAGGGGAAGTGTAAAGAGGGGACCAAAAGTCCCTCCCCTCCCTCAAACCAAATTAGGCTAATTAATGACCCAAAGCTAGAGTCATGGAGTGCATCTATGACCTAAGAATTGATGAATGAGACTACACACAATTAATTAAAGTAGGAGTGTGGGATTATGCACGTGAGACTTGGATTACACGCATTGTTTCAAAATCTTCTCAACATGCTGGACGTATGGGGAGAGAAATTGAAGTGAGATTTTTTTTTTCAAATTTTACAAAGGATGCCGGCAGAGAGAGGGAGAGATCAAGAGGAATAAGGAAATCTTTCTCTAAGATTCCCTCAAACCCTTGATGCTAGAAAGCAAGAGGAATCAGGAAAAAAAATTAATTACAAATCTCACCAACTTCCCTCAAAAACTGCCGGCTAAGTGATGTCAGTAGAAACAAGAAATTTTCTTTGATTTCTTCAGAGTGGTGAAGAGAAATCTAGACACAAGAGGGATCTAGAATCAACCTTGGGATCTATTTAAGGGGCAAGCCCCTCCCATTTTAGCTTGCTGGACGTATTGAGAGGCAGAAGAGAAAACGATCAAAGACTAAGCTAGAAGACACGAGGAGGGTGAGCCAGCATCTAAGAGGGAGGATTAAGGACGAAGAAAGAGGAAGAAAACATGAAGGACTGAGTTTATAATCAAAGATATAGTGAGACCAAGTAAGTTACAGTTTTATTTGCCTTATGATTTCATAATTGTTAAATTGGAGGTGATGGAGCCTGCGTTTTGTTCATGTAGAAAGTTTGAATAATAGATTATTGGATAAAAAGGATCAAACTTAAGATTTAAAGCTTAGGTAGAAGGATTATCAAGATATAAGAGGAATTTGTTGATGAAAATGAAAGTTGGAAATGGTAGTATCTTGGGTATGCGTTTATGAAAATGTGTCTGAATATGAATAGAATTGATGAATAAAGGAAGAATCAAACTCAAGATCTAAAGCTTAGGTAGAAGGGTTGTTCCGATAGAAGATAGATTTGTAGATGAAAATGATTGAGGGAAAATGGGAGCTTGCTGTTCGTAACCTTGAGGACGTGGGAAAAAAAACTGATTCCTTGTGGGTGCTTTAAATGTTTTCAATGTGCTCATAATAAGATTCTAGTACAGTAACTTAAAGATTTTGGTATGGTTGAGGAAGACTTATTTTTAAGTCAACAAATAAATATTTTTAAGAGAAGAGTTACTTACAATTTTATTTTGGTTATTTTAGGGTTACTTTGATTTTGTACACCAGAGAAATTTTTTACTGATAGTTGTGGTCAGCTATCAGGTAGTAACCTTAATTCTCATGTGTTATGTGTTTCTTTGTATGTTTGTATTTTCCATGATTGTGGACCCGTGTCTCCTGAAAAGGGACACGCGCTTGTGTGCATTCAGTGTGGTTTGGGTTCAGAGACCGACTACTGTGTCTTTCCTAGCGTTGTGGATCCGGGGCGTGCTTTGTTGAGCAGTCATGCGTTTGTTTCTAGGACATGTAGTCCTTCCGCAGTTAACACAGTATACTTGGTATGTTGTATTAGTGTTACTGTGCGTTTGTTACTGAATGCTTTTATTTGGTGTTTTCCTAATTATGTTACATACATACACTGTTTATGCATTACATATGAGATTAATGGTTACTCTGGGATCCATTTATGAATCCCAAATTTTTGTAGAGCCACTGGAAGTTCCTTGAGGGCAGATTTTGGAGATAAGGATAAGATTGCTGGGCAGGAGTAAATGGAGTCGTTGGTGGCGGTGGAAGACTATTTTGTTATTTATTTTGAAATTGGATAACTGTATATTCTTTTGGCTTTATAGGCACTGGTGGATTACTGTATATTTAGCCCTTCAGGAATTATATTTTGTTACTCACTTTTAATTATACCAGTATTGTCTAAAATCCAACCGGGATTTGCTTTGCCGCGCTAACCTCTGATGCATGCTAACAAGTAGTAATTAGATGATATTTGGTAAATATAAAAAGGAAATTCCTCTATCCGCCACCCGAAAGGGCGAGGCTGGTAGGGGGTTACACATTGTAAAATAGAGAGTTCGTTCCCGCATCTTACATATTGTACAGAGATTTGGGTATGTGCATCTTATATATAAGATGACGCAATATGTTATATTTCTCATATTTTGTACCTTACACAAATTAAATATTTATATATAGTATTATATAGGGAAAATTCCATTTAAATACCAAATGAATTTGCAAAACCCTCAGAGGTCCTCCGAATTTGTAAAAAGACTGAGAGGTACTAAGGACCTATGAGGGATATGCAAATTCGCGTGAAATTACCTTTCTACCCTTACATTTAAATAAATTTAAAAAAATTAAAACCCCCACCCCCACCACCACCACCGCCGCCATTTACCACCCCACCACCACCACCGGGGCCGGCCGGGCCACCACCACCATCACTATCCGGGCGGCGGTGGCGGGCGGCCCGACGGTGGTGGTCGTGGGGGTGGCGGCGGCGGTGGTGGTGGGGGTGGGGGGGTTTTATTTTTTTAATTTATTTAAATGTAAGGGTAGAAAGGTAATTTCACGCGAATTTGCATATCCCTCATAGGTCCTTAGTACCTCTCAGTCTTTTTACAAATTCGTAGGACCTCTGGGGGTTTTGCAAATTCATCTGGTATTTAAATGGAATTTTCCCTATTATATATGGTTTCCAACCCTAACCTAGGGTGTTCACCTCTTGGCCATTCCTTTCCAACCTGGTCAATTTGTATGGGACGATCCCGTCGTGAAAAAATTCGATAGGGGATAAAAGTGGGACGGGACAAAATTATTACTGGGATGGGACGGTATGCGGGATGGGCTTTGTTCCGTCCCATCCCAAAATCATGTTTTTTTAAAAGTTTAATATATATAATATATTTATTTTTTGCTAGAATATCTAATACTTTTAATAAAGATATAACTAATATTTTTTTAATAGATATTAGTTATAAAAAAGATATTATCATATTATCTTTTTTAGACAGGTTTTAGTTATAAAAAAGATATTATCATATATTGGTTATATCATAATACAAAATACTATGAATATTTAAGAAAACCTTGTAGTCGCGCGCACGAGTGTTATTGTCTTTGTTCACTCCTCTCTCTCTCAGTCTCTCTTGCACTTGCTGTCCTAATTCTATACAAAATACTATAAATATTATGATCATCGCTCTTATTAAGTTTAAGTCTTAATGAATTCTTATTTTTATCATGCATTTTGTTAGTGCAAGCCTTTCACCCAAGTGGGGTGAATTATGTGATATTTAAAAATTTTAACTTTAAATTAAAACTTAGAGAAGAGTAAAGTCAAAGCGATATCATCGAAGGTTGACACAAGAGATTTAGACTAGCTAGTTTGATCCAACCACTTGACCTACGTCTAGTCCTTAGAAGCTTTTCTAAGATTTATACTTTCTTCCAAGATTCATAAGGCTCTTGGTGCCTCAATACAAATAAATTTTTTCAAAGAACGATCGCTCCCCCTTATAGTTTGCAATTAATATCTAATCAAGATTCCACTATCTTGATCAACTCATTGTAATAAATGATTTAATTGATGTCTCTCACAAGAGTATATGAATAATTTCTTAAGTACAAAATCACACTTAAGAGATCAAGACTTAGTAATGATGAAACAATAAAATTTGTGTAGAGAGTTTTTGCTTCGTATTTAATGCTCTCATATTTATAGTGTGAGAATGATTAATGACCATTACTTTTGAAAGTATCCGTTGGAGTTCTTAGTCTTTGATTCTAGCCATTGGAATATTGGAATATTCTTTGTGTCTTAGGAATTAGCCATTGGAGCAGAGAGAATGTTCAACATTTGAAACCTCAGAGCATTTAATGCTTCTGACACATAAAGTGCAGTTTGCATTTTGTGTGTTAATCCATGATTGATCACCTGTAAGAAGCTTAGATGCTAATGTAATGAGTGGTACAACAATTGGAAGCAAAAAGAAAAAGTTAAAAATGAATTAGAATGAGTTTCAAGATTTTTGATACGATGCTCTGTTTTCTGGAAATGCATGACTTGAGTGGTCACTCTAGTGATCATCACTAAGCATTGAATGAATCACTATAGTTATGTGGTAGTGATGCACAAAATATGATCACTTGAGTGGTCACTCGAGTGATCTTGTTTCTTTCGAAAATAGATCACTAGGAATGTCACTGTGGTGATCTAGTGGTGATAAGAATTAGAGGATCACTCGGGTGATCTTGTTTCTCATGAATTTAAAAGAAACAGTTCACTAGATACCATCACTATAGTGTTTTGGTAGTAAAGCACTTTTTCACACATCACTCGAGTGGTCACTCAAATGATCTTAAACTTAGAAACTTTTCAAGTAATCAGTGCGCTACCAAAATCAATGTGGTACTGTGCTAGTGATGCTCTTTTGCACACATCACTCAAGTGATCTTAACTTCAAAATATTTTCAGTTAGCTGATCATTAGAACAAATTACCGTGGTGATGTGATGGTGATGACAAATAGGGGCATCACTCAAATGGTCACTTGAGTGATCTTCCAATATCACTTGAGTGATTTGAGTTTAGCTCTTCTAGTGATCATTGTAGTGATGAGTTATTTTTATAACCACATCATTCGAGTGGTCACTCAAGTGATCAACTGAATTTTGCGGTGAATGACTTTTGTATGCATCAAAAAGTTTTTCTAGTTATAGTAACTTTATGCAAAACCTTTCTAACTTTATCTTAAGCTTTGTTATTATCAAAACATAGGCTCTCTAACACTTTCAATTTAAAAATGATAAAAGAGGATGATTACATATTTGTATTTACACATACATATTCAATCATCTAGGTTCAATATACCAAAACATTTTAGTTTTTATAAGTTCTGAAAAGAGGAAAAAACTGATGGTCTAGATCCTATAAAAAAAATATATGGGACGTCCTATTCTTGTCCTGGTTTTGTCCCGAACCCAATCTTGTCCTAAACCCCGTAGGAACGGGATGGACATGGAATAGTTTTGTTGTCCCGTAGCTTTTGCAGGATGGGACGTGGAAGAGGCCTATCATGTTCTTGTCCCGTCTTGTCCCATGAACACACCTACCCTAGCCCCCAACATACACACATATGTATAGGCATAATAAAAATAAATCACACATATTATTAAGGCAAAATTCCATTTAAATACCAACTAAATTTGCAAAACCCCCAGAAGTCCTCCGAATTTGTAAAAAGACTCAGAGGTGATAAGGACTTTTGTGGGTTATGCAATTTCGTGGGAAAAGACCAGACTGTCCTCTCTTCATTCTCATTAACATTTACACAATCGACACTTCATTCTTTCTTCATTCTCATTAACACCTCTGAATTCTCTCTTGCCCTAGCGTCAGCGTCATTGTCTTCTGAACCTCTGTTGTCGCCGTCGCCACTGCTGTCGCTGCCATCGCCGTGTATGCCGCGATCGCCACCGCCATCAAGTATCTTCCGCATCTCATTAGTTTTGAGCCCTAATTCATCGTCTGTGGTTTTGCTATGGTGCGTTCTCCATTTTGATTTGTAGACTTTAGAAAATTTGGGGCTCTTTTTGGCTTCTCTCTGGCCTCAGTTTCTATTGTGTTTCCTTACTTTGGAATATACCTAATGACCTTAGATTTTATCCCTTCATTTTTGCCGTGCGTCACCATTTCAGACCGTTTATGGAAATTTCAAAATTGTGTATGAACTGCGTTTTTGATCTGTCATTTGCTGTTAAATGTTAAATGTGTGGTTCATGGACTCTCTTAATTTTTGGTCTGTCATTTGCTGTCATTTGCGTTAAATGTTAAATGTGGTTCGTGAACTTTCATTTGTTGTTAAATGTTAAATGTGGCTACAACAAATGCATACCATTCTATATTTCTCTTGGTCCGTTACATAATGGAGTTGTCAAATATTAATATGCTCTAGATACACTTGATTGTGTGTTATATAACCACCCATAAATCCATAAATCTATAATCTATAAATTTATGAATATTTCAAATATACCATTCAAAGGGTTCCTTTATCTACTTGTAACTGTATTTTTCTTGGTTATGACAAGGCATTTTTAAAGCATTTCAAAGGGCAAGAAAAGTTATTCTAATTTAACCATCTCATTAGCTAAATATTCATGGGCATACACAATCTCATCTATCCAACATGCCTTAAAATCCACATACAATCTCATCTATTCATGAAAAAGTGTGATAGGCTGACCACAAATCATTTCTCAAGTAGCAAATTTGTCCCATTTATTCTGGACCTCAAAAACCATATATTTTGAAAATCTTCCTTCAAAGATGATTCTGTCAGGTTTAAGTCTATCACATGTTTTCACCTTTTAATCTGTGATTTTGTTTATCCCCCTTTGGTACTCAGGTGAACGCTTTCTTAAAAGAAGATAATCCATAAGAAATGGTTTTTCTCAATTTGTTTGTGATTTTGTGTTATCCATTTGTATGGCCTAATTGTCTCCATATAATGTGATATGATTTTTTCCCCTCTTCGTCAGGTTCATTTTGTTCTAAAGGAACTTGTACGGAAGTCAATTGTTCAAACTGAGGTAAGCAGTGCTTTGAGATGATACTACTCTTTTAGACTCTCCTATTATTTACATTTAATGCTCGTTTTGAGTGAATGACCATGTTATTCAACGTTTAATGTTATGTCTGTCATAGTTCATTTATCATTTTCTTATTCTGTTGAGAATATTTAATAAACGTTTTTTTTTTCGCTTGGAAAATAAATTAAAGGGGCAAAGAAAAGAACAACACTCTAGTGTGAATGTTCTACTTTGCAAGATCTTTCGGTTTAGAACACTTATTCAAATATTAAGTTGTTGAAAGGGCTCATTTGATCATTATAGCTGATCCACGGGATAAGACTTGTTGTTGCTGCAGTTGTCTGCAGTTGTGGCCCTTTCTTGAGTGAGTTAAGTGTCTTTGTTTGGCAAATGTGAGGGAAGAGCAGTGTTTTATTAAATCATCTTTAACTCAATAAGGACTTGTTTTGGAGTAGAATTCATCCCCATCAGTTCATGGTGGACTTTTAAATTTTTCCCTCCCTTAAATGCACCCAGAATCCCATGTCAATTAGATTTGCTATTTATCTTTGTATACTGTTTGGTCAATTTACTATTTCGTATTAGCGTTACTTTTACAAGGGCATTCTTCTCATGAACAAAACCATATAACATATATTAGAGAGATAGATGCTACAAGGGATTTTTTAATTACTAATTGTCATATGATACTCTGAGTTCTGGTCTTCTTTCCCAAATTATCGCCTACATGACACCAGCCTACATTTCCTCCCATTTTTGAGTAAAACTGACCTCATTCCTTACACATTGCACAGAATTACTAATTGTAATCGCTTTATTTGAAGGACTATTCTAACATTCCTTTAAAATATTTAGAATACGGAAGATGTTTATTCTGTTCAATTTGAATTCATATTTGTACTATTTTTGCAATCCCATCCACCAATGTGGTGACAGAATACGATTGTTCTGGTTAAACTGCATATAATTATCAATTTCAAACCTATGATGAGATAAACTTTTCTTTCAAGTTTAATTGTTTATTTTACCTCCTCCTTTTAATTATTTCACAAACTTTGGCATGTATCATGCAATAGTAATTTGTACATCTTGCATGATCAATTGTCTGTTGTCTGCCTAGAACTAATGTTGAGTGAACTATTCATTTTGTACAACATTGCTTTTCTGCATAATTGCTGTTGTTGAACTATAATTCGCAGAATTTAACTTTAAGCAATAGATGTTTGTTGTTTGGCAAAACTATATCCTGGTTTGAACACATTCTTGAATTGTGATGCTCCTCTAGTATTGTTTTTTTACTTGTGGTTTGAGTCAACACTTCTAGAATATTGTAAGCAGTGATTAGATTCAATTCGAAACAAGTTTGTGACCTAGTAAGCATCATTATTGCATTTCTTGTTGTTGCTGAAATGAGCATCCTACAATTGCTATGCTAGTGTTGTGTGAACTATTCTTTTTGTAAACCCTTTATTTGAAGGACTTTCCTAATTGTGTGTCCTCCCATTTCAATTTTTCAGGTTTAGCAAAGCAAAAGTGTAACACAATGTCCACTAAAAATGCGTACTTTATGTTTCGCAAGGAGTTTA
Organism: Acacia melanoxylon; assembly: GCA_019022615.1. Classification (NCBI taxonomy): domain Eukaryota; kingdom Viridiplantae; phylum Streptophyta; class Magnoliopsida; order Fabales; family Fabaceae; genus Acacia; species Acacia melanoxylon. Next base: position 746,301 of record JAFJYJ010000050.1, read on the forward strand.
TGGAAGAGAATAAAGTTGCTTCCTTTACTGACATGAATAGGGAGTCCGCAAAAGCGTGGAGGGCTTTGAGTGTCGATGAGAGGAATGAATACATTGATAGAGCCAAAGTAGGAAGGCTCGAGAAGAAGAAGGGCAGCTCCACCTCCGCTTTTCCATCACGATGCTCGTTGAACAAATTTTTGAAGCTTGTAGCATTTGTGAACTCCGATGAAACATTAAAAAGAAAGGTCCAGCAGTTAGGGTTTGGACAGTTGCTTCAAATTCAAAGTATGAGACTTCCAAGGGAAATGTTAGTCCCTATAATGAGAGCTTATGATCCCCCAACCAATCAACTCCGAATAAGGGGGAAGACACTTGAAATACAAGCAACAGATGTGGCTTAGCTACTTAGGGTGCCACATAGTGGGGACGAGGTACCAATGAAAGTGGCTGACACAGATCCAAGATTTCAGCAACTCAGAAAAGACTATGGTAAAATGAAGTATGACAACATACTACACGTCATAACTTTAGGGGAGTCGGGTCAACAATTTGAGTTGTTATTTATGATGCACATGTTGGGGACTTTTCTCGCTCCAACGTCAAGCACAACTCCCAGTTGGCAGTTGCTGAAGGTATTAACGTCGACCATGAAAGGATTTGGCCACTTCGACTGGGCCACATATATTGCCAATGACCTCCGAAGAGAGCTCTCTGAATATGTGAACGCGATAAGAGGAAACAACGATTGCAACTCCTATGTCGGGGGGTGCATATATATGTTATTGGTAAGTGTTATGATTATGATTTGTGTTAACCTTATTTTGACATAACATTTAAATGTTTAGCCTTGTCGTTGTAGTTATTGATCGGAGAGCGGTTCCCATTGGGAAAGGCAGTTGATCACAAAGGAAAGAGTCCAATCGATTCACGGACAAAAGAGAAGGTGAAGGAGATGATTGAGAAAGAGAAGAAGAGCGACATAGGGATGTTGTATACCATGAAGGCCGGTAAAGACAAGGCTAAGAAGCACACTGCAAAAATGAATTTTGCGGCCTCTTTAGACCCCGTAAGTGCTTCCTCATGTGACGTTTAATTCATGATTGGCTATTATGGTAATGACCTGTGATAAATTGTGTCTTATTTAGGTTTTAAATGATTTGCATGGCACATTGATGGGTATAATCAACGATAGCCACACAAGGCTTGTTGCTGCTATTGAATATGAGTTGCGAAAGGCACAAGACAACATTGGAAGGCAGCGGAAGCAGGAAGACGGTGAAGCTGAGGATGATAGTGATGATGCTGATGATAAGGACCAAGAAGGTGATGGTCATGATGATGGTGATGGTGGTTATGAGGATGACGCATCAGTCGGAACGCCAATCAACATTGACGATCACATTGATGATGACGAAGTGGAACAATCAATTGTTCCCTTCCACATTCAATAGGAGGATGCACCACGGAGGTCACAGAGGCCGAAGAAGCCCAAAAACATGTCGTCTTGGACTTTGACGAAGCCATTAAAGCGGCCTAGGAAGGCAAAAGAACAGAGGGAATTATTCTTCGACCTTATCTCTGGATCCTGCACAAAAGAAGAGGGTGATCAGTAAGTCATAAAAAAGTCAATTTCAATGAATATTCATTATTAAAAGCCGTTCTGTCTGGACTAGTTTATGTCTGTTGACATTGTTTCTCCTTTACAGGATTCTCATAAAAATAGACGATGAAGATATAACCCAAGAGCAGTTGCAAACACTAGGCCGGAGGAACAGATTAAGTAACCGGGTAGGTACTAGAAAATCTAACATATCAATACAGCGTGTTGAACCCCGCTTATCAAAGTGTCCACACATGCAGGTTATGTCTGTTGTCTGTAAAACATTGATGTTGAAAGTGAAGGAAATCACCAAGAGGGGGGGTGAATTGGGGATTTTAAAAATTCTTTTCGATCACCCACACAACAGATGCTTAACCAAGGTAAATGGAGTTAGAGAGGAAGAGCTTGACACGTAAGATTTATCTTGGTTCGGTCTTAACTCTTGACCTACGTCCGATCCCCCGACTCTCCGGGTTTTTCTACTATCACTCAAATCGATACACACTCGTACTCGAAAGTTATCCTCTCTAGGATACACTCCCCCTTACAAGTTGTAAATCGATAACCCAACCTCAAAGTCCCACAACTTTGAGATTCTTACAAAGAATGATTTACGTAAATAAACTCTCTCAAAGAGTGAATGAATATAAGCCTTTGAAGCACAATGTATCAAAGATACAAATGAGAAATATAAGCGTGAAAGACCGATGTTCTTGTGTGCGTTTTCGTGTATGTCTTCTCTACTTTCGACTTCAAATCTTCATGTATTTATACCGGATTGAAACTTGTGAACGTTGTAGATCCGTTGAGACTTGATCTAATTCGAAAATATAGCTGTTGTGAGTGTGTCTCCATGAATCTAGTTTGTTGTGAACAAATCTGTTTGAATATGGTTGTTGCAGATTTGAATATTTGAAATTTGGCTCCTCATGAATGTGTTCCCATGTTTGTTATGTTTAGTGGAGGCGGTTGTATAATATTGTTCATTTGTTTGGAGGCTAGCTTTCTTTCTTGGAGAATGGTTGTGTTGCTATCCAGGTTGTAACCCATTGCTTTTGGAGAATAATATAATATTGCAAGTTGTCAAGTTGTTTGTCTTAAAGTCTTCTTTAAAACAAACCTAGATCTTCTGTAATCTCATAAGCAAATTGGTTAAATCTGGTTAGGTAATATTGATATGAATCATATAAAACATATACAACCAATTCGCGAGAATCAAGTTAAAGCATAAATCAAACCGAACAAAATACACCGGATGCGTTCATACTGTTTCCGAAGTTCCAAGCTCGAGTTTACTATACCAAGCTCGAGTTTGGTCTTCATTTAAACCTTGAGTTTTGCCTCCGGAAGTCTCAAGCTCGAGCTTGTAAATGAGTAAGCTCGAGTTTAGCATTTGTCGGGGAAAGATGTTTGAAATCATTTTGAGAGCCAAAATGGAAAACGCAAGCTCGAGCTTATTAGTGAGTAAGCTCGAGTTTGGCACTATTCATGTCAAAAATAATTTTAGTTCACAAAATGCAAGCTTGAGCTTAGAGGAGTAAGCTTGAGTTTGCTAAGCTCAAAATATGACATTGCTCTGTCGACCCAAGCTTGAGCTTGCATGGGCAAGCTCGAGTTTGACAATGGTTTTAAAAACTTTGAAAGATTTTTGTCAGACGCAAGCTTGAGTTTACAACCTTAAACTTGAGTTTACTCTTTGAAGGAAAAACTTGAAAACTTTCTGCTTGGTGCAAGCTCGAGCTTGGTATCCCAAGCTCGAGTTTACAACTTTTGTAAACTCACAAACTCTACAAGTAAAATGATAAGCTCAAGTTTAAAGGATTCGCAGAGGTAAGCTCGAGCTTGTAACTCCAAGCTCGAGTTTACATATTTGTAAACTTAGTGAGAATAGTCTCCGGAAGAGGCAAGCTTCGAGCTTAAAACTAATAAGCTTGAGTTTGCAATTTGAGTAACTTGATAAAATCCTCAAACCTTCGTAAGCTCAAGCTTACGGGTGCAAGCTCGAGCTTACTCGAATATGAGTAAACTTTTGAAAACCTTCAAACTCAAGTTTATGGACCAAGCTCAAGTTTAGAAAATGCAAAATAGCTTGGTTTGCTTTTCGTAAGAAGGGCAAGCTCGAGTTTGGAGACCCAAGCTCGAGTTTGGAGCTGACATAATGTTTTTCAATTGGAATCATCAAGCTTTACCAAGTCTATAACAACAAAACATTCTCTCATGTTTACAATTGTTATTAATCATCAAAACACATTGAGAACTAACAGATGTGAGATATGGAAAACCAGGGCGAAGTGAGGAGACACATTTTCAGTGCTGATCATATGGTAAGTCTACATTTATGGACCTTGATAATTTATTTCCCATTGACATATGTGTATTTGACTTCATTATTTGTTGATGGTGCAGAATTTATTGGCCACAAAGCCCCCTGGATGGAAAGTGTCTCAGTGGAAAGAACAACTATTACCTAAATATATAGGTTACAATATCGATGACTGTGATTTGATCATGGGACCGGTATTGGTTGATGGGCACTGGTTTTTCACTGCCATTGATCCAGGCACGAAGAATTTTTATGTCCTGGATTCAATGAAGACCACCGTCGCCATGAGCCAGAATGAATCCGGTAAAAAGAAGAAAAATGCATGTGTAAATCCCCAGGCAACGGCGATTAAACAAATTGTATGTTACATGTTATATTGTTCTAGTTACAATTGAGTGGATGAACACCTATGTAATGCATGTGTGTTATTTATAGAGGGATCGTTTTGAAGAGATCATTGCACTTGTGAAACCAAGTGACAAAGCCAAGATGCGAAGAACATAAATTAGTTGGCCAGCCATTCCACAACAACCAAATTTGTGAGATTCATTTTGTGACAGATAGTAAAAAATTATTAGTTGATGTATATTTGTTAATTTGTGTGATTCTGTGTTCTGTAGGCAAGATTGTGGCGTTCATGTGTTGTTCTGTATGCAGTATGCTGAGGATGAGCGAACGAGTATAGGTGCAACTTCATGTGGTGGCTGGTCAACCATTATTTGAATGAGGTCATAGATGTTGCATTGGGACTATTGACTCCTCCAGCAACCAAGAGGAAGAGAAGGAAGACATGATCATTATTGTAAAATTGTGATTTTTTCAAGTATTTGGACACTTTTGTTACTTAGGATTGAACCCAATTTGGATGTGCTGTATGTTTGTAAATCAGGGAAGTAAAATTGACTGAAGGATATGGGATTAACACAAAATCATTTGTTTTCTGACCGTATTTTGAATTGCCATTTACTATTGTTTTCCCAGGGTGCCATTTTTTACTCTTTCATGCATGTTATGGATAACAAAAAAAATGACACTTTAACCATTCCACAAACGCTATTTACCATTACAGAAACCCAATTACCATTGTTTTCCATGGTGCCATTTTTTACTCTTTCATGCATGTTATGGATAACAAAAAAAGACACTTTAACCATTCCACAAACGCCATTTACCATTCCATAAACGCCAATTACCATTGTTTTTCCAGGGTGCCATTTTTTACTCTTTCATGCATGTTATGGATAACAAAAAAAATGACACTTTAACCATTCCACAAACGCTATTTACCATTCCAGAAACGCTAATTACCATTGTTTTACCAGGGTGACATTTTTTACTCTTTCATGCATGTTATGGATAACAAAAAAAAGACACTTTAACCATTCCACAAACGCTATTTACCATTCCACAAACACCATTTACCATTCCATAAACGTCATTTGCCATTGTTTTCCCAGGGTGTCATTTTTTACTCTTTCATGCATGTTATGGATAACAAAAAAAATGACACTTTAACCATTCCACAAACGCTATTTACCATTCCACAAACGCCATTTACCATTCCAGAAATGCCATTTACCATTCCAGAAACGCCAATTACCATTATTTTTCCAGGGTGCCATTTTTTACTCTTTCATGCATGTTATGGATAACAAAAAAATGACACTTTAACCATTCCACAAACGCTATTTACCACAAACGCCAATTACCATTGTTTTCCCAGGGTGCCATTTTTTACTCTTTCATGCATGTTTTGTAAAACCAAGAAAAATGGACTTTCACAAATCCGCGAATGAAAATTACCATTCCTGATATGACAACAGATAGTCATTTACAAATCATGACACAACATTTCCAAATGATGCTTCCCATAAATGTAACAACCATTACATAGTCTCCACCAACAGATAGTCATTTTGGTGTAGATAAGTACACAATTACAAAAAGTTATAATGGGATGACAACATGTACAAAATAAAGTAAAATGACAAGTGAACATTACGATCCACATTGACGTAATGTTTACGTGTCATTCCCACGCAAGAACATATTTTGTGCCATTTACACCAATTACATATTGAGTGATCCTATAAGTATTATAGCCCTTCTAGCCAAAAATATGTGAAGGGATCCAAGTCATTGTATATATACCAAAAGATGACTTGTCAAATATTTACCCCACGACCCCAACCGATTAGCAAGTTAAGTTGGGTTTGGATTTTTGCAGGTTCTTCTTGTGTGTCCTTCTTCGTGGCAGGAGCTACAATGGTAAATCTTGTTGCGAAATTGTGACTCTATCCTTTCAACTCTTGGCCTTACAGGTGGACGACTAGTCTTGGGAGGTGCCAGGAAGACTTGACTTCCTATGTCATATAGGTGGAAGTCATTTGGAATTGGCATGTCTATTGTGACAACAAGAATCATGGTTCGGCTATAAATCTTTTTTGGGCTGTTAACGTAAGGCATTCATCAACATAACTGTACACATTACCATGAACACCCTTGATGGCTGCACACGCATGAGGACAAGGAATACCTGACATCTGCTATGCTTTACATGTGCACTCACGTAAGTTCAACTCAACCTTTAGCGCCCCACTTGCTGTACGGACCTGCACCCTTCCTCCTCCATATATCTGAACATCCATGTATTCAGCCCGTGCCACATTTTCCAACACTTGTTGTTCGATGTTCGGGCCAACACCATTTTCCACTTACTCACTGCCATGCTTGCTGCATACATCTTCTTTGGAACTTTCTCACGGTGCTCATGTATAAGCTGGGCAACATTATGATGTCTCTCATTTACCATCCAAGCATTGAAGGACTCAGCAAGGTTTGTGGTAATTTTATCCCACAGTTTAAATAGGAACTTGGTCATGGCCCATATGTCAATATTACCATGATGTATCAGCAAATCAAATGCTTCCTGATTGAAAAGCCTCATTTGTTCCATCGCAGATTCGAAGTCACAATCAAGTCTCGCATATGCAATTGCATCAAGTAATTGAAGTGCAGTTTGCCTTTGTTGCCCACAAATCTTCCTCTTTCCTCTATTCAATTTAGTCATTTGGGCGCTAAAGTTCTCCTTAATGTGCCTATAGCAGTATGCATGTCTCTCAGACTCGAAAACTCCGCGGACAGCAGCGATAATTGCATTGTGTCGGTTGGACACAATTGTAATCTGTAACCCTCCAAATGTCCTCCTCACCATTTCAAGGAACCATGTCTAGTCCTGAATTGTCTCTCCATGGACAATAGCAAGGGCAAATGGCAACAACTCATTGTCTGCATCGAAGGCAGAAGCTGACAGCAGAGTCCCCTTATATGATCCACTTAAGTGGCTTCCATCAATGTACAAAATAGGTCTGGCACCAGCAATGAACCCCTATATACAATAACCATACGCTATAAATACATGCTCAAAGGTATTGCTCCCACTAGCGACCCATTCAGCCACAGTCTTGTCATCAGTTTCCTTCAACCTATCACATATCCATGGTATCAACATGTATGTCTTGCTCGGGTCTCACGTGAATTTCCTCCATGGCCTTCTCCTTTTCCCGATATGCTTACTTATATGTCAAGTGTACACCGTACTCTCTTGCCAAACTCTTCTTTATATCATTCAGACGCTTGTCTGTGTGATTTCTAACCTCTTCAATAATAATTGTACTTGTCAAGGCAGCACTTCGAGCATGTGTCACCTCAAGATTGTCTTGTGCTCTATGATCATGGTCTTCGGTGTATCTTGTCACACGTATATTGCTCTTCCCAATTGCCCTTGCAGTTATCCTCCATGGACAATCATCAACTTTACATTTAACATACACACAGTCCCTTGAATTCTTCACATATGTGTACTCAAATTTTTGGGCAATACTAAACTTGTGCAACACCTTCTTGAACTCCTCTGAATTTACAAATGTTTGATTCACTCCTATGAATAAGTCCTTCCACTTCTTAGAGTTCATCTTTGGCATCGGTGTTGGTGCGATCTGACTTGCACACGGAAGGCTCAGAAGAGGTCTTCCACTACAATAATTTCTTACGTCATCATCACTCAGTCCGGACCACATCGGCTCCTTAATGTCAGGCATTTGGTCTATAAGACCCACAAATTGATGAACCCTGCATAAATAATGACAACTTTTATCAACATATTACCAACAACCCTATATGACATTATTACTTCTCTAACTAAACTAACTATGACATACCTTTCTTAATCATCCATTTCCCTTGTTGCAAAATGAGTACCTTTACATCCTACATACACCTGTGCACTTCTTTCATTATAATTAAACAGATTTTCCATTTCGTAATCATCAATCATGTCTACTAAAATCTTTTCATCAAAGCTTAAAGTGTATTTAATGTCACAACCATGACCATCTATACCAAACCATTGTCCTATCATTACCCTCAATTCTTCAAGTTTCAGCCCCTCGTTCAACGATTTTACCCTCACACTCCCACCATTATATTTAACTTCACCTTCACCATTGGCTATGAACTCCCCCCCAACATGGAAAAAACAAATTAGTGACTTTGAAGAAGGTGTTGCCGTCATATTTGATGTCATCTTGAATTCTAACCTGCATCAAAAAAATGAATATTTCATCACAATGTTAATGGTTTTCATAATTGTAATTACATGTTCAATAATTACTACTTCCTCCAATATTAATGGTTTTCACAAACTCTGTAATGATTTTCACAAATTTTACAATGGTAATTTCAAATTCTTCAATGGTAATTACAAGTTCAAGAATGACATTTACCAAACACCATAACAGTTAATGACAACTACAATAAATATGTTGTAAAGAAGAGAAGACAGGAAATGAGAAACATGATGAAATGAAACAGGGCAGGTAAAGAGAAGTAAGATGCTATGTTTAAAAGCAAAATTATTGTTTAAGTCGGTTTTGTATTTAAGATTTAAGAAGGGAATGAGTAGTATTTCGTAATAGAAAAAGGTTCCAATTCCCTTTATTGGTCAGGAATATAATAGAAGGGAATGAGTATTTCGTAGTAGTATTTAAGATTTAAAAGGGAATAAGTAGTATTTCCCAATTCCCTTATTTGATCAGGAATATAATAGAACAAGGTTCCAACAATTAATGCAGAACCGCAAAAATTAATGCACAAACCAACAATGAATACATAAACCCAATTAATGCAACAAATGTGGCTGACCGTTTCACCAATTAATGCAGCAACCAAAAGCCTGGGAATATAATCGATGCCATTCTCTCGTGTCTAAAACTAGAAAAATGAATCGAGCTCAAAGAAGTAAAATAAAAAAGCAAAGTCCTCTTCTTTGTGCTCTTGTTGGAGAAAAATGAATCAGAGCTCAAAAAAGCAAAGAAGAAAAATGAATCAGAGCTCAAAAAAGCAAAGAAGAAAAATGAATCAGAGCTCAAAGAAGTAAAATAAAAAAGCAAAGTCCTCTTCTTTGTGCTCTGGTTGATTTACACGTGGTCTTGTTGGAGAACAATGAATCACAGCTCAAAAAAGCAAAGAACAAAAATGGATCAGAGCTCAAAGGAATCTTTTTCTCCTTCCTTGCTGATTCAATCAAGGTCAATCACTGTGGTCTTCTTGTTTCGTCATTGTTCCGACGATGAATGCAGAAAAAGGAGTTTTTATGGCAAAAAATGAAACATTCAAATCGCAACAGCTACCTTGCTCGATCTCCACAAAGCTATCGCCGACGGCGTCCATGGCGGAGGGAGCGGCGTCCACGGCGGCGGTAGCGTCGTCCAAGGTGGCGTGACCAGCTGCGATGGAGTGGGTCAAGCGGAGGAACAAGAGGCAGTGAGACAGAACTTTTTTCCCGAGAATGATGAAATGCATAATCTGTCTTCATAACCTTAAGGGCAATCTGGTCTTTTCCCATGAAATTGCATAACCCTCAAAAGTCCTAATCACCTCCGAGTCTTTTTACAAATTCGGAAGACTTCTGGAGGTTTTACAAATTTAGTTGGTATTTAAATGGAATTTTCCCTATTATTAAACTCCTACAGCGCAAATGAGACAACACACCAATCAATAATCCGAAACCAAAAGTAAAATAACTTGGTCAAAAATATCTTTTTGTTTTAAATAATATAATTTAAACAAAAGATATTTTGATTGGTTAAAACCAATGAAAGAATTGGTTATGCTTCTTTAGATAAGCCTATTGTGTAATTAGATTTTTTGCTATAATAATAAAATAAATTGGTAAAAAAATACTTTGTTTAAATAATATAATTTAAATATCTGGATGGAATTGAAATCTAACTCAAAAAATTTAATTTGATTTTACTATAACTCAGGATATAGAATAATTAAATTTTAGGCTGAAGCATACTTTAGTCCTTTAAGTTTAGGTTTAGATCATGATTTTAGTCCTTTTAAGTTATAAATGATGTTTTTAGTCCCTCAACTTTAACACCATTAGTCTTATTTAAAAAAATGCGTGATTAAATATTGATAAAGTATGCTTAGATTTTTAAATATTAAAATAATTATGAGTCCAATCAAAATGCAAGACCTAACTAATTTAATTCACATTTTTTTAAAAAAAATAATAAGAGGCCATGGCCCATGATTTAGAAAAACACAAGTTACCCTATCCTAAACTAAAACTTTGTCTTTGACCTAAATAATTATGAGTACAATCTTGCTTCAAACTCAAGCTTTAGTTTCAGCTGAAATAACCGTATCCCCAAAATTCAAAATAAGACTAATGGTGTTAAGGGGTAGGAACTAAAAACATCCTTTATAAATTTAAGGGATTAAACTAAAACCTGACCTAAATTTAAAGAATTAAAAGTATACTTTCACCTGGATTTATTATAATATCTTCACATCTTTTGATTTTATTATATAAAGCAATTAGATTTATAATAGTTAATTTTTGAATATATTATATATATTTTGGTAATAATATACTTTTTTTTTTAAAAAATAATTTAACTTTTTTTTTTTCATTTCTAATTAATTTTATCTTAAAAAAATCTATAGAGGAATACAAAATGATAATGTAAATATTAATATAAATATATAAAAATTATTGTTTCATATTTATTATTGAATTTATAATATAATATATGTGAATTTTTTAGTCATATATTATATATAAACAAAAAATAAAATTATTATAAATAAAAATATTACTTTTTCATTTTTTTTATAAAAAAATTATTATTATTAACAAATATTTAGATAAAGTTAAGAGATTAAACACACACACACACTCAAATAAATTTTTTATATTTGGTTGACAGGATAAATATATAATTTTGTACTTAACATTTGTAGGTTCTTTGCAGGAAAATAAAAATAAAAATAATAGGTTCTTCAAACCCTTGACGCATGTATGCCTAAGCCTTTGCCAATTGAGCCAAAATGATCATTCAAATTTAAGATGCAAAATATCATATATATATAAAGAAGTTCAATGTAAGCAATGAGAAATAGATATCCAATTTCAAAAATGGATTTATTATTTAACCTGATAAAAGGGAAAAAGATATTCAGTAAGTTTGACTGTAAATCTTGATTTTTTTCAAGTTAAGTTAGAAGAAGAAAATAAGAAATATATAGCTTTTAGTACGTGAGAAAGAATATATGAATGAAATATAGCTCAAGTATATTCCAGGAATATGTCTCAAAATTATTATTACCAATAAGAGACTCTGTAGTAATATGTATTGATGATATACTAATATTTTCAAATAATGAACAAGAACATGAGAGACATTTGAACCAATTTCTAACATTAATAGAAGAGAAAGGATTAAATATTTCACCTAAAAAAGATGAATTAAAGAAAAATAGAATACCATTTTAATTTTAGCACAAATTATATCACATGATAGAATAGAATTACAAGAGCAAATAAGTAAATTTTGTTTAGAATTTAGAGAAATTAAAAATATTTGCAATCATTTTTAGGATTAATAAATCAGGCTAGGAATTATATACCCAATTTAGCCAAATTAACCTCAAAAATTTCGAAATTAGCAGGAAAAAAAAATGGATATGGAATACGAAACTTGGGGAATTATATAACTAAGCTAACTCAAAATATAATGTTTTTTACAGGAAAAAGAATAAAAAAATTGAATGGGAAATTATTGTGAAATTTGGCCTAAAATAATTATAAAGTTAATTATTGGAAATATAAGGCCTATTTTTCCCTAGAAATTTACAGGAAAAGAATAAAATCAAGGAATATTTGTAAGGGATAATTTTTGGCCTAGGAAAATTAATTGGGAAAGAAAAATCCTTATATGAAATTAAGGATTAATTTCTAACATTTATTCAATATTTGCAATTAAATAAGCTAAGGACGTAATTGCAAATAAAAGTCTTGAAGGGAATAAATAGATATTAATATGGGCCACATAACACAATATTCACCATATCACATAAAAAAATAGAAACGTAAACAGAGATGGTAGCTAGAGATTTACAATAGAAAGCCATGCCCCTCGAGCCCAACGTCCACACCAAACCGATTAGTCTTGGGCAGCTCAACAACAAAACCCATACTCCCTTTGCTCAAAAATCTTTCTCAAACAAGATCATATATTTCCCTCTTCATTCTTATTTATCCTTTGCAAGAAATCAGAGACAGAAACGAGACTGAGAGAGAGAGAGAAGCAAAAAGAAAAGAAAAACTCATGCATGGAAAGTTGAGAACAAGAAAATCAGAAAAACAAGACATAGACGGAGAGACGTAATCAGAAGGAAAAGGGACCAAAAGTGCATGCAAGCTTGAGGAATCAACCAAGGTGAGTTCTTTAAGTCTTTTCTTTCTAATTTTTGCACATTGGTTCTGAGTTTGAAGCTTCTGCACGTGAAACACCCCTGTTTTTGGACTAAAAAACAGAGCATCTTTTGCTGGTCTGTTTCAGAGGAAAACGTTTGAGTTTTTGCACGAACTTTTTGCAGTATATAGTAGACCTAATAAGGTTTAAAATGAGCTAAATGTAACACCCCTACCGGCCTCGCCCTTTCGGGTGGCGGATAGAGATTCCTTTTTATAATTACGATATATAATCTAATTACTACTGATTAACATGCAACAGAATTTATCGCGGTAAAGCATTTCCAGTTGGATTTCGAACCTTTGAATATAATTAAATGTAAGTAACAAAATAAAATCTCCAAAGGGTTAAATATACTATCCATCGGTCTTTCTGACGAGGTCAAAAGAATATATGCTTATCCCAACACAAAAATAAAATCAAAAATAAATATTCCTCTCGCCACCAACAACACCAACTACTCCAGCTCCGCATCCTTACCCGCACAAATGACCAAGTACTTCTTGAAACTTTACAAAAATCTGGGATTCATAAATGGATCCAACCATTAATCTATGTAATGCACATAAACGGTGCGTATGTAACTATAATTAGGAAAATACCAAATAATAGATTCAAGAACAAACGCGATATAACACAAACACAACATACCAAAACCGATTAGCTGCGGAAGGACTACATGTCCTAAAAACAAACGCAGGACTGCTCAACAAAGCAAGCTCCGGATCCACAGCGCTAGGAAAGACACAGTAGTCGGGCTATGAACCCAGACCACACTGAATGCACACAAACACATGTCCCTTTTTAGGAGACACGGGTCCACAACTATCAGTAAAAATTTTCTGTATGTAGAAGTTACTACAGTAGCCGACCACAACAAAAATTTTCTACGATGCCTGAGAATCAAAGTGACCCTAAAATAACCAAATTATAATTATAAGTAACTCTTCTAAAATATTTATTTGATGACTAAAAAAAATAAGCCTCCCTCAATCATACATAAATCTTTAAGTTACTGTATGTAGAAGGCATTAATTTCTCCAACAATGAACCAGTTTCCTCACGTCCTTGTAGCAGGTCAAACTCATGCAACAAGTTATTATTTGCATTCAATCACTTTTTCCCTACATCATATTAGTCTTTCTACCCATACCTTACATCATAAGTTGACTTTTCATTCAATTATTTTAATTCATTAAACAACCCACCTCACAAAATACTACCATTTCCAACTTAGTAACCATGAATTTATAGGTAGTTAAAACTATAACTTACTTGATCTTAGTATACCTCCAACTAGAAACTTGATTCTCAATGTTTCTTCTTCCTCCTTTTCTTCCTTCACCTTCACAAAACAAGGAAAGGAGTTTTCCTTCAAAATTTTAACTTCCAAAAACGGGAGTAGAAGAAGGTGGAATAAATATTCAAAGTCCTTACCTTCCTCTGGGACATGTTGTTTGGCTCTCCTTATGTCTTCTTCTCAATCTTTGATTACTTTCTTCTCTTCTTCTCAATGCGTCCGACCGCCACAAAAAGAAAGAGTTAAGTCCCTTAAATAGATGTCCAAGCTTGCCTCTGGATCTCTCCTCACTATTCTAGAGAAATTTAGGATTTTTTTTTTATGTTTCCTTTGATCTCTTTCTCTCGGTCGACCGTTTGGGGGAGCTCTTGGAAAAAAAGTTTCCGTTTCCTCTCACTCTCAGATACGTTCTGCGGCTTGGGTAACATTTGAAAAAACAAATATTGTGAGAGTGATCCGTGCCTCAACCCAACGTGATACTCCCTCTCTCTTCTTCAATTAATATTGTCCAATCCATCAATTCATTCTTTCTCTCTTCTATCCGTCGATTTCAGAAAAGTGGGTAGTGGAATTTTATTTATTTATTTATTCCCTTTTGGTTCTCTCTTACGTTGGAAATTAGTGAAGATGTGGTGTGATTTATTTTTATTTCTTTTCCCTTATCCGTACCATGTGCATCCGTCCCCTCCTTACTTCATTAATACCTATTGTCCAATCAACCTTATTCCTACTTCCTCTCATGTCCGGGTGCAGGGAATATATAAGAGGAATTGAATATTGTATATATATATATATATATATATATATATATATATATATATTTATTTATTTATTTATTTCTTCTTCATTTGCTCTGCCTTTCACGTGCTCAACTCCCCTTCATTCCATTAATTTTGTATTGTCTTATCCACCAAGTCTATAGGTCATAGATGCACTCAAAAGCCTAGCTTTAGATCATTATCACATACCTTTTCCTTCCTACTCGTCTGATGCCAAGAGAAATATGAGAAATGTTTTGTATTCCTTCCATCTTCAAATAACGTGCTCCACTACTTCCTTGTTTAATAAATATGGCATTGACTTTTCTATCCCTCCCTTATTTTTCCCATGTCCAGCAAGAAATCTTGGAGAAAGATCATCATCTTTTTATTATTTGCTTTGAGCCTTTCTCACATGTCCAGCACATGGGAATTGTTGAAGAAATAATTTGTGTGCTCTTCTAATATCTTCTAGTACGCTTTCATCTCTTCTTAAGTCCTTATATTGTACTATGACATGGTGTCATATTTCTCTTCTTATGGACGAAAATAATGAATATTGAGGTAAAATACATATTTAGCTTCTTTGACACTATTTACCTCAATTTATTTATAACCAAATTTATTAACCACATTTTAAAATAATTCCACCTTACTTCCCCATAATTAATATATATCCTGTTAGAAAAATAAAATAAATACCATTGACTACTACTACTTGGTGAAAAATTCTTATATTCCATTAATTAATTTACATGAAAATTGGGGTTGTTACACTAAAGAGCACCCAAAACAGACGTGTAGAATGAGAGATATGATTTTCCAAAGTTTAGCCAAAAGTCTGGAAAGTTTCTGCACTTCCAAAGAGCATACCAGTTTCGGGCTTGATTTTGAAATTGCAAACGTCTGATTTTTTCCTTCAAATTTTGGCAGTAAATAGTAGACATCCTAATCTTTAAAATGAGCAAAGGTACAGGCAAAAAGGATGTGTAGATTGGGAGTTATGATTTTTAAAGACACTGAAAACTGGAAAATGTCAGTTTCCAAAAAAAGAACAATAATTTTCGGGCTCGATTTTGAAATAGAAAACATTTGAGTTTTTCAATGAAATTTTGTCAGGGTATATAATACATCTTAAGCTTTAAAATGATTTAAAGAACACCTCAATTAGACGTGTATAATTGGAGTTAAGATTTTCAAAGTTGACCCATGTGCACTGGAAATTATTAGACTCCAGAATTGACCATTCATTGTTGGGCATGATTTTGGAATGGGAAACCTTTTAGTTTTTCCATGAAATTTTGTGTGTTAATAGTACACATAATTTAAAATGAGCTTTGAATCACCTTAAACAGAGGTTTATAGCTCGAGATATGATTTTTGAAAATTGAGTCATGATTCTGAAAAGTTATCTGGATAATGTTCACGTTTATGAAATTTGGGAATGATTGGAAAATGATAAAATGTTGAAACTAATTTTCCTAGAAACTAGACGTAACAAGGAGTTCATAGGTTTTTGAACAACCGGATTTGGACATCTAGAACTTCAGATATGGATTTTTGAAGTAAACATTGAAATCTGGAATTTCAAACTGAACATTAGAGAAAGATAATTATTCTGTGAATGATGTAGCGTGTTTTGGCTATTGGTATTATTTTTATGTGAAAGTACACATGCTAAGGATCGCGTAGTTAGTTACTTTATGATGCAAGAAGTGACTAATGACAATGATGAACGTTTATAGGCATACCTTGACACCTCTACTGATCTCAACACTTTCGGACAATTGAGGATTCAAGCTTAAGGTGGGTAATTGTTATCTTATTATTTTGTATGTATGTATTCATATATGACTGATCATGTTTTCTAGATAATTTACATATTTGTTTCCTAGCTATGGATTGAGGCTGCGTGTTCTAAAGGGATTGCGGTCCTTAGCCGATAATTGCTGTTTTGGTGCGACTTGTTTATTGTAAATTATTCTCTGCCTAAACTACATTATATTGTCATTTATATTTCATTCTTGCATATAAGATTAACTGTTACCCCTGGGGTTCATTCATTTGAACTCCAGATCGCATGAAAGAAACATGTAGTGGATCGGGTTCGAAAGAAAAGAAAACTTCAACTTAACATAGAAAAATAATAATCAAGAGTCAACTAAGTTATTACAATAGAACGATTACAAAAGCATTTTTCGATTCTTCATTCATTAAAAATATTGCATTATATCTTCATCATCAATCTTATCAAACATATCCCGTTCAACATAAGTTAGCATGCATGAGTTAAACCAATCATCACTTATGTGATTGCGTAACTTATCCTTAACAAAAGTCATTGCAGAAAAAACCCGCTCAACACTAGTAGTTGCTACCGGAAGAACGAGTGCCAACTTTATCAACAAATAGACCAATGGATAAACAATATCCTTTCTCTTCTCAACCATCTTCAAAGCAAGGTCAGAAATTGTTTTCAAATTGAAAAATCAGAATCAGCTCTTACATCAATAATAAAATTACCGAGACTTGAAGAAAGAAAAAGGAATATCTGCAAGCTCATCAAATTCCAAAGGATAGAATCTAGCAAACTCAATCTACTTTTCTTTGTTAAAATTAGCAAATGAATCACGAGGATCAAGACAACTCAAACCCTCAAGCAACCTGGTATTGACATTATCAAATCGATCACCTAACTCTTGAACACGAGTATCTATCACTTGTATTAAATAAATCCACCTTAAAGTAGTGCAAGAATGTGAATGATTCCAATCTCCGTCTTGATCTCCCTTTAGGACAATAAACATCATTCATATTTGGAATGTCAATATCATATTTATTGGCAAAAATGTTCGTTTCTTGAAGTAATTCATCAAAACCATTATCTCTCACATCTTGTAAATGAGACTTGACTACCTTCACTAAACCAATTGCATTTAACAGGTCTTAAAATTTTCTTTGTAGTGCTCGTGACATCTCATAAGAAATCCCCAAGATCAATTTCATAAGATGCAACAAGAATGCAAATTTAACATCCTCCATGGCATACAAAATGCAACCTGCATCAGTTCTTGCAGCATCATTTTTCAGCTCGTTTTCAATAATTTTCATCAAGGAAATTATTGGAGAAAATAATGAGATAACACTTGTAACCGTACCAAAATGGGAACCTCAACGAGTGTCTCCAAGTCGCTTTAAGGTTGTCTCTTGATTTAAACCTTTTCCAGTTGGTATTTCACCGCGAGCAATTCTTTCAACTATTTGCTCACATTGATTCATTTGAAGAATTTCCTTCCGCTTGCATGAACCCCCCACAACGGTAGCCATATTTTGAAGCATGTCAAAAAATTCTTGAATTTTTTTGTGATGTTTTGCAACCTTCGTAAGTGCCAATTGTAACTGATGAGCAAAACAATGAATGTAGAATGCGGATGTGTTGTCTGCCAAAATCAAACTCCTAAGCCTTTTGAATTCACCCCGCATATTACTAGCACTATCATAGCCTTGACCGTGACATTCAGACAAACTTAAACCAAGTTTAGAAAATAGCCCATCAATCGCTGGTTTTAGTGACTGTGCAGTAGTATCTGAAATATGAATTATGCCAATAAAACATTTAATAATGGACCCTTTTTTGTTTACATACCGAAGTACAACTGCCATTTGTTCCTTAATTGCAACATCATGAGCTTCATCAACTAGCAATGAAAAGTAATCACCACCGATATCACTAATTATTGCTTTAACAGTCAAATCAGCACAAGCTTGAGAAAGATCTTTCTGAATCATTGGTGAAGTCAATTTGTGATTATCGGGGGCATTTTGCAAGACCACATCACTCATCTCTTTATTTGGCTTAGAATAAAACTTTAGAATTTTAAGGAATAAACCTTGTTGATTTGAACTTGTAGATTCATCATGTCCCCAAAAAGGCTGACCATTGCGTAGTAGGAATCTAGCACAATCTAAAGAAGTTTTCAGCCGAATATGATAATCAATTTTTTTGTTGTTCAGAAATATTTGAAAAGGCAATATCAATATGTTGCTTTTGCTTCATCAAATAATGACAAGCTTGATAACATCTACTGTGAACACTCTTATGATCCCCAACATGACCTTTGATTCTATCATTCTTTTGCCAATTTTTGAACCCCACACGGACAAATGCTTCCTGCGTCGAACCACTACCTCCAACCTCCATATCAAGTAGATAACAATACAAGCAAAAACATGCATCTTTTGATACACTGTACTCCAACCAAGAACCAAATTCTTCATACCACTTAGGATTGAATCTATGCATTTTTCCATACATTTCCGTTTGAGGGAATGGTTTAAGAATTGGTTGAGTTGGCCCCTTTAGCAAATAAGCTCTCCGAATATCCTCTCTTTCTATAGGATTTGATGTCATTGAATAAATTGAAGGTCTTTTTCCGGATCCGCTTCAAGATTTTCTATATTAACTTTTGCTTGAAATGGTGATTGAAAACTTTGAAATTGAGATGCTTGTGGCGGTTGATAGGATTCTTGGATAGTTGGAACTGAAATACTATTTGAAACCTTCTCACTTTGAGGTTCAGGTTCTGTATTTGTGGGTTTTAGACGTTTGAAATAAGATTGTATCTTTGACATTTTCTGAAAACAAAATAGTAAAAAAGTTGAAACAAAACAATAGAAAAAGGCAACAAAAAAGACCCACTCACATATTAGGACTAAAATAATGTCAACTAAAAAGTTTAACAAGAGGCATCACCATTTCCTTCAGCTTTCTCCATCTCGAGAAAATAAGAGACATTGAGAATTTGTTTGGATGCAATGGGAAAAAAAGGGTTAAGGTGCATTTTTACCAATGAACTATTGAAAATAGGTGAATAAGTGGTCTCAAATAATAAGTTAAAATTATCTTATTTTCTAAGGTAATTTCTATTGGAATTAGGGTGAATAAAGAGCTAAAATGTATTCTTAGGGCATTAAATGGCCTAAAAATATTATGATAAATCCTAAGAGGCAGTAAAATATTTATTAAAAATTAGAAAGTATGTTGTCTCTAATTTTGGGAATTTTTGGATAATTTTCCCTTGAAAAATAATGAGGCAAAATTAAATATTATTTTGGGGATCATAAGTGACCCCATGATTTTTAATATTTTATATGGGATATAAAATACCAATGTCAGTAAAATAGTTGTGAGATAATAATTAATCCTAATTATGAAAATTATCAACAATTAGTAAGTGGCTAATTAAGTAATTAGTGGCTAATTGTTTAGATTAAGATATAAGTAAATTAATTAGTAAATAATTAATTTAAGGGAGAAATTCGAAATTAATAAATAAATAAAAATAATAAAATAATAAAATAATAAAAAAATATTTTATAAATAAAAAATAAAAAAAAAAAATCTAGATATTTTGAATAAAATAATAATATATATGGTAAAGAGCCAACAAGACATTTGAGAATGGATAGAAATAAAATCCTACACCAAAATATAGGGATATAGTCTAAGTCATCTGGACTTTTTATAAACAAGTGAAATTTTATCATGGAGTGAGCGGTCTCAGAAGTCATTTATGAAACCAACGGCGTAATTAGGAGTACCGGATAATTAGGAAAAGGCGAGATAGTGCTAAAAGTGACTTATAGAAAATGGACCATGTTTTTCAAATCAGGAATTAGGTTACTTAGATCAGATCATATTACGAACCGGTGATTTTTCGACAAGAAGCTGGAACTTAGGAAGTGATTTCCGTAACCGGTGACGTACGTACGAAAATGTTCAATGACAACGGAATACCCTTAATGGGATCAAAACTTTAGTTAACCCAGGTATTCTTAAAGAGAAAGAATAGAGCTTTAGTGCCTTGATCCGGATTTTTGAGTTTCATCAAGATTACGCGATTAGGACACCGATCGGGAACTTTATTGGTAAGTCAGCAAGATGACATCATCTTCTTCTAGAAGGATGACATAGGCAAGACATGTGTAAGGCCAAGATGAAGCCATTTGTCCAAGTGCGATCCGACGGCCGAAATCCAGTCTGATAAATGATGAATAGTGTCACACCTTTGCCTATAAATAGCAAGCCTTCTCCTCTCATTTATCCCACCCCAAAACCAAAAACTAGAGAGAGGTTAGAGAGAAGGAGGAGCCCGGAGAAAGTCTAGCGGAGCCCTGGGTAAGTTTTTCGGTCCATGGTCTTTAGTTTCGGTAGTTCTTTCAGTAGATGTAGTAGAAATGCTAGATTTATCTTTAATTTTTCAAGATAGTCTAGATATCATATTTAGGGGTAAATATGATATTATTTTCGAAAATATTATTTGGGGAAGAGATATGTCAAAATTCTGGAGAGATAGAGTTAAAATAGCGAAGCTCTGGCGAAATTCCGCCAATTAGGGGTTCAGGGGCAAAATGGTAATTTGTACCTAAAATGCCTGTTATGCTGCTAGATATTGATAAATATTATCCTTATAGGATATCTGAGATAATCGTACCGCTGTTGTGCCGCTGTAAAAAATTACCGTTTTTCGTAAAACGTACCGAAATACCGTCAACGAAGGTACGTTCGCGTACTGTAACACTAACGCTGATGTTTATGTTATGCATGTATGTGCTATGTGTATTGTGTGTGTATAGTTGTTATGTTGTATGCTTGTACGTTCGCGTACTGTAACACTAACGCTGATGTTTATGTTATGCATGTATGTGCTATGTGTATTGTGTGTGTATAGTTGTTATGTTGTATGCTGTACGTTCGCGTACTGTAACACTAACTCTGATGTTTATGTTATGCATATATGTACTATGTGTATTGTGTTATGTTGCTTGAGTGCATATAGACGTTTGTGTGTATCAGTATGCAAGCTAGGAGCGATGCATCTGTACTGCTGGGAGCGATATGTCCACATTGCTGGGAGCAATATGTGTGATTATGCTGGGAGCGATGTGTACGCATTGTGTATGTGTGAAAATCTTTGGGAGCGATGTGTCTGCGCATTGTGTGTGAGTGAACATGCTGGGAGCGATGTGTCTACATTGGTTGTGTGTATGTGCTGTTGATGTTGTGAACGTCTATAGTCCATATGTTGTATATGTAAATATGAGGTTAACCGTTACCTGAGCTCCGATGCACGTTGGACCTCAGCTCTTAATATAGCGTCAGGTTCAGGAGGACCGAGAATCGAGGAGAGAGGGAAGCAGCACGCTTAAGGACTCGACTGAAGACCATCTTTTGTTGTCACGGCGCGTGACGCCACGTAGACAATTTTGATTCCTCCGTTGTTATCTACTTTTGTAAACACTCGGTACGGTGCACGTTACATCGTAATGTGACCGGACTTACGGCATTTGAAATATATGTATCAGTTACTCTTACGCTCCGACGCTCTACTCGGATGAAAAAAAATATACTGCTTTGGAAAATGGGATGTTACAGTTACCTTCCACTTATCGAGTTTGCTTACAACAATAGCTATCGTGTGCGCATTCAAATGGCTCCATATGAAGCATTGTGCACACTTGAGTGTGCGCCATTTTTTTCCCTTCATTGTCCACACTCAAATGAGTGTGCGTTGTGCATGCTCAAGTGAACACTCGAGTGTGCACATTTGTGCACACTCATATGAGTGTGCACAGTGCCCAGAAAAACATTTTGTGCACACTCGAGTGTGCGAACTCCGTTAGTCTGACCGTTAGTGGAAGGCAACATTACTATGTTTTTAAACTTCCGGGCGAAATTGAGCCCAAAAAAACTTCCAGGGCAACATTGCTCCTGGGGGTGTACTTCCATAATAGAACCACAATCTTAAAGGCTAAAAGTAGCAAGCCTTACCACCGAACCAACTATCAATTTTGTAGTATATGTTTAACACATAATATATTATAGTGTAAATAATATATTTAAAAAATATAAATACACACAGGCAGGGACGGGAAGCCCGCGCCCTAACCCGTTCCCCGCCCCGTTTAACATATATAGGTATGGGGTAGCCCGTACCCGTTACGGGCTTAATCTGGGTGGGCTTAAATGGGCCAAAAATCTACGGGGCACTGGCGATCCGTGAGTTGTGGGTATTTTGCTCACCCTTATGAGGAAGCATAAGATGTGAAGGCGGAGGAGGAAGTGGTGGAGGTGATGGAGGCAGAGGTGGATGTTGGGGAGGAGAAGCAGGAGGTAGGGGATGATGTCGAAAGTTTTATGGCTTGTCTTTTGCATGGTGTTTGATATTAGCGATTGGGTTAAAGAACAAAGAGGAGTATGATGAACTAAATATAGGAAAAAAAATCAAAATGTGGAGTTTAAATACTATAATAGAAATTTGGAAGATATGTAAAAAACCATCATTGCATGCGTTGTAAGTTAACGGGGGCATAATGAAAGGGTACTATGTTCTCCTAACAATGGTAGGATAATGTGGAGGCACCCATAATTCGCATGGGGAAGATGAAAGGTTTTGAAAGTTGTAATTAACATTAAGTGAGAACTATTAAGTATGTTTGTAAGAATACTTTAAGGTTTTTAATTAATACAGCGAGTTATAAAGTTGTTGTTTTTGGTTAAATTTATTATGAACTTAATGTTTAATGTTATAACCATTAAGTATATTGGCAATAATACTTTACAGTTATTAATTAATAACCGTGAATTGTTAATTTTTTTTCGTTCACTTCATCTCCCTCCTCAGATGAAGAGAATGAGGATGATGATGATGAAAAGGACGAAAAAGAGGGGGATGAGGATGGTAGGCTAGAGTAATTTACGGTTCTTAATTAACAACTGTGAACTATTATATTGTTTTTATGTTAACTTCATTTTTAACATTTTAAGAAAACAGTGATGATGTTCAATCATCATCACCACTATTGTCCTCATCTTCCTCTTCCTTATCCTTATCCTCATCCTCATTCTCATCATCATAGGAAAGAGATGAAGTGTTTGACTGCAAGTTATATTCAACATCATTGTGCTGAAGTATGTGGTTCAATTTCATGTTCAGCTAGTTGGAGTATGTCGCAAGACGTCTTGTGTGGCGATCAAGGCTTGCCAACATCTATATTAGAGCCTCCATTTTAGGAGTAGGCAGAGGAGGAGATGGTGGTTGTGGAGGAGGGGGTGGTGGCGCCAAAGGATCGAGCTCCCAAAGATCTTAACATTATGAAGGAGATAAGGAGGATGTCGATAAAGAAAAGTAGTAAGAATCACAAGTAATAAAAGAGTTTAAATAGAGGCCTAACTGATTACGAAAGGTTACGAGTTATGACTTATGAAGGTCAAAAGCATCACAAAGGGTTATTTGTTATTACTTAGTGAAGGTCTGATGACGTTACGAAAGGTTATGAAAGTACTAAATGACAGTTAGTTCTAAAGACTATTATGTTTTGTCTTTGCTGATATAAGATATTGAAGACAAATCGTTTTTAAGTTCTACATTACAATTGTTTCATAAGAACCATCAACAAACCCTCCGGTCCGTCACAAACCCCCACGGGGGTTGCGATGGACCTACCTGTTTGTCGCAAAACCCTCCAGGAGTTTGCGACGGACCATGCCGTCCGTCTTAAACCCCCTCAGGGGTTGCGACAAACCGCCAATTGTCACAAAAGGGCAGATTTGCGACAAATTTTGGTTTCGTCGCAAATGGCGACCCTTTAACTCCCCTTCCCGTCTTCTTTCACTCAGTTCATTCGAGTTTTCAGTCCCTCAGCGTCCTACGCAAACCTCGGGCCCTCCTCCTCGCCGTTGCTCATCCAGCCATCCGCCCCCTCCTCGATTTTCTACCCCTCCGCATGCTCATTGCGACCTCCGTCCGTTTTTGGTGAGTTCTTCTTCCGATCTAGTCGCCTCCTTTCCCTTGGTCTGGTCAGTTCCTTCCCTTCCCTTTCTAGTCCTAGCTCCCCTTCCATTTCTGGTCAACTCTCTCTCTTCTCTCTTGTTTTTCCATTTCTCGTTTACCACGACCCCAAACGCTAGAATAGTAAAAGGATTGTTTTCTTCTTCTTGAATTATAGGAATTTATTTGTAGTTTGACTGGGTAATATAATGTGATGATACATGAGTGTTTACATGTTGAATTGGTAAAATTGTCTTGTTGGAAATTTTGAAAGCTAATGTTGGATGTTTTATTGTTTTTGATGATAGTGAGTATTCCTTTGGTGAATTAAATCATTTACGTTGGATGTGATTAGTGAGAATATTAATTGGTTGCATTGTTTTTTTATGGTTTATCTTGTGTAGTGAAAAATTGTGTGAGAAAATTCTAATGTAATTAGAATGGGAGGAGAAAGTGATGTGAGATTATAATGATTATAATATGATTACATTTCTTATTTTAAATTTATGAAATATTGTAATGTAAGTTCCACTTTGTTTGTAGCCTCATTTGATATGGCAAAATTGTAATTGAAAGTTAATTACAATTTTGTTTGTTTTTATATTATATATATTGATTTGTTTTTTTTTATTCTATGCAATTTATAATTACACTCACAAACATATATATTGAAGCTAAAGCATGGATAATTTGAAAAAATAAATTATAAATATTGTTTTCATTAAAGGATAATTTAAAAAAAAAAGATAAAGTGGATTTTGTATATTTTATAGACTTAATTAAGTCTTATATATATTATTGTCTTATATACTATTAATTAGTTTGATTTCAACATTTTTGTATTTGCTTATTTACGGTAGAGTTTCTAAAACAATCACATGGAATTTTCCCTATATATATATATATATATATATATATATATATATATATATATATATTAGAATGTCCTTGGTTGGGTTGGGGAAGTATGTGGAATGCGATCGTGATAGGAGTTGGATGTACAATCGTCTAACTTAGAGAAAACAACTTACGCAAGCATTCTTGGAAATCACATGGAATTTTCCCTATATATATATATATATATATATATATATATATATATATATATATATATATTAGAATGTCCTTGTGTAGGGTTTGGGGAAGTATGTGGAATGCGATCGTGATAGGAGTTGGATGTACAATCGTCTAACTTAGAGAAAACAACTTACGCAAGCATTCTTGGAGGGTTTGGAAGAGTTCATCCAATTTGATTTGGTGCACAGAACTAATAAGTGTACCGCGATCAGTTGTCCGTGTGTGAAATGTAAGTGTTTAAAATTTTAAGATCCAGGCATGGTCAGAATTCATTTGTATAGAAAGGGATTCATGAAGGAATATGAATGTTAGGAATGTCATGGGAAGTCTGATAGACACCGAGTGGTTATTATGGGGACACTAGTCATCGAGACAACCTTAATCAATATGAACGTGTGTTATGTGTTAGTTCTCTATGTGTTTTGATGATTACTGACAATTGTAAACATGAGAGAATGTTTTTGTTAAGATTTATAAAACTTGTTGATTTCAATTCAAAAACATTCTGTCTGCGCTAAACTCAAGCTTGGCTATGCAAACTCGAGCTTGCCCCTTACAGAAAGCAAACCAAGCTATTTTGTATTTTCTAAACTTGAGCTTGGTCCATAAACTTGAGCTTGAATGGTTTTCAAAGTTTATTCATATTCAGAGTAAGCTCGAGCTTACACCTGGAAGCTCGAGTTTACAAAGGTTTGAGGATTTTATCAAGTTACTCAATTATCAAACTCAAGCTTATTATTTTTAAACTCAAGCTTGCTTCTTCTAGAGACTTTTCTCAAAGAGTTTACTAATGTGTAAACTCGAGCTTACAATTTCAAACTCGACTTTCCCTCTGGCAGAAACTATTGTCAAGTGAAAACCTTTCCTTAACTTGAGCCTATCATTTTCAATGTAGAATTTGCCTTTTTCTAAGAGTTTACAAAACATGTAAACTCGAGTTTGAAGTTTCAAACTCGAGCTTGCATCAGGCAGAAAGTTTTTCAAAGATTTCCTAAATAACAAACTCAAGCTTACTCTCTAAGTTCAAGCTTGCATTTTGTGAACTAAAATTATTTTTGACATGAATAGTGTCAAACTCGAGCCTGCTCACTAATAGACTCGTGCTTGCCTTACTCCATTTTGGCTCTCAAAATGATTTCAAATATGTTTCCTCGACAATGGTGTAAACTCGAGCTCATTCACTAATAGACTCGAGTTTGTGTTTTTCTCAAAATGTGTTTCAAGATGATTTCGCGATGGTTTCCTCGACAAAGCCCTAAACTCGAGCTTACTCACTTACAAGCTCGAGCTTGTGTCTTACAGAGGCAAAACTCCAAGTTTAAATGAAGAGCAAACTCGAGCTTACCTAAGTAAACTCGAGCTTGAACATCGAAAAGAGATGAACGCATCTGAGTGTATTTTATTCAGTTTGATTTATGCTTTAGCTTGATTCTGCGAAATGGTTGCTTATGATTTATATGATTCATATCAATATTTCTAACCAGATTTACCTAGTTTGCTTATGAGATTTTAGAAGATCTAGGTTTTTTTTTTTAAAGAAGACTTTAAAGCAACAACTTGACAACTTGCAATATTATATTTGTTTCGGTATGGAACACAGATGTCCAGCCCAGTAGGCTGGTGCTTTGATCTTGGATCGAAGAGCTTATGCCGGAATATCTACGAGAGCGAGATATCCCGATAAGCAAGAAATCACTATACACAAGGCCTTTCGCCCAAGGGGGAGGGGGTATGTGTTTAGTGGGGATGTGTTGTGATACAGAAAGTAAGTAGGCTTGAGTTAGAATGTGTGCACCTTAGGACTTGACCCCTATATTTATAGGGCTTCACCTGGTATCCTAACTGCTTGATCTATCATTTCCCTTGATTATAGATATGATAGATTGTTCCATGATTGTAAGGGGAACCCGAGATACTTGATAGATCTCTGCTGGGTCGTCCCCTAATTGGGCCGTGGATCAGGTCCGTAACAGTTGCCCCCCAGCTTGGTAGTACAAGGTTTTGAGCTTCCGGGGTGTATTTTGTTCCTCGGGCTAGGATGCCCTCTTGCCCCCAGACCGAGGTGTTCCGTCGGGTTACCTACCCGATATCTGACCCGAGGTGGTTTATCCGGCTCCCAGACCCGAGGTAGTATCTCAAAGGCCGGCACTCCTGTTGGTGATTTCACGTGTCCGAGGGGAGGTGGGTTGCCAGGTGGGTTGCTTGCTTTCGAGGCCGAAACCCTTTCGACTTCGTCATCATGACTCCCTGCCACCTGGCCTCTGTGGATTGGAGAGGATCTGCAACCGTCATTCCCTGCCGCCTTTGGATTTCGTGCGCATTTAATGCGCGTGCTTCTCGGTGCACGTCACCCCGCCTTTACAGGTGAATTTTTGTTTTTACCCTTAATTCCCCGGCACCTGTTCGCCTTTCCTTCCATTTCAAAGTTTTTAACCCTCATTCTCCTTCTTTTTCCTTTACTTCACTCGCTTACTTTTTGGGTTTTCGCCTACTGCTCTCCTTCTAGGAAAAAGCAGGCTCTCTGGTTACGACGACTTTCAAGCTTTCTGCTTCCGTTGATTATCCTTCGTTCGTCCTTCCTTCTTCCTGGTAAGTTTTTTATACCTCTTTCTTAGCTGTATTATGTTGTTTACCTGATTTCTCCATTATGGTCTTTGTGTCGCAGTGTGGTTTTCATGTAAATCAGTATGCTTGAGCTTCGTCTAGGGTTTCTGGGTAGTTTCATATTGTTAGGTTTACTTACTTCTACCTATAGTCGTATGCCTTTACTCCTGGGGAGTCTCCACTATGTTCCTTATTACCATTTTCTGTCTCTTTAGGTCTGCATTATTTGGTGACAATGAATAGAACTAATCAACCTTCTTCATCGGGTCGTGACCTAACCCTCGAAGAGGAGGAAGCACTCCGTGCTCGTTATCCTCGCATGAGCCATTGGATGCTTGGTACTCCTCTGTCTGAGGAGCAAAGGCTAGCCTCTTTCCTAGGTGGTAGCTCGGGTAGGAGAGCCGTCGGAGAGTCTCGTCCCCCTGCTAGACCTCTTCTCGAAGGTGGGGATGAGGTCGAGGTAGTGCCTGTACACCTTATCAATCTTTGCGAAACCCCTGTTCGCCCTAGACCTGCTCCTATGCCCGAGGGATATGCCGACCCTGTTGGAAATTATGCCCTAGGGCAAGTCATTATACTTTAGACATTTATGTTTATTAAAGTATTCTCTTTTAGTTATCATTTAATTCGCATGTTTATATTGATAACAGTATCCCTGGATATATCTTATGGATTATCCTAAATGTCCCTGGTCGGTCATCTACGCGGGAACGAAGATGAGTTAAGACCAATGTGATTTTGATGAAGTATGGAGATACGAATCAAAGTCACGGGCACTTGTAGGAGTACAAGGTGCTAGGCCGACCCACCGCATGGATCAAGTCATAAGCTTATCTCATGTATAACCGTGTCATGACGCCCTATGACCTGAGATAATCATGGATTCCTACATGATGAGTCACTGGTTTTTGACCTAGTCAAAAGTTACCTTTGATCGGGTGATGATAAAAGGCTTGGATCAGAATCAGTGGTTTTCATGCGGAGGAATGTGAATGGTCAAGATGGAATTTTTCCCTCACATTTGTAGAGAGATAATACTGGGCCCCTTGATGAGTGAGTCTAAAAAATGTACGGCCGTACTGTGATGGAAAGGAGTTTCCATTTCACTTATTAGACTACTCGAGAATTGAGAAAGTAATGGTCAAGAAAAGGAAGTTGACATTATCCATGCCTCATCCTTGACCAAATTATCGCGTGACAAAAGGGACGTGACATGGTTGTACGATAGGTAGTATCGTATCATCGATCCCCATATGAATTGGGTAGTCACAATGTCTTGCTAGAGGCCGCTTTGCGACTTGTGGGCTAGTACAAAGATTGGCCCACGCCAATCTCATGTGGGCTCGGGTCGCATACACAAGAATAGCCAACACGAGCAAAAGTGTCGGATTCATTGAATCTAGGAAAACCTGATTCATTGAATCTTAGATACGTCTAAGATTTAATGAATACTTGTATTTATCCGGGGTGAATATTATGTATATTAATATTATATATAATATATATTATATTAATTCGAAATTAAATAATATAATAATATTAAATAATGATTATTATATTATTATATAATATTTGTTTAGTATTTAATTTATTTGATAAATTAAATATCTAAGACAAATAGAGATATTGTATCTCATGTTTTAATTTTCGAATAAAGATATCATATATCTATTTAATTTAAATTGAGATATAGTATCTCGATTTAATTAAATAGATGGATATCATTTCTCGGATTCAATTTATAGAGATAAATTACATTAGAAGGCTTTTGATTCTGATTAAATAAATATATTAGATTAGATCTATTAGATAGATTTAATTAATATATATTTAATCAAAGATTCAAAATTCAAATTTCAGATCTGGCTTTTAATTCGGATTAAATAAATAGATTACATTAGATCTATTAGATAGATTTAATTAATATATTTTTAATCCAGATTTAAAATTCGAATTTCAAAATTAATGAGGATTAATTTTATATAATACGCTGATCGGGTTTAGAAAACCCACGGGACTTTTTGTCGAGCGTATTACAGAAAGCCGCGAGAAACCCTAGAGTGAAACTGAGAGAGACGCAAAACTCAAAAGGCGCTAGCACGCTGCCGTAATCGGGATCGGGATTATTCATGTGGATACCAGTAGAGGAAGCCGATTCGAGGAGTCGACTTCTGCTGATCGGGAAGGTAGCCCACCAGTTTAAAGAGAACGAGACGCGGACCATTTCAGCCGTAGGTAATATTCGGTTCCTTAGCCTTAATTTAAACGCTGTTGAATGATCCTCGGGACGGGATTAGTAGAAATTTTATTCCGCTGCGTGTACGGATCCCTACAGGCCCTTGCTGGGGACTGTTTAGAATCGAGCTCCTATTATATCGCCATTGGCGAAGATTCTAGGGCTGACGTTATCTTAGGCTCCTGCCGTCATAGGTCGGTCTCTACCCCAGCTTCGAGTTTTGGGAATCGTCTTCCTACACGTCCACCCATTTCTTCTTCTCAACCTGCTATTACGTCCGTGTCAGGTATTCTCACACTTACTGACCTTAGTATTTTTGTTTTTATAGGTAAATGGAGTCGTCGTCTTCGCCAAGTAGTACCCCATCCGACGTTGGGAGGTCGGACTCCTCCAACCCTCCCCCAGATCTTGTTAAAGAATATCCTTGGGTGACGCGAGATATGCTGACGACCCAATCATTGATGACCGCCAACGCCATCCGCCAAATGAAAATAGGGGCCTTGGAGGGCTGTCATTTAAGCCCCCCGGGTGAGGACGAGCCCATCTGTGCCTCGAGGGCTGAAGGCCTCACCAACTTCTTCTTTTTCTACAAAGCTTATATGACCCGGCTTGGTATTCGCTTCCCGTTTACCAAGTTTCAGATGTCATGTTTAAACCACCTTCACTTAGCCCCTTCTCAACTTCACCCCAACGGGTGGGCCTACCTAGTTGCTTTTGAGCAGCTCTGTCGGTCCTTCTCAGTCCCTATTCTGTGTACGGCTACCTTATTCTTTTTCTTATTTTGTCCTTTTACTGCCCAGTCTGGCAAGGAGTCAGAGAAGCTGAAAGGGCTTACCTCTCTCCGGGGCGACCTCGACAAAAAACTCCTCACGGCCTTTTCTGACTCTTTTAAGCACTTTAAGGACGGTTATTTCAAAGTGGTGGCAAAACCTAGCCAACAACCCTGGTTTTTGAAAGGGGCCGAGGCCAGCGATGTTGAGTGGAGGTTTCCCTTTTATTGGACCTATGATCATCATAAATTGACCTTCACTTCTTACCAAGTAGAATCCGCGACCTTCCAGTCGATGCGGTCTTGTCAGTTGACCGCTTGGTATCATATGCTAATACGTATGGGGCCAAGAGCGCGGCTTTTTTCATCACCGGTGCCGGCTCTAAGTCGGGATATGATTTGTATGCATCTTGTGGTTTTATTTTCACCATGCTTTTACCTTGATTATACTTTTTTACTAATCTTTGAAAATTTATTTTTGCAGCGCAAGCAATGGTAGAACTGCCACGATATCTTTCGGTCGTGGCTCCTGTCCCTAACGCTCCTCCGAAGAAAACTTCTCGCAAACGCCCTTCCTCTGAGCCTCGGAAGTCCTTGGAGGAAAACCGAGCCGGAGCAGCTAAGAAAACAAAGGCACCTACCCAGGTTCAGACTTCTCCGGCCCCTAGCATTGATCGTGCCCCGCCATCAGCTACTACTTTGGTAAAAGATAAACAAGTTTCTGCGGGGCCATCGTCTCCTCCTTTGTGTCCTTCAGTTCCCTCCCCCGGTTTGAAGATCACCTGAGGCCTTGCTTGGGAAAAGGGTCCTAAGACCGAAGAGCTTGAACTCACCTTCTTACCGCCTCGTCAGTTTATGAACGCTCGACCCCTAGCTGATATTGACGAGGGGATGGTTCATGATATTCAGATGCGCCTCTGTCAAGGTGTAGGGTTGGCCCAGGCGTTCTTACATCTGAAAGGGAAATACGTGACAAAGTTTGATGAGGCTCGTCAGCTGAGAACCGAGAAGGACGAGGCTGCTCATTCTAAACTAAAACTTGAGGTGGAACTTGAGGTTGCGCGGGCGAGCGCGGGGAAGGCCACCGAAGAGCTTCTCCTTACTAAAGAAGCTTTCGAGAAGAATGTCTCGGAATGTGCTGCTCTTAAAGAGGCTAACTCCACAACCCTAGACGCCCTCAAAGCTCTTCAAACCCAGCGGGCAGACCTATGCTCTGAGCTTGAACAAACCCGTACTGCCCTTGCCGAAGAGCAAAGGGCCCGCCTGGAGTGTGAAGACATTGTAAAAGAGGCCGCCGTTGACTGCTTCAAGATGGCTCTTGCTCAGATTCGTCATCTTAACTCCTGGATCGAACTCAACCTCGCCGGGTATGATTACTGGGCACATGTTAAAGATGGAGTCCTTCATCCGCCACCCTTGTCTCCAAATGATGAATCCGGCTCATTTGTTGAGGAGGACGAGGGCGGGGAAGAGGAAGAGCGGGAAGGAGAGGAAGCTCTGAACGTGGGATCTTGGGATGGCGGTGGAGAAGGAGCCTCCAAGACTATTCTAGCTGCCGAGGTGGTCCCTTCAGAAGAAACCATTCCTCCGAGCTAATATAATAGATTTTTGTATAGTTTTACCGGTGTCTTGTACTGTATTTTGTGTTTCTTTGTACTTCTGCTTTATGTAAACATTGATTTCAACCGATCAATAGTTTATTTTGCCAACTTTGTTTAAGTTAAAGTTCTTTATGACCGGGCCAGGGTCTTATGTGCGCAGTATCTACTAATTATTTTCTTCCGATAGGTTGACTCTGGGAATAGGGGTAGGGGAGTAAACCCGAGCTACCGAGGTCCGGATATTGCTGTCCGGGATATTTGTCAGAATAAGGGCAAAATGTTAGATGAATAAACGTGGTGAAAAAGACGTACGTTTACACATGTTGGCCTGATCGGGACCTGCTTGATAATTCACCTCCTTAGTTAGGAGTATTTTTTGATGCATTTAATTTAAATAGAAATAGTGTTTTTACCATTTCGCGACTAGGGCTTGATTTCCCGAGTGTAGTCCCTTATGTTGGGATTCTCGTTTAACCATGGTTTAGGTACTTCGGTGTTACTTTATTCGACCAATCAATAATGCATAATTGGTGTCTCCCATAGAAAGCCTTTATTAAATAAAATGTCTGGAAGAAATCCTGCTTACTGTATTTAAGCAAAACATAAAAAATGAAATCGAAGACATTAAATCAACCGAAATAAATGAATTTAAATGCGCTTGTAGGCCACATCTTGGTAGTCAGACCGAGGTCTAACTATAATAAATTTTCAGCTTGTCGGCATTCCAGGTCCTTTTGACCGGCTTCCTTGCCAAATTTTCCAAAACATACGCTCCTTTGTCCAGTTTTTCCTTAATACGATAAGGACCTTCCCAGTTTGATGCTAGCTTGCCATCCCTAGCGTTCTTGTTCCCGATGTCGGCCCGTCGGAGTACAAGGTTTCCCCTGTTGAAGGCACGAGGTTTTACCTTTCGGTTGTACTTTGCCGCGATGAGTTGCTTGGCAGTTAGGTCTCGACAATGCACCAGGATTCTTGCCTCGTCGATCAGATCTAATTCCGTCCTTAAAGCGTCATTGTTCAAATCTTCTCCCTCCTTACCAGCTTTCATCTTCCTCCATGACGGTTGGCCTATCTCGATCGGGATCATCGCCTCACATCCATATGTTAAACGAAAAGGAGTTTCCTGAGTGGAGGTTTGCACACTGGTCCTATAGCCCCACAAAACACTATAAAGTTGTTCGACCCAGGAAGATTCAGCGTCCTCCATCCGTTTCCTTAATCCATCCACAATGACTTTGTAGGCTGCCTCGGCCTATCCATTCGACTGAGGGTGTTCAACTGATGCAAAGTGGTGAACGATATCGAGGTCCGACATCATCTCCCAGAACCCTTTGTCGATGAATTGCGTTCCGTTATCAGTGATTACTTCAGCCGGGATCTCGAATCAGGAAACGATGATGTGCTAAAAGAATCGCTGTATGCGGGCCGAGGTGATAGTTGTTAACGGCTCGGCCTCAATCCACTGCGTAAAGTAGTCCATTGCGACAATGAGATATCTTAGCTGCCCGGGAGCTATTTTGAATGGTCCGAGTAGATCCATCCCCAATTTGTAAAAAGGCCATGGGGCCGTGATGCCTTGCAATTCCGATGGCGAGCGCAAAAGAATCTTACCATGTTTCTGACAGCTTTCACATCTTCTTACTGTTTCTACTGAGTCGGCCACCATGGTCGGCTAGAAGTAACCGGCTCTAAGAACCTTTCGTGCTAGGGATTTTCCCCCATATGCTGACCGTTACCTCTTCGAACTCGGCGAGGGATGTGAGTGACTGTTACCTCTTGAACTCGGTGATCATGTCCCTGGATTTGTTTAAGTATTTTGCAAGTAACGGGCGCTTTACTTGGTAGGTGCCGTCTATCTGAGCCGCTACAAGTTGGGAGTTGGTTACGACTTTTACTTTTTGAGCCCCGTGCTCCTTCGCTTGTTCGAGGCCGGCTAAAACTGCCTCATACTCTGCTTGATTGTTGGATGTCGGGAAGTTAAGGTGAAGTGAGTGTTCAACGGCGATTCCTTCTGGATTCTCGATTATCACTCCGGCCCCACTTCCCTTAGTATTTGATGATTCGTCCACGTACACTTTCCATGATTGAAATCCGACATCTCTTTCGGTATGGATCGGAGTAAGTTCCCTTACAAAGTCTGCCAACGCTTGTGATTTGATCGTGTGTCGGGCCTCGTATGTAATGTCAAATTCAGATAGTTCTATAGCCCAGCTTGTCATTCGTCCAGCCAAGTCCGGCTTGTGTAATACTTGTCGGATTGGCTGGCTGGTCCGTACCACTACCTTGTGCCCCTGAAAATATGGTCGCGGGCGTCTTGCCGCCATTAATAAAGCAAACGCTACCTTCTCTAGCTTTTGATACCTGAGTTCTGAGCTCTGCAATGCCTTACTTACAAAATATATTGGTTTTTGACCGGCTAAGGTTTCACGAACCAGCGCGGCGCTTACAACTTCTTCTCCCACGGATAAGTACAAGAAGACCGTCTCTCCTGGGTCGAGCTTGGATAGGGACCGGGGGGTTGCCAAGCACCGCTTGATTTTTGCAAATGCGGACTCACATTCCCGGTTCCATCCCCCTTGCGCCTCCTTCTTTAGTAACTTAAAGAAGGGTATGGCATTTTCGGCCGACTTTGGTAAAAACCTTGTCATAGCCGCCAATCTTCCGGTCAATTGCTGAACTTCCTTCTTATTTGTTGGCGCTTTCATCTCTAACACGACCTTACATTTATTGGGTTTGCTTCAATTCCTCGGTTTGTGAGCATGAACCCAAGGAACTTCATAGGGACTCCAAATGTAAATTTTGCGGGGTTCAAACGTATCCAAGTGCTTTCAGCGGCTTCTCAAACGTCTATTCTAAGTCTCAGATATGGTCTTCTTGCACTTTTGACTTGACTATCATATCATCAATGTATACCTCCACGTTCCGACCGAGTTGGTCCTCGAAGACTTTGTTCATCATCCGTTGGTAGGTGGCCCTGACATTTTTCAATCCGAAAGGCATTACATTATAGCAGTAATTGGCCTTATCGGTTATGAAAGCCGTCTTTTCCTGATCCTCTGGATGCATCGCTATTGGATTTAGCCGGAGTAGGCATCCATGAAGGATAGGAGTTGAAATCCGGAAGAGTTATCGACAAATTGGTCGATACTGGGCATCAGGTAGGAGTCTTTGGGACATGCTCTGTTTAAATTGGTGTAGTCCGTGCATACTCTCCAATTTCCGTTGGGTTTTATCACCATAACTACATTGGATAACCATGTTGTGTATTTTATTTCCCGAATGAATCCGGCCTCTAAAAGTTCCGTCACATGTTTTTCTAAGGCTCTCTGCCTGTCGGCTCCCTTCTTTCGCCTCTTTTGTGATACCGGGGCTGATCCCGACTTGATAGCTAACCTATGATAGCAGAAGGTGGGGTCTATCCCGGGTACTTCCGAAGCTCTCCATGCAAACAAATATCGGTTTGCTACTAGGAACTTGCTTAACCTATCCTTAAGCTCTGGGGTCATTGCTCCTCCTATCTTTGTGATCTGTGACGGGTCTTCTCCCTGGATTAGTTCTTCTAAATCCCCTTATGGCTCGGGTCTTGGATTCTCAGGTTCCTCATCTCTTATATCCAACTCCACCACATTAACGGGCCGACCTTGCTGTTCTCCTTTTTGAATATGAGATGAAGATGCCTTCTCGTTCTCGTTTTCTCGTATTGTCTCATAATAACATTGTCGAGATTCTTTTTTGGTCCCCGGTTATAGTGATTACATGGTTTTTGGAACTGACCATCTTCAGCTTTTGATGTTTGGTAGATACGATCATATCCCAACTGTGGATGGTCGGTCGGCCTAATATCATATTGTACGGGGAGGGGAAATCGGCAACGATGAACCTCACTCTCTCAGCTTTGAACGCTTCTTTCATTCCCAACGTCAGTTTCAGGTTGATGTAGCCCTTTGGCATAGACTGCTCTCCGTTAAACCCTACGAGTGTTGTTTTGCATGGTCTCAAGTCTTCTGTATCCAAATTCATCCTTTTAAAGGCATCCCACATAATTATATCTGCCGAACTTCCCGAATCAACGAAAATCCTTTTTACCAGACAGTTCACCAGGATTCCAGTGATAACTAATCCGTCTTGGTGCCCCGGTACAACGTCCTTTAAGTAGTCTCTGGTGAATTGTAGTGATGGGGGCGTCGGTCGGTCATGGTCATCTTTGAACTTGGGAGTGCCTCTTATTGAAAGGACTTCTCTCAAGTATTTCTTTCATTGGCTTGCCGTATCTCCACCTCTGCTCATGCCTCCATTGATTTCATTGCACCTACGCTCCGTGTCTATTTCCGGGAATTGTTCATCATCGGTAGACGACTTTCGCCGAATTCCGTCAACCTTCCGACTAATTGGGGTCGGACTCAGACTTCGGTCATCGTGTTTCCATTTGTTGTTCTTCCACCCTTGTGTTTTTATCAGGTACTGGCGTAATTTACCCTCTCGGATGAATTTTTCAATTGCATCTCTGAGTTCGTAACACTGATACGTAGTATGGCTCGGTCCGTCATGGAAATCACAGAATCTTGTCTGGTCCATGCTGAACCGAAATCTTATAGGTCGAGGTCTATCGACTTTTTTCATTTCAGTGGTGGCTACTTCTTTCCATAGCTGGGGTCGTGAAACATTGAGCGGAGCATACCTCTCATATCTCGTCCTCTTCTCCCATTTGTCACCTTTTGGCCTAACATCCCGGTTCTGCTTATGGGGATATGGAGCTGGATCTTCTTTACGACTACCCGGCTGATTTTTATGCCGTGGGGGTATGTTTCTTCGTTTATCATCTCCATTTGTATTGGCAATCTCCATATGCTCAACTTCCAAATATTGCTTCGCTCGAGTATTAAACTCAGTGAGGGTGTATACCCGGTTCTTGAAGATTAAATTTGCTAACCGGGACGAGGGATCTAAGCCGTCTACGAGGCAGTGTACGTGAACACTTTCTGGGAGGGATCGCACTTGGAGGGCGACCTCCTTAAATTTGTCCAAGTACTTTTGTAGCGTCTCCCCCCGTCGTTGCTTTATTTTACTCAAGGTATACTGAGATTTAGGTTGTTTCCTGCTGGTTGCGAAATTTAACTCGAACTTTCGTCCGAGATCTTGAAAATCATATACAGACCGTACTGGCAGCATGTGGAGCCATCTTTGAGCAGGTCCGATCAATGTGGCCGCGAAAAGCTGACAAATGACCGAGCCTTTGATTTGTTGTACGAGATGGGACCTCGGGTCTTGTACGTCGTCATATTTTGGCAAGGAGCTCAACTCAAACTTACTTGGGTACAGGGCATTCTCGATTTCTTCCGAGAAAGGGTTGCTGTTTTGGCCCGCTATGTACTTCACACTATATTCCTTAGGAGAGCCCCTCGGTCTGAGCGTCCTCTCTCTATCTCGGTCTTCTTTATCTGAGGTCCTTCCCAGAAAACGCCTCTTCCGAGTAGAGATACAGTTACAGAGCTTATCAGCCTCAGGTTCCGTTTCTGGAGAGGCCTTCCCCTCCAGGTACTGGGTCTACCTTGATGGTTTGACCGGGCCGCCTTCCTTCTCCTCTTTCTCTTTTTGCCCTGGTCCTGCTCCTATTCCGACGCCTTGGATTGCATGAAGTGGTCGTTCATGATCTGTTGCATTACTCTGAAGTCTTCTTGGCGCTGGAGGTTATTTCGCTTCTCCATAGTCTCTATCCTCCTCAGAATTGATTCCTGTGTCTTCTGGACGAGGAGCAGGTCTGGGTTTGGTATGTCCTTGCATTTATCTCCCTGCGGAGGAGACGAGGCTGTGTTTGACACACTGTTCCCATTTTTCCTAACATCTTTCTGGGGGATACCCTCAGACCGTGGAGGTCCTTGAGCCTGTTGCTGCCGACTTGCCTCAGCCTGCGCATGCGATGGACTTTCACGGTGAGGGTTTCGACTACGCTTCCGGTGTTAGCCATTGTTGGTCACGGGGATCAAAATTTACTGTCCCCGCGGTCGGCGCCAATGTTCGGTGTGGAACACGGATGTCCGACCCAAGAGGTGGTGCTTTGATTTTGGATCGAAGAGCTTATGCCGGAATATCTATGAGAGCGAGATATCCCGATAAGCAAGAAATCACTATACACAAGGCCTTTCGCCCAAAGGGGAGGGGGTATGTGTGTGGGGATATGTTGTGATACAGAAAGTAAGTAGGCTTGAGTTAGAACGTGTGCACCTTAGGACTTGACCCCTGTATTTATAGGGCTTCACCTGGTATCCTAACTGCTTGATCTATCATTTCCCTTGATTATAGATATGATAGATCGTTCTATGATTGTAGGGGGAACCCGAGATACTTGATAGATCTCTGCTGGGCCGTCCCCTAATTGGGTCGTGGATCAGGTCCATAACAATATTATATCTTCTTCTCCAAAATAATGGGTTACAACCTGGATAGCAGCACAACCATTCTCTAAGACAGAAAGCTAGCATCCACCATCTAAAGCATCTGAACAACATTATACAATTGCCTCCAATGTTCAAATATTCAAATTCTGCAAATGTCCTCAACAACTTTATTTAGCAACCAAGGACCCAACAACTAGTATTTCAAATTGATCCAAGTCTGAACGGATCTATAATGGTCACAAGCTTCAATCCAGTATAAATACATGAAGCTTTGAAGTCTGCAAGCAGAGAAGACACACACAGAAAACACATACAAAGATCTGAGTCTTTTACTGCTCATTATATTCATTTGTATCTTTGATACATTGTGCTTGGTCTTATCTTTATTCACTCTTTGAGAGAGTTCATTTCTGTAAATCATTCTTTGTAAGAATCTCAAAGTTGTGGGACTTTGAGGTTGGGTTATCAGATTACAACTTGTAAGGGGGAGTGTA
This sequence comes from Acacia melanoxylon, assembly GCA_019022615.1. Taxonomy (NCBI): domain Eukaryota; kingdom Viridiplantae; phylum Streptophyta; class Magnoliopsida; order Fabales; family Fabaceae; genus Acacia; species Acacia melanoxylon. Next base: position 786,098 of record JAFJYJ010000050.1, read on the forward strand.
TAGTAGAGAGAGGATAACTTTCGAGTACATAGTGTGTATCTGTTTTGAGTGATAGTAGAAAAACCTAAAGATTCTGGGGACTGGACGTAGGTTAAGAGTTAAGACCGAACCAGTATAAATCTTCTGTGTCAAGCTCCTCTTCTCTATCTCCATTTACATTGGTTAAACATCTGCTATGTGGGTGATCCGAAAAGAATTTTTAAAATCCCCAATTCACCCCCCTCTTGGTGATTTCCTTCACTTTCATTATGGATGCCGCGGGACCGTTGATTGGCCAATATTTTGATCTCGTTACTCATGTTGAACCATCATACATGGGAGAGGATCCTAATCCGGAAGCGGATAGGTTCTATAAAATGCTTCAAGATGCACAACGTCCATTATGGGAAGGTTGTGAACATTGAAAACAGTGAACATTCATCGCTATTGGCTACCCTATCAATACTAAGCTTGAAGACTGATCACCCTATGAGTAAGAAGAATTACAACAAAATGATGCAGATCATGCGTATGGTTGTTCCCAATGACAATAATTTGCCAAAGGATTTTTACCAAGCAAAGAAAAAGGTGAAAGAGCTCAGGCTTAAATGTGAAAAAAAATCCATTGCTGCCTCAGAGGATGTATGCTGTATTACAAGGATGATGTTGAGCGGACCAATTGTAAATTCTATGAACATGATAAGTAAAAGGTTGTGAGAAATGGAAGGAAAACGACCCTTCAAGCATTAAGCAAGATGTAGTACTTTTCTCTCGTGCCCAGACTTCAGAGATTGTATTAATCAGAAAAATTAGTTGCTCACATGAGATGGCACCGGGAGCATTGCAGGGAAGAAAAATTTGTGACGCATCCATCTGATGCTGAAGCTTGGCTTCAATTTGACGAGGCGAATCCTTTTAACAAGATGGGCAGGAATTAATCATGTTGGCCTGTGATTGTGACTTCGTACAACCTCCCACCTTCTATGTGCATGAGAAGAGAGTTTTTGTTCCTTAACGCGCTGGGCCATCCAAACCAAAAAAGAAGATAGATGTGTACCTCAGGTCGTTGATAGACGAGTTGAAGATGTTGTAGAGTGAAGGGGTTCTTATGTACAATGTATCATTGAGTCACAATTTCACCATACGAGTTGCCTTAATGTAGACGATAAATGATTTCCCATTGAGTGGCTGGCAAACGTTGGGGAAGCTTGCATGTCCGGTATGTGTTGAACAGAACGTGGGTTTTAGCTTGCAATACAGTCGCAAGGTCTGGTTGTTTGACAGGCACCGGCAATTCCTGCCCATCGATCATGCGTTTAGGAAAAATTAAAAAGACTTCAAGCGGAATTTTGTTGAATGGGCAAATATGGGACAAGGTCAAACACATTCAAAGTGTTGACGAGGGGGCTGCTTCCAGTGAACCTGATGGATATGGCGTTGGCCATCATTGGAATACTTGAACTTTTGTAGCGGTTTTACAGTAAAGAAATGTGACTGGGGAGAGTGAAATACGCGTAGGTCACTGTTGCATTTAAACACTTGAACTTTTTAGCGGTTTTACAGTAAAATCGCTACACAAACTACTACAGTTTACCTCATTCCATGTGACACTTTGTAGCAGTCATAAAGACTACTACAGATGTGAAAACTCTTTGCATTCTGTAGTGGTTTTTGTGAGTAACTGCTACAATTGTCAAGATTCTATGAAGTCTGTAATGGTTTTTGTGAGTAGCAGCTACAAATGTCAAGACTCTTTGAATTATGTAGCGGTTTCACTTATAACCACTACAAAGTTTGTTTTGAGTTTGAAGAATAATAGCAAAAAGCTAAACATTGGTTCGAATACAGTTGCCACCCTTGATAAAATGTAAACGTAGTGCTAGGTAACATGATATGTATACTATGATACCAAACATAGCCCATTTGTAAATTATCAATAGGGCAGGTGCATTTAAACCAATGTATGGTTTATTGCTTCTAATTCTTCATGGAATATAATTTGTGTTGAGGGTTGCTTATATAGGCTTCAAATGTGTAGTGAATTCTGTAGGAAACCACCACAAATTTACCAACAAGTTGCATTTTGTCACGATTATTGGTATAAACCGTTACAAATGTGTAAGACCTTTTGCATTTTGCAGCGGTTTCTAATGATAACTGCTACAAAAAGGAAGAGACGTTTGAGTTATGTAGCAGTTTCTTCCATAACCACTACAAGTTTCATTATTAGAATGAAGAATTTGTAGCATGAGTCTAAACATTGGTTTGAAAGTAGTTGCCACCACATGAAGTAGTGCAAATGTGGTACTAGATAACATGATACCAAGCACTGCCCATTTGTAAATTTTCATAGGTAGGCAGCTACTTTGAAACCAATATTTGGCTTCATGATGGAAATTCTTCTTTGAATAATTTGAGTGGTGAACTATTTATATAGGCTTCAATTGTGTAGCGGTTTGATAAGAAACCACTACAATTTTGCAAACAATTTTCATTTTGTAGTGTTTTTTAGGCGTAACCGCTACAAATATTCAGACATTTTTCATTATGTCGCAGCTTGTTTCTTTAAACCGCCAAAACCATTATGCCACAAGCGCCAAGCTAGTGCCACTTTTGTGGTGGTTTCTTTTTAGGAAACCACCACAAATTAACCGCTACAAATTTGGCATAAAATTTTGTAGCGGTTAATTTGTTATAACCGCGTGCTACAAAGTTTGTTCCCTAACCAGCGACCGTTTTGGCATGAGTGGCCCTGTTGGAGATATGTAGTAGTTTAGACTAAAACCGCTACAAAATATTACATTTATAGTGGCCTATTTCAACCGCTACAAGTTAACCGTTACAAAACGACAATTTTTGTAGTGTATGAACATGACCCATCAAAATACAATATATATATATATATATATATTATAATTTGTAATATATAAAATTACATGAATATATATTAAAATCCTTATATTAATATATAAAAATTCCTTATTTTTAAAAATATTTCATGAAACATATGTTTCTATTCTCTAGAGTATCTCCGTTCTCTGGCACCTTTTTTAATTTGCATTCCAAGCACTTGACTTCCACTGTCCCTCCTATCATAGATGCATCTTGTAGGACTCAAACTTAAAACTTAAAGGAATCTAACGAGATCTTACACCACTAGACTAATTCTTTATTGGTAGATCAGTGTCCCAGGCATGTATGTATGTATATATGTATTTTTTTTAAAAAAAAATCTTCCTAAAGAAAAAGCTTAGATTCCAGTCAATCAATCTGTTCATGCCTTTGTAAAACTGGAAATGTTTCAATTTCGATCCTTCTTGCTGAAAAAATAATCTAATAAGAGGAAGCACAGTTGAAACTTGTGTTTAAAATTGTTATTAAGAAAATGTTTTTAAAAATTTCAAAATTGAATTCTTTTTTTTGCCTTCTTAAAATTTAAATTCATTCTTAAGCCTTAGACCAAATTAAAATTTTGACTAATGGTAATTGGATCAAGTGAAAATGATTTGATTTTTTAAAAATAAACAAAACCAGAGAGTTTAACCTTAGTGGATTGAAAAAAAAAAAAAAAAAACTACATTAGGGGAATTAGGTAAGACCTGATCATACCCAAATCTGCCTCAACAATATTAGATATTGGATAATGGCAATAAAAGAAATTAAAATTGAGAAAAAGACAAGAAAATATCATTTAAACTTCAAAATACCAAATCAATCTTGTTGCCCATAATAGTTTGGTATTAACTAAAAGAGTAAAGCAATTAACTACTCATTTTAGTAGGAAATCACTTATTTAGAATTGTGAAGTTTAAATGTTATTCTTTTAAAAATATCTTTTTCCCTTTAAAATTTTGGTTGGCAAGAAAAAGAAACTAAAAATTTGTCTCAAAGATTAATATCAATTTTAAAATTGTTATTTGGATTTTTTTTTTTTTTTTGTGGATATAAGAAGAGGCAAAACGCCTAAATTGCAACAGGAAAATTACATAGAAGGGGAAACAAATCCTAAACTCTCTTGGTTAATCCAAGACCGTAACCGAAGGGGACAAACATCTAAAAAAGACAAAGCCGAAATCACCCTTACACACTCCACCACTATTCCCAACCCCATCCAAACTCAGCTTACCTGCTTCAGACCCTGACTTACACTCCCCCAACTTATGCCCATAAACGCCACAGCATGTACACAAATCATGTAACCCCTCATATTCAACATAATAATCCTCCCCGCCTAAAGAGAATCCCGACATCAATTGCTTCCCTAAGTCTACAAGCACACATATTCTTGCGTATCGACCACGAAGTTGGCAAGAAGTATTGAAATCCACCTTGATAGTATCTCCTATTCTATCCCCAATCCAAGTAAGGGCGTCCTTATCATAATATTCCAAGGCAAGATTAGGCATACGAACGCACACAGCCATCTTATCGATGGTTGCTTTCCCTGGCTGAAAAAGTGGCTCCCAAGGTCTCACAGTCAGGTAGTGATTGAAGATCAACCATGGACCTCCCGTTAAAGCATTCTCATAGTCAGCACTGTTGGTGAACTTAACCACAAAAAACCCATATCCAATATTGATCAGGTTGATAACTCCATGCTTAGCCCATAATGTTTGAAGGATAGAAAGAAGCACTTTGTAACCAATGCTCTTTCCCAGAAGCTTCACGATAACCGCCCTGCCCCAAGCCCTGTGGAGTCTTTTCTTCATCTTCTCTGAAAAAGAGAAAGTAGGAAAGTTCCTTTTCGGGTCTTCTGTAATCTTACACAGTGGTCCGCCGCTATCCTCATTATCAGAGTCATCAAGAGAGATTGAGTCATCTGACATAGAGTTCATACCCACAGGAACTCCAACCTCAGTATCATTTTTGCGAATGCCTTGAAGCTTTTCCGCAAATGATTGTCTTGCACCGGAGAACTTCAACTCTACCGTGCCCAACCTAGGCCATTCTTCCTCTAAAACCACTGTGCCATCATTCCTTATCTTCTTAGAGCTCTTGTTGAGAATATCTTCCTCCTCCGAAGACGGAGGGACCAGAGGAACAGAGTGTTTCCCTAAAATGAGCGCCATCCTTAAATCCCCTGAATTGTTATTTGGATTTGAATATGAAAGTCTATAGCCCCCGAGCAAAAATCCACGTTGCTTTAGCCCAATTTACTCTAGTCCCCACTGTAACCATAATATGTACTATCTCTGGTCCTAATTATAGGATATATTTAATCGGTTTTAGAAGAATTAAGGATAAGAGTTAAATTAATTAATTTTATTCCTTTTCCTAAAATGCTCTTACATAAATTTTGATATTAACTTCTTTCTTGTGTGAGACTCATCAAGAGTCGATAGAATCAGCTTGCTAGCGTCAAATATGCCGTTGGAAAGCTTGGTAGTAGTCAAATGAAATAGAAGGACTAATGATTAAACTGGAAAAAAAAAATTGAAGGATTCAATTTTTAAAAAAGGGACCTGATCAAAATCAAATGAAATTATAGGGATAAGAAGGTTGGTTTTCGCATAAAAGAATCCATCCAAATTAATACCAAAAGAGCATTAAGACCGAGTAAGCACACACCATTCCAGTAAATCTATGTCCTTCAAAAGGACACTTTAACATAACCATTAAAGTCAAGAGTTGGTCGTCTACGGCCAACAAACCGATTTTAAGAAGCTTGTAGTTCCTCTGATCTTATAAATCACAAACTAGCCAAACCGAAACCGAAACAGAATTGTATGATTTTTTAGCACCAAACCGAAACTAATGGGAAAATTTACCAAACTGAATTATTTTAATTCCGTTTATTTCAGTTTTTGATTTATTTAGTGCCTTTTCTTATCATTTTTTGTTGCAGTTGAGGATAATGCCAACAAACAAGACCCTTTAAGTATGAAAAGCCATCAGTTTAACCAAAAAATCCATGCCACCAACAAAGCAATCGATCACCTGGTTTAAAATCTAAAATAAAGAAAATCTTTTAATTGATGGTTTTTCAAAAAACTGATTTTTTTTTTCCTTCACTTAAAACTCATCATTTGAACATTTTGAAGCTACACGGTTGAAATTATATTTAAACGGCATTGATCTCACTATAGTGCTCATCACCTGGTGCTCATCACTGTGATGAGTAACCAAACAGATTCCAACAAACAATGTCACTTATACACATAAAAATGTCCCACAGGTAGTGATAGGTATATATTTTATAATTAAATAAACATTTTTATGGTATAATGAGTTGGATTTATTAATATTTTATATTTTATATCTATTTAATTATCTTTTATGTATTTATCTATTTTTTAATTAAATATAGGATTAAAAAATATTATAACTGAAAATCTATTTCTATCCTATTTTATTTTGCAGAAAATATTAACTGATTTAAAAGAAGAATATTATATATATATATATAGAACAAAAGCAATTCACGTCACGTGCTTTTACAAAGTAGATCATATTTTGGATTAGATAAGATTGAAACTGGACCCCACACGGAGCAATTCTCGTGCAGTTTGGTTATTGAAGATTGTGATAATATAATATCTAACAGAGATGCACGGAAAAACCGCTAGGCAGGAACGAAACACATATTTGACGCAGAGAGGCTGAGACGCAAGGAGGACGCGCACAGCGACGAGGAGAATGGAAGGATTCTTTGAGGGTCTTGATTTCTCTTTTATTTTCCTGTCTCATTTAAATCTGGATTATATTTACTTCATGGATTTTATTAATTAAAGTCATGTGTGGCTAATTTTTCTTTTCAACCTAGGGGATCTATGAACTTGTTTGAGACTTAGAGATTATTCCCACGAATTGTTTTTGATTAATTTTATTTCAGTTTATTTAATCTTGTCTTTATTGTTATTGCTTCATGATTGGTCATCACTGAGCATATTTTAGGGATTTAGGATTGAACTTGGGAGAGAGAATCTTAAATTGACCGTTAGATTAAAAAATGTGGAATTAGTTTTTAATCTAATTTGCGTCTAAGATAGGTATACTAGAAGCTCCGCATAATCAAATTAGGGTGAGTTCGATCTAAAACGCATCTTATTTAGTTGTGAGAGGCATTGCATAATTAATTAAGATAGGTATATAAATGGACCGGAAGACATTTATAGACATTGATACTCTAAATTAGCTGAGTAAGTTAAGTCAAAATTAATTTAGTGGGGATAAAATATAGTAAACAAATAAGGGATTAGTGACTCTAGGTTGCTCGTTTGATTAGTGATAGTTTGTTTATTTTAATTTTAGTTTTAATTTATTTTCTCTTAATTAAATTTAATTTGATTTGCTCAACTTAAATGAAAGTGTAAAGTTAACGCTTAACTGAAGTTTGTGATACTAAGTCCTCGTGGGAACGATACTTTTCTTATTACTTTATTACTTGATATGGCCTGTATACTTGTGGAGTCTATAGGCTATAAATTTTGCTAGTGCACGGCATGTAAGATGAAAACAATTCACAAATTCGTATTTCATATATATAATAAAGTCATAAAAATAATTAATCACACATGTATTAATCTCCTGCTGTGAAAATGAAGCACATACATATATACACAAATGAATTAATTAATAATCCAAAAGTACAAACTATAATTATTATCCACACATGAATTCAGCTCCTCTCCTAATACTGCAAGATATTATGAATATTTTGTGCAGGAACACACAGTACGTACTGTAATGCATATATATATATATATATGTGTGTGTGTGTGTGTTAAAATCAATGAAAGAGGTGGTGGTGCTTCTTTCCATGAGCCTCTTGATAATTCTTCTTGGCCTCTTTCTTCTTGTGATGTTCATGTAAAGCATATCCTCCTGCTCCAACAGCAATTGTTGCTGCAATCTCCTCTTTTATCTTGTGACTGTGTGCATGTCCTTGATCCTTCTTCGCCTTGTGCTTCTCATGCTGCATAAACATTTTCATTATATTATATTGTTAATTTTTTCATCAAATTAATCACACACTCACACATATTAATATTACTCCGCTGGTCCTTAATATAAACCATATTTAGTGAGTTGATTTTGGTCTTAAATATAAGATATAGTTTTCATATTTGTCATCTTTTCCTAGATTACCCCTATTAATATTCCTTCAACAATAATCAAAAATGAGAAGGAATGAGGAAATTAAGGAGGATGACTAGGGTATTTTAGGAAATGTATGTCATATTAACTCAACTAATTTTTTCAATCAAATCAAATCAGGCAAATATGTCTTATATTAAGAATTCAATGGAGTATAATTACCAATGCAAAGGCGCCAGCAGCAACAGCTCCTAATTTTCCGAGATGTTCCTTATGTTTGTGGTGCTTCTCTTCCTTTTTGTAATCTACCTCACCGGCCGGGTTTAATTTGTAGTTGTGGTGGCGGTGGTGGTGATGGCCTTCTGACATGGTGGTTTGTTAATATAAAATAACGGGATGTATAAAGCAGGGAAGGTATTTCAAATGATAATTATGAATGTTTACTGTTTTGGGTGATGAGGGTTTATGTAGGAAGTTAAGGCTATTTATAATTCTAGTTGTGCTGATAATTTCTTATTGATTAAGTCAACATTATTAAAATTTGTTTTTGGGCCATAAGTGAAACATAAAATAGTCAAAATATACTTGCGAAAAACTTCTTAACTCAGAAGCATGCCGCGTTTTTGTCTAAACTAGATATTTTCTTTTACAATAATACATATTCTACTTCATTATGCCGCGTTTTTCGTCTTTATATTTTTTGTCACTTTATATATGTTTATAATTTTAAATTCAACTAGGATGTATGAAAATCACATCAGTTTCTAATTAATCTTGAACTCCTTCAATATATAGTAATAATACACAAACATAAATATAGAAAATAAACTTTATTATATAAGCTCGAACTTAACAAGTTGGCGTCAAGTCCGAGGCAATGATGAAGAATAATGTGATTTTTTTTTTTCCATGGATTATTTTATATTATTATATGGCATATAGGTAAGATATATTTTGATGCGTGTATTATAATATATAAAACCATGAACCATTTTGTGAACTTTGAAAGACTCAACCTAAGAGAGGAGAGGGACGCGCAAAATATATTTTGGAGGCTTGGAGCTAAGAAACATGCATATATGGTGATAAGTAAACAAGCAAACAAAACAAAACAAAAAAACACGCCACACACTAATTAAATAAAGGCGTGTGTATAGTTGTCATACCCTTCTACATCATCGTAAGTATTTTCTTTTTAGGAAAAAAATTCAATTTATAGTTCGCCTGGTGATACATCAAGAAATCTAGGCTGTGGGACCAATGAGGGTTGGCACGTTGGCTTCTTAAGTAGCTGGTATTGAGTTCGATCTTGGGGTATGAAGAATACATGATATGATTGAGAAAAAAAATACAAACAGTAGTAGTTCAATTAGAAAAAAATAAAATAAAAAGAAACTCTAGGCTGTTGAGCGACACATACATATATTGGAGCATTAGGAAAATTATATTTTATGGATAATATGCTTAATATATTCAATGTATAGGCAGAACACTAGAATATTCAAAAGGAGAGAAAAGGCTTAAAAATCAAATTGCAAAAAAGAATGAAAGAGCAGTGGGAAAAAATGAAATATACTACTTACTCGTTGTTTCTTATAAATAAATATTGTTAGTATTTAAGTGTTCTAGAGACAATTTGTAAGAATAGATCAAAACCATTTCTACATTGTAATAATTCATTATCAATAAATGAACACATTTTATCTTTATCATATTTATATCTAGCCTTTATTTTAAGGTAAATATGTGCTTGAAGATAAAAGCCATAGGAATAGAACATGTGTTAATCTTAAGGATCAATGATAGAGATCATGATCATGAGGACTCGAGAACATTGGACATCTATTGCCTAAAACTTGTTCCTAATCTTGAATCACCAATAAATGGCATTGATGATCTTAATAAGACTAGTACGACATCATCTACATGTATAAAATATAAGGTAGGGACCTCATAGAATACAAAAATATTGATGTCTTAGCTGATGTCGTGGGTAGATCTGTTGGAGAACAGATAGCACTGAACTGACCCACTAAGAGACTCCACAAAGATTCATTGTAGAGAGTATCATTGGAAATGTAAAGTCTCTCATCGTTTGATAGTGTGGATCATCCTGGACTCAAAGATGTTATCGAACATTATGTCCTAGGGTTATACTTTGACTGTACAACTCTATCCGCCTAAAAATGGGGAGAACAATGTACTATTAGGTGTAATTCAAATACATGAGTATAGAAGGACATACCAAGAGGACTCAGTCCCCTACATGACCTACAAGAAAATAGTTAAATAGCGAAGGAATTTAAAACAAAATTTCTTTCGTCGCAAATTTTGGGCTATTTGCGACAGAATTTAAATTTCGTCGCAAAAATGAAGCTTTTGCGACGCAATTATGAAATCCATTGCAAATGAGGCGAACTGGCACCGAGTTGCGATGGAACATGTAGTCTGTCGCAAACCGGCGGAAAAACTTCGCCGGTTTGCGACGAACAGAATAGTCCGTCGTAAAACCCATACTAGGTTTCGCGACGAACTAGTTCATCCGTCGCAAATCCACGGTAGGGGTTGCAACGGACCAGAGGGTCCATCACAAGCCCCCGAGGCCATCGGGGGGCTTCCTACGGCCGACGTGTCTATCGCAAGAACCCCCGGGGGTTTGCCACAAACCCTCCGGTCCGTCGCAAGCCCCCACGAGGGTTGTGATGGACCTACCTGTCCGTCGCAAAACCCCTCAGGGGTTTGCGACGGACCATGCCGTCCGAGTAAACCCCTCGGGGGTTGCGACAAACCGACAATTTCGTTGCAAAAGGTTGGATTTGGGACAGATTTTAGTTTCGTCGCAAATCGTGACCCTTTAACTCCCCTTCCCATCTTCTTTCGCTCAGTTCATTCGAGTTTTCAGTCCCTAGGCGTCTTCCGTGAACCTTGGGCCCTCCTCCTCGCCGTCGCCCATCTAGCCATCCTCCTCCTCCTCGATTTTCTACCCCTCCACCTGCTCATCGCGACCTCCGTCCGTTTTTGGTGAGTTCTTCTTCCAATCCAGTCGCCTTCTCCTCCCCTTGGTCTGGTCAGTTCCTCCCCTTCCCTTTCCAGTCACCGGCTCCCCTTTCATTTCTGGTAAGCTCACTCTCTTCTCTCTTGTTTTTCCATTTCTCGCTTACCACGACCCCAATTGCTAGAATAGTAAAAGGCTTGTTTTCTTCTTCTTGAATTATACGAAATTTATTTTTAGTTTGACTGGGTAATATAATGTGATGATACATGAGTGTTTACATGTTGAATTGGTAAAATTGTCTTGTTGGAAATTCTGAAAGCTAATGTTGGATGTTTTATTGTTTTTGATGATAATGAGTATTCCTTTGGTGAATTAAATCATGTACGTTGGATGTTTTGATTGGATGTGATTAGTGAGAATTTTAATTGCTTGCATTGTTTTTTTATGGTTTATCTTGTGTAGTAAAACAATTGTGTGAGAAAATTCTAATGTAATTAGAATGGGAGGAGAAAGGGGTGTGAGATTATAATGATTATAATTTGATTACATTTCTTATTTTAAATTTACGAAATATTGTAATGTAAGTTCCAATTTGTTTGTAGCCTCATTTGATAAGGCAAAATTGTAATTGAAAGTTAATTACAATTTTGATTGTTTTTATATTATATATATTGATTGTTTTTCTTTTTTCTTTTTTATTCTATGCAATTTATAATTACACTCACAAACATATATATTGAAGCTAAAGCATGGATAATTTGAAAAAACAAATTATAAATGTTGTTTTCATTAAAGGGTAATTTTTTTTTTTTAAAAAAAGATAAAGTGGATTTTGTATATTTTATAAACTTGATTAAGTCTTATATATATTATTGTCTTATATATTATTAATTAGTTTGATTTCAACATTTTTGTATTTGCGTATTTTGGTAGAGTTTCTAAAACAATCACATGGAATTTGCCCTATATATATTAGAAAGTCCTTGTGTAGGGTTGGGTTGGGGAAGTATGTGGAACACGATCGTGATAGGAGTTGGATTTACAATCGTCTAACTCAGTGAAAACAACTTACTCAAGCATTCTTGGAGGTTTTGGAAGAGTTCATCCAATTTGATTTGGTGCACACAACTAATTAGTGTACCGGGATCAGTTGTCTGTGTGTGAAATGAAGGTGTTTAAAATTTCAAGATCCGGGCACGATCATAATCCATTTGTATAGAAAGGGTTTCATGAAGGAATATGAATGTTAGAAATGTCATGGGAAGTCTGACAGACACTGAGTGGTTATTATGAGGACACTAGTCATCGAGACAACCTTAATCAATATGAACATTGGTTATGGATGCCGTGGGACCGTCGATTGGCCAATATTTTGATCTCGTTACTTATGTTGAACCATTATAGATGGGAGAGGAGACCGATGCACATACTCAATCATCATACATGGGAGAGGATCCTAATCCGGAAGCGGATAGGTTCTATAAAATGCTTCAAGATGCACAACGTCCATTGTAGGAAGGTTGTGAACATTGAAAATAGTGAACATTCATCACTATCGGCTACCCTAGCAATACTAAGCTTGAAGACTGATCACCACATGAGTAAGAAGAATTACAACAAAATGATGCAGATCATGCGTAAGGTTGTTCCCAATGACAATAATTTGCCAAAGCATTTTTACCAAGCAAAGAAAAAGGTTAAAGAGCTTGGGCTTAGATGTGAAAAAAATCCATTGCTGCCCCAGAGGATGTATGTTGTATTACAAGGATGATGTTGAGCGGACCAATTGTAAATTCTATGAACATGACAAGTAAAAGGTTGTGAGAAATGGAAGGAAAACGACCCTTCAAGCGTTAAGCAAGATGTGGTACTTTCCTCTCGTGCCTAGACTTCAGAGATTGTATTAATCAGAACAAATAGCTACTCACATGAGATGGCACCGGGAGCATCGCAGGGATGAAAAATTTGTGATGCATCCATTTGATGCCGAAGCTTGGCTTCAATTTGACGAGGCAAATCCTTTTAACAAGATGGGCAGGAATTAATCTTGTTGGCCTATGATTGTGACTCCGTACAACCTCCCACCTTTTATGTGCATGAGAAGAGATTTTTTGTTCCTTAACGCGTTAATCCCTGGGCCATCCAAGCCATAAAAGAAGATAGATGTGTACCTCAGATCGTTGATAGACGAGTTGAAGATGTTGTAGAGTGAAGGGGTTCTTATGTACAATGTATCATTAAGCCACAATTTCACCATACGGGTTGCCTTAATATGGACAATAAAAGATTTCCCTTTTAGTGGCTGGCAAATGTAGGGGAAGCTTGCATGTTTGGTATGTCTTGAACAAAACGTGGGTTTTAGCTTTCAATACAGTCGCAAGGTGTAACACCCCATTTGAAAACGGCGGAATATTTTTTTTTTTCAATCAATGTTTCCAAATATTTCAAGCAGAGTAATCAGAGTAGAGCATTGGAGCGAAAAAGTAACTGATTCATAACAAACATCAACCACGGTGTAACATTGTAATGATTACATTAATCCTAGAGTTTGAAAGTGAATAAGCGAAAGCGGTAAAGATAGATAAGTCTCGGCTGCACGACTACGTTGCTTGCCTCGATCTTCGATCTGTATTCCTCGGATCCGAAGCTATAGCGAGATTCAATTTACCGCATTGAATCTCGGGTAGCGGTTAATCTCAAACCCAAACAATACGGTATACATATATTCTAGACAATACAACGGTATATCACTACATAAGCATACGGCAGATGCATGATCATTATGCCGACAAAACATAAGCATTACGCGGTATGTAAAGCCCCACAATGTAAAACAACAATAACGGCTTGCACTATTCACCGGTGCCACGATACCACTCGTGTTCTCGGCGCTAGAAAAACATACGGCGCTATCATGACTATAACCCGTGTAAAGCGTGCGTATATCGGTCTACGAACGTATCTATCACATATATGCATTTAAGCAAGTACAAGATTAGTGTTTCGTACGCGTCCGTACCTTCGTTGACGACGTTAGGTACTTACGCGAAAACGTACTTTTTTACGGAAAAACGTGAAATGTTCACTAAGCGGCACGTTGGACGCGTAACGGCAGCAAATCGAGTTTCGATGCCCTATCGAGTAATATCACTTTTATTAGTGATTTGCAATCATAAGCGGCATTTTAGGTAAAAATTACCATTTTGCCCTTTCTACCCCTAATTTGGCGGAATTTCGCGAACTTCGTTACTTTGACCATATTCCATTTCAAAATTATCCCCACTATGTTTTTACCTCGTCGGGCATCTTTCAATGCAATGAAGCATAAAAACAAGCATAGGAACAAATTAAAACTTCCTAGATCAAAACAACGGTTCTACTATAACTACCGAGAAAGAACTACGGAAACTAAAAACTAAGGACGAGAAGAACTTACTCGGAGCTAAGGCATAATTTTTCCGAGCTTCTCTGTCTAGAACCTCTCTCTAGGATTCGAATTTGGTGTGAAGAATGAGAGCAAGAGGGCTTTCTATTTATAGGGAAAAATAGGGACAAGGTGAGAATTTCCACAAAAGTCTTGGATCGGATTCCGGCCGTTGGATCGCATTTTTGAGGACAAAACACTCTTGGCCATCCATGGTCAAGATCGAAATCTAAGAGCCCTAAATTCAATGGATGAGTTGTCATCCATGATGGCTCTTGCTTTATGGCCTCCGACCCAATAAAGCTACCGATCGGTGTCCGTTTGCGCGATTTCGCGAAACTCAAAAATGCGGGCATGTAACTTTGAAGGTCTTTTCATCCTCTTTCATATTATCTATTTGGATCCTATTTTTGATCATATCCAGGTATTCTCCGGTGCGTCGGAAGATATTCGGACAAACGCGTCCGATTCTGAAATTGCTTAGATAGAACCAACTTCACGGATAATAATTCGCTGAATCGTAAAACGTCCAGTGGTTGCCTAACTTAATCCCGTGTTTGAAAACACGCAATTGTTTCTATAGGTTTTCACTTTGCCTATCGGCTCTACTCTATCGATCGGCTTTCCGTCTTATTAGGAATTAGGGTTTTCGGTTGCGGAATCGACGTCTGGTAAATTCTTTCTTCGTGTAAAAATTCACTTGTTCTTAATTTGATCAGTCTGAAAATACTTTTACCTCTGGTTTACCTGTAGAATTTATTTCTAACTTTTCCCTGGATGCACTTTATATAATTTGAGTCACCGCATTATATTATTATTTTATTCTAATTACCATTTTAATTATTTAAACAATTATTTTTAATTAAAAATAACCATAATTTTGACCCCCTCTTTTAAAAATTCAGATTTATTTATTTTTCTATTTGTTTTCATTTTTTAAAAATATAATATTTTTTACCAAAAATTCCCGTTTTACCCCTGCGCCTTCGTTAGGGCTTAATCGACCTAATTTCTTCGTTTAGTGATCTTTTTAGGATCAGCTTTCTTCATATATTTATCTTTACTAATTTACAGTATATTGTTATCTTACAAACTTCTATCTTGATATTGTCATTTTATATCTGTGTAAAATATTAAAAATGTTTACCCATCGAGGGTTACTTTATGATTACGAAATGCTTTTTAAACTTTTCTTCAAGTTATTTCCTCTGAAATAATTTATTAAATTCTCATAATTTAGGGATATCACTTCCATAATTTTCTCATAATATTTCATGATCTTTCGGTATTTATCATAATATGTTTAGACCTAGTTTTTATCACCATTATATCATTTTTAGTCATTACATTAATCGATTTTCCGTAACTTTTTCAACAATTTACTCTATAATTATAACAATTTTCTATAATAGTTTTATCTCATGAATTTACTTCATTAAAATATTCAATAATTTTCCCTTATCTCAGAAATTCCAGATTTGCTAAAATCCGGGTATTGCACAAGGTCTGGTTGTTTGATAGGCACCGATGATTCCTTCCCATCGATCATGTGTTTAGGAAAAATTAAAAAGACTTAAGGAGGAATTTTGTTGATTGGGCAAATCAACCTCATCGTTTAAGTGGCCAAGAAATATGGGACAAGGTCAATCACATTCAAAGTGTTGACGAGGGGGCTGCTTCCGGCAAACTTGATGGATATGGTGTTGGTCATCATTGGAACAAACGCAGCATCTTCTAGAAACTACTATATTGGAAAGATTAATTGTTAAGACATAACCTCGATGTCATGCATATTGAGAGGAATGTGTTTTGCAATATTCTGTACACCGTGATGGACACCAAGGGTAAGACGAAGGATATAGTCAACGCACGACGGACATAGAAGCGATTTGCAGAAGGCCTAATTTTCATTTGGTGGAGTATGCCACGGGCCGGACTTCCAAACCTAGAGTTCCGTACACATTGAACAAAGAGCAAAATTTAGAATTGTTGTGATGGGTTAAAGATCTGAAACTCATGGACGGTTATGCATCAAACTTCTCAAGATGTGTCGACATGAACGAGGCGGAGTTATTTGGTATGAAGAGTCATGATTGTCATGTTTTTTCTAGAGATTGTTGTCGTGAGCATTCAAAGCACTACCGAAGCATATATGGACTATTCTGCCAGACTTTTCCATGTTCTTTAGAGAAATTTGTGTTTCTGAGCTTAATGTTGAAAAGTTACGGTAGCTGGAGGCAAGCATGCAAATAACGCGATGCAAGTTAGAGATGGTGTTTCCTCCTAGCTTATTCGACTCAATGGAACATTTGCCTGTTCATTTGGCCTATGAAGCAAGGGTCGGAGGTCCGCAACAATATAAGTGGATGTATCCGTTTAAGAGGTAATATATATTTCTTTCGCGCTGTTATTAATTGACCTACATGGTGCTATAGTTATAAATACCATTTGATTGTCCATTATAGGTTTTTACGCATACTTAAGTACAAGATCAAAAATCAAAGGTACGTTAAAGGATACATCCAAAAATCAAAGAGGCCACTAAATTTGTATCATACTATTATCCCCTTGACATTATATTAAGATGGAGAAGGGTTCCTCCCAACGATGATGGCGGTGATACGAGTGCACAAATATGAATATTTAATTTTCCAGGCCAAGTCGTGGGAAAACATTGTAGGTTAACTAGAAGGAAGAGATAAGTGAGTATCGGCGTGGTACATTCTAAACAACTGTGAAGAGGCCGCCCTGTACTTAGATTAATATTTCCTCTATTTTTACTGTTACGGCAAGTATTAAAGTATTAATTTCATTTTTTTTGTTACAATTACTTCTCTAATTGGGTCCGATCGAAAAATCCTTTCCTATCATATTTTGAAGTTGATCAATTCATGAATGTTGAGTTTCCTCAATGGTTTCGATCCTACTTCATGGAAAATCAATAAGCTCCCCATGATGTTGCATGGAGTTTATCTTATGGAGCTGCAAAAGTTGTTACCCGGTGCATAAAATATGTAATAATTGGCTATCGGTTTGCAACTCCAGAAGCGAATGAAAATACACTAAGTTGCAATTACTGTGTATGTTGTCGAGGTGGCCCAGTGGACGGGGTTGAGGGCGACTACTAAGGGAAGTCAATTGACATAATTCAACTGGATTACCAGTAGGACAAGTCGGTGACTCTGTTTAAATGTGAGTGGTTTGATAACACTCGTCGTGGGACAAAAGTGGACAAATACAGAAATCTTGAGATCCATTGGTCAAGGAGATATATAGTTGGTTATTACCTATTCATACTTGCTCAACAGGCAGAACAAGTTTATTATACATTATACCCCACATCCTGCCAAGGGTGGAGGGGAGTTACCAAAACCAAAGCACAAAATATTATACCCAAGTTGAAAGAGTCAGAAACAAATGGCGATATGACTAAACTGTTCCAAGCTGATGTGGAACATGTACTGCCCGTAAATATTGCCAAGGACGATATACCAAACAATCTGTTTGATTCCGCTATGGAATTATAGTTGATTCCTATCCATTTTGACAATGAGGAATCAGAAGATGAGACACAAGAGATTTACTCTGGTAGTGAATCTGAATTCGACGACTATGAGACTCCAAAGGAAGGCATGCAAGCAGAGGTTGAAGAACAGGAATCGTCCGGTTGATTTGTGTCAGTTCTTTGTTTATGACGATATGTTATACTAGGTACTCTATTACTTCGCTAGTGACATATTAAGTATATTTCTTACATTTATATATATATTTGGACATAATGTTTATAAGTGTTTAGAGATGGAGCATTGAGCAGGCCGTTCAGGTAGTAGTGGTAGAGCCCGGCCCTGTCCTATCAGATTGGGTATGTCGACATCATCTGCCCCCTCTATAGGCAAAGGGCTTAGCTCTTTCCCATAGCTGCCGCCACTTTATATGTCATCTTCACCATTTACTACTGACTCTGTTGTGGGCGGTACATGTGTACCTGTCACTCCCACATATCCACAGTGTGGCACCCTTCCTAAATACGCCTTTAATTATCAGAGTTATAGCGCACAGGCATCGAAGTGGTTTGGACGACTTAATTGCGGAATAAAAACTTTCATAAAATAACTTAGTTTTGAAATCTTGAGGATAATCTAATGCGATTCAAATCTATCCCAAAGTGGGATGTTAATACGAGTAATCCAAAATAGACGGATGATAAACGATAAACTAAAGTCGGCTAATCATATTTCTCCGACAAGTTCCATCTGCTATAACCCTTACGGACTACTTCTTTCCTCTTGATCCCGATCCACTACTGTCTCTTTCATGTGATGCGGAGTTCAAATGAATGAACCCCGGGGGTAATGTGAGTTAATCTCATATGCGGGTATGAAATGTAAATAACGGTATAACACATGTATAAGCATAGAATAATTCACAATAAACAAGTCGCACCGTAACCGAGTTAACGGCCAAGGACCGCAGACCCTTTAGGACACGCAGCCCTATGAGACCGCAGCCTCAATTCCATAGCTAGGAAAATAAACATGTAAATCATCTAGCAAACATGATCAGTCATACAAGAAATACATACATACAAGCTAACAAGATAACGGTTACCCACCTCGAACTTGAATCCTTAACTTGTCGGGATGTGTTGGGATCGGTATAGGTGTCAAGATATACCTATAAATGTTTATCACTGTCATTAGTCGCTTCTTACGTAGCAAAGTAACTAACTACGCGAATTATGCATTAACCCCTAAAATTCCCTTAATTTCCTACTTTAAGACCTAACTTAATTCCTCAGAATTTTCATTAAACTTTGAAAATTCATAATTAATTCTCTAAATCTCCGATTGGGGTGATCCAAATTTCTATTCAAAGTTCTATAAGTCTAGTATAAGGGACAAATGGTCATCAAAACAAATAATGGCTGTATAATTCCCAGAAATTTGCAAAGTAGACATTACTTAAATCTGGAACAAGATTTTCCAGGTTTTCTGACCAAACTTTGAAAAATGATAGCTCTCATTCCACAAGTCCGATTTAGGTGTTCTTTGGCTTTTTGGAAATCTTGAGATGTATACTCGTTACTGTAAAATGGTCAAGCAAAAACACAAAGGTTTGCTATTTTGAAATCAAGCCCGAAAATCACTGTTCACCAAAAGTGCAGAAAACGTTTCAGATTTTGGCTAAACTTTGGAAAATCATATCTCCCTTTGTACAAATCCGTTTTAGCTGTTCTTTGGCTTTTTGGAAAGCTTGAGAGGTCTAATATGTCATAACAAAATATCATGGAAAAACACAAATTTTTACTTGGTCCGAAATGCAACGTCATATGGTTGCTCCAGAATCATACCAGAAAGTTTCAGATATTTAACTCAACTTCCAAAAATCATATCCGGAGTTGTAGACCTCTGTTTGGGGTGTTCTTTGGCTCGTTGGAAAGTTTGAAATGTATCCTACATACTGTAAAAGTTTCAAGTAAAAAGGAAACATTTGCTATTTAAAAAGCAGACTCGAAAAGTACTGTTTTCTGCAAGTGCAGAAAACGTCTCAGATTTTGGTAGAACTTTGGAAAATCATATCTCTCAATCTACATGTCCGTTTTTTCTGGGTTTTGACTTGTTTTAAAGCTTATGGAGTCTACTATGCCCTGTAAACATTTCATGGAAAAACACAGACATTTGACTATGAAACAGAAGCTCACAAGACCACTCTGTTTTGAGTCCGAAAAACAGCTGCTTCGTTTTCAGTTTTATTCTTCTTGACCAAACAGCAAAAACAGCACACTAAGATCATGGAAACTAGAAGGAAAAAGTTCCAAGAACTCACCTTAGTCGTCCCTGAAGCTTGCATGCAGCGTGAGCACTGCTTCTATCCTTATTTTCCTTCTCCGATGCTTCCTCTCGTCCTCGGTTCTCTATCTCTATGTTACGTGCGTTTTGTTCCTCGCCCTTTGTGAAGGCCGATGGGATGAACCAGAAATGGAGGAGTGTTTGGTACTCCCTTCTTCTTCCAGTAATCTCCCTCTCTTGGACTCACTCTCCGTCTCACACCCTCTACGATTCTTTATCTTTCTCTGCCTCTGTCTTGTTGCTGCAAGAAGGCAGCATGGTTTATAATGAGAGGGGGTAAGGTGCAGCAGCTGGCTCGAGAAGCATGTTGGTTCATGGTATGGGTGGGCTGCTCGAGAAGGATTCTGCGCGGGCGTGTGTGTGTTTCTATTTGGTTTGCTTTTTTTTGTTCTTTGCTGAATAAAAATATGTCACGTCTTTGTGGGCTAAAGAAGGAACGAAATGAGTTGCTTTAATTGCATTGGTTTGAGTGGGAATGAATATGCATGGTCACGTATTGGAAATTTGGGGAAAGAAGAATGAAAAAATGATATGGGCTTGATGAGTATTTTAATGTTCTCATGTGTTAGGCCGGGAGATCAAATGAGTGAAAGCTTCTTGTAGAGGAACATGGATACATATATATATCCGGCTGCGTTTTGGGTTAGACCACTAAAAATTAACCCACTTAATTTTCTTCTAGACTCTTATTTATGATTCAAGACCATTACTTAATTAATTGTATTTTATGAAAAATAAATTAATCCATAACTTCATATAAGGATTTTCTTTTCCTAATTAATTCCTCTAGGCCAAAAATCCCAAACAATTAATTCAGGCTAAATTTTCTTAATGAAATTCCCCCATAATATTTCAAATTTCCAAATTCCAAAAATTTGGGATGTTACATTTACTCCCCCCGTTAATTTAAATTTCGTCCCCGAAATTTGTTACACATTTTGCAAACTCTGAGCCATAAATTCTGGGTACTTCTCCTTCATGCTTTCCTTTGTTTCCCATGTTGCTTCCTCAGGAGATAACCCTTTCCGAGACCACCTTCACCATTGGGATACTCTTGTGTACGAGCTGCTTTTCCCGATGAGCAATTATTTGTATCGGCTCAACCACGAAAGTATTATCATGTCGGAGTTCGACATCCTCATACTCTAAGACATGATCGCGATCTGGTTGATACTTTTTCAACTGGGAGACATGGAATACATCATGAAATCTGCTCGTGTTTGGGGGTAGGGCTAGCTGGTAGGCTACTGGTCCACGTTTTGCCAATATTTCAAACGGACCAACATATCGAGGACTTAACTTTTTCCTCTTTAATGTTCTACTAACCCCATGTTGGAGATATCTTCGGAAAAGACGTGATCTCCTACTTCAAACTCTAAAGGCCTTCTTCTTTTATCGCATAGCTTTTACTTTTGCTTTGTCTTTGCTAAGAGCCTCTCCTTGATCAATTTAATGTGTTCGGAGGTTTTGTCAACTATTTCTGTCCCAATTAGCCTCCTCTCGAGACAACTCGTCCAGCAAATGGGTGATCGACATTTCTGCCATATAATGCTTCAAACGGAGCCATCCGGATACTCGAGTGATAGTTTGTTATTATATGCAAACTGCGCGGTGGGAGATATTGATCCCAATGTCCTTTAAAGTCCAATACACACGCTCTCAACATATCTTCTAGTGTACGTATGGTTCGTTCAGATTGACCATCGGTCAGGGGGTGGTAAGCATGTCTTGAATTTTAACTTTGACCCCAGAGCTTCATGTAGAGCTTGCCAAAATCGGGATGTGAATCGAGGATCTCTTTCAGAAATAATACTCTTCGGTATACCGTGGAGTCTCACGATTTCCTTAATGTAGACCTCAGCTAGTTTCGCAGAGAATAACTAGCGGCGATGGGAAGAAAGTGTGCCGACTTAGTAAAACGATCAACAATTACCCAGATTGCATCAAAATGCACGATCTTGGGTAATCCCACTACTAGATCCATGGTAACATCCTCCCACTTCCATTCTGGAATTCCAATTCTCGTAGTGGTCCTGGCGGTCGTTGATGTTCAAGTTTCACCCTCTGACATGTTAAACATTTGGCTACATATTGGGTTACTTCTTTCTTCAACCCTGGCCACCAGACCTCAGATTTCAAATTCTGGTACATCTTGACCATGCCTGGATGTAAGGTGTATTTGCTCTTGTGAGCTTCATCCAGTATTTTCTGCCTCAACTCTTCATTTTTCGGTATATAAATCCTTTTCTTATACCTCACTAATCCATTTCAGGTGATAGATCATGATCTTGAGTCTCGTTCGAGAGATCATCTCTCGTATAGCATTTGCTTGTTTGTCTTGCTTCCGAGCTTCTTCAATTTCATCCCTCGAGATCATAATCTCCTTGACTAACAAGAAGACTTGCAAGATACACTTCATGAGGCTCTTTTGGTTCCATAGCAATTTGGTTGGATAGATTCAAATCCACGAAATCTTCTAGTAATTTCTGTTCGTGGATCATCATGAATCTTTGTATGCACTACTTTCCGCTCAATGCATCTGCGACAACGTTGGCCTTTCCCTGGGTGGTATTTAATCTCCAGGTCATAATCCTTCAACTCAACTCCATCCATCTTTGTCTCATATTTAGCTCTCTCCGGTCAAAGAGGTATTTGAGACTCTTGTGGTCACGTACGGTTCACGGTATTGCCATACAAATAATGCCGCCAAATTTTCAATGCAAAAACAATAGCCGCGAGCTCCAAATCATGAGTTGGGTAGTTTAACTCGTGAGGCTTCAATTGTCGAGAGGCATATGCCACCACCCTGCCCTGCTGCATCAGGACACATCCCAATCCATGCTTACTAGCATCACTATAGACAACATATGTCTCACCCGGATTTGAGATAATCAACACTGGTGCTGTAGTCAACCTCTCCCTCGAGTTCTGCGAAGCTACCCTCACAACGTTCATCCCAAACAAATGATTGGTTCTTTCGCGTCGGCTTTGTTAATGGCAAGGCAAGTCCGGAGAAATCCTTTATGAATCTGCGGTAATATCCCGCGGACCCAAGAAACTCCGTATTTCGATTTACCGTCTACGGTCTCTTCCAGTCTAATCGCTTCCACTTTACTAGGATCAACGCGACCCCATCTCGTGATATCACATGGCCGAAATCTAACACGAAAGCCAAAAGTCACACTTGTTCGGCTTGGCGTAGAGTTGCTTCTCTTTCGTACATTAAGTACTGCGCATGAGATGGTGTTCATGTTCCTCCTTATTCTTGGAGTAGATCAGAATGTCATCAATGAAGACTACTACAAATCGATCTAGATACTCACGAAAGATTCGATTCATATAGTCCATGAACACTGCAGGTGCATTAGTTAAACCAAAGGGCATCACCATAAATTCATAGTGTCCATATCGGTTCCCGAAAATTTGTTTTTGGAACATCCTCGGCTCTTACACGTAACTGATGGTATCCCGAGCGCAGATCAATCTTCGAGAAAACACAGGAACCAGATAATTGGTCTAACAAATCATCAATTCTAGGGAGTGGATATTTGTTTTTGATTGTTACCTTGTTCAACTCCCTATAATCAATGCAGAGTCGAAGACTCCCATCCTTCTTCTTCACAAACAAGATCGAGCTCCCCGGGGTGACACACTTGGGTCGGATGAATTCTTTCTCCAAGTAACTCTTCAATTTGCTTCTTCAATTCTCGCCATTTCACTCGGTGCCATTACGTAGGGTGGCTTAGATATGGGCCCGTGCACGGCATCAATTCAATAGTGAACTCAACTTCCTCCCACGGTGGCAATCCACTAATGTCTTCCGGGAATACTTCAGGAAATTCATTCACTACGGTATATCCGACAATGAAGGTTCATTTCTGCCTGCACGAGAGAAAAATACCATGTACCCTAGGCAACCTTGATTCGAGACATTTCTTCACTTCTTGGTGAGAAGATTCAAATTGTTTTTGTAGTATCCTCTCGTTGACCGTGAGTATAGAATTCGCTTGTTACCTTGATCGATCAACGCATTGTTGGCCGTTAACCGTTCAATCCCGATATGACGTCAATATCAACCAACGGTAGACAAATTAAATCTAGTGTGGACTCATGTCCATTTACAATCAATACACAATTCAAGCATGCATCACATACTACGAGACTTAACACCAAGTGGTGTACTTACAATCAAATCATATGGTAATCTATGGGTGTTCATCCCTAGCCGTCTTACACAATCACGAGGCAATAAAAGAATGGCTAGCACCCGAATCAAATAATGCTTGCAAAGAGTTACCATTTAGTGAGATTGTACCTTGGATCATGTCGGGAGACTTCGGCCTCTTCTTGGGTCAATGCAAAGACCCTTCCATGATTTTGCGGCCTCTTTTCCCGGTATTCTACGGGCGTTAAAACCGAAGTGTCCCACTGGTTACACTTGAAGCGGTCGGCTTCCCATCACATCTTACTCCCGGTGGCTCTTCCCGCACTTCTCACAAGGTCGGGTCTTTGGCGGTCTTGAATTGTTCCGCGATAGTGATTGGGCTTCTTGTTCTTGCCCTTGTAACCAGACCAGTTCCCTTTCCTCTTTTGATTACTCATGCAATTTCCACGGCTATGCCCACTGTTATTCATCTCCATCCTACTTTCATGCAGCTCCTGCAGGTTGCGTTCGATTATCCTACATTCTTCCTCAGCTTGGTGGAATGTAAGAAATCGTCGGGAGATTAGTCTATCCCTCATCTCAAATTTCGGGCCCTTGATGAGCCTATTTACCTTCCATCCCTCATCTTCATTCTTCTTTAGGTAGGAGGAGTAGCGGGGACAGTTGGTAAACCTTGCTAGATACTTGTCAAAAGACTCTCCCGGTTTACGCTTGATGGTTATGAAGTCCCGCTCCATCTCTACTTGACCGAGGGGGAAAGTACTTCTCATTGAACTTCTCTTGGAATAGCTCCCAAGTAATTGGTCTATATTGGGCACGCAAACCCTTGGCCACGCTCTTCCACCAATGGTATGCATCGCCTTCAAGCTTGTATATGGCTAATTGTGCCATTCGTTCTCCAGGGCACTCCATGACTTCAAAGATTTTCTCCAGTCTGAGTAGCCAATTCTCAGCAGCTTCTGCATTATGTTCACCAGTAAATGATGGCGGGTTGTGCTTACAAAATTGAATAGTCAAGAATTGGGACTCTCTGGCAGATCTCTGTTGTTGCGGTTGGGCAAGAGGTAGAACCTCTACCCGTAGAAGGTTATTCTCTTGATTTTCCTCTTCTTCCGTTTCTACCCTCTGAGCTAGTTGTGCTTCTGCAGCTTCAACACGCCGCTTTGCTTCATCTCGTTACGCCTTCAACATGAATACCTCTTCTCCGAGCTCCCTTAACGACTCTTGATATTCACCCAACATCACTCGTGCTTGTTGCATGGGGTCCAATTTGGAGCTTCTTGTTGATTGAGCCTTCCCTGCCTCGTCCTCGGCCTCGGCCTCCGCCCCTTCCACGTGTAGGTGGATTTGCTTCTTCCGGGGCGCCGCTCGTCAGAATTTGCCTTCGATCGGCTCTTGTGTTGGCCATTGCACTATGGTACTTTATGTCAAAAAGAATTTTGGTTGTTAATAACGTAGGCGTAATAATCATTCCAAATATTCATATGTATTTAAACATACATCATACTTGTTACTAACATCCCATAATCTTGTTCAAACATAAGGTACTTGCCATTACAAATCACCATTATTAATAACACGTCCCTAGGACTTAGGAATGGTTGCGACAAGACTACTACACTTAAATTGGTACTAGGTTGGGTTTCTAGCGCTCCTCTATACGTGGTTTTAAATATACACTAACGTACGCACAACAAGGGATAATGTTTCTTTGAAAATCCTCATAATGTTTTCAACATAACTAAGTTTAAATCCTTTTTCAAAAAATTTGTCCAAACCAGGGCTCTGATACCATAACTGTGGCACCCTTCCTAAATACGCCTTTAATTATCAGAGTTATAGCGCACAGGCATCGAAGTGGTTTGGACGACTTAATTGCGGAATAAAAACTTTCATAAAATAACTTAGTTTTGAAATCTTGAGGATAATCTAATGCGATTCAAATCTATCCCAAAATGGGATGTTAATACAGTAATCCAAAATAGACAGATGATAAACGATAAACTAAAGTCTGGCTAATCATATTTCTCCGACAAGTTCCATCTGCTATAACCCTTACAGCTACTTCTTTCCTCTTGATCCCGATCCACTACCTGTCTCTTTCATGTGATCTGGAGTTCAAATGAATGAACCCCAGGGGTAACAGTTAATCTCATATGCAGGTATGAAATGTAAATAACAGTATAACACATGTATAAGCATAGAATAATTCACAGTAAACAAGTCGCACCGTAACCGTAGTTAACGGCCAAGGACCGCAGCCCTTTAGGACACACAGCCCTGTGAGACCGCAGCCTCAATTCCATAGCTAGGAAAATAAACATGTAAATCATCTAGCAAACATGATCATCATACAAGAAATACATACATACAAGCTAACAAGATAACAGGTTACCCACCTCGAACTTGAATCCTTAACTTGTCAGGATGTGTTGGGATCGGTATAGGTGTCAAGATATACCTATAAATGTTTATCACTGTCATTAGTCGCTTCTTACGTAGCAAAGTAACTAACTACGCGAATTATGCATTAACCCCTAAAATTCCCTTAATTTCCTACTTTAAGACCTAACTTAATTCCTCAGAATTTTCATTAAACTTTGAAAATTCATAATTAATTCTCTAAATCTCCGATTGGGGTGATCCAAATTTCTATTCAAAGTTCTATAAGTCTAGTATAAGGGACAAATGGTCATCAAAACAAATAATGGCTGTATAATTCCCAGAAATTTGCAAAGTAGACATTACTTAAATCTGGAACAAGATTTTCCAGGTTTTCTGACCAAACTTTGAAAAATGATAGCTCTCATTCCACAAGTCCGATTTAGGTGTTCTTTGGCTTTTTGGAAAGCTTGAGATGTATACTCGTTACTGTAAAATGGTCAAGCAAAAACACAAAGGTTTGCTATTTTGAAATCAAGCCCGAAAATCACTGTTCACCAAAAGTGCAGAAAACGTTTCAGATTTTGGCTAAACTTTGGAAAATCATATCTCCCTTTGTACAAATCCGTTTTAGCTGTTCTTTGGCTTTTTGGAAAGCTTGAGAGGTCTAATATGTCATAACAAAATATCATGGAAAAACACAAATGTTTACTTGGTCCGAAATGCAACGTCATATGGTTGCTCCAGAATCATACCAGAAAGTTTCAGATTTTTAACTCAACTTCCAAAAATCATATCCGGAGTTGTAGACCTCTGTTTGGGGTTTTCTTTGGCTCGTTGGAAAGTTTGAAATGTATCCTACATACTGTAAAATTTTCAAGTAAAAAAGGAAACATTTGCTATTTAAAAAGCAGACTCGAAAAGTACTGTTTTCTGCAAGTGCAGAAAACGTCTCAGATTTTGGTAGAACTTTGGAAAATCATATCTCTCAATCTACATGTCCGTGTTTTCTGGGTTTTGACTTGTTTTAAAGCTTATGGAGTCTACTATGCCCTGTAAACATTTCATGGAAAAACACAGACATTTGACTATGAAACAGAAGCTCACAAGACCACTGTTTTGAGTCCGAAAAAAGAGCTGCTTCGTTTTCAGTTTTATTCTTCTTGACCAAACAGCAAAAACAGCACACTAAGATCATGGAAACTAGAAGGAAAAAGTTCCAAGAACTCACCTTAGTCGTCCCCGAAGCTTGCATGCAGCGTGAGCACTGCTTCTATCCTTATTTTCCTTCTCCGATGCTTCCTCTCGTCCTCGGTTCTCTATCTCTATGTTCTGTGCGTTTCTGTTCCCTGCCCTATTGTGAAGGCCGATGGGATGAACCAGAAATGGAGGAGTGTTTGGTACTCCC
This sequence comes from Acacia melanoxylon, assembly GCA_019022615.1. Classification (NCBI taxonomy): domain Eukaryota; kingdom Viridiplantae; phylum Streptophyta; class Magnoliopsida; order Fabales; family Fabaceae; genus Acacia; species Acacia melanoxylon. The sequence goes on from JAFJYJ010000050.1 coordinate 814,337, forward strand.
TTCTTCTTCCAGTAATCTCCCTCTCTTGGACTCACTCTCCGTCTCACACCCTCTACGATTCTTTATCTTTTCTCGCCTCTGTCTTGTTCTTTGCAAGAAGGCAAAGCATGGTTTATAATGAGAGGGGTAAGGTGCAGCAGGCGGCTCGAGAAGCATGTTGGTGCATGGTGTGGGTGGGCTGCTCGAGAAGGATTCTGCGGGCGTGTGTGTGTTTCTATTTGGTTTGCTGTTTTTTTTTGTTGCCGCTGAATAAAAATATGTCACGTGGCCGTGGGCTAAAGAAGGAACGAAATGAGTTGCTTTAATTGCATTGGTTTGAGCTGGGAATGAATATGCATGGTCACGTATTGGTGGGGGAAAGAAGAATGAAAAAATGATATGGGCTTGATGAGTATTTTAATGTTCTCATGTGTTAGGCCGGGAGATCAAATGAGGCGCTTATTGTAGAGGAACATGGATACATATATATATCCAGCTGCGTTTTGGGTTAGACCACTACAAATTAACCCACTTAATTTTCTTCTAGACTCTTATTTATGATTCAAGACCATTACTTAATTAATTGTATTTTATGAAAAATAAATTAATCCATAACTTCATATAAGGATTTTCTTTTCCTAATTAATTCCTCTAGGCCAAAAATCCCAAACAATTAATTCAGGCCAAATTTTCTTAATGAAATTCCCTCATAATATTTCAAATTTCCAAATCCCAAAAATTTGGGATGTTACACACAGCAAGGGGAAATGCAGGTTTACTTTACGATTTCTCATTGATTTACATATATTTTGTTTTCTTTAAGCATCTATGTACTAACATTTTCAATACTTTACATTTCTTCCTTTAGCACACTGTGTCACCTCGGAGCCTGGTTGGGGAAGCTAGTTCCTCCGATACACTAGTCTGGGGATCAGTTGATCCTGCGACAGGGCTGGTGTGGATCCATCTTGTCGGCAACCAAGATTAAGTTATGTAAAGTTACTAGTAATGTTACGATTTTTTACCTTTAGTTTGTATGCTAATATTTGCATTGTTTCCTCTGTCTTCAGGTTTGAGCCTTATGCTCTGGTGACGAATTTCATGGGGACCAAATATTCCGTAATTACAATCAGCCTTGGGCCAATTGGACAGAGATTCCTCAGAATGTTCGGGATGCTTGATTCAATGAGTTCTTGGTAAGTTATGTGCTTTGTGGTTATTAATTTCTTATCAAAATGCAAACTGATTAAGTACTTTTATAATTTGGAGCACTAATTGTTCATTATTGATTTTCAAGGAAGGTTTAGGTGGTTGCCTAACCATCGGAGAAATTTGAGAAAAGCTTATAACTATAGGGGAGGTCGGTGGTTGTCTGATAATTTTTATAAATTGAGAAATAATATAGGCAAGCAAGATTGGAATCAACCTGAGACTGCAAAACAATTATTTCAAAGATGGGCTTGGTGAGAATTTTAAGAAGAAAAGTGAGAAAAATAAATTAAATGGGGACCAAATGGATGGACCGTCATATACTGGTGGCTCCATTCCATTTAGTGAGCATCAACGAAAAATTATAAGTATACGTTATTTTCTATTTCAATATTAAATATTTTGTACTTTGTAGTAATTAATTAATGGTCATCATTTGTGTTTGCAGGTAGAGTCTAGGGAAGTTCCTACATAATTGGTTGATTGGGCTACCTTTGAGCGAGACCCATTCTCAGGAGTCTGAAGGTAGTGGGAGGCGCTGGATTAACACCATGTCACAACAATTAGCAGTGAGACATTTATTGCATTTATTATTTGTTTCAGGCACCAACATATTTATTTCATTTTGCATGCCTTATTTGTGATGTGTTTTTGTGCTTGTATGAAACCTATCAGAAGCTGTTGCAGGAGAGAGACTCTCAGAGTGAGAGCGAGCCTGCATCCTTAGTCTGATAATGAGAGTCCATTCATTTAAGCTGCAGGCAAATTTGACAATAAAGGAAGACTCTTCAGGGTGGGTGCCTCTGCCAGCCGATTGAAGCATATGAAGCGCTTCTCATTTGGCAGTGTTAAATGTGTTGCTGCAAGTAAACATAATACATTTGATATTGATTGTTACATTTTCATTCCCTCGTCCATTTAAATAAAGTACAAAAAATAAACTGACTTCCTAATGTTGTTTTTGCAGATGAGCTTATGAGGATGAAGGCGTTGGTGCAGGAGCAAGTAGCTTAGCTAAATTTGCAAGGAGAGAAGTTGAACCAGGCAGAGCAGCAGATGAATCAACAAGCGAAGTAGATGAAGCAGATGTAGGATCTACTTCAGTCCCTATTAAAGGACAAGGGTAAGGGATCGGCTCCTGGTAATGATGATGATGATAATCACACTACGCTATTTAGACTTTTTTTTAATTCATTTTGTTCGCAACATTATTATTTATATTTTTTCTCTATGTAAACTCTTATGAATTTCATGATATACAATTCTTTTTTATTTCTAAATTTTTTATATTTTTTTCTATATTTTTTTAATGAAATGAGTTTTGCGACATAAAATAAATTTCGTCGCAAAATTTGGGAATTTCCAATGGAAAGCATTTTCCGTCGCAACTTTGAGAATTTGCGACAAAATAATATTCCGTCACAAAATTGGAAATTTCACAAATTTAAAAAATTTGAATTAATGGTTTGCAACGACATTTTTTACGACACACAAAAATCCATCACAAACCATTTTTGCGACGGAAAATATCTGTTTTGTGAAGGAAAAACAAGACTTTTTTGTAGTGAAGGGATTAGCTATTCACAATACTGGTAGAGCTTAGATAACTTCTAATTAACTAGGAAGTCTATGCGCACCGCAAGTGATCATGAAGAGTTATGAGAGTTAATATAAGAATATTTCTAGTTCTGCGAATTAGCTACATTTAGTTAATTAAGAGAGATTATACTCTACATTGCTCTCAACTAAATGTGAATGATGATGTGAGAGAAGATGCCTGGACGATATCAAAATATGAAAGTTAGATAACTTGATTAACTCAATTAGTTCTGGGGCCGTAGAGCATCGCTAGTGTCTTATGAGGTCATTAAATAAATTGGGCCCGTTGAATGAGTTTTAATTGGTCCAAGTTTATTTATGTTAATGACTAATTGGGCCTAATGGGTTACACATAGAAAGGTTATTTCCGATGGCTTAAAATTAGCAAACTTAGGCCAATAATTGTTATTGGGCTTTGTCAAAAGTAAAGATGTAATTGGGTTGGAGTAGGACGCCAAGCCCAATTAAGAGGAAAATGGTGTAACGTATATGGTCCCTAATGGGAAAGCAGTTTCTCCACAAAAGGGCCAAAATGTGTTAGAAGACCTAACGAGGTCTTAAGCCAAGTTGAATTTGGAATTCAAATTTTGAATTTAAGTTTAAAATTTAAATTCAAAATGTTAGAGAGAGATATAGATATATATATATATATATATATATATATATATATATATATCCAATAATGATTGGATAAAGATAGGAGAAATAATAAATGAAGATTAAATTAAAAATGATTTTGAATTTTATTTTAAGAGAAAAATGTGATCCATCATTTTAAATAATTGACTGAATCAATCAATCAAGAAATAGATGTGATCTATCATATTAAATAATTGATTTAATCAATCAATCAAGATATGAATGTGATTCATCATCTTAAATTCAATCAATCAATCAAGATATGAATTTAATTCATTATAATTTAGATTTTCCAATTCAAGCTTGGATTGGGTCTTTCTTGTTAAGCACTTAAATTAGGGTTAACTCTTATAAAGTGATATTTCTTGAGTGCCCCTTTTCTTGTACTTTTTTGAAGAGAGAAAACAAGACACCAATTTGATTGGTATGTTCCGCCAATTCACGAAAAGGTAAGTTTCAATCTTTCTCCTTCTATCTTTAACTTAATTTCAAAAAACCACCATCTTCTTGAAAAGAGAAAAACCCAAGGAAACTAAACCTCAACTGAAGGTGGAATATCACCTAGAGGGGGGTGAATAGGTGATTATAAAAACTTTTCACTAGAGGACACAAAGACTGAGTAAGAGAGAAAATGAACACAGGAGATTATACTAGTTCGATCTAAATCCATGACCTACGTCTAGTCCCCAAGCACCTTGGGATTTTTCACTAACTCAATGACTGTTACAATTACACACTTAGTACTCGGATGATCCTTTCACACTAGGACTCATTCTCCCTTACAATCTTTAATTGTACACCCACACTTAAGGTTCCACAACCTTAAGATTTGACTAATTAACAATAAATCATAAGTGTTTAACTCTCTCACAGAGTAGATAAAGTGATGAACACTGAAGTACAATGAAAATTTCCGAAGATATTAGCTCAGTTAATGAAACAGTAAAATGTAGTTGAGTCGAATTGATTGCATAGCATTTCGGTAGTTGGCGAATTCAAAGCTTCTAATTTTTATAGTTGTTGACATTTATTACTGTTGAGAAGCTTGAAGTCTTATCTGTCCGTTGAGACTTTTTAATATGTCCGTTAGAGAGATGAAACGTCGAAAATTTAATGCTCTATAATCGATGTCTTCGACATGCTTTAATTCCTTTGTTTCTTCGTTTATGACCGTTGAGGCACAACAATAGGAATGAATAATATATTGCCAGAAACGTCTTTCGTTTGATTAGAGGCATGGTTGCTGGATTAGAGTCTCGAAAAGGCAAAGAACATTTAATGCTCTGACACATAAGATTGCTTTATCCAATTAACAGCGTTAATCCACATTCTAATCATCTAAAACTCATTGATAAACTGATCAAATATAGTTAGGAATAATAATGATAGATGATATGAAGTATTTAAAGCAATCTCAGTCAATTTAGAGATTTGAAGACGATGATTTTCAAACTTAAAGAAATTGGCTCGAGTCAATATTATCCTAGCTCTAATCAACTTAAGTTTGAAAAATGCAAAGAAGAAAAGAATCAAGGTAACAGACTCGAGTCAACTTACCCTGGCTCGAGTTTAGGCTCTAACTCGAGGTTCAGAAATGGAGGCTCGAGTCAATTTCCAATTGATTACTTAGCTCCTGAAGTTTCTACAACTTGAGGCAGAAAAATCGTGGCTCAAGACTATGTCCAAACTCGCACCAAAATCCTAGCTCGAGTCAGATGCAATAAAAACACTTTGAGCTATTTTTGAAAGAGATCTTATTGACTTGAGATTATAAGTGATGGCTCGAGGCAAAATCAATTTTTAAATGCAACGGTCAAGATTGGCTAGAGTCAATTGACTCTGACTCGAGTCATGTGAAATATGATTTTAAAATTATTTTGAAGTTCGAAGACCATTGGCTCGAGTCACGAAAATGCTGGCTCAAGTTTAGACTTAAACTCGAGGCTGACTTGTGGTGGCTCAATGCAATATATCAATTTTGATATAGATGCAGAGGGAATTGGCTCGAGTCAGCAAGCCTTGTCTAGAGTCAATCTGACAGCAAAAATTTCAATTGATATGATCCCTATTTCAACTAAATTAAAACATCTTGCCTAGGATCACAAGACTCAAATTGTTTACAATGATTAGTTATCATCAAAACATACTCAGAGAACTAACATCAACTTTGCCTTCGCCTAGCAAGCATCCAAGGAGTGGAAAGTTTTTAGAGAAAGAGTTCTCATTGCGATCAGGGGATAGCCGTGTGGATCATCGTTAGAGGACATCAACTACAACATTGAAGTCTTTGAGTGATCTAAGGTAATCCTAATCTCGAATAGTCGTTTTATCAAGTTATTCTAATCCCCAATAGTTATTTTATCAAGTAATCATGAAACTCATGAATTGTTATGATTTCTCATGACTGATGTAAAGAGTTACGGATTAATGATTAATAACTAATTAACATTATGAGTTAAGGTTAATAATTCATGATGACTGTAAGGAGTTACAGGTTTTCACAACGATGAAACAAAACTTTTGTTTTCAATCTCATGAAACTTTGTATGAAAGTCACACATTAGGTACAATTAACCAACAAGTAGATCTAAAGGTAGTATTTATTAAATATATAGAAAAAACAGCATAAATGGAAAACCTAAAGGAGTAACAAACAAAGGCCAAATTTGACTCTCTTTTTATTTATTTTTCCATAGAATAGTTTGATGAAATTGTTTTCTAAAACAAGTTTCTGAAAGAAAAAAAAAATTACAAAAATCTTTTTGGTATGATAATATTTATATATTTTATATACTTCTATTTAATTTTCTTATTTTATGTAAATATTCATTTATAATTAATATCTCCTTCAATAATGAAATATTTTGTATAATAATATTATATATAATGTCAATTTTTTTTGTATTGTTTTCATATTTTATTTATGGGAAATACACTTCTCTTGTTGTAGGAGAAGTATATCCTCATGTCATAGATACTTTTCCGTGCTTGAGTTTTTTTAAAAAAAAATTAATAAAAAAGATGTGGGTTCCACCATTTCATGTGTGTGTAGGAATCTTATTTTTCTCATGCAACATGAGAAGTGTAAACCCCTTTATTTATATATAATAAATAAAAATAATTAAACTCGCAAAGTGCAAATGAAGCTTATACATACGCAAACAAAATAATCATCCAACAGTACAGACTATAATTATTATCCAAACAAGAATTTAGCTTCTCTCCTAAAACTAGTGCAAAAAAGGGTTTTAAGACCGCCTCATTTAGATCGGACTATCGACGCCCCGGTCTTAAAAGTATGACCGGTGGCAGTTTTGTAAATATAAAGAACTTCTTATACCGGATAATTTTTTCATAGATCTTAAATATATTATTCAGACCTGTTAAAAAACAAACCGGTCTTAAAAATGTTATTCTTTTAAGACCAGACATAAAATGCGGCCGGTATAAAATATAGAAAAAGAGTGCGGATAAAAAATTAATTACTTTTAAGACCAGACTTTAATATGACCGGTCTTGAATATTAACTATTACGACCGTCTCTTTGTTTATCCGGTCTTAAAAATGAACCGCCAAATAAACATTTCTTCACGCGAAAGCTTTTGTTACTCTCATTTGAAGAACCCTCGTTCACGTTGCGAAACCCTTCCCCGTTGCATTACATCTCTTCCCGTCTCAAAAATGAACGGTGAAAACGATTCTATTCGTGTTCCAGGAACGCCAGTTACTGGTATGAGTTAGAACGAGCCCACTTCATCTCACAATGAGCCTCATAACCGCCTTGCACGCCGTGGTAGAAGAGGCAAACAGATGATGGATGTAACCCTCTTCAGTTTGATCAAAAGTTGGAACCTTTCGGTTCCAAGAAATGCAAATATACTAGTTTTGTTGGCTATCTAGTACACATCAAGGTTAGCATCTTGACAGATGAGTGGAAAAATGTGGACGTTGGCACAGTAAAGGATCCTATTTGGGACACTATCCGACTTACATATGAAAGTGGAGCTAAATCACCAAGAGGGGGGTGAATTGAGGATTTTAAAAATCTTTTCGAAATAGCTCTGTTTTTGAACTTAAAAACATAGATGAGCTAAGATGAGAATAGAAGAGCAAGACACAAGGATTTATACTGGTTCGGTCCAATTTCTTGACCTACGTCCAGTCCCCAGACTCTCTGGGTTTTTCACTATCTCAAATGATTACACACTCTGTACTCAAGAGTAATTCTCTCACTAGAACTTACTCCCCCTTACAAGTTGTAATCAATGAACACAATCACCAAGTCCCCTAACTTGTGATTCTTTACAATAAATGATTTGTAAGTAAGAAACTCTCTCTAAGAGTAGATACAAATAAACACTGAAGCTCTAATGTATCAACAGATACTTAGTACAGACAAACTTAAGAGTAGTTGGAAACTTTGAATGATTTTTGTTTTCTGCTGTCTTGGTTGTTGAGAGAAATTGAATGCTACTCTATTTATACTAAGAGAGCATTAAAGATCCGTTGCAAGCTCCATTATGATCGTTGGTGCATTAATCTAGCTATTGGAGGCATTTTGGAATTTTCTCTCTCTCTACTCTTCACTTAATCCAGTTGTACAGAAGTTCAGAGTTGACTTCTTGAGAATTAATCCGTTGGAATAGCAGCTACTGGATGTGGTAGGTAGACATTAATCCTTTCCAAGCGTGTGCAGACGGATTACCCAAAAGTATGCAACTTTCTTGGTTTAGCATTTAATGTTCTGACATGCTTTTTGGTTTTGCTTCAAATCTTCATTTAATCTCATTTAAGCAAGCTGAAGCTCACTAACAAAGTGATTAAACATAGCTGGGAATATCAAAGAATAATAATGACAAGTATTAGAATTAATCAGATGAGATTTCACAATTTCGCTCAAGTTGATTTTCAAAAATCGCGACCAATACTTGAGTATGTACTTGAGTATGTCACTGTGCACTAATGTGAATACTTGAGTATTCATCTGAATACTTGAGTATTCATCTTCCAGAGAAGGCACTACATGATTTGAGCATTGGACAATTTCTTTGAGTAGGACCAATACTCGAGTATTGAAACCAATACTTGAGTATTGAACTTTTTATGTGAAAATAAGTTTAAGTCCAAAACTTCAATACTTGAGTATTCAAATCAATACTTGAGTTTTCAAAATATTTGAAAAAGAGCCAAGCTCTCGTATGCCCAATACTCGAGTATTCAACTTAATACTTGAGTATTGAATTTGTTTGAAAACTTTGTGAAATCTTTTCCAAGTCAATACTTGAGTATTCAAATTACTTGGAAATAGAAAACCTTTCCGTATGATCAATACTCGAGTATTCAACTCAATACTTGAGTATTGAACTGTTTTCAATATTTGTGAAGTTTCTGTCATCTCAATACTTGAGTTTTCATTTCAATTCTTGAGTATTCATAAACATGTGTAAAGTTTGAAAACTTTCTGTTAGCCCAATACTCGAGTATTGAAACCAATACTCGAGTATTCACATGTTGAATACTTTGATGACTTTCTGTATGACCAATACTTGGGTATCCATATGGATACTTGAGTATTGGTAATTTTGCATTTCAACGAAAGAGTCTCTGTAAGATCAATACTGGAGTATTAAAACCAATACTTGAGTATTGACTTATAGTGAAAAACTTGGAAAGCTCTCTGTAACATCAATACTTGAGTATTGAGACCAATACTTGAGTATTGAGTATTTAGCGAGAAATGCACAATTCACTGTCAACTCAATACTTGAGTATTGAAACCAATACTCAAGTATTCACTTGACAGTAAGTTTTTCAACTTATCAAAAACTCATTTTAATTTGTGTTTACAATTGTCGTTATCATCAAAACACATAGAGAACTAACATTCTCCCCTTTTTTGATGATGACAACACTTGTAAACCAATTTTGCTAGAATTTGAGAGAGTTTGTGGATTGGTTTGAAGTTTTGAATTTGACAGACGTTTCAAATGATATGAGCTATCATTGTAAATAAACCATAAATCATCAGAGATAGCAGAAGCACATAAGTCATATTTTCATTGATAACATCCCAAAATACAGATTGCAGCAAACTACAAAATGTCATGCAAGTGCAAATGCAAACTACATCAATACTCAAATTCTACTCTACTTCTTCGTCTGTCTCTCCCCCTTTGGCATCTTCAAAAAGAGATGGGGAAGGTACTTGGAGAAGATCGATGAAGGGAGTAGGGGGTGGAGAGTAAAGAACAATGGCAGTAGATGGGGTTGTGTGAGATGGAGAAGCTAGAACCTCAGTGGCAGGAGTGGAGGTTGGAATGGGTGAGGTAGCACGAATGGGAGTAGAATCCACAGGTGGAGAAGTGGTGATAGGTGAGGTGTGGAAAACAAATAGAGGTGAAGATTCAGGTTTGACATGATTAGTTGTGGTGCCAAACATTGAAGTGGATCCAGTATGAAGGTTCTTCGCATCATGTCCACGGATTGCGATCAAGCAAGTAGTTACAGATTGAGTGGACATCCTGGCATCAAGATCAATCAACTGATCAGATAGCTCAACATTTTTGCTGGTAAGCTCATCTACCTGATTCTGACCAAGGAGAGTGTTAATTTGCTCCTTCATAGCATCCTGAGCATCTACCATACCATGATTTCCTTGTCGAACCTCGTGCACCAACTTGCCTATCTCAAATTCCAATCTGATAGAGAGAGAGGCAATAGCAGCATCCACAATTCCCTTGAGTCGATCATCAAAGCTTGAAGGCAGATGTGACTGAACAGGTGGAGGAGACTGAGCTTCTTGTGCTCTTGACTGAGATGCTCTGGCTTGAGATCTTGAAGGTGCTCGTGATTGACCAGACCCTTCATCAAAATTGAGCTTCATGAGGTTAAGCTGAGCTTTGCCAAAGATGGGTGGATTTTTCATAACCTCAGGTGGACCAACATACCATATTTTGTGATAGAAAAGTATGATAGATATGAGGGAAGGAAAATGTATGTAGGAGTTCTTTCTGGATGAAAATTTGAATTTGATCATTTTTTGGAAAAGCCAATGACCAAGATTCAACGGATGCTTTTTCACAAACGCAGTCAAGAAGCGATAATCCTTATGAGAAAAGTGGGTGAAACTCCCTCCCTTTTGGACAAAATTTCTAGAGTAGATATACCAGAGAACTCTGTGGAGTGGTGGCATTGACCCAGGCTTGAAAGATAGTGTATGACTCTGGTTGTCAGGGAATTCCTCATTGGGTCTCAAAGTGGAGAAGATCTCTCTATTGCTGTAGACTGGAGTTGAGATAGGAGGAGGGTTGGTGATTTTCAGAATGTGTTGATGATAGAAGTAGACAATGTAAACTTGATACCTCTGACACTAGTGATTACCCTTTCCTAAACAAAAGGCGTAGGTCTCAGGCCACTTATCCTAAATGGTTCAAACCACATGTTAGTACATATTTGGACACTGGCACACTGCCTTGTGAACTTGGTCAGTAAGCTATATATGCTAGCTCTTATATATATATATATTTCTTGTTCGTTTTAGACCCATCAGCAACCAACGGGGTCCAACTTATGTGACATCTACATCATGAAACACATATATGATATTATCACGAAAGGAACGACTAAATTAACTGCAAAGGTAAATGTATTTGATGTTACATATTATAGCTGAATTCAGTTTCTGGCTTAATGTTACATATGAAATATGCACGCAAGTTAATTCAGTTTCTATCTTTGATGTTATAGAGGTTTTCCGGTCTTGCTCCCTTTCCTGATGATGAAGTGGAGCACATACGCAATGTGTTTTGTGAATATTTGTATGACCTAATTAAGCCCTAAATTCATTTGTAAATATACATACGCAATATGTAATTCAATAATAAATTTGTTTATTTTTTCGAAGAATTCGTTCATTCATTCTAGCTATTTAGTGCTTGAAATTTGAGGTACATGATGTTTTAAATGAGAAATAAGAGACTTGAAAAGTATTTGAGACTTTTATGACCGCATATTTTTTAAAGATTCGGTCCTAAAAGTTCTCATTCATAAAAAAGACTTTTAGGACCGTATATTTCTTAAAAGTACGTTCTTAAAGGTATTCGTTTATTTTAAAAATATGGAGAGACCTTTAGGACCGCATATTTAATAAACATCCGGTCCTAAAAGTCCTCGTTTATTTCTAAAGACTTTTATGACCGATATTATTTAAACATCCGGTCCTAAAAGTCTACGTTTAATTAAAAAATATGGCAGGACTTTTAGAACCGCATATTATTTAAACTTCTGGTCCTAAAAGTCTACGTTTAATTATAAAAATGTGGCTAGACTTTTAGGACCATACATTTGTTAATAATCCGCCCCTAAAAGTCTTTGGCGAGACTTTTAGGACCGTATATTTGTTATTTGTCCGCTCCTAAAAGTTCAGTCTTAAATATTGTTTTTTTAAAAAATATGGCTTAACATTTAGGACCGTGTATTTGTTAAAAGTCTGGTCCTAAATGTCTACGTTTAATTAAAAAATATGGCAAGACTTTTAGAACTGCATATTATTTAAACTTCTGGTCCTAAAAGTCTACGTTTAATTATAAAAATATGGCTAGGCTTTTAGGACCGTACATTTTTTAATTATCCGCTCCTAAAAGTCTATGGCGAGACTTTAGGACCGTATATTTGTTATTTGTCTGCTCCAAAAAGTTCAGTCTTAAATATTTTTTTTAAAAAAATATGGCTTAACCTTTAGGACCGTGTTTTTGTTAAACTTTCGGTTTTAATAGTTTTCCTTTAAACAAAAATGTTGACTCGTTTTTCAGAAAAATTATTAGGGTTCAAGACAACCGAGGTTTTGGCGTTCTGCTCAAGCTAGCACCCTCTTTGTCGTCGATGTTACCTCTCCTGATGTTGAGCAGCATTAGCGGTTTCCCTTTTCTTTGTCTCTTTTCTTTTTGTCGGAAAAAGAAGGAAGATAATGAAAAGGACACTGAAAATATTCAAATCAGGGTGAGGTAAAACCGACGACAACGACGATCTAACCTTGAGAAGAATAGTCACTTTGTTTGTTTTTATTCGAATAAGGTAAACATTTTTTTTTTGTTTTTTGTTTTTTGTATGTTCTTAACTATATTCTGGGAATTTTTAATGTTGATTTACACGAGGACACTGTTTTGTTTGTTTCCTTTTTGTCGGAGAAAGAAAAACGATAAAGAAAAAGACGATGCGAGACTTTTAGGAAACAATAATATTGTATATTTTTTAATGTTGCCCCATTAGAGGCAGCAACAGTACAGGAAAAAAACATAAAAACATCTACTCCCCACATCATTGTTGGAGGGGAGGGAGTCGTCGGAGAGGTCGTCAACGTTGTCATATGAAGGATCGTACTCAACGTCCTGGGCGTCGAGTACTGCAGTCAGCTTGTTGTTGACGGCGTGATAGACCTGAAACAGTTGGCCCAAGCGTCGGTCTATATGATCAACGCGGGCCAGGAGGTGCTGCATTATCTGGTAGAATGAGGGGTTCAGAGGCAGCGAATTAGGGTACGGAAAAGGAGGACCTCGTGGTAGTGGAGCAGCCATTACGGTGGAGGTTTTAGAAGTGATGGAGAAGAATGTGAAGAAAGTAAAGTAACATCGGGTTTAAATAGAGAACCCTTCCTGAACAATGTGAAATGCCTGAAACAATAACGAGGAGACGCATAGTTCCTTAGAATACGAGGAGATGCCTAGTTGGGAAGTTTATCTGGAAGTCGAAGAGACTCTGAATCATTCATTTCAACAGAGTGTAAGGATACGACTCTGCTATCTGAGTAATTTGAAAAGAATGAACCTTTAAAACTGGATATTGTAAAAGATCCATTCTTAAAACTAATATTTTTAACAAAAAAATCTTACTTTTAAAAAAATTGAATTGAAAAAAATAAATGAATTCTAGGACTGGATACAAGATAAAAGGTCTGTCTTAAAAGTAATTGAATTGATTGAAAAAATAAATAAATAATAGACTTTTAGGACCGGATATATTATAAAAGGTCGGTCTTAAAATCAATTGAATTGAAAAAAATTAAATAAATTTTAGACCACATATTTATTAACTCCTCATACCTCTCTATCCTTATTAAACTCCTCATACCTCGTAACTCCACACTACGTGGCTCTTAAAGTATATAAACTCCTCATACCTCTATGTCCGTATTAACTCCTCACAATCTCGTAACTCCACACTACGTGGCTCTCTGCCCCAACTGCTCAAACCATGGTTAGATACAAGAGAACCGCTCGTAGGGGTACTCTTACTCCTGATGCTCGTGCCTTCCGTAGATCGTTATACGGTGCGCCTCCTCCAGCGAGAGTGCGTTCTATTGTGACAGAAGAGTCTCGGGTCGTTGGACCCATTGTTATTTCGGATGATGAAGAGATTGCCGCACCCCCCTCCTGTAACATCCCATTTTCAAAAGCAGTATAATTTTTTTTTCATCAGAGTAGAGCATCGGAGCGATTGAGTAACTGATACATATATTTATTAATGTCGTAAGTCTAGCTGATTTACAGAAGCGGTACAATGACCGAGAGTTTTCATAGTAAATAACAACAGAAGTGTCTCCCTGGCAACACTCATGCTGTGGCAACAAAAGGAATCCTCCGGCTGGGACTCTAAGCGTGCCGCTTGCCCTTATCTTCGCGCTCGGTCCTCCCGACCCGAAGCTATTTTAAATGCCGAGGTCCAAATGCACATCGGACCTCGGGTAACGGTTAACCTCATATTTACATACACAACATATGGAAGACATCATAGCATTAATCAAAACATAAGTATATAGCAGATGAAAGATTAATATAACAACAAGACACATCTCATGTAAAGTTATCTATGCTAACAAAGACACATCGCATGTAAAGTTATCTATGTTAACAAGACACATCTCATGTAAAGTTATCTATACAATTCACTCGTATAGTCATCTATCACATATAAGTATACAAGTAAATATCGAGTTAGTGTTACAAGACGCGAACGTACCTTCGTTGTCAACTACGGACGTTTTACGGAAAACGGTAATTTTGACGGGTGAAACAAATGTACGACGGCGGCACAACAACAATGGCTCGATTATAACAGATATCCTATAAGGATAATATTTAACAACTTTTAGCACTATAACAGGCATTTTAGGTACAAATTACCATTTTGCCCTTGAACCCCTAATCGGCGGAATTTCGCGGAGCCATTGTTTTCGCTCTATCTCTCCGGTAATTTTGACAGATCTTTTCCCTCATCATATTTTCGAAATATATATCATATTTACCCCTATATATGATATCTAGACTATCTTGAAAAATTAAAGATAAATCTAGCATTCCTTCTATATCTACCGAAAGAACTACCGAAACTAAAGACTAAGGACCGAAGAACTTACCCGACTTTGCTCGACTTTCTCCGCAGCTTCTCTCTCTAACTTCTCTCTAAGAGGCAGATATTTGGTGTGAGAAATGAAGAAGAGGAGCTTGGTATTTATAGAAGAGACGGATGGCGTAACGGTAAATAATTCGAACTTCGTCTTGACGAATATGGACCGTAGGATCGCATTTTGGAGGACAAAACACTCTTGGCCATCCATGGTCAAGATCGAAATCTAAGAGCCCTAAAGTCAATGGATGAGTTGTCATCCATGATGGCTCTTGCTTTATGGCCTCCGCCGATAAAGCTACCCGACGGTGTCCGTTTCGCGCGATTTCGCGAAACTCAAAAATCCGGCGTGTAACTTTGAAGATCTTTCCATCCTCTTTCATATTATCTATTTGGATCCTCTTTTTGATCATATCCAGGTATTCTCTGGTGAGTCGGAAGATATTCGGACAAACGCGTCCGGTTACGGATATCGCTTCCGATAGAACCAACTTCTGGACAACAATTCACTGAATCGTAAAACGTCTAGTTGTTGCCTAACTTAATCTCGTGTTTAAAAAGACGCAATTGTTTCTATAGGTTCTCACTTTGCCTATCGACTCTACTCTATCCGATCAACTTTTCGTCTTATTTGAAATCGGGTTTTCGGTTGCGGAAACAACGCTCGGTAAATTCTTTCTTCGTGTAAAAATTCACTTGTTCTTAATTTGATCAGTCTGAAAAGACTTTTACTTCTAGTTTACCTGTAGAATTTATTTCTAACTTTTCCTGGCCTCTTTATAAGCCGACTCACCGCATTATATTATTATTTTATTCTAATTACCTTCACATTTTTTTTTTTTTCTTTTATTTTTTATTTATTTTTCTAAGCATAAAATATTTTATTACTTTTTTTATTTTTTTATTTATTTAATAATTTCGAATTTCTCCAATTAAAAATAATTATTTAAATTATTTTTAATTCATTTACTTTATACCTTAATTATCCCATTAATTACCGGATTAGCCACTTACTAATTTTTGATAATTTTCTTAATTAGGATAAGTCATTATCTCACAACTATTTTACTTACATTGGTATTTTATATCCCATGTAAAATATTAAAAATCATGGGGTCACTTATGATCCCAAAATAATACTTAATTTTGCCTCATTATTTTTCAAGGGAAATTATCCCAAAAATTCCTAAAATTAGAGACAACATACTTTCTAATTTTTTATAAATATTTTACTACCTCTTGGGATTTATCATAATATTGTTAGGCCATTTAATGCTCTAAAAATACATTTTAGCTCTTTATCTCTCCTAATTTCCATAGTAATTACCTTAGAAAATAAGATAATTATTACTTATTATTTGAAACCACATGTTCACCTATTTCCAATAGGTATTATTTACTGAATTTATGATATTTATCATAAGTCAAATTTTAGGGTATTACACCTCCAAAGCCTTCGGACCATGAAGAGGTTTCGCTCCCTATCTCCAACTAGTTGGCCCCAGCCGCGCCTACCGCCGACCCCCTCTCCTCTTTCCTCTAATGATGCGGTGCGGTGATGTGAATAAGACAGGAACTTGCTGATCTCCCGGGAAGTTAATCTTTCACGCCGATATCGCCAAGGCTTTGGAGGATAATAAGTTTTAGGATGTTTAGTCAGATTCTTGTTTTTGATAATTTTCTGCTTGTTTTTCTTTTGTATTTTTTCTTGTGTACGTGCATATTCTCTAGTAATGTATGAAGCATTAAGAACTAAGCTTGTGTCTTTTTTTTTGTTCATATTATCCAGTAATTAAAGAAGCTTATTCTCCAGTTTTTCTTTAATTTTTATTCATTTAGTTGCTGCGTTGCGCTCGCCAATCCTTCATCCTCTTTTTTTTAATGAGGACTTTTAGGACCGGATTTTTTATAAAACTCCGGTCTTAAATTTAAATGAAAAATATAAATTTAGGACTATTGTCTTTTAAACCTCTGGTCTTAAAAATTTAATTATATATTTAGGACCGGCTACTTTATAACTAACCGGTCTTAATAAAAGCAAAAATACTAAAACATGTCTCTGTCGCACGGAATGCTGCGCTCGCCAAAGCCAATCCTTTTTTTTTATAAAAAAAAATGAGAACTTTTAGGACCAGATTTTTAATAAAATGCCGGTCTTAAAATTAAATGAATAATAAAAAATTAGGACTAGAGGTTTTTAAACCTCCGGTCTTAAAAAATTAATTATATATTTAGGACCGGCTACTTTATAATTAACCGGTCTTAATAAAATCAAAAATACTAAAACATGTCTCTGTCGCGCGGAATATCAAATTTCCCTCTCTGAACTTCTCTTGTCGCGCCGAAAGTGATTACTCAGGTTCTGTCTCCAGTGTTTGGGTGTTGCTTCGTTGCTGCTTCGCGTTGCTCTCTCGACAATCACTTTCTGGTTCCTTAGCTAAACGTCTATCCCCCGGCTTCTCATACTTTGTCTAAGGATGAGAAAAGAAGTTTTTGTGAGTGTTTACATGGCACAAAAGTTCCCTCAGGGTATTCTTCAAATTTTAAGAGGCTTGTATCGATGAAGGACTTGAAATTAGTAGGCCAAAAGTCTCATGATTGTCATGTCTTGATGCAACAGCTACTCCCAGTAGCTATTGGAGGCATCCCCGAATATGATCTTCGGGTCGTTTTGATTAGACTTTGTGTCTTCTTCAATGCGGTTTGTAGTAAAGTTTTCGAGATTGAAAAGTTGAAAGAATTGGAGAATGAAGGATATCTTATCTTGTGCCACCTTGAGAAGCCTTTTCTTCCTACATTTTTTGACATCATGGTTCATCTAGTGATGGAGATAAAGTTGTGCGGCCCTATCCATTTACGGTGGATGTACCCAATTGAAAGATGTATGAAATTCCTAAAAGGGTACGTGAAGAACGCATACCGGCCAGAAGCATCAATTGTTCAGAAATATGTTTCTAAAGAAGCCATGGAATTTTGTCAAAATTATTTGGCCAAAGTAAGACAAAATGGGCTTCCAAAACGTCAGCATGCTGAAGGGGGTAGACGAGGGGCTTCAGTAAAGAGTGTTGATCTTGATGAATTGTCACAAGTCCACTTATACATCTTGAATAATGTTGATGAAGTTCAAGCCAGCATAGCTGCACATAAAGAAGCTATAAGGAAAGAAAATCATCAAATCACTAAACAAAGGTTGATTAGGGAGTATAACAGAACTTTTGCAAACTGGTTCAAACAAAAGGTCGAGGGAGAGGAATGTGTTTCTGATATAATCAAATGGTTAGCACGTAGTTCTGAGGTTGATGTCATAAGTTGGAATTCGTATGTGATCAATGGTTATACATTTTACACGAAGTCCCTAGATGTTATGAGCACCGTCCAGAACAATGGTGTTATGTGAGAGGCTGAATCTATGCACTTCTCTAGTTCAAAAGACAAGAGGCCTTTATTGGCAGTCATGCCATATTATGGGGTTATTGAAGAGATTTGGGAGGTGGACTATGTTAAAATTAGATTTCCCATTTTCAAATGCAAGTGGGTTAATGTTAATAATGGTGTTCAGATCGATCGGCTAGGATTTACATTAGTCGATGTCAATGATAGAAGTTTTGGAGATGAACCTTTTATTATGGCAGACCAGGTGAAACAAGTGTTCTATATCACCGATCAAGAAAATAAAATGTGGTCTGTAGCTCTCCAAGGAAAAAGAGTCATTGATATTGATGAGGAAAGTCATTCAAATTATGGTCTTCCTGAGAGTACTCCTTTTTCAAGGGGTCTACCGGACATGAACGAAGAAGATGAAGCGAATAATGAACACGACATAATAAATGATCATCAAGAAGGGATATGGGAGGATATCACTTTATAAAACAGTCAATTCATAAGGTAATATTCATATGCAGAATTCTTTGAAAACTTTAAGGTTTTAACTATATTATATTCCTTCTATGTTCTTAAACAATGTCATGACTATGAAGTTTGTTCTTGTTTTATTTTTGTGGCGGGATCCGATCCAAAGGGGCATGTTATAAAAGAGGATGTTACGTTGTTGGGTGGAATCGGATGAAGGCGTGGTGAATATTACATTGGGCATGTATGTTGTATTTGTAACTTATTGTATTTGCATTGTAAGTAAGTTATCTTATTGTATAAATTAATTTAGGTGTTGTAGTCATAGTATAATCATTAATTAAGAAACCACATAACTCGTGGTGAATAATATTTGTATTCTTTTTCCCAATTCAATTTATTCATAATTGTTCATAGCTTGTAGCTTAAAGTATCGACTTTTATGTGTTGGATTGGGTGGTGGTTTTGTGTATATATATGATCAGGAAGAACAGAACAGGGAAAAAATTCAGGAAGATTTAGACCTGAAATAAATACGCTGGTCTTAAATGTTCAACTGTTAAGACCAGATGTATTTATATGTCCGGTCTTAAAGGTCATGTGTACATATTTGATATTAAGCCGGTCTTAAAAGTTGGTTTTTTAAGACCGGTGTATTTATACGTCTGGTCTAAAAATTCAATTTTTAAGACTGGATGTATTTACCATCTAGTCTTGAAAGTCAGTCTTTTAAGACCGCGTATATTTAGTCGTCAGGTCTTAGAAGCCGCTATTTTTCATACCGGAATTATTTTTGTCCCGTCTTAAAATTCTGATCTTTTAAGAGCGGCTGAGTTTTTGTCCGGTTTTAAAAGTTGATTTTTAGAACCGAACAAAAAATATTTTAGCTTTATGTAGTACGAATTTTAAGACCTAATGTTTTAAATTTCCGGTCTAAAAGAGTTTCTTTAAGACCGGTTCGAGTTCGGTCTTAAATGTGGACTTTTAATACCGGCTGGAACAAGACCGGTCACGGGTTCGTCTTACGATGCCTCTTTTGTCCAGTCTTAAAACCTTTTTTTGCACTAGTGTAACCCTATTACATTAAGGATTAAAATTTGGACTACATCTCAGCACTTGCAAGAGTTGACCTTTGATCACCCATGGACCATCAAATAGTAGATTCTTGGTTCTCTTACCAAAAAACATACTACCTCATGTCATAAATATAAGACATAATTAGTTTTTTTGAAAAGAAGCTAATTAAATTAATTGAAAGCATTTATATTTATTTTTTCAAACTAATTTTTTTGACTCATAAATTGATATATAATCTAATGATACATAACATATGATATAATTAGTAATTTATTTAACTTCCTTAATCTTTATAAAAAGTCAACTAGATCTTATATTATATTGAAGGTTGGAGGGAGTAATAATTATTTGGCAAGTCAATAAGTTCAAAGTTGTTTGATTTTTGAAGCCAAGCAACCATGTCTTTCATCATCTTTAAGTTTGCATTTTTCCCTGGTAAAGTGTGGGACTATAGAATTCTTGCAACGCAACAACGCTCACTATGGTGGATCTTTACAATAAACAGATTTAGTTTCATTTATATTTAACTTTAATGAAAATATTTTTCATTTATTAATTATCAGTTTTAAAGTCCACAATTTGGAAAATTATTTTGAGTTTTGCTTATATCTTTTAAGATAAAAATGATTAAAGAAAACGGATATAAATGATTAAGAATTGAACTATGGACTTGAAGTCAACTAGTTGATGTTAACAAATATATTAAACTAATTTCAAATAACATTTGATTACTTTGAAAAATGAATCTTGATTAATTGAGGTTATTGTATTTATTTGAAATTAGGAATAAAAGGGATAATTCTCAATAATATTCAAAGAGAAAATTAGTCCTTGGACCAATAATGAAAAGAAGAATGAGCCTCATCAACATTCAAAAGCTTCAAGGATAAAAAAAATGACATATGAAGAATAGAGACTAAATAGAACAAATCGTTGTCCTTGCAACATTTTTTTAAATAATAATAATAATAAGCACAGCTATATATCCTCCTCTTGGAGGCACTCTCTCAACATGGCCTTAAAACTTGGTTTGTCATGTTGTTAGAGATTAGCCCCTTCTACTATACCTAGTCTCTATTGGTGTTATCCTTGATAGCTTAATCACATGCTTTTTGAAAAATCATTATTTTGTAATATGAAAATTTGAGTGGTTAAATGTTTCGCTAACTATATATATCTTGTTGAGAGCATTTTTCTAGGGAATTGCTTTTACATGCATTGTATTTATTTGGGGTGAGCTGTGTAAAACTCTTAAGAGTTGAAAGATCGAGTTCTCTGTGAGCTGAAGCTGAGATTAAAACCACTTGAATATTTTCTAGGGGACTAGAAAATACTTGGAGATAATTCTTGTAATGTTTGACAATTCTCTCTTCCCTTGTCTCTTGTTTTCAGATAAATACTTTGCGCAACATGATGTAATTGAACAATACCAGAAAACAATTAACGAATAGAGATACAAATTTTTATTTCATATATATATACAGAAAGTCGATCAAATAATCGATCAACACATATATGATTGAAATCCTGCTGTGCAAAAGAAGAACATGCATTAAAAAAGAAAAAGAAAAAGAAAAAAGAATTTAATGTACAAACTACAATAATTATCCAAATGAGAATTCAGGTCCTCTCCTAATTTGTTCTGTCATGACCTCTCCTAAGACTGCAAGGTATTATGAATCCTTTGTGTAGGAACACATAGTACTGTAATGCCTTGTTCGATATATATATTACAGAACAGAATAAATCAGGCAAGAAGTTGAAATCAATGAAAGAAGTGGTGGTGCTTCTTTCCATGAACCTCTTGATAATTCTTCTTGTCCTGTTTCTTCTGGTGATGTTCATGAAAAGCATATCCTCCAGCTCCAACTGCAATAGTTGCTGCTATCTCCTCTTTTATCTTGTGACTGTGTGCATGTTCTGGATCTTTCTTCGACTTGTGCTTCTCATGCTGCAACAAAAAGCATTTCATTATATTGTTAACTTCTTCAACAAATTAATCATAATTATGAATAATAACAAATGATTAGAAGTTGAATGATGTTAATATATATTATAATTACCAATGCGTAGGCGCCAGCAGCAACAGCTCCTAATTTTCCGAGATTTTCCTTATGCTTGTGGTGCTTCTCTTCCTTTTTGTAATCAATCTCGCCGGCTGGATTTTCTTTGTGGTGGTGGTGGTGGTGGCCTTCCGACATGGTGGTTTGTTAATATAAGATTACAGGCTGTATAAAGCAGGGAAGGTATTTCAAATGATAATGGTGAATGTTTACTGTTTTGGGTGATGAAGGTTTATGTGGGAAGTTAAGGATATTTATAGTTATATTTTTGTTCATAGTTTCATATTGTTTAAGTCAACATTATTAATATTTGTTTGTAGGGCCATATGTGAAACATAAAATAGTCAATAAACATACTCTGCAAAAAAGTTCTTAATAACTAAGAAACAAGACGCGTTTTAGCTAAACTAGATAGCCTTGCCGCGTGCTTTAATTTGAAAATGAATTCTCAAATATTCTTTTACAATAATAAATATTCTACTTCACAGGTCTTTCTATTTTTCGTCACCTTATACATATGTATAACTTAAAATTCAATTAGGAAGTTTCAGGGAAAAAAAAAATCATTAAGGAAGTATGATGATCTCAATCACTGTCACTTTCTAATAAATCTTTAATATATATACTCCTTCTATAGGAATAATACTCCAACATAATATTATAAAATAAAGTAATTAAACTCGATTATAAGCTCGCACTTTACAAGTTTACATCAAGTCCGAGGCAACGATGAAGAATATCGTGATATATATAGATGATATTACTTATATATTACTTTGTCAGTTGATTGATTTGGGTAGATTAAAAAAAGTAAGTTATATTAGTTATTTAAAATAAATATAAATATCATCTTTCATCATGATTCATGACGACCTTAGATAAAAAAAAAAAAAAAAAAAAAAAAATTGTTAATATGTACAATCAATGTGAATATTTAGAAAATTAAAAAATTTGGGAGATAAAGTGAATTTGGTCTTATACTTAGAACCAAATCCAATTTCTAACTAATTTTTATATTAATGACCAGATCTGAGGTAGTATAAAACCATGAACCATTTTGCAAACATTGAAAGAGTCAACCTGAGAAGACAGAGATGGACGCGCACAAAATAGGGATTGGTGGCTTGGAGCTAAAACACATGCATATATGCTGATAGGTGAACAAGAAAACAAAAACACGCCACACGCTAAATAAAATAAAGGCGTGTACATGTATTTGTTATACCCTTCAACACCATCGCAAGTATTTTAAAAAAGAAAAAAAAAAACAATTTATAGTCCGTCTAGGGATACATCTAGAAATCTAGGCTGTGGGGCAACTCGTTTAGAATATTGTAGAAAATAGGGTTAAGTGTTGTATTAGTGTATTGGGTCGAGAGTTGTTGAGATAAAAGGGCGTGAGTATGTTTTGTGTTTTCATATAATGATTTGTACAGTAGGTAGTTCTTTGCTCAAGGTGTTTTATAAATATTGAACATGGGCTTAATGTCCAGAGTGAGCTTGTACGTATATTTTCTATTATCATAAAGTATACATTGTTTTCTTCTTCTTGGGTTAGTCCACAAGGCATCAAAGCCCCATGTTG
Organism: Acacia melanoxylon; assembly: GCA_019022615.1. Lineage (NCBI taxonomy): Eukaryota > Viridiplantae > Streptophyta > Magnoliopsida > Fabales > Fabaceae > Acacia > Acacia melanoxylon. The sequence continues at coordinate 837,737 of JAFJYJ010000050.1, forward strand.
TAAATAAAGAATTCTATTGAAACTTGGCAGCCCAATATCAAGACAACCCACAGTAGAGTTAGAATTTTGAGAACAGCACAAGAATCAGGTACACCAAGATCAACTGTTTAAGTTGGAAGAAATCAAATGGTTTCAAAAAGCAAGAACTGATTGGATCACCAAAGGTGTAATAATAGGATTTTAGTAAATCGGAATTTTTTGAGATAAAAGAAATTAACGAATATTTTGATAAAACAAAATCATGAGTTTAAAACTATTACAGAAAATTGTCATAATTATAGAGTAAATTGTTAAAAAAGTTACGGAAAGATCAGATGAACGAATGACTAAAAATGAAATAATGGTGATAAAAACAGTTCAAAAACATTATGATAAATATTTGAAAGATCATGAGAAAATTATGGAAGTGTAATCTTTAATTATGAGAATTTAATAAATTATTTCAAAGGAAATAACATGAATAAAAGTTTAAAAAGCATTTCGGAACCATAAAGTAACTTTGATGGGGTAAACATTGTTAATATTTTACATAGGATATAAAATGACAATGTCGTATAAAAGTTTGTAAGATAACAATATCTTGTAAAATTGGTAAAGATAAATATATGAAGAAACCTGATCCTAAAAAGATCACTAAACGAAGAAATTAGGTCGATTAAGCCTTAACGGGCAAGGGGTAAAACAAGAATTTTTGGTAAAAAATATTATATTTTTAAAAAATGGAAAAAAATTATGAAAAAATATTTAAAACTGAATTTTTTAATTAAGGGGTCGAAATTCTTAATATTTGTAATTAAAAAGAATTGTTTAAATAATTAAAATGTTAATTAGAATAAAATAATAATATAATACGGTGAGTCGCCTTATAGGCAAACCGAGGGAAGAGTCGAAATAAATTCTTCAGGTAAACAGAGGTAAAAGTCTTTTCGATGATCAAATTAAGAACAAGTGAATTTTTACATGAAGAAAGAATTTACCAGACGTTGATTCCGCAAACGAAAACCCTAATTTCTAATAAGACGAAAAACCGATCGAGATAGAGTAAGTGCAGATAGAGGATTTAAAGTCAATACTGAAACAAGTAGTTGCCGTGAATTAGGTATCTAGTGACTTAGGTCAGATCATATTACGAACCAGTGGGTTTTTGCCTAGACGTTGACGCTTTCAGAATTTCATTTCAGAATCGAGGGCGTTTGACCTAAAATCTTTGCGATAACGGGATACCCTTAATGGAGTCATAAATTTCATTAAATTTGATATTCCTAATGAGAAAGAAAGAAACTTCGAAACTCGCCATCAAGCATTTCACGATTCGTCAAAAACGCGAAAACGGACATTGATCGGGAAATTCTATCGGACCGGGCATAAAGTGAGCTTGAGTCACCATTCTTGGACCAATTTCTGCCACATCACCCCCCTTATGTCGACCAAGAGCTCCCATGGACAAGGATTAACCACCATTTAACCTTGATTTTACATGGTTATAACGAAAGGAAAAATTACAAGATTTGGAATGTAGAAATTACCAAAGTGGCACAAATTTTGCCTATATAAAGGCATGAGAACCTCCTTCATTTCTTCACACCATTCTTCCCTCTACCTTGGCCGAAACTTAGAGTGAGAAGCTCTGCCAAAGTTGTGCCTTAGCTCCGAGTAAGTTCTTCTGTCCTTAGCTTTTAGTTTCCGTAGTTCTTTCGGTAGTTATAGTAGAACTGTTGTTTTGATCTAGGAAGTTTCAGAATTTATTCCTATACTTGTTTTTAAGCCTCATTGCATTGAAAGATGCCGACGAGGTAAAAATATAGTGGGGATAATTTTGAAATGGAATAAGGTCAAAGTAACGAAGTTACGCGAAATTCCGCCAAATAGGGATACTAGGGGCAAAATAGTAATTTTCGCCCAAATGGCCGTTATGATGCCAAATGTTGATAAACGTTGTCCTTATAGGATATCTCGAGCTAATCGAGCCGCATTTGTTGTGCCGCCGTCATACCGCTGTTTTTTCCATTTGTCAAATTTCACGTTTTTCCGTAAAGTTCCGTTGTACCGCCAAAAAGGTACGTTCGCGTACTGTAACACTAGCTCTAATGTTTATTATATGATTGTATATGATTGTTGTGTAGTAGTGTACGAGGTTATGCTATATACACGGTATGTTACATACGAGGTTATTAATGTTGTATCATACGAGGTTATGTTACATACGTGGTTATTATCTTGTATACGTGGTTATGTGTTTTTAATCATACATCTGTTATGGACTATTGTATTGATTGCTGCTGTCGTGTATATGTAGTTGTATTTAAGCATGAGGTTAACCGTTACCTGAGATCCAAATTGTAATTGGATCTCGCTCTTATCATAGCGTCGGGTTCGGAAGAACCGAGAACCGAGGAGAAGGCGAGCGCCGCACGAGACCCGGCCGAAGACTTTCTTCGGGTGTTATTCATTTTGAAAACTCTCGGTCAATGTACCGTTTCTGTAATTAGCCAGACTTACGGCATTTTGAATATATGTATCAGTTACTCTTACGCTCCGATGCTCTACTCTGATGAAAAAAAAATATACTGCTTTTAAAAATGGGATGTTACAAAATGAGACATGAATACTGTAACATCCCATTTTCAAAAGCAGTATATTTTTTTTCCATCAGAGTAGAGCATTGGAGCGATTGAGTAACTGATAACTAGATTCAAAATGCCGTAAGTCCGCGATTACAAAAGCGGTACAATAAGCGAGAGTTTTCAAAAGAAATAACAACGAAGTGTCTCCCCGGCAACACCCATGCCGTGGCAACAAAAGAAATTCTCCATTTGGGACTCTAAGCGTCGCTTGCCCTTATCTTCGGCGCTCGGTCCTCCCGACCACGAAGCTATTTTAAATGCCGAGGTCCAAATGCACATCGGACCTCGGTAACGGTCAACCTCATATTTATGGAAAAAACATATGGAAGACATCATAGCATTAATCAAAACATAAGTATACAGCAGATGGAAGATTAATATAACAACAGTACACTTCACGCGTAAAGTTATTTATGCTAACAGAACATTTCGCATGTAAAGTTATCCACGTTAATAGTACACATCTCATGTAAATTTATCTATACAATTCACTCGTATAGTCGTCTATCACATATAAGTATACAGTAAATATTAGAGTTAGTGTTACAGTACGCGAACGTACCTTCGTTGATGGTAAACGGTACTTTTACGGAAAACGGTAATTTCGACGGTGGGTGAAAAATGTTAGGACGACGGCGGTACAACAAATGTCCGATTATCTTAGATATCCTATAAGGATAACATTTATCAACTTTTAGCAGTATAACATGCATTTTAGGTACAAATTACCATTTTGCCCCCGAACCCCTAATCGGCGGAATTTCGCCGAGCTTATTGTTTTCGCTCTATCTCTCCGAATTTTGATAGATCTTTTCCTCATCATATTTTCGAAATATATATCATATTTACCCCTAAATATGATATCTAGACTATCTTGAAAAATTAAAGATAAATCTAGCATTCCTACTATATCTACCGAAAGAACTACCGAAACTTAAGACTAGGGACCGAAGAACTTACCCAGCACTTCGCTACTCCTTCTTGCTCTGACTTCTCTCTAACTTCTCTCTAGAAATCTCTTAGAATTGGTGAAGAATGAAGGAATGGGAGGAGCCTATTTATAGAAAAACTCCCTGAATTTCAACCATTGGATCAACTTTATGGAATTCAATCTTGGCCATCCATTTGGAAACTTAGATCACAAGTTCTCTCCCTCTCTTGGCCGACCTCCCCATGCCCCAAATATCACAAAGTGATGTCATGGATGATGTCACAAGCTCCTACTTTATGGTCAGTACTGATAAAGTTCCCAGTTCGGTGTCCAAATCTCGCAATCTCGGAGAATCTCAAAAATTCGGGAACAAGGCGCTAAAGTTCTATCCTTCCTCTTTAAAACTACTTGGGTTTACTAAATTTTTGATCCCATTAAGGTTATTCCGTTGTCTATTGAACATTTTCGACGACGTCACCTGCGGTTACGGAAATCACTTAGGAAGTTCCAGCTTCTTGGCAGAAAATCACTGGTTCGTAATATGATCTGATCTAAGTAACCCAATTCCTGGTTTGAAAAACACGGTTCGTTTTCTATAAGTCACTTTTAGCACTATCTGCCCTTTCCTAATTATCCGGTACTCCTAATTACGCTGTTGGTTTCATAAATGACTTCTGAGATCGCTCACTTCGGGATAAAATTCCACTTGTTTATAAAAAGTGCAGATGTTAATGACTTCATTTCTATATTTGGAGGTAGGATTTAATTTCTATCCGTTCTTATTTCTCCCGTTGGCTCTTTTTACCGATTATATTATTATTTTAATCAAAATATCTAGATATTTTTTTTTCTTTTATTTTTATTTATTTTTCTAAGCATAAAATATTTTTTTATTATTTATTTAATTAATAATTTCGATAATTAATTTACTTATATCATAATCTAAACAATTAGCCACTAATTACTTAATTAGCCACTTACTAATTATTGATAATTTTCATAATTAGGATTAATTATTATCTCACAACTATTTTACTTACATTGGTATTTTATATCCCATGTAAAATATTAAAAATCATGGGGTCACTTATGATCCCGAAATAATATTTTATTCTCGCCTCATTATTTTTTCAAGGGAAATAATCCCAAAAATTCCTAAAATTAGAGACAACATACTTTCTATTTTTTTTATATAAATATTTTACTACCTCTTGGGATTTATCATAATATTTTTAGGCCATTTAATGCCCTAAAAATACATTTTAGCTCTTTATTCACCCTAATTTCAATAGAAATTACCTTAGAAAATAAGATAATTTTAACTTATTATTTGAGACCACATATTCACTTATTTCCAATAGGTATTATTTACTAAAATATGATACTTATCAAAACTACGATTTTTAGGGTATTACAAATACTAGATACATATTATCATCTCAAACCTTCGATGAGGAGAAGGAGGAACCATATCGTTATGCTAAAAGATAATTCTGGACCACCAAACGCTTAGATATGTTGGTAAGGGGCCGTCCTAGCTTAACCACAGGTCTTCAGTTCGAGATGTGGGAATGCAACGTGCGTGGGTGGTAGAGGCTTCCCCCCATAAGGGGCCAACCTGGTCTCGATTCGGATTAGTCTGGGGCCATTGAAGTGCCTGAAAGATGGCCTACCCTAGGACACTGGATGCACTACGCAAAAAAAAAAAAAGAAAAGAAAAGAGGAAGATAATTCTGGAGTATGGTTAGATGATGAAGCGAAGTTAAAGACTTTAGTGGTTGACTTTTCAAGCAACTGTATATGGTTGATGATCCTAACATTGATAGGATTGAGACATCTACCTCTTTCCAGCTCTAGAGAATAATGCTTTGGAAGGTTTATTTAAAGTTCCAGCTGAGGAAGAAACAAAAAGAGCTCTATTTTCCATCGGTCGCTAGAAGGCTCTTGGTTTTGACGGCTTCCCTCCCATCTTTTTTCAGTCTAAATGGAGCGTGGTGGGAAGGAATTTGTGTAGTTTTGTGCAGAATGTGTTTTTTGGTGATTAAAAATTGGAGGATCATAACAGAACTCTCATCTCTTTAATTCCTAAACGGGATGTTCCGGAGGAAGTTAGTCATTTTAGACCAATCTCTTTATGTTCGGTTCATTATAAGAGTATTACCAAAGTTATCACGGGAAGATTGAGACTTTTGATGGATTCTTTAATTTCTCCTTATCAATCTTCCTTTATTAAAGGGAGACTAATTCATGACAATATAATGGTTGGTCAAGAGACGATGCACATCATGAAGAAGGAAAGGGGAAGAAAATGTTTGATGACTATGAAGATTGGCTTAGAAAAAGCCTATCATAGAATCCGATGGAGCTTTGTGAAACAAATGTTGGAAGAAGCATGTATGGATACAAATTTCATTAATTTGATAATGGAATGTATTTCGTCAGTTTTGTATAACATCCTGTTGAATGGTGAACAAACTAAGTACTTTCATGCTAAAAGAGGTTTGAGACAAGGGGATCCTATTTCTCCTTTATTATTTGTTTTATGCGTGGATAAATTGTTGCATATTATATGGGATGAAGTGGATAAGGGTTTGGAAACCAATTATGATTTCTAAAGAGGGCCCGACGATCTCTCATCTCATGTTTGCGGATGATATTCTTATCTTTGGTGAAGCCTCTGATCTTCAAATGCACTGTATGATGGAGTGCTTGGAGAGATTTTGTAGCGCATCAGGCGAAATAATAAGTAAGTCTAAGTCTTCATTTTTCTTATCCCCGAAGGTTCAGATGCAAGTAAAACAAAATTTAGCTACCACAGCAGGGATGCATGTTTCAACTACTATTGGAAAGTTCTTGGGTTTCCCCCTATCTAGGAAGAGGAGGCCTAGCGAGACGTTCCAATACATTGTGGATAGAGTGAGATCTAAACTATCCACTTGGAAAGAGAAATGTTTGTCTAGAGCCGGTAGAATTACTTTGGCTAAGTCAGTTATTAGCGCCTTGCCTCTCCATCCAATGCAAGCTTCTCTTATCCCTATCTCTTTTTGTAAAGAAGTGGATAAATTGCAGAGGAAGTGAATAGGGGGGCACAGTGATACTACTTATGGTTATCACCCCATCAATTGGTCTCAGATTCTTCTAACCAAGAATAAGGGGGGTCTCGGGTTTAAGAGGCTATCCTCTTTCAATAGAGCTTGTGGTGCCAAAACCACTTGGAAATTGCTTACCGGGGCTAAAGGACTGTGTATGGATGTTTTAACAAATAAATACTTGTTAAGAGCATATTCATATATTTTTGAAGTAAAAAAGGGGATTCTCCCCTTTGGAAGTTTATTGCTAGTCAGAAGGAGTTGGTCTTAAATGGTTCTGCTTGGAATGTGAGGAATGGGCTTACTGTAAAAAATTTCTTTGACAGATGGGTTCTAAAAAACAAACCTCTTGAGGAGGTATGCATTCGTGCTCTAACGGGTGAGGAAGCTAACAGTGTTGTAACTGATTGGCTTTCAAATGGAGATTGGGATTTTGCAAGATTATCTTGCATTCTTCTGGTTAATATTTTAAGGTCCTTGATATCATTCCTTCCCCCATTGCAAGAAGCAGGGCAGGATGCTTTAGCATGGAACACGTCGAGTAACGGTCTTTTTTTTATTTGTGCTTATAGTTTACTAGAAGAAGGGTATCAAAGCTGTGAGAATAATCTTTTCAAGTATGTGTGGAATTGGCAGGGACCTGAAAGAATCAGAGTTTTTATGTGGATTGCCTTTAATGACAATCTTCCTACAAATTCTTGGCGGAGTAGTTGGTCATCTTGTTCACCCTTATGTAATTTATGCAAAACTGGGTATGAAGATGTATTACATATACTTAGAGATTGTGAGTATGCAAGAAAGGTATGGATGGAAGTTTTAGATTTGCTTTATTTGACTGAGTTCTTCAATTTGTCTTTGGCGAATTGGGGAAGTTTTAACCTTCAGGGAAACTTGGGTAAGCGATAACGTGTGACTAGGCTAAGATTTGGGGGGTCACTATTTGGAAGCTTTGTCTTTGGAGAAATGAATGGATTTTCGATGAGGAGTTTGTTAAACCAAATAATATAGCAGAAGTTATTTTACAGTCCTGGAGGAGTTTTGTTATTATGCAGGAGGATCTGTGCTTTCTTCAGCGACCCATTGTGAATCTGGTAAGATGGAGTCCTCCGAGCACTGAATGGGTTAAATTAAATGTAGATGGAGCAGTTATGAGAATTTTTGGAAATGCAGGTTGTGGAGGTGTTCTTCATGATTACTCTGGCGATTGGGTGGCTGGGTTTTCTCATTCTCTGGGGTTGTGTTCTGTGATCAAGGCGGAAGAATGGGCTATATTGAGGGCTTGATTATTGCTTGGGATCTGGGTGTTAGATGTTTAATCGTGGAATCAGAGGTGTTAGATGTTTAATTGTGGAATCAGATGCAAAGGAACTAATTGATCTATTGAATATTAATCCCCAGGCTTGGAGTACTTTGATGTCCTGGAAAATACAGGAACTTCGAAGGAGAGATTGGGATGTGGAGTTTATTTTCACTCACAGAGATACAAATCAGGTGGCGGATATTCTTGCTAAAAAAGGAATATCTTACTATAAATTCTGGGATACATGGCTTGAGTTTTTAAGGTTGCTGGTTTTACGGGGAGAGCGGGATTCAATTCCTCCGTGTAATTTTTATTTTATTTGCGCTTTCTACACGTTATGTGTTTTATTTGTATATATATATATATATATAAAAGGTACACCAAGATCCGACACCCAAAGTGTTCAGAGACCCAAAAGAGTTAATGACCCCCCCTCGAAAAAGAGAATCTTCGTCATAGCGATTGATCTGCGTATGCCGCTAATTCCCTTTTTCTTGTGAGCAAGAAAGAAATCACAGGGTCACAAAGACATCCCTGCAATTTCATCGCAATCCAAGCTTCACAGTTGCGATTTCGTTTGTCCGAGTCGTCCTTCGATGTTTTTGGCTCATCGACCCTCTCTGGTTGTGTCGTGACTTTGATTCTTGATTGTGAACGATTTCTTCGTTCAAGCTTCACCCATCATCTGTGATTTGACCTTGTCTTGCGTCTTGAATCGTTGACAGATAAGAGGAGATGAGATGACACTTCCACAAATGGCCTTACATTTACTCACCCTCTTTTCTCCATCCCTCAGATACCTAAGGAACCAGAATCATTCAACAAGTACTCATCGACAATGCCAACTACACTCTCTGGAGCAGAGCTATGACGATTGCCTTAAGAGAAAAGAACAAACTCGGCTTTATTGATGGAAACTGTAAGAAAGACGCTTAAGAATAGGGCCTACAAGATCAATGGGATCATTGCAATGCAATCGTTCTCTCTTGGCTGCTTAATTTTGTCTTAAAAGAAATTGTCAACAGTGTGATTTACTTCTAGGAGGCACACCAAGTCTGGATAGACCTTAAAGAAAGGTATGACAAGATAAGCGGTTGAAGGATTTTTTTTCTCTGCACCATGAAATTACCCGTTTGAATCAAGGCTCGCTTGTAGTTTCGAGATATTACAGAAAAATGAAGGAATTATGGGAAGAACAATCAGCATTAATCCCAATTCCTTCGAGTCATTGTAATACTTGAAAGATCTATGTTGAAGTGATCCAACAATAGAAGTCACTTCAGTTTCTCATGGGTCTCAATAAGACTTATGATGCTGCTAGGAGTTAAATTTTCATAACGTCTCCTCTTCCAAGCGTCAATCAAGCCTTTGCCATGATATCTGAAGATGAAGCACAAAAGAATATTGCTCATTCAGCAAAAGAGGTACCCATTGAGGGAGTTATAGTGGCAGCTAAGGGAAATGGACATGTTAGAGGAAGAGGCAAAGGAAACACAGGCCCAAAATGTGTACATTGTGGTCGAAAAGGACTTGAGAAAGAGGGATGTTGGCACCTTATATGTTTCCCTCCTGAGTTTAAAGCAAATAGTAGCAGGCTGAATAATCAAGCTAGTGTATGGAATGTTGCAAGTACCAATGCTACTCAAGATAATGAGGGAGCATGACTTGCTGCTGCGAATGTGATTACCCTGAAGCTGACTCGAGCAATATGAGAAATTGCTGGACTTCTTGAAGAAAGAAGAAGAGGCAATTCTATTGTTCATGCGCTCACTGGTACATGTTTCCTTTGTTCTCCCTCTCTTTCACATACACACACGTATTGGGTGATAGATTCTGGCGCAATAACACATTTAGTGTAATACCCGGATTTTAGCAAATCTGGAATTTCGAGATAAAGGAAAATTAATGAATATTTTAATAAAGTAAATTCATGACATAAAACTGTTATAGAAAATTGTTATAATTATAGAGTAAATTGTCAAAAAAGTTCCGGAAAATCGATGAAAGAATGATTAAAAATGATATAATGGTGATAAAAATAGTCTAAAAATATTATGATAAATACCGAAAGATCATGAAAAATTATGAGAAAAATATGGAAGTGTTATCCCTAATTATGAGAATTTAATAAATTATTTCAGAGGAAATAACATGAAGAAAAGTTTTAAAAGCATTTCGAACCATAAAGTAACTTTGATGAGGTAAACATTTTTAATATTTTACATAGGATATAAAATGACAATATCGCAGTATAAAAGTTTGTAAGATAACAATATACTGTAAATTAGTAAAGATAAATATATGAAGAAACCGATCCCGAAAAGATCACTAAACAAAGAAATTAGGCCGATTAAGCCTTAACGGGCGAGGGTAAAACGGGAATTTTGGTAAAAAATATTATATTTTTAAAAAAATGGAAAAAATTATAGAAAAATAAATAAATCTGAATTTTAAAATTAAGGGGCGAAATTATTGGTATTTTTAATTAAAAAGAATTGTTTAAATAATTAAAAATGATAATTAGAATAAAATAATAATATAATGCGGTGAGTCGGCTTATAGGCGAGGCCCGAGGGAAAAGTTGGAAATAAATTCTACAGTAAACCGAGAGGTAAAAGTCTTTTGACTGATCAAATTAAGAACAAGTGAATTTTTACACGAAGAAAGAATTTATCGACGTTGTTTTCCGCAACCGAAAACCCTAATTTCAAATAAGACGAAAAGCGATCAGATAGAGTAGAGTCGGATAGGCAAAGTGAGAACCTATAGAAACAATTGCGTATTTTCAAACACGGGATTAAGTTAGACAACAACTGGACGTTTTACGATTGGCGAATTATTGTCCGAAGTTGGTTCTATCGGAAGTGATTTACGAACCGGACGCGTTTGTCCGAATATCTTTCGACGCACCGGAGAATACCTGGATATGATCAAAAAGAGGATCAAAATAGATAATATGAAAGAGGATGAAAAGATCTTCAAAGTTACATGCCCGGATTTTTGAGTTTGCGAAATCGCGCGAAACGGACACCGATCGGGTAGCTTTATCGGGATAGGAGGCCATAAAGCAAGATGACAACTCATTCTTTGACTTTTTGGGCCAAAGAGGTCGGCCAAGACCTTGAATGGTCAAGATTGCATCTTACAAAACCCTAGATCCAACGGCCGAATCATTTCGAAGACTTTTTGGAAATTCCCACCTTGTCCCTATTTTTCTCTATAAATAGCAAGCTCTCTTGCTCTCATTCTTCACACCAAAATTCAGATCCTAGAGAGAGGTTCTAGAGAGAGAAGCTCTGGAAAAAATTGTGCCTTAGCTCCGAGTAAGTTCTTCGTCCTTAGTTTTTAGTTTCCGTAGTTCTTTCGGTAGTTATTGTAGAACCGTTGTTTTGATCTAGGAAGTTTGAGAATATATTCCTATGCTTGTTTTTATGCCTCATTGCATTGAAAGATGCCTGACGAGGTAAAAACATAGTGGGGATAATTTTGAAATGGAATACGGTCAAAGTAACGAAGTTACGCGAAATTCCGCCAATTAGGGGTAGTAAGGGCAAAATGGTCTTTTTCACCTAAAATGCCCGTTATCTTTGCCAAATATTCATAAGTGTGTTATTATTTTGATTAGAATACTTCGACGTCGAACCACCGTCGAAATTTCATCGTTCCATTTGTTTATATTTGTTGAGCATTTGTTTATTTGTTTTTACGTACGGCCGTCGAAAAGTACCATTTTAGCCGGAAGAGCCGGATATCGCAACTAAGGTACGGACGCGTACTTGTAACCCTAACTCTATGCTGCTCATATACTTTTACGTTAAAGATACGTTCATAGGCGAGGTTCCGTTGAGAATCGTCGGAGATACTTACTGACTTTACCCACGGATTATAGTATTGGTAATGCCGTTTGAGTTATTCCTAGCGCGAGGACACGTTGTGGCGTGGCCTGGATATGTGCAGAACTAGTTGAGAGAGACTTTACATACGCTTTGTGCTTATGTTACGTCCATGTTATTGATCATACATCTCGTTTGTTTGCTTTTGTGATGATATCTTGTATTGAAATGAATATCGTTGTACGTATCTTGTTTTATTTGAGCATAAGGTTAACCGTTACCCGAGATCCATATGTGGAATGGATCTCGGTAGCATGTATCGAGTCAAGAAGACCGATGCATGGAGATCGAGGCAAGCATTTGGAGTAGCCAAGACGTGTCTACGTTATTTTCCGTTTTCTTTAAGTTCCTTTAACTTTTGAGAATTCTCGGATGATTTCGTAATCCAATACATTTACACTATGGTCCATATTTTGAATGTAATGTAAATTACTTACTCGCTCCAATGCTCTACTCTGACTACTCTGCGTGAAATATTTGGAAACGTTTTTTTAAAAAAAATATTCCGCCGTTTTCAAATGGGATGTTACATTTTTGGTATCAGAGCAGTAGTCCTGGCATTGATATGACTATGTTATTACGGACGGTATGGTAGGACGGTTAAGGCTAGTCTATGTGGGTGTGGCCAATCGTCGCCATAGAGTTGGTGAGGTCCCCATGATAGACACTTATCCGGCCATTCGTTTCGTTAACGGAGTTATGTTCAAATTAGCCTTTTCAAAAACTTTGAGCACTTTTTGGAAAATGAGTATTGATATGACCTAGTGCAATGTGTAGAGATGAACAGAGACAACTTCGATTTCTCGGACATCCAAAACCTCGACAATGAAGAAGCCACCCTTGACGATTTTCATTTCGTGTTAGGAAAATACGGCCTTAACCCAACTATTAGAATCATTTTACTTGTTTGCGAACGAGTCTACAAACACTTCGAAAGAAAGGTATCGACCTTCCTTCACTTGGTTCAAAATTCTCAAAACCGAGAGGAACCCACATTCGCCGGAGACCGGGTTAGATCCACTCTCTTCGTTTCCCGTGACCCGTTTTTGGGCCGAGACTCACTAACGAACTGCCGGACGAAGGCCCTATTGCGTACGCTCGTATTTATCTTCGTTATCGAAAAGCATAGTGCACCAAAGCACATGTAGAAAGAGCGAGACGGTGTAAGAAAGTTGTGGAACCATAGATAGAGGCTATATAGTATTGTATTGCTTTAAAACTCTCTAAATGCCCCGAGAGATTGTGAGATATTCTGTTAGAATAAAAGGGATTGTAGAATTTTGTATAGTTTAGGATATGACCAACGTCGAGGTCAACTTGTACAAATAAGATGCATTAATAATATATGTTGTTTTGTGTGCTTATTTCGTACTAATTCCCTTATTCCTATCTCTTGTTATAAATAAAAAGGTATAAACCTAAAGAATGGCGAACCTAAGAAATAGGGGTCGTGGACGAGGCCAAACTAGAGGTAGAGGACGTGGTCGAGGCGCATGACCTCAAAGAAGTCCAACACCCGAGCCCGAGAATAACCAACCCGAGCGGAGTCGAGCTGCAAGAAGTAAAGCAAATGCTGCAAGAGCAAAGAGCTCTTATTAACGTACTTTTGGAGGAAAGACAAGCCAGAAATCAAAGAAACGACACTGATGAAGAGGCGGATGAGTCGGAGGGATCTCGATCACCTTCCAAATAGAGCTTTGGTAGTTCTACCGCAACGCAATAGAGAGGTGGAAACCATGCAACATTGGGTAACTCACCGTAAGTTGAAACCCCGGTTTTCCGCGGTAAGACCGATTCGGTGAAAGACCGGCGATGAGGTTAGATAAGATCTTTGTGGTCTTAGGCGTCCGAAGACCGCAAGGCCCAGGTTGGCAATCTACTGGAAGGAGATGCCGACCGTTGGTGGAAGAGCGTGGCGGTGACATTACGGGCACGCGTTTGCCCCGTGACTTGGGAGAAGTTCTTGGAAAAGTTTAACGAACAATATTTCCCTCCTCGTTACAAGTAATAAAAGAGTCGGAGTTCTTACATATTCGACAAAACCATGATGAGTCATTCGAGGACTACTTCGCGCATTTACCAACCTATCTCGATACTTGTCATATCCGAAGACCAACGACAACGAAAACCGGAAGGCGAGTCGATTGGTAGATGGTCCGAGGTTTGAAATTCGGGAAAAGCTGGTGTCACGGCAATTTCCGGATCTGATTCAAGCGGTTGAATCATGCCGTACGGTCGAGCGTAATCGAAGGAGCTCGGGAGGATCGACATCTCAACAACAACAACAATGCAAACCGTGGCGGATCAAGTCGCGGAGGTTCCTCTCGAAGAGGACCGCTCCATCGAACAACTCCGAGGCGGAGGCAAGAAGCCGTTCCAACAAGGGCAACAAGGTTATCCGGTCCAAGTAGGGACCCAAACTTGCCCAAAGTGCGAAAGGACCATCCGGATCCAGCTGTGATGGGAAGCCGATCTGCTACAAGTGCCAAAAACCTAGGCATATCAGCCGGAACTGTCCGGAGATTGCAGCGGTGGCAAGACCGCGAGAACCAAGGCCGGGTTTTTGCGGCGATGCGGAGGCCGAGAGTCTCCGAGAGATGGTGCAAGGTCTTGTTATTATCAACGGAAATCTACGCAAGCATTGTTTGATACGGGTGCTAGTCATTCGTTTATTTCCTATGATTGTGCAAATCGTCTAGGAATGCATGCCTCTAGATTGTCTTATGATCGATAGTATCTACACCACTTGGCTTGAAATCCTTAGCTTCGATGCATGTATTAATTGTACCGTGAGCGTTGATGGACGAGTTTGAAGTGGACCTTATCCGACCGCCACTTCATGGCATAGACGTCATACTCGGGTTGAATTGGCTAGCAACGAGCGGTGTGATGATCAACCGTAGCAGCAAGAAGATAACGTTCTTCGATTCACCTAGCGAGAGACAAAGTTGATGTGAGCCTGAATTTTCTCTCCGCTACGGAGGCCGACGAGATGCATGAAGGAGGATGCCAAGCATATTTGATCTTTTTCTCGGTTAAAGCCGGCGAGCTTTCACTTGAGAACATTCTGTTGTAAACGAGTTTCGACGTGTTTCGGAGGATCTCACCGAGCTACCTCCTACGAGAGAAGTCGAGTTCACCATTGAATTGATGCACAGTACGGGATCAATTTCAAAGGCGCCGTATCGTATGGCTCCAAATGAGATGCGGGAGTTGAAGAAACAACTTGAAGAGCTATTACGAAGGGGTTCATCCGACCCGAGTGTATCACCGTGGGGAGCCCAGTCTTTGTTCGTAAAGAAGAAAGATGGAAGTTTCCGACTCGTATCGACTATCGTGAACTCAACAAAGTAACCGTCAAGAACAAATATCCACTTCCCGGATTGATGATCTTTTGGATCAATTATCTGGTTCCACCGTATTCTCAAAGATCGATTTACGTTCGGGATATCATCGAGTTGCGAGTCAAAGACGATGATATTTCCAAGACGGCTTTCGAACCGGATATGGGCATTATGAATTCCTTGTGATGCCTTTCGGATTGACAAATGCACCTGCGGTATTCATGGATTACATGAACCGTATCTTCCGACAACACCTGGACCAATTTGTGGTGGTGTTCATTGACGATATACTCATCTATTCCAAAAGTAGAAAAGAGCATGAAGAACATCTCGCACTTAGTATTAAACATACCGAGAGAGAAGCGGCTCTACGCAAAGTTGAGCAAATGCGAATTTTGGCTGGCGGAAGTGAGATTTTTGGGCCATGTGATATCTAGCGACGGAGTTGCTGTTGACCCAGGCAAGGTGGAAGCAGTTCTGGACTGGAAGAGGCCAGAGACAGTGATGGAGATACGTAGTTTTCTAGGTCTGGCGGGATATTACCGCAGATTTATACGGGATTTCTCGCGTCTTGCCCTACCATTGACAAAGCTTACAAGGAAGAATCAACCCTTTGTATGGGGAGATGACGTGGAGGAGAGCTTTCGAGGCGAGGGAGAGGTTGACTACAACACCAGTATTGATCATCCCAGATCCTGATGAGACATATGTTGTCTAAAGTGATGCCAGTGGGCAAGGATTGGGTTGTGTCCTAATGCAATTGGGCAGAGTGGTGGCTTATGCCTCTCGTCACCGAAGCCGCACGAGTCGAACTATCCTACACACGATTTGGAGCTTGCGCCATCGTGTTCGCTTTGAAGATATGGAGGCATTACCTATACGGTGTGTGACCGTAGAA
Organism: Acacia melanoxylon; assembly: GCA_019022615.1. NCBI lineage: Eukaryota > Viridiplantae > Streptophyta > Magnoliopsida > Fabales > Fabaceae > Acacia > Acacia melanoxylon. The sequence goes on from JAFJYJ010000050.1 coordinate 853,816, forward strand.
CTATCTTGTGACCACAAGAGCCGAAGTATCTCTTTGATCAAAGGGAACCGAATATGAGGCAACGTCGTTGGATGGAATTGCTGAAAGACTACAACCTGGAGATCAAGTATCACCCGGGGAAAGCAAACGTCGTTGCGGATGCTCTAAGCGGGGAAGAAGGTGCAAGTATCATACATGATGATACAAGAGCAAAAATTACTTGAAGATTTCGAGACCCGAATCTTTCAAACCAAATCTGCATGAATTTCAACGCACCAAGTGACGCCTTTACCTTGCAAATCTTTTTGTGAGTCAAGGGGAGTACGACACGAGAGATGAAGTTGATGAAGCTCGAGACAAGATGATTGGGCAATCTCCATGCGGGAGAAGATCTTTCAAGGTGAAACCCAAGACCACGACCTTTCATCGAGTGGATTGGTCAGACACAAGGGGCGCATTTACATACCGCCAGTTGATGAACTGAAGCGGAAGATACTGGATGAGGCTCATAAGAGTAAGTATACTCTACATCCGGGAATGGTCAAGATGTACCAAAACTTGAAGGCCGAAGTTTGGTGGCCTGGAATGAAAAGAGACGTAACTCGACGTATTTGGGTGTCTAACTTGCCGAAAGTAAAGATTGAGCACCGGCGACCCCCCCGGTCTTCGCAAGGACCGGAACCGCGAATGGAAATGGGAGAATGTGACCATGGATCTTGTGGTAGGTCTACCTAAGATCAGGCATCACGATACCATTTGGGTAATCGTCGACCGATTAACCAAGTCGGCACATTTCATACCCATTAGCATCCACTACTCTCGAACGATTGGCTGCAATCTACATCAAAGAGATCGTGAGACTGCACGGAGTCCCTAAGAGTATTATCTCTGATCGGGATACTCGATTCCAATCCCGCTTTTGGCAAGCACTACATGAAGGAATGGGTACCAAGCTAAAGTTCAGTTCGGCTTATCACCCTCAAACCGACGATCAATCGAGAGAGGACGATACGTATTTGGAGGATATCTTTGCGAGCATGTGCCCTGGATTTCAAAGGAAATTGGGACGAACACCTCTCACTAGCGGAAATTCGCGTATAACAATAGTTATCATTCAAGCAAACAAATGGCCCCGTTCGAGGCTTTGTATGGGCGAAAGTGTCAATCGCCTTTATCTTTGGGGAGATGTGTCCGAAAAGCGTTGCTTGGACCGGATATGCTAAAAGAGACCTCCGAGCAAATCGCTCGATAAAGAAGAGACTCATTCTTTGCACATAGTAGACGGAAGAGCTATGCGAGATAAGAGGAGAAGACCGTTGAAGTTTGAAGTCGGAGACCATGTGTTTCGAAATTATCTCCGATGAACCGGTGTCGGCGAACACCGAAGAGAAAGAAGCTTAGTCCGCGTTACGTTGGACCATTTGAAGTGTTAGCCGAGCGAGGACCGCTTGCGTATCAACTAGCGTTACCCCGAACCCGAGTAATCTCCACGATGTTTTTCACGTGTCACACGAAGAAATACCTACCGGACCGAGATCATGTCATAGAGTACGATGATGTTGAAGTACGGCATGATAACACCTTTGTAGTCGAGCCGGAGCAAATTCTCGAACACCAGGAGAAACGGCTTAGGACTAAAACTATACCGATAGTGAAGGTGGTCTGGAAGGGTTTGTCATCAAACGAGGCAACTTGGGAAACCGAGAGTGACATGAAGGAGAAGTACCTAGAGTTTATGGCCCATAGTCTAGTTAGTGTAGATTAAATTTCGAGGGCGAAATTTTGTTTAAGGGGGAGAGAAATGTAATACCGGATTTTAGCAAACGGAATTCCGAGATAAAGGAAAATTAATGAATATTTTAATAAAGTAAATTCATGACATAAAACTGTTATAGAAAATTGTTATAATTATAGAGTAAATTGTCAAAAAAGTTCCGGGAAAATCGATGAACGGAATGATTAAAAATGATATAATGGTGATAAAAATAGTCTAAAAATATTATGATAAATATTGAAAGATCATGAAAAATTATGAGAAAAATATGGAAGTGTTATCCCTAATTATGAGAATTTAATAAATTATTTCAGAGGAAATAACATGAAGAAAAGTTTTAAAAGCATTTCGGAACCATAAAGTAACACGATGAGGTAAACATTTTTAATATTTTACATAGGATATAAAATGACAATATCAGTATAAAAGTTTGTAAGATAACAATATACTGTAAATTAGTAAAGATAAATATATGAAGAAACCCGATCCCGAAAAGATCACTAAACAAAGAAATTAGGCCGATTAAGCCTTAACGAAGGCGGGGGTAAAACGGGAATTTTTGGTAAAAAATATTATATTTTTAAAAAAATGGAAAAAATTATAGAAAAATAAATAAATCTGAATTTTAAAATTAAGGGGCCGAAATTATTGGTATTTTTAATTAAAAAGAATTGTTTAAATAATTAAAAATGATAATTAGAATAAAATAATAATATAATGCGGTGAGTCAGCTTATAGGCGGGCCAGAGGAAAAGTTGAAATAAATTCTACGGGTAAACCGAGAGGTAAAAGTCTTTTCGGACTGATCAAATTAAGAACAAGTGAATTTTTACACGAAGAAAGAATTTATCGACGTTGTTTCCGCAACAAAGAAAACCCTAATTTCAAATAAGACGAAAAGCGATCGGATAGAGTAGAGTCGAGATAGGCAAAGTGAGAACCTATAGAAACAATTGCGTATTTTCAAACACGGGATTAAGTTAGACAACAATTTGGACGTTTACGATTCGGACGAATTATTGTCCGGAAGTTGGTTCTATCGGAAGTGATTTACGTAGAATCGGACGCGTTTGTCCGAATATCTTTCGACGCACCGGAGAATACCTGGATATGATCAAAAAGAGGATCAAAATAGATAATATGAAAGAGGATGAAAAGATCTTCAAAGTTACATGCCCGGATTTTTGAGTTTAGCGAAATCGCGCGAAACGGACACCGTCGGGTAGCTTTATCGGATAGGAGGCCATAAAGCAAGATGACAACTCATTCTTTGACTTTTTGGGCCAAAGAGGTCGGCCAAGACCTTGAATGGTCAAGATTGCATCTTACAAAACCCTAGATCCAACGGCCGAATCATTTCGAAGACTTTTGGAAATTCCACCTTGTCCCTATTTTTCTCTATAAATAGCAAGCTCTCTTGCTCTCATTCTTCACACCAAAATTCAGATCCTAGAGAGAGGTTCTAGAGAGAGAAGCTCTGGAAAAATTGTGCCTTAGCTCCGAGTAAGTTCTTACGTCCTTAGTTTTTAGTTTCCGTAGTTCTTTCGGTAGTTATAGTAGAAGCTTGTTGTTTTGATCTAGGAAGTTTGAGAATATATTCCTATGCTTGTTTTTATGCCTCATTGCATTGAAAGATGCCTGACGAGGTAAAAACATAGTGGGGATAATTTTGAAATGGAATACGGTCAAAGTAACGAAGTTCGCGAAATTCCGCCAATTAGGGGTAGTAAGGGCAAAATGGTCTTTTTCACCTAAAATGCCCGTTATGCTGCCAAATATTCATAAGTGTGTTATTATTTTGATTAGAATACTTGACGTCGAACCACCGTCGAAATTTCATCGTTATTTGTTTGCCGCCGTTGAGCCATTGTTTATTTGTTTTTACGTACGGCCGTCGAAAAGTACCATTTTAGCCGGAAGAGCCGGATATCTCGCAACTAAGGTACGGACGCGTCTTGTAACCCTAACTCTATGCTGCTCATATACTTTTACGTTAAAGATACGTTCATAGGCGAGGTTACGTTGAGAATCGTCGAGATACTTACTGACTTTACCCACGGATTATAGTATTGGTAATGCCGTTTGAGTTATTCCTAGCGCGAGGACACGTTGTGGCGTGGCACTTTGGATATGTGCGAGAACTAGTTGAGAGAGACTTTACATACTTGCTTTGTGCTTATGTTCTGTCCATGTTATTGATCATACATCTCTTTGTTTGCTTTTGTGATGATATCTTTTGTATTGAAATGAATATCGTTGTACGTATCTTTGTTTTATTTGAGCATAAGGTTAACCGTTACCCGAGATCCATATGTGGAATGGATCTCATTGTAGCATCGTGGTCAAGAAGACCGATGCATGGAGATCGAGGCAAGCATTTGGAGTAGGCCAAGACGTGTCTACGTTATTTTCCGTTTTCTTTAAGTTCCTTTAACTTTTGAGAATTCGGATATTTGTAATCCAATACATTTACACTATGGTCCATATTTTGAATGTAATGTAAATTACTTACTCGCTCCAATGCTCTACTCTGACTACTCTGCGTGAAATATTTGGAAACGTTTTTTTAAAAAAAATATTCCGCCGTTTTCAAATGGGATGTTACATTTAGTAAGTAATTTGTCACTTTGACGTGGCTGTACTAAGTATACAGGACCCATTAAGACTATAAAACTGCCTAATGGTGACAGAGTGAAAGTAACACAAGTAGGTATTGTAATTTTTCCTAATAAATTTGAGCTTACAGAAGTATTGTATGCCTCGAAGTTGCATTTTAATCTCATGTATGTTTTTGACTTTCCATGGACCAATACTGTATTGTAGCTTTTTTTTTCTTGATTTTGGCTTAATACAGGGCCTTCAGGGTGGCAGCTTGAAGGGGACTGATAGATTGATTTCGGGACTATACATATTGAAATTCAAACATGATAGTGAAAATTATATTTTTGTTAGTGCTGTTTCTACTTGCATTGATATGTCACTTTTGCATCTTAACAATGGATAAACCCTCAACCCCTTTGGCCTCTGATGCTATCAACAGTAGTTAATGAAATTCCTTCATGGTTGGAAATTTTTTTTGAAGTACTTGGACCATGCATTTGTCTTGAAGTGTGAGAAGGTTAGTTCTCATGATAAGAAATTCAAAAAGAATTTAGAATCACACTTATAAAGTATTCAATCCAAGGAACAACAAAAAAATAATGCCTATTATAAAAAAAAACTGATTAATTCTCTATATTCATTTTGTCGGATATAGCATACTTAGAAGGTTTGTGCCAACTAAAAGAAATACTCTGTTAACCCGAGTTAGTCCACCTTATTTTATTCCCCCACATTTTTCTCTAACCACAAGTTAATCCAAAGTCAACTTGTATTACAAAATTACAAATCTTATCCTTGAAAACATCTTTTAGTGTCTTGAGTCAAGTATTCTCAACCTCAAGCTAGCTTCTCTCTTTACCCACCTATCATATCTTAACCTAAAGAGATACTCCGAGATCCATAGAATTATCATTTATACAAACCACCTAAAGATAAGAGAGTAGGGGATCCTTCTTACAAAGAAAATGAGACATTGATTCCAGCCAGGAATGAATTGTCAATTCAAGCTACCTCAGGTTGTAATAGCAAGTTCAGTACAAGAAATTCCGAGTTGACTAGGTGAATCTAAGTTCGTCTCGAGTCAAGATCTTTGATCTTCCAAGTTGTGCTTTACACTATCGTATCATAGTATCATTCATATTTGATGGTCCTACTCTTGTTTACTTGATTATATTATTGGGATGCATCAAGTCACTTAGTGGCGGAACCAAAAAATTATTTTAGCCCGGGTAAAAAAAGAAACATATTGAACTACTCCCTTTAGTTCTTATTATAAGGCACCAACTAAAAAGTATATTTGGTCCTTTTTATAAGGCACTTGCTTATTTCTAAATAACATTAAATACTTTTTTCCATGTATACCCATAATTAAAAAGGTAGTGAGTGAGAGTAATAATTAAATGATATTAGAGTTTAGTGTAATTAATAGGGATAATATTGAAAATTACTTAAATTTTAGGACAAATTTAATGACTTTAACTATTTTATTGACTTGTAAGAATTGTTAGTTGGTTCCTTAAATAAGGACCAGATGGAGTATTTACTAAATACAGTAGTATCAAATAACTTTGAAAATACAAATAAATAATAACCCATAATTATAAATCAAAACAATATATAAGATGGTACTAACCTTTTCGATATCTCAAACAAGAATTTTATTTTCCTCTTACAGCCTAATGAGTAATGAAACAAACATTATCTTTACAGAGAAGATAAAATTAGCTGTGGTCAAATTTGTGGCCAAATAAATCTCATATAATAAATACATATATATACTAACAAATTTTATAAGATCAGCCGGGGCCAGTTGGGGCCAAGGCCCCAGCTGGCCATTCCGCCATTGAAGTCACTATGTTTTAAGGCTTCCAGCCCGAGTTGGGTTGTGTTCAATCCAAGTTAAACTGCGCTTTAGAAATTTCAAATCTTATTCAATATCAATCAAAGTCATTCCAAAACTTCCCTATGTATATTGTGACATGTTAAAACAAACTTTGCAGGTGCTTAAGGATTTGAACAGTGAGGGGTACCACACATTATTTAATGAGTAGCTCTGCATCAGTCCTACATCGTAAAATTTGAATTGTTATGAGAAAAATCTCTAACAATTTGCAAGCCCAAAAATTGTTTACATAAAATATATTTATTTTATTAAGCATGTGATGACGATCATGAAATGTGAGTATAAAATGTAAGGAAATATATAGAATAACATATATTTATTTACAATCCTTACTGAAGGAAGCATTCAACTTTAATGCAATTAATCAAAACATGTCTATGTGCTTGCAACTTCTTAGTTGTAAGGAAATATTGTCGGTTTGAAGTTCTCACTTTAATGCAATTAATCAAAACATGGTTTACTAACACGAGGGATTAACAACTCTATTCATGATGGCTCAAGGTCAGGCTCAGGACAATTGTCTGCACGAGGCGGTCGGTTGAAAGACGTCTTAATATCATCAAACTACTTTGAAAAAAATATAGGACCTCATCCCTGATATAACCTTCTGCTACTGAACTTTCATGCTACGCCTTATTCCTTACATAAGATTTCAATTTCCCAAGAAACCTATAAAGTAAAGAAGGAAATGTTTATATATCAATGCTGAAATGTGCGACTAGCAAGTAATGATGATGTAATTTATTTTAAATGAGTACCTATGAATAGAATACATTTATCGGTAGTGAACTAGGCCAACAAGCTTTGTTTTGTGAATTAGGTGTACTGTCAGGTGAATCTTCACCATGAAAAAGGATAGAGGAAAGATCATCTCCAAATGACACAACATAAGAAAGATTTTCTGTTGCAGCTGCTTGAGCTCTTCCACGATCAAAACCTTGGAACACAACTTCCGGAAGAAAGAACACAGCTCGTCCAAAACGAGCGACACATCAAGAGGCAACGTATTTTTGATGGCCAGCGGAAGTAACTGTTGCATAAGGACATGTGAGTCATGACTCTTTAGCCCAGCAATCTTTCAAGCCTGCATGTCAATAATCATGAAAATGTAGCAGTTTAAGCTCAAGACTACTATAAAAGTCTGGTGGGTTATTAAAATGTTTGAACTTGAAACTTGTAGCGGTTTTTGTCCTAATAACTGCTATAAAATGAAGACCGTTTCAAAAAGTGGCAGGTTTTTTGTTTTGAATTTCAAATGGTATACTTTAGTAGCAATTTTTGTAGCTAAAATGCTACAAAATTTATCAATTTATATTTTATTTATCTATCTAAATTTATTCCACTATTATACTTATGATAAATATATTTAACCAAATCTATATCATTTTTTCGATTTTAATTAATAATTGTTATATAATATAATTAAAAAAATCCCATAATAATGTCATAAAAATCTCGTAATATTTATAATTACAGATAAATACAGTGTTTACAAACTAATATATAATGGATTCTTTAGAGGGAATAATCAAAGTTTTTGATAAATAATGCAACCCATTTTTAAAGTATCCTTTATGACATACAAAACTTAGTTTAATATGAAAATATAGATTAAGAAACTTTGATTCAAAACAAATCAATATGTAACATCCCTAATTTGTTATGTCTACTTTAATTCTATAAAATTTCATGGCAATTGGACATCATTTACTAGCCAAAAATGCGTTGTAAACTCATTGCGTACACAGGGTTTTCATGACAAATTTCAAGGTTCAGTATAATCCAATCCTGGAGCATTCAAAATTCCTACCGAACCTCTACCTTACACAATTTTGCGTTTTGAACACAATAGAATCATCAAATTGCCCAAATTCCAACTCCTTAGGTCTACCCTATGTGATTGAACCTAGGCTTAGTGTGGTCGTCCAAACTTTCAAGGTTTTTGCTTCGTAAACACTCTAGTTTCGGTTCCTAACCACATTTTATCTTGATTTTTGGATCATATACACATGTTATCATACTCTAACAAATTAGGCAGAACCTCCTCATAGAAAATCAACCGTCCAAAATTCACAGAAATCAGAGAAATCACCAGTAAACCCCAATATAGTACCAGTAGGCTTAGAATCGCTTACCTTGATCATTGTTCGGTGTTTTTCACAAGATTTCCCTTTTCTTGGTTTATTCAAATTCAAATCAAAACCTTAATCACCTTTGAATAGATGAAATTCAATGATTAAATAGTAGGAGAAGGAAATGATTAGAGATTACAATCCTGTAGTGCGAGAAATTACCTCGATTTCACAAAAAAATTGCTTGTCTTCTTCCCTTGTATTTTCAGTTTCTTGGAGGTTCTTGGAGCTGAGTGGTGAGTTGGATGGATAAATGAAGAGAAATTGATGTTTAATTAGGGTCCGAAGTCGATTTATAAGGGCAGTACCAAATTGCCCTTCATCTTCTGCAATATTACGATTGGGCCATTAGTTATAAATTTAATTGAATTTCAACTTTTTCTTTTGTAATCCAATTATCCAAAATTCTTGGGTCATTTTTAGGAAAATATTGACCCATTTTATTGGTCAATAACTCATACTCAAGTATCCATAAATTTTAAATAGTTATGGGACATACTACACATATTCGTAAAAGGTGCAATTTTAACCTTCCTTCAATTTTCTCAAAATTTCCAATGGAACTCAAGCAACTTCTTTTCATTCATTTTTAGTCCAATTTAATGCTCCATAACGGAACAAACTATCGATTCCTTATATCCATTGGTGCCAACATATGTCTCAAAAATTTTGGTTTCAGCGAAATCAGGTATTTTGGGTAAAATTGACCTTTTAGTCAAAATTCACCATTTCTTTTCTCTAATTACATATACATCATATAGGGAATTTATTAGAGCAAATTTTAGGATATTACACTACAAATGTCATGACTTTTGGCATTATGTAGCGGTTATTAAGATATAACTGCTACAAATGTATGACAATTTACTTTTCGTAGCTGTTTCAAAAGAAAACCGCTACAATATTTCATTATTACTTAACATAGTGCAGCATGCCATGTGAAGATTAGATTTGCAAAATAGATGCCAATCTCTGATGAAAAGGTCACTGACTTATTTTCATCAGAGAGAGGCAGCTATATTGCAACTCAATCCTTTGTTGTATGCTGCACTATATTTTGGAAATGATTTGAGGGCTGGGGGTATATATTCATTGAAAGTTTGTAACGGTTTTGACATAACCGCTACAAATTATGAAAAATTGTTGCGGTTCCTGCTTATTTTTTCTTACCGCGACAAATGTTGTGTCTCTTTGTATTCTGTAGTGGTTATTATTCTTGAACCACAACAAATATAACCGCCACAACCGTTGCGCCATCATGCGCCAAGCTGCTGCCAACTTTGTAGTGATTTATTTCCTGTAACCGATACAAAGGTCCCGCCACAAACTTTCACGCCATTATGCGCCAAATGTAACACCCCAAATTTCGTAGCATAAATCGTGCCGGTGACACGTGGTTTTATAAAAATTCATCAGAGTTTTGAGGTGCTGGGCTGACTTAGCGTTTTACGGAAAACGGAGAGCATGTACTAAAAATTTGAACAACGGGTATAACACCGAGTAACAGATATAAAATACTCAGACATATGATGATGCCTGACGTATACTGATATATATATTACAAAAATCTCCCGAAGGAATTATTCATGTGATACAGTAATACAAAAATCTATAATTACATTTCTTCTATGTAACTATACCCTTTTTCGTCAAGCCTTAGGTAGACTTGGGACATAAAACCTAACTCAGTTAAATCATCTCATTTGGCCAGGCTGGGTAGGTCTAGTGGGAGTCTCACCGTGCTAGGGTGACTAATTGACTGAACCACATAGACGACCCTTCTAGTTTAAGCACCAAATGATGTGAAGTAACTTTATTAGATTCATGCCATAAGGTAGGTTCTGTTGACTTTCTTCCTGCATTTCCTTTGACCGGTGCCTTCTTACGACTCCGTCTATTGACGTATATCTATGGCTTCGTCCCCTGGTGCCTTCTCTGGTTCAAGACCCTTTCCTGTCTATTCATTCAGACTGAGGTCCAATGCCCATCGGACCTCAGGTAACGGTTAACCTCATGCTTATGTAAACAATATATGTATGACAGGTATTCATGAAATTTTCATAAAAACACTACAAAAGCCCATAACAGATGTAAGAAATACACATATATGTAGGGCCATAACAATACACAGCCCCCTAAAGTATGTTTGTTACCTCGCCCGCACATTCTACCAGTGCCACGATGTACAGTCGTGTCCTCAGCGCTAGGAAAACTCTAAACGGTGTTATCAAGTCTATAACCCGCGTATTCATGATTGCATTTAAAAATAATTGAGACAACATCTCGGTACAAGAACACAACAATCATATATGAGCATACAACAAGCATCAGAGTCAGTGTTACAGTACGTCGCGAACGTACCTTCGTTGATGGTACTTCGGCACGTTTTACGAAAAACAATAATTTTTGACAGCGGCCAAACGGCGGTGCAACAACGGTATGACAGCGGATCAATTATCTTAGATATCCTATAAGGATAATATTTATCAATATCTAGTAGCATAACAAGCATTTTAGGTACAAATTACCATTTTGCCCCTAGTTGGTCTAATCGGCGGAATTTCGCCAGAGCTTCGCTACTTTGACCCTATCTCTCCAGAATTTTGACATATCTCTTTTCCCAGTATATTCTCGAAATAAATACCATATATACCCCTAAACATGATATCTAGACTATCGAGGTAAAAACATAGTGGGGATAATTTTGAAATGGGGAAACTTAAAGATAATTCTAGCATTCCTACTATATCTACTTTCCAAAAAGTACCGAAAGAATTACCGAAACTAAAGACTAGGGACCGAAAAACTTACCCGTAATGTCGTTTGAGCTCCGCTATATTTTCTCCGGGCTCTTCCTTCTCTCTAACCTCTCTCTAGTTTTCAATTTTGGGGTGAAGAAGAATGAAGGGTAAGAGCTCCTATTTATAGGAAAAGATGTGGCACTATTCATCACGTTTTTTTTTTTCTGGGAAACTTAAAGATAATTCTAGCATTCCTACTATATCTCGAAAGAATTACCGAAACTTTCGCTATATTTTCTCCGGCCGTTGGATCGCATTTCGCCACGTGGCATCATCCTTGCCCTTCCTTGCTCAAGGTCGACCTCCTTGCACACTTCCCAAGGAAATTGAGGTCATGCATGACATCATCCCTCTTGCTTTATGAGCCGGTACCGATAAAGTATCCAGTTCGGTGTCCATATCGCGTAGTCTGGGAAAATCTTAAAACTCTGATAGCAAGGCACTGAAGTTTTATTCTTTCTTGTCACAACTACTTGGTTTAACTAAATTTTTGATCCCGTTAAGGGTATTCCGTAGTCTGTTGAAGATTTTCGGATAAACGCCATCAGTTACAGAAATGATATCCGATAGCACCAGCTTCTGGACAAAAATTCACTGATTCATAATATGTCCAGACCTAAGAAACCTAATCCCTGGTTTGTCACAACTATTTCGTTTTCTATAGGTTCTCATTTGTACTATCTGCCCTATTCTTTATTTATCCTGTATCTTAATGACCTAGTTGGTTTCAGAAATGACTTCGGAGATAGTCCACTCCGAGGTAGAATTTCACTGGTTTATAAAAAGTTCAGATGACATAGACTAAATCCCTATATCTTGGTGTAGGATTTAGTTTCTATCCATTCTCAAATGTCTTGTTGGCTCTTTACCAAATATATTATTATTTTATTCAAAATATCATGATATTTTATTTTTATTTTTTATTTATTTTTCTAAGCATTTTATATTTTTATTATTATTTTTATTTATTAATTTGAATTTCTCCCTTAAATTAATTATTTACTAATTAATTTACTTATATCTTAATCTAAACAATTTGCCACTAATTACTTAATTAGCCACTTACTAATTGTTGATAATTTTCATAATTAAGATTAATTATTATCTCACAACTTTTGCACTGACATTGGTATTTTATGTCCCATGTAAAATATTAAAAATCATGGGGCCAAAAAGTGCTTTTAATAATATTATATTCATGCTTCTAAATTTCTTGGGGAAATAAACCCAAAAATTCCGAAAATTAGAGATAACATACTCCCTAAGTTCTTGTCAATAATTGTTGCCATATAGGATTTATCATAATACTTTCAGTCCATTTAATGCCCTACAAAACACATTTTTCATAGATTTTAGCTTATTATCTCTTCTAATTTCCATAGATTTTAAAGAGAAATTGATCCTAAATTTATAACAATTAAGTTACAAAATTAGAGACAATATACTTTCTCATAAATATTTATCCAAATATTTTACTTATATTAGTTAGGGTTTTCAGGGTATTACACCAAACTGACGCTAACTTTGTAGCAGTTTATTTCTTATAATCGCCACAAACTTCGTTACAAACAAGCCGGCATTTTAGCAAGATTGTTGTCGCTGCAAATTTGTAGCGGTTTCGGTATAAACCGCTATAAAATTTGATATTTGTAGAGGTTTAAGTTAAACGCTACATATTAAACGCTATAAAATGTCGTTTTTTTTAGTGCTTACTTTATAAATTAATATCATTTTTCCTTGTTATAAAAAAAGCCCTTAGTTTGAAGAGGTTGAACATTGATGAGAGTTGGTCCAGAACAATACAAGAAAACAATTGTCGAATAGAGAGACATGAATTCGTATTTCTCTCGCTTACACACAGTCATAAAAATAATCAATCACACATACTAGTATATTATTAAAGACCTGCTGTGCAGATGAAGGACATACATATATATACACAAACAAATCAATTAATAATCCAAAAGTACAAACTACGTAGTATAACTTTTATCCAAACATGAATCAGCTCCTCTCCTAATACTGCAAGGAATTATGAATACTTTGTGTAGGAACAAGGAACACAGAGTACTGTAATGCCTTGCGCAAATCAAAAGAACATATATAGTACAGAACAGAATAAATCAAGCAAAATCCATATGTGTGAGTTTGTGTGTATATATTCTACTAGTTAAAATCAATGAAAGAGGTGGTGATGCTTCTTTCCATGAGCCTCTTGATATTTCTTCTTGGCTTCCTTTTTCTTGTGATGTTCATGAACAGCATATCCTGCTGCTCCAACAGCAATAGTTGCGGCTATCTCCTCTTTTGTCTTGTGACCGTGTGCATGTTGTGGGTCCTTCTTCGCCTTGTGCTTCTCATGCTGCACAGACATTTTCATTATATTGTTAATTTTTTCATCGAATTAATCACACACACATATATATTAGTTACCAATGCGAAGGTGCCAGCAGCAACAGCTCCTAATTTTCCGAGATGTTCCTTATGCTTGTGGTGCTTCTCTTCCTTTTTGTAATCAATCTCGCTGGCCGGACTTTCTTTGTGGTTGTGGTGGTTGTCACGGTGGAGGTGGTGGTGATGGCCTTCGGACATGGTGGTTTGTTAAGATAAAGATAATGGGCTGTATAAAGAAGTGAAGGTATTTCAAATGATGAGGATCGAAGAAGTATGTTAACTGTTTTGGGTGATGAGGGTTTATGTGGGAAGCTAGGCTATTTATAATTCCATTTTTGTTTATAATTTCTTATTGATTAAGTCAACATTATATTATTAATATTTGTTTGTAGGGCCATATGTGAAACATAAAATAGTCATAATATACCTGCAGAAAACTTATTTAAGAGACATGCCGCGTTTCAGCTAAAGTAACTTGAACTCTAGAAGCAAGCCGTGCGGTTTTAATTTATGAATTCTCAAATTTTGTTTTAATATAATTCATGTTCTACTTTATGTATCTTTCTATTTTTTGTCACCTTATATAATTATGATGAGCACATGGCTTTCTCATAAATCTTCAATATACTCCGTCAATAGTGATAATACACCAACATAATTAATATTATATAATATACAAATATATATATATAAGTTATATTTTGAGGAAAATTATAGGAAAAATACCCTGAAAATATCTAAATCTCATAAATCTTCAATTGACAAGATATTTTAGTAATTAAGAATAATTGATTTGGGGTTTTCAAATTTTGAAGATATTTAATTGGAACTTTCCGTATACTTTAATGCGCGTACTTACATATGAAAGAGGTTTGAAAGAGTCAACCTGAGGGAGGAGAGGGACGCGCAAAATAGTGATAGGAGGAGGCATGCTGAGAAGCAACCATGGTGACAAGCAAACATGCAAACGAAAACATGCCAAATAATCCGAGGTGCGTAGATATGTTTGTCATACTACTCTTCAACATCTAGAAAGTTCGGGTGCCCCCTCTCAACTGCGCCTCAATTTTGGGACACTTCCCAAATGTATTTTTTCTATTTTTCCTTTTATCATTAGATTATACATAAAATAAGTGACATTTTGATATCTTATGGGGAAAAATGGGATTGTTTTTAATTTGTTAGGATTTTTCTCATAGAGACTAGTCAATCCACAGGGTCTTTGATCTATTAATGCATCTTCCATCTAGTTGGTCTCCAATAAGATGGAATTCTTCATTAGTTTACAATTTATACACTCCCCATGTTGCGCAACAGATTCTTGCCATGCCAATTTCCTTTTGCAATAACTAAGATTCGCTCATCTAGTCTAAGAGTTCATTTCCTTTTAGATCAATTAGCTCCTCCACAAATACTTAGCATGGAAATTCCTTTTTTCAATCTCTCTTCTAGGTAAGGACTTATTACTGATGTGGAAATTGTTAAATCATGCATTGCCATCGATTGATATTTTGAGTTGGTATCACATCAATATTTATGGTGATTGTGCTTTTGGTTGCAATATCCCTGAGTCTTTAAAGCATTTAAAAATACTCCCCCAGTTCCCTTTATGAAATACCAATAACTGAATTATATAGATAAAACTTATTTAAAATTGGTTAAAAAAAAAAAATACAACTCGTTTTTCAAAAATAACCTTATTTATAAAGAAAGTTGGTGGCTGGGAGAATGAGTATAAAATAGTGATGAGAGAGAATGAGTGGGAAAAAGTGAGGTTCATATGCTCTACTTATCCCTTCAAATGGCACTTTTTGGGGAAGATGCACATCCTCTCTTTTTAAAACTCTTTTATTTTTATTTTTATTGGGGATAAACTATATCCATATTGTTGAAGTATTTTTAAACAGCATTCACACTAGAAAAAAATGGCATATTTGTAGCGGTTTTAGGCGCTACTAATGGCATTAGTAGCGGTTAGACAAACTGCTACAAAATACACCGTGGCAAGTTTATTTGTAGTGCGGTTAACAATACCCGCGACTACTATACCTTGACTGCTACTGTATCTGTAGCAATTTCAAAAGACCGCCACTATCTAAGGTTGTGCTAACGTCTTGTTGGAGACATTAGTAGCGGTTAACAAACCACTACAAATTGAAATTGACCAAACTTGTAGCGGATAGATAACTGCTACTAATTATGTAAAAAATTGCGCTAAAATTTTAACATATTTTGTTGTGGTTATATAACCGCTACAAAATATTCCTGTCAATTTTTGAGAAAACGATTTGCCTCCAATTTTTTTTCTTTTTTATATTTGAAGCAGTTGTTAACCACAACAAATAATTCCCACCATTTTTTTGGGAAAAAAGTTTTGTCGCCTGTTTTATATATATATATATATATATATATATATATATATTTATATTTATATATATATATATATATTTTAGCGGTTTTAAACCGCTACAAAATATTTCCATCATTTTTTGGAAAAAAAGTTTTGGCGCGTTTTTTAAATTTGTGTTCATATTTGTAGTGGTTTAATAATCGCTACAAATGAATAAAATTGAAAAAAATATATAGTTTTTTAATCATATAGTAATTAACTATATATTGTATTATTAATAATTTATATTTTTAGTGGAAATAAATGATGTTGAAATATGATATTTGATTATATAAGGTTATTATATAGGTATAAAACAATGAGAATATATATGTAGGTATAATAACAACTAATTATGAGTTGATTAAAATAATATTGTATGTGAAAGTGGATGGAATAATGTATGTGAAAGTAGAAAGAAAGTTGAGAAATATTTGTAATGAAAATTGTAAATTACCAAAAGTTAGTATCACCAAGGTAGAAGAAAAAAGAAATATTTTGATACTCATCCTATTCGATCGGTTGAACAAAGACTTACCCGCTTCAAACACTTAACCTCTTTGAGAAAACGTAGAACTATGACAGAAAACAGAGAGAAAACGTGTGTAGAACGCATATTAAATGTGGTTTGGTGGGGGTATATTTATATTGATATCTGCGCATCACTTTGTAGCGGTTGAGATGACGCTTTTTGTAGCGGTTAAGGATGCGGTTTTTGTAGCGGTTTTTTTTTTTGGGGTTTTGTAGCTGTTTAATAACCGCTACAAATACTATTTTGGTTGTTTTTTTAAAAAAAAATTAGAGGATTACAGATGACATCGTAAGCATAATTTTTTGTCTCAATCTTTGTCACCATCCCTACAAAAACAATTATGGAGAAAATGTTACGTATGAGTTGAATATGTTTGAACACAAATAAAACTTTAGTTAAATGTTATTATTGTTGGGATCTGTACACACAGCGAAAGAATTCTCATCCATTAAAACTTACGAATCCCATTGAGAGGATCCATGAACGAAGTTTAAATTAAGGTTCGTTAGAAACCGTACCTATACGAACTCGTGAGCATTTCGTTCAATTCGTTCTCATGTGCGTCTCGAACGTCGTATGTTTCGAACGTGGTGCCATCTTGTTTGATCAAACAGGAGCTGACTTTACGTGTCTACTCCCTCTACCAGTATCCACACGAACAGCCTCCAACACCAACGGCAACATGCTAGCGCCTTCAGTATTTTTGCGTCTCTCTCTTTTCTCTCTAGGGTTTCTCGCGACTTTTTTAATACGTCTTGCAAAAGTCCCGTAGTTTTTTTTTTTCAAAATCCAATAGGCGTATTATATATTCAAAATTAATCCTTATTAATCTTGAAATTTTAATTTGAATTAAAATAATATATTAATTAAATCTATCCAATAGATCTAATATAATCTATTTATTTAATTCGAATTAAAAAGCCTTTTGATTTAATTCATCTCTATAAATTAAATCGAGATATGATATCCATCTATGTAATTAAATCGAGATACTATATCTCAATTCAAATTAAATCAGATATATGATATATTTATTCAAAAATTAAATCGAGATACAATATCTCTATTTGTTTTAGATATTTAATTTATCAAATAAATTAAATACAAAATAAATATTATATAATAATATTATAATCTCTATTAAATAATATCATTATATTATTTTCAAATTTAATAATTTTATATATATATATATATATATATATATATATATATATATAAATACAGTATTCATTAAATCTTAGACATATCTAAGATTCAATGAATATGGATACTATTGCTCGTGTTGAGCTATTCTTGTGTGTGACCCTATAAGCCCACATGAGATTGGCAGCAGGCCAATACTATACCAGCCACAAGTCTCAAGCGGCCTCTAGCAAGACATTGCGACTACCCAATTCACATGAGAATCGATGATACGATACAACCTATCATACAACCATGTCACGTCCCTTTTTGTCACGTGATAATTTGGTCAAGGATGAGGCATGGATAATGTCAACTTCCTGTTCTTGACCATTACTTTCTCGATTCTTGAGTAGTCAAATAATTGAAATGGAAACTCCTTTCCATCGTAATATGGCCATAGATTTCTCAGACTCACTCATTGAGGGGCTCAGTATTATCTCTCTACAAATGTGAGGAACAAATTTCATCTTGACCATTCACATTCCTCTGCATGAAAACCACTGATCTCAATTCAAGCCTTTATCATCACTTGGTCAAATGTGACTTTTGACTAGGTCAAAGATCAGCGACTCATCATGTAGAAATCCATGATGATCTCAGGTCAAAGGGCATTGTGACGCGGTTATACATGAGAAAAGCTTATGACTTAATCCATGCAGCTTTCTCATAGTTGGTCGGTCCAACACTTTGTACTCTTACAAGTGCCTATGACTTTGATTCGTATCTCCATACCTCATCAAAGTCATACTAGTACCGACCAGGGACATTTAGGATAATCTATAAGATATATCTAAGGATACAGTTATCACTACAAACATGCAAATGAAATGATAACGATATGGAGAATACTTTAAATGACATTAACGTTTAAAGTACAATGACTTGCCCCTATGGCATAATTTCCAACAATTATTTCGTAAAGCGTATATTAATAAACGTATTGAACTATAGGTAAATTGTCATCACCGTCTGGGAAGAAGTTTTTGAAACTGGCGGGCTGGAACGGCTCACTCTCGTAGGCGATGTTATCACCGTCACCCATGTTGTAAAGGTCACGAGGCTTTAAATGAACCACTATATGTCAATCCCTATGCCTCTCATCAGTGACATAATAAACCTGTTGGGCCTATGAGACAAGAATATACGGCTCATCATCTTCAGACTGACCGGTGTGAATAGGTTGGGAGAAATTCACTGATGTGATGCCTAAGTCGTCATTCGTGAGTCCCGAGATGTCGTCGTATTCTCCTACAAACACTTGAACAGGGTCACAGTGAAATGACCTTGGTAATTTAGCTTGACCACATCAAGTAGCTTTCCATAATACAGGACGTCATCGAACTACATGTTCCCATCATTGCTGCTTGCATAACTCCTAGTCCTAATCGTGTCATAAACACCCGAGTTTTGGGTTAGCAATCCCTGATCTCATGAAACGGTGCAAAACTTGAAACCATTGACATTGTATGTCGTAAATCTTTGGGTATGGTCAAGGGGGCCGAGTGCGAGAGCTCTGAATTCTGGTGAGTGCAAGTTGTGGTCATTCATTATTCTCCTCCTAAACCAACCTGGGAATTCTTTGTGGACCTTTCTATCAATTTTGGATTATGTGTGTACGGATCCTCAGTTGACGCTTGACATGACTTCTGAATTCCCTGCAATTAAACATGTGAAGACGACCATGAAATGTGAGTATAATATGTAAGGAAATGTATAGGATAACATATATCTGTGTGCAATCCTTACTGAAGGTACGGTTCAACTTTAATGCAATTAATCAAGACATGTCTATGTGCTTGAAACTTCTCAAGTGCTGTCAGTTTGAAGTTCTCAGTTCCGCCAACTGGTTTACCAACACGAGGGATTAACAACTTTGTTGCTGATGGCTCTGGCTCTAGTTCAAGACAATCATCTACATGAGGCGGTCAGTTGAATGACGTCTCAATATCATCAAAGTACCTAGAACAAAAATACAAGACCTCATCCCCAATATAACCTTATGCTATTGAACCTTCAGGCTATGCCTTATTCCTCACATAAGATTTCAGTTTCCCAAGAAACCTATAAAGTAACGAAGGAAAATGTTGATACATTAATGTTGAAATGTGTGACTAGCTAGGAAGTAATCCTAAAGTAATTAATTTTAAATGAGTATCTCTCAATAGGATACATCCATCGGTAGTGAACTGGGCCAACAAAGTTTGTTTCGTGAACAAGGTGTACTATCAGGTGAACCATGACCGTGAAAAATGATGGAGGAAATATCATCTTCAAATGATACAGTGTAAGAATGAGTTTATGTTGTAGCTGTTTGAGCTCCTCCACATTCAAAACTTTGGAACACAACTTCCGGAAGAAAGAACACAGCTTGACCAAAACGATCAACAAATCGAGAGGCAGCATATTTTTTATGGCCAGCGGAAGTAACTATTGCATAAGCACATGTGAGTCGTGACTCTTCAGCCTAGCAACCTTTCGAGCCTGCACGTCAACACATCGTGAAATGTTGCTTGAATAACCGTCTGGAACTTTTAGCCTTCAATGTCGAGAGGAAGATTTCCTTATTCGATTTTGTAAGGGTGAATTTTGCCGGTTGAAATTTGTCATACTCATCTGGCCACGCGTCTCCACAAACTCCCATGTCTCGTAAATTTTTTCTTGCTTGAAGATGATCTTTTGAATTTCCTAGTTCATTTAGAATCATATACAACACATTGTCGCACACATTCTTTTTAATGTGCATGACATCCAGACTGTGTCAGAGCAAATTATCTTTCCAATACGAAAGAGTAAAGAAGACGCTTATCTTTCGCCATTGCTGGGGCGCAGAACCAAAAGCTCTAGTTGTCTTTGTCCCGGCCTTTGCTGGATCATCTTTTTTCCCATACTCAAATTCAAAATCCTGAAGCTACTCTATGATTTCTGCACCAAATAAATTATGAGGAGGTCCTCTTTTTTCCTATTGCCCATTGAAACGATTGCGTTGCAACTTAAACATGTTCGTACCATCGAAAAACCTTCGATGACCCATGAAGCACCACTTACGACTGTGGGGAAGGTGCACTGAGTCAGAGTCAAAATTGCAAGCTGGACACGCAAGGTCGGTATGTACATTCCACCCGGATAATGGTCCCAGGCTAGGAAAGTCACTTATAGTCCACATCAAGGCCGCATGCAAGTTGAACAGTGTCTTCTCATGCGCGTCATACGTCTCGACGCCTACATTCCACAACTCCACCAACTTTGGGATAAGCGGTTGGAGATACACATTGATGTCATTTCCTGGTGCCTTTTTGCCTGGAATGATCATGCACATAATGAAGGAGTTTTGTTTCATACACATCCAAGGGGGCAAGTTGTAGGGTATCAACACAACTGGCCATATACTATAGCCTGTGCTAAGATTCCGAAACGGATTAAAATTGTCAGTCGCCAAGCAAGACGAACATTTCTAGGGTCCACCACGAAATCAGGAAAGTCTGAGTCAAACACTTTCCACACTCCAGCATCCCGTGGATGTCTGAGTTTACCATCTTCGTTCTTGTCAGCTTCATGCCACCTCATATGCTCAGTTGTCTTAGACGGCATAAACAATCTTTGTAAACGAGGTTTTAAAAGAAAGTACTTGAGAATCTTTGTGGGTTTCTCCTTATGCTTTTTTCCCTTCCGAATTGTTTGAGCCTCAAAGTGTGACACTATTTACAAGTCTCCCTCCGAGCGTCCTCTCCCCAATAGAGCATACCGTCATTGGGGCAAGCATCAATTTTTTCATAGTTCAAGCCTAATCTATTAATTATCTTCTTGGCCTCGTAGCACTACTACAAAAAATAGATATCACTTCCCTAAAAGGCATCATTTTTAAAAAAAAGGGAAGTAAAATGTGAACGCGGTGGCAATTTCATAATTATTTGGAGAAAATTTGATATATTAGGCGTCCTAATATTTTTTAGGACACGGAAAGTGTACTTAAAACGTCCTAAAAATATATTAGGATGCCAAAAGTGGGCCAAAGAACACGAAAAGCGGCGGCAAACGAAATGATTGGCAGTAAATTGCTAAAGTTTTGGTCTTTTTGGCGTCTAACAATTTAATTAGACGCCATAACTGAGCTTTTTGGCGTCTAAAAATTTTATTAGACGCCATAACTAGGCTTTTTGGTGTCTAAACTATTTTGTTAGACCCCAAATGGTTTATATTTCATGGGGATTTTATAGGGCTAGTGAGAGTAAAGTGTATCAGTGAGCAGAGAGTAGAGTGTATTGTGTTCCATCATCTTTTCCTTCAAGTCACATGCCCTCTTTTTTCCGCCTCTAGCCGCTACTTCGTCGGACCTCCCCTCTACGACCGTCGGTGTGATCTCACTATAGTCTCTCTAACATCTTCTGCGTTCCACAGTCAAGTTAGCAAAAGGTACTCTCTTCTCTTCCAGATCTTCTAATCTAGGGTTCCTTCATTATCGATGCCATTTTTTGTATCTAATTGAGGAATGCAAGTGCAGGGGGTTCTTCAAGGCTGCCAAGCGCAACTACGAAAGGTTCTTCCTTTTTGTTTTGGGCTCGTAGAATCTGCAACGACGAAACCAGATTTTGTCTCTTCAAAATGGGTTGAGCTTTAAGTCATGTCAATCCTTGCCTGCTTCATTCGCTGATCCCTCATTGTTTGGGAGTCGGGTATTTGATTTTATTCAATGTTGAGTTTTAATTTTGAATCTGGCTTTAGATGGATTACTCATTGTCGATTTGTTCGGATTTTAGCTAATGTTATTGCTATTGAGTATGCTTTGCTATGTAATTGTTTATATATCTTTTGAATATAGAAATAGTAAGTAATAATAAGCTAGGGGTTGGTTTAGGATCCCGTTTTAGTGTTTTGCCGCTTTGGATGGGTGTTCCTTATCGTTATTCAACGATCTAGCTACCTCCCAGCACTCAAAGATTTGGACGATGTTACTATGGATATTCAGAGTCCTGATCTACCCAGCTTTTTGTATCCCGAGGGGACAAAGCAGTAATGAGAAATACCCCACAATAAGTCGTTTACTTGGCGTGGTGGGTTTGGTGAGAGTGTGATTCCCGTATTTCTTTGAACTTTGAAGTCATAATGCTTGGGAATAAGTACCAAAAAGCTGTCAATAACAAGAAAATAGGTGTAGATTCGTGGAAGGAGTAGGACTATAGGAGAATCCATTTGAGATTTAAATTCTCGCATGCGCGAGACCAATAGGAGAGAAGGAGTAAACCCAAGGTCAAATAGAGAAAAGAATAGAAAATTCAAAGTTATAAGCACTTTCCATTGTCGTCATTTGCAACTCCAAAGACAACACATCCACAAACAGCTTTCATATATCAAATGATTTTTCTGATAAAATAGTGTTTGATCTGTATATTGCCAAGATGTCATACGTCTAATAGATTATCGGGCATCAATTGTTACTGTTTCATTTAATAGATTCACATGCATACATATGTCAAAGTTCTTTAGCTTAATTGATTAAGTCTTATTTAAGCATGAGATTATAACAAAAACATTTATATAGATAATTTCTATACTTACTAGCTAGGGGTAAGTAATAATAGCTTAAGTGAGTTTGCAAGAGAAATGTTAGAGATTGCATTATACTGGATTATGGGGCAGTGTTGTTTAGCAGTGATTTATGCTTGCCTGCTTATAGTTGCATGGGTTTCTGAATTAGCGACAATAACTTTTATTGCACTATATATAGCATCTAAAGGTGAAAGCTGAGATTAATGAAGCTTCCAAAAACCCTCAAGTTCTTCTCGAGTCTGTTCATTCTGTTGGCTTCGTTGGTGCTTTGGAAAATCCATTTATAGCCCAAGAATTAGCAATAAATAGACTAAATGGTACAATTCTGGAGGAGTTTGTTGCTGTAAGTCATGGATTTGATGCATATACTAACAAATACCTCAATGCTTTTCTTTTGGCTACTTATTAATGTATTTAAACCTTGATATTTTATGAATAATCAGGAGAACTACACCGCACCTCAAATGGTACTTGTAGCTAAGGGTGTGCAGCATAAGGAGTTTCCATCGTTTGCAGAACCTCTATTATTTGATCTTCCTAGTGTGCTAGCCAAAATTAGTGTATACAGGTGGTGATTATCGATCTTAAAGTGAATCAGGGGTATTCATTTTGAAAAGGAATTAGGTTCTGATTCTATCTATCACTTTTGCTGAATTTTTAAGTCTAATATCTCTTTAATGTCTAGATGACCCATTTTGCTCTAGCCTTTCAACTTCTTGGTGGTTGGCACAAGTTGAAGAAGGTAATGAATTTGACTGTTCTTCAGGTCTTGTTAATTTCTTTTTCTTGATTTCTTTCCTTGTGTGAGAACTCTTTCACTTCCTCCAATCCATAATATAGGGCACTTCAACTTTTTCATGAGAAACAAGAAGTGACAATTAACTCATTGAATATGTCCTTAATTAATTTTTTTTCCACTTTTACCCTTATTGGAAAATATGTTTGAAAATTTAATGAGTGGGCAAATTGAAAATGAGCATTAACTACAAGGACAAAACTGGAAAATGAGCATTAATTATCTTACAACTATAATTCTAATATTTATTCTTCTAGAAGCGTCCCATATTGTGGACCAAGGGGAGTATGTAAAACGTTGTTGAGGATGTGGCTAAGAATGCATTATTTAGCCAGCTCCTTAAAGTATGTTAGCCTACTAGGAACTAATTGCACTATTTTACTATAGATGCTACTGGGAGATTGCGATTCATTCACAACCGATGGACCTGGTAAAGGGGTGTATCCAAGGCTTTGTAAGTTATCTCATTATTCAGTCTCTTAAGGTAATGATATTGAAGCTTGTAAAAGAATGGAAGGAAGAGCTGGTATTGAATTACACTTGAGAGGATAATATATGATGAGAACTTTATTTCACTTGTCAGGACTGGCTTAAGTTTTCTATGCGTTTATTTTTCTGTGTTACTTTGTAAATTTGATACATGAAGATTCTGTCTCTATGATGTTGAGATGCAGATCTCCGTGTTCTGAATAATTACCCACAAGTTCATTCTATTTTTTTGTTCAACAACGTTTACAATAATACAGGCTTATTTGGTGTGCAAGTTACCACAATAAGCACATTTGATATCTTTGCATTATGGTATCATAGGTTTTGGATACATTAGATCTTCAAGACATGTTTGCACATAGTTAAGTAATAATCCGGTGCTTTTAATAAACCTTATCAAATACCAGAAGGGTTTACAGTTTTGGGTATATGTTAAAGTGCTTCTTGCTATCTAGGCACACTCAAGTTACGAAGAATTAAAGATTAACATACGTAGATTGCATTATATACAACTACACATGTACATGCACACTGTCTGTGGTATTTAAGAAGCTAAAAGTTGAATCACTCAGGGATCATACAAACTTCTGAGGTATAATGGAGATAATGAAAACAATATCTATAGATCGGATTATCTAGTATGGTGTTATTGTACAAGGATGGTGGCTGTACTTTTGACAAATATCTTTGCAATTCGCATAACCATCTGAGAATTGAGAAATATAAACATGTTTATTTTGATTAATAAACAGAGGTCATTAGTCTGCTCCTTGATGGATATTACCCAGTGGATCTGTTCCTTTTTATGCATTATGATTATCTGCATTAACTAAATTATTTAATCTATTTGTTTTAGTCATATGACAGTATATTTTTATGTTTTTGTTTCAGGAGTTTGATTTTGTATCAAGAGCCATTGATATAGCAGTTAATGAGCTTCTTGTTGTTGCTACTCCAGGAGAAGGTATGCTGGCATGCTATTCACTTGACTGGTATTTTGCCTCTGATTAGCCTTCCACTTATACTATCAGTCTTGGTCCTCTCGGTCCTCAGTTGACCAGGTGCAGTTGGATCATGCCAAACAGACTGTCAAGTCTACCATTCCGATGAAGTTGGAATCAAGAGTATGTGAATTCATCTCGATTGAAAAATTTCAATTCAAAATTATCAGCTGAATTTCATTTCTCCCTTTCTCTTGCTATACTTTATGTTTACAACTTATATCTGGTTAACATTAGACATTGGATCTTTCTTTCTCTATTTTTTTCCAGACGATTGTTGCAGAAGATATTGCAAAGTCTGATGTTGACGTATAGTGATAGGTATGGCAAATGTATGAAATTCTTGAACTTGCCATTAATCTGGGTCAAGGTGTGAGTTTTTTAAGGATGTGTTTTACCAGCTGGACAAGAAACCCTTGGAGAATTTCTTGAAAGTAGTGGATGAAGTGAGTTTTAATGATATCGTCTCAATTTCTCAAAAGCTCATTTCTTCCCCTCTCACAATGACATCACACGAAAATGGTAATATCCTGGAAAGAATTTTCTGGGGTTGATTTTGATCCTTTTGATAGCTGTAAATACAAATAAATTTATAATCTTTCATTTGCTTGATTTTGCAGTTGCTTGTATGCCGAGCTATGATTCAAAAAATAATATATTTGTTTTTTAAAAAATAACCCTTAAGGCGTCTAATAAAAATTATAGGATGCCTTAAGTTGAACTTACGGCGTCTAATTTTAGTAATTAGACGCCTTAAGTTCTGACTTAAGGCGTCCTATTTCAATAATTATACGCCTTAAGTATACTTTGGAAGGTCATTTGTGCCTACTTAAGATGTCTAATTATTTAAATTAGATGCCATAAGTTCTAACTTATTTTTTACCTACTACGCCCCCTAGATAGGTGTACTGCGGAAAAAGGACGTTAAATGTGCAAAACATAGGACATTGTAGCCCTGTTTTGTTGTAGTATAAAAGGTTGTGGGAAAGTTCGAGTCAGGGAAAACATCTCGTAGTAATTCTAGCAACATCAACATTGCCTTATCAATGATCCCACACAAGCACTTGATATGGTAAAATTTGATCCAAAAAGATAATTTTGAGTATTTCTGACAATCTTGATACAAAGGAAGATCACTCTTGAAAGTGAAGGAAATCACCAAGAGGGGGGTGAATTGGGGATTTTAAAAATTCTTTTTAAATCACCCACACAAATGACAGATGTTCACCAAGGTAAATGGAGATAGAGAAGAAAAGCTTGACACGGAAGATTTATACTGGTTCGGTCTTAACTCTTGACCTACGTCCGGTCCCGGACTCTCGGGGTGTTTCTACTATCATTCAAATCGATACACACTCGTACTCGAAAGTTATCCTCTCTCTAGGATACACTCCCTTACAAGTTGTAATCTGATAACCCAACCTCAAAGTCCCACAACTTTGAGATTCTTACAATGAATGATTTACGAAATGAACTCTCTCTAAGAGTGAATAAAGATAAGTATCTTCGAAGCACAATGTATCAAAGATACAATCGAAAAATTATAAGCGAAAAAAGACTCGAGCTTTTTATGCGTTTTCGTGTATGTCTTGTGTATTTTTTGCGTCTTCAAATCTTCAAGTATTTAAACTGATTTGAAGCTTGTGACCGTTTAAAGATCCGTTCGGACTTGGATCATTTCGAAATTCTAGTGTTGGGTCCTTGGGTCTTTGCGTATATAGTTGGGAGTTTTTGCAGATTTGGGATTCGGAAATTTGATTCTTCAAGAATGTCTCCATGTTGTGCTTAGTGGAGCCCTTTAGAATAATGTTGTTCAGATGCTTTAGGTAGTAGAACCTTGCTCTCGCCTTGGTGAATGGTAGAGCTACTTTTCGATGAGACCATTGTCTTGGGAGAATAAGATATAATAAAATATTGTAAGTCGTCAAAGTGGTTGTTTTAATGTTTATCAAAACAGACTTTGATCTTCCGAAATCCCATGAACAAACCGGTTAAATCGGGTTAGGAATAATGATATGATATATATAAATCATAAGCAATCATTTCGCAAAATCAAGCTAAACCATAAAGCAAACGGAGCGGGAATGTATTCGAGATGCGATATTTGACTCTCGTTTGTTGAAACCTCGAGGTTTCATCATAAACCTCGAGTTTTAGACTATTGTAAGTAAAGATGATTTAAGTCCAAAACATCAAACCGGAGGTTTCTACCCAAACACGGAGGTTTTCGGGACAACGAAAAATGTCACCCTTTCGTTTGAAAAATACTCGAGGTTTTAACGAAACCTCGAGGTTTAATTTGAATATGAAACTCTTGGGAAAATAGCGCCAATGTAAACCCGGGAGGTTTCCTGGGAAACCCGGAGGTTTCTAAGAGTCGTGAAAGTCGTTTGCTCTCGGATGCCAAAACCTCGAGGTTTCATATCAAAACTCGAGGTTTCATTTAAAATGGAGATACTCAATTTTTTTGCGCCAAAACGAAAACGGAGGTTTGAGAGTAAAAGCGGAGGTTTTATAAATTTGGAAAACAGAGATACTCTCTGCCTGGACAAACCTCGAGGTTTGTTCCCAAACCTCGAGTTTTCATAAGTTTAAGAAAAAAAACTGTTCAAGACTCAAACCTGGAGGTTTTTCACAATACTTGAGGTTTTGAAAACTGTCGACAATCGAACTTTCTCTCGCGAGATCAAAACCTCGAGGTTTCTTACAAAACCTCGAGGTTTCACAAAACTTGTGAAACCTGGATTTTTCATGTTAAAAACAAAACCTAGAGGTTTCTCCAAAAAACCGGAGTTTTCTATGGAAACTGGAGGTTTCTCTAGACACTGAGTTTTGCCTTTTCGGAAAAACAACTTGAGTATTTCTTTGTAAGGCCAAACCTCGAGGTTTCGTGCAAACCTCGAGTTTTGCTCTTCTGATTTTTACAAATGTTGAGAGCAAAACTTCATGCTTTGTTTACAATTATTGGAGATCATCAAAACCCTTAGAGAACTAACATTCTCCCCCTTTTTGATGATGACAACACTTGTAAACAAACTGTCTTGAGATTTTGAGAGAGTTTTCATTTTGAAGTAGATTTGTCAAAGTTTTTAGAAATTCATTTTGAAAAGCTTGGACATTTGAAGGATTTATTTGCAACTGTTATAAATTAAGTGACGAGTATCGAGATGAGCAAATGAGACGCAAAATAAACCAAAAAGATCACAAAACATATTTCTCATACATTAGCGTAATTGAAAATATTACAAGATATCGAAATATAAGTTTAATCGGCATTTAGAGAAATATATCGAAGTTCTTCAATGATCTCCAAAACTCTAACTCTAATCCTTGCCATTCTCTCCCCTTTGTCATCTTCAAAATTGAGGTTGACCAAGGGTGTTGATGGAGGGGAATGATGAAAAACATCGATTGAGGGAGTGGCCATGGAGGGAGGATCGGGAGAGGTTGTAGGGATCGAGGTGAAGTGAAGGTGAATGAAGGGGATGATGAACCGGAAGCGGGACCGAAGTGCTAGGACCAAAGAAGCGGTGCCAAGAGGTGAGGAAGGTCCAATGTGCAAGTGCTTCACAATTTTGTCCACTTTGTCACCGAGATCCATGTGAGAGATGATCTGCGAGTAGACAACTTGGCCTCAATCTCTTCAGCCTTTTCTTTAAGCTCACCCGACTGGTCCGCAAATCATCTCAAGATGTTCCTTCATGGTATCCCGAATCTCAATGAGTCCATTGTGTCCACGAGTCATTTCAGCCCTTATCTTTCCCATTTCAAAATCCATGCGAATAGTCAATGCAAAGAAGAGCAAGATCCACAATCTCCTTGATCCGTGAAGTAAGATCAGATGGAAATGATGTCCGAGGAGGTGGAGGTGCCGATTGAGCCTCTTGAGCTTGAGATCTTCGTGGATGAGATCTTGAAGGAGCATGTGATTGTCCGATCCTTCTTCCACAAACTTGATCTTCATTAGATTTAGCATTGTCTTCCCAAAAGATGGAGGATATACAAGGGTGTCGGAGGAACCCGGATGCCAAATTTTGTGATAGAAGAGAATAACGTAAATCGAGAAGGAAATGGTATATGAGATGACTTTCTACGAGAGAATTTAAATTTGATCATTGCTTGAAGAAGCCAATGACCAAGATTGAAAGGTACTTTTCTCACAAAAGCAAAGTAAAGTGTTGGTAGTCTAGTTGAGTGAAATGAGTGTAATTACCACCCTTTGGAAGAAAGTTCCTAGAAAAGACATACCACAAGACTCGATTTTCACAGCGGGCATAGAAATAGGTTTAAAAGAAAGCCATAATTGTTGATGCGGGGGAAATGGCTCATTTGGTCTAAGTGTTCCAAAATCTCCTCATTGCTTGAAGTTAAACTCGGAATAGGTGGAGGATTGTCTATTTTTAAGATTTTGTTCGGGATTGAAGCCGACAGAGTAAATTTAACTCCCCTAATGGTAGTAGACACTTGTTCCTCAATCACTTCTCCTTTCGGAGTCGAACATTATTGTACACCATATTGTAATAAAACAAAGCGGACAAGATTAGGAGTATATGGGCAGCTATGGAGACAAAGGACTCATACATTCTCAACCGGGAGACAAGTCAAAATGACACTCATCAAAGAAATTGGTCAAATTGACAGCAACTACAGGCGTAATTCACGATGTAAATAAGATTCCCTAAACTTATCATTCTCGTCTTTAGTCATAGTAGAGTTAATAATCGTGAAACCTTTGGGTGGAGAAGGGTTATGATAGATGTACGAAAGAGCATTCTCCATAACCGATGGCACATCTTCTTCCTCTTGATTCCGAGTAGAAGCATTTCCTTGAGATGAAGTTTGCCGAGACCGGGACACGTAAACCCTCTTCTTTCTTACTTTAGAAGGTTTGGAAGTCTCGAAACCTTTTCCTTTCCTTTTCCTTCTCGGCTCGAGGTTCCTTCCTCTTTCGCGGTGATTTAGCGGGTTCTTTGAACGAAACCCTTTTGATTTACGGTGTGGCGATGAAGCCTCGGGAATTCTACCCTTAATGCCACGAATTGCACGGTCGCACCCGGATGAAAGCGATTTGGTATGGACTTCCTTCTCACCGGGTCGTTGAGTAGGAAAAGGAGGAGGAGCGACCGGAATCGTTCCTTCCCGATCGGAATTTGTGTCTCGAAACATCTTGGGGATTGGATTTCGAGGCCATTTGAGGGTTTAGAAGGTGAAATTAGGTCGAGATTGGATGAGTCAGAGAGAAGAGAGAAGAGGCGAGGTTAAGCCTAGAGTTTTAGGTCGAGTTTTTGAAGAACATGAATATTACCATATATATATAGACATGACAAAACTCGAGCTTTTATGCCAAACCTCGAGGTTTGATGAAAGATTACCAACCTGGACTTCAAAGGTGTTCTCGTGAACCTTTGAAACATCAATGTTCACAAACTCGAGGTTTCTTCAAAATCTCAAGGTTTTGAAGTTCTTCAAATTCAAATAACTCTCTGTCTTATGAAAACTCGAGGTTTCTAATGAAGACTCGAGGTTTCATTTTCTTCAAAAAGCTCAGTTGTTCTCAAACCCCGACATTCCACAATCAAACCTCGAGTTTTTCTCCAAAACCTCGAGTTTTGGCTCAACTCATTGGGATTTACCATTCCCAATTCTCTTCTTATGAACACAAATTGTTCCTTTGCTAATGGCTTTGTGAAGATGTCAGCAAGTTGAAGATGAGTTGGGATGAATATGACTTTGACATCTTTCTTCTGAACATGATCCCTTATGAAATGATGTCTCACATCAATATGCTTGGTTCGAGTATGTTGAACTGGATTCTTAGCCAAGCTTATTGTGCTTGTGTTGTCACACAATATTGGGATCTCCTTCAAATTGATTCCTAAGTCAGATATTTGTTGTTTGAGCCAAAGAACTTGAGCACAGCAACTAGATGCAGCCACATATTCAGCTTCAGTAGAGGATACAGCAACACTTGTTTGCTTCTTGCTAAACCATGAAACAAGTGAACCACCAAGAAATTCACATTGGCCACTTGTGCTCTTTCTATCCGTCTTATATCCAGCATGATCTGAATCTGAATATGCCACCAAATGTTCGGAGTTGACCTTTGGGAAACCATAGACCAAGAGTCTTTGTGTCGCAAGATATCCGAAGATTCTTTTCACATTCTCGCATGTGACTCCTTGGGAACAGATTGAAATCTTGCACACATCCCCACGCCGAATTGGATGTCGGGACGACTTTGTTGTGAGATAGAGCAATGATCCAATCATTCCTCTATACTTTGTAATGTTGAAGTCTTTGCCTTTTTCATCGATCAAGGCGGTAGTTGAACTCATTGGAGTATCGGCTCCATTGCATTCGTCCATCCCAAACTTCTTGACAGGTCATTGAGATACTTGGTTTGTGAAATGAAGATTCCATCTTTCCTTTGCTTAATTTGCAGACCAAGGAAATAGTTGAGTTCTCCCATCATGGACATCTCAAATTCTCCCTGCATGTTCTTAGCAAACTCATTGTTGTGGATGAAACATCTGCATCCAAAAATGTGTAAATGAGCTATATTGGGTTTTCTTCCTTTGTACTCATAGGGAGTTATGTTCAGCTTCTTGGGAGATATGCTCGATTTGAAATGTAGCATGCAAAAGTGCTCATGGCATCAGCCCAAAATACTTGAGAAGTATTGTTCTCATTCAACATTGCCCTTGCCATTTTCGTTAGGACTCTATTCTTCCTTTCTACCACTCCATTTTGCCGTGGAGTCCTAGGTCTTTGAGAAGTTATGATCAATGCCCATTTTATCACGAATTCTCCAAAGGCATGATTTTCAAATTCTCCACCATGATCTCGTACGAATTCGCAATAGAGAATCCTTTCTCGTTTTGGACCTTCTTGGCAAATACAAGCAAATTGATCAAATGTTTCATCTTTTGAAGATAAAAAAATGGTCCAAGTAAATCTAGAGAAATCATCAACTATGACCAAAGTATAAAGATTGCCACCAAGGCTTTTTACTCTATTTGGTCCAACTAAATCCATGTGAAGTAGTTGAAGAGGTCTATTAGTTGAAATTTCATTTTTAGATTTGAAAGATGATTTGGTTTGTTTACCCTTTTGACAAGCATCACAAATCATGTCATTTTTAAACTGAGATTTTGGTAGTCCAATGACCAAATCCTTTTTCTCGTAACTTGTCAAGTTGGAACATATTAACATGAGCTAAACGTTTATGCCATAGCCAACTTTCATCCAAGTTACCAATAAAACAAGTTTTCAAAAATAGAGTTACTAGAGAGATTGAGAGTATAACAGTTTCCTTCTCTAGGAGCTCTAAATAAAGCTTTAGGTTTAATGTTATCTAAGGAGAGAATATCTTTGCTTACAATTAAACATTCCTCGAATCAAAGATAACTAGGTTACCTCTATCTCGTGCTTTGACTCACACTAAGGAGGTTGTGACATAGGCCTTCCACAAGGTAGACATCTTTGATTTGTGGCCCTTCGTTGTTTCCAACTTTTCCAATTCCAGCAATCCTTCCGGATTGATTACCACCAAATGTTACCTTGCCACCATCCTTAGGTTTAATTGTAGCAAATTTGGATTCGTCTCCTGTCATATGTCTTGAGCATCCACTGTCAATGAACCATTTGTTGGATTTTGATGCTCTAAGACAAACCCGCATGATATAGAATATCAAGTCTTAGGTACCCATTTTTTCTTGGGTCCTTTTGGGTTAGTTTGTGTCTTAGGAATCTTATAGGATCCCTTAGGCACCCATTGATAATTACCTATAGGTTTGTTCCTTCTTTCCTTTTTATGAAAACAGGGAAGAGGTTGCATGACCTTTACGATTGCAATAGTTGCAATGAGCAAAAGGATTAGAAGAGTGGACAGTTTTTTGAAAATAGTTCAAATAAGTTTTTTGTCCAACTTTCTTCTTGCCTCTTTGTTTATCGAATCGGGCCTATAACCGATTCTCGATTTGTCATTTGTGAACTTCTGTTTGTTTTAAAATAACATTGAGCATTTCGCTACCTCTAGTGAATTTCTCAAGAGTTTTTGTGAGATGCAAATTTCTTTTCTCTAAAATGCAGCGTTGTCACAAATTGTTTCAAATCTTTTCGCGAGTTCTTTTCGAAATATTTTCGCAAGGAGAAACGAGAAGAAGAAATAGTTTGAGCTTGTTCTTCCAACAATTTAATTTTCTTCTTTGAAGACAAGTAAGCTCTTTGGCAATTTTCGAAATTCAATGAAAAGAGAATTATATTCAGTGATAGTTCATCATAAGATGAGTCGAATTGTTTACCTCTTCTTTGTCCGAATCTTCTTCTTGAGCCACAAGACAGATATTGGCTCTGTCTTCATCTTGACTTCATCTTCATCGGATGTTTGTCGCCCCATATGGCTGAAACATAAGCTCTTCTTTTGAACTTATTGAATTTCTTTTCTTTGTTCTTGTTGTGGACATTCGGACTTGATGTGGCCGGGCTTTTCACATTCATAGCATATGATGGGTTTCTTTGTTTCGTGCTAGAGCTACCCTTATGAAATTTTCGAAGGCTTGATCCTTCTTGTAAAATTTTTAAACTTTCTCGACCATCATGCCTAGCTCAAAGATCTTCATCTTCATCATCGATTTTATCTCTTTGATGAGTCTTGAGAGCGATTCCCTTATTCTTGCCATCAATCTCATCAAGTCCTTTCTCGAATTTGATTTTTCCTTCATATTCGAAAAGGCCGCTAAATAGTCTTTACACGAAGCCATAGATTCACCACGAGCTTCTTCGATTGCAGTGACCTTAGCTTCCCACTCCTTGCTGAGGATATTTAGTATTTTCCTCACTTGAACAGTTGATCGTAGACTTTTCCTAATGCGGCAAGTTGGTTGATCGGATGAGTGAATCGAGCTGAATTCACTAATGGATTCTCCGGACTTCATACGAAATAAATCATATTCAGTCATGAGAGTGTTTACTCGATTTTCCTTGATTCCATTTGTCCCTTCATGGGCTATCTCAAGAGCATCCCACATAGCTTTAGCGAGATGACAAAGTGCAGATTCGAAAATACTCTTTTTGGCTTAGAGCACTTTGCAAAGCATGTGAATTGCTTTCATGTTGAGAGTGACTTGCTTTTCGTCCTTCTCATCATACTCTTCTTCTAGCTTGGGAGTTCGACACCATCTTCAATTGATCTTGGTTCATAATTTCCTCTCTCGAACACCCTCCATAGGCCATATTCGGTTGCCATTACATAGACTCTGAACTTAGCCTTCCAGAAGGAGTAATGTTCTCCATTGAAACCCGGAGGTCTCGTTGATTGAAGCTCCATCGGGTAGAATTCCTTCCATTGGATCTTTGATCTAGGATATTAATCCTTTAAACAGATAACCCTGGCTCGATACCAAGTGAAAGTGAAGGAAATCACCAA
The DNA here is from genome assembly GCA_019022615.1 of Acacia melanoxylon. Taxonomy (NCBI): domain Eukaryota; kingdom Viridiplantae; phylum Streptophyta; class Magnoliopsida; order Fabales; family Fabaceae; genus Acacia; species Acacia melanoxylon. Next base: position 888,766 of record JAFJYJ010000050.1, read on the forward strand.
GAGGGGGTGAATTGGGGATTTTAAAAATTCTTTTTAAATCACCCACACAATGAGATGTTCAGCCAAGGTAAATGGAGATAGAGAAGAAAAGCTTGACACTGAGAAGATTTATACTGGTTCGGTCTTAACTCTTGACCTACGTCCGTCCCCTCCACTGGGTGTTTCTACTATCATTCAAATCGATACACACTCGTACTCGAAAGTTATCTCTCTCTAGGATACACTCCCCCTTACAAGTTGTAATATGATAACCCAACCTCAAAGTCCCACAACTTTGAGATTCTTACAATGAATGATTTACGAAATGAACTCTCTCTAAGAGTGAATAAAGATAAATCTTGAAGCACAATGTATCAAAGATACAATCGAAAAATTATAAGCGTAAAAAGACTCGAGCTTTTTATGCGTTTTCGTGTATGTCTTGTGTATTTTTTGCGGTCTTCAAATCTTCAAGTATTTAAACTGATTTGAAGCTTGTGACCGTTTAAAGATCCGTTCGGACTTGGATCATTTCGAAATTCTAGTTTGTTGGGTCCTTGGGTGCTGCATATATTTGTTGGGAGTTTTGCTTGATTTGGGATTACGGAAATTTGATTCTTCAAGAATGTCTCCCATCTTGTTGTGCTTAGTGGAGCCCTTTAGAATAATGTTGTTCGGATGCTTTAGGTAGTAGAACCTTGCTCTCTGCCTTGGTGAATGGTAGAGCTACTTTTCGGATGAGACCATTGTCTTGGGAGAATAAGATATAATAAAATATTGTAAATTTGTCAAAGTGGTTGTTTTAATGTTTATCAAAACAGACTTTGATCTTCGAAATCCCATGAACAAACTGGTTAAATCGGGTTAGGAATAATGATATGATATATATAAATCATAAGCAATCATTTCGCAAAATCAAGCTAAACCATAAAGCAAACAGAGCGGGAATGTATTCGGATGCGATATTTGACTGTTTGTTGAAACCTCGAGGTTTCATCATAAACCTCGAGTTTTAGACTATTGTAAGTAAAGATGATTTAAGTCCAAAACATCAAACCTCGGGAGGTTTCTACCCAAACCTGGAGGTTTTCGGACATGCGAAAAATGTCACCCTTTCTGTTTGAAAAATACTCGAGGTTTTAACAGAAACCTCGAGGTTTAATTTGAATATGAAACTCTTGGGAAAATAGCGCCAATGTAAACCTGGAGGTTTCCTGGGAAACCTGGAGGTTTCTAAGAGTCGTGAAAGTCGTTTGCTCTCGGATGCCAAAACCTCGAGGTTTCATATCAAAACTCGAGGTTTCATTTAAAATGGAGATACTCAGTTTTTGCGCCAAAACAGAAACCTGGAGGTTTGAGAGTAAAACTGGAGGTTTTATAAATTTGGAAAACAGAGATACTCTCGCTGGACAAACCTCGAGGTTTGTTCCCAAACCTCGAGTTTTCATAAGTTTAAGAAAAAAACTGTTCAAGACTCAAACCTGGAGGTTTTTCACAATACTTGAGGTTTTGAAAACTGTCGACAATCTGAACTTTCTCTGGCAGATCAAAACCTCGAGGTTTCACAAAACTTGTGAAACCTGGATTTTTCATGTTAAAAACAAAACCTAGAGGTTTCTCCAAAAACCTGGAGTTTTCTATGGAAACCGGAGGTTGCTCTAGACACCTGGAGTTTTGCCTTTTCCGGAAAAACAACTTGAGTATTTCTTTGTAAGGCCAAACCTCGAGGTTTTCGTGCAAACCTCGAGTTTTGCTCTTACGGGATTTTTACAAATGTTGAGAGCAAAACTTCATGCTTTGTTTACAATTATTGGAGATCATCAAAACCCTTAGAGAACTAACAACTCTTATCCATGAGGCTGAAAAATTCAAGAGCTGCATCATTCCTAAAGAAAATAGGTTCTGCACCTTGAACTTCTGCCGTGAAGTTGTCGTCTTGAAAACCAAAAGCATCGCGAACAGCTTTATTAATCGGATCATCTTGATCTACTTGATTTGCTACTTGTGAGCTTCGAGGAAGATGATCCCCATATCTCATACCACATTTCTCACCATGAACTCCCAAGAACGTATATGCTTCCGGGAAAGGCTTCACAAGAAGATGTTCCATAGAACCTTCTTGTGTTTGCCACTTCTTAAACTTGCATCGACAACATGGACACATGATCTTCCCATTAATGCTAGTGCGAGAGAAGGCGAAATCTAAGAAAGTTTTCAATCCCATTAAATATACAAGAGAATTGTGCGGCAACTTGATCCATGACTTATCCATATGTAGTAACCAAAGCAAGGATAGAATATAACTGAAGAGAGAATGTTTAATAACCTTCACAGCACTTGAGATCTTTAAACACAACATGGAATACTTTGCAACACCCACTACAAATATAAAATATAATTAGTAGCGGTTAATAAAATACTATTACACCATCCGCTACAAATTTGAATTTAGAACTGAATAATATCCCGCCAGAGATTAGTCGCGGTTAATAAACCGCTACAAAATGTTAGCCGTTTGAAATTTGTAGCGGTTTTTCATATGAACCGCGACAAAGTTTTGGCCTTTTTTTATTCATTTTAAAATTCAAATTTGTAGCGGTTTGTGTCCATATAACCACTACAAATGTTTGGGTTTTAACGGTTAGAGGTTTGTAGCGGTTGATTCATACTAATCGCTACAAATTTTAAGTTTAATATTGAATATGTTTAGAAAATATCTTTTTATTCACTAATTATTAACTCTATTAATTATTTTACAATATCTACTTTATTTAACTATAATAAATTTATTTCACAAAATACATTTTTCAATAACTAATGTTATATATTATAAGTAACATTAATAAACAAATATAAATGAAATATAAATATTGAAATAGTACTCCAATATAAAAAACCTACCAAAATAAAATATAACAAATAATTTAAAGAAATAAAATTGTCAACAAACCAAATAACATAAAAAGAGAACAAACATTTTTGGTACAAAAATGTGTGTGAAAATAAAAACTAACTATCAAGAGCCTGATGATCAGGTCCTGTCTCAAGGGGTGTGTGCACGACCAGAGGTAACAACGCCCTCATCATCAGCAGCAGCAGGACGTAAATGGGAATCCTCGTGGATGAACGAAGGGGGAAGCGAGGGGAGTCCTCATAGATGAACGAAGGGGGAGGCGGGGAAGATAGAAACCGTCTATGAGGTGACAACTCTGTTAACGCACCGGTAACAGCATCCCAGCTTTGCTTCTGAGTAGCGTACCAACACTCACATTTTTCTTGCATACGCCAATTCTTGGCAGCATGCTCGGGCGCCTAGGCAGCAACCTACTCGGCAACCTACGCAGTAACCTTCTTGGCATTCATAGCCTCAACCGCCTCTGGTGGTGGCCTTCTCGAGCTAGAGGTTCCAACCTCAGAGGCAGAGGCCTTGCCGTACACCATTCTAGGTCAGGAGCCTAGCCCCATACCCTTAACGCGGTCAAGATGCTCGACTAGGCCCACAACAGCTTTCAATGGGGCCATAGGATTAGTGGTGGAAATAGGCCAGGGGCCTGTTAAAAGCCTGGTCAGGCCTGGCCTGTCAGGCTAAAAGGCCAGACCAAGGCCTATTTTAAGGTCTGTTTGTCTTAACATGCCAGGCTTAGGCCTCCAAATAGGCCTAACAGGCTGACTTGTTAAGAGTAATTAATTTTTTTTCCATATCCGACTATAATTTCCTAAGTGAATTCTTTATTTTTTTTCCAAATCAATCTTCAAGGTCTTGAATACTTTGTGAAGTAGATGTTGTTGTTTTAAAGTAGGCATGTTTTTGGCCTGTTTACATTAGGCCTGTTTCCGGCCTGTTTACATTCGGCTTGTAAAAATTATAGGCCTCTTAACAGGCGACAGGCCAGGCCTTTATATAGGCCAGGCTCATGCCAAAATATTTTAGCCTATAATAGGCCACAGGCTAGGCTCAGGCCACTTCCTTGCATAATAGGCTTGGCCTGTTAAGGATGAGGCATGACTTGGCCTAGCCTGTTTCCACCCCTACGTAGGATCCACAGACCCCTATGACTTTGGGGCCTGCTACGCTCGCAGATTTGCCTGACTATACTCAATCCAGACCTGACGCACAGATTTCATAAAACATTAATGAAACAATTTAATTCAATTTAAATATATTAAATTAACTATATAAAGAATTTTTTGTAACTTACTATTATCTCCTTTGCGCCTCGAGCTAGGCGTCCCATCACAATGTCTATGGGTGCGTGTGAACAGCTGCCCACCGTCTGTCTGACGGTTCTCCTTCAGAGCCTTTGCTTGTTGAAATAATTAAAAGAATATAAAGTTTGTTATTTCAAAATTAAAATAATCAATCATTTAAACCTAAAATTAATTTAACTTTCAACATACCATCTAACCGTAGGTCACAGCAAATGTCTTGGATCCTGTCGTGTGATGGACCCTCTGCTGTGCCCAGCTTCATCAACCGCGACAAATCTACCTCGTTCATCGTGATATTTTGTAGCGATTATTGAACCGCCACAAAATGATTGCCCTTTGAGATTCTGTAGCGGTTCTTGGGACTAATCGATACAAATTGATCGGCCTTTGAGATTTTCTAGCGGTTTTTGGGACGAATTAGTTTATTAGTCAAACTAATTAGTTTGGTGAAAAAAATCTCAAGTAATTTAATTAGCTTTTTAATTTTTCCAAAAAAGTCGGGAGTAATAAATTAAGAATAATAAGTTAACTGAAAATATTCCAACATGCCCATGAAGATTCAGATTCAGTATAGCCGCCGATCTCGCACAAAAAACTCGCTGACTCATTTCGATCAGAGATATTTTCATGAGAGAAAGGTGGTATATTAGAACATGATCTTCGGTCGCATGTTGGAATATCTTCAGAAGAGTAGAAGTCTTTACGTCAAATAAATAATTAAATCTGGATTGTCACTGAAGGAACTGTCTCGGTTTCAAGGATGAGAGAGGAAAATATCTACAGCTCTTATCTCCCGAGAAAAGAGATCAGAGCTACAGATATCTATATGACTTCGACTACCAAGCCGAGATAGTTCATTTAGTGACAAGCCGAGATTTAGGAATTTCTTAATGTTTATAATTGATGTACAAACAGAGTCACCTATATATAGCGTAAATATTTGTAGCGGTTAATGTTAAAAAATCTACAAAATTATAGGATTTGACGCGGTCAAAGCGTCGTTGTACTCTGACCACGAAAAAACTGTGTCGTTTCGCTTTTTTGTAGCGGTTCTTTTAATGTAACCGCTATAAATTCACCGCAACAAAGTTTGCGTCATTACGCGCCAACGCTGGCGCTAAATTTGTAGCGGTTATTCCCACAAAACCGCTACAAATTCTACGCCACAAACATTCGCGCCATTACGCGCCAAGCTAGCGCCTCATTTGTAGCGGTTTACTTTACAGTAACCATTACAAATATCATTGCAAACAAGCCCGTGCTTTGGTGCCAATGCTACCACTACAAATTTGTTCTAGTTTTTTTATAAAACCACTACAAAACCGTGATTTTGTACTACAGGTGAACCGAGACAAATGATGGTTTTTTTTGTAGTGTCAATATCACAAATGGATTAATTTCCAGTGTATTGAATTACTTTTCCAATGGCACACCGAGTATATCATAAAATTATTAATTTTTAGCACAATCAACAGCATGGAGTATTTTTCAGTACCACCCATTATCCAAATTTAAGTAACTTTTAGTGCATCCAACATCCTAAAATATTGTTTCAATAGCACCGAATATTCTAAGCTGATAAAATTTTAGTGGACCCAACACCCTAAAATACCTTTTTAGTGACCCCTACTAACTAAAAAATACTTTATGGTGCTAGATGCACTAAAAATTAATTAAGATACTTGGTGCTACGGCAAAAAAACACTTCAGGATGTTAGATCCAACTTCACATAAAAAAGAAAAAGAAAAAAGAAAGTAAATGGGCATCTCATCCCCAATACGGAATTAGCAATTTTTTATTTTTAAAGAAATAAATGCAGCTCATCCCGAAATCCTTGCTATCTATTCGATGAGCAGGAAATATGATTTCGAAAAAATGAAGAGAAAGACATCTAATTAATTGAGGTAAAAAAAAAATCATTAAATGCTTAGACATATCTCTAATGAGTATCATATAAAAAAGAACAGAAGAATAAGGGAGTATATATAAAATATGTTTTGATGCGCGTAATTATAAAACCATGAACCACGGCGAGAATATTGATCTTGGAGGAGGTTGTAGCTGAGAAATATGCATAGTGATCAGTAAACACGCCACAGGCTAAATTAGATAAAGGTCGACAACATGTATTTGTCGTACCCTTCAACACCATCCCAAGCATTAAAATAAATAATTTATACTTAGGCTGAGGATACATCTAGAAATCTAGGCTGTGGGGAAACACATACATATATTGGGGCATTAGGAAATTTATTTTTTTTTCCTGGATAATATGCTTAGTATTTTGAAAGTAACCGGCCAAATTGAATATTCGAAACGAGAAAAAAATAATGTCTAGTCAACAATCAAATTGCAATAGAGAATGAAATATACTACTTCCACAGTTCCACGTTGTTTCTTATAAATAGATCCAAAGGTAATATTCATTAAAATTTTAGAAAAAAACAGCACAAATGAAAAACCTGAAGAAGTAACAAACAAATGCTTTATTTGATTCTTTATTTCATTTTCTTAAAATACTTTTCCGAAACAGTTTTCTAGAACAGGGTATTGAATTAAATCTGTTTATATATATATAATAATTTTTTAAATACTTATACTTAACTATCTTATTTGATGTAAATATTAATTTTTTTTTATTGGAGTAAGACTTTCCTCTTCTGAGGCTTAGAGAGCAAAGAGTTTTTGCCTTTCCTTACAAGTGTCATTCGTGAGATTTGAACTTATGTTCTCCTCTTCATAGGGCGAGACTACCTACTATCTCAACCAACAGTTTATTGTAAATATTACTTAGGGCTTATGATATATCTTGTCACTGGATATAAGCTTTTGTCCAGTCAACTATATACTACGTCGTTTTGGATCTCTCCATCACATTAACGCCAAGCCCCACACACACACTCTCTCTCCCTCCTGTGTTCCTTTTGCCCTCTCTCTCTCTTTGTACTAAATTTGATACATGACTCAAATTATTGGTTTCGTTCGTGGTGCCAAATAAAAGAAAAAAGAAATCCGCACTTGTGCAATACAATGCGCAAACTCTAAATGCCAAGAGAAAGACCTGATTGATACGGTCCTTAGGCGAACCAGAGGCCATGGTTGAGGAGGCGGAATTCCATGAAAGTATGCAGAAACCTAAGCCCTTCTTCCCGACAGTCTAAGAGTGAGAGTCCCACATCGGACGCCGCGAACCTCTTGAGTCTCATGTCGAGCATCGCCGTTGAGACAATTAGGGAAGAGGGCGCGGTTCTGCAATGGCGCGCGGTTCACGCTAACTTCGATTGAAATTTATGAGAAAAAAATGTAAGGGAAAATTGGGGCGGTCAATTAAATTTTAAAAAGAATGAGAATGACCGTATGAAATTTATTTAACTGTTTGTAACTCGGTACTTATTTTGCCAGAGAGAGAGGGCAAAAGGAACACAGGCGAACAAGATAGAGAGAGCGACAGTGTGGCTTGGCGTGAACATGGGAGGCAGAGGGAAAATGGATAACTTATAGATCCAAAACGATATATTGTTGACCGGACAAAAGCTTATATTCAGTGACATGATATATAATAAACCCTATTACTTATTATCGATATCCCTAACACCAATGAAATATTTGGTATAATAATAATTATATTTTTTTTGTATTTGAATATTTCTATTTTTTATTTCATATAATAAAAAATACTATTTGTTATGCAATATCCTTTGACAGCCTTAGTTTGGAGAGGTTGAATCACTACTATAGAAATTGTGCTATAGACGGTTATTATATGACATACATCACGGTTCTAAACTATCATATATGCAGGTGTTATATGTGATTGTTGGTATTTAGGTGTCCAAGAGACAATCTGTAGAGACAGATCAACACCTTTTTCTACATTGTAGTATTTCATTATTAATAAATGAGCATATTTTATCTTTATCATATTTATATCTCATCTTTATTTTAAAGTAAATATGTGTTTGAAGATAAAAGCCCTAGGAATAGAATATGTGTTTATCTTGAGGATCAATGATAGAGATCATGATCATGAGGACTCAAGAGCACTGTATATCTATTACCTAAAACTTGTTCCTAGTCTTGAATCACCAAGAAAGGGCATTGATGATCTCAATAAGACTAGCACGACATCATCTACTTGTATAGAAATACAAGGTAGGGACCTCATGGAATACAAGCATGGAGATGTCTTAGCTGATGTCGTGGGTGGATCTGTTGGAGAAAAGATAGCACCGAATTGACCCGCCGAGAGACTCCACAAAGATTCATTGTAGAGAGTATCATTGGATATGTAAAGTCTCTCATCGTTTGGTAGTGCAGATCGTCTTGGACTTAAGGATGTCATCGAACACTATGTCCTAGGATTATACTTTGACTGTACAACTCTATCCACCTGAAAATAGGGAGAACAGTGTACTCTTGGGTGTAACTCGACTACATGAGTATAGATGGACATGCTGAGAGGACTCACAGTCCCCTACAAGGGATTAGTCATTCACAAGACCGGTAGAGCTTGGATAGCTTCTAATTAGCTCAGGAGTCTGTGCGCACAGCAAGTGATCATGAACAGTCATGATATGTTATTGAGCAAATATAAGAAGATTCCTAGTTTTGTGAAATAACTACATTTAGTCAATTAAGAGAGATGATACTCTATCTTTGCTCTCGACTAAATGTGAATGACAATGTGATGGATGATGCATGCACGGTATCCAAATATGAAAGGTAGATCACTTGATCAACTCAATTAGTTCTGGGACCGCAGAGCATTGCTAGTGTCTTATGAGGTCATTAAATAAATTGGGCTCATTAAAGGGGTTTTTAATTCGTCCAAGTTTATTTATGTCAGTGACTAATTGGGCCTAATAGGTCACACACAAAGGTTATTCCCGATTGTTTAAAGTTAGCAAACTTGGGACAATAATTGTTATTGGGCTTTATCAAGAGTAAATGTGTAATTGGGTTGAAGTGGGACTCCAAGCCCAATGAGGAGATTTGAATTTTAATTCAAAATGTTAGGTTATAAAAGATAATTTTAAATTATCTAATATATATATATATATAAAGATCCAATAATGATTGGATGAAGATAGGAGAAATAATAAATGAGGATTGCCTTAAAATGATTTTTTGAATTTCAGTTTAAGAGATGAATGTGATTCATCATCTTAAATTGTTATTCAATATTCAAGATATGAATTTAATTCATTATGATTTGGATTTTCCAATTCAAGTTTGGATTGGGCCTTTCTTATGAGCACTTAAATTAGGGTTAGACTCTTATAAAGTGCTGATTTTTTATGTGCCCTTTTTATGGACTTTTTTTGAAGAAAGAAAAGGAAATAAATGTGATCCATCATCTTAAATGCAATCCAACAATCAAGATATGAATATGATTCATCATATTAAATTCAATCAATCAATCAAGATGTGAATTTAATGTGACTTGGTTAACAAGTAGTGGACTTATTACCTAAAACCCCTTTTCTTAGTGCATAAGCTGAAAATTCCTAACCCAATTAGGACTAGGAATTTTTGGCTCACCAAGGCTATTAAAAGGGGAGGGATGAAACTTTATCGATTATCCTTATGCTCTCTAAATTTCGGTCTTTATCAAAGGTTTAGAGAGGAAAAGGCACCATCCATAAAAGGGTAAGGTTGCAACCTTGTTCATCCTATCCATAACCTAATTCCAAGAAACCAACACCTTCTTGAAAAGAGTAAAACCCAAGGAAACCAAACATCAACCTTGTCTTCGCCTAGCAAGCATTCAAGGAGTAGGAGGTTTCAAGAGAAGGAGTTCTCGTTGCAATCGGGGGGTAGCCGTGTGGATCAACGTTAGAGGACATCAACAACCTTGAAGTCTTCAAGTGATCTAAGGTAATCCTAATCTCTAATAGTTGTGTTGTCCAGTTATCCTAATCCCCAATAGTTGTTTTAACTAGTAATCTCAAAGTTCATGAATATTATAAATTGTTATGAATTATCATGAGCGCCGTAAAGAGTTACGAATTAATAATTATTAACTAATTAATGTACTGAGTTAAGGTTAATAATTCATGAGAACCGTAAAGAGTTATGGGTTTCCGCAACGATTAAACAAATTTTTTTTTTCAACCTCATGAACCTTTGCATGAAAGTCATGTAATAGGCAAAATTAACCTACACTTGGCACAAATAAATTACAGCTATGAACTATTATAGACATATTAAAATGGTTCTAATATAATACCTGTTATGGATTGAGTCTTGGTAAGGTCATAATATGTGCATTGTTGTGATAATAATTAATAAGCACATGTGAACAACCGTCATAACCTATGGTAATGCTTGCTTGATATATAGCGGTCCCATATTGACAACCGTTATTTATTCAATAATATATATATATATATATATATATATAATATTTTATATAAAAACGATTACTTTTAATAATAAAAAAATAATGGTGTCATGAAGACAACCATTATGTATTTAGTATATAAATAATAGTTTCTAAATAAAAACCATGAACGTTCATAATACATTACTATTGTTATATAATAACCATGATGTATGGTCGTGAGACTCTTCAAGTGGGAGTTTCTAAGCTAGTTGATGTAATGCTCCCTTATTACTATTGTCCTATATCAGAGTTACTAGATAGAAGAGTGTGTGGATCTGGTTTGAACGAATGAGTAACTGATAATTTAAGTAAAATATAACTTGGTAATACTAGTAATTTAAAACTTAATCCCTTGGGATATTCACTTTACATTCATCCCAAAATAAAACTTCAAATTAAACTCTTTATACATCATCCCAAAATATATCAACCTATATGTATATATATGCAAAATTAAAAGAACTCTTCCCTCAAGTTCACCTTCCTCTTCCCGCCTTAAAGCACCACTTGTCCCTTCCATCCTGATCCACTTCCTGTACTTTTATACAAGTCTAAGATTCACGAATGAATCTCAGAGTAAAACATTAATTTCTATGAATAGTGTACTTAATATATGAAATCAAATTACCACTACTCAGGAAACAGTTTAAAATTCAGTATCAACACACAACAACAAATATCATAATATTATACATGTAATGTTAAGTGTGAATGAACCCTACAAGTCCAAAAACGCAAGACCGGACAAGTCCCGAATTCCACAGTGCTAGGAAAATAACGCAGGACCTTACCAGGCTCGAATTTCTTGACAGGAAAGATAAACATAGGACCCTACGAGTCCTGAATTCCATCGTGCTAGGAAAGTAAACGTAAGGCCCTACAGGTCTTGAATTCCCCTACCCGAGGAAAGATAAACATAAAACCTTACCATCTTCAAGTTCCTCAATACATAGGAAGGTAAACGCAGAACCTTGTCAGTTCCGAGTTCCTCAGTACATAGGAAGACAATGGTTTTGGCCAAACAACAGAATACATAAGTGTAATCAACTGTGTGAGTGCAAGACAAAAATTAATAAGCATGACAATTACATATAAACATACACATGTCATAAAGGATTAGAGTTACTACTTGGCAATGTAGTAACCTTAACTGCGTCCAAAACTTTGGGGTGCGTGCAGGCTCGGGAACTTCTATAATTTTGGGATGATGATTAATACTTAATCCATATATATATAAATGATAAGAGGGTATTTAATTATCATGCTAATTCCCTTGTTAACACTTATTACATTAGGATATAATTTAAGTTACCCTAACTGATCAAATTTTCAGTCTTAAACTTGACTATCCTGAAAATCCAGTAACTTCAAACATTTTTAATAAATTACAACAAAATAAAAACTATATGCAATCAAAACCCATGTGTTCCTTAAGAAGTATATTTTCATGGAAACATAATTTCCAAGGTCAGAACACGCCACACTATTCCCAGGCTTTAAATTTCCTCTAAATGTCCAGCTGAAACTTCTAGAAATTGTTCTTAACTTTAAAAATCAATAAACTCGTCGTACAGAGCTAAACAAAAATACCCATTATATAGAAAATTAAAGCTTTGCACGTCCTTTATAATACTGGAAAGTTTCAAAATTTTATCAATAACCAATTATTCCCATTTTTCAAAAACATCAGGACTATCCAGTTAGCTTTCCATAAACTTTTCTTAACTTCAAAAATTAATATCTCATTGCACAGTGCTTTAAAAATTGCAAACCACATATCAAATTAAATCTCTATGCGTCCTATTTCTATCTAGAAAATTACCTAATTTTCTGAGCTCATTTACCTAGGCAAACGTCTTGCACAAACTTACTGTCTAGTTTCATCTTCCAGAAACTAGGGTCATTTTGTAAAACTCATAACTCCTTGTTCAGAGCTCAAAAAATTAGAAAATATCCACCATTTTAAAGCTACAAGCCATTACTTCATTTCGGAAAAAATTTCACAATTTATGGAGTCTATTTACTTAGTCAAAACCCACGAGCAAGCTGATTGACTCCATAGATCAAGACTAGCAGTTTTTCATCTTTTGAAAATCTTGTGATTTAATGTTTCAAAATACCTTTTAAAATTCATTTACCACTTTATTCCCACTCAATTTTCCGTGGTGAACACCATGGTGACCTCAGATTTTCAAAAATCTCTTTAAATTTTCAACTTTATCTCAGATTAAAAAATCTAGATTTTACAACCAACTCCCAAAAACATCAAGAGAAGGATTGTAATCCTTACCACAACTCTTGATCTTCAACCTTGAGTGAATAATAGATCAAATTGTGGAGGAGGGGAGGATATCAGCTTTTGTGAAGTGAGAAGGGAGTATCTTTGAGATGAAGAGAGAAAGGACGAAGAGAGGAGGGTGGATTAGATTTTTGTGTGGTGCGTGTATGTGAAGCCGTGGATAATGATGGAAAGATCATATTTTTTAGTTGGTGAATTGTGTGTGTATGTGTGTAAAGCAATGGAGAAATGAGGGGAAAAGGAAAAAAATAAAGTTTATGTTATAATGTGTATATGACAAGTGTAAAGCATGCATAAAACCATGTATCACAAGGAGACGATGCCAAGTGGTTGGTGAGGTGTCATAAATTGATCATGCATTGCGCCATTTGTCAAGTGTGCAAGGTGAAGAAGACATGTGTCTTCATGCATGTGTATGTGTGTTATGATGGCGCCAAGTGTCTTGGTTTGAAAGAGAGTAATAAGTGGCACATATTTTGAGAAAGTATCGTGTATGTTAGTTTTTGGCGTTCATGGTCTCGGTTTGTGTGTTTGAGTTCTATTGTCGTTGTCTCGGTTTGCGTTTTTGGGTTATGTATATGGGTTTTGTTGTCTTGATTAACGCGTTATTGTTTCCCAAATTTATCCAATACGATAAATATTTAATAAATAATAATATCTCAATAGATATTAAATCTTGGCATTTTATTGAATATTTCTTAATATATAGGGTTTTCTGGTAAAGCATAAACTAGGATATTATAGTTGAACTGGACGATATATAATAGAACAGTACCTCCCACACCAAGTGCTATGCAATATGGTATAGATCAAGACATTTCAGGCTTTATGGGGAGAATCAATGGCAATTGTTGACCTATATTAGTGTTAGTGATAATGTAATTGTTAACATATAATTGTATCTCTTCACATGAAATAACCTTGGAAAGCAATGGATGAGAAAAAACGTATGAATATCTGTATTACAAAGGTTGCATAGGGTATGCAAACCCTTGACCAAACTACTCAAGGGTTTGCTTACCCAGTCCCTTGCGGCCTTTCCTATACGCACATTCATTTTTTTTTTGAGTAAGTACCCTTTCTGGTCCCTAACAAAAAACACAGACCCCATTTTGGCCCCTTACAAAAAAATTGACCCTTATTCGTCCTTTTTATGGACTAAAAAGGACCTTTTGAAAATTTTTGAAGGATCAAAATGTCAATCAATCAACCCTTATTCGTCCTTTTTATGGACTAAAAATGATCTTTTTTTAAGTGACCAAAATGGGGATCGCGTTTTTTGTCAGGGACCAGCAATGGTATTTACTCTCTTTTTTAACACATTCGTTGCTTTCCTAGCTTAATGTTGAAGAGACACAAGGTATAAGTGATGACCTTTTACAATATGAGATATATAGGTTAAGAGAGCAATTGATTCAAGCCACAAAGTTTATAAAATCTCGATTCGTCCCATATTGCATGGCTACATGATGTGGGAAGTACTACTCTATTAGATAGAGTCAAGACTAAGTAGCTCAGAAACTCCCACATTGAAGAGTCTAGGACTGATCACAATGTTGAATTTCATAGCATTTAACTTGGTGCCACTTGCTCAATACAAAAATAGGAGAGAAACCTTCAATCAAAGAAATAATGGATATTCCCAAAATAATAATAATAATAATAATAATAATTTCACAAAAGTAATTTATAAGGAACCTTTGATAGTGAATACTAGGTTTTCCACAAAAAAAATATAACTTTACAAAATAAATTTAATGTCACCATAGATGCTTTATTGTGTCGTGACTTTATAAAGGCGGCCCAGTTGGTCGAGTTGAACACTACAAGAAATAAGAGAGGGACCGTTAGAGGTGAATGCAATAAGGATAATGTGAAATGGATGAGGGAAATCATAACTATACCTAGCTAGGGCTCAGAATGAAAACAACTCATGTGGCAGTCGCTAAGACAAGGGTCAAGAGGATTCACTAGTGTGGCTGTCGCTAAGAAGATGGATGAAGGCTTTTTATACTGGATTTGACTGAAAACAACTCTTGACAGTGGTAAAAGACAACATGAGTCATAAGGTTACGATGTTGGTGGATTTCGTTCAAACATACTAAATGTCAAGTGTATTATGTTTTAGATGTTTTAATAGAAGAGGAATCATAGGGTTTTTGGGTTATCATGCCTAAAACTTTACACCATGGTTCATCCATAAGAACCGTTATTTATTCATTTACATTTATCATGGTTCTTTGTTAATAAACATTATGTGTTTCACTTTTAAAAAAAAAAACAAAAAAGTTGGTGGTTGATTATGCGGCCACCATTTTACAAACAAAATAAAAAAACAACAAAAAGAAAAGTATATTAAAAAAAACTAAAAATAACAAGTTGTAGAGATGTTATAAGAATATAATGTATCATCAGATTCTTCATTCTCTAGTAACTTGTCCACCACTCGTTCAAAGAATGAACGAGAGTGGTAAGTTCCTTTAAGCACTGGTCAATGCGTTCTTGCTCTTAGGTAAACCTAAACTATATGATGCATCTCGTAGGTCGTGTGGACAAGACATTCAATGCTTGTTGTTGAAGGGAGTTCATCTTTTGGTTTGTTCTCGGATGATGAAGCAGAAGTTCTCTTTCATTGGTCTATTATTTTGGTGAAGAACAAAAGTTTGTAGTTGACTATGAGAAGTTGAAATGAAATTGGAGAAGTGGAGTTCAATTTTTGGGCGTTTATATAGATAGGGTTTCATGGATTATCAAGCCATCACATCCTTAAGATTTACATATCATTATATTTTATAAATAGTGATAGTTGTTTTAATAGAATCGTTATTTATTTTATTTCATGACGATTTTTTTGTTAGAACGACAGGACATTATTATTATTATTATTTTACAAAATATCTAAGAAAAAAATATATGATAAAACGAAAATAAAGAACAATGTTGAGTTGTCTCGATTAACTAATGAGATCACCAGGCTACTCGTCACCATAAGATTGGCCAGGATCATGGCCAATCCCATACTCATGAGTATGAGATTGACCTTCCTATTCATGTTGGAGAAGTATCTAGAAAGGCTCCTCATTGCTTGGTAAGTCTGTTTTGCATGCCACAACATTGCCTCCAGTTGAGGAAGCATATATAGGATGTGGAGGCAGTAAGGAAGTGGCGGATGTTGGGGAGGAGAAGCAGGAGGTGGAGAATGATGTCAAAAGTTTTCTAGACTGTCTTTCACACGGTGTTTGATATTAGCGATTGAGTTAGAGAACAAAGAGGAGTATGATGAAGAAAATATAGGAAAAACAAATCAAAATGTGGAGTTTAAATACTATAATAGAAATTTGGAAGGGACGTGAAAAAACCATTATTGCATGCGTTGTAAGTTGACTAGGGCATAATGAAAGGGTACCTATTTTCTCCTGACGATGGTCGGATAATGTGGAGGCACCCATAATTCACAAGGGGAGGATGAAAGGTTTTGAAAGCTTTAATTAATGTTAAGTGAGAGCTATTAAGTATGTTTGCAACAATACTTTATGGTTTTTAATTAATACGGTGAGTTATGAAGTTGTTGCTTTTGGTTAAATTTATTATGAACTTAATTTTTAATAAGTTATAACCAGTAAGTATATTGGTAATAATACTTTACGGTTCTTAATTAATAACCGTGAATTGTTAAGTTTTTTGTTCACTTCATCTCCCTTCTCAAATGAAGAGAATGAGGATGATGATGAGGAAGAGGAAGAGGAGGATGAGGATGGTAGGCAAGAGTAATTTATGGTTCTTAATTAACAACAGTGAAATATTATATATATTTTTATGTTAACTTCATTTTTAACATTTTAAGAAAACAATGACGATGTTCAGTCATCACCACCACTGCCTTCCTCATCTTCCTCTTCCTTATCCTCATCCTCATTCTTATCATCGAAGGAAGGCGATGAAGTGTTTGACTGCAAGTTATATTCAACATCATTGTGCTGAATTATGTGGTTCAATTTCATGCTCAGCTTGTTGGAGTATGTCGCGAGACACCTTGTGTGGTAGTCAAGGCCTGCCAATATCTGCATCAGAGCCTCCATTTTAGGAGGAGGCAAAGGAGGAGATGGTGGTTGTGGAGGAGGGGGTGGTGACACAAAAGGATCAAGCACCCTGTGATCTTAAAATCATGAAGGAGATAAGGAGGAGGCCGAAAAAAAAGGTAATAAGAATCACAAGTAATAGATGAGTTTAAATAGAGGCCTTATGGATTATGAAAGGTTATGATGAGTTATGACTTATGAAGGTCTTAAGGATTACAAAGGGTTATTTGTTATGACTTATGAAGGCCCGACGACGTTACGTAAGGTTATGAAAGTATTAAATGACGGTTGGTTCTAAAGATTGTTTTGTTTTGTCTTCATTGATATAAGATGTTGAAGACGAATCATTTTTAAGTTTTACATGACAGTTGTTTCATAAAAACCGTCATATTTCTCACTAAATATTAAGAGTTCTGCAATAGTGAATATTAAGGATTGTTTCAGAAGAATTCCAGAAAATAATTGTTGAATAGAGACACAAATTTGTATTTCATATACGCACACATATATAGAAAGACATATGATTAATCTCACATATGTTGTTAAACTCTTGCCGAACAAACGAAGCATATACATATATATGCAAATAAAATAATAATCCAAAATTACATATTATAATTAGTTTCCAAAACATGAAACCGGCTTCTCTTCACTAGTGCAAAAAAGGGCTTTAAGACCGGACAAAAGAGGCATCATAAGACCGGACCCGCGACCGGTCTTGTTCCAGCCGGTATTAAAAGTCCACATTTAAGACCGGACTCGAACCGGTCTTAAAGAAATTCTTTTAGACCGGACATTTAAAAAATTAGGTCTTAAAAGTCGTACTAGATAAAGTTGAAATATTTTTCATTCGGTCCTAAAACTCAACTTTTAAGACCGGACAAAAACCCGACCGCTCTTAAAAGATCAAAATTATAAGACCGGACAAATATAACTCGTCCGAAAAATAGTGGCTCTAAGACCCGACGACTAATTATACGCAGTCTTAAAAAGACTGACTTTCAAGACTTGACGGTAAATTCATCCGGTCTTAAAGATTTATTTCTTAGACTGGACTTATAAATACAACGGTCTTGAAAGACAAATTTTTAAGACCGGCTTAATATCAAATATGTCACATGACCTTTAAGACCGGATATATTAGTAAATCCGGTCTTAACGGTTGAACATTTAAGACGGCCTACTTATTACCGGTCTAAATTTTCCTAAATTTTTTCCCGATTCATTCTTCCCGATCATATGTTTCACAAATCCACCACCCAATCCAACACATAAAAGTCGATACTTTAAATACAAGCTATGAACAATTATGAATAAATTGAATTGGGAAAAAGAATACAAATATTATTCACCATGAGTTATGTGGCTTGTTAATTAATGATTATACTATGACTACACAACAGCTAAATTAATTTATACATCAATATCATAACTTACTTACAATGCAAATACACAATAAGTTACAAATAAAACATACATGCCCAACGTAATATTCACCAGGCCTTCATCTGATTCCCACCCAACAACGTAACATCCTCTTTTATAACATGCCCCTTTGGATCTGATCCTGCCACAAAAATAAAACAAGAACAATCTTCATAGTCAGTAACATTGTTTAAGAACATATACGGAATATAATTATAGCTAAAACCTTAAAGTTTTCAAAGAATTTTGCATATGAATATTACCTTATGAATTGACTCTTTTATAAAGCGATATCCTCCCATATCCCTTCTTGATGATCATTTCTTATGTCGGGTTCATTATCCGCTTCATCTTCTTCATTCATGTCCGGTAGACCCCTTGAAAAAGGAGTACTCTCAGGAATACCATAATTTGAATGACTTTCCTCATCAATATCAATGACCCTTTTTCCTTGGAGAGCTACAGACCACATTTTATTTTCTTGATTGGTGATATAGAACACTTGTTTCGCTTGGTTTGCCATAATAAAAGGTTCATCTCCAAAACTTCTACCATTGACATCGACTAATGTAAATCCTAGCCGATCGATCTGAACACCATTATTGACATTAACCCACTTGCATTTGAATATGGGAAATCTAATTTTAACATAGTCTACCTCCCAAATCTCTTCAATAACACCATAATATGGCATGACTACCAATAAAGGCCTCTTGTCTTTGGAATTGGAGAAGTGCATAGATTTAGCCTCTAACATAACACCACTGTTCTGGACGGTGCTCCTATCATCTAGGGACTTTGTGTAAAATGTATAACCATTGATCACATACGAATTCCAACTTATGACATCAACCTCAAGACCACGTGCTAACCATTTGATTGTCTCAGAAACACATTCCTCTCCCTCGACCTTTTGTTTGAACCAGTTTGCAAAAGTTCGTTATGCTCCCTAATCAACCTTTGTTCGGTCATTCGATGATTTTCTTTCCTTACGGCTTCTTTAAGTGCAGCTATCTTTGGCTTGAACTTCATCAACATTATTCAAGATGTATAAGTGGACTTGTGACAATTCATCGGGATCCACACTCTTTACCGAAGCCCCTCGTCTACCCCCTTCAGCATGCTGACGTTTTGGAAGCCCAACATGTTTTACTTTGGCCAAATAATCTTGACAAAATTCCATGGCTTGTTCAGAAACATATTTCTGAACAATAGATGCTTTTGGCCGGTATGCATTCTTCACGTACCCTTTTAGGAATTTCATAGATCTTTCAATAGGGTACATCCACCGTAAATGGATAGGTCCGCACAACTTTATCTCTCTCACTAGATGAACAATTAGATGAACCATGATGTCAAAAAAGGTAGGAACAAAAAGCTTCTCAAGGTGGCACAAGATAAGATATCATTCATTCTCCAATTCATCCAACTTTTCAATCTCAAAAACTTTACTACAAACCGCATTGAAGAAGACACAAAGTCTAGTCAAAACAACCCGAAGATCATATTCGGCGATGCCTCGAATAGCTACTGGGAGTAGCTGTTGCATCAAGACATGACAATCATGAGACTTTTGGCCTACTAATTTCAAGTCCATCATCGATACAAGCCTCTTAAAATTTGAGGAATACCCCGAGGGAACTTTGGTGCCATGTAAACACTCACAAAGACTTCGTTTCTCATACTTAGACAGAGTATGAGAAGCCGGGGGACAATAAGTTCTCTTCCCGTATGGCCTTGGATGTAAGTCTTTGCGTATTCCCATTGTTTGCAAATCCAATCTTGCCTTCACACCATCCTTGGAACTACCTTGTATGTTGAGAAGCGTGCCAACAATACTATCACAAACGTTTTTCTCCACGTGCAAGACATCAATACAGTGTCTCACATCAAGATTGCGCCAATATGGAAGATCGAAGAATCCAGATCTCTTTTTTCATATATTTGTTTCTTTTATACTCTTTGCAGTCTTACCGAAGATGACACTGATATTTTTCACCTTCTCATAAACTTGCTCCCCAATCAATGCCACCGGAGCATCTTCATATGGGTGGCCCCGTCTAAGAAATCTCCTATGTCCAAGATAAACCTCTTTCTTCCATGTTGAAGTTGATGGTAGCGTGCGCCTTCTTCACAAACCGGACATGCTTTATGGCCTTTTACACTATACCTTGACAAGTTCCCATACACTGGGAAGTCGTTTATAGTACAGAATATCATGGCTCGTAATTTAAACACATCCTTCTTAAAAGAGTCAAAAACATCGACACCTTCTTCCCACAACTCGTTCAAGTCTTCGATCAAGGGCTCAGGGTAAACATCAATGTCATTTCCGGGTTGTTTTGGTCCCGAAATCAACATAGACAACATGATGTACTTTCATTTCATGCATAACATAAGAGATAAGTTGTGAATAATCAGGAGCACAGGCCATGAATTATGTATGCTGCTAAGGCTCCCATAGGGATTCATGTCATCCGTGCTAAGGGCAAGCCTAAGGTTCCTAGGTTCTTCGCCAAAGTTCGGAAATAAGTGATTGATTTTCTTCCATTGAGAAGAATCGGCCGGATGTCGAAGATTTCCATCAGAAATCCTCTCATCTGCATGCCATCTCAAATTTTTTGCATCATTTTCATTCGCAAACAACCGCTTGAACCTTAGTATGATTGGAAGATACCACAACGATTTTGCAGGCCCCTTATTTGACTTGTACCTTGGGGTTTCACATATCGGACAATTTTGTTTCTCTTCAAACTCTTTTCTATACAATACGCAATCATTCTGGCATGCATGGATCTTTTTGTACTCCATCCCCAGTGGGCAGAGTATTTTCTTTGCATCATAGTATCATTGCGGCAACACATTATCATCCGGAAGCATGTCCTTAAAAGCCTCAAGCATTTCGTAAAAACTCTTGTCGCTCCATCCATGATGTGCCTTCAAGCTTACCAATTTCAATACGGCGTTCAACAATTGGTATTTTTTACACCCGGGGTATAGCGGGGTCTCGCATCACTGCACATATTACCATATGCATGTGATTGAAGAAAAGCCTCTTCTCCTACATCACGAATAATGTCCTCTATGTGATCATCCATATCTGTGTCATTATCATCAAAGGCCACATCCCCATGTTGAGACCCCCTTAGTATTTTTTCACCATGCCATACCCATACCGTATAAGTCTTACAAAATCCTTCACAAATTAAATGTGTGTGTATAAGTTCAAGACTTAGTCGCCTCTCATTCAAACATTCTACACAAGGGCAATAAAACTTCCCACTTTCATCATGGGCATTTTGTTTAGTAAATTCTATAAATTCCCGCACCCCATTCTGATATTCAACACTCGTCCGTAAAGCATTTATCCAACTGTGATCCATAGAAGAATTCCTATATATATGGGGAAAGATTTAACATACATAATCCAAAAAAATTGAAACTTGCATATAAAATAAGACATACATAATTCAAATGCATATATATGCTCAAATGTCAGTTATGTCTTTTTTTCTTCTTTACGGAGAGACTTGCCGATTAAATGCATAACGAAGTATCACTTTTGGACATAAATGTATCACAGTAAATCCAAGAAGCAAAATAAATGCATGACGGGAAAATTAAATGCATCGCGTGAAGGTCTTGTGGACTCACCTATAGCATATAAATTCAAATGGGTTTGCTGTGTCTTTCTTCTCCGGCCACAAACGTTGATGTTGCAGACAACAAGAGTTACCTAAAAACACTAGTTGGTCAGTTCGGTAGGTCTAAAGTGCAAATATAATCTTCAATATACAATATTCATTAACAACAGAGAAACCCACAAGAACATTTCATCGAGAGAGCAGCGCACATGAAAAACCTAGAACCATAAGCAGAAAAATAATAAAGTTATATAACCGAAACACCTCATATAGCTTGGTCAATAGACGTTTAGCTAAGGAACCAAAAAGTGATTGTCGAGAGAGCAAAGCACAAAGCGGCGACGACGCGACACACAAAATGTGGAGACAAAACCTGAGTAATCACTCTCGGCGCGACAAGAGAAGTTCTGAGAGAGAAATTTAATTTTCCCCGCGACAGAGATTTATATTTTGTATTTTATTAAGACCGGTTATTAATAAAGAGTCCGGTCCTAAAGATATAATTTTATTAATAAGATCAATTAATTATAAAGTGTCTGGTCCTAAAGATATAATTTTATTAATACATTTTTAAGACCGACAATTAAGAATACTCCGGTCCTAAAATTTATTATTGATTTAATTTTAAGACCGGAGTTTTATTAACATCCGGACCTAAAAGTCAAATACTCATCGATTCGTAAACCTCTTCGTTTATTAATGAACCAAACTAAAAAAGAAAATAGGTTTGCAGTAGAACTGAATTAATAAAATAAATAAAGGAAAATTGGAGAATATGAATATTAAAAATGCACAAACTTAGTTCTTACTGCTTCCATACATAGCTGGAGAATATGCACGTACACAAGAAAACGAAAACAAAAACAATAAGAAAAAAAAGAAACAAAAACAATAATTGAACATTATAAACTACAAGAATCTAACTAAACATCCTAAAGCTTATTATCATCCAATGCCTTGGCAATATCGGCGTGAAGAGCATTAACTTCCAGCTGGAGATCAGCAATTTCCTGTCTTCTTCGCATCAGACGCAATGCATCATTAGAGGGAAGAGGAGAGGGGTCAGCGGTAGGCGCGCTGGGGCCAACTGATTGGAGAGGGGGAGCTAGAACCTCTCATGGTCTGAATGCTGGAGGGGGGGGGTGCAACAACCTCTTCATCATCCGATATAACAATGGGTCTAACGACCCGAGATTCTTCTGTCACGATAGAACGCACTCTCGCTGGAAGAGGCACACTGTATAACGATCTAAGGAAGGCACGAGCATCAGGAGAAAGAGTACCCCTACGAGCAGTTCTCTTGTATCTAACCATGGTTTGAGCAGTTGGGGCAGAGAGCCATGTAGAGCGACGAAGTGTGGAGTTACGAGGTATGAGGAGTTTAATATAATAAAGACAAAGAGGATTGAGGAGTTAATAAATATGAAATCTAAAATTATATTATTTATTTTTTTCAATTCAATTGATTTTAAGACCGGCCTTTTATAATATGTCCGGTCCTAAAAGTATTTACTTATTTTTTTTCAATTCAATTGATTTTAGAACCGGTCTTTTATAGTGTCTCCGGTCCAAAAAGTCTATTATTATTATTTTTTAATCAATTCAATCACTTTTAAGACCGACCTTTTACATTGTATCCGGTCCTAGAATTCATTTATTTGTTTTAATTTTATTGACTCATAGTCGTATCCTTACACTCTGTTCAAATGAACGATTCAGAGTCTCTGAGACTTCCAGAAAAACTTCCCAACTAAGCGTCTCTTCGTATTCTGACGAACATAACTATACGTCTCCTCGTTATTGTTTCCGGCGTTTCACATTGGTCAGGCGGGGTTCTCTATTTAAACCCGATGTTACTTTACTTCCTTCACATTCTTCTCCATCACTTGTGAAACATCCACAGTAATGGCTGCTCTACCACCACCAGGTCCTCCACCACCACAAGGTCCTCCTCCTCCATTACCGCCGGAACCGACAATCTACCAGATGATTGCACATTACGCCCGCCTCGCTCATATAGACCAACGCCAAGGCCAGTTGTTTCAGGTCTATCATGTCGTCAATGCCAAGCTGCAGGCGGTACTCGACGCCCATGACGTTGAGTACCGTCCCCCGATGACGACATCTCGACCTTCCGACTCCCTCCCCTCCGACAACGATGGGGGAGTAGATGTTTTTTTTTTCCTGTTTTTTTGTCTGTACTGCTGCTGCTGCTGCTCCTCACGGGGCAGCAGAAAAAAAATATAATAAAAAAATTGTTGTTTCCATATTCGATCACCATATTTTTTTATTGTCTTCTTTCTTTTTCCTACAAAAAGGAAACAAACAAAACATTGTCCTCGTGTAAATCAACAATAAAAATTCGTAGAATACGATTAAGAACATACCAAAAAAAACAAAAAAAGGTCGTTATCCTTATTCGAATAAAAACAAACAAAGTGACTATTCTTCTCAAGGTTGGACCGCCGTTGTAGTCGGTGTTACCTCTACCTGAGTTGAATATTTTTAGTTTCCTTTCAGTATCTTCTTATCTTTCCGACAAAAAGAAAAGAGGCAACGAAAAGGGAAAGCGATAATGCTTTGCTCAACATCAAGAGAGGTAACATCGACGACAAGGAGGGTCCTAGCTTGAGCAGAAAGCCAAATCCTCGGTTGTCATGAACCCAAAAAATTTGTCTGAAAACAAACTATTTTGTTTTGGGTCGAATCAGTCAAAAACTATTAAAAGCTTACAAATTCACGTTCGTAAATGTTAAGCCATATTTTTAAAAAATATTTTTATGACTGACCTTTTAGGAGCGGACAAATAACAACACAACGGTCCTAAAAGTCTAGGCATATTTTTTAGATCAACGTAGACTTTTAGGACCGGTCATAACATAAACATATGGTCCTAAAAGTCTAGCGAATTTTTAGAAGACTTTTAGGACCAGAGTTTTAATAAAAGTGCAGTCCTAAAAGTCTAGACATATTTTTTAGTTAGTTAAACGTAGACTTGTACAACCGGCCATAACATAAAAGTTTAGTCCTAAAAGACTAGCGAATTTTTAGAAGACTTTTAGGACCGGTGTTCTAATAAATAAGCGGTCCTAAAGGTCTCGCGAAATTTTTTCAAATGAATGAAGAAGATGGACTTTTAGGAGTGGCTATTTAACAAATTTGTGGTCTTAAAGTATAGACATCATACTTTTAGGACTGGTCATATCATAAATATGCGGTCCAACGGCGTGTAGAATATTTTATGAAGTCTTTTAAGACCGGGCAAATAAATACGTCCGGTCCTAAAAGTCTAGCCATATTTTTAAAAAAATAAACGACGAATTTTAGCAAGGGGCTTTAGGATACTCTCTTTTTTCTCATTTACAACATCTAGTACCTCAAAATTTCAAGCACAAAAATAGCCAGAATGAACGAACGAATTTCTTCGAAAATATATACAAATATATTATTGAATTACACATTGTGCGTATTTTACAAATGAATTTAGGACCTAATTAGGTCATACATATATTCACAAAACATTTTGCGTATGTGCTCCACTTCATAATCAGGAAAGGGAGTAGGTCCGGCAAACCTCTGTAACATCAAAGATAGAGACTGAATTAACTTGCATGCATATTTCATATGTAACATTAAGCCACAAACTGAATTAAGCCATATATAATATGTAACATCAATTAAATACATTTACCTGTGCAGTTAATCTTGTCGTTCCTCCCGTGATAACATCATACATGTGTTTCAAGACGTACATGCCACATAAGTTGGCCGCCGTTGGTTGCCGATGGGTCTAAAACGAACAAGAAATATATATAAGAGCTAGCATTTAGGAAAAATGACCAAGTTCACAAGGCAGTGATGCCAATGTCGAAATATGTACTAACCTGTGGTTTGTACCATTTAGGATTAGTGGCCTTAGACCCACGCTTTTTGTTTACTTCGATTTGGAAGGTCCTCATGGCACTATGATCAAAATCACAAATTTATCAATAATGTTCACTGAAAATTTACAGTAGAGATTTCAAACAAGAGAATCAAAATAACATGCTTACTTGTTGACGCTCTCTGACAATGTAGACCCTGGCTGACTGTGAGTGGAGCATAAGAAGATAACTTTATGATTCTCCATGCACATGAGGACCAATGCCCGATGGCGGCTGAAAATTCACGAAGCGGTATTATATGTAGCAGAATTATATTAAGTTAATTGCATACAAGAATTGTGATATGTATATACCTGTGAAAGTATGGAAACACGTAAACCTTTCTTATCACTTCACACACCCTCTTTGACATGTATTATTGTCTCAACTCCATGGCTATTGTACTTGCATAGACAGGGCATAAGAATCCAAAATCATTGATTATGCCCTGTTCAACCAATTGTTGATGCAAGAACCTACAATAATGATATCGATCAGGGAATTAGTATATATATATGTATGTGTGTCTAAACGATGCATTTAAATTATGTACTCATATAAGAAGATACTTACTTCATAAATATTTGAACAATTGCAGATGAAAGCTCCTGTCAAGGAACTAGCAGGGACATTACATCTACGCCGTCAACGTAAACATCTTGAGGATGAGGGAGGCCTATTACTTCATTGACAGGCCACGATTTATCTTTAAAATATCTGTTGTTTACCAAATCGGATATTTTTTCCTTGGCAGTCAAATGAGCAGTAGGGGATGGAACTTGAGGAGGAAGGGATGCAGCTTGAGGAGGGGATGAAACTTGAGGAGATGAAACTTGAGGAGGAGGGGATGAAGCTTCAGGAAGAGTAGAGACATGTACAAGCTTCACTGGCCACGAGATGAAGGTTCCAATGACATCACTCATAACCTTTAGCTCATCAGTTGGGAGAGGGAGAGGTGCATCAACGATCACCTTCTCAACTGTCACTCTGACTTCATCATCAGCCATTTTTTGGTGGTATACAGTTAATCCCAAGTTGTGGACAGTCACTTTTGCAATAAATAGTCTATGACTATCATCATCCTCCACAGACAATTCACAAGGTTGCTCTGACTGTCCAACAATGCAGCTCCCTTTAGTGCTTGGCTGCATAGGTGCGAGTGAATGTATGAGCCGGGAACACTTGCTCTCGGGACGAGAGCTAAAAAGCGATCTCATCGATTCATTTCCTCCTTCATCCGCTCATCCGGGATTGCCACATTGCTTCTTTATCCACTTTGCTTCCTCACTTAATTTGGCCATCGAGATTGAAACATTGCTTCTTTATTGCTGCTTCATCACTTAATTTGACCAGCGTCTGTTCCATCTCCTCCTGGGTAACCATACTTTGTTTGTGGCGTTTGGATTTACCAAAGTATTCCTTTAGGCCTACCCATCCTCCAACCCCCCTTACACGCCCCGCGTGATCCAGTTTTCCGGTTGCAACGGTCAGAACGTCATTCCTCCCGTCCGACACAAAAGATCCTTCTTCTTCTTTCTTTTTAAGATCTTCCTGTAAGATACAGATAACAAGAAGCTTAGTAATGAAACATGTTTAGTAACTAAAAAATAACAATAAAGATACTTACAATTCTTTCAGCAACTACACGAGTTTGTTCACTCGTGTAGGCGCCGCTTGGCTTTTGCCGAATATGCAACCACAACTCCTCGCGACGTATAGGAGATGACTGATCAACTATCGCAGAAGGATTGGATTCAGCTTCATCTTGCAATCTCTTCCACTTGGCCGCCATCAATTCTTTTTTGGCCATTTCATATCCGCCGTGAGAAGCCCTATGCGGGCAATCATTCTTTCTCCCTATCTCCTGTGCTTGTTCCCTTCTTTTTTGTGAATCAGAATTGAAAACAACTATTAATTATGAATTCCAGCCATCTCACTAACAGAAATTAGAGAACTTCTGCTTGATATGAACCTCAAACACTAGTCAAATTCACTTCATCAACTTTCAACATTTCATTGAAGGAAGATGTAGAATTGTAGAAGAAATTGGGAGAACCAGAGTAAAGGGAGTTACAGAACTGCAACGAAATCTTTACACAGTTACCATACTAACTAACTAATAGCAATGTCTAACCACTACCTACTACAGAAGAACTAGCTAAGACTATAATAATGGTTTGACTCTTATGCCATTATTATTTCCCTAATTACCTACTTAGTATTTTACCTTTGCACGGTTTACATATTAGACTTGCATACAACTAAGACATGCTCCTCTTATGCAGGACAAGGGATGGAAATATATACTTCTATTACATACAATAACACGTACAATAACATTCACATATCCGCACAAGTTAATAAGCAAACAAAAGAGGGTAAACAAAACTAAATATAAACTCACCAAAGCTTCAGGAGTGGTCCTCATCTGAACAAATTGTTGCCAAGTTTGTTCATCAATAAATGTGTACTTGTCCCAAGGATTATGGTCAGGACTAACATCGGCAAAAATATATGTGTTGGCTAGAAAGGTCTTAAACTTCCTCCACCGATCAGCACAATAAGACAATGTCTTGTCTTTCAACTTCTTGGAGTCAGGGACAGTGTATGTGAGCTTGATAGTGTCCCAAATAGGATCCTTTCTTTGTGTCATGGTCAACATTTTTCCACTCATCTGTCAAGATGCTAGCCTTGTTGCGTGCTAGATAGCCGACATAACTATTATATTTTTGTTTATTAGGACCGAAAGGAGCCAACTTTTCATCAAACTGAATCTCGATCTTTGATATAGAGGACCGACTTACAGTTACGTCTTTCATTCGTGTGCCACTTCTACCACGGCGTGCAGGGCGGTTACGAGGCTCATTGTGAGATGAAGAGGGTTTGTTCTAACTCACACCAGTCACACCAGTAACTGGCGTTGAAGGAATAGCAGAGAACCGTTTTCTCCGTTCATTTTCAAGAATGGAACAGAGGCTGAGAGTGATGGTGCGAAAGAGGAACGCCTGAGAAAGTGAGAGAGTAACAGAGGATGGTAGTGGTGGGCGAGGAAGAGAAGTAATGCAACAGGAAGAGGGGTTTAACAACAAGAACATGGGTTTGAGAGTTCAGAGAGCAACGTATTAGTCGTAACTCTTACGGCAACGTCGCACGAATATTTGGCGCTTTAGTTTCCATACCGGACGAATTAAAAGGCCGGTCTTAAAGGTCAAAATTTAGAACCGTCCATTATTAAAAGCCGGTCTTAAAGGTAATAAAATTTTCGAATAATTTTTTTCAATCGTTTGTACCGGCCATACTTTAAGTCCGGTCTTAAAAGTATAACATTTAAGACCGTGTTTATATATGTCCGATCTTAAAAGTTTTAACTTTTATATTTAAATTTTCCGATTATTTTGGTCCGAGAAAATATAAGTTCGGGCTTGTACGAGATTTCTCTATAAAATAATATAAATTTTAATTACATTTTAAAGACCGGTTGGTTTTTTAAGCGGTCCGAATAATATATTTAAGACCTAATAATAAAGGATCCGGTCCAAGAAGTTCTTGATATTTACAAAGCGCCACCGGTCATACATAAGAAGTTCTTTATATTTACAAAGCCACCGGTCATAGCTTTAAGACCGTTGCGACGAATGTTCGGTCTGAATGAGGCGGTCTTAAAGCCCTTTTTTGCACTAGT
Organism: Acacia melanoxylon; assembly: GCA_019022615.1. Lineage (NCBI taxonomy): Eukaryota > Viridiplantae > Streptophyta > Magnoliopsida > Fabales > Fabaceae > Acacia > Acacia melanoxylon. The sequence goes on from JAFJYJ010000050.1 coordinate 918,392, forward strand.
GCTTCTAATACTTTGTGCGAATCTGACTTTTGATTCCTAGGCATGAATATGTGAGCCTAATATCATGGCCCACGTATTCAACAATATAGATATCCTTTTTCTGATGACAAATCAGGATTTGAGTTCCAAGTTCATATCAACTTCTACTCGACTTTAGCAAATTTAGCAGATTTCCATAGCCTTATTTTGATTTCCACACGAAATTTGAGTATTGATGTCAACTGCTTTATTACCTATCATAGTATCTAGCTCATACATAGTTTCTTAAAGCAAACATGCATTGGCAAGGACTCTCACCCAAATAGCCATTTTCCCAACTTTGTTATAGTAAGGATTAAAATTTGGACTCCATCTTTACAATATTAAGCATTGACCTTGGATCAAGTATGGACCATCAAATTGTAGTTTCGACACAAATTCTTGTTTCTCTGTCCAAAAAAACAAAATAATTATTCGGCATGTCAACAAGCTCAAAGTTGTTTGATTTCAGAAGCCAAGCAATTAACCTAGAATTCTTGCAATGCAACAACACTCACTTTGGTATTTGTTATTTTCAAAGTTCTTTATCTATTTGAGACATTTTGTACGGAACTACTTTTACATCGGTTGTATTTATTTGGGGTGAGCAGTGTAAAAACGATCTGAAACTATTAAAACTTTAATTTGTACGGAACTACTTTTACATGTAACTGAAACTATTAACAGGCATTATCACACACAAACAATATTGAGTTTGGTGGTGATGAGCATCTAATTTGGAAATTTGATTTTTTTTTTAAAAAAAAAAATCATTTTTAGGGTGAAAAAAATTAAAATAAAGACAATATTTTAATTGTTGGTTTTTCAAAAAATGATTTTTTTCTTCACTTAAAACTCATCATTTGAACTTAGATGGTTAAAATTATATTTAGACGGCATTGATCTCACTATAGTGCTCATCACTATGATGAGTAACCAAACAGAGTCCAACAAACAATGTCACATATACACAAAAATGTCCCATAGTTGTACACGGCCTGTAAGATGAAAACAATACACAAATTCTTATTTCATATATATAGTATAGTCATAAAAATAATTAATCACACATGTATTATTAAACTCCTGCTGTGAAAATGAAGCACACATATATCTACACAAACAAATTAATTAATAATCCAAAAGTACAAACTATAATTATTATATTAATTCAGCCCGGCCCCCTCCTAATTCTGCAAGATATTAAGGACCAGAGGAGTAACACACACACATATATAAGTTAAAATCAATGAAAGAGGTGGTGGTGCTTCTTTCCATGAGCCTCTTGATAATGCTTCTTGGCCTCTTTCTTCTTGTGATGTTCATGAAAAGCATATCCTCCTGCTCCAACAGCAATGGTTGCTGCAATCTCCTCTTTTATCTTGTGACTGTGTTCATGCTCTTGATCCTTCTTTGCCTTGTGCTTCTCATGCTGCACAAACATGTTCATTATATTGTTAACTTTTTCATCGAATTAATCATATATATATTATTCTCCTAGTTCTTAATATAAGACATATTTAGAGAATTGATTTTCGTCTTAAATATAAGGCATAGTTTTCATTTTTGTCAATATTTTCCTAAATTACCCCTATTGATACTCCTTCAAAAATAATAAAAAAGGAGAAGAAATGAGGAAATTAAGGAAGATGACTAGGGTATTTTAGAAAATGTATGTCATATTAATTAACTCAACTAACTTCTTAATCTAATCAAATTAGACAAATATGTCTTATACCAAGGAGCCAATGGAGTATAATTACCAATGCGAAGGCACCAGCAGCAACAGCTCCTAATTTTCCGAGATGTTCCTTATGCTTGTGGTGCTTCTCTTCCTTTTTGTAATCAACCTCGCCTGCCAGGTTTTCTTTGTGGTTATGGTGGTGGTGGTGATGGCCCTCCGACATGGTGGTTTGTTAATATAAAATAACGGGTTGTATAAAGCAGGGAAAGTATTTCAAGTGATAATGATGAATGTTTACTACTCTGGGTGATGAGTGTTTAGGTAGGAAGTTAAGGCTATTTATAATTTTAATTTTGTTGATAATTTATTATTGATTAAGTCAACATTATTAATATTTGTTTTTGGGCCATATGTGAAACATAAAATAGTCAAAATATACCTGCGAAAAACTTCTTAACTAAGAAACATGCCGCGTTTTTGTCTTAACTAGATATTTTCTTTTACAATAGTACATATTCTATTTCATTATGCCGCGTTTTTCGTCAATATATTTTTTTGTCACCTTATACATATTTATAACTTTAAATTCAACTAGGATGTATGAAAATCACATCACTTTCTAATTAATCTTGAACCCATTCAATATACAGTAATAATACAAAAACATAAATAAAGAAAATAAACTTCATTATATAAGCTCGAACTTTACAAGTTTGCATTAAGTCCGAGGCAATGATGAAGAATAGTGTGATTGTTTTTTTTTTCCATGGATTATTTTATATTATTATATGGCATATATGTAAGATATCTTTTGATGCGTGTATTATAATATATAAAACCATGAACCATTTTGTGAACTTTGAAACACTCAACCTAAGAGAGGAGAGGGACGCGCAGAATATATATTATTGGAGGCTTGGAGCTAAGAAACATGCATATATGGTGATAAGTAAACAAGGAAACAAAAAAACACGCCACACGCTAACTAAATAAAGGCGTGTGTGTATTTGTCATACCCTTCAACATCATCGTAAGTTTTTTTTTTAAAAAAAATAATAAAATAAAATAAAAATCAATTTATAGTTCACCTGGTGATACATCAAGAAATCTAGGCTGTGGGACCAATGAGGGTTGGCACGTTGGCTTCTTAAGTAGCTGGTATTGGGTCGCTCTCTCTCTCCCCGCCGACAATTCTCCCCCCTTCTCTCTACATCTTCCGCTCACATCGCAACACCTCTCGCGGTGGCTTGTGATCCCATCACATGCCGCCGACGAGTCCTCTCTTTTGTGCCACGTACGAGTCCGAGTGGTTGTTGCGAGTCCATATCTCCGATCTGTGGTCCTGGTGTTTTGGAGTCCAGATCTGATCTGTGGAGGTGAGATTTATATATTTTTTTGCTTCTTTTCTGTGGTACTGGGTATTCTGGTGGTGTTTTAGTCTTATGAAATAAGCAGATCTGTAAGATCTGCGGTCAAATCCTCTTGGTTGGATGGTGGTTGAACGTTATTAGATCGATTATCACTTAGTGGTTCGGATCGCGTTGGGGCGGATTTAAAGAGGCCTTGCTTGGTGTGCGGTCATGGTCACTGATTTGTTTCAACAGAGGAGCAGAAGTTTTCTTCGGGACATTTTGGGTCTTCTTAAGTCTGAGGTTGGGTTTATTGTGCTCTTTACCCCTGTAACATCCCATTTTCAAAAGTAGTATAAATTTTTTTTTCATCAGAGTATAGCATCGGAGCGTAAGAGTAACTGATAATTATATTTAAAATGCCGTAAGTCTGGCTGATTACAAAAGCGGTACAATAACTGAGAGTTTTCAAAAGAAATAACAACAGAAGTGTCTCCCCAGCAATAGCCATGCCGTGTCAACAAAAGAAGTCCTCCAGCTGGGACTCTAAGCATACTGCTTGCCCTTATCTTCGGTGCTCGGTCCTCCTGACCCTGAAGCTATTTTAAATGCTGAGGTCCAAATGCACATCAGACCTCAGGTAACGGTTAACCTCATATTTATGAAAACAACATATGGAAGACATCATAGCATTAATCAAAACATAAGTATATAGCAGATGGAAGATTAATATAACAACAGTACACTTCACGCGTAAAGTTATTTATGCTAACGTAACATTTCGCATGTAAAGTTATCTATGTTAACAAGACACATCTCATGTAAAGTTATCTATACAATTCACTCGTACATCGTCTATCACATATAAGTATAAAGTAAATATCGAGTTCGTGTTACGACGCGAACGTACCTTCGTTGACGGAAAATGGTACTTTTACGTAAAAGCAAAATTTCCGACAAATGGGAAAAACAACGGTGTGACGGCGGCACTGCTTGCGGCTCGACAATACGATTATCTCGAGATATCCTATAAGGATAATATTTAACAACTTTTAGCAGCATAACGGGCATTTTAGGTACAAATTACCATTTTGCCCCCGAACCCCTAATCGGCGGAATTTCGCGAGCTTAGCCCTTTGTTTTCGCTCTATCTCTCTAGAATTTTGAGAGATCTTTTCCCTCATCACATTTTCGAAATATATATCATATTTACCCCTAAATATGATATCTAGACTATCTTGAAAAATTAAAGATAAATCTAGCATTCCTACTATATCTACCGAAACTAAAGACCAGGGACCGAAGAACTTACCCAGACTTTGCTCAGACTTTCTCCAGATCTTCTCTCTCTAACTTCTCTCTAAGAGGCAAATTTTTGGTGTGAAAAATGAAGAAGAGGGGCTTGGTATTTATAGAAGAGACGGATGGCGAACGGTAAATAATTCGAACTTCGTCTTGACGAATATGGACCGTAGGATCGCATTTTTGAGGACAAAACACTCTTGGCCCTCCATTTCTTGTGCAGACCTCCCCTCCCCAATAGTCAACAAAATGATGTCATCTTGATGGTGACGATCTGGCCCGTCGATAAAGTTTCGGTCCGTGTCCGAAACGCGTAATGTTGACGAATCACGAAATCTTTGACGAGTTTCAAAGTTTCTTTCTTTCTCATTAGGAATATATAGTTTAATGAAATTTATGATCCCATTAAGGGTATTCCGTTATCTGCTGAAGATTTTAGGATAGACGTCTTCGGTTACGGAATTGAATTCCGGAAGCGTCAGCGTCTAGGCAAAAATCCACTGGTTTGTAATATAATTTGACCCAAGTCACTAGATTCCTAATTCACGGCAACTACTTGTTTCAGTATTGACTCTAAATCCTCAATCTGCATTTTCTCTCTCCTACCCGGTGTCTTAAATACCCCGTTGGTTCTATAAGCGACTTCGGAGACCGCTCAATCCGAGATAGAATTTCCTTTGGTTCATAAAAAGTCCAGGATGACTTAGACTACATCCCTATACCTTGGTGTATGTTTTTATTTCTATCCATTCTCAAATGTCCCGTTGGCTCTTTACCATATATATTATTATTTTATTCAAAATATCTAGATATTTTTTTCCTTTTATTTTTTATTTATTTTTCTAAGCATAAAATATTTTATTAATATTTTTTTTATTTAATAATTTCGAATTTCTCCAATTAAAAATAATTATTTAAATTATTTTTAATTCATTTACTTTATACCTTAATTATCCCATTAATTACCAGATTAGCCACTTACTAATTTTTGATAATTTTTTTAATTAGGATAAATCATTATCTCACAACTATTTTACTTACATTGGTATTTTATATCCCATGTAAAATATTAAAAATCATGGGGTCACTTATGATCCCAAAATAATACCTAATTTTGCCTCATTATTTTTCAAGGGAAATTATCCCAAAAATTCCTAAAATTAGAGACAACATACTTTCTAATTTTTTATAAATATTTTACTACCTCTTGGGATTTATCATAATATTTTTAGGCCATTTAATGCCCTAAAAATACATTTTAGCTCTTTATCTCTCCTAATTTTCATAGTAATTACCTTAGAAAATAAGATAATTATTACTTATTATTTGAAACCACATGTTCACCTATTTTCAATAGGTATTATTTAGAAATATAATATTCCGATAAATAATTATCCGGTATTACAACCCCAATATGGGGTACTTGTACAACTGCTCTCATTGCAGCTTATGCTTATAAGGAGGTGTGCCCGTTTGGGTGAGTTTTACAACTCTTACCTTCTTCTTGTCACTTCTAACCCTGGATTTTGAGGCGGATGCTCTGTCCATGATTCTACTTCTACTTCTGAATATTTTATGTACGGTGATTTGGCTATTGTTGTTGTTGTTTTTGGCTTGGTTGTATTTTGTTGTACTGGATCTGGCTTTACTTGTATCCAGATATTGTACCTATTTAAATTATTAATATAAATATCTTTCCGACCAAAAACAAAAGTAGCTGGTATTGAGTTCGATCTTGGGGTATGGAGAATTCTTTCGTTGGGACACCCGCAACCCTTTCAGTGGATCTCTATTAGGTGGGGCCGGATTAGTTAGTTACTTAGATACATGATATGATTGAGAAAAAAACACGAGATTAAAGTAGTAGTTCAATTAGAAAAAAATAAAATAAAAAGAAACTCTAGAATTTGTTTGGGCGACACTTACATATATTATGGGGCATTAGGAAAATTATATTTTATGGATAATATGCTTAATATATTCAATGTATAGCCAGCAAACTAGAATATTCCAAAGGATAGAAAAGGCATAAACATCAAATTGCAAAAGAGAATGAAAGAGCAGTGGGAAAAAATGAAATGCACTACTTACTCGTTGTTTTTTATAAATAAATATTGTTAGTATTTAGGTATCCTAGAGATAATCTGTAAGAACAGATCAACACCATTTCTACATTGTAAGTATTTCATTATTAATAAATGAGCACATTTTATCTTTATTATATTTATGTCTCGCCTTTATTTTAAGGTAAATATGTGTTTGAAGATAAAAGCCCTAGGAATAGAATATGTGTTAATATTGAGGATCAATGATAGAGATTATGATCATGAGGACTCGAGAACACTGGATATCTATTGCCTAAAACTTGTTTCTAGTTTGAATCACCAAGAAAGGGCATTGATGATCTCAATAAGACTAATACGACATCATCTACATGTATAAAATATAAGGTAAGAACTTCATGGAATTCAGGCATAGTGATGCCTTAGCTAATGTCGTGGGTAGATCTATTGGAGAACAGATAACACCGAACTGACCCGCCAAGAGACTCCACAAAGATCATTATAGAGAGTATTATTGGAAATGTAAAGTCTCTCATCGTTTGATAGTACAGATTGTCCTGGACTCAAGGTTGTCATCGAATACTATGTCCTAGGGTTATACTCTGACTGTACGACTCTATCCGCCTGAAAATGGGGAGAATAGTGTACTCTTAGGTGTAACTCAAATACATGAGTATAAAAGGACATGCTTAGAGGATTCACAGTCCCCTACAAGGGATTAATCATTCACAAGACTAGTAGAGCTTTGATAGCTTTTAATTAACTCGGGAGTCTGTACGCATAACAAGTGATCATGAAGAGTCATGATCCGTTATAGAGTTAATATAAGAATGTTTCTACTTCTGTAATTAGCTTATTTAGTCAATTAAGAAAGATGATACTCTATCTTTCCTCTCAACTAAATGTGAATGACGATGTGAGGGATAATGCCTGCATGGTATCCAAATATGAAAGGTAGATAACTTGATTAACTCAATTAGTTCTGGAGCCGAAGAGCATTGCTAGTGTCTTTTGAGGTCATTAAATAAATTGGGTTCATTAAAATAGTTTTAAATGGTCCAAATTTATTTATGTCTGTGACAAATTAGGCCTAATGGGTCACACACAAAGGTCCCAATTGCTTAAAATTAGCAAACTTAGGCCAATAATTATTATTGGGCTTTATCAATTAAGAGTAAAAGTGTAATTGAGTTGGAGTAGGACTCCAAGCCCAATTAGAAGGAAAACGATGTCACGTATATGGTCCCCAGTGGAAAAACAGTTTCTCCACAAAAGGTCCCAAATGTGTTAGAAGACCTAATGGGGTCTTAGGTCAAGTTGAATTTGTAATTCGAATTTTGAATTTAAATTTGAATTCAAAATGTTAGGTTATAAAAAGATAATTATAAATTATTTAATATATATATATATATATATATATATATATATATATATAAAGATCCAATAATGATTAAATGAAGATAGGAGAAATAATAAATGAAGATTGAATTAAAAATGATTTTGAATTTTAGTTTAAGAGATAAATGTGATTCATCATCTTAAATTATGATGCAATTAATCAATTAAAATATAAATGTGATACATCATCTTAAATTGTTGAATCAATCAAGAAATAAATGTGATCCATCATCTTAAATAATTGATCAATCAATCAATCATGTAACACCCCAAATTTCGTAGCATAAATCGTGCTGGTGACACGTGGTTTTATAAAAATTCATCAGAGTTTTGAGGTGCTACTGACTTAGCGTTTTGCGGAAACGGAGAGCATGTACTAAAAATTTGAACAACGGGTATAACACGAGTAAGCGATATGAAATACTCGGACATATGATGATGCCTGACGTATACTGATATATATATTACAAAATCTCCCGAAGGAATTATTCATGTGATACAGTAATACAAAACTCTATAATTACATTTCTTCTATGTAACTATACCCTTTTCCACCAAGCCTTAGGTAGACTTGGGACATAGAACATAACTCAATTAAATCATCTCATTTGGCCAGGCTGGGTAGGTCTAGTGGAAGTCTCACCGTGCTAGGGTGACTAATTGACTGAACAACAAAGACGGCCCTTCTAGTTTAAGCACCAAATGATGTGAAGTAACTTTATTAGATTCATCCCATAAGGTAGGTTCTGTTGACTTTCTTCCCACATTTCCTTTGACCGGTGCCTTCTCACGGCTCCATTTACTGGTGTTTATCTACGGCTCCATCCCCTGGTGCCTCCTCTGGTTCATGACCTTTTCCTGTCTATCCATTCAGACTGAGGTCCAATGCCCATCGGACCTCAGGTAACGGTTAACCTCATGCTTATGTAAACAATATATGTATGACAGGTATTCATGACATTTTCACAATAGTCACTACAAAAGCCCATAACGAGATGTAGGAAATACATAATAATGTATGTAAGGCAATAACAATACATGACCCCCTCGCAGTATGTTTGTTATCCCGGTCCGCACACTCTCTCCGGTGCCACGATGTACGTCGTGTCCATAGCGCTAGGAAAACTCTCAACGAAGTTAACAATACCATAACCCGTGTATATTCATGATTGCATCAAAAACAATTGAGACGAGTCTCGCAACGGAACACAAAGCAATCATATATAAGCATAACACAAGCATCAGAGTCAGTATTACAGTACGCCGCGAACGTACCTTCGTTGACGGTACTTTTGGTACGTTTTACGAAAACTGTATTTTTGACAGTGGCCCGACAGCGGTACAACAGCGGTACAACAACGGTATGACATCGATACGATTTTCACAGATATCCTATAAGGATAAGATTTATCAACATTTAGCACTATAATAGGCATTTTAGGTACAAATTACCATTTTGCCCCTAGTTTGACTAATCGGAAAAATTTCGCCCTCTTTTCCCAATATATTTTTGAAATAAATACCATATTTACCCCTAAACATGATATTTAAAATATCTGGGAATTTTAAAGATAAATCTAGCATTTCTACTATATCTACCGAAAGAACTACCAAAGCTTAAGACTAGGGACCGAAGAACTTACCCCAGCTCGCTAGATTTTCTCTGGACTCCTCCTTCTCTCTAACTTCTCTCTAGAACATGGTTTTGGTGTGAGAAATGAGAAGAGGGTTGGCTTCTATTTATAGGCAAAGAGGAGGTTACTATTCATGCTTTATCAGACTGGATTTCAGCCGTCAGAAGCATTTTGACACGTGGCTCAATCTTGGCCTTCCAATGCCTTGGCCGACCTCATGCCCATGTCATCCTTCTAGAAGAAGATTGCATCATCCATGATGTCACCCATGTGCTTTATGCACCTGCACCGATAAAGTTCCCAGTTCGGTGTTCTAATCGCGTAATCTTGACGTATCCCAAAAATCCGGGAACAAGGAATTGAAGTTCTATTCTTTCTCTTTAAAACCACTTGGGTTAACTAAATTTTTGATCCCATTAAGGGTATTTCGTTGCCCGCTGAACATTTTCGGACAGACGCTATTGGATACGGAAATAACTTAGGAAGTACCAAATTTTCCGGACAAAAATTCGTTGGTTTATAATATGTCCTGACCTAAGAAACTTAGTTCCTGGTTTGTCACAATGGTCTTGTTTTATATTGATTCTCATTTATACTATCTGCCATATTTCTTATTTATCCTGTCTCTTAATGACTCTGTTGGTTTCAGAAATGACTTCGGAGATAGTCCACTCCGGGATAAAATTCTCTTTGGTTTATAAAAAGTCCGGATGTTAAAGACTTAGTTCATATATTTTGAGGTAGGATTTTACTTCTACCGATTCTCATTTCTCCTGTTGGCTCTTTACCAAATATATTATTATTAAATTCCAAATATCTAGATATTATTTGAAATAACCACAACCCTTTTCACACTTGATTTTTTTATTATTATTTTTATTATTTAATATATAAATTTCGCCCCCCCCCTTATTTTATTATTATTTTATTTATTTTCTTAATTAATTTACCATATATCTTAATCTAAGTAATTAGCCATTAATTACATAATTAGTCCCTTACTAATTGTTGACAATTTTATTAATTAGGATAAATTATTATCTCACAACTATTTGACTGACATTGGTATTTTATATCCCATGTAAAATATTAAAAATCATGGTGCCAAAAAGTGCTTTTAATAATATTATATTTATGCTCTATTATTTTCCAAGGAAATAATCCCAAAAATTCCTAAAATTAGAGACAACACACTTCCTAAGTTTTTGACAGTATTTGTTGCCTTATGGTATTTATCATAATATTTTCAGGCCATTCTCTGCCTTATAAAATACATTTTTCATGGATTTTAGCTCTTTTTCTTTTCTAATTTTCACAGCAATTACCTTAGAAAATAAGATAATTAAGACTTATTATTTGAGACCCTATATTCACCTATTTAAATAGGTAATATTGACTCAAAGGGAATATTTCAAATAAATAATTATCCGGTATTAAATATCCGGGTATTAAAAATCAAGATATAAATTTAATTCATTATGATTTGGATTTTCCAATTCAAGCTTGGATTGAGCCTTTCTTTTAAGCACTTAAATTATGGTTAAACTCTTATTTTTTGGGTGCCCCTTTTCTTGTATGTTTTTCAAGGGGGAGAAACAAGACACCAATTTGATTGGTATGTTCCACCAATTAAAGAAAAGGTAAGTTCCAATCTTGCTCCTCTTATCATTAACCTAATTCCAAGAAACCCCATCTTCTTGAAAAGAGAAAAACCCAAGGAAACCAAACCCTAACCTTGCCTTCACTAGCAAGCATCCAAGGAGTGGGAGGTTTCAAGAGAAAGAGTTCTTATTGCAATCGGGGATAGCCATGTGGATCAACATTAGAGGACATCAACAACATTGAAGTCTTCGAGTGATCTAAGGTAATCCTAATCTCCAATAGTCGTTTTATCAAATTATCTTAATCCTCAATAGTTGTTTTAACGAGTAATCATGAAACTCATGAATATCATAAATTGTTATGAATTCTCATGAGTGCCGTAAAGAGTTATGTATTAATGATTAATAACTAATTAGCGTAATGAGTTAAGGTTAATAATTTATGAGGACCGTCAGGAGTTACTAGTTTTCGCAATGATTAAACAAAATTTTTGTTTTCAACATCATGAAACTTTACATGAAAGTCGTGTGATAGGCAAAATTAACCAACAAGTAGATCTAAAGGTAGTATTTATTAAATATATAGCAAAAACAGCACAAATGGAAAACCTAAAGGAGTAACAAACAAAGGCCTAATTTGACTCTGTTTTTATTTATTTTTCCTTAGAATAGTTTGATGAAATTGTTTTCCAGAACAAGGTTCTGAAAGAAAAAAATATTTTGCAAAATCTGTTTGGTATAATAATATTTATATATTTTAATATATTTTAAAATACTTCTATTTAATTTTCTTATTTTATGTAAATATTCATATATAATTAATATCTCTTTCACTAATGAAATATTTTGTATAATATTATAAATTATGTCATATATTTTATTTGTAATGTTTTCATATTTTATTTATATATAATAAATAAAAATAATTAAACTCCTGCGGTGAAAATGAAGCTTATACGTACGCAAACAAAATAATCATCCAAAAGTACAGACTATAATTATTATCCAAACATGAATTTAGCTTCTCTCCTAACCTTATTACATTAAGGATTAAAATTTGGACTCCATCTCAGTACTTGCAAGAGTTGACCTTCGATCATCCATGGACCATCAAATAGTAGATTCTTGGTTCTCTGACCAAAAAATGTACAACCTCATGTCAAGATTTAATTGACTTTTTTAAAAAGATTAAGGAAGCTAATTAAAGTAATTGAAAACATTTATAATTATTTTTTCAAACTAATTTTTTTGACTCATAAATTGATATATAATCTAATGATACATAACATATGATATGACTAGTAACTTATTTAGCTTCCTTAATCTCTATAAAAAGTCAACTAAATCTTATATTGAGGGTTGGGGGAGTAAGAATTATTCGGCAAGTCAATAAGTTCAAAGTTGTTTGATTTTTGAAGCCAAGCAACCATGTCTTTCATCATCTTTAGGTTTGCATTTTTCCCAGGTAAAGTGTGAAAGACTAGAATTCTTGCAACGCGACAACGCTCACTATGGTGGATCTTTACAATAAACAGATTTAGTTTCATTTATATTTAACTTTAATGGAGAGATTTTTTATTTATTATCATTTTTAAAGTCCACAATTGGAAAATTATTTTGAGTTTTGCTTCTATCTTTTAAGATAAAAATGATTAAAAAAAAAAAGGGATATAAATGATTAAGAATTGAACTATTGACTTGAAGTCAACTACTTGATGTTAACAAATATATCAAAATAATTTCAAATAACATTTGATTACTTTGAAAAATGAATCTTGATTAATTGAGGTTATTGTATAAATTTGAAATTAGGAATAAAACGGATCATTCTCAAGAAAATTAGTCCTTGGACCAAGAATGAAAAGATGATTGAGCCTCATCAACATTCAAAAGCTTCAAGGATATTAAAAAAAAAAAAAAAAAAAAAAAAAAGACATATGAAGAATAGAGAATATATAGAACAAATCGTTGTCCTTGCAACAATTTTCTTTTTTAAAAAAAAAAAAAAAAATAAGCACAGGTATCCTCCTCTAGGAGGCACTCTCTCAACATGGCTTTAAATCTTGGTTTGCCATGTTGTAAGAGACTCTATCGGTGTTATCCTTGCTAGCTTAATCACATGCTTTTTGAAAAATCATTATTTTGTAATATGAAAATTTGAGTGGTTAAATGTTTCGCTAACTATATATATCTTGTTGAGAGCATCTTTCTAGGGAATTGCTTTTACATGCGTTGTATTTATTTGGGGTGAGCTGTGTAAAACTCTTAAGAGTTGAAAGATCGAGTTCTCGGTGAGCTGAAGCTGAGATTAAAACCACTTGAATATTTTATTTGGAGATAATTCTTGTAATGTTTGACAATTCTCTCTTCCCTTATCTCTTGTTTTCAGATAACTACTTTGGCAACATGATGTGTAATTCAACATTACCGGAAAACAATTAACGAATAGAGATACAAATTTTTATTTCATATATATAGATAAAGTCGATCAAATAATTGATCAACACAAATAGATTGAAATCCTGCTGTGCAAAAGAAGCACATATATTTAAAAAAAAAAATTAATAATAATAATCCAAAAGTACAAACTACAATAATTATCCAAATGAGAATTCAGGTCCTCTCCTAATTTGTTCTGTCATGTCCTCTCCTAAGACTGCAAGGTATTATGAATACACATAGTACTGTAATGCCTTGTTCGATATATATATATATATATATATATATATATTATTACAGAACAGAATAAATCAGGCAAGAAGTTGAAATCAATGAAAGAAGTGGTGGTGCTTCTTTCCATGAACCTCTTGATAATTCTTCTTGTCCTGTTTCTTCTGGTGATGTTCATGAAAAGCATATCCTCCAGCTGCAACTGCAATAGTTGCTGCTATCTCCTCTTTTATCTTGTGACTGTGTGCATGTTCTGGATCTTTCTTCGACTTGTGCTTCTCATGCTGCAACAAAAAGCATTTCATTATATTGTTAACTTCTTCATCAAATTAATCATAATTATGAATAATAATAAATGATTAGAAGTTGAATGATGTTAATATATATTATAATTACCAATGCGTAGGCGCCAGCAGCAACAGCTCCTAATTTTCCGAGATTTTCCTTATGCTTGTGGTGCTTCTCTTCCTTTTTGTAATCAATCTCGCCGGCTGGATTTTCTTTGTGGTGGTGGTGATCACTTTGGTGGTGGTGGTGGTGGTGGCCTTCCGACATGGTGGTTTGTTAATATAAGATTACAGGCTGTATAAAGCAGGCAAGGTATTTCAAATGGTAATGATGACTGTTTACTGTTTTGGTTGATGAAGGTTTATGTGGGAAGTTAAGGATATTTATATTTATATTTGTGTTCATAGTTTCATATTGTTTAAGTCAACATTATTAATATTTGTTTGTAGGGTCATATGTGAAACATAAAATAGTCAATAAACATAATCTGCAAAAAAGTTCTTAATAACTAAGAAACAAGACGCGTTTTAGCTAAACTAGATAACCTTGCCGCGTGCTTTAATTTGAAAATGAATTCTCAAATATTCTTTTACAATAATAAATATTCTACTTCATAGATCTTTCTATTTTTCGTCACCTTATACATATGTATAACTTAAAATTCAATTAGGAAGTTTCCGGTAAAAATATTCATTAAGGAAGTATGATGATCTCAATCACCATCACTTTATAATAAATCTTCAATATATATACTCCTGCTATAGTAATAATACACCAACATTATATTATAAAATATAGTAGAAAATTAAACTATATTATAAGCTCGCACTTTAAAAGTTTACATCAAGTCCGAGGAAATAATGAAGAATAGCGTGAATATATATATATATATATATATATATATATATATATATATATATATATATATATATATATTAGAAGATCACCATTCCAAATCTAAGAGGAAAACATAATGAAGCGATGAATTACCAATCCAAATCTAAACCAAACAGAAGCATGTTACGAAATCTGAATTCGCAGACCCCAATTTAAGAATCATGATATCTTAGTTCGAGATCTTCGGCTTTGATACCAATCTAGGGGAGTGACCCCGAAAGGATCGGAAAGGGGAGAGGGAGAATCATGAACTGAGAAGTAGAGAGAATAACTGGAAATTTAAAACATAAAGTAAAAACTAGAAATAAACGTGCAGAAGAAATAAAAAGAAGATGAGATAAGAATGGGTGTAGGCACGCAACTAGACTTATCTCATCAGAGAGGGAAGAGATGAAATGTAAATGCAAAACATAATAAAAGGAAACACAAGTTTATTGAAATATAAAAGACTTACAAACGAAAGCTTGGAAAATAAATGGGAAAGGCAAAAGAAAGAGAAAGGCTAAGGTAGAGAGAAGGCAGAGAGAGAGAGTGGTTCGGAACCTGCCTCAACTGAATGGGACTTCAGCTCTTTCAAAGGCAGGAGTGAAGCACTGTTTGCACAATTCTAGTTAGGGTGACTGGCACTATTCAGTAAAAAATTTAATGATTATCTACAGGAACCAATTCTGTGACCTACGAACTACAGTGTTTGGTGCTACAGTGAAAATACCTAGCACTACTATAGCGTAGATTAGTAAAATTTATATAGTCTTATACATGGAAGCTACAGTGTTTAGTGACACATCAAAAACTGTAATTTTTAGTCTTCGTCCAAATTGACAGTAAAATCTTCATCTTCATCATCACTTTGGTTAGGACCTTCTTTTGAAGAGTTAGCCTGGTTTGTTGCCTCAGTCTCACTTTGCTGGAGTTGTTTAAGCATGATACTGAGTTGTTTGATGTATTCCTGTCTATCTGGTGCAGCAGCAAGGGTACATTGAGCATGACTTTTTTGGTTTAAGAATCGGCGTTGCTCCGATGCACAAACGCAATCTGGATTTTGTTTGAACCATTCCTCTACTGCTTTAGAGTCTACTCTAGACTGGTTGAATTTTGCCCACCATCGTACAAAGGGTAATCTTTGCAAGACCGGCAAAGTTGGAGAGTTTCTGTCATTTTGTGAAAATCTGTATTGCCAGGAAAATATCCAAGACATAGATATTTTTGAAAAGTAGTGAAGATCAATTGGAAAAGAATCTCCACTATGGTTGAATTTTCTCTGGAAGAGGCTCAATGCCGTTTGAACACTGGGTGGAAGAATTTCAGGAATAGGTCCGAAGAAAGCCCACCAATGTTGAAACCATTGAGGAAAAGTGTACTTGGTTTTTTCTTTGAAATAAATAAACCAAGTATGTTTAAAAATTCTGTTTTGATCCCAAAAGACATTATACCAGGCATTGTTATAATCCCAGTAAGTATATCCTTTAGGTTCATATTCAATATCAAAAAGTTTGGGTTTAGTCAACTCTTGTCCCCACTGAGAAGGTGTGAGAACTTTCAGAATTTGAAGAGTAGAATGGGTTGTTAAAGTTTCATCCTCTTTTGATGTATATCGAGATAGCTCGATTGATTGAGAATGAACCAATATCAACTCATAATATTCTCTTGTTTTTTCGTAAATCAGTAGTAAGGAAATGAAATCCTGAAGGGAAAACCTTCAATGCTACCTGGTTAGGTGTTTCAAAGAAAACTTCAGGCTCAATTTGTAGGAGATATTTTACATGTGCAGGTTTTGCAACATAGGGAGTCTCCATTGGTTTAATAGCCGGAAGAGCTAGTACCTATTTTGTAGCCTGGGGGTTTTTTCTGGGCTAATTGGAGGGTATACTCAGCATTAGCCAAATCATATTCCTGTTTACTAATTGCCTGCGACGAAGAGGCAATTAATGACAAAGCAAGCGCTCTATCATATTCAAGTGCCTAGGTTTTATTATCCTTTTTGACTAATACTTCCTCCCATGTTTGGGTTGGAGGTTTCTTAGCATAGGACTCAGTGGTTTTTTTGACAAATTTATTAGAAGCAAGTCTTTGGGTTTGAGACTCATTTTTTTGGAGTAGATGACTCTGGTTTGGGGGTAGAAGACCCTGATTTTGTCTGAGATCTTGTTTGCAGTCTAGTTCCCTGAGTTTGGGGAACTGATTGGCTGGATGATCCCTGTGTTGATTGGCTGGGTAACTGCGCAATGGAGTTTGCTGCTGAAGTATTTGTTTGAGAATCTCCTGTAATTCTTGGCTGGAGATTGGTTTTTGGGCATCCTGAGAGAAGCCCTGTTGATCTTCGTCCTCAACTTGGAGGGGCTGTTTATCTTTTGAATCATCACCTGGTTTTTTCTTTCTCGGCATTTTCTGGGGAGAAGGAAAGGGTTTATGGGTTAGTTGACTCTCAATCCTAAGAACTACCCTGTAAGAACTCACGGGTAAGAAAATCGGGAAGAGAATTAGAAGTGTCTTTGATAAAATCAATGTCAAAATAAAAAACACTCAAAATGGCTTGCCAACGGGCAAAAATCTGTTTTGATGCAAGATTT
The DNA here is from genome assembly GCA_019022615.1 of Acacia melanoxylon. Taxonomy (NCBI): domain Eukaryota; kingdom Viridiplantae; phylum Streptophyta; class Magnoliopsida; order Fabales; family Fabaceae; genus Acacia; species Acacia melanoxylon. The sequence continues at coordinate 935,866 of JAFJYJ010000050.1, forward strand.
TTAACATCCTTTTGTAAAACATCTTTTGCAAATTTACAATCAATGCGAACTAAAAACCTTTGATTTAAAAGATCAGCTTGAAATTTTGAAACACATAAAACAATGGCCAAAATTTCTTTTTTGATCGTAGAATAATTCTGCTGAGTAGGATTCCAGTGTTTAGACGTAAAAGAAATGATTTGTTCTTTTTTCGTCAAAACGTTGTTTAAGAATACCTCCATAGCCTAATTTAGAAGCATTTGTTTTGACTATTTTGAAGGCAGATGGAATTGGAAGGTTAAGACACGAAAGTTCTTTAACCTGTCGTTTAATTTGTTTGACAATTTCAGTATGGACATCCGTCCAAGGAGAAGGATTTTTGTTAAGACGTTGATGAAGAGGTTTAACAAAATTGCTAAGTTGAGGGATAAACTCAGCAACATAGTTTAAACATCCCAAAAATCTTTGAAGTTGGGTTTTATCAAGAATTTGATCAGGAAATTTATCTCGCAAACCTGAATTGCTCGTTCAATAGGAGTTATGGTTTCCAGAAAAATCCAATGTCCGAGAAAACGGATTCTGGTTTGGAAAAGACTAATTTTTGGTTTTGAAACCACTAAACCATTTGTTTCTGCAATTCGAATAACTTTTGAAACATGTTTAAAATGATCTTCTAGAGAATTTGAAAAGATTAAGAGATCATCAATATAGACAATAATATATTGACTTTGATCATTGAAGATCTCGTTCATAATCATTTGAAACTCAGAAGGAGCATTTTTCAAACCAAAAGGCACAACATTCCACTCATACTGACCAAATGGAACAGTAAAAGCAGTTTTATACCTATCTTTTTCTAAAATCTAAATCTTCCAGAAGCCAGATTTCATATCAAATTTTGAAAAGATTTTTGCAGAATGCAAATGTTTGATAGACCAGCCTTGTTTGGAATTGGATAACGAATCCATTGCAAAGCTTCGTGTAATGGTTTGTAATTGATAACAAGCCTTGGCGTTCCTTGTTCAATTTTTGCATTTTTATTGACATAGAAGGCAGCACAAGACCATGGACTACGGCTCAGACGAATGAGTTTTTTGTCAAGAAGGTCTTGAATCTCCTTTTTGCAGGTTTCAATGAGTTCTTGAGTCATTTGGATAGGTCGAGCTTTTGTGGGGATTTGTTTTTCAGAGAAGTTAGGTCCATAAGGAAGATCTACCGAATGTTGTTTCATGTTCCAAAAGGCATTTGGTAAATCGGCACAAACCGTTTTATGAATCTTGTCAAGATAGGATTGGATTCTCTGTTGAACAATTGGTTGTTGGAGTTGTTGTTCAATTCATTTGAAAGAAACTTCTTCTTTGAGATAATTGATCTGATTTGGTTTGAGAAAAAGAGAATTTAACTCCTTCAGCCTGGCTTTTTCAATAAAAGGGAAGAAAATGGTTTTTCCAAAAATGTTCTATAGAAATGCCATCCTGGTCAGTTTTATAAGGAAATAAAAGTTGTGCAAATGGTGCTCCAAGAATAATCTATGCTCCCATTTTCTTCATGAGAATAAATGGAGTTTTGATTCGCAAACTTTCATTTTGAACAACATTAGAAAGCTTGTACTGGATATTCAATGATGATGTGTCAACAAAGCTATATTTCTCAGTTGTTTTTTCAAAATATTTGGTAGGAACTAAGCCTTCTAAAATACAATTAGCTTGGGAACCAGTATCAAATAGTACAGATTGTTCTATAACAAGATCATTATTGATAATGATTTTTGCTTGTATATAAAACTTCTGTAGAAAAATTCTCGAAATTACGTTTAAGAGAGGCGTTTCATCAGTGTTGGTTTCTTCATTTTCTAAAACCCGATCAATATTCTTATCAGAATGGTGTTGAGTTGAAGAAAGAAGTTCTTGAATTTGCAATAGGGCAGACTCATGGGTATCCCGACTAGTTTTGAGGAATTGAACTTCAATCTTAAGATTATTTATCTTAGATTGAAGATCTTGTATAGTGGTTGGTTTAACAGAATGTTTGAATTTTTCCAAAGTTTTGGTCAAATCATATCTGTTATGAAAAATCGAGAGTTTATAGGAAGGAGGAGGAGTAGATGAAGACGAAGGTTGTGTGATGATATCTTTGAATTTTGAAAGATATGTACCTTTGTCAGATTAAAAAAGTTTGCTGATGACATCAAAGAGCAAATCTTGCTCTTTAGTAATAACATTTATTTGAGGAGAGGAATCATCAGAAGTTGAATTGAATTCATCATCTTGGATTTGGTTCAGATCCTCAGAAAAACTTTGGTCTTCTTCAGATTCAGAAGATGTTTCAATCAGGAGGTTGTTTATTTGTTCAAGAAGGGGTTCTTCGATCTGGATATTCCTGATTCTCTTGGAGAGGCGGCAATATTTGGCATAATGACCAATTTTACCACATCTGTAACATTACCTTATCTCGTTTTGGAAAATCTTTTGGATAATCATTTGTTGGCTTGGAATGGAAATTCTTTCTGTATTGTCTTGGAGGGTGTTGGACACCATCCTTTTGATAAGGACGTTTGTTATGAAAAAAACGTTTATTTGTTGAAAAAGAGGGATTAAAACGAGAGGTTTTGTAAGATTTGGGTTTAGGCTTTTTACAAGCAGGAAGACCAAATTGCTCACAAAATGACCCTAATTCTTTTCTGTTTATACCCTTTTCTTTAGCAAATTGATGTTTTATTCCATCATCTTGACAAATTTTTAAAGCAGTTTTCTGAACATGGGAAATTAATTCTCCATATGTCAAGTTTTCATAAGGTATGTTGCCATCATATTGATGTCTAAGTTTATCTCTAACTTTATCACCAAAAGATTTTGGTAATCCAGCTAGAAACTTTTCTTTCCAAAAACCTTGATTGGCATCATCCCTTTGGAGTACTCAAGATAGAAAAGTATCTTTATACCATATGAAATCAGACAATGTCCGACAACGGATGTTAGAGAGAAGTTCAGCAGAGCGATCTCTCCAAATGTTTGGATCACCAACAAAATGTTTGATAATTGTAAAAGTAAGGGTATTAACAGAATCTACAATCGGCTCACCATTATGAATAATAGGGGTTCCATCAAGTTTAGTTTTGACTGAAGAAATAATATTTGATTTTTCTTCAGAAGACAGATAATAATCCCACCAACCTTTAAGTTGTCCAGTGAAACCTGAAACTAAAAGATTAGTTATTTCTGTATCTGAACAATCACTTGTTGTTTGGTAGGCAGTGCTTACCATAGTCATCTGCTGAAGAAATTGAAGAATATTTGATTCACTCTGTCCATCTATGTTCCACTCATTGATGTTGTTAGAGTTGAAAGTTTGATCTTGACATTCTTCAGTTAAAATGTCTAAAGGACTGGCCCTTGGATAATATAACTTTGAAGATTTTGGAAAAAAAGGTGAAGAAGATTTTTTCCAATCTTGGTGGTTGATCTTTAAATCAGATTTTGAAGATTCAACATCAGAATTTTTTCAAGATTCATAACTTGTTTATCAGAAGAAGAGGGAGAAGGAGTGTCAGGAACAATTTTTTGTTTTAATTAAGAGGAGTTTGAAGATCAGTAGTAACTTGGTTTTGATGTTGTAGACTTTGATCATTTTGCCTCATAAGACTGGCATTGTTCTTTCTTTGCAAACTTGCATTGATTTTTGGATCAAGTTGGAAAGGTTTGAACAAAGGTTGAGTCATAGAAGTGGATTTTGAAGAAAAGGGAGAGGAAGAAGTTTTGATGACATGATCTCCAATGATCTGAAGATACTGATTGGTGTAGTTGTTTTGCTCCATGAGATTTTTGATATCCCTTGAAGTGACAGGTTCATCATTGACGGTTCTAGTTTTGAAAGGAGAGGCTAAAACTGGACTCTGTTTACTATCAACAAGTCTAGGAATTTGATATGATCCTTTTGGAGGAACTTCTGAGGAAATGGTTTGTCCATCAGAGGTTTTCCAATCTCTTTTGGTCATATTAATTGTTTGAACAAATGGATATTCTATTTTCTGCTGTAAAGCATAAGCTTCAAACCAAGCAAAAAATGGAATATTCACTTCATCATATATATATATATATATATATATATATATATATATATATATATATATATATATGAGAGTACTTATATATTACTTCCAATCTTTAATATAAGAATCCGTTGACTCATATGGGTAGTTTAAGAAAGTAAATTATGTTTGTTATTTATAATAATACAAATACAATCTTTTATCATGAATTATGACTACTCACATGGATACTTTAAAAGAATTATAAATTTTGGACATAAAGTGAATTTAATCTTATATTTAAAATTAAATTGAATTTCTAATTAGTGTTTATATCAGGGACTGGAGTAGTATAGAACCATGAACAATTTTCTAAACATTGAAACAGTCAACCTGAGAGGACCGAAGCTGGACACGTGCAAAATAGGGATTGGAGGCTTGGAGCTAAAAAAACATCATATATGTTGATAAGTGAACAAGCAAACAAAAACACGCCACATGCTAAATTAAATAAAGGCGTGTCTGTGTATTTGACTATTTGTCATATATACCCTTCAACATCATCGCAAGTATTTTTTTATTTTTTTATTTAAAAAAACAAGCCTAGTGATACATCTAAAAATCTAGGCTGTGGGGCAACACGTTTAGAATATTGTGTGTGTGTGTATATATATATACACATCAAGCCTAGTGATACGTTTAGAATATTGTAGACAATAGGGTTAAGTGCTGTATTAATGTATTGGGCCAAGAGTTGTTGCGATAAAAAGGCCCAAGTGTGTTTCGTGTTTTTTTTTTTTGTTAACAAGAAGAGAGCTAGTAGCCCAACAAACAAACACAAAGCATTACATCATTGGGGAAATGAATCCCAATCTCTCTTGGCAAACCCAAGATCTCAAGCGATAAGGACAATTATACAAAATAGAAGAGTTAGAAATACCCATCTTGGCTAATACATCGCTATCCTATTCAACTCACGAGGAATAACCTTCGGCTTAACTTCCCATTTGGCGATTTAAAAGGCTTCTAATCTCCGGATGCGGCAAGCTACTGCTTTGTGAATGTAGGGTCTGGATCGGTTGAATAACTTCCATTGCATCGATTCGAGGATCAAACGTCTCAAGCCCAAATCCCACGCCATTTGCAAGGCCTCATAAATAGCCCATTCTTACGCCATATTAGCACTTTTAAGCCAATTTTCTTAGTGAAACCAAAGCAAGCCAAGAACTGTTATTTGTTTCTAAATATTCCCCCACAACCCGCCGAGCGAGAATCCACAACCACCGCCCCATCAACATTAATCTTAGTCCACCCCATGGTAATACCAACCCCACCGACCCACTTAAGCCTTCCCGATTCACTCCCATAGAACCCGCATGATTCGTAATACAATAATTCTCCCAGGCAATGAAACTTGATGCGACGGGGTTAGTGGGTTTCGAGAAGTTAGCAACAAAAATACTTCGATTACGCCACTCCCAAAGCTTCCATATCGCTACACCAAAAAATATCTTCCAACTCCCTCCGGCCAATAACCCAATAGACTTTCTTAAGTTCATGCTCATCCAAGACCTTAAATCGGCGGACAAAGAAGGAAGTAGCATACGTCCACAATCGGCTTGTTCCACATATCCCGAGCATAAGTACGGTCTCTAAGAATGTGTAGAACATCCTCCACTCCCACAGACAGAACCCACGAGAGGAGAGCGGGAGACCAAGAGCTCCTCCATAAATTAGATGGGAGTTTATTCGAAAGAACCTTCCACATAAAAATTCGATACGCTCCACTCCTTTCCACTTCCAAATATCCTTGAAAAGGTTATCCCGCCATTGGCTCATACAAGGAAGTGTGAGAGAATAAGCGCTCTTAATAGAAAAACACCCATCACTCGTCTCTCCCCAAATCATCAAATCATTCCCAAAGACCCCGGTAGAGGAGCTAAGACAGGGCAATCCGATTTAGCCCATCGAGTTAATAACCTTGCCTATTCTATTGACATCCCACATTCCATCCTTAACCCAGTCACCAACAACACATGAGCAATCCTCATCTTCCGACAACGTTCTAATACAAAAATCTTTCAATTTTAAGTCTACTCCAACCCAACAGTCATGGAAGAAATTAACCATTTGCCAGATTTACGAACCTGCCATATGGTGCCCTTGTCAATCAAATCCCTCTGAGAACAAATAAATCTCCACAACTTAGAGTCACCATCCTTATAGTTCAACAATGAATCCTCTTCCCTTAACATATATTTATGCAACAGAATATCACTCCATAACCCCTTTGCACCTACAGACAGCTTCCAAGCTAACTTTGCACCACAGGCAGAATTAACCATAGATAGATTTCTAAAGCCCAACCCCCCAAACTCTTTGGGTCTCCTCAATTGCTCCCAACCAATGGAATGAGGGAGTTTAGAGAACTCATCATGACCCCAAACAAAATTCCTCGTAATCTCTCCACTTCCAAGCAAACACTCATAGGTAGTTTTGCCACTTGCATCGGATAGATAGGAATAGCTCCTACTACCGCTTTAGCCAATGTTACACGCCCGCCATAGAGAGACTGTTTGCTTTCCACATGCATAACTTAGCCCTTACTCGATCAATAACATATTGAAAATCCTCCCTCCTCCTCCTACATCTTGAAAGAGGAAACCCGAGATATCTCCCAATCTCGCTAGAGATCTGCATACTAGTCTTATCTCTAATTCTCACTTTAGTCCGAAGAGGGACTTTAGGGGAGAAAAAGATGGTTGATTTCGAAGTGTTAATCTTACCCCCGAACGCGACATGAATTTATTCAAGCAATTCAACATACAATCAGCTTGATTTTCAGTCGCAACTCCAAACAACAACAGGTCATCCGCAAACATTAGATGAGATACCTTGGGACCTCCCTTTGGAACAAAGATAGGCTTCCAATTCCCCCTGTCGACCTCGTCACAAATCATATGGGACAATTTGTCCATGCACAATACAAATAAGAACGGAGAGATAGTGTGTTTCGTGTTTTCAAAAGTGATTTGTACCGTTGGTAGCTCTTTATTCAATGTGTCATATAAATATTGAACATGGGCTTATACAATGTCCAGAGTAAGCTTGTACGTATATTCTCTATTATCAGTATAGTATACATTGGAATATAATCTTTGGCGTTACTATTTGGAAGCTCTGGGATTGGAGAAATTGCCTCCTGTTTGATGGGAATTTTGTCAAACCTCTGAACCCCGCTTTATGTATCTCCATGATCGGCCTCACTTTTCTTCGAGCACGTTAGTGCTTCGGTTAACGCAAGTGGGGCTACTTTGCACTCTTCTGTTTGGGCAAAACCCCCGAAGGTTGGCTAAAATTCAATGTTGATGGGGCCACTATGTTGGACTCATTTAAATCTGGTTGTGGCGGTGTCCTCGGGGACCGCATGGGGAACTGGATAATGGGCTTTACTCGGGAAATTGGAATATGCCAATCATTTCTTTGGCTGAAGAATGAGCCATACTAGAAGCTATTCAAATAGCATGGGATATGGGCCTTAAGAGATTAATTATTGAGTCCGATGCTTTTGAAGTGGTTAGGCTGATTCGGATGATAATAACTTTATGGGCACTATACGAGATGTCCAAAATCAAGGAATTCATGAGAAAAAACTGGCAAGTGAAGATCATTTCTACTCGAGAGAATCGAATAGAGTGGCGGACGCCCTTGCTAAGTTGGGTATTTCTAGCTCTTCCATTATGAAAATTTGTCCCTCTTATTTGAGAACTTGGTTACACCAAGAGTGTTTGGGATTAATTTCCCCCTTATTGTAATTTCTTTCTTCCTTTTGGCTTCTAGCCATCTTTAATATATATATAAAAAAAAGAGTATAGTATACATTGTTTTCTTCTTATTACGTTAGTGATAAGTCAAATTTCTATCATATATTTTCTATATGTCATGATTGTTTTACATGATAATTCTGAGCTTGAATGTGGTTTATTTGGGGGGTTGATGAAGTGAATTGTTGCATTTTAAGTACTATCCCGCATATAGGTAGAAAAAAAGCTACATTTTAATGCATCTTGAAATCGCATGACAAAGCTGGCGTGATGGTACTACATAATGGATGTTTGCTCTGAACTAACATCACAATGCTATTCTAATGCTATAGCATCATATGTTATAAACTGTTATATGATGTGTTACACTGATATTTTATCGAGGATATATCAGAAAATAAAAGCAAGTAATTGAGCCAAACATTTAAATGGCGGTTGACTTGACTGAGACGAAAATAAAGAATGTGGATAATTGATTAGAAAATCTACAGAATCCTGTGGAATTAAAGAGAGAATCAATCAACTAAATATCTGGAGCCAAGCCAAACAGAATTGGAAAGTCCAGTTCACTGGACATACGGTGCAAGGGTACTAACTATAAGGGAAACGACAGCTAGACCTAGAAATCATTCAGCAATAGCACGACGCAACTCAAGTTGTAGCATCAAATTTACTGAGATATATCAGAATTCTACAGAGAGTTCGAGAGAGAGACGAATTGTGACAGAAGAGAGTCGGAATCAAATAAGACACAGAGGTATTGTGTCACAAACGTCCCTTGTGTCGTCGATCCTTCGAAGATCTTCTTTGTTTCAGTTTTTCTTCCCTGTTTTTAATGGATAATCTTTTGTTTGTTTCAATTGTGTTTCTCTCATCAGCCATGAACTAAATTCCCTTGGCTGAGCGATGATGAATTCTTGAGTTGTAGTATGAACCTAGATTGTTAGTTTTAATTCAATAAATTTAGTTTGCTTAGTTGTGATATCAATGTCTTGTTTGTTAGTTGGCCCCTAATAGAGGGGAATAGTGGCCTTAGTTTACTGGAAAGGAGTTAAGGTTAGACCTTTGTTAAGTAGTGTGTGCTAGGCGAGCTTGTGCAGAGCTTAATCTAAACTATAAGCTACAGGAATGAGTTTACCTCACATAGCCAATACACCTAGGTTAAACTTACGTTCTAAGCTTGAAAATCACCATAGGAATATGGGAGAAGCTTTTGTATGAATCAGTGGTGGGATAACTAAATAACATTGCGATAGGTGGTTTATTGTAGCATTACGGAAGCTGTGCAGCAGATTGTTGTAGCAATGTGATAGATATAAGGTGGGGGATTAATGCGACTTAAGATGAAGTATGAGCTTTGCCTATTTTAACTCTAATTTTTTCAACCGCATTCTCAATTATTTGCATGTCCTTGTTTGTTAGTAGTGATAGTCAATACCAACCATCTAATTCTTTATCGTCACACGACTTTCAATTCATTAAATGGCTGCATATTCAGTATTTCAGTTTCTGTGGAACGATACTTTACTCACTACTCTATTACTTGTTCGACTGGTTCACTTGCCACAAAGGGGATTTTGACCCACAGTTAGTCAATGTGGTATCAAAGCCCCAAAATTACAAATAAAGAATTCTATTGAAACTTGGCAGCCCCATATCAAGACAAAGCCCTCGGTAGAGTTAGAATTTCAAGAACCGGTCACAAGGGATGAGTAGGTAGAGCTCTTCCAAATATGGGCTGTCCAGATTTGGATCTGGACGATACATTTTTTTTAATTGCCGATTTTTAAATGAAAAAATCATTTTTAAAAAATATGTTAGTTGAAAGATTTTTTTATTTTAGATTCTTTACCTATTAAAATAATTTTTTTTGAAAAAAAAAAGTAAAAAAAAAAAATTTGGACCATTCGGATCCCAACGGGGCAGCCCAAATGAGAAGTGGTCAACTATTCATGCAAAGGATGAGTAGGGAACTGATTCCCCCAAAAGAGTTAACGATCTACCTTGCAAAAGTGAATCTTTGAGTTCTGGAAACCCTAGTACACTCACTTGTCATGAATCCTCATTATCGTGAATGATTTGTGTATGTTTCAAATGCCCTTTTTCTTGTGACCATCAAAGAAATTTCAGGGTCACAAAGATATGCCTACAATTTTATCGCAATCCAAGCTTCACAGTTGTGATTTCGTTTGTTCAAGTTGTCCTTCACTGTTTCTGGCTCATCTACCTTTTTGGCAGCGTCGCGACTTTCATTCTCGATTGTAAAAGATTTCTTGTTCAAACTACACCCACCGTCTGTGATTTGACCTTGTCTTACATCTTGAATCGTTGACTTCCATGGCAGGAAATGGCGCTTCCATAAATCAGCTTTAGTTTACCTCACCCCTTATCTCCATCCCTCAAATACTCAGGGACCCATAATCAATAAACAAGTACTTACCGGCAATTCCAACTACACTCTCTGGAGAAGAGCTATGGCAATTGCCTTAAGAGAAAAGCACAAACTCGGCTTTATTGATGGAACCTGTAAGAAAGACGCACAAGAATAAGGCCTATAAGATCAATGGGAACGTTGTAATGAAATCGTTCTCTCTTGGTTGCTTAATTCCTTCTCAAAAGAAATTGCCAATAGTGTGATTTACTTTTAGGAGGCACACCAAGTATAGATAGACCTTAAAGGAAGGTATGACAAGTTGTTCAAGGATTTTTTTCGTTCCACCATGAAATTAACTCTTTGAATCAAGGCTCACTTTCAGTTTCGAGCTATTACACAAAAATGAAGGAGTTGTGGGATGAACAATTAGCATTAATCCTAATTCCTTCTTGTTAATGCAATATATCAAAGATCTATGTTGAAGTGACCACCCAACAACAAAAGTAACTTCAGTTTCTAATGGATCTCAATGAGACTTATGCTGCCGTTAGGAGTCAAATTCTCCTAATGTCTCCTCTTCCAAGAATAATCAAGCCTTTGCCATGATATATGAAGATGAAGCACAAGATAATATTGCTCGTTTAGTAAAAGAGGTAGCCATTGAAGGAGTTATAATGGCAGCTAATGGAAAAGGATGCGGTAGAGGAAGAGGCAGAGGAAACACAGGCACAAAATGTGTATATCGTGGTAAAAAAGGACACGAGAAAGAGGGATGTTGGAACCTCATAGGTTTCCCTCATGAGTTTAAAGCAAATTGTAGCAGGCTGAATGAATGCCGTAGTACCAATGCTGCTCAAGATAATGAGGGAGCATAACTCCTAAGTTGACTAAAGAGCAATATGAGAATTTTTTTGAATTCTTGAAGAAAGAAGAGGAGGCAAAATCTATTGTCATGCGCTCACTGATGAGTGCAGATTATGCCATGTTTTCCCTATATTTCATGAATAAATTGTATGGCAAATAAGAGCGTAAACTACAAATAACCCAAGCAAAAAGGCATGTATTCATGATATAAGGAACTGAGGGATGGAAACCATTTACATCCTAAACATGTGCTAAGGAAAAGAGCAAGTTACATTGTTTTTAGGGAAGAACGTATAGCAAAGTCGATACTATGCTATAGCATTCCTACAGCAACTCGAAGTGCACTAAAAGGCATAAAGAAAGCTTTAGTAAAGTAAAGGACACAATGCTATGCGACATATTTTCTGACATTTTTATCTAGCTGATTTCAGGGATAGAAATAAAAGATCGAGATCAATAGGTAGATTGCTGACATAATGAAATAGAAGATGCGGAGGATCGAAACAGAAAGATTTGAAGAATCCCGCAGTATCAGCATAATCAATCTAAAAGCAGAAGATGTGATAGATCTCGACAGATTTGGAAAGACCAGCTAGCCTAACTTGCATCACACCGAAGTCTGCATATAAAAGAAAATAGCGAGTCAACCCTGAAGGCAGTCGCAGAGAGCCAACACGAGACTTCACATTCAGCCGACTCAAAAGAAGAGTGAAAGACTTCACTAGCACGAGAATTCCAGGATAACCCAGCATCCTTCCTTACAGTAAGATGGAGGGAAGAAGACGTGGAGTGGTGACGTGACAGGGCTTCATCCACGACGTCGGAACGCCATCAAGCTTTCTATTTTCAGTTGTTTAATTTCAGTAGTAGATCATGGGTCATTCTGTTATTATCTGTTTTGTGTTTCCTTCGTCAGTCATGAACTAACTTTCTGATGGCTGAAAGAGGATGAATCCTTAAGCGTGTATGAACCCAGTTGCAAGTTCTTAATTTAATAGATTCGATTTGCTTATCAGTAAATTAATTACTAGTCGATTAGAGGAATCTAAGGGCTAGATATGTGGTCTCGGCTTACTGGCAAGGAGTCGAGGCTAGACCTCGAGAAACTTGATGTTTGCTAGACGGCCCGGTGCAAGGCTTGACCTATTTATTGTAGGCTTCAGGAATGGGTCTACCTCTCATAACCAGTACACCCTGAGTATAATGCAGATAAAAACTAGAAAGTTGCCATAAGAATATGGAATGAGTATAGTTAATATCATATGTATTGGATGCGGAAGCTCCGATATATTATAATGGTGGGTTAATCGAATAGCTTTGTAGCTAGTACTTATGTTGTAGCAATTACGGAAGCTATACAGTATAGAGCTATAGCAATGAGTAGAACAACTGGGGGAATTATGCACTTAAGGAGGAGTCTGAGTTCAGCCTAATTCCTCACTGATATCTTCTTCGATTTCCTTTGTTTATTTTCTGTTATTAGCGTAATCACCCAAAACCTTCCAACCAACTACATTTACTTTCTGATTGCAACTATCATAGCAATTGAGCGTCGCTCTTTGGTATCTCAGTCTCTGTGGGACGATACTCTACTTTCACTTTATTACTTGTTCTACTAGTTCACTTGCCATCAAGGAAATCGACCAACATACAAACACGAATTGGGTGATAGATTTAGGCACAACAACACATTTAGTAAGTAATTTGTTACTTTTACATGGCTATACTAAGTGTATAGGACCTATTAAGACTATAAAACTGCTTAACAGTGACTGAGTGAAAGTAGCACATGTAGGAACATTAATTATTCCTAACAATTTTGAACTTACAGAAGTATTGTATGCCCCGAGATTGCATTTTAATCTCATATATGTTTCTCGACTGACTAAGGACCAATACTGTATTGTAGCTTTCTTTCCTGATTTTTGCTTAATACAGGGCCTTAAGGGTGGCAGTTTCAAGGGGACGGGTAAACTGATTTTGGGAATATAAATATTGCAAATCAAACATAATAGTGAAAATTATGTTGTTATTGTTGTTCCTACTTGCATTGATGATATGTCATTATTGCATCTTAAACTTGGGCATGCACCCCAAACTATGTTGAGACATTTACACTTTGTTGATGAAAATTGCGTTTATGTGAATAAAGGTTGGGATGTTTTCTTTCAGGCTAAACAAACTAAACTCCCCTTCTACCCTAGTTGTATCAAAATACTTGCTTGTTTTGACCTTTTGCATATGGACGTATGGGGTCCTTATAGAACTCCTACATATTCTAGATATATTTATTTTCTTACCATTGTGGATGATTTTTCTTAGGTTACTTGGGTTTTTCTCATGAAAAATAAGTCATAAACCACCCTTCTTATTAAAAATTTCTTTGCACACGTTTTTACTCAATTCGATGATTTTATTAGACGGATTCGTAGTGATAATGATACTAAATTTACTAATTCTAACCTTAGCAACTATTTGTTGCCTAAGGGTGTAATGCATGAGACCTCATGCCCCTACATATCAAAACAAAATGGAATAGTTGAGAAGAAGCACAGAAGCTTAATGCAAATTGCTAGGGCACTCATTTTACAGTTTCAAGTGCCTATTCGGTATTTGGGTGAGTGTATTAAAATGACAGTACATTTGATAAATAGAATTCCGTCTCACATTTAGGGTTATCAAACCCCCTATGAGAGAGTAAATGGTAAGAAACCTACTTATGACCCATCTTAAAGTTTTTAGTTGTTTGGCATATGGAACTGATCTGACCAGTTCTGACAAATTTGGCCCTAAATTTGTCCCAAGTGTCTTATTGGGTTTTCCCAATATTCAAAAGGGCTATCTTTTCTTAAATTTACATACTAAGTGTATTATTGTCAATAGGCATACTTTTCAGGAGTAGCAATACACTTTCAAAGACATGATACCTTCTGACCAAGGTGGAGTTAATTAGGAGGTAAGAGATTTGTTTTTATTTGATAATAATGAGGGAAATATAAATTTTCATGTTCATGACGGCCATGCTTCCAATATGAATGTTGGCAATAACAATGATGATGCAGATGATCCTAATGTTGAGGATGAGAATCATCTGCGGGATGCAGTTGTATCAATTTGTGAAATTCCAAGGAGGAAGAGAAAAGCACCTATTTGATCCCAAGATTATATTTGTAATCTATTTTGTTCTGATTCCCCTAAGCCAACTAATAATTGCTTATACCCTATTGATAATTATATTTCATATGCAAATGTTTCTTCTTCATATTTGTGCTTGTTACGTAATGTTGTTGTTTTTGAACCTGCCACGTATGAGGAAGCTAAATAAAATGAGGTGTGGGTAAAGGCAAGGAGCTTAGAAATTGAGGTGTTGGAAAAGGACAAAACATGGAAAATAGTTTCCTACGAAGAGGAAAGAGGCTTATAGGTTTTAAGTGGGTATATAAAATTTAGTGTAAGGCTAATGGAGAGATAGACAAATATAAAGTTAGGCTAATAGCTGAAGGTTATACACAAAAGCAAGGAATAGATTACCAAGAAACCTTTTCATCAGCCATTAAAAAGATCACCATTAGAATTATACTTCTATAAACTAGAACTTATACCATATGAATGTGCACAATGCTGTATTGCATGGACACTTAGACGGAGAATTATATATGGTAAGACCCGCTAGTTTTTGTTATATTTGATTTGTTTTTATGATGTCAAATATAGATGCCAAATATTAAGAGCAAAAAGTTTGCATAATATATTTAGCTCCTACACTGACTAACTAGTATATTTAATGTAGATTACTCAAGAAAATATTAGAAAATGTAAAGTTGAATTATGGAGAATGATTAAGAAAGAAGTTATTGAGTTGGATTGATCAAGAGAAAGAAGAAAAAAGAGATTGAAGACATTAATCAAGAAAGGAACAAGTTATCAAAAGATTTTGGAGAATAATCAATAAGAAGAAGAGAAGGGATTAAATAAAGAATAACTTACAAAATATAATGGGAATATCAATATTCAAGTTCTTAGATTTGATATTAGAAGTCTCTATGATCGAATAGAAGTTGGAATGACTTAATTTGAAGTTAAAATACCTCACTTGGAAGTTATTTCAACTTCACTCAAGTCAAACTTCATTATCACTCGAGTTGTACCTCCAGAAGTGATTTATACATGTTTCACTCAAGTGATAGAAGCTCTAGTCGAGTGGTTATCAACATTCAGCATACTCTGTTCAGCTTTGTTTTCGTTCTGCATGATAGAGGTTCAGTAATTTGGTTATATCTCTCAAACCATAAATCTGATTGAGATGAAATGTATTTCACATGAAACTAGACTCCAAATACGACACACAAATAGTAAGAGCAATGTCAACGAAGTTCATATGAAATCGATATAAGATTCGAAAGTTGGAACTGGAATTTCTAGCGTCATTTCAGAAATAGGTTCAATAATTTGGATGTATCTCACAAAATACACATCCAATTGAAGTGAAACTTGTTAAATATGGAATGAAACTCAAAATAAGTTTCATAACAGTTGAGATCAAACCCAAAGAGGCTCACAAGAAACAAATATGGATCTCGATCTCAAAATTTTACGCTCGATATTCTCACGTATTCCAAAACAACTGTCTCTTTGTATCATAACTTTCATTAGACAGAGTTGAAAGTTATGATCCAAAGAAGACAAATAAACTATACATGAGAACATCGA
Source organism: Acacia melanoxylon (assembly GCA_019022615.1). NCBI lineage: Eukaryota > Viridiplantae > Streptophyta > Magnoliopsida > Fabales > Fabaceae > Acacia > Acacia melanoxylon. Next base: position 951,644 of record JAFJYJ010000050.1, read on the forward strand.
GCGTCAAATTAGAGTGATGTGAGAACCACTCAAGTGATTTGGGGACATTACTCTAGTGATCCATGATCACTTACATGTGATTTGATATTGATGTGAGAATCACTCGAGTGATCCATGATTACTTGAAGGGCAGTTGCAAGTGATCTGAAAGTGCTGAAATATCCTAAGTAAAGATCACTTGAGTGATCACTGATGCACTCTAGTGGTATTTTTCACAGATTTTTTTAACCGAAAATGATTTTGAGAAAACCAAATTTTGCGCTAGTGCTAAAGATGTTTGGGATACTCTTGATTCTATATATGCTTCTAACAACCATGTTGAAGTTGAAATTGTTAACAAATCATCTGAGACTATAAGCTGCATATCCATGATTGATGAATAATTGGAAGTTGAGAATGAAGAAGGAGAAATTATAGAACACTTCCATGATCAGTTAGCATAGAAAAATAAGAGGAAAACAATTCCCAAGAAGAGCTCAGCATGAATGAATTTGATGAATCCTTATTAGAAGCTCAATATGCTGTTATGGTAAAAAGTTGGGTAAAGGTGCAAAAATGCACATGTACTTTGCCCTCAGGAGCTCCCAACACCAAATGCTTTTTTTAGGTGCAAAAGTACACATGTGGTTATGAAAAAGGTGCAAAAGTCACAGCACCGTTAGAAGAAGATAACCTCTGTTAATTTTAATTTGAAGGTACTAAAATACCTCTAACCAAAAAAAAAATCTCCTCATCCCCTCTCCCACCCAAACAACTCCATTCATCCTATTCATCTCCAGATTCATCCTCAAACCAGCATCAAGAGGAAATTAATAACACCCAACTACCACCAGCAGCAAGAATACAATGTATTAAAAAAACACCCACCCTCTCTCCTAGATACTCAAGTCTCTGAAACATTCCCTGTGAATTTGAGTTCAAGTAAAAAACCCAAAATTCATGGTAAACAACCAAAAATCTTTAAACCTCTAAAATTCATGGCTTAGGTGGGTGTGACATTGAAGGGATTGAATTCAAAGAAGCACAAATCAATCTCAGAAGAAGATGTAAAAAATGTGGAGGAAGAATCAAATCAAACTCAGAACAAGGCTGATTACAGGCCACAAACTGAAGGCAAAAATCAAGGTGAAGAACACAGAACATAAATCAATAAAGATTTCAATCACAAATTAGAAACAAGTTAGCAAACCAACGGTTCTACCTCAACCTTTCAATCGCAGCCTTTAAGCTTTTAGCATTGATCGGTGGTGATGCCAGTAATGTGTGTTGTTGTTGAGGAGAGATCGAACTGGTGCCATAAACTCAGAGTGAGCAAGCTGTAAAGTGTGATGGCTGAGCAATTGTGACGATGACCAATCCAAAGAGAGAAGAAGAAGAAGAGGGATTTCCCAAGAGAGGGAGATGCAGCTAAAAGCAGAGTCGCGAAGATTCAATGAGAAGATTAATCGCTGTCAGATCTATGTCTATGCCCTTGATTGAGTTCAGATTTGGGGCCACCATTGAAGGGGATGAATAAGGGAAACCATGGCCGTCGTCGCTTGAGGAGGTCATCGTTGCCATTGCTCACCTGGATCTGGGGGGCCACCGTGGAAGAGGATGAAAAAGAGGAAACCATCGTCTTCGTTCAAGGCTGCCGTTGCCATTGCTAGAGGAGGCAACGATCGTCGTTACACACCTGGATCGGCAGTATGGCGACATGGGAGAGTCAGAGACCATTTGCAGCTGAACGCGTCAGATCCAAGAATAAAGAATCAAAGGTTTGGAGGGGCATTTTGGTATTTTTAAAATTATAGTGTGGGCCTCACCTCCAAAATTAACACCATCAATCAAGATTGTAACGGTGCTATGACTTTTGCACCTTTTTCATAACCACATGTGCATTTTTGCACTTAAAAAGGTACTTGGTGTTGGGTGTTGTCTAGGACAAATCACATGTAATTTTGCACATTTACCCTAAAAAGTTTCAATTCTTCTTGTGCATTTAAGAAGAATGATTTTGAAAGTTTGCATAATTGTTTTTTAATCAACCATTGATACTATTTTGAAAAGCAAAAATGCTTTAAACCATGCTGGAAATTTACAAGGGAATATATAGATTATGTAAAACCTCTTCCACTTGACCAAGATAATAATTGCAGAAAGATTCATGAAGGTCATTATCCTATCATATGGAATTATTATGGAAAATTAGGTCATATTTCCCACCCATGCTATATTAGAAGAAATTATAATGTGAGAAAGAAATTTGTTTGGATTCCTAAAGGTCATGTAAAGTCTAGTACTAACATACAAGGACCCAAGTATATGTGGGTACCAAAATGTCCATCTAGTGCTCCTTGTGTGTAGGTGATTCGAAAACAAATGGACATAAGGGTATAAAGAATATGAAGAATCCAAGATTTTCTCATACTTCTAGAAAGAGATTCATATATAGGTATAACTCATGGAGAATCTATTGTTGAGACTTTACGGACAAATCATAAGAAGCAATGGACACCGGTAAGAGGAGTACATTTTGCCTCAAGAATGAACTATCATAAAGTACCATTCAATTATCTTGAGAAGAACAAGAGAAGAAGGATCTTTCATGAAGAAACGAAAAGATTCTTGCAGTCTACATCATATGAGATGGTGTTGCTTAATCTCAGGGATAAATATGAAAAGAAAAAGTATCAATGAAAGATGAATTGGGTGAGCAAATGCAATCCTGCAAGTGCCTAAGGTAAAGTTATACAACGATAAAACCTCCAACATTACTATATCTAGTATTCATTGAAGTTTATATATTGTGGCATTAGGAATGAACATTGTTTCCTATTTGTTTTTTAAATCTATTTCAAAAGAATTATAATGTTCAATAGTTGAGTCCTTTATGCAAACATGATGATTTTGAAAAGTAAATATTTCGTTTATGCATGAAGTCGTGATTGATTCATTGTGCTTGATAAGGCAAAACTTGATAGCCTATAACTCCGAAAGTATACGAGCCATATCACGTAATAAAGTGATAAGAAAAGTATCGTTCTCACGAGGACTTACTATCACAAACTTCAGTTAAGCATTTTCATAATTTCGTTTAAGTTGAGCAAACCAGATTGAATGTAATTAAGACAAAGGAAAAGAAAATCAAAATAACAAAAGTATCATTGTGCTTTATTGTTGCTTGTATGAATTTGTTTCTCTTAATTGGCCAACTATATATAATATAACAATATATTATATTATAATATAATAATAATATATTATATTATATCCTTTTCAATTTAATTTGTTGCCCAGGTAACGATGTTTATTGTCTTTCCTATATTTTCTCCTCTCTTAAATCACATAATATCTCCTACAAAATACAATAGGATATCAATGGATTTTTTGTTATAATAATATTCTTTTTTCCTATATTTAATTAAAAGATAGATAAATATATAAAAGAAAATTAAATATGTATAAAATATTAATAAATCCAAATCATTATATCATAAAATATATACCTATTTAGTTATAAAATATATACTTATCAGTGCTCAATTATTTTGATTTTCTAATATTCTAAGAGCATGTGAATTATATTATGTTTTCTACAGGCTAACCTTGAATGGATCCAAGTGAATTTGGATGCCAAGGAAATAAAAAGGTCATACTATTTTATAGGAAAAAGGAGAGAAAGCTTCACATCAAGGTTGTGGCTAAATGAAAATGAATTCAAGTCTTGATGAAGGAGAACAAGTGGAGCTTGAATTTGGTACTGAAAGTGAAAAGAAGGAAACTTGATATTATTCCACCAAAATAAAGCAACCTTCTACAAGGACAAGAGAAATTAGGGTGATATCTAATCTTTACCCTATCTTGCACATAAATGAATTACATATTTGGGTAATGACTACTTTCTCATCATTGCATTTCATTAACAATCAATCATTTATAGTTTTTAAAATGTTTTCAGATTGCTAAATGGACTGAAAGTGACATTGTGCATAATTTTCTATGAGTTTATGTTTTTTAAATGTGCAATTCTATGACTTGTTTGGATTTCATTTCACCCTATTTTTATAAGAGTGCATACACATGTTTTGAAAAATATGCATACTTTGATTGCATTTAAATGGTGTTTCAAAATTAGAAGTTAAAGTTTTATGTACTAAAAGTAAGAAATGTTTTAAATTTGTCGACTAGAGTTTTCCCTATTATTCACATATTGATCTTTGGTATTCAATATGATGTTTAGTGCTTGAACTCCTTATCCTTTATTCTCTAATAAGTAAGACCTTATGTCTAACAAGCTACCATCTATATGAGTTTCAAGTCTATATTCTAGAAAATGATTCAATCCTTGAAAGCCTTATGATTAACATGTTTATTCTCTTTGGCCAAGTTAGTGCAAGCATTACACATGTTCATTAATGCACTAAATGTTAATGCATTAACCATCATAGTGGAATAAATTATTAGGATAATATTCTAGAACTATAGTCATTTGGACCAATGAGTATGTGCTCCACATTATTCATAAATCCTTGTACTCTTTTCTTTGAGTAACAAGCGCCTTGTACTTGAATCTTTGACTTGAATGTTCCTATTATTTAAGACACAACTCTAAGAGTCAATATTATCTCTTGATCAATAGCAAAGTCATTGTGCACATATTTTCTAAAACTAAAGCATTTTGATATATATATATATATTTTAAAAAAAATTGATGACTTCCACCATTTTTAGCGTAAGCATCGATTTTAAACATGTTTCAAAAAAGAGATTTTCATACACTCAAAATCTCAATTTCATAATATATTATCATGGTTTGATAGAACATTTGAGATTTAAAAAAAATTACATATTTCATAATCATTATTGACAAACTTGATTACATTTATGAGTTTCATATCAATGACATATTTTCTACATAAAATGTATTTTCAAATTGGCATTGTGGAACAACATTCTTGGTATCATTTATTTGTTGTCCTTTATGTTCAGTGGCATGAATTTACTGGATAACATTATAATTTTGGTCTTTGTTGATTTAATATACTCTTTGCTTAGTTATAATATGGTTCAATTATGTAAGAGCGAGCATAAAAGTTATTATGTCTAATATTAAGTGGAACCAAGAAAAATTGGGTACCAAATAGCATGTATTTTTGTTTTATAGGAACCTCTATTCTTGCATTGGAAAAAAGGGATAAATAGATAAGGGATCACTTGCAGAAGTAACTCGAGTGACTATGAAAATTATGGTTGTAGTCTTGTGGTAAATGGTCCTATTACACAAGTAACTACTCCGATAAACACCTAATGGAGTAGTACTCACAAGTTGGGACCAATTTTACAAGGAAAGAAGACAAAGAATGAGATGCCATTCTCATTTTCATCACCTCAAGCAAAACTTAAATCCTATCCAAGTGTTCGATCTTACTCTCATACTCGATTCCTCTACAAAACTTCCAATATTTTTTCAATTCAGGGAGAGTTCTCAACTCTATTCTTCATTTTTATTAAGATGTTTCACATTCATAATGTGTAGTATATCTTAAAAGCTCATCTCTTTTATTTAAAGAAAATCTTTATAGCATACTCATCTAGATTCACTGTCAATTGATTAGTTTTGATTATGGATTTCTCTTATATTTTTTCTTTCATTATCTTAATTTAAACATATCATATAAAATGGAATATATTGATACTTGATTGAATTTGTATTAGGAAAATACATTCTATGCAAGAACATTCCTTAATGCACTACAAGGAGAAACTATCAAAATTGAGGATAGATGCTTTGACGCTTAATCAAGACAATATATTAGAGGAAACCTTGAAAGCAACAACACATGCAAAGGAAGAAGAAAACTTCTTGGAGCCAGCTAAGATATCCTCTACATAAGAGCTCAATGAAAAAGAGGCACATGATAGAAGCTAGGACTTCGAGGATAGATGAGGGACATTTTTTGGTCCATTATATTAATCTAGAGATATCTGATAAAGGAGCTTTAAAATTTTCACATAGAGTTTGCCACCAACAATGTTGAGTTCATCACTTTTATGAATTATAAGATGAGGTAGTAGTGTAACATGATTAATCAAAACTTCAAGGTTTTGTTTGAGTAGCAAAAGGCTCAAAACATGATAATGTTTAGTATTGGCACCATTATGAGGAGTTTTAGGTAGAGATTGGATTCATGTGAGGACCTATCTGGAGATCACATGGGTACTCCCACTTCTAAGGCGCCTATTGAGATCACATCTTCAAAGACTCAACCTTCTATGATTCCACCTTCTTCACCTGTCTTTTTAGATCCTCTAGGTACTAACCATATCCATTCAATTCGAGATACTACTTGAGAAGCTAGTACTTTAGTGCCCTTCCACATCTCAAAGACTATTCATAATCCTTCTATTGAGCACATTCAAAGCCTACCACCAAGCTGGCCAAATTTCACTCCTCTGTCCCAAATCCATTAGAGTTGGTTGAAGATGGTCTTTTGACTTGTCTAGTTCGTTAAGCATGGTGTATAGCACATTGTCTCTAACATTTTTTCAATGTGCATGACATGAAGACTATGTTGGAGAAAATTATCTTTCCAGTACGAAAGAGTGAAGAAGATGCTTATATTACGCCATTGTTGAGGGGAAAAAACAAAAGTCTTGGTTGTCTTCCTCCCCGCTCTTACTGCATCATCCTTTTTCCCAACTCGAATTCAACATCCTGAAGCTGCTCTAAGATTTTGCTCCGGATAAAGTCTTAGGAGGTCCTCTTTTTACCTGTTACCCATTGAAACGATTGCGTTGCAACCTAAACTTTTGTTTGCCATCGAGAAACCTCCAAGGAGTCATAAAGAACCACTTTGACTATGGGGAATGCGCACTGAATCAAAGGCAAAATTCTAAGCTGGACATGCCATCTCGGTATGCAAATTTCACTTGGATAATGTTCCCAAGCCAAGAAAGTCACTTATCGTCCACATAAAGGCTGCATGCAAGTTGAACAGTGTATTTTCATGCGCGTCATACGTCTCGATGTCGACATTCCACAAGTCCAGCAACTCCACAATAATCATAGACATAATCTTCCGGTGGCTCTTTGTTTGGAATGATCATGGATAGAATGAAGGAGTTTTGTTTCATACACATCTATGGGGCAAGTTGTAGGGAATGAAGACAATAGGCCAAATACTGTAACTTGTGCTAAGATTCCCAGGTGAGAGAAAGCCAAAGATTTCTTGATTAGCTGGTTCGTATGCTCATTCCACGAAACTATGAACTTGGCCTATTCATTGCATCAATGAATTGCTCCATATCATGTATTGGAATGCTAAAGTCAGAGTCATCCAAACTGATCTCAACCTCGTCAACCACCTCATCCTCATTAAGAAAAGGTAGGGTCACCTCCTCTACCTGTAAGGCCACTACCTATGGGGCCGCCACATATGGAGCTGCCACCTGTAGGAACATTTCTTGAGATTGGGTACCCTGTTGTGATGGCATGGGGACATTTCTACCCCTGTGCTACCTTCTAATACTACTACCCACTCGTTGAGTCACTCTGTCTTGTATCACGTCCTTTCCCTTACCTCTTCGTGAAGCTATCACTCGTTAAAAACTATAGTTAAACGTTGTAAGACATTGCTTGAGAATGAAATGTGACTGGGGAGAGTGAAATGCGCGTAGGTCGCTGTTGCATTTAAACACTTGAAATTTTGTAGCGGTTTTACAGTAAAACCGCTACACTAACTACTACAGTTTACCTTATTCCACGTGACACATTGTAGCAGTCATAGAGACTACTACAGATGTGAAGACTCTTTGCATTCTGTAGTGGTTTTTGTGAGTAACTGCTACAATTGTCAAGATTCTATGAAGTCTGTAATGGTTTTTGTGAGTAGCAGCTACAAATGTCAAGACTCTTTGAATTATGTAGTGGTTTCACTTATAACTACTACAAAGTTTGTTTTGAGTTTGAAGAATAATAGCAAAAAGCCAATCATTGGTTCGAATACAGTTGCTACCCTTGATAAAATGTAAACGTAGTGCTAGATAACATGATATGTATACTATGATACCAAACATAGCCCATTTGTAAATTATCAAGAGGGCAAGTGCATTTAAACCAATGTATGGTTTATTGCTTCTAATTCTTCATGGAATATAATTTGCGTAGTGAATTCTGTAGGAAACCACCACAAATTTACCAACAAGTTGCATTTTGTCGCAATTATTGGTATAAACCGTTACAAATATGTAAGACTCTTTGCATTTTGCAGCGATTTTTAGTGATAATTGCAACAAAAAGGAAGAGATATTTGAGTTGTGTAGCAGTTTCTTCCATAACCGCTACAAGTTTCGTTATTAGAATGAAGAATTTGTAGCATGAGTCTAAACATTGGTTGGAAAGTAGTTGCCACCACATGAAGTAGTGCAAATGTTGTACTAGATAACATGATACATATAACATGATACCAAACACCACCCATTTGTAAATTTTCATAGGTAGGCAGCTACTTTGAAACCAATATTTGGCTTCATGATGGAAATTCTTCTTTGAATAATTTGGGTGGCAAACAATTTATATAGGCTTCAATTGTGTAGCGGTTTGATAAGAAACCACTACAATTTTGCAAACAATTTTCATTTTGTAGTATTTTTTAGGCGTAACCGCTACAAATATTCAGACTTTTTTCATTATGTCGCAGCTTGTTTCTTTAAACCGCCAAAACAATTGTGCCACAGGCACCAAGCTAGCGCCACTTTTGTGGTGGTTTCTTTTCAGGAAACCGCCACAAATTAACCGCTACAAATTTGGCACAAGTTTGACGTAAAATTTTGTAGCTGTTAATTTGTTATAACTGTGTGCTACAAAGTTTGTTCCCTTACCAGCGACTGTTTTGGCATGAATGGCCTTGTTGCAGATATGTAGTAGTTTAGACTAAAATCGCTACAAAATATTACATTTATAGTGGCCTATTTCAACCGCTACAAGTTAATCGTTACAAAATGCCAGTTTTTTGTAGTGTATGAACATGAGCCATCAAAATAATATATATATATATATATATTATATAATTTGTAATATATAAAATTATATGAATATATATTAAAATCCTTATATTAATATATAAAAATTCCTTATTTTTAAAAATATTTCATGAAACATATGTTTCTATTCTCTAGAGTATCTCCGTTCTCTGGCACCTTTTTAATTTGCGCACCTGACTTCCGCTGTCCCTCCTATCATAGATGCATCTTGTAGGACTCAAACTTAAAACTTTAAGGAATTGAGATCTTACACCACTAGACTAATTCTTTATTGGTAGATCAGTGTCCCAGGTATGTATGTATGTATGTGTATATATATATGTGTGTGTGTTTTTTTTTTTTAAATCTTGCTAAAGAAAAAGCTTAGATTCCAGTTAATCAATCTGTTCATGCCTTTGTAAAACTGGAAATGTTTCGATTTCTATCCGTCTTGTTGAAAAAATAATCTAATAAGAGGAAGCACAGTTGAAACTTGTGTTTAAAATTGTTATTAAGAAAACGTTTTTAAAAATTTAAAAATTGAATCCTTTTTTTGCCTTCTTAAAATTTGAATTCATTATTAAGCCTTAGACCAAATTAAAATTTTGACTAATGGTAATTGGATCAAGTGAAAACGATTTGATTTTTTAAAAATAAACAAAACCAGAGAGTTTAACCTTAGTGAATTGAAAAAAAAAAAAAAAAAAAAGAACTACATTAGGGGAATTAGGTTAGACCTGATCATACCCAAATCTGCCTCAACAATATTAGATATTGGATAATGGCAATAAAAGAAATTAAAATTGAGAAAAAGATAAGAAAATACCATTTGAACTTCAAAATACCAAATCAATCTTGTTGCCCATAATAGTATGGTATTAACTAAAAGAGTAAAGCAATTAACTACTCATTTTAGTAGGAAATCACTTATTTAAAATTTTGAAGTTTAAATGTGACTTTTTCTTTTATTTTTTTCCCTTTAAAATTTTGGTTGGCAAGAAAAAGAAACTAAAAATTTGACTCGAAGATTAATATCAATTTTAAAATTGTTATTTGGATCTGAATATGAAAGTCTATAGCCCCCGAGCTAAAATCCACGTTGCTTTGGCCCAATTTACTCTAGTCCCCACTGTAACCATAATATGTACTACCTGTGGTCCTAATTATAGGATATATATAATTGATTTTAGAAGAATTAAGGATTAGAATTAAATTAGTTAATTTTATTCATTTTCCTAAAATGCCCTTATATAAATTTTGATATTAACTTATTTCTTGTGTGAGACTCATCTAGAGTGGATAGAATCAGCTTGCTAGCGTCAAATATGCCGTTGCAAAGCTTGGTAGTAGTCATCCCATCTCAAAATAGCGTTAAATTAATCTTGGAGTAGCATGAATAGAAGGACTAATGATTAAACTGGAAAAAAAAAAACTTGAAGGATTCCAATTAAAAAATAAAATAGCACTTAATTCAAAATCAAATGAAATTATAGGGATAAGAAGGTTAGTTTTCCCATAATATATACTTCATCTGGTTCTAAATATAAGATAAAATTAACTTTTTTAAAGAGATTAAGGAAACTAATTAAATTACTTTAAAATATGAGAAAATTATAATAAAGGACCTAAGAAAAATAATATTTATTAGGAAGGACCATAAAAATTGTAATTATTTTGAAAGACCAGGAATTAAAACCTTAATATATAAAGACTAAATCACCCTTAACTAGGTTTCCTATATTCTTTTTAACTGAAGTGGAGTGATTTTTACAAGTTCCAAATCTCTGACACAACTACCTTGGCTTCACACTTTCTCCTTCACCACATTCATCTTCCTTCAATCCAGTCGCCCCATAATTGCTGGGAGGAAGAAGATGATGGATGGCACCTAAAACCTGCAATCTTATCCCCAAAAAAATAGATAATTGCTTTATTACACCTAAAACCTACCCCCAAGATTCTTAAATATCTTCATCTTCATCCCTATCCAAAAAAAATTAAAACCAAATTACCATATTCCCTACTTTGTAACCCTTGTTTTCTTGGACAAATTTGAATCTTCTTGCTTGGATCAGCATATCCAGTCCTGTGGTAAGCGCAGGTCGTGATTCACTGCCTCCTCTGCTCTAGCACTTGGCTTTTGCTGCTACATAAGTAGAGCATTTCCCCTTGCCAATAATGCTTCTGCAACACCCAAAAAAACAACACAAGAGCTATCAGCAAAACAACATTTTTTTCATTGTGAAATTCACTTAATCTTTAGAGGGTTTCTCAAGAAAAAAAAAATATACTCACCATTCTCAATAGCAAATGAACCAAAGAAGTCTGTTCGACTAATAGCATTCAAAGTCATCATACTTTACGCTCCGACCATGAACCGCCTTTGTCGAAAGCAGAACAGGAAATTAGGTGTAATAAAGGAATAATCTTCCTAATTAAGGACAATTTAGTCTTTATATTTTAATTTCTGGTCCTTCAAAATAATTATCATTTTTATAGTCCTTCTTAATAAATATTTTTTTTCTTAGGTCCTTTATTATAATTTTCCCTTAAAATATTTATATTTGTCATTTTTTGTCTAAACTATTTTGCCTAACTTATAAACTAATATATAATCTGAGGATACACATAAGTAGTATATCCAAAAAAGTCAACTTTGTTTTATTTTTAGGAATATAAATAGTATATAACTTTTAGGGTTTAATGTTTCTGCTTTTGCTGCAAAAACGTTTTTTCTGTCACACTCACATAAAAGTGAGTAGGTCCTATTATAAAGAGAAGAGAGAAAAAATATTAATGAAACCCACTTACTTTTATGTGAGTGTGGCAGCAAAAAATCTTTCAGCAGTAAAAGCAGAAATATTAAACCCTAACTTTTAATAGTTTAACTTGAGAGTAAGTTTGGAAATTATTTTCCGTTGGCAAAAACAAAAAGGTCCATCTATATAATGTGGAGTTTGAAAAATTAAAACATTTTTTGGGCCAGTAAAATTTAGTTAATGCAAGGCATTGATCTCACTATAGTGCTCATCACCTGGTGCTCATCACTGATGAGTAACCAAACAGAGTCCAACAAACAATGTCACTTATACACATAAAAATGTCCCACAGGTAGTGCACGGCATGTAAGATGAAAACCATTCACAAATTCGTATTTCATATATATAAGAAAGTCATAAAAATAATTAATCACACAAGTATTATTAATCTCCTGCTGTGAAAATGAAGCACATACATATATACACAAATGAATTAATTAATAATCCAAAAGTACAAACTAAAATTATTATCCACACATGAATTCAGCTTCTCTCCTAATACTGCAAGATATTATGAATACTTTTGTGAAACACATAGTACTGTAATGCCTATATATATATATATATATATATATATATATATATATATATATCAATGAAAGAGGTGGTGGTGCTTCTTTCCATGAGCCTCTCGATAATTCTTCTTGGCCTCTTTCTTCTTGTGATGTTCATGTAAAGCATATCCTCCTGCTCCAACAGCAATGGTTGCTGCAATCTCCTCTTTTATCTTGTGACTGTGTGCATGTCCTTGATCCTTCTTCGCCTTGTGCTTCTCATGCTGCATAAACATTTTCATTATATTGTTAATTTTTTCATCAAATCAATCACACACACATATTAATATTACTCCTCTGGTCCTTAATATAAAGCATATTTAGTGAGTTGATTTTGGTCTTAAATATAAGATATAGTTTTCATATTTGTCATCTTTTCCTAGATTACCCCTATTAATACTCCTTCAACAATAATCAAAAAAGAGAAGAAATGAGGAAATTAAGGAAGATGACTAGGGTATTTTAGGAAATGTATATCATATTAATTAACTCAACTAATTACTTTAATCTAATCAAATCAGGCAAATATGTCTTATATTAAGGATCCAATGGAGTATAATTACCAATGCGAAGGCGCCAGCAGCAACAGCTCCTAATTTTCTGAGATGTTCCTTATGTTTGTGGTGTTTCTCTTCCTTTTTGTAATCTACCTCACCAGCCGGGTTTTCTTTGTGGTTGTGGTGGTGGTGGTGGTGGTGATGGCCTTCCGACATGGTGGTTTGTTAATATAAAATAACGGGCTGTATAAAGCAGGGAAGGTATTTCAAATGATAATTATGAATGTTTACTGTTTTGGGTGACGAGGGTTTATGTAGGAAGTTAAGGATATTTATAATTCTAGTTTTGTTGATAATTTATTATTGATCAAGTCAACATTATCAATATTTGTTTTTGGGCCATATGTGAAACATAAAATAGTCAAAATATACGTGCGAAAAACTTCTTAACTAAGAAGCATGCCGCGTTTTTGTCTAAACTAGATATTTTCTTTTACAATAATACATATTCTATTTCATTATGCCGCGTTTTTCGTCATTATATTTTTTGTCACTTTATATATATTTATAATTTTAAATTCAACTAGGATGTATGATGATCACATCAGTTTCTAATTAATCTTGAACTCCTTCAGTATATAGTAATAATACACAAACATAAATATAGAAAATAAAATTTATTATATAAGCTCGAACTTTACAAGTTTGCATTAAGTCCGAGGCAATAATGAAGAATAGTGTGATTGTTTTTTCCATGGACTAGTTTATATTATTATATGGCATATATGTAAGATATATTTTGATGCGTGTATTATAATATATAAAACCATGAACCATGTTGTGAACTTTGAAAGACTCAACCTAAGAGAAGCAAAAGATATATTGGAGGCTTTGAGCTAAGAAACATGCATATATGGTGATAAGTAAACAAGCAAACAAAAAAACACGCCACACGCTAATTAAATAAAGGCGTGTGTGTATTTGTCATACCCTTCAACATCATCGCAAGTTTTTTTTTTTTTTTTTTTTTTTTTTTTTTTTTTTTTTTTTTTTTTTTAAATCAATTTATAGTTCGCCTGGGCCCTGGTGATACATCAACAAATCTAGGTTGTTGGACCAATTTAAGTGGATCTCTGTTAGATGGGGCCAGATTAGTTAGTTGCTTAAATACATGATAATATGATTTTTTTGTTAAAAAAAAAAACCACAAATAGTTTAATTAGAAAAAATAAATAAAAAGAAACTCTAAGCTGTTGGGCGACACATACATATACATGGGGCATTAGGAAAATTATATTTTATGGATAATATGCTTAATATATTCAAAGTATAGCCAGCAAACTATAATATTCAAAATGAGAGAAAAGGCTCAAAAATCAAATTGCAAAAGAGAATGAAAGAGCAGTGGGGAAAAAAAAACTACTTCCTCGTTGTTTCTTATAAATAAATAGCTCTAAAGGTAGTATTTACTAAATATATATAGAAAAAACAGCACAAATGGAAAACCTAAAGGAGTAACAAAAAAGGCCTAATTTGACTCTGATTTTATTTATTTTTCCTTAGAATAGTTTGATGAAATTGTTTTCGAACAGGTTTCTGAAAGAAAAAATTGAGTAAATACATTTTCGGTCTACGACAAAAAATGCGATCCCCATTTTGGTCCTTGAAAAACAAATGTCCTTTTTAGTCCATAAAAAGGACGAATAAAGGTCGATTGGTTGACATTTTGATCCCTTACTATACAAATTTCCAAAAGGTCATTTTTAGTCCATAAAAATGACGAATAAGGGTCGCTTTTTTGTATGAGACCAAAAAATGGGGTCGTGTTTTTGTCGGGGACAGAAAGGGTATTTACTCAAAACAATTTAACAAAAATCTGTTTGGTATAATAATATTTATATATTTTAATATATTTTTAAATACTTCTATTTAATTTTCTTATTTTATGTAAATATTAATTTGTAATTAATATCTCTTTCACTAATGAAATATTTTGTATACTAATATTTATAAATTATATAATGTTTTTTATTTTTTATTGTATTTGTAATGTTTTCTATTTTTTATTTATATATAATAAATAAAAATAATTAAACTCCTGCGGTACAAATGAAGCTTAGACATACGCAAACAAAAATAATCATCCAAAAGTTGGACTATCATTATTACCCAAACATGAATTTAGCTTCTCATCTAACCTTATTACATTAAGGATTAAAATTTGGACTCCATCTCGGCACTTCCAAGTGTAACGTTCTCCATTTTACTTAACAAAATAACTATATATTAGTTTGATCAGTAACTTAATAGTGCTTCAACATTTAACAAAATATCCAAAATAAACCAGAGTATGCAGAATGAGCCCTAAACGTGGCAATATACAATCATCCATCATAAACCAAAACGACAGAAGCACTACTTTTAGCAGAGTATCCTAAACTTATGAGGTCTTCCCTGATGGACCTAGACGAGAAATATCACCTGACAAATATGGTAACCATCAATCCAACTTATCATGAATACTAATATGTGCTAGTGAGGTGCCAAGTGGAACAATTTATATAACAAAATATTAAAAATATAATTCACCAATATCCACGTCAGAAAATTTCATATAATAAATTATGTATCACAGTTTTCATTAACACAATTCCCAAGATATCTCCCATCAATCCAGCCGAACCGCCTTATTTCCTCCGACTAGACCCATGGGCTAAGTTACATTCATGTTACTGGTTACTCAAAAGTTTACTGGTCATGTGATGAGGACCGGCCAAAATCCTCAGAGCACATGTCCCAGATCATGGGTCTTTCCCCCTCATTGAACTAGTGGGGTGTCGTAAGCCCTCATTGAACTAGTGGGCCAGTCCTGTTAGCTCTCATGTTTTGATGATTACAATTTATAAGCTATTGAATTAAGTATTGCATAAGTTGTAGCCTGCTCGAGCAAAGAAATTGGCATGCCCGAAGCATCATCGGGATGATAGCGGAACTCAGGATTATAAACAAGATATAAGTCTTGCCCGAGAAGAGTGAAAGGCTTGCTCGAGCAGACTGCTCGAGCAAAGGCAAAAATGTGCTCGAGCAGTGTCTACCTCTTCTTCAGTCATACTCTCTAATTGTCTCATGCCCGAGCATGAATATGTCATGCTCGAGCACCATGCTTGAGCAGAGGTCAAAGTTTGCTCGAACAGCTGAAATATACATCAGACTGTCTTCGTCTCTGATTGGGTCATGCCCGAGCATGAATATATCATGCTCGAGCAGACGAAAAAGCTTGCTCGAGCATTATCTTTCATTTCTTATTCTTAAGCCTCTGGATGACTTGTGCCCGAGCATGAAAATGACATGCTCGAGCACTATGCTCGAGCAGCGTGGTTAAAACATTTATCTTTCGTCTCTACTTGACCTTTGCTCGAGCATTGGCGATCTGTTGCCCAAGCATGAAGTCTTTCATGCTCAAGCAACAGCGATGTGATGAGACTCCATATAAGCTTGCCCGAGCAAGCAGTGATTCTTGCTCGAACATTGGGTGTTCTCAAGCCTTTTTGTATACGTCTTTTAAATTGTTGCCCGAGCATACATATAAGCTTGCTCGAGCATGATCACTTTGTTTTCAAATCACCATCTGCATAAAGTATGAATCACTGTGTTAAATCTCGTTGCTTCTTATCATTACTCATTACTAATCCTAATTGCTTTTAATCAGTTTGTTAATGAGTTTCAGATGATTTTATCATGGATTAAACAACAAATTTGCAAAAAGAAAATTGTGTCAGAGAAACATTAAATGAAGTTGCCATAGCAGTGATAATCTCCGTAACCAATACTCTGATATGTGTAAAGTTTTTCTCTTACATTCCGTCTGTGCATTAAATGTTGTTTCTCAACAGGCAAAACAAAAGGAATGAAGAAGAATGTCGTGACTTCGAAATCCACCTGGATTATTTGAACGGCAAAAATATTAACCGAGCTTCATCTGTCTAATGGACATATTCAAGAACGGTTAATCCTCAAGCTTCACCAATGGTCATTTATTGCAACATCTATAAATAGCCGAAGCATTGAATTCGCCACCTACCGAAACGTTGTGCATTCAATTCGAACTTATTGCACTTTTTGGTTTCATCTGTTTCATTTATATCTTCGGATATCTTGTACTTCATTGTTTATATTTATCTACTCGTGAGAAGTTTAAACATCATTTGATTATCAGTTTAGTTGTCAAATCTTAAGGTTGAGTAACTTTAAGTGTGGGTGTACTATTACAACTTGTAAGAAGGAGTGAGTCCTAGTGAATTAGGATCATCTCGAGTACAGAGTGTGTAATTGTAACCATTTGTGATTAGTGAAATACCCAAAGGATTTGGGGACCGAACGTAGGTCGAAGTGTTAGACCGAACCAGTATAAATTGCTTTGTGTCCTTCTCCCTTCTCTGCTTCTGTCTTACTTGCATCTGTGTGCTATTAGGGAAAAGTTTTTAAGATCACCTATTCACCCCCCTCTAGGTGATATTCCTACCCTTCAAGTCCCTCATTGAACAGGTGGGACAATAGAAAGCCAACCATCGTGCACCAATGGAGGCCTCACCACGTGGTGGAATAAACTACTCAATTTCTTCCCAATTCAACCCTTACCATAATTATCAAAATAAATAGTTCAACAGGAATTTTCAAAGATTTTCACGTTCATATCATGTTATTAAAATCATTCTCATATATATGTCATAATATCTCATTTCTCATTTCTTATACATAAATAAATATATAAATATATATAGGTATATATTCACAATTGAAATTATAAGTGAAACACTCGTCGGGGTGCCTGCATTCTTTACCTTAATCTTATGCAGTAGTGTGGCAAAATCAGAAATAGTTCGTTATACTGATAATGCGGAAATTAAATTTTGATTACACAACATGGGTATTCCTAGGGCTTATACCCCTTTATTCATTTATAGACAGTGAAACTTAAAACCAACTAAACACCGTCGTCCCTCGGTTCTTCAAGCTGTCCCTCTGCTGGGCCACCTTCAAGCAACGCTCCCTTTTTGAACCTTGTGTTGCACTTCTCTCATGTGCTCACCTGCCTATTTGTTGGTAGTGGAGGGTGAGATTCTGAGGAATCCCAGTAGCAGACAATACCAATACAGTGCATGCAAGATAAATGCTAATGTATGATATACTTGCCTTGCACAAGCTCATGTTAACATAATGACATTTCTGCATGCTCAATACTTCATGTATCATACTCATGGCCATAGCATAATCATAAACAGAGCTTCAATCATTCAAGTATGTTAAACATAGCAAGCAAGTATAGCAATCAAACATATACATACAAGCAATAATATCAAATTTATGCAAGTAAAGTAAGCCCACTACATTTTGAGGACTACTGTCCTTACACGGGTTCATCTTTCGCTAACCGTCAGAGTTGCTTGAAGTTCTTTCCTTAACCTTCTGGCCCTAAGGACATATCCATAACTTTAGAACCAGGGAAAATGAATGTTTATTTTCCTTTTTAACCCTTTTTGCAAAACTTATTATTTCTGGCCCTTAATTTACTCATCCAGAAAATTCAGTAACTTCAATCATTTTTAATTAATTCCAAAGAAATAATTTTAATATTCCGTCAAATCTCAAGTGTTTTCTGACTTCTCTAATTTCAATGAAAAATATTTTCAGAATCCCAAATACACCAAAAAAATATCGGTTTCCAATTTTGCCCATGCTGTCCAGATTGGTGTCCAGAAATTTGACTAATCTTTACAAATCCATGATAAATCGTACATAGCTCCAAAAATTCCAAATTTTATATCCAATTAAAGCTTGGCCAGTCCTCTACCAATCTGAAAACTTTAAGGATTTATGAAAATACAAATCATTCCCAGTTTTTTAAAAAATACAGACTACTCTGTAAGTTTTCCAAACCCATCAGTTGACTTTAGAAATTAGTAAATCACTGACTAGAGCTTCAAAAATTACAAACGTTACTTTTCCTAAACAATCATTGTGTCCTCTGTATTCATGTAAAATTTCACCCCCATTCTAACCACTTTAACCCAGTCAAATGACATGTTTAAATCTTCTGACAAGTTTTGATGTGCAGGACGCAGGGTCATTTGTTAGAATTTATTGCTCACTACCCAGATATCAAAATAATGCAAAAGATCCATCATTTTAAAGGTATGGGTGTCCTCTATCTCCTGGAAAAATTTCAGAATTTGTAAAGGACATTAACCCAGTCAACACACGCCCACAAGCTACCTGGGTTCAATTGTTCAAAACTGGCAGATTTGCCTTTTCCTTTGAGATCTTTATTTTATGTGTAAAAATACCTTTACAAATTCACCAAAAATATTTTTCCTACACCATTTTTCATAAGGAAAAGGATGATGATCTCATATTTCTCAAATTCCAACTATTTCTTGGTGTTTACCATGATTTTCCAAACCTGGGTTTTAAAAGAAGATTTCAGAAATTTGAAGAGAGTGTGAGTTCTTACCAATAAGCTTGTTCTTAAGCTTGTGGCCTCTTTTACCACACTAATCCTTGCTCAATACTCATCCTATACTCAAGAGAATCACATGCATGTGAGTTTAAGTCCAACCACAATTACATGCATGACAAGAACACCTCAAAATCTCAACTAGGATTTAAGTTCTTACCTTGAACTTTTTGTTCTTATTCTTCTTTGCCCAAAACCGTGGTTGACCTTTCTTGTGTGTAAGGATGATGATGATGGCGTGAGGGAGGAGAGGAGGCCGAGATAGAGATTAGAGTGTATTTGTGTGTGAGTGTTTTCTTTTTGTGATTGTGTATACGTGAATGAGGGAGACCGTATGATTTAATTGAGAGAAAGAGTGCACATTGAATGAATATGTGTGTGTGCATTGTGTCTACGGGAAGGAAGATAAAAGGGTGAAAAAATCTGATTTAATTTAACTTGCCAAGTGTCATTACATGCACAAGGACATGTGTTGTTTTATTTGCATGTAGGTGTTGTGTTGTCTTTGTGTCATGATGCCATGTGTCTTGTAAGTTGCATGCATGGCGCCATGTGGCGTCTTGTTATGTGTGTATGTGTTGTCTTGTTTTGCGTGTTGTCTCGGTTTACGTGTTGGTTCCCGGTGTTGTTGTCTCAGTTTGCGTGTTTGGGTTCTAGTGGCGTTGTCTTGGTTTGCGTGTTCGGATTCCGGTGTCGTTGTCTCGGTTTGCGTGTTGGGTGTTCGGGTTTTATTATTGACTCAATTTATGTGTTTGCCTCAGTTTATGCGGCGTAAACGGAATTCTTGCTCAAGTTTTACTAGGGATTGTGACATGAATACCGAGACCCGACAAATGATGCCACTTACCAGTGTTGTTCTAAAAAACGCAGGGCATACCCTACTACCCTGGAAATGTCGTATACTCACTTATACCAGTAAATTTACCCTCAACTAATCGTCCCGAACCTTAGGACATAGTTGGGTGGCATCTTTTCCAACTGGATATACATCGTATAAGTGCCCAGTGCCCCTTTTTCACTGACACTTAAATTCCACGGCTCATACATACTTGGTCCATTGACCCGTATAGTCGAGTTACCTAGTCCCCGAGAGATTTCCTAGCTCTTGACATCCTTGGGACTCTTCCCGAATTGGGCTTAGCGTCAGCCTAATTTAGGCTTATTCTCAATTATCAAGGCCCAAAATTCGGGATTTTACAATAAGGTTCCGCAAGGCAATTTCTATTAAGATATTCATAATCATTTCACAAAAGACTCACAAACAACATACTAATAATACATATAACAAGTGGAAAGTGGTTACCTCTCGCCGAAGCTAACTATTATCACACTGCTCCTAATCCAAGAACTCAAACACACGCCAAAAATCAATCTACCACAACTAATTTACTAACCATTAATAACTCTTCTAAACCTCTACGTAAAATTATAACTTATAATTTCATAAAAATTTTAAAAAAATATACAAATTGGAATGCTTGAAATGACCAAATTATGATGGTACTAAAAAAATCAGGGAGACCATCGTAAATATTAATTATCCTTTCGATTTACTATTAATTAATAACTCTCTTTTCTATTTATTATTTATTAGTAATTTCCTTTATTATTTATTCCATTTTTACTAATAATAATAATAATTATTATTATTATTTATCTTATTATTGTTATTATTGTTGTTTATTTATTTAATTCATTATTATTATTATTATCTATATACTATTATTTTAAAATCTCAAAAGCTATCCTAACACTTTAAATTAGGAGTTATAATCCTAATCATCATATAAATTATGCTTTTTAGATATGATTAGAATTATATATACTATTTGGATATTCAAAAATATAGTATCTTATTATTTCAAATTTATAAATTATAGTCAAAGTAGCTTTTGGCTTTTATTGATTAACTACAATAATTCATAATTCATGTACTGTACGAATCACATGCAGAATATATCCAATCCCAACTATAGCAATATATATATACTATCACACCGGTCCTAATTATAAGAGCTAGTTGACTTTTTTTGAAGAGATTAAGGAAACTAAATAAGTTACATAATCATTTCATATGTTGTGTATTCTTATATTATATATTAGTTTATTAGTCAAACTAATTAGTTTGAAGAAAAAAAATAAAAATACTCTAAAGTAATGTAATTAGCTTCCTTAGTTTCTCCAAAAAAGTCAACTAGCTCTTATAATTAGGAGTGGAAGGAGTATATAAGTAGAGAACATGTCAGCCACGTTTTTCCTATAATTCCTGTTCGTAGCAATTTGAACATACGGGACCACAAGTTTCTTGATATATTCCCAATTCTTTTCTTTTAAGCGTGCAACGCGAACACATAAATATATACACACTTAGTAAAATACTTTCTTTTCATATAAATAACATGCTAAAAGCTCTTCCTAACATGACAGCAACGTTCGGATTTATATATATATATATAGCAACTATACTTTCCTTTGATTCCTATATGTAGTACATATATATATTCATACATATCAGCTTCATTCTTGTCTGTAACGTGAGGTAGCAAGTTTTCCTATCATCTTTCCAAAAGCAAAGCCTTATATATATATATCAGCTTTGCATGATTAAAAAAAAAAAAAGACCCCTGTTTCAACGTGTATAAAACAAAGCTCTCATGGTATAAATTCCTAATTCAATCACTAAGAAACTTGCGTTGGTGATTAATGGAAGCATGGAGGAATGGAAAGCTTTTACATACCTCTGTTTTCTGGTTAAGAACAGAGCAAAGTTGCTGGAATTTTCTTTCTCTTTCTCGGCTTCACTTCCCTCTCGGTTTTGGTTTGAGGCAAAGGTGAAAGAAAGAAGGTCAAATGCAATGGTTTTATGGTGAAGGAAGGGTCTGGTCCAAGAAGGAATACCCAGAGGTATATGGCACTGGGCTCCAGAAGGTATGGGATGGGTTAGCGTGGCTTCTACTGTCGCAGAAATAATGGTGCATATCTGCTGTTTCGGAGTAAATAACGCTATGCAATATTTTCCCTGACAGTGCTGTATCTTCGTGTGGCAGAGGAGGTAACTGATATATGTAAAATAAAATAATGGGTTCAAAATGATATGGGCTGGTGGTAATGGGGTAATGAGTTTTATTGTGTGGGCTTGCTTCTACTGATAGCACATGGGTTTAAGATTTTAAATGGTATATCAAAAAAGATTTTAAATGGATTGAAGGTGTTAAGGAAATGAAGATGATGGTTTTGGGTTTTAAGACTTATGGGCTGTACGTTTGGTTTGTTCAATGAACATGTATATAGGTGTCACTTGGGTTTTATTATTTGTTTGTTTGTTTTTATTATCATTATTATTTTACAAGGAAAAATAATTTCCTAATCTTCTAAATAGTTAATTTAATCATTTGGCCAAATTCCACCGTTTAATTCCCATATATATATATATATATATGTGTGTGTGTGTGTGTATATATATTAGGCATAATTTATTCCTTATTTGAATTATTCTTTTCCCAAAATAAATTAATCAAAGGAAAAAGAAGCCTAAATTTCCAAAAACTATTCTCATAATTATTTTATGCCAAAATTTCATAATTAAATTCCCATAAAATATTTCACGAAGAGTTGACCGTGAATCACCCATGGACCATCAAATAGTAGATTCTTGGTTGTCCGACCAAAAAATATAAATATAAAACATAATTGACTTTTTTGATTGGATTAAGGAAGCTAATTAAATTATTTAAAGCATTTATATTTATATTTTTTCTTTAAACTAATTTTTTTGACCCGTCAACTGATATATAATTTAGTGATACATAATATATGATATGATTAAATAACTTATTTATCTTCCTTAAACTTTGCAAAAAGTCAACTGAATTTTATATTGAAATTTGGACGGTGTAATAAATACTCCCTCCGGTCCTAATTATAGGAGCACTTTTATAGTACAATTTGCACTATAAAAGTGCTCCTATAATTAGGACCGGAGGTAGTATTTGGCAAGTCAGTAAGTTCATTTTTTTCTGAAGCCAAGAAACCATGTCTTTCATCATCTTTAAGTTTGCATTTTTCCCAAGTAAAGTGTGAAAGACTAGAAATCGTGCAACGCCACAACGCTCACTATGGTGGATCTTTACAATAAACAGATTCAGTTTCATTTGTATTTAATTTTAATGTACAAAATTTTGATTTATTATCATTTTTAAAGTCCACAATTGGAAATTTATTTTGAGTTTTGCTTCTATCTTTTAAGATTTTTTTTAAAAAAAAAACAAAACGGATACAAATTATTAAGAATTGAACTATGGACTTGAAGTCAACTAGTTGATATTAACAAATATATTAAAATCATTTCAAATAACATTTGATTACTTTGAAAAATGAATCTTGATTAATTAAGGTTATTGTTTTTATTTGAAATTAGGAATATACGGATAATTCTCAATAATATTCAAAGAGAAAATTAGTCCTTGGACCAAGAATGAAAAGAAGATTGAGCCTCATCAACATTCAAAAGCTTCAAGGAAAAAAAAAATGAAATACGAAGAATAGAGAATAGAACAAAACTGTTTTTGTTGCGAGATTTATTTATTTAATAAGCACAGGTATCCTCCTCTAGGAGGCATTCTCCCAAATCTTGGTTTGCTATAGTGTAAGGGACTAGCCTCTTCTACTATACCTAGGTCTCTATTGGTGTTATTCTTGCTAACTTAATCACATGCGTTTTGAAAAATCATTATTTTGTAATATGAAAATTTGAGTAGTTAAATGTTTCGCTAACTATATATATCTTGTTGAGAGCATTTTTCTAGGGAATTGCTTTTACATGCGTTGTATTTATTTGGGGCGAGCTGTGTGAAACTCTCAAGAGTCCAAAGATCGAGTTCTCTGTGAGCTGAAGCTGAGATTATATAGTGGAAAAACCTGTTGAATATTTTCTAGGGGACTAGAAAATTCTTGTAGTGTTTGACAATTCTCTCTTCCCTTATCTCTTGTTTTCAGATAACTAGTTTGCGGAACATGATGTAATTGAACAATACCAGAAAACAATATAATTAACGAATAGAGATACAAATTTTTATTTCATATATATACATAAAGTCGATCAAATAATTGACCAACACAGATTGAAATCCTGCTGTGCAAAAGAAGCACATACATAATATATATATATATATATATATATAATAATAATAATCCAAAAGTACAAACTGCAATAATTATCCAAATGAGAATTCAGGTCCTCTCCTAATACTGCAAGGTATTATGAATCCTTTGAGTAGGAACACATACTACTACAATGCCTTGTGCGATATATATATATAGAACAGAATAAATCAGGCAAGATGTTGAAATCAATGAAAGAAGTGGTGGTGCTTCTTTCCATGACCCTCTTGATAATTCTTCTTGTCCTGTTTCTTCTGGTGATGTTCATGAAAAGCATATCCACCAGCTCCAACTGCAATAGTTGCTGCTATCTCCTCTTTTATCTTGTGACTGTGTACATGTTCTGGATCTTTCTTCGACTTGTGCTTCTCATGCTGCAATAAAAAGTATTTCATTATATTGTTAACTTCTTCATCAAATTAATCATAATTATGAATAATAACAAATGATTAGAAGTTGAATGATGTTAATATATATTATAATTACCAATGCGTAGGCGCCAGCAGCAACAGCTCCTAATTTTCCGAGATTTTCCTTATGCTTGTGGTGCTTCTCTTCCTTTTTGTAATCAATCTCGCTGGCTGGATTTTCTTTGCGGTGGTGGTGGTGGTCACTGTGGTGGTGGTGGCCTCCTTCCGACATGGTGGTTTGTTAATATAAGACTATAGGCTTGTATGAAGCAGGGAAGGTATTTCAAATGATAATGATGAATGTTTACTGTTTTGGGTGATGAGGGTTTATGTGGGATGTTAAGGCTATTTATAGTTTTATTTTTATTCATAGTTTCTTATCGTTTAATTGTAGAGCCATATGTGAAACATAAAATAGTCAATAAACATACCGGGAAAAAACTTCTTAATAATTAAGAAACAAGACGCGTTTTAGCTAAACTAGATAAGCTTGCCGTGTGCTTTAATTTGAAAATGAATTCTCAAATATTCTTTTACAATAATATATATTCTACTTCATAGATCTTTCTATTTTTCGTCACCTTATACATATGTATAACTTAAAATTCAATTAGGAAGTTTCTGGGAAAAAAAATCATTAAGGAAGTACGATGATCTCAATCACCATCACTTTCTACTAAATCTTTAATATATATACTCCTTCTATAGTAATAATACACCAACAAAATATTATAAAATAAAGTAATTAAACTAGATTATAGGCTCGCACTTTACAAGTTCGAGGCAATGAAGAATAGCGTGATTTTTTTGGGGATTATATATATTTATTTATATATATATATATATATATATATATATATATATATTACTTATATATTACTTTGTGAGTTGATCACTTTGGGTAGATTAAAACATTAAGTTATATTAGTTATTTATAATAAATATAGATATCATCTTTCATGATTAATCATGACCACCTTAGATAAAAACTTTTTAATATGTGCAATCAATGTGAATATTTTTTTTTAAAAAAATTGGGAGATAAAGTAAATTTGGTCTTATACTTAGAACCGAATCCAATTTCTAACTAATTTTTATATTAATGATTGGATTTGAGGTATTATAAAACCATGAACCATTTTGCAAACGTTGAAAGAGTCAACCTGAGAAGACAGAGATGAACGCGCGCACAAAATAGGGATTGGTGGCGTGGAGCTAAAACAGATGCATATATGCTGATAGGTGAACAAGAAAACAAAAACACGCCACACGCTAAATTAAATAAAGGCGTGTACATGAATTTGTTATACCCTTCAACACCATCGCAAGGATTTTAAAAAAGAACAAATCAATTTATAGTCCGTCTAGGGATACATCTAGAAATCTAGGCTGTGGGGCAACACGTTTAGAATATTGTAGAAAATAGGGTTAAATGTTGTATTAGTGTATTGGGCCGAGAGTTGTTGAGATAAAAGGGCCCGAGTGTGTTTTGTGTTTTTAAAATGATTTGTACAGTCGGTAGTTCTCGGCTCAATGTGTCATAAAAATATTGAACATGGGCTTAATGTCCAGAGTAAGCTTGTTGGATTAGTCCACAAGGCATCAAACCCCATGTTGTAAATAAAGAATTCTATTGAAACTTGGCAGCGTAATATCAAGACACTTCCCACAGTAGAGTTAGAATTTTGAGGACGGCACAAGAATCAGGTACACCAAGATCCGACACCCAAAGTGTTCAGAGATGCAAAAACAATGTTATCAAAATCGAGTTCCTACATAGACACGGAAGGGGTGGTAGAATCGTAAATCGTAGAAACGACATTAAACGTAAAGTTTCTACTACTTAAGGTCAGAGTTCAAAATTATATATATATGCATGGAAACAAAATCATAAATTACTACTCAATATTCAACAAACAACTTCATATTTAAAAGATATAAGCTATATAACTATATACAACATTTAAATAAAAATTACATTAAAAACTTAGATTTATAATTATGGAAATACATTAAAAACTATATATAACTATCCAGTTTTCATTCTCCAGTAATCACAAGTCCAAGATGCACGATGAAAATAGGGTTTTCAACTTTTCATCCTTTTTTTGGGCAAAAAAAAAAAACTTTTCATTCTTCTTTTTCGGTTAAAGTAAAAATGGTAAAAACGTAAGTTTTTATAGTTTTTACCAATGTTATTAAACCCGGACCGGCCGGTTCGGACCAGAAACCGGCGAACCAGCCATGAAACCTGTCTAGTCTACCATAGAAACCGGAGTTAGGTTTTTTTTAACTAACATTGAAAGGAGAGATGAACAGAAAGAGACCAAAAAAGGCCAACGGAGGAACCACCGGTGAGATAGACTTGGCAGGAAACCAAAAAAGGCCACCGGATCGAGAAACCGCTAGTGAGACCGACGAGGAGGGAGGCCACTATGGGTGGTTGGGCAAAAGTTGTGGGTGGTTGGGTAGAAGCTGTAGGTTGTTTTGGTGAAAAATAATGAACCTTTTAGAGAAGAATGGGGTACTTCAATGGCTCCCCTCTTTTTGTTCAGTTTCTGCCAATCCAACTTCGAGACAACCCAAAAGCTTTAATGAACCTTGGGCGTATAGGGATCCGGCTACGGTCCTCTTCTCTTCCCATCCTCTTCTTCATCTCAGCCGTTGGATTGAAATCTGAACGGTTCAACTTTTTTTTAATAATTAAATTGTTACTGCATGCACTACTACAAAAAAGCTAAAACAAATGACCTAAATAAGACCCAATTAACGTCCCTTTACTGAGGGACGTCTCGGAGGGGGTAGTAAAAATTGTGGCTTTTGGTGACCTGAATACAATTCAGGACGCCTTATTAAGGCGTCCTGAATTCAAATCAAGACACCTTAATAAGGCGACCTGAATTGTATTCAGGACGTCTTAATAAAGCGATTTGATTTCAATTCGAAGTCGCCTTATTAAGGCGTCCTGATTCATTCAGGACGCCTTAATAAGGCGACCTGAATTGAAATCAGGTCGCCTTATTAAAGCGTTGAATTTAACAAAGGCGTCCTGATTATATAATTAGGACGTCTTTGTTGAGTTTTTTTTTTAAATGGTACATATTTAATTTTGCCCGAAAAAGAAGAACAGACAAACGCTATATACATGAATCAATATTAATACACAGGCAAACTTGCAAAGACACATATACAAACTAACACCAAACAGATACAAACTAACAACAATAGCAAAGAATCATTAACACAATAACATAATCCTGCCAGGAAAACATTCAATTCATTCTTTGCTTGCTCTTTGCGCTTGCTATTCTTCAATAACACAATAACATAATCCAGCCACAGCAAAAACCAAGATACGTCATATGAAGACTAGTACAAGAACAAGATATGTAGTTTAAAAACAATGACATTTGAAAAAAGCGCGAATCGTCATTGATCATATGTCCTTTTTACTTGAAGATAAACTAAATTACTGAGATATTTAAGCCATCTTATAACCATACTAATCATGCTCACTACTTGAGGCCTCAATAAATGAAAAACATTCTGACACAAAAATTTGGAACTTAATTAAATTCCCATATACTCGCAACTTCTAACCAATCACCAAGACACCAAATCATTTTCTTCAACAAAATCATACATAACCTTAAAGTGAAATTAGAAGTAGCAACAATGAAAATCCAAAGATATGTACTCCAATATCATGGTCCAAAACAAGTTGAATCCAGCTTGGTCACTCAAAGTATAACCATTACAGCTACTAACTAGGCTACAATTATGCATCTTTTTTTCTTCTTAATAGACATGCAAAATAAATGTCACCACCACAGTTCCAGAAGAATCTCAAGAAGCATTCGTCTATCAAAAGATTTACATAAAACAGATTGATCATCTGATCCAGCCAAAAAATGTGAAGTAAACTTTATATATACCTATATGTGTTGAAGAAGATGTCTAGCCAACATGTCTCGAACCGAATCGATGTCATCCTGCGAGTACGGATCCGCAGTACCCAAAAACTGTAAATTGGAAAACAAGGTATAAGATAAACCAATGAAGTGACTGAAATAATTAACAACTCAAGTACAACAACAAAATATCATCATTTGAGGATCACGGAGCGATTACATACATTTTGAAAACCTTGAATACGTCCGGTGGTAACGATGGATTGCATCCAATTCATAACGTAGTATCCGCACTCGGTATTCCCTGGTTGTTGATGGCACTATAAACCAAAAGCAAATTGTTAAAACGAATAAAGGCATATCGAAAGCTATTGTGTTAATGAAGTAACTTGAATTGAAACTACTTACCTTCGTTTTAGACCACTTCGGTCCCGCTCTTTTGCTCCGGCAAGCTATCTATACGTCTTGAGACCCCTATCATTAAAATGAAAATTAACATACATGAAAACAATTCATTTAAAAGAAGAATCGATGATTTAGACAAAAATTTACTTACTCAACAAACATGGTTTTGATATCCTCGTTTGGATTGCCACCTATGGAATCGAACCAATAATATGCGTTCTTGGCGGGACAAACAACACACAGGGTCCAATGACCACTACAACATATACGTATTAATATTAAATTAAGATAAGAAAGCAATTTATTCACAAAAATCTTATATAGAAAAAACAAAAGTACACACCTTTCATGTATTGGCGCTAGATAACAAGATGATTCTCCATCGCCTATTGTTAAACCAACATAAAGCGCCCCTTACGGGTAACTTATTGTGTTGAAGCCGTGCATGCGGGACATAAGAATCCATACGAACCCCTCGCTTTGTGTTAGCGCATATGT
This sequence comes from Acacia melanoxylon, assembly GCA_019022615.1. NCBI lineage: Eukaryota > Viridiplantae > Streptophyta > Magnoliopsida > Fabales > Fabaceae > Acacia > Acacia melanoxylon. The sequence goes on from JAFJYJ010000050.1 coordinate 981,415, forward strand.
CACGGCGAGACACTATAATCGAAATAAAATGATAAATGTTGTTGAATATATTAAACAAAAAGAAATCTTGTCATAATTAAAGGGTTAAAAAAACTTACGAGAATTGCAAGTTGAAGAAAGCTGTATATCTAAACATTGCATATTCAAAAACTCTGTCAAATCTTTCTTGTCAATTGTTATCGGATATGTCTTTTTACCGACAACACCGGGTTTTTGTCTTTCGAACTCGAAAAGTGCATGGATTCGGCTTCAACCATCACCCCACTATTTTGCACTGAGAACTTCGTCATCTTGGTCTTTTGTGTAGAAAGAATATCCATTTATATAATAACCGCTCCAAGTGATGACTGAAAAGAAGGCCCCCGGGCTAACCACTCGATTACATCCGACACACCGGTCTCGTGCAATACCGTCTCCTGGAACCACTTTATGAATGTCTTCTTTTGCTCATTAGCTATCGCATGTCATTCTTCCTTGGATTCATATCCTTCAAACTCTTTCGTGTTTATCAATGTATGGTTGAGCTTCTTCCATATTATTCAAGATGTGCAAGTGTGCTTGCAACATGGCTTCACAAGGCATATTCTTCAGTTTGATGCCTCGAGTTCCCTCACTTATCCCCTCATCATGCTGAGATTGTATCGTCGCCCCTGATAGATAATCTTTGCGAGAACTCCATAGTCTCTTCAACTACATATCTCTCAACTATTGAGGCTTAGGTCGATAAGGATTTTTAGAATACCCTTTTAAGATCTTCATGTATCGCTCGAAAGGGTACATCTACCTTAGGTAAACTGGACCGCAGAGCCTTACCTCCTTACCAAGTGCACTATCAAGTGCACCATGATATCAAAAAAGTAGGAGGAAAATGCATCTCTAGTTGGGACAAAATAATATAACCCTCATTTTCCAATTCATCCAACTGTTCAATGTCAATGACTTTGTTACAGATAGCATTAAAGAAAATACTCAATCTTGTTATAGTGGCTCACACTTCATCTTTCATAATGCCTCTAATAGCTATTGGTAATAGTTGTTGCATCAACACATGATAATCATGGGACTTCATTCCCACTAACTTCAAATCATCCATTGAAACACACCTCCTCAAATTAGAAGAATATCCTTGTGGCACCTTAATGTCATATAGACACCCAAACAAACTTTTCTTCTCCGCTTTTGATAGTGTATGAGTTGCTGGCTCCATGTATGCCCTCTTACCATCTTCCATTACTCGTGGATGTAACTGTTCTCTTATTCCCATATCAACCAGGTCTAGTCTCGCACTAATTTCATCCTTAGTCTTCCTTGGTATGTGCAAAAGAGTACTAACAAGGCTATGACAAACGTTTTTCTCCACATGCATCACATCAAGACTGTGTCTCACATCAAGACTATGCCAATATGGAAGATCAAAGAAAATTGATCTCTTCTTCCATATATTCTTCTCACTCGCCTTCCTTTGTTGCTTACCCAATATGACATTGATATGTTTTACCCGACTATAAACTTCCTCTCCGGTTAATGCCTTTGGAGCCGTGCCCTGCTCCGGTAAGCCGTTAAAACGCTTTCTTAACTTACGATATAGGTGGAACTGATGAAGAAACCTCCTGTGACCGAGGTAGACCGTTTTTTTTCCGTGCTTTAGTTGATGGAAGTTTGTGTCTGCTTCACATATTGGACATGCTTTATGCCCCTTCACACTGTACTTTGAAAAATTTCCGTATGCAGGAAAGTCATTTATCGTGGTAAAAATCATTGCACGCAACTTGAAGGACTCCTTCTTATATGCATCAAACACATCTACGCCTTCCTCCCAAAACTTCTTCAAATCCTCAACCAAAGGCGCCAAGTACACATCGACATTGTTCCCGAGTTGTTTTGGTCCAGAAATCATCATAGAAAGCATCGCATACTTGCGTTTCATACATAGCCAGGGAGGTAACTTGTATATTACAAGGACAACCAGCCATGCACTATGGGTGCTGCTAAGAGTTCGATACGGATTGAAGCCATCCGTACAAAGCCCCGGCCCGAAGGTTTCTTGGCTGTTTTGCCAAATTGAGGGAACATTTCGTCTATTTTCTTCCATTGCGGAGACTCAGCCAGGTGCCAAAGATATTTTCCATCGGATATTCTCTCATCAGAATGCCATCTCAACTTCTTCGCCGTTGCTTCACTAGTAAACAGACGCATAAACCGCGGAATTATTGGAAGATACCACAATGCCTTCAAAGGTTTCCTTTTTGTTATCTGCTCTCCAGAAACAATACATTTCTTCACTTTGTATCGTGAAGTTTTACACTTCGGACAATTACTGAGGCCTTCGTACTCGTTTCTGTACAATATGAAGTCATTAGGGCAACTCTGTATCTTTTTATACTCCATACTCATCGTAGACAAGATTTTCTTGGCCTCATACATACGATTTGGAAGTACATTATCATCTGGCAACATATCACACAACAATTCAAGAAGTGATGTGAAACTGCTATCGGTCCACCCACAAGTTGTCTTTAAGTTGACCAAATGTAAGGTCCCAGTCAACTGTGTATACTTAGTATACCCAGGGAACAAAGGTGTCTATGCATCACTCCGCACACTATCATATTCACCCGATTGTGCAAAAGATTCTGCCTCAACATCATGAATCATTTTCTCCATTCCATCATCATCTACCTCAACTTCATTTTCGTGGGACGCATCTGTACTTACTTCCTCACCATGCCATATCCACGTTGTGTATCGAAGGTGTATTCCATCACAAAGTAGGTGATCCCTTATATCAGCAATATCCCTTCGACTCCATTTAAACAATTAACACATGGACAATAATACATCCCATTTTTTGTAGCCACATTCCTTCTAGCAAATTCAATAAACTCTTCCACCCCATTCTCATATTCTTCACTAGTTCTCAACGCATTCATCCAACCGTGACCCACTTTATTACCACCTACGACATTTCCAACAATGATCAAGTTCATAACAATTTCAAGAAAGACATGCTTTCTTTTAAGAAAATTTAAAGCATTTCCCCTTAAAAGTAAGACATCCCAAAATTTCAATAACAACCAATTTCAACTTAATTCAACAAAACTTACTAACTAAAGCAATTGAACAATATCAACTATTAAATCCAACAATTTCTTCAACTAACGAGAACATTGGAATTATTCCTACTAACATATACTTCAATGGTAATGGAAATGGTAAACCATGAAGCCATCACTTGTTTAATCAAGTTCACATAGTTCATATGGCTAATAATAAAGGAAAGACAAAAAATCACGGACTGGATAAAAAACACGTAAACCAATAATTAAGGACAATATATGTGTGTGTGCATAAAATGAAAGCAACTGACCTAATTTGCGAGCACAACCGTTTGCTTCAAACCTTTGACCAAGACTTCTCAGCAGGTAGTCAAAAAAGACAAAGATGACTATCCTTCAAGAGGGACCAAATCGAGAGCAAGACCTGAAAAGTGAAACACAAACCCTTCCTACCCACTTAAAAAACAACAATGGTTCAAAATAGATCAGGATCGTAGCCATGCATTATAATTCATATATATGCTTCACAACTTTATCTTCTCAAGGGAAAAAAGAATAATCTCCAAAGACATTTCGCCCTTTGTGTTTTTCTCAAATTACATTAGGAGGTTTCATCCTTTAACATCTATTCACATCCTACCCCACTTTTACTATCTTAGCTTGCCTCAAGTCACTAGCTCGTGAATGAGAGTAATAATTAAACTATAAATTATGGACTTCTAAGCATCTTTATTCATACAACAAAGTTTACCTAGTTCAATGCACATCAACAAAAAAAACAACAACAACAATATTTAACTATAATTACCTCAACTTTAAATTCTGATGCTTGAAATTTATTTTACTCTATTCAACCTAAAAACAACAACAATAAAGACAACATTAGAATTATTCAAACTAACATATGAGAGGGAATAATTTTATGACAAAAGGAACATGATTAAATATACCTACCCTAGCACCCCTCAAGCTCTTGTGAGTTGTTGTCGTGACCAAACCAAACTGAATGATCCAAACCAAACTGTCCAATCAAAACCTGGTTAACAGCTGTAGGAGCATCAAAAACTTCATCAAGACGGGAGTAGATACCAAGAGTACGAATCTGTTGAAGTAACAAACTATCAGGGTAAAAAAAGATACAACAATTCTCTTAATATAAACAAAAGAAAAGGGCTCCCAAAAACATACATCTTCAGAAATTTGAAAGGGTTCTCTCTGACTACAGATTTCCCAGTGTCAGTGATGGCTCTTCCACAATTTCAACAATGAGACTTGCATGTAAACTGTGGCAAATCTTGATCACTTTTACTCTTCCGGTAGTTCTTTTGTTAACCTACTTGCATTTGTCATTATGTTATATTATATATATATTTTTCACTGGGACATATTTTATATGCAAACAGGAGACATGATATTATTCTATATTCTTTGCATAAATGAAACAAGTGTGGTTGGTTGTCATTTCCCACTCTGATTTATTCTATACATATTTCAAGATTCAATTTAGAAACCAACAAAACATCTACATACACCTCTACAACTTCAACAATGAATTTAAGACAATTTAAACAATATAATCAAACCCAATTTTCTCTTATGCATTTTAACAAACATCTTGCGTGCGTTTCAATTTAAGACATAAAACATCATCATAAGCCATCAATTATCAACCACACATATTCAAGTATCCAAATAGCTTTACAAAGTCTCCTCAAACATCTTGTGAGCATTAGAAATTAACTCATAAAACAACAACCCAATCATAATTACCACTTAACAATACAAACAGTCACGACCAATTCCAATTTATAATCAAAATAAAACAAACAGTCAAATCCATTTTATTACTCTCATAACACAAGCCTTAGCTAACTAGCAATTTCAACAACATTCCAATCAACTTTTTCTCCTACACATTGTAACGAACACCTTATGTGCGGTAATAACTAACAATGTTATCAACTTCTCATTCTTCAAATCTCTTCCCAAAATTTCCAAATACCAATATACATAAACGTGTATGTGTAAATTTTCTATGCTTCCCAACTCTATTTTTTCCCCCTTTTACCAGAACATAATTTAATTTCAAGAAACCAGAACTATCGTTTTACATTATATTTAGTTGCTATGTGTAAATTTGCTATGCTTCCCAAACTATATTGCTTCATAACACAAGTGCTTTACATTACTTTGTAAAGCAAAGGTATTAGATATTGCTTTATTCCCTCCCTAACAAGCCTTGGTTGATTATATAAACACTATCATTTTGAACATTCATATCAGCAAAATCACAGCAGAACTATTATGGAAACAAAAGAAAGAAAACATGCAAACAAAGTTAATTTATGACAAAGGAAGTGCTAATAATCCAATCAATTCAAACCACTTAAACAAAGAAAGTAGAAGCATTCACACATTCCGCGATTTGTAGAAAACTAACATCTTGAAAATGGAAAAATGTCAGTGTAAAATATAACAAGACAAAAAGCAGGAAATAGTCTGTTCAATTTCCAAATTTTTTCCAGGGCGGGGACTTGTACAAACATCTATCGGGTGAAAAGTATTACCGCGAGAGTGAAACGTAGGTCTCAGTTGCTGAAGACGACGGAGACAGTGAAACGGCTTGGACTTGGGTTTGTATGGGTTTCGGCCAAGACAGAGGAGAAGGAGCTCGGAACGGCGCAACGGAGGCGTGAGGAGTGAAGGAAAGGCTCGGCGAAGACGGAGGAATAGGAGGCTCGGCAAAGGGGCGACATAGGCATGACGAATTTTGGTGAGAGAGAAAGATTCAGTCGGGGCGACCGAAATTCATTAAGGAACCTAAAGGAATTTCGGGTCACCATTTGAATTATGGCGACCCGAATTTACTTTTCAGTCGCCAAAATTCTAAAATTGGCAACTTGCATTTTTTTTAGTCGCCAATGTTAAAAAAATTAAAAGGCTTTACCACCCACGGCGCCAAACAAATAAATTTTATTCAAAAAAAAATCCCATGGTGCCAAATAAAAAAATTATCGATTTCTATCGGGTGAGATGAGGAGTATGCAAAACAAATGGCCTTACATTCACTCATCCCCTTTTTTCTCCATCTCGTTCGCTTTGAAAGTTGCCTCGAGAAAAAATGACACATAAAAGGAGAAGAAAAAGAGAAGAGTGGAGCAATGGATGATGGAGAAAGAAGGTCTTCGCTAGATTCTCGATCACTTGTTTTTGACAACAATGCAATCATTAGCGATCCCCTCGAAAAGAGAATCTTCGTCATCGCGATTGATGCGCTCGCCATGAATTCCATTTTTCTTGTGAGCATGAAAGAAATCACTCTTCGACAATGCCAACTAGTCGTCCTTCAATGTTTTGGCTCATCGACCCTCTCTAGTTGTGTCGCGACTTTGATTCTCGATTGTGAAAGAGCAAATGGCCTTAGCTATGACGATTGCCTTAAGAAAAAAGAACAAACTCGGCTTTATTGATGGAAACTGTAAGAAACACGCTCAAGAATAGGGTCTACAAGATCAATGGGATCATTGCAATGCAATCGTTCTCTCTTAGCTCCTTAATTCCGTTTCAAAAGAAATTGCCAATAGTGTGATTTACTTCTAGAAGGCACACCAAGTCTGGATAGACCTTAAAGAAAGGTATAACAAGATAAGTGGTTGAAGGATTTTTTTCGCTCCACCATGAAATTACCTCTTCGAATCAAGGCTTACTTTCAGTTTTGAGCTATTATAGAAAAATGAAGGAATTATGGGAAGAACAATTAGCATTAATCCCAATTCCTTCTTGTCAATGTAATACTTCAAAGATCTATGATAAAGTGATCCAACAACAGAAGTTACTTTAGTTTCTCATGGGTCTCAATAAGACTTATGATGCTGCTAGAAGTTAAATTCTCATAATGTCTCCTCTTCCAAGCGTCAATCAAGCCTTTGCCATGATATCTGAAGATGAAGCACAAAAGCATACTGCTGATTTAGCAAAAGAGGTACCCATTGAGGGAGTTACAGTGGCAGCTAAGGGAAATGGACACGGTAGAGGAAGAGGCAAAGGAAACATAGGCCCAAAATGTGTACATTGTGGTCGAAAAGGACTCGAGAAAGAGGGATGTTGGCACCTTATAGGTTTCCCTCCTGAGTTTAAAGCAAATAGCAGCAGGCTGAATAATCAAGCTAGAGTATGGAATAATGCAAGTACCAATGCTACTCGAGATAATAAGGGAGCATGACTTGCTGCTGCGAATGTGATTACCCTGAAGTTGACTCGAGCAATATGAGAAATTGCTGGACTTCTTGAAGAAGGAAGAGGAGGCAATTCTATTGTTCATGAGCTCACTAGTACATGTTTCATTTGTTCTCCCTCTCTTTCACATACACACACGTATTGGGTGATAGATTCAGGTGCAATAACACATTTAGTAAGTAATTTGTCACTTTGACATGGTTGTACTAAGTATACAGGACCCATTAAGACTATAAAACTCCCTAATGGTGACAGAGTGAGAGTAACACATGTAGGAATTGTAATTTTTCCTAATAAATGTGAACTTACAGAAGTATTGTATGCCTCGAAATTGCATTTTAATCTCATATCTTTTTTTTTTACTTTCCATGGACCAGTACTGTATTATAGGTTTCTTTCCTGTTTTTTGCTTAATACAAGGCCTTCAGGGTGGCAGCTTGAAGGGGACTGATAGATTAATCTCAGGACTATACATATTGAAATTCAAACATGATAGTGAAAATTATCTTTTTGTTAGTGTTGTTTCTACTTGCATTGATATGTTGCTTTTGCATCTTAACAATGGATAAACCCTCAACCCCTTTGGCCTCTAATGCTATCAACAGTAGTTAATGAAATTCCTTCATGGTTGGAAAAAAAATTGAAGTACTTGGACCATGTATTTGTCTTGAAGTGTGAGAAGGTTAGTTCTCATGATAAGAAATTTAAAAAGAATTTAGAATCACACTTATAATGTATTCAATCCAAGGAACAATAAAAAATCATGCTCATTATAAAAAAAAACTAACTAATTCTCTATATTCATTTTGTCAGATATAGCATACTTAGAAGGTTTGTGCCAACTAAAAGACATACTCTGTTAACTCGAGTTAGTCCACCTTATTTTATTCCCCCACATTTTTCTCTAACCACAAGTTAATCCAAAGTCAACTTGTATTACAAAATTACAAATCTTATCCTTGAAAGCATCTTTTAGTGTCTTGAGTCAAGTATTCTCAACCTCAAGCTAGCTCTTATTTTTACCTACCTACCATATCTTAACCTAAAGAGATGCTCGAGAATCCATAGAATTACCATTTATACAGACCACCTAAAGATAAAAGAGAGTAGGGGATCCTCCTTACGAAGAAAATGAGACATTGATTCCAGCCAGGAATGAACTGTCAATCCAAGCTAGCTCAGGTCGTAATAGCCAGTTCGGTACGAGATATTCAGGTGTGAGCGCTGCGCTAAGGTAGCTTGCTTGCGATCAACAAAATCGAGAGAGAAGTTGACTAGGTGAATCTAAGTTCGGCTCGTGTCAAGATCTTTGATCTTCCAAGTTGTGCTTTACACTATCATATCATAGTATCATTCATATTTGATGATCCTACTCTTGTTTACTTGATTGTATTATTGGGATGCATCAAGTCACTATGCTTTAAAGCTTCCAGCCCGAGTTGGGTTGTGTTCAATCCAAGTTAAACTGCACTCTAGAAATTTCAAATCTTATCCAATATCAATCAAAGTCATTCCAAAACTTCCTTATGTATATTATGACATGTTAATTAAAACAAACTTTGCAGGTGCTTAAGGATTTGAACAGTAAGGGGTACTACACATTATTTAATGAGTAGCTCTACATCAGTCTTACATCGTAAAATGTGAATTGTAATGAGAAAAATCTCTGAAAATTTGCAAGCCCAAAAATTGTGTTCTCCCTTTTTTTAAAAAAAAAATTAGTATAATATTACACATCTTACATGTTTACATAAAATATATTTATTTTATTAAAATACAAATATTTTTACCTATTTTAATTAAACTGTATTTTTTAATTAATATTGGTTTGACTCGGTTTGACCATCGACTCTAAACCCAGTAGCCCACCGATTCAATGACTAGTTCGATTTTCAAAACATTGGTGTGAATAGGCCGGGAGAAATTCACTGATGTGATGCCTATGACGTCAGTTGTGAGTCCCCGGGAAGTTGTTGTCTTTGCAAACAAACACTTGAACAACATCATAGTAAAAACGACCTTGATAATTTATTTTGACCACATTATACAGCTTTCCGTATTATGGGACGTCACCAAACTGCATGTTTTCCGTCATTGCTGCTCGCATAACTCCTTGTCCCAAAAGTGGGCCGAGTGCGAGAGCTTTGAATTCTGGTGAGTGCGGGTTGTTGTCATTTAGTATTCTTTGTGTAAACCACCCTCAAAATTCTCTATGGACCTTTCTATCAATTCGGAGGATGTCTGTGAATGGATCTTTAGTTGATGCTTCACATGAACTCCCTGCAATTAAGTATGTGATGACGATCATGAAATGTAAGTATAAAATGTAAGGAAATATATAGAATAAAATATATTTGTGTACAATCCTTACTAAAGGAAACATTCAACTTTAATGCAATTAATCAAAACATGTCTATGTGCTTGAAACTTCTCAGTTGCCGTCAGTTTGAAGTTCTCACTTCCGTCAACTGCTTTACCAATACGAGGGATTAACAACTCTATTCATGATGGCTCAAGCTCAGGCTCAGGAAAATTGTCTGCACGAGGTGGTTGGTTGAAATACATCTCAATATCATCAAACTACCTTGAACAAAAATACAGGACCTCATCCCCGATATAACCTTTGCTATTGAACTTTCGGGCTACGCCTTATTCCTTACGTAAGATTTCAATTTCCCAATAAACCTATAAAGTAAAAAAGGAAAAAAGTTGATATATCAATGCTGAAATGTGCGACTAGCAAGTAATGATGATGTAATTTATTTTAAATGAGTTCCTCTGAATAAGATACATTTATCGATAGTGAATTAGGCCAACAAGCTTTGTTTCTTGAATTAGGTGTACTGTTAGGTGAATCATCACCATGAAAAAGGATGGAAGAAAGATCATCTCCAAATGACACAGCATAAGAAAGATTTTCTATTGCAGTTGCTCGAGCTGTTCCACGATCAAAACCTTGGAACACAACTTCCGGAAGAAAGAACACAGCTCCACCAAAACGAGTGACATATCAAAAGGCAACATATTTTTGATGGCCAGTGGAAGTAACTGTTGCATAAACACATGTGAGTCATGACTCTTTAGCCCAGCAATCTTTCAAGCATGCATGTAATACATCGTGAAATGTTGCTTGAATACTCGTTAGGAACTTTTATTTTCCTCAACGTAGCGAGGAAGATTTCCTTATTTGGTTTTGTTAGGGTGAATTTTGTCGGTTTGAATATATCATTCTCATCTGGACACGCGTCTCCATAAACTCCCATGTCCCGTAAATCTTTCATTGCCTGAAGATGATTTTTTGACTTGCTTGGTTCATTAAGAATCATGTATAGCACAATGTCGCACACATTTGTTTCAATGTGCATGACATAAAGACTCTGTTGGTGCAAATTATCTTCACAATACGGAAAAGTGAAGTAGATTCTTATCTTCTGCCATTGCTAAGGCACAAAAGCAGAAGTCTTGGTAGTCTTTCTCCTGGCTTTTACTGCATCATCATTTTTTTCACACTCTAATTCAATATCTTAAAGCTGCTCTATGATTTCTGTGCCAGATAAATTCTAAAGAGGTCATTTTTTTTCTTGTTGCCCATTGAAACGATTGCGTTGCAACCTAAACTTGTGCATACCATCGAGAAACCTTTGATGATCCATGAAGCTCCAGTTAAGACTACGAGGAAGGCGCACAGAGTTAGAGTCAAAATTGCAAGCTGACACGCAAGGCTGGTATACACATTCCACCCGGATAATGTTCCTAGGCAGGAGAGTTACTTATCTTCCACGTCAAGGCTGTATGCAAGTTGAACAGTGTCTTCTGATGCACATCATATGCCTCGATAGCTACATTTCACAAGTCTACAACTCCGTAAATGAAGGAGCTTTGTTTCATACACATCTAGGGGGTAGGTATTAAGACAACTGGCCAAATACTATAGCTTGTGCTAAGATTCCCAAATGGATTAAATTTGTCGGTCGCCAAAGTAAGCCGAACATTTCTAGGGTCCGCCACAAAAGCTTCAAAGTCTGAGTCGAACGCTTTCCACACTTCAGCATCCCATGGAAGTCTTAGTTTATCATCTTCGTTCTTGTGAGCTTTATGCCACCTCATATGCTTAGCTGTCTTAGACGACATAAACAATCTTTGTAAGTGAAGTTTTAAAGGAAAGTACCTGAGAATCTTTGCTGGTTTCTTCTTCTACTTTTCCCCCTTCCGAACTGTCCTGAACCTTGAAGTGTGACACTTCTTACAAGTCTCCCTGTGAGCGTGATCTCCCTAATAAAGCATACAATTATTGGGGCATGCATTAATTTTTTTTGTAGTTCAAGCCTAATCTGTTAATTATCTTCTTTGCCTCGTAGAAGGTTGTGAGAATGTTGTACTAGGGAAAGCATCTTGTAGTAATTCCAATAACATAGAAATTGCCTTATCAGTCCCACACAAGCACTTGATATGGTGCAATTTGATCAAGAAAGATAATTTGGAGCATTTCTGACAACCTTGATATAAAGGACAAGCATCCTTATCCATGAGGCTGAAATTTTTTGAGCTGCATCATTCCTGAAGAAAACTGGTTCTGCACCCTGAAGTTCTGCAGTAAAGTTGTCGTCTTGAAAACCAAAAGCATGGCGAATAGCTTCATTAACCGGATCATCTTGATCTAACTGATTTCCTACTTGTGAACTTCAAGGAAGATGGTCCCCATATATCCATGTATCTCACCATAAACTCCCCAAAATGTATATTCTTCCGGGAAAGGCTTGAGAAGCATATGTTCCTTAGCAACTTCTCGTGTATGCCACTTCTTAAACTTGCATCGATAACAGGGACACACGATCTTACCATTACCGCTAGCATGAGAGAAAATGAAATCTAAGAAAGTTGTCAATCCTGTCAAATATGCAGGAGAATTGCGCGGTAACTTGATTCAAGACTCATCCATATGTAGTGAACAAAGCTATGGTAGAATATAGGTTAAGAGAGAATGTTTAATGATCTTCAAGACGTGTTTTGGGCATATATGAAACATTGGATCATTTGTAGCGGTTAAAAAATTACTACATTATCTACTACAAATATAAATAAGATTTGTAGCGGTTTCAAAACCGTTATACTAACCGCTACAAGAAGACATATGTAGCGATTTAAGCTCAAGACCGCTATAAAAGTCTAGCGGGTTATTAAAAAGTTTGAATTTGAAACTTGTAGCGGTTTTTGTCCTAATAACCACAACAAAAAGAAGACCGTTTTAAAAAGTGGCAAGTTTTTTGTTTTGAATTTCAAATGGTATACTTTAGTAGCGGTTTCTGTAGTTGAAACACTACAAAATTTAATAATTTATATTTTATTTATCTATCTAAATTTATTCCACTGTTATACTTATGATAAATATATTTAACTAAATCTATATCATTTTTTTTTGATTTAAATTAATAATGTTTATATAATATAATTAACAATAAATAAAAATCCCATAATATTGTCATAAAAATCCTGTATTATTTATAATTAAAGATAAATACGGTGTTTACAAACTAATATATAACAGATTCTTTAGAGGGAAGAATTAGAGTTCTTGATAAATAATGCAACCCATTTTTAAAGTATCCTTTATGACATACAAAACTTAGTTTAATATGAAAATGGGTTAAGGTGCAGATTTGCCAACGAACTATTAGCTGAGGAGCGTCTGACACAAAAAACATTTGAAGGGACCAGATTGGTCAACGAACTATTAAAAAGTGAAAAAAAACCCAAATAACTATTAAAAAAACAACTATCACTATTATGTTAAAATATGAGGCACTGGCATAGGATGGTGGCGGAAATGCTGGAGAAAAGAGCGGTTAAGCCTTCTTGTTGGATAAGGCAAATACTAACAGAGATGGGACCCATGCGGAGCAGGCGTTGTGGCAGCGGCGGTTGCTGCTTATGGCATCGGAGGCACGCAACCGGGGTGCAAGCGCGTCGGTCGTAGCGTTTCGCGGAGGCTTTGGATGAGTTCAAGAGGGTGAGTGGAACACCCAGCAACAATTGAAGCTTTGGAGACGCCGACGTCGCCGACATTGTGACAGTCAATGAAAGACGGAGACACCAAGACAGTGACGGGGTAATAGTTCGTTGGTGAATCTGCTCAAAATTGTGTTTTTTTTTCACTTTTTAATAGTTCGTTGGCCAATTTGGTCCCTTCAATTGTTTTTTTAGCCAGGCGCTCCTCGGGTAATAGTTCATTAGCAAATCTGCACCTTAACCCAAATTTAGATTAAGAAACTTTGATTCAAAACAATTCAACCTAATTTGTTATGTCTACTTTAATTCTATAAAATTTCATGGCAATTGGACATCATTTACTACCCAAAAATGTGTTGTAAACTCGCTGCCTACACAGGGTTTTCATGACAGATTTCAAGGTTTCGATATAATCCAATCCTAGAGCTTTTAAAATTCCTACCGAACCTCTACCCCACACAATTTTGCATTTTGAACACAATGGAACCATCAAATTGCCCAAATTCCAACTCCTTAGGTCTGCCCTGTATTGACTGAACCTAGGCTTGGTGTGGCCATCCAAAATTTCAAGGTTTTTGCTTCGTAAACACTCTAGTTTCGGTTCCTAACCACATTTTATCTTGATTTTTGGATCATATACACATGTTATCATACTCTAACAAATTAGGCAGAACCTCCTCATAGAAAATCAACTTTCCAAAATTCACAGAAAGAAGAGAAATCACCAGTAAACCCATCACCAGTAAACCCCATTATAGTACCAGTAGGCTTGGAATCACTTACCTTGATTGTTATTCGGTGTTTTCACATGATTTCCTCCCTTTTCTTGGTTTCTTCAAATTCAGATCAAAACCATAATCACCTTTGAATACATGAAATTCAATGATTAAAGAGTAGGAGAGGGAAATGATTAGAGATTACAATCCCGTAGTGCGAGAAATTACTTCGATTTCGCAAAACATTTGCTTGTCTTCTTCCCTTGTATTTTTGGTTTCTTGGAGGTTCCTGGAGCTGAGTGGCGAATTGGATGGATAAATGAAGTGCAATTGATGTTTAATTAGGGTCTAGAAGTCGGTTTATAAGGGCAGTGCCAAATTGCCCTTCATCTTCTGCGATATTATGATTGTGCCATTAGTTATAAATTTAATTGAATCTCAACATTTTCTTTTGTAATCCAATTGTCCAAAATTCTTGGGCTATTTTTAGGAAAATATTGACCCATTTTATTGGTCAATAACTCATACTCAAGTATCCATAAACTTTAAATAATTATGGAACATACTGCACATATTCGTAAAAGGTGCAATTTTAACCTTCCTTCAATTTTCTCAAAATTTCCAATGGAACTCAAGCAACTTCTTTTCATTCATTTTTAGTCCAATTTAATGCTCCATAATGGAACAAAGTATTGATACCTTGTATCCATTGGTGCCAACATATGTCTCAAAATTTTTGGTTTCGGCGAAATCGAGTATTTTGAGTAAAATTGACCTTTTAGTCAAAATTCATCATTTCTTTTCTCTAATTACATATACATCATATAGGGAATTTATCAGAGCAAATGTTAGGATATTACACTACAAATGTCATGACTCCTAGCATTATGTAGCGGTTATTGAGATATAACTGCTACAAATGTATGACAATTTACTTTCCGAAGCTGTTTCAAAGAAAAACCGCTATAATATTTCGTCATTACTTAACATAGTGCAGCATGCCATGTGAAGATTAGATTTGTAAAATAGATGTCAATCTCTGATGAAAAGGTCACTGACTTATTTTCATTAGAGAGAGGCAGCTATATTGCAACTCAATCCTCTGTTGCATGCTGCACTTTTTTCTGAAAATGATTTGAGGGCTGGCGGTATATATATAGGTTGAAACTTTGTAACGGTTTTGACATAACCGCTACAAATTATGAACATTTGTTGCAGTTTCTGCTTGTTTTTTCTTACCACGACAAATGTTGTGTCTCTTTGCATTCTGTAGCGGTTATTATCCTTGAACCACAACAAATATAACCGCCACAACCTTCCCGCCATCACATGCCAAGCTGCTGCCAACTTTGTATTGATTTATTTCTTGTAACCGTTACAAAGGTCCCGCCACAAACCTTTGCGCCATTATGCGCCGAGCTGGCACTAACTTTATAGCGGTTTATTTCTTATAGTCGCCACAAACTTTGTTACAAACAAGTCGGCATTTTAGCGCAATTGTTGCCGCTGCAGAACAAAATTTGATATTTGTATAGGTTTAAGTTAAACGCTACATATTAAATGCTATAAAATGTCGTTTTTTTTGTAGTGCTTACTTTATTAATTAATATCATTTTTCCTTTGTTATAAAAAAAAATGCCCTTAGTTTGAAGAGGTTGAACATTGATGAGAGTTGGTCCAGAACAATACCAGAAAACATCTGTCGAATAGAGAGACATGAATTGGTATTTCTCTCGCTTACACACAGTCATAAAAATAATCAATCACACATATATTATTAAAGACCTGCTGTGCAGATGAAGCACATAAATATATATACACAAACAAATCAGTTAATAATCCAAAAGTACAAACTACGTAGTATAACTTTTATCCAAACATGAATCAGCTCCTCTCCTAATACTGCAAGGAATTATGAATACTTTGTGTAGGAACAAGGAACACAGAGTACTGTAATGCCTTGCGCAAATCAAAGGAACATATATAGTACAGAACAGAATAAATCAAGCAAAATCCATATGTGTGAGTTTGTGTGTATATATTCTACTAGTTAAAATCAATGAAAGAGGTGGTGATGCTTCTTTCCATGAGCCTCTTAATATTTCTTCTTGGCTTCCTTTTTCTTGTGATGTTCATGAACAGCATATCCTGCTGCTCCAACAGCAATAGTTGAGGCTATCTCCTCTTTTATCTTGTGACTGTGTGCATGTTCTGGGTCCTTCTTCGCCTTGTGCTTCTCATGCTGCACAGACATTTTCATTATATTGTTAAATTTTTCATCGAATTAATCACACACACACACACATATATATTAATTACCAATGCGAAGGTGCCAGCAGCAACAGCTCCTAATTTTCCGAGATGTTCCTTATGCTTGTGGTGCTTCTCTTCCTTTTTGTAATCAATCTCGCTGGCCGGACTTTCTTTGTGGTTGTGGTGGTGGTGGAGGTGGTGGTGATGGCCTTCGGACATGGTGGTTTGTTAATATAAAGATAATGGGCTGTATAAAGAAGTGAAGGTATTTCA
The DNA here is from genome assembly GCA_019022615.1 of Acacia melanoxylon. Classification (NCBI taxonomy): domain Eukaryota; kingdom Viridiplantae; phylum Streptophyta; class Magnoliopsida; order Fabales; family Fabaceae; genus Acacia; species Acacia melanoxylon. The sequence goes on from JAFJYJ010000050.1 coordinate 997,955, forward strand.
AATGATGAGGATCGAAGTATGGGAAGCTAGGCTATTTTTAATTCCATTTTTGTTTATAATTTCTTATTGATTAAGTCAACATTATATTATTAATATTTGTTTGTAGGGCCATATGTGAAACATAAAATAGTCAAAATATACCTGCAGAAAACTTATTTGAGAGACATGCCGCGTTTCAGCTAAACTAACTTGAACTATAGAAGCAAGCCGTGCATTTTTTATTTGAAAATGAATTCTCAAATTTTCTTTTAATATAATTCATGTTCTACTTTATGTATGTTTCTATTTTTTGTCACCTTATATAATTAAGATGAGCACATGGCTTTCTCATAAATCTTCAATACACTCCGTCCATAGTGATAATACACCAACATAATTAATATTATAAAATATACAAATATATATAAAAGATATATTTTGAGGAAAATTCTAGGAAAAATACCCTGAAAATATCCAAATCTCATAAATCTTCAATTGACAAGATATTTTAGTAATTAAGAATAAATGATTTGGGGTTTTCAAATTTTGAAGATATTTAATTGGAACTTTCCGTATAATTTGATGCGTGTAGTTACAGATGAAAGAGGTTTGAAAGACTCAACCTGAGGGAGGAGAGGGACGCGCAAAATAGTGATTGGAGGAGGGTTGCTGAGAAGCAAGCATGGTGACAAGCAAACATGCAAAGAAAACACGCCAAATGCTTAATTAAATAGAGGCGTGTACATGTGTATTTGTCATACCCTTCAACATCTAGAAATTTCCGGTGCCCCCTCTCAACTGCACCTCAATTTTGGGGCACTTCCCAACTGTATTTTTTTTTTTTTTCGTTTTTTTCCCCCCTTTTATCATTAGATTTTACATAAAATTAGTGACATTTTAATATCTTGTGGGGAAAAATGGGATTGTGTTAAGTTTTTAGGATTTTTCTCATAGAGAAGATTAGTCAATCCACAAGGTCTTTGATCTATTAATGCATATTCCATCTAGTTGGTCTCCAAAAAGATGGAATTCTTCATTAGTTTACAATTTATACATTCCCCATGTTGCTCAACTAATTTTAGCCATGCCTATTTCCTTCTGCAATAACTAAGATTCGCTCATCTAGTCTAAGAGTTCATGCTTGTACTCAGTTAAAGAGGATTTTAGATTGATTAGCTCCTCCACAAATACTTAGAAGGGAGATCCATTTCGGAAATTTCTTTTTTCAATCTCTCTTCTAGGTAAGGACTTATTACTGATGAGGAAATTGTTAAACCATGCATATGGATTGATATTTTGAGGTGGTATCACATCAATATTTATGGTGATTGTGCTTTTGGTTGTAATATCCCCGAGTCTTTAGAGCATTTAAAATTGCTCCCTCAGTTCCCTTTATAAAATACCAATAACTTAATTATGTAGATAAAAAATTATTTAAAATTGGTTAACAAATAAATATATAAAAAATACAACTCATTTTTTCAAAAATACCCTTATTTATAAAGAAGGTTGGTGGCTGGGAGAATAAGTATAAAAGAGTGATGAGAGAGAATGAGTGGGAAAAAGTGAGGTTCACAAGAAGAAGATTTTCTCCTCATCTTTTTTGTCATTAGCCCACTGGGCCATTGATTGGGAAGAGGAGAGTGATGTTAAAGTAATATTGTAATTGATTGACGGATATGATTTAGAGATGATGAGAGATAGTGAGAAAATGATTGGGAGAGAAACCCAAACCGAGGTTCACATGCTCTGCTTATTCCTCCAAATGGCACTGTTTGGGGATGATGTGCATCCTCTTGTTTTTAAACTACTTTTTTATTTTCATTTGGGATAAATTATATTCATAACCTTGAAGTATTTTATTTTTTATTTTTTTGATAAAAAAGAGACACCTCAACTAATCACTAATGGGTGAATTTCCCCATTACAATCCTAGCTAAGTAACACTGCTAGATACCTTGAAGTATATTTTAACAGCCTTCAAATATCACAAATTGATTAATTTTTAGTTCTTCCAGTGTATTGAATTACTTTTCCAATGGCACCGAGTATATCATAAAATTATTAATTTTTAGCACAATCAATAGCATGGAGTACTTTTTAGTAGCACCAATTATCCAAAATTAATTAACTTTTAGTGCATCCAGCATCCTAAAATATTGTTTCAGTAGCCCTGAATATTCTAAGCTCATAAAATTTTAGTGAACCCAACACCCTAAAATACCTTTTTAGTGACCCCTACTAACTAAAAAATACAATATGGTGCTAGATGCACTAAAAATTAATCAAGATACTAGTTGCTACTGCAAAAAAAAAAAAAAAAAAACTTCAGGATGTTAGATCCAACTTAACACAAATAAAAATTAATAAAAAAAGGTAAAAAAGTAAATGCAACTCACCCCCAAATCCTTGCTATCTATTCGATGAGCAGGAAATATGGTTTTGAAAAAAATAAGAGAGACATATAATTAATTGAGGTTAAAAAAAAATCATTAAATGTTTAGACATATCTCTAATGGGTATCTTATAAAAAAGAACAGAAGGAGGGAGTATATATAAAATATGTTCTGATGCGCGTAATTATAAAACCATGAACCACGGCGAGAATATTGATTTTGGAGGAGGTTGTAGCTGAGAAAAATATGCATAGTGATCAGTAAACACGCCACAGGCTAAATTAGATAAAGGCGCGTTCATGTATTTGTCGTACCCTTCAACACCATCCCAAGCATCAAAATAATTAAATCATTTTTTTTATGGATAATATGCTTAGTATATTGAAAGTAACCGGCCAAATTGAATATTCGAAACGAGAAAAAAAAATGTCTAGTTAACAATCAAATTGCAAAAGAGAATGAAATATATTACTTCCACGTTGTTTCTTATAAATAGATCCAAAGGAAATATTTATTAAAATTTTAGAAAAAACAGCACAAGTGGAAAACCTGAAGAAGTAACAAACAAATGCTTTATTTGATTCTCTATTTCGTTTTCTTAAAATTGTTTTACGAAATTGTTTTCTAGAACAGGGTATTGGAAAAAAAAAATATGTTTGATATATATATATATATATATATATATATTCAATACTTATACTTAACTTTCTTATTTTATGTACATATTAATTTATTTTTTTATTGGAGTAAGACTTTCCCCTTCCGAGGCTTAGAGTGCAAAAGGTTTTAGCCTCTTCCTACAAGTGTCATGCATGGGATTCGAACTTGTATTTTTCTCCTTACAAGACGAGATCACTTACCATCTCAACAAATAATTTATTGTAAATATTGAAGAAAGAATATCACCTAGAGGGGGGTAAATAGGGGATTTCAAAATTCTTTTTTTGGATTAAAACGAAGAGCAATAAGAACAGAGATAGAGATAGAGAGAAACGACACAGAGAATTTATACTGGTTCGGTCTAACTCCTCAACTTACGTCAAGTTCCCAAACACTCTAGGTATTTCACTAATCCACAAACACATGATTACAATTACACACTTTGTACTCGAGATGATCCTAACACACTAGGACTCACTCCTCCTTACAAGTTGTAATCATACACCTACACTTAAGGTTCCTCAACCTTAAGATTTAAATAGAAAAATTGAATAAGTGTTTAACTCCTCACTGAGTTGATAAATGATAATCACCGAAGTATAGAAAATATCTGAAGATATTAAGAGAAGTTAATGAAACAGTAAATTGTAGTTGGTCGAAGTGAATGCGCAGAGTTTCAGTAGTTGGCAGAATTGAATGTGATGAGCTTTTATACCAATCTTTCATTAATGCCGTTATGAAGCTTTGAATATAGCCGTTGAGACACTTCGTAATTCCGTTAGGCACAGATGAATTTCATTGAGTATAGTCAACCGTTGCTTCATTAAATGTGTTCGCCTTCGATGTATTTGTTCAGAAGTTGACTCAGAATAATTGTTGGAATAAGTACCCCTCAAAGGAATGTATTCGTCTGCTCAAAGTGTTTATTCTGATTGTAGGCTCAGTTTTATAAGTTGCATTTAATGCTTCTGACACAACGAACGACTCTTCGGCTAATCTCAATTTAAACATAGTTAATCCACTGTAAATCACTCAAAAAGATGATTAGTTATAATAGAAAGGAGTTTGAGTGAGATTAAGAATAATTAGAGAATGACCCAATATGATTAAGACAAAGATTAATGATGCAGTAAAGCGTTCTGATTCTTAGAAATACGTCACTCGAGTAATATCTTCCTCTTACTCGAGTAACAACAAGCATTTGAAAATATTTTCCTCTGGAGTGATATTACTTGCGTACACTACTACAAAAAGTAGATTTAATTACTCCTATCTAACGACGGATTAAATGAAAACAGACATAAAAAACGAGGCGGTGGCATTTTTGAAATTTTGGTGAGAATATTCAATGACTGTTTCACACAAAACGAACGTTAAAAAGTAGGCGATGACACTGTTGTAATTTCTCCTTACTTTTAACGTCCTTTTAAAAAAAATGAACGTTAAATATTTTGATAAAACGACTGTTTTAATGAAAAGAGTCGTTGTATCTTAGACACCATTTTTTTTGAGACACCATTTAATTTTATTTTGCGAAAAATTATTGCTACTTATTGTTAGAATAAAATCTTCAAGATTATATGACCGATTTTATCCCATATTCATAGCAATTTCCTAGTATGTAGCCTATAATTTCAATAATTAAGAGAAGAAATCGATTTTTTTTCATTTAGTTAGTTCCTAATAATTAAATTTAATAAATTAAACAATTTATCTCTTATATATATATATATATATATATATATATATATATATATATATGGTTTTATCCCATATTTAAAGTTATTTCATAGTATGTAGCCTAAAATTTCGATAGTTAAGAGAAGAATCTAATCGTATTTTCATTTAATTAGTTCCTAATTAAATTTAATAAATTAAACAATATCATTTTTTTAGATATTTCAATTTATTTTATTTTTTTATCTTGAGTTACAATGACTAGTTTTTTAAAATGAAACTCGAATTTTTTTAGATATTTCAATTTATTTTATTTTGATTTACAACAATTGGTTTTTCAAAACCAAATCGTTAAAACTCAATTTTTTTAGATATTTTAACTTTTATCTCACGTCTTCGACATTTTGTTGTTCCCTTTCTTTCATAAAAATATGAAGTTTTCTCTTTAAAACCCAACAGTGCAGAAGGTCTTCCTCAAATCCATCTTAAACGCAACCTTGAAAGACCTGGCTATCACTCAAGAGGGGGGGTGAATTGGGTGTCTGATTAAAATCTTGAAACTTTGAAAATCTTTTGCGTTTTCTAAATCAACAGTTAGATATTCAAATAAACATATACTAATAATATAAGAGATAAGGGAAGAGAATATGCAAACTGAGATTTATATTGGTTCGGCCCAATCCTTGACCCACGTCCAGTCCCCAATCTCTACTTGAGATTTTCAATCCACTATCTTCTTTCAACTTGATTACACGTTCTTTACTTGAAGTAATCCTCTCACTAGGATTCACTCCCTCTTACAAACTGTAATCAATACACCCACTTGATTACACACTCTGTACTCGAAGTAATCCTCTCACTAGGATTCACTCCCCTTACAAGCTGTAATCAAAACCATGGGTTTTCCACTCAAGATCACCCAATCTTGAGTAACTCTCAGATAGTATGGTAGGATGTTTACAATAAATCTTCTCTCTCAGAAGTAAATGAATAAACACTGAAGTACAATACAAAACATCTCACTCTCTATGATAAACTATGTAAACATTTGAAAAACAGAGAGTAAATGATGTGAAGATCAGAGTATGAGCATTTTGAAGAGAGGGCTGTAGTATAGTGGTGAGTATTCCCACCTGTCACGCGGGTGACCCGGGTTCGATCCCCCGCAACGGCGCCAAAAACTTGATAGGGCAAAACTTTATAGCCTATAACTCCGCAAGTATACGGGCCATACCAAGTAATAAGGTGATAAGAAAAGTATCGTTCCCACGAGGATGTACCCACAACTTCAGTTAAGCATTAATTTTACACTTTTGTTTAAGTTGAGCAAACCAAATTAAATTTAATTAAGCGAAAAGGAATTAAAACTAAAATTAAAATAAGCAAACTATCACAATAATAAAATGAGCAACCCAGAGTCACTAATCCCTTATTAGTTTCATAAACCTTGTTTTCACTAATTTAATAAGCCTTAATATCAATTTTGTTAATCTTGAGTATAAATAGCTATAAGTGCCTGTCAGTCCACTTACAACCCACTCTTGAGTACAATTTGTTATGTCTAACATAATTACTCAGGAGGCAACAAAACTCGAACACACTCTTCAATAATTATATGGGGTCATTAGGTATATGTCTATCCTAATCGCAAATTAAATCGTAATCTAATCTCATATTACTTAATCTCAGAGCTTAATTAAAATTCCCTTCGGCAAGGTAAATCCTAATTCTCAAATTCATATTCAATGACGGCCAATCACTAAATAGATAAATCTAAACAAGATTAAATAACCAAAATTAATTTTAATTTTAATTAAAAAATGAAAATAAAATCTAATCTACTTATAAGTTCATAGCTACTCTAGGTTGCAAAGAAACTAGCGACACAAGGCTAGATTAAAATCCATAACAAAAGAAAAGAAATTCAGATTCAAATAATAAAGAGAGAGAGAGGGGGGAAAGAAAGATTATTCGTCGCCTCCCCAGTCCTTTCGTCCTTTCGTTGAGATGATTAAGATAACTGAGATGCTCCTCTCGCTGCAATCCAGCTCAGTCTGTGCGTTGTGCCTCTGCTCGTCCGAATGTCCTGAATATTTCGCTGCGTCACTTCCTTCCTTCCTTCCTCCTGATGCTTCTCTTCTTTTTAAACTTAGGTCAAGTGCTTGGGCTTGGGCCGTGATCCTCATTCAGCAATTCTTGTTTAATGAATATATATCATATCCATTTAGCTTCAGCTCATTGTGCGTATCTGTTGCAATTACTTTATCCTTTCCATGTGTGGACCCCATTTCCATTCAATGTAAATGTGATTTCTCTCTTTTTTTGAATGCGCTACTATGCAGTGTGTCAATAAGAATAAGAAGCAATTATTATATAATAATAATTATAATAATATATTTATTCCCTAACTTCAAAAAAATTTATTTGAAATTAAAACCCCACAAATAATGCATCCAGATTGATATCTCTTAAAATTAGTAATAATGACTTCTCAAATATATCTCAAATCTATTAAAAATGAGAAGTCATCACACCCCACACTTGCATCAGATCTTGTCCTCAAGATTTTAAATTCTAAAACAACCAATTCATGAAAGCCATGGAAGCAAGATTTTTAAAGCAAGCTCTATAAAATTGAAATCAATTCAAATATTCAAGAATCAAATTTTTCTCAGAAATCTTTTCCACCTTCCAAAAATGCAAGTAGCAAGGTAATTAATTTGGCAAAGATAAATCACAATAGAATGTCCCTCACAAGTCAAGTGTTTAAACTCATCTCTCAAAATATTCAAGGGGCTTGTATTTCACTCAATTCCACCTATTGCAACTTGTCTACCATAAGCTTGTTTATCATCTCAATCTCCGTTATACATTATCCAATTGCACACTCAAATCAAAAGGACTTTCTCTAGGTTTTAATGATCAAGGTAGGATAATGAAATGAAAGTGATCAAATGGTATGAGAGAATACTTTAATAAGTGCCAAGTAATTCAATGAAATTCATGATGAAGAATGAAGGAATACCCACCAAGAGAAAACAAACTCACTAACATTATATACAAACAACCTTTATTCTTTTGACTTCAACAATTTTTTTTTTCTTCATATATTTTTTTTCTATTTTTTTCTATTTTTTTTGTTCTTTTTGTTTTGTTTTTTTGTTTTTTGCTTTTCACTATATACACATAATCTTATGGTGTTGATTTCCTAACCCCTTCACTCTTTTAAATTAGTTCACTTAGCACCTACTAAAGTAAAAAAAATGAATGGGAAGAAAAAGATATAAAAATTGCATATCTCAAACAAAGGGTTATTTATTCTATGCAAATTTCTTTTTTTTCCCCTAAAAAAATAAAGGCTCAAATGGGGTAAACAAAATATTTTCATTTGATAAGGATGGACATTTGGCCGAACTAGCTATGAAATGAATGCCTAAATTATCTTTGCGCATGCAAAGGGATTTCAAATTTCAAAAGAGATTAAAGACAAGTTCTAGAGATGAAATCGAAATAGGTGTACCCCATCTTAGAAAGATGAAAATTAAGGCACAAATTCCTCACAGGTTCTTTGACATCCTAAAGTAAAGTATCCAAACCAAATCCTTACCTCTTTACTAACATTCAAAGAGCATAGAATCAATTCCTAATCAAATTCACTCCTTATCATGTTCAAATTAACCCAATTGTGATAATGCTCACAAATAAAATTCAAACTTCCATAAGATTTGTTTTTTAAAGAAAATCGAGGACAAGGAAAGTCATGTAAAATCAAAGCATACCCTCACCCCCACACTTAAATGTCACATTGTCCTCAATGTGAACAAGTAACAAAAAGTAATGGAAGTGAAGAACAAACATCTATAAGTGTAAGGGTAACACCAATTTCAGAGATTTCAAATTTCACCAATTAAATAGCTCAAGTGCCAACAGTTAGTCAATAGTCATCACAAACAATCATCACATGCATATCCAACTAAGACCAGTGTAATACCCGGATAATTATTTATCTGGAATATTATATTTCGATAAATAATACCTATTGAAAATAGGTGAACATGTGATTTCAAATAATAAGTAATAATTATCTTATTTTCTAAGGTAATTACTATGGAAATTAGGGTGAATAAAGAGCTAAAAATCCCTAAATGCAATTGTAGGGCATTAAATGGCCTGAAAATATTATGATAAATCCCAAGAGGCAATGAAATATTTATTAAAAATTGGAGAATATGTTGTCTCTAATTTAGGTAATTTTTGGGATTAATTTCCTTGGAAAATATTGAGGCAAGATTTAATATTATTTTGGGGATCATAATTGACCCCATGATTTTTAATATTTTACATGGGATATAAAATACCAATGTAAGTAAAATAATTGTGAGATAATGATTTATCCTAATTAAGAAAATTATCAAAAATTAGTAAGTGGCTAATATGGTAATTAATGGGATAATTAAGGTATAAAGTAAATGAATTAAAAATAATTTAAATAATTATTTTTAATTGGAGAAATTCGAAATTATTAAATAAATAAAAATAAAAAATAATATATTTTATGCTTAGAAAAAAATATAAAAAATAAAAGAAAAAAAAAAAATAAATATCATGATATTTTTGTAAAATTGTATTATTATATAATATAGTGAATAGTAATGGAATAAATAGGAAACAAATCCTATCTAGAGAACCAGGAATAGGAATTCCAAAGTTAAGGTAAAATATTGATCAGTGAGTTTTTACCTTCAAGTGACCTCTTAGGAAGTTAATTCCGAGGTCGGTAGCGCATTTGCCTAATAAGACGAAATAGGGAAAAATGCGCAGATATTCACATTTTGGATTTGAAGAAAATAAATTATAAGTCAACATCCGGAGATGAGTTTATAGTTATATGGACATATTTGGAATCAGTGAATTATTATCCAGAGATTGATGATTCAAAGCGATTTCCGACACCGGACGTGTTCGGACACGTTTTTCGAGAAAACTTCAACTGGATGTTGGAACTGTAAGGGACCGAAATCTAAGTTAAATTAGATATTATTGATGAGGAAGAGAAGATCTTCAAAGTTATGAATCCAGAATTTTGAGATTTCTCCGAAGAGACGCGAAACGAGACCGAACAGGGAAAATCATCGAACCGGCCATAAAGCAAGTTGACTCACCACTCTTGGACCAATGGCTTGCTGCCACATCACTCCCCAATGTCGACTAAGGGCTGCCCATGGTCAAGAATTAACCACCATTTATCCTTTATTTTACTTGGTTATAAGGTAAGAGAAAATTACAAGATTTGGAATATGGAAATTACCAAAGTGGCACAATTGTTGCCTATATAAAGGCATGAGCACCTTCATCATTTTTCACACCAAAAAATCTGACTCTTAGAGAGAAGTTAGAGAGAGAAGCTCGGAGAAAGTCGAGCAAAGTCTCGGGTAAGTTCTTCGGTCCTTAGTCTTTAGTTTCGGTAGTTCTTTCGGTAGATATAGTAGGAATGCTAGATTTATCTTTAAATTTTCAAGATAGTCTAGATATCATATTTAGGGGTAAATATGATACATATTTCGAAAATATGATGAGAGAAAATATATCTGTCAAAATTCGGAGAGATAGAGCGAAAACAACGAAGCTCCGCGAAATTCCGCTAGATTAGGGGTTCGGGGGGCAAAATGGTAATTTGTACCTAAAATGCCTGTTATAGTGCTAGAAGTTGATAAATGTTATCCTTATAGGATATCTAAGATAATCGGACCGCTGTTGTACCGCCGTCGTACCGCTGTTTCACCCGCTGTCAAAAATTACCGTTTTCCGTAAAACGCACGTGATCGACAATGAAGGTACGTTCGCGTCGTAACACTAACTCGATGGTTATTGTATGCATATATGTATTTTCCTCTGTCATGCTATATTTTCGCTGTTGTGCCTTAACCTTACATCTCGATGTATTGTTATTGCCGTCCATATCCGATTATGTCCAATGTCCGTTGTGCCTTAACCTTACATCCGATCGTATTGTTATTGCCGTGCATATCGATCATGTACATTTCTCCTTGTGCCTTAACCTTACATCCGATTGTATTGTTATTGCCATATATATCGATTATGTATACCCTACTTTGAACGTAGTAAGTGTCGTCAAAATTCCATGAATATCGTAGTACTTATATGATGTATGTAAACATGAGGTTAACCGTTACCGGGGTCGGTGCATTGGACCTCGGCTCTTAACATAGCATCAGGGTCAGGAGGACCGAGGACCGAGGAGAAAGGCAAGGTGCCGCATAAAGACCCCCAAGTGAAGACTTCTTATGTTTTTTGTAGTTACACCGACGTTAGACGTCCGAAAACAATGTCCTGTTATTGTAATCATCGGACTTACGGCATTTGAAATATATGTATCAGTTACTCAATCGCTCCGATGCTCTACTCTGATGAAAAAAAAAGATACTGCTTTTGAAAATGAGATGTTACAACCAGCACTCATTCCCAAGCAATATATCATCAACAATCAAATAGAACAAATCAAAGAAAAGTAGAACAAAACTCCCCTATTTGTCCTTGACTTGCACTCTCAATCCTTGCTACCAAAGTGGAACACATAATCAAGGGCTATCAACAGTCCTACAAAATCAAACAAAACATCAATTGAAAGCTTGGGTTGTCTCCCAAGAAGCGCTAAGTTTAAAGTATTCAGCCAGACTTCTCAGTACAACTTCTAATCATAAGTATCAAACATCATAATTACTTTGTCTTCATTCCTTTTCAAGCAACAAGGTATCACACACAAAAATTGATAATTCAAGTTAATTGCTTGTACTTCCTCAATCATAGACAATCTTGGAGTACAAGTATTCACTGAATTCAAATTAAGCACAACATGCATATCCTTACAAATAAACATAGGCACTTCCAAGAATTTAGAGCATCCAACAAAATCCACTGGACTCTCATAAGTAAGAGTCAACACTTCAATAGGAGAGTCATGAACAACAACAATTGGGACATCTAGATCAATTTGATCACCAACATCACAATCCTTAGGCTCCACAACCGAAACCTCTTCTAAACATCCACTATTCTCATCTAAATCAATTTCAAGCTCACAATCACTCTCTACATTATCCATAGTCTTATGTAATTCCTCATCTTCAACTTCCTCACAATAATCATTATCATCACAAGAAGTGGTCGTCAAGCTTAAGGAATTATCTTGCCCCATAGTCTCAAGGGTAGAAAGAATTTGACTCGCATATACCCCCATATTTTGGACACTTACCCCAATATCTTGGACACTTGACTTAAGACTAGTGACAATCTCCTTTTGCTCTCTACTAGATCTCTCTAATACTTCCTCACACTCCTCAAATAATCTTTCCAAATTAGATTTTTCTTTGTACTCAATGGTGTGTTCTACAATAGGTGGATAAGAGTAAAAAGGAGGGGTATTTTCATGAGAACAATAGACATGTGACACTACAAAAAAAAAAAAGTTTTTTGCAGCGGAAAAATTCCTCGCAAAATGGACATTTTCCGTCGCAAAAACTGATTTGCGCGGAATTTGCGAGGGAAAACCCGCCGTCGCAAAAATCGCCCTCGCAAAATGATTTTCCTTCGCAGTAAATGCCCTTTTCCCTCGCAAAATATGAAATTTGTGACGGAAAGTCCTTTCCTCGCAAATTTCATAATTTGTGAGGGAACAATATTCCCTCGCAAAATATGGTATTTGCGAGGGAACAATCTTCCTCGCAAGATATGGCATTTTGCGATGGAAGAACTTTTCCTCGCAAAATCAATTATTTTTTTTTTAAAAATAAAACATTAGAAAAAATAAAATAATTACAAAAAATATTAAAAATTAGAAAATAAAAAGACTTGTATATCATAAAAATAAATTGTAACAATCATAAAGTTTACAAAGCAATAACAAAATTTACAAATTATAATGTTTCGACTAAAATGAACTAAAAAAAAAGAGTAAACTGCAGCAAGTGGTCATGATCACCACCAGTATCGTCACCACCTTTGAGAACCCTTGTCCTTCAATAAGGACTTGAGAAGTACTTGCATCTCAGTAATCATCTCTCCTTGTTCCCTCACCTTCGCTTCTTGCTCCTTGACCTTCGCTTCCAATACCTTTACCCTCTTATCTTTTGCAAAACCAACATTACGAAGTCAGTTTATTTTTTGTACTTCATTTAAATGGACAAGGGAATAATGGTTTGCGATTGGTAGCAAAAGTATTACGTCTGGCCGCTTATACTAACCAATTGCCAATTAATCAAGAAAGTGGCAACAAAAGTCGCCGTAGAAAGTCACATTTTGAAAAAATAAATAAATAATAAATGGCAAAAATTCCAAGGCAATTGTATCACAGTGGCAACAAATGCACTCCACAATAGGTAGTGTTAATTTATATTGAAGAACAAGGAATAGCAGGATTGCCCAACAAAATTGATGCAGAGAACAACATGCCTCAGGTTTGGGAAATTACAAGTAGCTAGAAATAAAGCAATCCACATTACATATGACACATCAACTATGGCCTACGGTTTGATCACAATCCAAGCCTTTTATACTGAATGAGAAATCAATTAGTTCATACAAGAACAAGAGACAAAATGTGGATGTACATACAGAAGCATGGGGACATGCCGCAATAGAGTCCAAATACGCTATGATAATAAATGGACTTAGATCACATCTAAAAGAAAATAGATTATATTTAGGTAACCACCAAATGATGCTTAAAACAGAAATTGAATAAAGAAATTTTTTTTGGGGAAAAAATATTAATGGAAAGAGAAAGACTAAAGTCCAGACACAAATAAGGCCTGATATGATATCTAAATTGGCACGTTGAATGAGAGAGTGAACAACCATCCCCCAAACTTGAAGTAAGAAGCAAGATGGTTTACCTAGTAGAGGATAAACAAAGAGATAGTATTAACAGGATCTAAGCAATAAAAAGTAGAATACATCAAAGAAGGCCAAAATCAAAACCACGAATGACAGGGATTGAAATAATGAAAAAGAAATCACCAAGACAAAATAAAAATGAATGTTTGAGGAATGTAGCTCAAATAATACTTCCTACCATATATTCACATTGTATGAGAAACCACTTGCTTTTTTTCTTCAATTCAGCGCTCTTATAAAATTTGGAAATATAAATATATAACTTAAGTACTTTAGCGTATATAACTCTCAATCCTACGTCTTAACAGGGGGAATGATCAAGGTATCAAAACAAACCTGTCTTAGAAATGCAGCAGTTATACAGGTCCAACCACATGAATAACTGTAAATAACTTAAACAACTAACCTGCAGCAAAATTTTCATTCGTTCCAGTGGTGCAACTGATGTTCTAGATCTACACAGATACAAAAAATCGAGTGAATTAAAGTTTGAGATGATAGTCAATTGGACAGGATACTAGGTTTAATAACCTATCAATTCTCATGGTAATTAACATAGTTTGTTATAATTAACCACCTTCCCGTCTCAAGAAATGGAGATTTCAATAAAATCGAGAGCCACAATGAATCCTAATAATAATTCAATCATTAAAAAAAATACTATAAACAACCAAAATTAAAAAGCCCTCTTAAGTCAGAAAGGCAGAAACTACATCCAAGAGAAGCATCTTCTCCTTTTTTTTTTACCAGCCAATTGTGTGTAATCTCCGAGTTGATGCAAGTAATAAACTAATAATCAATACTAAAAATGAAAATTAACAAAAAATGAGAGAGGCAAAGTCTAGCCAAAAGTTCACTGTATTGACCATCGTACCCTTCGCTCATCGTTTGTTATTTTCAGATCTGGTTTAGAAGACAGAGTGGTTGAACCTTGACGGCACACCTTCCGGATCGAGCAGCTGGGTCTGGGTCTCGCCTAAATTTGTAGTCACTAAAAAAAGAAAATCAGAACAACAGATCTGAAGAAGGGGAAGAAGACGTAGGTAGTGCGGCGGATCGTGGTAACCGTGATCTCTCGCTCTCACTCAGGCGCATTTCGAAAGCGTGGGTTGTGGGTTATTCGAGGGCACGATCTCGAAACTTGGATCCGAAATCTTTTTTTAGCAAAGCGCTCGACAAGAAAATTTAAGGAAACAGATGTTTGGCGCCCTAAGTTAAAAAAATAGAGGGTTTTTGTGAGGGAACATTGGTTCCCTCGCAAAAAGAAGGTGACTTTTGGCCTCATTTTGCGAGGGAAACAAGGTTCCCTAGCAAAATGGAGGGTTTTTGCGAGGGAACATCGGTTCCCTCGCAAAAATAAGATGACTTTTGGCTTCATTTTGCGAGGGAACCAAGGTTCCTCGCAAAATGGAAGCTTTTTGCGAGGGAATAAATGTTCCCTCGCAAAATCAAGGTGACTTTTACGCCATTTTGCGAGGGAAGTATTGTTCCTCGCAAAATTCACTAATTTGCGAGGAAACCCAGTTCCTCGCAAAATGAGGAGGAATTGGATGGAAAATTCCCGCCAATTTCCCCATTTTGCAAGGGAACTCATTTCCTCTCACAAAATTGACTTTTTGCGAGGAAAATGAGTTCCCTCGCAAAATGGGGGTAAATTGGCGGGACTTTTCCCTCCAATTTCCCACAATTTTGCGAGGGAAATCATTTTCCCTCAAAAGAATTACCATTTTGCGAGGGAAAATGTTTTTCCCTCGCAAAATTGACCTTTTTGCGAGGGAAATTTATTTCCCTAGCAAATTTACCAAATTTTGCGATGGAATTTTTTTCCCTCGCAAATTCTGTCGCAAATAGGGCATTTTATAGTAGTGTGGATCCCTAAAATTTTGTTGCTCAAAACTTTCACTAGGATAAAACGAATAATCAGAATGAGTTTGATTCCTAGCAAAATCATCTCTCGCACAATGACTAGTTGGATTATATGGACATTTCACAAATAAATGATTCCCTCCACAATAAACACAAGACATGCAAATATATTGAGAAGAATCAACATATGGAATACAACCATTATTTATGCTCCTTTTATGTTGCCTATCATTCAAGGAATTTAAAATAGCAATCAATCCATCTTGTGTAGAAGACAAAGAATTCATCTCCTTCTCAATATTAAGACCAGTTGGTTGCCAAATGAAATCCATTTTTTTAATTTTTTTCTATCAAAAAAATAAAAATAAAAATATTTACGAACTCAAACTTAAACTACTAATCCTCAATCAATTCTAACCAAGAAAGTTGTGGCACACAAGTCCAAGAACGCGCCAAAAACTTGATAGGGCAAAACTTTATAGCCTATAACTCCGTAAGTATATGGGCCGTACCAAGTAATAAAGTGATAAGAAAAGTATCGTTCCCACGAGGATTTTGTACCCACAACTTCAGTTAAGCATTAATTTTACACTTTTGTTTAAGTTGAGCAAACCAAATTAAATTTAATTAAGGGAAAAGGAATTAAAACTAAAATTAAAATAAGCAAACTATCACAATAATAAAATGAGCAACCCAGAGTCACTAATCCCTTATTAGTTTCATAAACCTTGTTTTCACTAATTTAATAAGCCTTAATATCAATTTTGTTAATCTCGAGTATAAATAGCTATAAATGCATGTCGGTCCACTTACAACCCTCTCTTGAGTACAATTTGTTATGTCTAACATAATTACTCAGGAGGCAACAAAACTCGAACACATTCTTCAACAATTATATGGGGTCATTAGGTATATGTCTATCCTAATCGCAAATTAAATCGTAATCTAATCTCATATTACTTAATCTCAGAGCTTAATTAAAATTCCCTTCGTCAAGGTAAATCCTAATTCTCAAATTCATATTCATTGACGCCAATCACTAAATAGATAAATCTAAACAAGATTAAATAACCAAAATTAATTTTAATTTTAATTAAAAAATGAAAATAAAATCTAATCTACTTATAAGTTCATAGCTACTCTAGGTTGCAAAGAAACTAGCGACACAAGGCTAGATTAAAATCCATAACAAAAGAAAAGGAATTCAGATTCAAATAATAAAGAGAGAGAGAGAGGGGAAAGAAAGATTCTCCGTCGCCTCCACAGTCCTTTCGTCCTTCTGTTGAGATGATTAAGATAACTGAGATGCTCCTCTCGCTGCAATCCAGCTCAGTCTGTGCATTGTGCCTCTGCTCGTCCGAATGTCCTGAATATTTCGCTGCGTCACTTCCTTTCTTCCTTCCTCCTGATGCTTCTCTTCTTTTTAAACTTAGGTCAAGTGCTTGGGCTTGGGTCGTGATCCTCATTCAGCAATTCTTGTTTAATGAATATATATCATATCCATCTAGCTCATTGTGCGTATCTCAAGGTTGCAATTACTTTATCCTTTCCATGTGTGGACCCCATTTCCATTCAATGTAAATTCGATTTCTCTCTTTTTTGAATGCGCTACTATGCGGTGTGTCAATAAGAATAAGAAGCAAGTATTATATAATAATAGTTATAATAATATATTTATTCCCTAACTTCAAAAACTTTTATTTTAAATTGAAACCCCACAAATAATGCATCCAGATTGATATCTCTTAAAATTAGTAATAATGACTTCTCAAATATATCAAAATATTTCTTCAAATCTATTAAAAATGAGAAGTCATCACTTCTGTCTTGAATCTGTCTTCTTTTATAGGTAGAGATCAATATATGACCATTGGATAAAGAAATATAGCCGTTAGACTCAGATGGAAGCTAGCCTTTAGAACTTTGTTTTCTGAACCAGCGATGTAAAATCGAGTTTTCATTTGGAAACTCAAGTTTCCTTTTGTCTTGAATAGCTCAGTTGCTCTCTGTCTTGTCTAAACTCGAGTTTCTACGAACAAACTTGATTTTTGCAACTTCTTGAACTAACCGTCAACTTTCAAAGGTCATATCTCCCTTCTCTGAACTCCGTTTTGGTTCCTTTAACTCTTGATTGAAAGCTCTATGAGTCTACTTTCATATGCCACCAATTTCAGCTCCATCCAATTTGTAGTTTGTGCGTTACGCTCAAAACATTGAAGCTTGATTTGCTGTATGGCGTGAATTTCATTGTCAACTTCCACAATTCTTAGCTACTTGATCTAAACTCCTTTGGGGTTTGAATTTTATATCAAAATGACGTATTGGGAGTCTAGTTTCATATGCCACTGATTTCACCTCAATCCTATTTCTGGTTTAGGAGATATCATCAAATTACCAGACGTCACCCAAGCCGAACGTGAAACAGTAGAACGAGTTGTGATCACCGCTGTAAACTCGAGTTTTCTCTTGGAAACTCGAGTTTTCCTAGTCCAGAGAGGCCAAAAATGCTGAAGACACTTATCAACTCGAGTTTTGATTCCTAAACTTGAGTTTTGAGTTCTTAACTCGAGTTTTCTCGTACCAGAGGAGTAAATCATTATAGCGAAGTATGAAACTCGAGTTTTCTCATCCTGATGCTGTTTTTTGCTGACTTTAATTTCTAAATGAGCCATTCAAACTTCCATATGATCTTGGAGACTTCTAGCATCAATATAAGAACTTGAATAACCATATTCTCATTCCATTCATCAAGCTCTTCTTTCTTTCTTCTCTTCTCTTGATTATTCTTCATACTTCGACTTCACATCTTCTTTGATTCAATTTCTTTCTCTAATTCAGTACTTCTTTATTGATCTTCTTGTTGAATGTTCTCCGTCATTCAACTTGGACTCATCATTTTCTGCAAGTTCTACCTTCTTCAATATTTCCTCTTCTTCTTGATTATTCCCAAAATCCTTTGATAACTTCTTGCTTCCTTGACATTTTGACATTCCAATTATATTGTGTGCAAGAACTTCTTTCTTCAATCCCTTATCTCCTTTTTGATAATAATCCATTATTCAACTTGGACTAATCTACATTAAACATAGTAGTTAGTCAATGTAGGAGATAAATATATTATGTAAACTTTTTGCCCTTAATAATGGCTTCTATATTAGACATCATCAAAACTAATCATATCTAACATTCTCCCCCTTTTTGATGATGACAAATACTTTAAGAAAAAATATGTATGAATATGAAAATTAGACCCAACATATTTTTCTTGCCATTCTCTCCTTATTTGTCATTAGCAAAAAGTTGAAGTTAAGAAGAGATGTTTGGAAGAGGCAAATATGAAAGAAAATTAGAATGAGTCAAGGAACTGATTATCTCTCCTCTATTTGAAAGAATTTTGATATCTGATAGATGCAATTTGGAATGTTTTTTTTTAAAAAAAAACAAATTTGAGAGAATTTGGAGAAATTTTCAAGAAATATTTCACAGTTAAAGCATATAGATACCAAACATGTGCAAAATTTGCACTAAATATAAAATGATAGAGATTAGAAATGCTCATGTAGGTTCTGCAAATTGATGAATGATCGATGAAATCCATTTGCATGCTTTCTTGTTGTATGATATCATTTCCATCCTTTTCTTTTCTTCATATAGCTCTTCCGTAGAATATGTCTGAGCTGGCTTTAAGAGGTTTTCCTCTCCCTTTTTAGATAATAGCTTAGCTTCAGTGTTATTGAACATCAAAGCATCTTTCCTTAATTTAATTGTTCCTTCTTGAGGCTTATTAAGGAAAGTTCTAGTACAGAACAAATTCTCCTGCCATAATTGTAAAACTTTCTTGCAAGAGAGAAATATGTTAGTTCATACCAAATGTAATTACGTAGTGATACCTCTACCATGGCATTACATGGTATCTCAACCGCTAATTTATGCACCGCCTCACGGCTTGTGCAACCAGCTATCAAAATATCCTTTTCTGTATGGTATTTTCAAATAAAGATAATGAAAGGAAAATATAAGATATTTTTAAATATGAAATTAACTCATCATCAAAAGTAATAGAAGATAGTGAATACAGATGAGTATGCTTAGAAGGGTTTTCTTCAAATAAAGGAGATGAGCTTTTGAAATATAAAGTACATATGATTGTAAAGCTCCCCCTTAATGAATGCATGACTAAAATGTGAAGCTCCCTTTAATGATACCAAATAATAATGTGACACCAAATGTTATGAGGTCTAGAGTTCCTCCAACTTCAATGGACATAACATGGTATCTCAGAATTAAGAACTTTCAAGTTCACAAAGGTGGACTTGAAATTGGTATAAAGAAATTACTTATGATTTTTATGATGATAAAAGAGTTGAAAGGATAAGGATCATTTTAAAAAAATGAGTATGCTCAGGCTAAGATTCATAAAATAAGATGGAATGAATGAAATCAAGTTAGCCTAGCATGATTATGATATATGCATATTACAATACCTCACTCAAGTAATATTGTAATTACTTGAATCATAATCATCTGTAATCCATAGATGCATCAATGGCTAACTATTATCTGATAATGTGATCAATACTGAGGCTCTCCCAGATGTGAATAAGCTTTAGAAGCAGAAATCCCAAATGAGCTTTGAATAGGATCTCAAAATTTGTTTCTGCTCATAGCTTTTCATCAAGCGAGTATGCTCCTTATCATCTTGGTCTAAGCCTTTTGCTAGTGATGGGATGTCACTCAAGTGATGTCACAGAATTTGCAGACATAGCCACTGAAATGGTCTATTCTGATTGTCTATGTTCTTTGTATTTGACAACAGAACATTTTGGTCAACTCCTGCAAAAATATGTGTCCTTTGGTACTCAATGATTCTTGAGTCCACACAAGATTAGACATGACAACCTTATGCTCTTAAAAGATTAAATCATATGATATTTAAGCAAAGAGCAAAATAAGCTAACATAATTTTACCTAATCAAATAAGTTCATGCCAATGAATCATAAAGGGTAACAAATAAATGATACCAAGAATGTTATTTCTCAATGACAAGTTGGAAATATACTTTATGCGAAAAGATGTCATTGATAAAATACATATAAGTTTGAGCATAGAAAATCTTATCCATAAAGATAAGCATTTATCAACTAAAAGTTTATGAATGAGATCATATTTTCCAAGAATGATAATGAAATATGCAAATAGTTTCAAATCTCAAATTTTCTTTCAAACATTGATGAAGTATTAAGAAATTCCATGAAAGGTTCATTTTTGAAACATGTTTAAGATCAATGCTCACTCTAAACTTGGTGGAAGTCAACATGTTAAAGAATAAATCAGAATGCTTCAAGATTAAGAGAACATGTGAAACATTGAAGTTTACATGTAGAAGAATTTTCCCAAGAGCGAAAGTCATAAAGGTAATGCATTATCGAAACATGCTTTGGACAATAGAAATATATGAGCACAATGACTTTGCTATTGAGCAAGAGATAATCTTGCCTTTTTGAATAGAGTCTTGAAATATATGAACATTCAAGGCAGGAATTTGAATATAGTTACTCAGAAATGGATGAAGATAAATTTGATGAATTTGAGTAACAAAATGACTACTAGGATTCATAGATAATGAAACACATACTCATTAGTCCAAATGACTAGAGTTCCATAGTGGTATCCTAGTAAGTTATTCCACTAATGGTTAATGCATTAAGATTCAATGCATTAATGAACATTTATAAAGCTTGGAATATCTTGACCAATAAGGATTTATGCAATAGGCATAAGATTTTCACAAATTGAATTCTTTTCTAGAGATAAGCTTGAAACTCATATAGATAGTCAACTTGTTAGATATGAGATCTAACTTGATTGAGAATGAAGAATGAGGAGTTCAAGCATCATATTGAATACCAAAGATCAATATGTGAATGATAGGAAAAAAAACTCAACTTGACAAATTTGAAGCATATCCAGCATTCAGTAATATTAACTTCCAATTTTGAAATTTAATTTGAATGCAATCAGAGTATGAATATTTTTCAAAACATTTGTATGAATTTTCACAAAAAAAAGTGAATTGAAATCCAAACAAATTTTACACTTGTGCATTTCAAAAACATAAACTTAGAAAGTTATGCACAAATTCACATGTTTGATCATCAGAAATTCACTAACAAATTGATTAAACATAGTTAGGAATATTAATGAGTGATGATAAGAAGTATTGGAGTCAATCAGGAAGATTTCAAAAATGCATCAGATTTGAATTTCAAACTCTTCGACTCATACTCGAGTTTGTTCGTCAATACTCGAGTTTGTCACTGTGCACTAATATCAATACTCGAGTATCCATAATCAAACTTAAGTTTCCTTCTTCCAGAGAGGAACGTCGTGATTTGAGCTTTGGACCATATCTTTGAATAGGAACAAAACTCGAGTTTCCAAACCCAAACTTGTTTTGGACTTTTGATATGAAAAAAAATTTTAAGTCCAAAACCTCAATACTAGAGTTTCCATTTCAATACTTGAGTTTCCAAATCATTGAAAAATAGCAAAGCTCTTTGTATACCCGAAACTCGAGTTTATAAATCCATACTCGAGTATTCAGAGATTTTGAAAACTTTGAGAAATCTATGCCAAGTCAATACTTGAGTTTTCAAATTGATACTTGAGTTTTGAAGACATTTGTAAAACTTGAAAACTTTCTGTCAATCTAATACTCGAGTATCCAGACCCATACTCGAGTTTTCTCAAGTTGAAAACTTTGGTGACTCTTTTTATGACCAATACTTGAGTTTTCAAATAGATACTTGAGTTTTGAAAACTTTAGGAAATATTGAAAGAGTCTCTGTATGATGCATACTCGAGTATGCAAATCGATACTCAAGTTTGGCTCAGAGTGAAAAACTTGGAGTGCTCTCTGTAAGTTCAATACTTGAGTTTCCAATGGAAACTTGAGTATTGCTTTGTTTAATAAAATAGAGCTACTCTCTGTCAAGTCAATACTCGAGTTTGCCTTTGACAGTAAGTTTTTCAACTTACCAAAGACAAACCAAAAATGAATTTCATATAATCATAGTATGAGGTAAGAATTAGATATAACCGTAATTCTTCTTGTCTTTGTAGAAGCTTGCTTGGTTGAGATGGATTGATGTAGATAACCCTTTTTCCGACATTCACCATCAACATCAAGCATAGCTTGTTTAGCTTTCTCAAGACTTGGATCATTTCTCTATGTTGCATTCTTGAGAAGCTTTCTTTGATCCTACAAAACTTTATAAAGCTTTTTCTTTCTTGATATCCAACCTTACTTGGATCCAATCATCGTTAGCTTGTAGGAATCAAAATTCACATGCTCTTATGAATATAATTAATTTAGAACAACTGAGCATAGTGAATTAAACATGACTTTATGCATAAAGGAAATACTTTCTTTTCAAATCATCATGTATGCATAAAGAATTAAGCCTATTGAACATTGCAATCTCTTTCAAAAATAAGTTAGGATGTGAAAACCCAATTTAAGACAAATAGTTTGCAATGCTCATTCCTAAGGCTACAAGATATAAAACCTCAATGAATATTTCAGATAATAGCGTAGGAGGTTTTACCATTGTATACCGTAGCCTTAGGTACTAAGAGGATTGACTTTGCTTACCCACTGCCTCTTTCTGTCGCATTGATTATTCATATGTCTTCCCAAGGGTGTTTGCAAAGCTCTCTCAAAAGATATAGACTTCATGAGTCTTCTGTTAGCTACTTGAGGAGATTCTCATCTTCTTGTTCTCCTCAAGATAGTTGAATGGTACTCTATGGTAATTTGTTCTTGAGGTAGATGATACTCTTCTTGCTTGTATTCATTGCTTCTTATGGTTTGACCATGTAGTTCCAGCAATGGGTGCCTTGCGAGTTCTCTTGCTTGATATAGATGTAATGATCTTCTTCAATGGCGCATGAGAAACTCTTGGCTTCTTCTTCCTCTTTTCTGTACCTTGTTGTCCATTGGTGTTCAAATCATCCTGCACACATGGAGTACTAGATGGACATTTTGGTACCCACTTATACTTGGGTCCTTCACCATTAGTATTGGACCTTACTTGTCCTTTCGGAACCCAAACATATTTATTTCTCACATTAAAGTTTCTTCTAATATAGCATGTGTGAGAAATGTGACCAGATTTACCACAATAATTGCAAACTATATGATGATGTGCATTATGAACAGTTTTGCAAGAATTGTGCTGGTTGAGGGGATGAAATATCAAATGACCCATATTTTTATATCCTTTCTTCCCACATAATTTTCCAGCATGATTGTGTAACATCCCATTTTCAAAAGCAGTATATTTTTTTTTTCATCAGAGTAGAGCATTTGAGCGGAAGAGTAACTGATATATAGATTCAAAAAGCCGTAAGTCTGGCTGATTACAATAACAAGACATTGTTTTCGGACGTCTAACGTCAGTGTAACTAAAAAAACATAAGAAGTCTTATAGGGTCTTTATGCGGCTCGCTTGCCTTTTCCTCGGTCCTCGGTCCTCCCGAACCCGACGCTATGTTAAGAGCCGAGGTCCAATGCACCGGACCCCTGGTAACGGTTAACCTCATGTTTACATACATCATATAAGTACTACGATATTCATGGAATTTTGACGACACTTACTACGTTCAAAGTAGGGTATACATAATCAGATATATATGGCAATAACAATACAAGTAGGATGTAAGGTTAAGGCACAAGGAGAAATGTACATGATCAGATATGCACGGCAATAACAATACAAATCGGATGTAAGGTTAAGGCACAAACGGACATTGGACATAATCGGATATGGACGGCAATAACAATACAATCGGATGTAAGGTTAAGGCACAACATAGAAAATACAGCATGACGGAGGAAAATACATATATGCATACAATAACCATCGAGTTAGTGTTACAAGACGCGAACGTACCTTCGTTTGTCGACTACGGTACGTTTTACGGAAAACGGTAATTTTGACAAACGACGCGCTGCTTGACGGCGGCTCGACAATGTTCGATTATAACGAGATATCCTATAAGGATAATATTTAACAACTTTTAGCACTATAACGGGCATTTTAGGTACAAATTACCATTTTGCCCCTGAACCCCTAATCGGCGGAATTTCGCGGAGCCATTGTTTTCGCTCTATCTCTCCGAATTTTGACAGATCTTTTCCCTCATCATATTTTCGAAATATATATCATATTTACCCCTAAATATGATATCTAGACTATCTTGAAAAATTAAAGATAAATCTAGCATTCCTACTATATCTACCGAAAGAACTACCGAAACTAAAGACTAAGGACCGAAGAACTTACCCAGACTTTGCTCAGACTTTCTCCAGAGCTTCTCTCTCTAACTTCTCTCTAAGAGGCAGATTTTTGGTGTGAGAAATGAAGAAGAGGAGCTTGGTATTTATAGAAGAGACGGATGGCAGAACGGTAAATAATTCGAACTTCGTCTTGACGAATATGGACCGTAGGATCGCATTTTTAAGGACAAAACACTCTTGGCCCTCCATTTCTTGTGCAGACCTCCCCTCCCCAATAGTCAACAAAATGATGTCATCTTGATGGTGACATCCGAGCCTGATCGATAAAGTTTCGGTTCGGTGCAAACGCGTAATCTTGGAAAATCTCAAAATTCTGAATTCATAACTTTGAAGATCTTTCTTCCTCATCAATAATATCTAATTTAACTTATATTTCGGTCCCTTACAGGGTTCCAACAGCCCAGTTGAAGTTTTCTCGAAAAACGTGTCCGAACACGTCCGGTGTCGGAAATCGCTTTCGGAATCATAAATCTCTGGATAATAATTCACTGATTCCAAATATGTCCAGATAATTATAAACTCATCTCTAGATGTTGAGTTATAATTATTTTCTTCAAATCCAAAATGTGAATATCCGCATTTTTCCCTATTTCGTCTTATTAGGCAAATGCGCTAGCCTAATTAACTTAGGAAGAGGTCACTTGAAGATAAAAACTCACTGATCAATATTTTACCTTGACTTTGGAATTCCTATTCTTGGTTCTCTAGATAGGATCTGTTTCCTATTTATTCCATTACTATTCACTATATTATATAATAATACAATTTTACAAAAATATCATGATTTTTTTTTCTTTTATTTTTTATTTATTTTTCTAAGCATAAAATATTTTATTAATATTTTATTTTATTTTTATTTTTTATTTATTTAATAATTTCGAATTTTTCCAATTAAAAATAATTATTTAAATTATTTTTAATTCATTTACTTTATACCTTAATTATCCCATTAATTACCAGATTAGCCACTTACTAATTTTTGATAATTTTCTTAATTAGGATAAATCATTATCTCACAATTATTTTACTTACATTGGTATTTTATATCCCATGTAAAATACTAAAAATCATGGGGTCAATTATGATCCCCAAAATAATATTAAATCTTGCCTCAATATTTTCCAAAGAAATTAATCCCAAAAATTACCTAAATTAGAGACAACATATTCTCCAATTTGTAATAAATATTTCATTTCCTCTTAGGATTTATCATAATATTTTCAGGGTATTTTATGGCCCACAATTGCATTTAGGGATTTTTAACTCTTTATTCACCCTAATTTCAATAGAAATTACCTTAGGAAATAAGATAATTATTACTTATTATTTGAAACTACATATTCACCTATTTTCAATAGGTATTATTTATCGAAATATAATATTCCAGATAAATAATTATCCGGGTATTATGATTGAAAACATTTTTGCTTTTCAAAATAGAATCAGTAATTGGTTACCACATGTGCATCTTGAGCTCTTGATAATGATTGATCACAATCATCCATGAGCTCTTCCTGGAAATTCTCTTCCTCTTGTTCTTTTGTGTTGACTGGATCATGGAAGTATTCAATGATTTCTCATTCTTCAATCTCTAATTGTTCATCAGTCGTAGATATGCAATTTATAATTTCGATAAACTATCAACACTATCAACTTCAACACAATTGTTAGAAGCATAAATAGAATCAAGAGTATCCCAAATACCTTTAGCACAAGAGCAAAATTTTATTTTCTCGAAATCATTTTTTGTCAATGCACTATATAAAATTTTCATTGCTCTAATGTTCAACGAAAACATTTTCTTTTCCTTTTGAGTCCAATCCTTTCTTGGTTTGAAATAAAAAACATTTGTAAAAACATTCCACATATGAAAATCAGTTGCTTTAATAAAACTAGTCATTCTAGCTTTCCAAAGCCAAAAATCCATATCTTTAAGAAACGGTGGAATGGTGTAATCAAAACCTTCCAAAAACAAGCAACACCCAAAATCAGCCATTGATAACTCTTGAGACGGTTAAGTCCTTTAAACAAGAACCCGGCTCTGATACCAAATGAAAGACTTGGCTATCACCCAAGAGGGGGGGGTGAATTGGGTGTCTGATTAAAATCTTGATACTTTGAAAATCTTTTGTGTTTTCTAAATCATCAATGAGTTAGATATTCAAATAAACGTATACTGATAATATAAGAGATAAGGGAAGAGAATATGCAAACTGAGATTTATACTGGTTCATCCCAATCCTTGACCTATGTCCAGTCCCCAAGCTCTACTTGAGATTTTCAATCCACTATCTTCTTTCAACTTGATTACACGTTCTGTATTTGAAGTAATCCTCTCACTAGGATTCACTTCCCCTTACAAACTGTAATCAATACACCCACTTGATTACACACTCTGTACTTGAAGTAATCCTCTCACTAGGATTCACTCCCCTTACAAGCTGTAATCAAAACCATGGGTTTCCCACTAACCATGGGTTTCCCACTCAAGATCACCCAATCTTGAGTAACTCTCAGATAGTATGGTAGGATGTTTACAATAAATCTTCTCTCTCAGAAGTGAATGAATAAACACTGAAGTACAATACAAAACATCTCACTCTCTATGATAAACTATGTAAACATTTGAAAACCAGAGAGTAAATGATGTGAAGATCAGAGTATGAGCATTTTGAAGAAGTAGGCTTGTGTATTTTTTTGCTTCTGTCTTGAATCTGTCTTCTTTTATAGGTAGAGATCAATATATGACTGTTGGATAAAGAAATATAACCGTTAGACTCAGATGGAAACTAGTCGTTAGAACTTTGTTTTCTGAACCAGCGATGTAAACTCGAGTTTCCTTTTTTTCTTGAATAGCTCAGTTGCTCTCTGTCTTGTGTAAACTTGAGTTTCCACAAACAAACTCAAGTTTTGCAACTTCTTGAACTAACCGTCAACTTTTGAAGGTCATATCTCCCAAGTCTGAACTCTGTTTTGGTTCATTTAAATCTTAATGGAAATCTCTGTGAACCTACTTTCATATGCCACCAATTTCAGCTCCATCCGATTTGTAGTTTGTGAGTTACGCTCAAAACATTGAAGCTTGGTTTGCTGTGTGGCGTGAATTTCAGTGTCAACATCCACAATTCATAGCTCATTGATATAAACTCCTCTAGGCTTGAATTTTATATCAAAATGACGCATTCGGAGTCCAATTTCATATGCCACTAATTTCACCTCAATTCGATTTCTGGTTTAGGAGATATCATCAAATTACTAGACGTTGCCCAAGCTGAACATGAAACAGAGTAGAACAGAGTTGTGATCACCGCTGTAAACTCGAGTTTTCACTTGGAAACTCCAGTTTTCCTAGTCCAGAGACGCCAGAGATGCTAAAGAAACTTATTAACTCGAGTTTGTGATGACTAACTCGAGTTTTGATTCCTAAACTTGAGTTTTGAGTTCTTAACTCGCGAAGTAGAAACTCGAGTTTTGAGTTTTGAACTCGAGTTTTCTCATCCCGATCTTTGTTTTTTTGCTGACTTTAATTTCTAAAAGAGCCATTCCAACTTCCATATGATCTTGGAGACTTCTAGCATCAATATAAGAACTTGAATAACCATATTCTCATTCCATTCATCAAGTTCTTCTTTCTTTCTTCTCTTCTCTTGATTATTCTTCATAATTTGACTTCACATCTTCTTTGATTCAATTTCTTTCTCTAATTCAGTACTTCTTTATTGATCTTCTTGTTGAACATTCTCCGTCATTCAACTTGGACTCATCATTTTCTGCAAGTTCTACCTTCTTCAATATTTCCTCTTCTTCTTGATTATTCCCAAAATCCTTTGATAACTTCTTGCTTCATTGACATTCTGATATTCCAATTATATTGTGTGCAAGAACTTCTTTCTTCAATCCCTTATCTCCTTTTTTATTATAATCCATGATTCAACTTGGACTAATCTACATTAAACATAGTAGTTGGTCAATGTAGGAGATAAATATATTATGTAAACTTTTTGCCCTTAATAATGGCTTTTATATTAGGCATCATCGAAACTAATCATATCTAACAAACCTTTCATTAAGAGTCTCAAACATCTTACTTTTGCACATCATGTTTACTACGCTTAATTTCTTCTTCGTTTCTAGATAAGTCGTCTTCTACTAGTTTTGTTGTGAGGTGCAAAAGTAGCCTACAAGATTTAGATCTACACCGCTTATATCAAGATTTGGAAAACCCTTCTTGGCTTTATTTCTCCAGATCTCCATATTTGTGCCGAAATCGTCGATCCATGGCTAATTCTTTTTTATTTTAATTGTTTCTCCTTCTTCGGTGATTATACTTCACATTTATTCTTGATTGTTCAATATTAAGGTTTTTTCGATTTTGGCTAGCTCTTTGATTTGGATATGGATTTTTGATTATTTTTTTTCAGCTGGTTCTTTTGGCTTCAATCCCAATTTCGATTTTGATTTTTCTTCGGTTTTGCTCTTGATGCTATCTGTTTTCTTTCTGATTGGTTTTTTTTTCCGAATTGTAGTTGTCGGCCAGCTTTCGGCACAGAGTCTAGCTCCAGGACTCAATAGATCAATTGCTAAAGTTAGGGTATCTATGCCCCTAGTTAATGAAGGAACCTTTTCATTTTTCTTCTTCTTGTTGTTATGTTGTGTGGTGTGGAGCATGACAAATCTTCATGTTGTTTTTATGGAATTGTTGATGTTGTCTTGTTGTTGTTGTTGTTGTTATCTTTGGCTTTTCAATTTTCTCGCTGCAATGTTTTTTTTGCCGCCACTATTTGAAAAAATAAAATAAAAACATTCAATGAATGTTATTTAAATAACAGTCATTTAAGTCATAAACTTTCAACGACACTTATTATATACGACCTCTGAAAATAGTCGTCTAAGGGTCTTAAAAACGGATGTTAAAAGCGTCTTTTGTAGTAGTGGTAGCATATATATGTTACTTAAGTAAGGTTCAAAAGTAATATATCCTCTGGAATGATATTACTCGAGTAACATGAAATGTTACTTGAGCAATAATGTGAGCTTTCAAGATAATATCCTTTGGACCATGGTTACTTGAGTAGCAATTTTTGTTACTTGAGTAACATTTTTGTTACTTGAGTAATATCTAAATATTACTTGAGTAACATTTTTGTTACCTGAGTAATATTGTGTAAGTTAAAAAAGATTAATCCAGCAGCAATATTACTTGAGTAACTAATTATACTTACTCGAGTAACATGAACAAGGTCTTCTGATCTTTGCTAGAAAAACGACATTACTCGAGTAACTCCAAAGTTTACTCGAGTAATTCTTCTACTGATTGACCAATTGACAATTTACATCCTGTGAACACTTAGCAACCTTAAGAGGTTACTTGTGTAACATAAATCCTTACTCAAGTAATACACAATGAATATTTACTGGATCAAAAACTCAACATTTTTCAATATAAGATCTTTAATTATTTAAGTCTTGTTATCATCAAAACTCTGAAAACTAGCAAATATTACTTATTATTAATACCCCTAACACCAATGAATTATTTGGTATAATAATAATTATATTATAATTTTTATTTTTTATTGTATTTGAATATTTGTATTTTTTATTTCATATAATAAAAACTAATATTTGTTGTGCAATATCCTTTGATAGTCTTAGTTTAAAGAGGTTGAATCACTACTACAAAAATCGTGATAGAAGATAGTTATTATCTGGCATACATCTCGGTTCTAAATTGTCATATAATTAGGTGTTATATGTGCTTGGCATAGATAAATTACAATTTTGAACTATTATAGACATATTATAACGGTTTTAATATAATACCTATTATGGATTGAGTTTTTGTAAGGTCATTATATTACATAGTTGTGATAATAATTAATGGGCACATGTGAACGACCGTCATGACCTATGGTAATGCTTGCTTGATATATAGTGGTCTCATATTGACAACCGTTATTTATTCAATAACATAATGGTTCTTATGTAAAAATGATTACTTTTAATACCAAAAAATAACGGTGTCATGAAGACAACTGTTATGTATTTAGTATATAAATAACGGTTCCTAAATAACAACCGTGGATGTTTATAATACATGACGATTGTTAAATAATAACCATGATGTATAGTTGTGAGATTCTTCAAGTGAGAGTTTCTAAGCTAGTTGATGTAACAATCCCTTATTACTACGGTCCTATATTAGAGTTACTGATAATAAAAATAAGATATAACTTGGTGATAATTTAAAACTTAATCCCTCAGGATATTCACTTTACATTCATCCCAAAATAAAACTTCAAATTAAACTCCTTATACATCATCCCAAAATAAATCAACATATACATATACAAAATTAAAAGAACTTTCCCTCGAGTTCACTTTCCTCTTCCCGCCTTAAAGCATTGCTTGTCCCTTCTGTCCTGATCGACTTCCTGTACTTTTATACAAGTATGAGATTCACGAATGAATCTCAAAATAACACGTTAATCTCTATGAATAGTGTACATAATATATGAAATCAATTACCACTACTCAGGAAACAATTTAACATTCAGTTTCAACGCACAACAACAAACATCAGTATATCATACATGTAATGTTAACTATGAATGGACCCTATAAGTCCAAAAACACAGGACCATACAAGTCTTTAATTCCACAGTGCTAGGAAAATAACGTAGGACCTTACCAGTCATGAATTCCTTGACAGGAAAGATAAACGTAGGACCCTACAAGTCTTGAATTCCATCATGCTAGGAAAGTAAACATAGAACCCTACGAGTCCCGAATTTCCCTACCTGAGGAAAGATAAACGCAGAACCTTACTGTTTCGATTTCCTCGACACATAGGAAAGTAGACACAGAACCTTATCAGTTCCGAGTTCCCCAGCACATAAGAAGACAATGTTATGGACAAACAACAGAATACATAAATGTAATCAACTGTATGTGTGCAAGACACAAATTCATAAGCATGGCAATTACATATAAACATACACATGTCATAGAGGATTAGAGTCACTACCTGGCGATGTAGTAACTTTAACTACGTCCAAAACTTTGGGGTGCTTGCTAGGCAAAGATAAGGTTGATGTTTGGTTTCTTTGGGTTTTTCTCTTTTCAAAAAAATGGTGGCTCCTTAAGATTAGGTTAAAAATAGGAGGAGCAAGATCATTGGAACCTTGCCCTTGTATATGGCACCCTTTTCTCTCTAAAACTTGGTGAAGACCGAAATTTAGAGAGTACAAAAGCCTCTTGTTTTTCTCCTAGAAAAACGTGCAACCCAAGGGCACACCAAAAATCAGAACTTTATAAGAGTCTAACCCTAATTTAAGTGCTTACAAGAAAGGCCAAATCCAAGCTTGAATTGGAAAATCCAAATCACAATGAATTAAATTCATATCTTGATTGATTGATTGAATTTAAGATGATGAATCACATTCATATATTGATTGATTGATTGAATCAATCATTTAAGATGATGGATCACATTTATTTTTTGATTGATTGATTGAGTCAACCATTTAAGATGATGGATCACATTTATACCTTAATTGAATAATAATTTAAGATGATGGATCACATTCATTTCTCAAACTAAAATTCAAAATCATTTTTATTTCAATCATCATTTATTATTTCTCCTATCTTCATCCAATCATTATTGGATCTTTATATGTATGTGTGTGTGTGTGTGTGTGTGTGTAATTCAGAATTATCTTTTATAGCCTAACATTTTTGAATCAAAATTCAAATTTAAATTTCAAACTTAAATTCAAAATTTGAAATCCAAATTCAACTTGGCCTAAGATCTCATTGGGTCTTCCAACACATTTGGGCCCTTTTGTGGAGAAACTGATTTCCCACTCGGGACCATATATGTGACATCATTTTGCTTCTTATTGGGCTTGGAATCTCACTCCAACCCAAATTACACCTTTACTCTTGATAAAACCCAATAACAATTATTGGCCTAAGTTTGCTAATTTTAAGCAATCAGGAATAACCTTTGTGTGTGACCCATTAGGCCCAATTAGTCAACAACATAAATAAACTTAACCCAATTAAAGCTCCTTAACGGGCCCAATTTATTTAATGACTTTATAAGACACTAGCAATGCTCTACGGCTCCAAAACTAATTGAGTTGATCAAGTGATCTACCTTTCATACTTGGATACTGTGCAGGCATCATCCCTCACAACGTTATTTACATTTAGTCGAGAGCAAAGATAGAGTATCATCTCTCTTAATTGACAAAATGTAGCTAATTCACAAAACTATGAATCTTCTTATATTAACTCTATAACGAATCATGACTCTTCATGATCACTTGTTGTGCGCACAGACTTTCGAGTTAATTAGAAGCTATCTAAGCTCTACCAGTCTTGTGAATGACTAATCCTTTGTAGGGGACTATGAGTCCTCTCAGCATGTCCATCTATACTCATGTATTCGAGTTACACCCAAGAGTACATTGTTCTCCCCATTTTCAGGCGGATAGAGTTGTACAGTTACAGTATAACTCTAGGACATAGTGTTCGATGACATCCTTAAGTGCAGGACGATCCGCACTACCAAACGATGAGAGAATTTACATATCCAATGATACTCTCTACAATGAATCTTTGTGGAGTCTCTCAGCGGGTCAATTAGGTGCTATCTGTTCTACAACAGAACCACCCACGACATCAGCTAAGGCATCACCAGGCATGTATTCCATGAGATCCCTACCTTGTATCTTATACATATGGATGATGTCGTACTAATCTTACTAAGATTATCAATGTCATTTCTTAGTGATTCAAGACTAAGAACAAGTTTTAGGAAATAGATGTTCTCGAGTCCTCATGATCATGATCCCTATCATTTATCCTCAAGATTAACACATGTTCTATTCCTAGGGCTTTTATTTTCAAACACATATTTACCTTAAAATAAAGGTGAGACATAAATATGATAAAGATAAAATGTGCTCATTTATTAATAATGAAATACTATAAAGTAGAAATGGTGCTGGTCTGTCGTTACAGATTGTCTCTAGGACACCTTGATACTAATAGATTCTTGGTTCTCTAACCAAAAAACGTATTACCTCATGTCCTAAATATAAGACATAATTGACTTTTTTGAAGAAATTAAGGAAGCTAATTAAATTAATTGAAAGCATTTATATATATTTTTTCAAACTAATTTGTTTGACTCATAAATTGATATATAATCTAATGATATATAAAATATAATATGATTAGTAACTTATTTAGCTTCCTTAATCTCTATAAAAGGTCAACTAAATCTTACATTGAGGGTTGGAGGGAGTAATAATTATTCGGCAAGTCAATAAGTTCAAAGTTGTTTGATTTTTTAAGCCAAGCAACCATGTCTTTCATCATCTTTAATTTTGCATTTTTCCCAGGTAAAGTGTGAAAGACTAGAATTCTTGCAAAGCAACAACGCTCACTATGGTGGATCTTTACAATAAACAGATTTAGTTTCATTTATATTTAACTTTAATGAAGATATATTTTTATTTATATCATTTTAAAAGTCCAAAATTGGAAAGTTATTTTGAGTTTTGCTTCTATCTTTTAAGATAAAAATGATTCAAAAAAAAACGGATATAAATGATTAAGAATTTAACTATTGACTTGAAGCCAAGTTGATGTTAACAAATATATTAAAATAATTTCAAATACATTTGATTACTTTGAACAATGAATCTTGATTGATTGAGGTTATTGTATTTACTTGAAAATAGGAATAAAACGGATAATTCTCAATAATATTCAAAGAGAAAATTAGTCCTTGGACCAAGAATGAAAATAAGATTGAGCCTCATCAACATTCAAAAGCTTTAAGGATAAAAAAAAATGACATATGAAGAATAGAGAATATATAGAACAAATCGTTGTCCTTGCAACAAATTTTTTATTTTTTAAAAAAAAAATAAGCACAGGTATCCTCCTCTAGGAGGCACTCTCTCAACATGGCTTTAAATCTTGGTTTGTCATGTTGTAAGAGACTCTATTGGTGTTATCCTTGCTAGCTTAATCACATGCTTTTTGAAAAATCATTATTTGGTAATATGAAAATTTGAGTGGTTAAATGTTTCGCTGACTATATATATCTTGTTGAGAGCATTTTTCTAGGGAATTGCTTTTATATGCGTTGTATTTATTTGGGGTGAGCTGTGTAAACTCTTAAGAGTTGAAAGATCGAGTTCTCGGTGAGCTGAAGCTGAGATTAAAACCACTTGAATATTTTCTAGGGGACTAGAAAATTATTGGAGATAATTCTTGTAATGTTTGACAATTCTCTCTTCCCTTATCTCTTGTTTTCAGATAACTACTATGCTTAACATGATGTAATTGAACAATACCAAAAAACAATCAACGAATAGAGATATAAATTTTTATTTCATATATATACATAAAGTCGATCAAATAATTGATCAACACATATATAATTGAAATCCTGTTGTGCAAAAGAAGCACATACATATAAAAAAAATTTAATAAATCAAAAGTACAAACTACAATTATTATCCAAATGAGAATTCAGGTCCTCTCCTAATTTGTTCTGTCATGTCCTCTCCTAAGACTGCAAGGCATTATGAATCCTTTGTGTAGGAACACATAGTACTGTAATGCCTTGTTCGAGATATATTACAGAACAGAATAAATCAGGCAAGAAGTTGAAATCAATGAAAGAAGTGGTGGTGCTTCTTTCCATGAACCTCTTGATAATTCTTCTTGTCCTGTTTCTTCTGGTGATGTTCATGAAAAGCATATCCTCCAGCTCCAACTGCAATAGTTGCTGCTATCTCCTCTTTTATCTTGTGACTGTGTGCATGTTCTGGATCTTTCTTCGACTTGTGCTTCTCATGCTGCAACAAAAAGTATTTCATTATATTGTTAACTTCTTCATCAAATTAATCATAATTATGAATAATAACAAATGATTAGAAGTAGAATGATGTTAATATATATTATAATTACCAATGCGTAGGCGCCAGCAGCAACAGCTCCTAATTTTCCGAGATTTTCCTTATGCTTGTAGTGCTTCTCTTCCTTTTTGTAATCAATCTCGCCGGCTGGATTTTCTTTGTGGTGGTGGTGGTGGTCACGGTGGGGGTGGCGGCCTTCCGACATGGTGGTTTGTTAATATAAGATTACAGGCTGTATAAAGCAGGGAAGGTATTTCAAATGATAATGATGAATGTTTACTGTTTTGGTGATGAAGGTTTATGTGGGAAGTTAAGGATATTTATAGTTATATTTTTGTTCATAGTTTCTTATTGTTTAAGTCAACATTATTAATATTTGTTTGTAGGGCCATATGTGAAACATAAAATAGTCAATAAACATACTCTGCAAAAAAGTTCTTAATAACTAAGAAACAAGACGCGTTTTAGCTAAACTAGATAAGCTTGCCGCGTGCTTTAATTTGAAAATGAATTCTGAAATATTCTTTTACAATAATACATATTCTGCTTCATAGATCTTTCTATTTTTCGTCACCTTATACATATGTATAACTTAAAATTCAATTAGGAAGTTTCAGGTAAAAAAATGCATTAAGGAAGTATGATGATCTCAATCACCATCACTTTCTAATAAATCTTTAATATATATACTCCTTCTATAGGAATAATACACCAACATAATATTATAAAATAAAGTAATTAAACTCGATTATAAGCTCGCACTTTACAAGTTTACATCAAGTCCGAGGCAACGATGAAGAATAGCGTGATATATATAGATGATATTACTTATATATTACTTTGTCAGTTTATTGATTTGGGTAGATTAAAAAAAGTAAGTTATATTAGTTATTTATAGTAAATATAAATATCATCTTTCATCATGATTCATGACGACCTTAGATTAAAAAAAATGTTAATATGTACAATCAATGTGAATATTTAGAAAATAAAAATAAAAATTTGGGAGATAAAGTGAATTTGGTCTTATACTTAGAACCAAATCCAATTTCTAACTATTTTTTATATTAATGACCGGATCTAAGGTAGTATAAAACCATGAACCATTTTGCAAACATTGAACGAGTCAACCTGAGAAGACAGAGACGGACGCCACAAAATAGGGATTGGTGGCTTGGAGCTAAAACACACGCATGTATGCTGATAGGTGAACAATAAAACAAAAACACGCCACACGTTAAATAAAATAAAGGCGTGTACATGTATTTGTTATACCCTTCAACACCATCGCAAGTATTTTAAAAAAGGAAAAAAAATCAATTTATAGTCCGTCTAGGGATACATCTAGAAATCTAGGCTGTGGGGCAACACGTTTAGAATATTGTAGAAAATAGGGTTAAGTGTTGTATTAGTGTATTGGGTCGAGAGTTGTTGAGATAAAAGGGCGTGAGTATGTTTTGTGTTTTCATATAATGATTTGTACAGTAGGTAGTTCTTTGCTCAAGGTGTTATATAAATATTGAACATGGGCTTAATGTCCAGAGTGAGCTTGTACGTATATTCTCTATTATCATAAAGTATACATTGTTTTCTTCTTCTTGGGTTAGTCCACAAGGCATCAAAGCCCCATGTTGTAAATAAAGAATTCTATTGAAACTTGGCAGCCCAATATCAAGACAGCCCACAGTAGAGTTAGAATTTTGAGAACGACATAAGAATTAGGTACACCAAGATCAACTATTTAAGTTGGAAGAAATCAAATGGTTTCAAAACGCAAGAACTGATTGGATCACCAAAGGACACAGGAGTACTAGATATATATTATCATCTCAAATCTTCGATGAGGAGAAGGAGGAACCATATCGTTATGCTAAAAGATAATTCTGGACCACCAAACGCTTAGATATGTTGGTAAGGGGCTGTCCTAGCTTAACCACAGGTCTTGAGTTCGAGATATGGGAATGCAACGTGCGTGGGTGTAGAGGCTTCCCCCCATAAGGGGCCAACCTGGTCTCGGATCGGATTAGTCTGGGGTCATTGAAGTGCCTGAAAGATGGCCTACCGTAGGACACTGGATGCACTACGCAAAAAGAAAAAAGAAAAAAAGAAGAAGATAATTCTGGAGTATGGTTAGATGATGAAGCGAAGTTAAAGACTTTAGTGGTTGACTTTTTCAAGCAATTGTATATGTTGATGATCCTAACATTGATAGGATTGAGACATCTACCTCTTTGGATTGATAATTTTGGAGTATGGTTAGAGAATAATGCTTTGGAAGGTTTATTTAAAGTTCCAGCTGAGGAGGAAACAAAGAGAGCTCTATTTTCCATCGGTCGCTAGAAGGCTCTTGGTTTTGACGGCTTCCCTCCCATATTTTTTCAGTCTAAATGGAGCATGGTGGGAAGGAATTTTTGTAGTTTTGTGCAGAATGTGTTTTTTGGTCATTAAAAATTGGAGGATCATAACAGAACTCTCATCTCTTTAATTCCTAAACGGAATGTAACAGAACTCTCATCTCTTTAATTCCTAAACGGGATGTGCCGGAGGAAGTTAGTCATTTTAAACCAATCTCTTTATGTTCGGTTCATTATAAGAGTATTACAAAAGTTATCATGGGAAGATTAAGACTTTTGATGGATTCTTTAATTTCTCCTTATCAATATGCCTTTATTAAAGGGAGACTAATTAATGACAATATAATGGTTGGTCAAGAGATGATGCACATCATGAAGAAGGCAAGGGGAAGAAAAGGTTTGATGGCTATGAAGATTGGCTTAGAAAAAGCTTATCACATAATCCGATGGAGCTTTGTGAAACAAGTGTTGGAAGAAGCAGGTATGGATACAAATTTCATTAATTTGATAATGGAATGTATTTCGTAAGTTTTGTATAACATCTTGTTGAATGGTGAACAAACTAAGTACTTTCATGCTGAAAGAGGTTTGAGACTAGGGGATCATATTTCTCCTTTATTATTTTTTTTATGCATGGATAAATTGTCGCATATTATATGTGATGAAGTGGATAAGGGTTGCTGGAACCCAATTATGATTTCTAAAGAGGGCCCGACGATCTCTCATCTCATGTTTGCAGATGATATTCTTATCTTTGGTGAAGCCTCTGATCTTCAAATGCACTCTATGATGGAGTGCTTGGAGAGATTTTGTAGCGCATCAGGCGATAAAATAACTAAGTCTAAGTCTTCAGTTTTCTTCTCCCTGAAGGTTCAGATGCAAGTAAAACAAAATTTAGCTGCCACAGTAGGGATGCATGTTTCAACTACTATTGGAAAGTACTTGGGTTTCCCCCTA
This sequence comes from Acacia melanoxylon, assembly GCA_019022615.1. Lineage (NCBI taxonomy): Eukaryota > Viridiplantae > Streptophyta > Magnoliopsida > Fabales > Fabaceae > Acacia > Acacia melanoxylon. The sequence goes on from JAFJYJ010000050.1 coordinate 1,037,065, forward strand.
TCTAGGAAGAGGAAGCCTAGCGAGACGTTCCAATACATTGTGGATAGAGTAAGATCTAAACTAACCACTTAGAAAGAGAAATGTTTGTCTAGAGTCGGTAGAAATACTTTGGCTAAGTCAGTTATTAGCGCCTTGCCTCTCCATCCAATGCAAGCTTTTCTTATCCCTATCTCTATTTGTAAAGAAGTGGAGAAATTCCAGAGGAAGTTCATCTGGGGGCACATTGATACTACTTATGGTTACCACCCCATCAATTGGTCTCAGATTCTTCTAACCAAGAATAAGGGGGGTCTCGGGTTTAAGAGGCTATCCTCTTTCAATAGAGCTTGTGGTGCCAAAACCACTTGGAAATTTCTTAACGGGGCTAAAGGACTGTGTTTGGATGTTTTAACAAATAAATACTTGTTAAGAGCAGATTCAGATATTTTTGAAGTAAAAAAGGGGGATTCTCCCTTTGGAAGTTTATTGCTGGTCAGAAGGAGTTGGTCTTAAATGGTTCTGCTTGGAATGTGAGGAATGGGCTTACTGTAAATTTTTTCTTTGACAGATGGCTTCTAAAAAACAAACCTATTCTGGAGGTATGCATTCGTGCTCTAACGGGTGAGGAAGCTAACAGTGTTGTAAGTGATTAGCTTTCAAATGGAGATTGGGATTTTGCAAGATTATCTTGCATTCTTCCGGTTAATATTTTAAGGTCCTTGATATCATTCCTTCCCCCATTGCAAGAAGCAGGGCATGATGCTTTAGCATGGAACGCGTCGAGTAACGGTCTTTTTCAGTTTGCAGTGCTTATAGTTTACTGGAAGAAGGGGATCAAAGCTGGGAGAATAATCTTTTCAAGTATGTGTGGAATTGGCAGGGAGCTGAAAGAATCATATTTTTTATGTGGATTGCCTTTAATGACAATCTTCCTACAAATTCTTGGCGGAGTAGTTGGTCATCTTGTTCACCCTTATGTAATTTATGCAAAACTAGGTATGAAGATGTATTACATATACTTAGAGATTGTGAGTATGCAAGAAAGGTAAGAAAGTTTTAGATCCGCTTTATTTGCTTGAGTTCTTCAATTTGTCTTTGGCAAATTGGGAAAGTTGTAACCTTCAGGGAAACCTGGGTAAGCGATAACGTGGTGACTAGGCTAAGATTTGGGGGGTCGCCATTTGGAAGCTTTGTCTTTGAAGAAATGAATTGATTTTTGATGAGGAGTTTGTTAAACCAAATAATCTAGCAAAAGTTATTTTAGAGTCTTGGAGGAGTTTTGTTATTATGCAGGAGGATCTGTGCTTTCTTCAGCGACCCACTGTGAATCCGGTAAGATGGAGTCCTCCGAGGACTGGATGGGTTAAATTAAATGTAGATGGAGCAGTTATGAGAATTTCTGGAAGGGCAGGCTATGGAGGTGTTCTTCGTGATTACTTTGGCAATTGGGTGGTTGGGTTTTCTCATTCTCTGGGGTTGTGTTTTGTGATCGAGGCGGAAGAAGGGGATATATTAAGGGGTTGATTATTGCTTGGGATCTGGGTGTTAGATGTTTAATCGTGGAATCAGAGGTGTTAGATGTTTAATCGTGGAATCAGATGCAAAGGAACCAATTGATCTGTTGAATATTAATCCCCAGGCTCGGAGTACTTTGACGTCCTGGAAAATACAGGAACTTCGAAGGAGAGATTGGGATGTGGAGTTTATTTTCACTCACAGAGATACAAATCAGGTGGCGGATACTCTTGCTAAAAAAGGAATATCTTACTCTAAATTCTGGGATACATGGCCTGAATTTTTAAGGTCGCTAGTTTTACAGGAGAGACTGGGATTCAATTCCTCTGTGTAATTTTTATTTTATTTGTGCTTTCTACACGTAATGTGTTTTATTTGTATATATATAACAAAAAGGTAAACCAAGATCCGACACCCAAAGTGTTCAGAGACCCAAAAGAGTTAATGACCCCCCTCAAAAAAGAGAATCTTCATCATACCGATTGATCTGCGTATGCCGCTAATTCCCTTTTTCTTGTGAGCATGAAAGAAATCACAGGGTCACAAAGATATCCCTGCAATTTCAGCGTAATCCAAGCTTCACAGTTGCGATTTCGTTTGTCCAAGTCGTCCTTCGATGTTTTTGGCTCATCGACCCTCTCTGGTTGTGTCGCGACTTTGATTCTTGATCGTGAACGATTTCTTCGTTCAAGCTTCACCCATCATCTATGAATTGACCTTGTCTTCCGCCTTGAATCGTTGACAGATAAGAGGATAGGAGATGACACTTCCACAAATGGCCTTACATTCACTCACCCCCTTTTTCTCCATCCCTTAGATACTAGGGAACCAGAATCATTCAACAGGTACTCATCGACAATGCCAACTACACGCTCTAGAGCAGAGCTATGACGATTGCCTTAAGAGAAAAGAACAAACTCGGCTTTATTGATGGAAACTGTAAGAAAGACGCTCAAGAATAGGGCCTATAAGATCAATGGGATCATTGCAATGCAATCGTTCTTTCTTTGCTGGTTAATTCCGTCTCAACAGAAATTGCCAACAATGTGATTTACTTCTAGGAGGCACACCAAGTCTGGATAGACCTTAAAGAAAGCTATGACAAGATAAGCGGTTGAAGGATTTTTTTCGCTCCACCATGAAATTACTTCTTTGAATCAAGGCTCGCATTCAATTTCGAGCTATTACAGAAAAATGAAGGAATTATGGGAAGAACAATCAGCATTAATCCCAATTCCTTCTAGTCAATGTAATACTTCAAAGATCTATGCTGAAGTGATCCAACAACAGAAGTCACTTCAGTTTCTCATGGGTCTGATAATTGAATATTTTATACACTTCTTTTTATCTCTTGATTAATAATTTAGGACTTTTTAGTTAATAAATAATGACTTTTATACTTATTTGGGCTTTGGGCCTTTGATTATATTTTAGCCATTTTTATTAATAAAATTCCAGTTTTACATTGCTTCACCAATCTTACCATAACTCTTGAACCAGACATCGGATTTGCCTCATTTTTGTTTCATATTTCAGATGATTCAGAGAGCTACAATTGTTATGAAGACATGAAAGGCAAATTCGGAAAAGAAGGCGGTCGATGTTGAAGCCAAAGTCAGATGTTTTATTTGGGCTCGAATTTGTGATTAAAGCCCATTCTTTATTATTTTCGGTTTTGGGTCTGGATTATTGATTGGAGCCCCATTTCGTTTTTCATCTTAGGTTAAGTAAGGCAGCAGACCACAAACAGAACCATTAACGTTTTTATTCTGTTTTGAGGATTAAACACGAAGTTTTAAATTCTCCGAAATGTTCTTCGTGTTCTTCATCTCTGTTCTTCGTTTTTCCCAGCCATGTTCGGCTAAACACGTGGTTAACCCAACGTTGAGGATTCCATGATTCATCCGAGAACTCGTACTTAATCGGTAACTTTACTCGTTTCGTTTTCATCTTATCGGATCCGATTTCGGAAATAGTTCGAATATTAGATTTAATATTCGGTTTGGTTCATCCCAAGGACCGAGTTCGAACTAGGTTAGAGTGTTGCTGTGCGATTGCACAGTGAGACGCCACTGTTATTTCAGATTAGTTTCAGTTTATTTTCGTTTTAATCTGTTTCAAATCAAAAACCCCCAATTTTGTTGTTGTTTTGTTTTGCTGTTGCTGATTTAAACCCACTGCAAATTCCTTGAGAGAAACGACCCAGGTTACATTATACTGCAAATCCTTTTCTAATCTGGTTATTTTGGGAGATGACGGCAAATATCTGTCAGGGTCTCAATAAGACTTATGATGTTGCTAGGAGTTAAATTTTCATAATGTCTCCTCTTCCAAGCGTCAATCAAGCCTTTGTCATGATATCTGAAGATAAAGCACAAAAGAATATTGCTCATTCAGCAAAAGAGGTACCCATTGAGGGAGTTACAGTGATAGCTAAGGGAAATGGACACGGTAGAGGAAGAGGCAAAGGAAACACAGGCCCAAAATATGTACATTGTGGTCGAAAAGGACTTGAGAAAGAGGGATGTTGGCACCTTATAGGTTTCCCTCCTGAGTTTAAAGCAAATAGCAGCAAGTTGAATAATCAATCTAGTGTATGGAATGCTGCAAGTACCAATGCTACTCGAGATAATGAGGGAGCATGACTTGCTGCTGTGAATGTGATTACCCTGAAGCTGACTCAAGCAATATGAGAAATTGCTGGACTTCTTGAAGAAAGAAGATGAGGCAATTCTATTGTTCATGCGCTCATTGGTACATGTTTCCTTTGTTCTCCCTCTCTTTCACATACACACACGTATTGGGTGATAGATTCTGGCGCAATAACACATTTAGTAAGTAATTTGTCACTTTGACATGGCTGTACTAAGTATACAGGACCCATTAAGACTATAAAACTGCCTAATGGTGACAGAGTGAAAGTAACACATGTAGGTATTGTAATGTTTCCTAATAAACTTGAGCTTACAGAAGTATTAATGTATGCCTCGAAATTGCATTTTAATCTCATGTATGTTTTTTGACTTTCCATGGACCAATACTGTATTGTAGCTTTTTTCCTGATTTTTGCTTAATACAGGGCCTTCAAGGTGGCAGCTTGAAGGGGACTGATAGATTGATTTCGGGACTATACATATTGAAATTCAAACATGATAGTGAAAATTATGTTTTTGTTAGTGTTGTTTCTACTTGCATTGATATGTCACTTTTAATTTGCATCTTAACAATGGATAAACCCTCAACCCCTTTGGCCTCTGATGCTATCAACAGTAGTTAATGAAATTCCTTCATGGTTGGAAAAAAAAATTGAAGTACTTGGACCATGCATTTGTCTTGAAGTGTGAGAAGGTTAGTTCTCATGATAAGAAATTCAAAAAGAATTTAGAATCACACTTATAATGTATTCAATCCAAGGAACAACAAAAAATAATGCTCATTATAAAAAAAAAAAACTAATTCTCTATATTCATTTTGTCGGATATAGCATACTTTTTGGTTTGTGCCAACTAAAAGACATACTTTGTTAACCCGAGTTAGTCCACCTTATTTTATTCCCCCACATTTTTTTCTAACCACAAGTTAATCCAAAGTCAACTTGTATTACAAAATTACAAATCTTATCCTTGAAAACATCTTTTAGTGTATTGAGTCAAGTATTCTCAACCTCAAGCTAGCTCCTCTCTTTACCCACCTATCATATCTTAACCTAAAGAGATACTCCGGGATCTATAGAATTATCATTTATACAAACCACCTAAAGATAAGAGAGTAGGGGATCCTTCTTACAAAGAAAATGAGACATTGATTCCAGCTAGGAATGAATTGTCAATCCAAGCTATCTCAGGTCGTAATAGCAAGTTCGGTACGAGAAATTCCGAGTTGACTAGGTGAATCTAAGTTCGGCTCGAGTCAAGATCTTTGATCTTCCAAGTTGTGCTTTACACTATCGTATCATAGTATCATTCATATTTGATGATCCTACTCGTGTTTACTTGATTATATTATTGGGATGCATCAAGTCACTCAGTAGTGGAACCAGAAAATTATTTTAGCCCGGGTCAAAAAATAAACATATTGAACTACTCCATTTAGTTCTTATTATAAGGCACCAACTAACAAGTATATTTGGTCCTTTTTATAAGGCACTTGCTTATTTCCAAATAACATTAAATAGTTTTTTCCATGTATACCCATAATTAAAAAAGGTAGTGTAATTAAATGGGATAATATTGAAAATTACTTAAATTTTAGGACAAATTTAATGACTTTAACTATTTTTATTGACTTGTAAGAATTGTTAGTTGGTTCCTTAAATAAGGACGAGAGGGAGTATTTACTAAATACAGTAGTATCAAATAACTTTGAAAATAAAAATAAATAATAACCGATAATTATAAATCAAAACAATATATAAGATGGTACTAACATTTTTGATATCTCAAACAAGAATTTTACTTTCCTCTTACAGCCTAATGAGTAATGAAACAAACATTATATTTACAGAGAAGATAAAAAATTAGCTGTGGTCAAATTTGCGGCCAAATAAAATCTTATACAATAAATACATATATATACTAACAAATTTTATAAGATGAGCCGGGGCCAGTTTGAGCCAAGGCCCCAGCTGGCCATTCCGCCATTGAAGTCACTATGTTTTAAAGCTTCTAGCCCGAGTTGGGTGGTGTTCAATCCAAGTTAAACTGCGCTTTGGAAATTTTCAAATCTTATTCAATATCAATCAAAGTCATTCCAAAACTTCCCTATGTATATTGTGACATGTTAAAACAAACTTTGCAGGTGCTTAAGGATTTGAACAGTGAAGGGTACTACACATTATTTAATGAGTAGCTCTGCATCAGTCCTACATCGTAAAATCTGAACTATAATGAGAAAAATCTCTAACAATTTGCAAGCCCAAAAATTGTGTTCTCCTTTTTTTTAAAAAAAAAAAAAGTATAATATTACACATCTCACATGTTTACATAAAATATATTTATTTTATTAAAATATAAATATTTTTACATATTTTAATTAAATTATATTTTTTAATTAATACCGGTTTGACTTCGGTTTGTCCTTCTGACTTTAAACCCAGTAGCCCTACTGATTCAGTGACTGGTTCGATTTTTAGAACATTGGTGTGAAGAGGCCGGGAGAAATTCACTGATGTGATGCCTAAGAAGTCAGTTGTGAGTCCCCGGGAAGTTGTCGTATTTGCCCATAAACACTTGAACAACGTCATGGTGAAATGGCCTTGACAATTTATTTTGACCACATCATACAGCTTTCCATAATACGGGACGTCACCGAACTGCATGTTCCCGTCATTGCTGCCCGCATAACTCCTTGTCCCAAAAGTGGGTTGAGTGCGAGAGCTCTGAATTCTGGTGAGTGCGGGTTGTGGTTATTTAGTATTGTTCGCATAAACCACCCTAGGAATTCTCTGTGGACCTTTCTATCAATTCGGAGGATGTTTCTGAACGGATCTTCAGTTGATGCTTCACATGAATTCCCTGCAATTAAGCATGTGATTACGATCATGAAATGTGAGTATAAAATGTAAGGAAATATATAGAATAACATATATTTGTGTACAATCCTTACTGAAGGAAGCATTCAAATTTAATGCAATTAATCAAAACATGTGTATGTGCTTGCAACTTCTTAGTTGCCGTCAGTTTGAAGTTCTCACTTCCGTCAACTGATTTACCAACACGAGAGATTAACAACTTTATTCATGATGGCTAAAGCTCAGGCTCAGGACAATTGTCTGCACGAGGTGGTCGGTTGAAAGACGTCTTAATATCATCAAACTACTTTGAACAAAAATACATGACCTCATCCCCGATATAACCTTCTGCTACTGAACTTTCATGCTACGCCTTATTCCTTACGTAAGATTTCAATTTCCCAAGAAACCTATAAAGTAAAGAAGGAAATGTTGATATATCAATGTTGAAATGTGCGACTAGCAAGTAATGATGATGCAAGTAATGATGATGTAATTTATTTTAAATGAGTACCTCTGAATAGGATACATTTATCGGTAGTGAACTAGGCCAACAAGCTTTGTTTTGTGAATTAGGTGTACTGTCAGGTGAATCTTCACCATGAAAAAGGATAGAGGAAAGATCATCTCCAAATAACACAACATAAGAAAGATTTTCTGTTGTAGCTGCTCGAGCTCTTCCACGATCAAAACCTTGGAATACAACTTCTGGAAGAAAGAACAAAGCTCCACCAAAACGAGTGACACATCAAGAGGCAACGTATTTTTGATGGCCAACGGAAGTAACTGTGGCATAAGCACATGTGAGTCATGACTCTTTAGCCCAGCACAATCTTTCAAGCATGCATGTCAATACATCATGAAATGTAGCGGTTTAAGCTCAAGACTGCTATAAAAGTCTAGCGGGTTATTAAAAAGTTTGAACTTGAAACTTGTAGCGGTTTTTGTCCTAATAACTGCTATAAAATGAAGACCGTTATAAAAAGTGGCAGGTTTTTTGTTTTGAATTTCAAATGGTATACTTTAGTAGCAGTTTCTGTAGCTAAAATGCTAGAAAATTTAACAATTTATATTTATTTATCTATCAAAATTTATTCCACTATTATACTTATGATAAATATATTTAACTAAATCTATATTATTTTTTCGATTTTAATTAATAATTGTTATAGAATATAATTAAAAAAAATAAAAATCCCATAAAAATGTCATAAAAATCTCGTAATATTTATAATTACAGTGTTTACAAACTAATATATAATGGATTCTTTAGAGGGAATAATCGAGTTTTTGATAAATAATGCAACCCATTTTTAAAGTATCCTTTATGACATACAAAACTTAGTTTAATATGAAAATATAGATTAAGAAACTTTGATTCAAAACAATTCAATATGTAACATCCCTAATTTGTTATGTCTACTTTAATTCTGTAAAATTTCATGGCAATTGGACATCATTTACTAGCCAAAAATGCGTTGTAAACTCATTGCCTGCACAGGGTTTTCATGAGAAACTTCAAGGTTCGGTATAATCCAATCCTGGAGCTTTCAAAATTCCTACCGAACCTCTAACCTACACAATTTGGCGTTTTGAACACAATGGAATCATCAAATTGCCCAAATTCCAACTCCTTAGGTCTACCCTGTGCTGACTGAACCTAGGCTTAGTGTGGCCATCCAAAATTTTAAGGTTTTTGCTTCGTAAACACTCTAGTTTCGATTCCTAACCACATTTTATCTTGATTTTTGGATCATATACACATGTTATCATACTCTAGCTAACAAATTAGGCAGAACCTCCTCATATAAAATCAACCGTCCAAAATTCACAGAAATCAGAGAAATCACCAGTAAACCCCAGTATAGTAACAATAGGATTAGAATCGCTTACCTTGATCGTTGTTCGGTGTTTTTCACAAGATTTACTCCCTTTTCTTGGTTTATTCAAATTCAAATCAGAACCTTAATCACCTTTGAATAGATGAAATTCAATGATTAAAGAGTAGGAGAAGGAAAGGATTAGAGATTACAATCCCGTAGTGTGAGAAATTACCTCAATTTCGCAAAAAAATTGCTTGTCTTCTTCCCTTGTATTTTCAGTTTCTTGGAGGTTCTTAGAGCTGAGTGGTGAGTTAGATGGATAAATGAAGAGCAATTGATGTTTAATTAGGGTCCAGAAGTCGGTTTATAAGGGCAGTACCAAATTGCCCTTCATCTTCTGCGATATTACGATTGGGCCATTAGTTATAAATTTAATTGAATTTCAACTTTTTCTTTTGTAATCCAATTGTCCAAAATTTTTGGGTCATTTTTAGGAAAATATTGACACATTTTATTGGTCAATAACTCATACTCAAGTATCCATAAATTTTAAATAATTATGGGACATACTGCACATATTCGTAAAAGGTGCAATTTTAACCTTCCTTCAATTTTCTCAAAATTTCCAATGGAACTCAAGCAACTTATTTTCATTCATTTTTAGTCCAATTTATTGCTCCATAATGGAACAAACTATTGATTCCTTATATCCATTGGTGCCAACATATGTCTAAAAATTTTTGGTTTCAGAGAAATCAGGTATTTTGGGTAAAATTGACCTTTTAGTCAAAATTAGTCAAAATTCATCCATTTTCCGTTTAATTTCTCTAATTACATATACATCATATAGGGAATTTATTAGAGCAAATTTTAGGATATTACACTACAAATGTCATGACTTCTGGCATTATGTAGCGGTTATTGAGATATAACTGCTACAAATGTGATGCGACCAAAATTTAACTAAGCACCGCAAGTGTACGGGTCATGAAAATAGTAAGTGGCAAATCAAGGTCATCCCACAGAGACTCAGTCAAACTAGTGATTATGTGTTAAATTTCCTTTTTTCATTTAAGTTGAGCAAATGGAATTGTTGTCAATAAAAGTAAAAAGAATTTTAATAAAAACAAGAACTTTCAAACAGAGAGAGAATTTAAATATCAAGGAGGACAACGTAGAGATACTAATCCCTTGTTTGTTTCTTAGATTTTATTCCCACTAAATTAATTTCGACTTAACTTCATCAGCTAATCTAGAGTATTAATGGCTATAAATGCCTTCCGATTCACTTATATACCTACATTAATTAATTATGCAATGCCTCACACAACTAAATAAGATGCATTTTAAATCGGGCTCACTCTAATTTGATTATGCGGAGCTTCTAGGTATATTTCTATCCTAGACGCAAATTAGATTAAAACCTAATTTCACATTAAATTTAAATCTAATTCCACATTATTTAATCTCAAGGTCTATTTAGGATTCCTCTTCCAAGTTCAACCCTAAATCCCCACAACATGCTCAATGGTGGCCACTCAATAAGCAATAACGATAAAAACAATATTAAATAAACTGGATTAAAATTAAGCAAAACTAATTAGTGGGAACAATTTCTAAGTCTCAAACAAGTTCATATTCATAGTACTCTAAGTTGCAAAGGGAAAGTTAGCCCCACATGGCTTTAATAGAATCAGTCCCAGCAAAATCAAAACTCAGGTTCACAAACATACTGGAAACAAATAAACAATTGAACCGGAGTTACTTGAATGACAAAACCAAAGACAATGAATCAGTAAGGTCGCTGCTGCTCTGTCTCTACGCTCCTTCTCCAGCGGAAAATAATCACGATGATGCCCTCCAAAAAATGAATCGTGTGTTTTCCTTTGTGCAGCGAAGAAAAGGACTCCGCCTCAAACTCGCGTTCCTCTCGTGTCTCGCGTCTCTGCTCTGTACCCGCTGCTCCTGTGCGTGTTTTTTAGGTTTTAATTGGTTCAATTCGTTCCCCTTCAAAACGCTGCACACTGTCTCTTTTTCAATTAGGTCTTCCATTCATTTCAATGTGTGGGACCCATGTGCATTTCATTCCCAAATTCAATTTCCTCATCCACACTGCTAGCCATGTAAAAAGCAAAAAGCAAAAAAATAATAATAATAATAATAATAATAAAAGTGAATTTTTATTTTTATTTTTTAGAAAACTTCCTCTTACCATTATTTAATTCCAAAACTCAAAAACTTGTCTTAAATTGAAATCCCATAAATGATGTATCCAAATTGATTTCTCTTAAAATCTCAATAAAATCTCTTTAAATTGGTAATAATGACTTCTCAAATAAATGAAAATATATCTCAAATCTATTAAAAATGAGAAGTCATCAAAATGTATGACAATTTACTTTTTCGTAGTTGTTTCAAAGAAAAACCACTACAATATTTTGTCATTACTTAACATAGTGGAGCATGCCATGTGAAGATTAGATTTGCAAAATAGATGCCAATCTCTGATGAAAAGGTCACTGACTTATTTTCATCAGAGAGAGGCAGCTATATTGCAACTCAATCCTCTATTGTATGCTGCACTATATTTTGGAAATGATTTGAGGGCTGGGGGTATATATTGGTTGAAATTTTGTAACGGTTTTGACATAACACTACAAATTCTGAAAAATTGTTGCGGTTTGTGCTTATTTTTTCTTACCGCAACAAATGTTGTGTCTCTTTGCATTCTGTAGCGGTTATTATCCTTGAACCACAACAAATATAACCGCCACAACCTTCGCACCATCATGCGCCAAGCTGCTGCCAACTTTGTAGTGATTTATTTCTTGTAACCGCTACAAAGGTCCCGCCACAAACTATCACGCCATTATGCGCCAAACTGACACTAACTTTGTAGCAGTTTATTTCTTATAATCGCCACAAACTTCATTACAAACAAGCCGGCATTTTAGCAAGATTGTTGTCGTTGCAAATTTGTAGAGGTTTCGGTATAAACCGCTATAAAATTTGATATTTGTAGAGGTTTAAGTTAAACGCTGCATATTAAACGTTATAAAATGTCATTTTTTTGTAGTTCTTACTTTATAAATTAATATCATTTTTCCTTTGTTATTAAAAAAAAATCCCTTAGTTTGAAGAGGTTGAACATTGATGAGAGTTGGTCCAGAACAATACAAGAAAACAATTGTCGAATAGAGAGACATGAATTCGTATTTCTCTCGCTTACACACAGTCATAAAAATAATCAATCACACATACTAGTATATTATTAAAGACCTGCTGTGCAGATGAAGCACATAAATATATATACACAAACAAATCAATTAATAATCCAAAAGTACAAACAACGTAGTATAACTTTTATCCAAACATGAATCAGCTCCTCTCCTAATACTGCAAGGAATTATGAATAATTTGTGTAGGAACAAGGAACACAGAGTACTGTAATGCCTTGCGCAAATCAAAAGAACATATATAGTACAGAACAGAATAAATCAAGCAAAATCCATATGTGTGAGTTTGTGTGTATATATTCTACTAGTTAAAATCAATGAAAGAGGTGGTGATGATTCTTTCCATGAGCCTCTTGATATTTCTTTTTGGCTTCCTTTTTCTTGTGATGTTCATGAACAGCATATCCTGCTGCTCCAACAGCAATAGTTGCGGCTATCTCCTCTTTTATCTTGTGACTGTGTGCATGTTGTGGGTCCTTCTTCGCCTTGTGCTTCTCATGCTGCACAGACATTTTCATTTTATTGTTAATTTTTTCATCCAATTAATCACACACACACACATATATTAGTTACCAATGCGAAGGTGCCAGCAGCAACAGCTCCTAATTTTCCGAGATGTTCCTTTTGCTTATGGTGCTTCTCTTCCTTTTTGTAATCAATCTCGCTGGCCGGACTTTCTTTGTGGTTGTGGTGGTGGTCACGGTGGAGGTGGTGGTGATGGTGATGGCCTTCGGACATGGTGGTTTGTTAATATAAAGATAATGGGCTGTATAAAGAAGTGAAGGTATTTCAAATGATGAGGATCGAAGTATGTTAACTGTTTTGGGTGATGAGGGTTTATGTGGGAAGCTAGGCTATTTATAATTCCATTTTTGTTTATAATTATTGATTAAGTCAACATTATATTATTAATATTATTTGTTTGAAGGGCCATATGTGAAACATAAAATAGTCATAATATACCTGCAGAAAACTTATTTAAGAGACATGCCGCGTTTCAGCTAAAGTAACTTGAACTCTAGAAGCAAGCCGTGCGTTTTTAATTTGAAAATGAATTCTCAAATTTTGTTTTAATATAATTCATGTTCCACTTTATGTATCTTTCTAATATTTGTCACCTTATATAATTATGATGAGCACATAGCTTTCTTATAAATCTTCAATATACTCCGTTCATAGTGATAATTCACCAACATAATTTATATTATAAAGTATACAAATATATATATATATATATAAGTTATATTTTGAGGAAAATTATAGGAAAAATACCCTGAAAATATCTAAATCTCATAAATCTTCAATTGACAAGATATTTTAGTAATTAATAATAATTGATTTGGGGTTTTCAAATTTTGAAGATATTTAATTGGAACTTTCCGTATACTTTGATGCCCGTACTTTACATATGAAAGAGGTTTGAAAGAGTCAACCTGAGGGAGGAGAGGGACGCGCAAAATAGTGATAGGAGCTGAGGCAACCATGGTGCAAACATGCAAAGAAAACTGCCAAATAATGTGTGACAATGTTTGTCATACTACTCAAACATCAAAGTTCGGGTGAAAACACTTCCCAAATGTATTTTTTCTATTTTTCCTTTTATCCATAAAATAATCATTTTATATCTTTAAATAGAGGATTTTTGTAGAGACATAAATTTGTCATACTACATCTTCCAACATCCTAAGAGAAAGTTTACAATTTATACACTCCCCATGTTGCGCAACAGATTCTTGCCATGCCAATTTCCTTTTGCAATAACTAAGATTCGCTCATCTAGTCTAAGAGTTCATTTCCTTTTAGATCGATTAGCTCCTCCACAAATACTTAGCATGGAAATTCCTTTTTTCAATCTCTCTTCTAGGTAAGGACTTATTACTGATGTGGAAATTGTTAAATCATGCATTGCCATCGATTGATATTTTGAGTTGGTATGACATCAATATTTATGGTGATTGTGCTTTTGGTTGCAATATCCCTGAGTGTTTAGAGCATTTAAAAATACTCCCCCAGTTCCCTTTATGAATTACCAATAACTGAATTATGTAGATAAAAATTATTTAAAATTGGTTAAAAATAAATATATAAAAAAATACAACTCATTTTTTAAAAATAACCTTATTTATAAAGAAAGTTGGTGGCTGGGAGAATGAGTATAAAATAGTGATGAGAGAGAATGAGTGGGAAAAAGTGAGGTACATATGCTCTACTTATCCCTCCAAATGGCACTTTTTGGGGAAGATGCACATCCTCTCTTTTTTAAACTCTTTTATTTTTATTTTTATTGGGGATAAACTATATCCATATTGTTGAAGTATTTTTAAACAGCATTACAACTAGAAAAAAATGGCATATTTGTAGCGGTTTTAGGCGTTACTAATGGCATTAGTAGCGGTTAGACAAACTGCTACAAAATACACCGTGGCAAGTTTATTTGTAGTGCGGTTAACAATACCCGCGACTACTATACCTTGATCAGCATCGTATTGTAGTAAGCGATTTCAAAAGACCGCCACTATCTAAGGTTGTGCTGACGTCTTGTTGGAGACATTAGTAGCGGTTAACAAACCGCTACAAATTGAAATTGACCACACTTGTAGCGGATAGATAATCGCTACTAATTATGTAAAAAATTGCGCTAAAATTTTAACATATTTTTTTGCGGTTATATAACCGCTACAAAATATTCCCACCAATTTTTGAGAAAAGATTTGCCACCAATTTTTTTTTTGTTTTATATTTGAAGCAGTTGTTAACCACAACAAATAATTCCCACCATTTTTTTGGAGAAAAAGTTTTGTCGCTTTGTTTCATATTTAGATTTATATATATATATATATATTTGTAGCGGTTGTAAACCGCTACAAAATATTTCCATCATTTTTTGGAAAAAAAGTTTTGGCGCATTTTTTTAAATTTTTGTTCATATTTGTAGTGGTTTAATAATCGCAAAAAATGAAAAAAATTGAAAAAAAAATATAGTTTTTTAATCATATAGTAATTAACTATATATTGTATTATTAATAATTTATATTTTTAGTGAAAATAAATGATGTTGAAATATGATATTTGATTATATAAGGTTATTTTATAGGTATAAAACAATGAGAATATATATGTAGGTATAATAACAACTAATTATGAGTTGATTAAAATAATATTTAATTATAAAAAAATGTGTGAAAGTAGAAAGAAAGTTGAGAAATATTTGTAATGCAAATTGTAAATTACCAAAAGTTAGTATCACCAAGGTAGAAGAAAAAAGAAATATTTTGATACTCATCCTATTCGATCTGGTTGAACAACACTTACCCGCTTCAAACACTTAACCTCTTTGAGAAAACGTAGAAATATGACAGAAAATAGAGAGAAAACGTGTGTAGAAAGCATATTAAATGTGGTTTGGTGGGGGTATATTTATATTGATATATGCACATCACTTTGTAGCGGTTGAGATGACGCTTTTTGTAGCGGTTTTATTTAGTAGCGAGTAAGGATGCGTTTTTTGTAGCGGTTATAGTTTTTTTTTTTTTTTTTGTAGGCATTTTTAATAACCGCTACAAATACTATTTTGTTGTTTTTTTTTTAAAAAAAAAACATTAGAGGATTACAGATGACATCGTAAGCATACTTTTTTGTCTCAATCTTTGTCGCTATCCCTACAAAAAAATTATGGAGAAAATGTTACGTATGAGTTGAATATGTTTGAACACAAATAAAACTTTATTTAAATGTTATTATTGTTGGGATCTGTACACGTAGTGGAAGAATTCTCATCCATTAAAACTTATGAATCCCATTGAGAGGATCCATCAACGGCGTTTAAATCAAGGTTCGTTAGAAACCGTACCTATACGAACTCGTGAGCGTTTCGTTCAATTCGTTCTCGTGTGCGTCCCGAACGTCGTGTGCCTCGGACGTCGTATGTCTCGAACGTGGTGCCATCTTGTTTGATCAAACAGGAGCTGAATTTGCATGTCCACTCCCTCTACCAGTATCCACACGAATAGCCTCCAACACCGACGTCAACGTGCTAGCGCCTTCAGTATTTTCGCGTCTCTCTCTTTTCTCTCTAGGGTTTCTCGTGGCTTTTTTAATACGTCTTGCAAAATGTCCCGTAGTTTTTTTTTTTCAAAATCCAATAGGCGTATTATATATTCAAAATTAATGCTTTTTAATCTTGAAATTTTAATTTGAATTAAAATAATATATTAATTAAATCTATCCAATAGATTTAATCTATTTATTTAATCCAAATTAAAAGCCTTCGATTTAATTCATCTCTATAAATTAAATATGAGATATAATATCTATCTATTTAATAAAATCGAGATACTATATCTCAATTCAAATTAAATCAGATATATGATATCTTTATTCAAAAATTAAATCGAGATACAATATCTCTATTTGTTTTAGATATTTCCTTTATTAAATAAATTAAATACAAAATAAATATTATATAATAATATTATAATCTCTATTAAATAATATCATTATATTATTTTTGAATTTATTTATTAATTATATATATATATATATATATATATATCCTTCCTAGATTAAATACAGTATTCATTAAATCTTAGACATATCTAAGATTCAATGAATCTGGACACTATTGCTTGTGTTGAGCTATTCTTATGTGCGACCCTACAAGCCCACATGAGATTGGCAGCAGTCCAATATTGTACCAGGTCACAAGTCGCAAGCGGCCTCTAGAAAGACATTGTGACTACCCAATTAGCATGGGGATCGATGATATGATACAACCTATCATACAACCATGTCACGTCCCTTTTTGTCACGTGATAATTTGGTCAAGGATGAGGCATGGATAATGTCAACTTCCTGTTCTTAACCATTACTTTCTCGATTCTTTAGTAGTCTAATAATTGAAATGGAAACTCCTTTCCATCGTAGTATGACCATACATTTCTCAGACTCACTCATCGAGGGGCCCAGTATTATCTCTCTACAAATGTGAGGGACAAATTCTATCTTGACCAATCACATTCCTCTGCATGAAAACCACTGATCCTGATCCAAGCCTTTATCATCACCTGGTCAAAGGTGACTTTTGACTAGGTCAAAGATCAGTGACTCATCATGTAGGAATCCATAATGATCTCAGGTCAAAGGGCATTGTGACACGGTTATACATGAGAAAAGCTTATACTTAATCCATGCAGTTTTCTCATAGTGGGTTGGTCCAACACCTTGTACTCTTACAAGTGCCTATGACTTTGATTCGTATCTCCATACCTCATCAAAGTCATACTAGTCTTATTTCATCTTCGCTCCCACGTAGATGACCGACCAGGGACATTTAGGATAATCTATAAGATATATCCAAGGATATAGTTATCACTATAAACATGCAAATGAAATGATAACGATATGGAGAATACTTTAAAGTGTATCAGTGAGCAGAGAGTAGAGTGTGTTATGTTCCATCATCTTTTCCTCCAAGTCGCGTGCCCTCCTTTTTCCGCCTCTAGCCGCTACTCCGTCGGACCTCCCCTTTACAACCGTCGGTGTGCTCTCACTACAGTCTCTCTAGCATCTTCTGCATTCCACAGTCAAGTTGGCAAAATGTACTCTCTTCTCTTCCAGATCTCTTAATCTAGGGTTCCTTCATTATCGATGTCGTTTTTTGTATCTAATAAATGAATGCAAGTGCAGGGGGTTCTTCAAGGCTGCCAAGCGCAACTGCAAAAGGTTCTTCCTTTTTGTTTTGGGCTCGTAGAATCTGCAACGACGGAAGCATATTTTGTCTCTTCAAAATGGGTTGAGCTTTATGCCATGTCAATCCTTGCCTGCTTTGTTCACTAATCCCTCATTGTTTGGGAGTCGGGTATCTGATTTTATTCAATGTTGAGTTTTAATTTTGAATCTGGCTTTAGATGGATGACTCATTGTCGATTTGTTCGGATTTTAGCTAATGTTATCGCTATTGAGTATGCTTTGCTATGTAATTGTTTATATATCTTTTGAATATAGAAATAGTAAGTAATAATAAGCTAGGAGTTGGTTTAGATCCGTTTTGGTGTTTTGCCGCTTTGGATGGGTGTTCTTATCGTTATTCAACGATCTAGCTACCTCCCAAAGACTCGAAGATTTGGACGATGTTACTATGGATATTCGAGTCGATCTACCCAGCTTTTTGTATCCCGAGGGGACAAAGCAAAGTAATGAGAAATACCAATAAAGATAAAGAAGGTACTGTAGCAATAAGTCGTTTACTTGGCGTGGTGGGTTTGTTGAGAGTGTGATTCCCCGTATTTCTTTTAACTTTGAAGTCATAATGGTTGGGAATCAGTACCAAAAAACTGTCAAGAAAATAGGAGTAGATTTGTGGAAGGAGTATGACTATAGGAGAATCCATGTGAGATTTAAATTCTCGCTTTTACTGGCGAGACTAATAGGAGAGGAAGGAGTAAACCCAAGGTCGAATATAGAAAATAATAGAAAATTCAAAGTTATAAGCACTTTCCATTGTCGTCCAGCTGCAACTCCAGCACAACACATCCACAAACAACTTTCATATATCAAATGATTTTTTTGATAAAATAGTGTTTGATCTGTATATTGCCATGATGTCATATGTCTAATAGATTACTGGGCATCAATTGTTACTCTTTCATTTAATAGATTCACATGCATACACATGTCAAAGTTATTTAGCTCAATTGATTAAGTCTTATTTAAGCATGAGATTATAACAAAAACATTTATATAGATAATTTCTATACTATTTCTATACTTACTAACTAGGGATAAGTAATAATAGCTTAAGTGAGTTTGCAAGAGAAATGTTAGAGATCGCATTATACTGGATTATGGGGCAGTGTTGTTTAGCAGTGATTTATGCTTGCCTGCTTATAGTTGCATGAGTTTCTGAATTAGCGACAATAACTTTTATTGCACTATATATAGCTTCTAAAGGTGAAAGCTGAGATTAATAAAGCTTCCAAAAACCCTCAAGTTCTTCTTCTGGAGTCTGTTCATTCTGTTGGCTTCGTTGGTGCTTTGGCAAATCCATTTATAGCCCAAGAATCAGCAATAAATAGACTAAATGGTACAATTCTGGAATAGTTTGTTGCTGTAAGTCATGGATTTGATGCATATACTAACAAATACCTCAATGCTTTTCTTTTGACTACTTATTAATGTATTTAAACCTTGTTATTTTATGAATAATCAGGAGAACTACACCGCACCTCAAATGGTACTTGTAGCTAAGGGTGTGTAGCATGAGGAGTTTCTATCGTTTGCAGAAACTCTATTATTTGATATTCCTTGTGTGCCAGCCAAAATTAGTGTATACAGGTGGTGATTATCGATCTCAAAGTGAATCAGGGGTATGCATTTGGAAAAGGAATTAGGTTCTGATTATGTCTGTCACTTTTGCTGAATTTTTAAGTCTAATATCCCTTTAATGTCTAGATGACCCATTTTGCTCTAGCCTTTCAACTTCTTGGTGGTTGGCACAAGTTGAAGAAGGCAATGACTTTGACTGTTCTTCAGGTCTTGTTAATTTCTTCTTCTTGATTTCTTTCCTTGCGTGAGAACTCTTTCACTTCCTCCAGTCCATAATATTGGGCACTTCAACTATTTCATGAGAAACAAGAAGTGACAGTTAACTCATTGAATATGTCCTTAATTAATTTTTTTCCACTTTTACCCTTATTGGAAAATATGTTTGAAAATTTTGATGAGTGGGCAAATTGGAAATGAGCATTAACTACAAGGACAAAAATGGAAAATGAGCATTAATTATGTTACAACTATAATTCTAACATTTATTCTTCTAGAAGCGTCCCATATTGTGGACCAAGGGGAGTATGTAAAAAGTTGTTGAGGATGTGGCTAAGAATGCATTATTTTGCCGCCTCCTTAAAGTATGATAGCCTACTAGGAACTAATTGCACTATTTTACTATAGATGCTCTTTGGGAGATTGCGATTCATTCACAACCGGTGGACCTGGTAAAGGGGTGTATCCAAGGCTTTGTAAGTTATCTCATTATTCAGTCTCTTAAGGTAATGATATTGAAGCTTGTAAGAGAATGGAAGGAAGAGCTGTTATTGAATTACACTTGAGAGGATAATATATGATGAGAACTTTATTTCAATTGTCAGGACTGGCTTAAGTTTTCTATGCCTTTATTTTTCTGTGTTACTTTATAAATTTGATACATGAAGATTCTGTCTCTACGATGTTGACATGCAGATCTCCATGTTCTGAATAATTACCCACAAGTTCATTCTATTTCTTCGTTCAACAACGTTTACAATAACACAGGCTTATTTAGTGTCCAAGTTACCACAGTAAGCACATTTGATGTCTTTGCATTATGGTATCATAGTTTTTGGATACATTAGATCTAATATCAAGACATGTTTGCACGTAGTTAAGTAATAATCAGGTGCTTTTAATAAACCTTATCAAATACCAGAAGGGTTTACAGTTTTGGGGATATGTTAAAGTGCTTCTTGCTATCTAGGCACACTCAAGTTACGAAGAATTAAAGATTAACATACGTAGCTTGCATTATATACAACTACACATGTACATGCACACTGTTTGTGGTATTTTAGAAGCTAAAAGTTGAATCACTCGGGGATCATACAAACTTCTGAGGTATAATGGAGATAATGAAAACAATATCTATAGATCGGATTATCTATTATGGTGTTATTGTACAAGGATGGTGGCTGTACTTTTGACAAATATCTTTGCAATTCGCATAACCATATGAGAAATGAGTAATATAAACCTGTTTATTTTGATTAATAAACAGAGGTCATTAGTCTACTCCTTTGATGGATATTACCCAGTGGATCTGTTCCTTTTTATGCATTATGATTATCTGCATTAACTGAACTATTTGAATTATTTAATCTATTTTTTTTAGTTATATGACAATATATTTTTATGTTTTTGTTTCAGGAGTTTGATTTTGTATCAAGAGCCATTGATATAGCAGTTAATGAGCTTCTTGTTGTTGCTACTTGTTGGTCGATTTCCTTGATGGCAAGTGAACCAGTCGAACAAGTAATAAAGTGTAAGTAGAGTATCGTCCCACAAAGATCGAGATACCAAAAAGTAACGCCGATTGCTATGATAGTTGCGCACACAGAAAGTAAATATGATTGGTTTGAGAGGTTTTTGTATTTATGCTAATAACATAAATAAACAAAGTATTGTAGTTTCAAGAAGATATCAGTAAGAAGTTAGGCTGAACTCGAGAATCACCCTTAAGTGCATCAATCCCCCGGTTGCTCTACCCATTGCTATAGCATCCATCGCATGACTTTCGCAATGCTACAAAGATAGCTACTAACTACAACGCTATTCGGTTAACCCACCACTATAATCTATTAAAGCTTCCGCATCCGATACATATGATACTAACTATACTCCTTCCATATTCCTATGGAAACTTTCTAGTTAGATCTGTATTACACACAAGGTGTCATGGTTATGAGAGGTAGACCCATTACTGAAGCCTACAATAATAGGTCAAGCCTTGCACCGGCTACCTAGCAAACACTGTTTCTCAAAGGTCTAACCTCGACTCCTTGCCAGTAAGCCGAGGCCACAAATCTAGCCCTTAGCTTCCACTAATTGACTAGTAATTAATTCACGGATAAGCAAACCAAATCTATTAAATTAAAAACTTGCAATTGGGTTCATTTAACACTTAAGAATTCATCCTCGTTCAGCCATAGGAAAATCAGTTCATGAATGACAAGGGAAACACAAAACAGTTAGTAACAAAATGACCCATGATCTAAATACTAAAATAAAAGGAAAAAACATAAAGCTTGACGAAGTTCCGACGGCGTGGAAGAAGCCCTGTCACGTCACTACTCCACGTCTTCTTCTCTCCGTCTTACTGCAAGGAAGAATGCTGGGCTATCCTAGAATTCTCGTGCTTGTGAAATCTCTCACTCTTCTTTTGAGTCTGCCGAATGTGAAATCTCATTTTGGCTCTGTGCGACTCTCTTCTAGGGTTGACTTACTGTTTCCTTTTATAATCAGACTTCCTTGTGGCGCAAGTTCCAGCGAGCTGGGCTTTCCAAATCTGTCGAGATCCATCGCATCTTCGGCCTATAGTAGATTGATTCTGCTGATCCTGCAGGATTCTTCAAATCTTTCAGTTTTGATCCTCCGCATCTTCTATTTTATTATGTCAGCAATCTACCTGTCATTCTCGACCTTCATTATTATCCCTGAAATCATCTAGATAAAAATGTCAGAAAATATGCCGCATAGCATTGCGTCCTTTACTTTGCTATAGCTTTCGTGATGCCTTTTATTGCACTTCAAGTTGCTGTCAGAATGCTATAGCATAGTATCAGCTTTGCTATACGTTCTTTCTTAAAAACAATGTAACTTGCTCCTTTCTTAGCTCATGTTTAAGATGTAAATGGTTTCTATCATTCAGTTCCCTATATCATGAATATATGTCTTTTTGCTTGGATTGTTTGCAGTTAAGCTTTCATTTACCATACAATTTAGTCATGAAATATAGGGAAAACATGGCATAATTTGTGCTCATCACTACTCCAGGAGAAGGTATGCTGGCATGCTATTCACTTGACTGGTATTTTGCCTCTGATTAGCCTTCCACTTATACTATCAGTCTCGATCCTCAGTTGACCAGGTGCAATTGGATCATGCCAAACAGACTGTCAAGTCTACCATTCCGATGAAGTTGGAATCAAGAGTATGTGAATTCATCTCGATTGAAAAATTTCAATTCAAAATTATCAGCTGAATTTCATTTCTCCCTTTCTCTTTCTGTTCTTTATGTTTACAACTTATATCTGGTTAACATTAGACATTGGATCTTTCTTTCTCTATTTTTTTCCAGACGATTGTTGCAGAAGATATTGCAAAGTCTGATGTTGACATATAGTGATAGGTATGGCAAATGTATGAAATTCTTGAACTTGCCATTAATCTGGGTCGAGGTGTGAGTTTTTTAAGGATGTGTTTTACTAGCTTGTCAGGAAACCCTTGGAGAATTTCTTGAAAGCAGTGGATGAAGTGAGTTTTAATGATATCGTCTCAATTTCTCAAAAGTTCATTTCTTCCCCTCTCACAATTACATCACACGAAAATGGTAATATCCTGGAAAGAATTTTCTGGGGTTGATTTTGATCCTTTTGATAGCTGTAAATACAAATAAATTTATAATCTTTCATTTGCTTGATTTTGCAGTTGCTTGTATGCCGAGCTATGATTCAAAAAATGATAATTTTTTTCAAAAAAATAACCCTTAAGGCGTCTAATAAAAATTATAGGATGCCTTAAGTTGAACTTACGGCGTCTAATTTTAGTAATTAGACGCCTTAAGTTCTGACTTAAAGTGTCCTATTTCAATAATTAGACGCCTTAAGTATACTCTGGAAGGTCATTTGTGCCTACTTAAGGCGTCTAATTATTAAAATTAGACGCCGTAAGTTCTAACTTATGGCGTCCTAAATTTTTTTGGACACCGTAAGTTTTACCTACTACGCCCCTAGATAGGTGTCCTATGGAAAAAGGACGATAAATGTGCAAAAAATAGGACATCGTAGCCCTGTTTTGTAGTAGTATAGAAGGTTGTGGGGAAGTCCGAGTCAGGGAAAACATCTCGTAGTAATTCCAGCAACATCGACATTGCCTTATCAGTGATCCCACACAAGCACTTGATATGGTAAAATTTGATCAAAAAAGATAATTTTGAGTATTTCTGACAACCTTGATACAAAGGACGATCACTCTCATCCATGAGGCTATAAAATTCTTGAGCTGCATCATTCCTAAAGAAAATAGGTTCTGCACCTTGAACTTCTACCATGAAGTTGTCATCTTGAAAACCAAAAGCATCGCGAACAGCTTCATTAACCGGATCATCTTGATCTACTTGATTTGCTACTTGTGAACTTCGAGGAAGATGATCCCCATATCTCATACCATGTTTCTCACCATGAACTCCCAAGAATGTATATGCTTCCAGGAAAGGCTTCACAAGAAGATGTTCCATAGAACCTTCTTGTGTTTGCCACTTCTTAAACTTGCATCGACAACACGGACACACGATCTTCCCATTAATGCTAGCGCGAGAGAAGGCGAAATCTAAGAAAGTTTTCAATCCCGTTAAATATACGGGAGAATTGTGCGGCAACTTGATCCATGACTTATCCATATGTAGTAACCAAAGCAAGGATAGAATATAACTGAAGAAAGAATGTTTAATAACCTTCACAATCTTTAAATACAACAGAATCTTTAAATACAACAAATATAAAATATAATTAGTAGCGGTTAATAAAATACTATTACACCAACCGCCGCAAATTTGAATTTATAACTGAATAATATCCCGCCATAGATTAGTCGCGGTTAATAAACTGCTACACTAATCGCTACAAAATGTTAGCCGTTTGAAATTTGTAGCGGTTTTTCATATGAACCGTGACAAAGTTTTGGCCCTTTTTTATTCATTTTAAAATTTAAATTTGTAGCGGTTTGTGTCCATATAACCACTACAAATGTTTGGGTTTCAATGGTTGGAGGTTTGTAGTGGTTGATTCATACTAACCGCTACAAATTTTAAGTTTAATATTGAATATGTTTAGAAAATATCTTTTTATTCACTAATTATTAACTCCATTAATTATTTTACAATATCTAATTTATTTAACTATAATAAATTTATTTCACAAAATACATTTTTCAATAACTAATTTTATATATTATAAGTAACATTAATAAACTAATATAAATGAAATATAAATGTTGAAATAGTACTCCAATATAAAAAACCTACCAAAATAAAATATAACAAATAATTTAAAGAAATAAAATTGTCAACAAACCAAATAACATAAAAAGAGAACAAATATTTTAGGTACAAAAATATGTGTGAAAATAAAAACTAACTATCAAGAGCCTGATGATCAGGTCCTGTCTCAAGGGGGACTGTCTCAGGGGGTGTGTGCACGACCAAAGGTAATAACGCCCTCATCATCATAGCAACAGGACGTAGATGGGAATTCTCGTAGATGAACGAAGAGGGAAGCGGGGGGAATCCTCATAGATGAACGAAGGGGGAGGCGAGGAAGATAGAAACCATCTATGAGGTGACAACTCTGTTAACGCACCGGTAATAGCATCTCAGCTCTGCCTCTGAGTAGCGTACCAACGCTCGCATTTTTCCTGCATATGCTTATTCCTGGCAGCATACTCGGCCGCCTACGCAGCAACCTACTCGGCAACCTGTGCAATAACCTTCTCGACATTCATAGCCTCAATCGCCTCCGGTGGTTGCCTTCTCGAGCCAGAGGTTCCAACCTCAGAGGCAGAGGCCTTGCCGTACACCATTCTAAGTCAGGAGCCTAGCCCCATACCCTTAACGCGGTCAAGATGCTCGACTAGGCCTACAACAACTTTCAATGCGGCCGTAGGATTAGGGGTGGAAATAGGCCAGGGGCTTGTGGCCTGGCCTGTCAGGCTAAAAGGCCAGGCCAAGGCCTATTTTAAGGCCTGTTTGTCTTAACAGGCTAGGCCTAGGCCTCCAAATAGGCCTGACAGGCCGACTTGTTAAGAGTAATTAATTTTTTTTCCATATCCGGCTATAATTTCCTAAGTGGATTCTTTATTTCTTTCCAAATCAATCTTCAGGGTCTTGAATACTTTGTGAAGTAGATGTTGTTGCTTTAAAGTAGGCATGTTTTTGGCCTGTTTACATTAGGCTTGTATACTATAGGCCTGTTTCCGGCCTGTTTACATTCGGCCTATAAAAAATATAGGCCTCTTAACAGGCCACAGACCAGGTCAGGCCTTTATATAGGTCAGGTTCAGGCCAAAATTTTAGCCTATAATAGGCCACAGGCTAGGCTCAGGCCACTTCCTTGCATAACAGGTTTGGCCTGTTAAGGTTGAGGCATGACTTGGCCTGGCTTGTTTCCACCCCTACGTAGGATCCACAGACCCCTATGACTCTGGGGGCTGCTACGCTCGCAGATCTGCCTGGATCTACTCAATCCGGACCTGACGCACAGATTTCATAAAACATTAATGAAACAATTTAATTCAATTTAAATATATTAAATTAACTATATAAAGATTTTTTTTGTAACTTACTATTATCTCCTTTACTACCTCATAGCTAGGCGTCCCATCATAATGTCTATGGGTGCGTGTGAATAGCTGCCCACCGTCCATCTGACGGTTCTCCTTCAGAGCCTTCGCTTGTTGAAAGAATTAAAAGAATATAAAGTTTGTTATTTCAAAATTAAAATAATCAATCATTTAAACCTAAAATTAATTTAACTTTCAACATACCATCTCACTGTAGGTCACAGCAAATGTCTTCGATCCTGTCGTGTGATGGACCCTCTGTTGTGCCCAGCTTCATCAACCACAACAAATCTACCTCGTTCGTCGTGATATTTTGTAGCGATTATTGAACCGCTACAAAATGATTGCCCTTTGAGATTCTGTAGCGGTTCTTGGGACTAACCGCTACAAATTGATTGGCCTTTGAGATTTTGTAGCGGTTTTTGGGACTAATTAGTTTATTAGTCAAACTAATTACTTTGGTGAAAAAAAATCTTAAGTTATTTAATTAGCTTTCTTAATTTTTCCAAAAAAGTCGGGAGTAATAAATTAAGAATAATAAGTTGACTGAAAATAGTCCAACATGCCCGTGAAGATTCAGATTCAGTATAGCCGCTGATCTCACACGAAAAACTGCTGACTCATTTCGATCAGAGATATTTTCATGAGAGAAAGGTGGCTATATTAGAACCTAATCTTTGGTCGCATGTTGGACTATCTTCTGAAGAGTAGAAGTCTTCACGTCAAAGAAATAATTAAATCTGGATTGTCACTGAAGGAACTGTCTCGGCTCCAAGGATGAGAGAGGAAAATATCTACAGTTCTTATCTCTAGAGAAATGAGATCAGAGCTGCAGATATCTGCATGACTTCGACTACCAAGTCAAGATAGTTCATTCAGTGACAAGCCGAGATTTAGGAATTTCTTAATATTTATAATTGATGTACGGACATAGTCACCTATATAGCGTAAATATTTGTAGCGGTTAACGTTAAAAACAGCTACAAAATTATAGGATTTGACGCGGTCAAAGCGTCGCTGTACTCTGACCACGACAAAACTGTGTCGTTTCGCTTTTTTGTAGCGGTTCTTTTCATGTAACCGCCATAAATTCACCGCAACAAAGTTTGCGCCATTACGCGCCAATGTTGGCGCCAAATTTGTAGCGGTTATTCCCACAAAACCGCTACAAATTCTACGCCACAAACATTCACGCCATTACGCGCCAAGCTGGCGCCACATTTGTAGCGGTTTACTTTACAATAACCATTACAAATATCGTTGCAAACAAGCCCGCGCCTTGGTGCCAATGCTGCCACTACAAATTTGTTCCGGTTTTTTTATAAAACCACTACAAATCCGTGATTTTGTAGCGGTTATTTATATAACCACTACAGGTGAACCGAGACAAATGATGGTTTTTTTTTGTAGTGTCAATATCACAAATTGATTAATTTCTAGTGTATTGAATTACTTTTCCAATGGCACACCGAGTATATCATAAAATTATTAATTTTTAGCACAATCAATAGCATGTAGTATTTTTCAGTAGCACCCATTATCCAAAATTAAGTAACTTTTAGTGCATCCAACATCCTAAAATATTGTTTCAGTAGCACCAAATATTCTAAGCTGATAAAATTTTAGTGGACCCAACACCCTAAAATACCTTTTTAGTGACCCCTACTAACTAAAAAATACTTTATGGTGCTAGATGCACTAAAAATTAATTAAGATACATGGTGCTACGGCAGAAAAACACTTCAGGATGTTAGATCCAACTTCACATAAATAAAAAAAAAAAAAAAAGTAAATGGGCATCTCATCGCCAATACGGAATTAGCAATTTTTTATTTTTAAAGAAATAAATGCAGCTCATACCGAAATCCTTGCTATCTATTCGATGAGCAGGAAATATGATTTCGAAAAAATGAAGAGAAAGACATATAATTAATTGAGGTAAAATAATAATAAAAATCATTAAATGCTTAGACATATCTCTAATGGGTATCATATAAAAAAGAACAGAAGAATAAGGGAGTATATATAAAATAAGTTTTGATGCGCGTAATTATAAAACCATGAACCACGGCGAGAATATTGATTTTGGAGGAGGTTGTAGCTGAGAAATATGCATAGTGATCAGTAAACACGCCACAGGCTAAATTAGATAAAGGTAGACAACATGTATTTGTCGTACCCTTCAATACCATCCCAAGCATTAAAATAAATAATTTATACTTCGGCTGAGGATACATCTAGAAATCTAGGCTGTGGGGAAACACATACATATATTGGGGCATTAGGATTTTTTTTTCCCCCTGGATAATATGCTTAGTATTATGAAAGTAACCGGCCAAATTGAATATTCGAAACGAGAAAAAAAAAATGTCTAGTCAACAATCAAATTGCAATAGAGAATGAAATATACTACTTCCACAGTTCCACGTTGTTTCTTATAAATAGATCCAAAGGTAATATTCATTAAAATTTTAAAAAAAACAGCACAAATGAAAAACCTGAAGAAGTAACAAACAAATGCTTTATTTGATTCTTTATTTCATTTTCTTAAAATACTTTTCCGAAACAGTTTTCTAGAACAGGGTATTGGAAAAAAAATCTGTTTGATATTATATTTTATATATATATATATATATATATATAATTTTTTAAATACTTATACTTAACTTTCTTATTTGATGTAAATATTAATTATTTTTATTTTTATTGGAGTACGACTTTCCACTTCCTAGGCTTAGAGAGCAAAGGGTTTTTGCCTTTCCCTACAAGTGTCATTCATGGGATTCGAACTTGTGTTCTCCTCTTCATAGGGCGAGACTACTTACCATCTCAACCAACATTTTATTGTAAATATTACTTATTATTGATATCCCTAACACCAATGAAATATTTGGTATAATAATAATTATTTTTATTTTTTATTTTTTATTGTATTTGAATATTTTTATTTTTTATTTCATATAATAAAAAATAATATTTGTTGTGCAATATCCTTTGACAACCTTAGTTTGGAGAGGTTGAATCACTACTATAGAAATTGTGCTATAGACGGTTATTATATGACATACATCACGGTTCTGAACTATCATATATGCAGGTGTTATATGTGCTTGGCACAAATAAATTACAGCTCTGAACTATTATAGACATATTAAAATGGTTCTAATATAATACATGTTATGGATTGAGTCTTGGTAAGGTCATAATATGTGCATTGTTGTGATAATAATTAATAAGCACATGTGAACAACCGTCATAACCTATGGTAATGCTTGCTTGATATATAGCGGTCCCATATTGACAACCGTTATTTATTCAATTATTTATTCAATAATATATATATATATTTTTTATATAAAAACGATTACTTTTAATAATAAAAAAATAACGGTGTCATGAAGACAACATTATTATTTAGTATATAAATAACAGTTTCTAAATAAAAACCATGAACGTTCATAATACATGACTATTGTTATATAATAACCATGATGTATGGTCGTAAGACTCTTCAAGTGGGAGTTTCTAAGCTAGTTGATGTAATGCTCCCTTATTACTATTGTCCTATATCAGAGTTACTAGACAGAAGAATGTGTGGATCTGGTTTGAACGAATGAGTAACTGATAATTTAAATAAAATATAACTTGGTAATAATTTAAAACTTAATCCCTTGGGATATTCACTTTACATTCATCCCAAAATAAAACTTCAAATTAAACTCTTTATACATCATCCCAAAATATATCAACCTATATGTATATATATACAAAATTAAAAGAACTCTTCCCTCAAGTTCACCTTCCTCTTCCTGCCTTAAAACACCGCATGTCCCTTCCGTCCTGATCCACTTCCTGTACTTTTATACAAGTCTAAGATTCACGAATGAATCTCAGAGTAACACATTAATTTCTATGAATAATGTACTTAATATATAAAATCAAATTACCACTACTCAAGAAACAATTTAAAATTTAGTATCAACGCACAACAACAAATATCAGAATATTATACATGTAATGTTAATGTGTGAATGAACCCTACAAGTCCAAAAACGTAGGACCGGACAAGTCCCGAATTCCACAGTGCTAGGAAAATAACGCAGGACCTTACCAGTCTCGAATTTCTTGACAGGAAAGATAAACATAGGACCCTACGGGTCCTGAATTCCATCGTGCTAGGAAAGTAAACGTAAGGCCCTACGATCTTGAATTCCCCTACTCGAGGAAAGATAAGCATAAAACCTTACCATCTCCGAGTTCCTCAATACATAGGAAGGTAAACGCAGAACCTTATCAGTTCCGAGTTCCTCAGTACATAGGAAGACAATTGTTATGGCCAAACAACAGAATACATAAGTGTAATCAACTGTGTGTGTGCAAGACACAAATCCATAAGCATGAAAATTACATATAAATATACACATGTCATAAAGGATTAGAGTTACTACTTGGCAATGTAGTAACCTTAACTGCGTCCAAAACGTTGGGGTGCGCGCAGGCTCGGGAACTTCTATAATTTTGGGATGATGATTAATACTTAATCCATATATATAAACATGATACAAGGGTATTTAATTATCATGCTAATTCCCTTGTTAACCCTTATTACATTAGGATATAATTTAAGTTACCCTAACTGATCATTTTTCAGTCTTAAACTTGATTATCCTGAAAATCCAGTAACTTCAAACATTTTTAATAAATTACAAAAAAATCAAAACTATATGCAATCAAAACCCACGTGTTCCTTAACAAGTATATTTTCATGGAAAAATAATTTCCAAGGTCAGAACACGCCACACTATTCCTAGGCTTTAAATTTCCTC
This sequence comes from Acacia melanoxylon, assembly GCA_019022615.1. Lineage (NCBI taxonomy): Eukaryota > Viridiplantae > Streptophyta > Magnoliopsida > Fabales > Fabaceae > Acacia > Acacia melanoxylon. The sequence goes on from JAFJYJ010000050.1 coordinate 1,068,095, forward strand.
TAAATGTCTAGCTGAAACTTCTAGAAATTGTTCTTAACTTTAAAAATCAATAACTCGTCGTACAGAGCTAAACAAAAATACCCATTATATATAAAATTAAATCTTCACACATCCTTTATAATACTGGAAATTTTCAAAATTTTATCAATTACCAATTATTCCCATTTTTAAAAAACGTCAGGACTATCCAGTTTGTTTTCCATAAACTTTTCTTAACTTCAAAAATTAATATCTCATTGCACAGTGCTTTAAAAATTGCAAAACACATATCAAATTAAATCTCTATGCGTCCTATTTCTATCTAGAAAAGTTCATAATTTTCTGAGCTCATTTACCTAGGCAAACGTCTTGCACAAAGTTACTGTCTAGTTTGATCTTCCAAAAACTAGGGTCATTTTGTAAAACTCATAACTCCTTGCTCAGAGCTCAGAAAATTAGAAAATATCCACCATTTTAAAGCTACACGCCATTACTTCATTTTGAAAAAAAAAATCACAATTTATGGAGTCTATTTACTTAGTCGAACCCACGAGCAAGCTAACCGACTCCAAAGATCAAGGCTGGCGCTTTTTCATCTTTTGAAAATCTTGTGATTTAATGTTTCAAAATACCTTTTAAAATTCATTTACCACTTTATTCCCACTCAATTTTTCGTGGTGAACACCACGGTGACTTCATATTTTCAAAAATCTCTTTAAATTTTCAACTTTATCTCATATTAAAAAATCTAGATTTTACAACCAACTCCCAAAAACATCAAGAGAAGGATTGTAATCCTTACCACAACTCTTGATCTTCAACCTTGAGTGAATAATAGATCTAATTGTGGAGGGGAGGGGAGGATATCAGCTTTTGTGAAGTGAGAAGGGAGTATGCCGAGATGAAGAGAGAAAGGACGAAGAGAGGAGGGTGGATTAGATTTTTGTGTGGTGCGTGTATGTGAAGCCGTGGAGAATGATGGAAATATTATATTTTTGAGTTAGTGAATTGTGTGTGTATGTGTGTAAAGCAGTGGAGAAATGAGGGGAAAAGGAAAAAAAAAATCAAATTTTATGTTATAGTGTGTATATGACAAGTGTAAAGCATGCAAAAAGCCATGTATCACAAGGAGACGATGCCAAGTGGTTGGTGAGGTGTCATAAATTGATCATGCATTGCGCCATTTGTCAAGTGTCCAAGGTGAAGAAGACATGTGTCTTCATGCATGTGTATGTGTGTTATGATGGCGCCAAGTGTCTTGGTTTGAGAGGGAGTAATAAGTGGCACGTTTTTTGAGAAAGTATCGGGTATGTTAGTTTTTGGCGCTCATGGTCTCGGTTTGCGTGTTTGAGTTCTGTTGTTGTTGTCTCAGTTTGTGTGTTTGGGTTATGTATATGGGTTTTGTTGTCTTGATTAACGCATTATTGTTTCCCAAATTTATCCAATACGATAAATATTTAATAAATAATAATATCTCAATAGATATTAAATCTTGGCATTTTCACTAGTGCAAAAAAGGGCTTTAAGACCGCCTCATTTAGACAAGACATTCGTAGCAACGGTCTTGAAGCTATGACCGGTGGCAGTTTTGTAAATATAAAGAACTTCTTATGTATGACCGGTGGCAGTTTTGTAAATATCATGAACTTCTTGGACCTGGATCCTTTATTAATAGGTCTTAAATATATTATTCGACCGCTTAAAAAACCAACCGGTCTTAAAAATGTAATTAAAATTTATATTATTTTATAAAGAAATCTCGTACAAGCCCGAACTTATATTTTTCGCGGACCAAAATAATCAAGAAAAATTTAAATATAAAAGTTAAAACTTTTAAGACCAGGACATATATAAACATTGTCTTAAATGTTATACTTTTAAGACCATACTTAAAGTATGGCCGATACAAACTATTGAAAAAAAATTATTCAAAAATTTTATTTCCTTTAAGACCGGCTTTTAATAATGGACGGTCCTAAATGTTGATCTTTAAGACCGGCCTTTTAATTCGTCCGGTATGGAAACTAAGGCGCCAAATATTCGCGCGACGTTGCCATAAGAGTTACGACTGATATGTTGCTCTCTAAACTCTCAAATCCATGTTCTTGTTGTGAAACCCTCTTCCCCGTTGCATTACTTCTCTTCCTCGCCCACCACTACCATCTTCTGTTACTCTCTTACTTTCTTAGGCGTTCCTCTTTCGCACCACTACTCTCAGCCTCTGTTCCATTCTCGAAAATGATCGGAGAAAATAGTTCTTCTGCTATTCCTTCAACGACAGTTACTGGTGCGACTGGTGTGAGTCAGAACGAACCCTCTTCATCTCACAATGAGCCTCGTAACCGCCCTGCACGCCGTGGTAGAAGTGGCACACGAATGAAAGACGTATCCGTAAGTCGGTCTTCTTGGTCAAAGTTTGAGATTCGGTTTGATGAAAAGTTGGCTCCTTTCGGTCCTAATAAACAAAAATATAATAGTTTTTCGGCTATCTAGCACGCAGACAAGGCTAGCATCTTAACATATGAGTGGAAACATGTCGACCGTCTCGCAAAGCGGTAAAGGGTCTATTTGGGACACTATCGGCTCACATACACGTCCCCGACTCCCAAAAAGTTGAAAGACAAGACATTGTCTTATTGTGCTGATCGGTGGAGGAAGTTTAAGACCTTTCTAGTTAACACATATATTTTTGCCGATGTTAGGCCTGACCATAATCCTTGGGACAAGTACACATTTATTGATGAACAAATTTGGCAACAATTTGTTCACCGCGGACCACTCCGAAGCTTTGGTGAGTTGTTATTTAGTTTTGTTTGCCCTCTTTTGTTTGCTCATTAACTTGTGTGGATATGTGAATGTTATTGTACGTGTTCATCTAATCATGTTAGTTAGATTGTTTGGTTTGTGAATATAAGTATATATTTCCATCCTTTGTCTTGCATAAGAGGAGCATGTCTTAGTTGTATGCAAGTCTGATATGTAAACCGTGCAAAGGTAAAATACTAAGTAGGTAATTAGGGAAATAATAATGGCATAAGATTCAAACCATTATTATAGTCTTAGCTAGTTCTTTTGTAGTAGGTAGTGGTTAGACATTGCTATTAGTTAGTTAGTATGTTAAATGTGTAAAGGTTTTGGTGCAGTTCTGCAACTCACTTTACTCTGGTTCTCCCAATTTCTTATACAATTCTACATCCCCCTTAAATGAAATGTTGAAACTTGATGAAGTGAATTTGACTAGTGTTTGAGGATCATATCAAGCAGAAGTTCTCTAATTTCTGTTAGTGAGATGGCTGAAATTCATAATTAATAGTTGTTTTCATTTCTGATTCACAGAAAAGAAGGGAACAAGCACATGAGATAGGGAGAAAGAATGATTGCCCGCATAGGGCTTCTCGCGCGGATACGAAAAGGATGAACAAGATATGATGGCGGCCAAGTGGAAGAGATTGCAAGATGAAGCGAGCGAGAATCCAATCCTTTCGCGATACATGATCCGCCATCTCCAATACGTCGTGATGAGTTATGGTTGTATATTCGGCAAAAGCCAAGTGGCGCCTACACGAGTGAAGAGACTCGTCTAGTTGCTTTGAAAGAATTGTAAGTATCATTATTGTTAATTTATAGTTACTAAACATGTTTCATTACAAAGCTTCTCATTATCTGTATCCTACAGGAAGATCTAAAGAAGAAAGAAGCGGAGGGATATTTTGTGTCGGACGGGAGGAATGATGTTCTGACCGTTGCGACTGGAAAACCGAATCACGCAGGACATGTAAGGGGGATTGGAGGAAGGGTAGGCCTGAAGGAATACTTTGGTACCGCTAAACGCTAGAAACAAAGTATGGTTACCCGGAGGAGATGGAGATGGACGGTGGCGGGGAGGTGGCCAAATTGAGAGAGCAAGTAGCGGCTAAAGAAGCTTCATTGATCGCCTATTTTCAATCCCATCTGAGGGAGATGAAGGAGGAAATGAATCAAATGAAGGTGGTTGTGAGCTCGTGCGAGACCGGTGTTCCCTTGCCACCTCACTCACGGCTATACGTGAGCACTAGAGGAGCTGCATTGTTGGACAGTCACAGCAACCTTGTGACCTTTATGTGGAGGATCCTGAACATCATGATAGATGATTGGTTGCAAAAGGGACTGTCCACAACTTGGGATCAACTGTACACCACCAACAAATGGCTTATGATAAAGTCAGAGTGTCAGTTGAAGAGGTGATCATTGATGCACCTCTCCCTTTCCCAACTGATGAGTTGAAGCTTGTGAGTGATGTCATTGGAACCTTGATCTCATGGCCAGTGAAGCGTGTGCATGTTTCTACTCCTCCTGAGGCTCCAACCTCTCCTGAATTGATTGGCACGACTGAGTTGAGTGCAAAGGACAAGCTTGTCCTTATGGTATCCAATAAACAAGTTGCACTTAATCAGTGGCCTGTCAATACAGAAGTAGGTCTTAAAAACAAGCACCCGGTTTTGGTTGACCAAGATGATATAATTTCCCGCTTTGTTTGATAAACGGGAGGAGCGATTCAATGATTCACGTGTTTATAAAGTAAGTATCTTCTTCTATGAGTACATAACATAAATGTGAGACACTCACATACGTATAATTTCCTTGACGTCATGATTGTAGGTTATTGCATCGTGAATTGGAACAGCAGGGCAGAAGCAAAGATATTGGATTCTTGTTCCCTCAGTACGTGAGTCAACCACCCTTAGCGGAGAGACAATCATACATAACAACAAGGTTGACCAAGAAGAATAGGAAAAATTGGTACTTGGCACCATACTACAATATGTACATATCATAATTCTTTCTCGTAATTCCCTTAATTATATTACGCTACATATTACCGAGTACTTGTCTCTTTGTGAATTTTAGTCACCATTGGCGTTGGTCCTGATTTGCCCGAATGAGAATAAAGTGGTCTTTTTATGCCCCTTCACTACAAACCAACGGCTACATTGCAGCGAGATGGTGAACAAGTAAGCATATGTCATTTTGATTTTCTAGTCTCGAAATCTCTGTTTGTAAATTTTCAGTAACCATTATTGAGTAAATTTGTGATTTTGACAATATATAGGCCCTTAAAATCATTCTAAGAAAAGGTCAAGAACAAGTCGGGGATGAAGTCAAAGATCCTACATGGATCAAACCAAAGGTTAGTACATATTTGGACATTGGCACACCGGCTAGCTTGTGAACTTGGTCGAAAAAAATATATGCTTTTATATATATTTCTTGTTTGTTTTTAGATCCGTCAAGAACCGAAGGAGTCCAACTTATGTGGACATTATGTCATGACACACATGTATAATATTGTCATACAACCAGTGACTAACATCCAAGCAAAGGTAAATGTATTACATAATTTTGCCTGTGCGCTGACCCCTTCGATATGCAAGGAAGGACGACTAATATATTTTGTCTTTGATGCTACGACGTTTGACCTGTCTTTGACCCCTTTCCCGATGGTGATATTGAGCGCACACGCAATGTGTTATCTGAATATCTCGTATGATCCGATCATCTCGGAAAATCAGAAAAATAGTTGATTTGTGAATTCATTGTAAATATATGCTAGCTGTATCAACAATCATCTTCGTTCTGTAATGAACAATTTTCCAATTTGTGATAGTATACAATAATAATTTGTTAATTCATTTAAAACAAGTTTCCTTTTGTCCATTAGTGGTTGCTGAATGTATTGGATGGTGGAAAAAAATATTCATTGCTTAATTTACAAATGCGAGAAGTTTAGGACCGCATGTTCACTAAGTAGCCGGTCCTAAAAGTCTTCATTTATTTATTTATTCACAATTACAGTATTTTAGGACCGTATGTTTACTATAAAGCCAGTCCTAAAGGTCTTCGTTTATTATTGGAAAACATGCCAGTATTTTAGGACCGCATGTTTACTAAGTAGCCGGTCCTAAAAGTCTTCGTTTATTTATTTGTGAAAATTTGCCGTATTTTACGCCGTATGTTTACTAAAGAGCCGGTTCTAAAAGTATGTTTACTAAAGTCTTTTAGACCGCATGTTCTAAAAGTCTTCGTTTATTATTCACCGTATTTTAGGACCGCATGTTTAAAATACGCCGGTCTTTTAGGACCACATGTTTAATTAGCCGGTCCTAAAAGTCTTCGTTTATTATTCAAAAACTAGTATTTTAGGACCATATGTTTACTAAAGAGCCGGTTCTAAAAGTCTTCGTGATTCACAATAAAATACGCCAGTCTTTTAGGACCGCATGTTCACTAAGTAGCCGGTCCTAAAAGTCTTCGTTTATTTATTTGTGAAAAAATGACAGTATTTTAGGACCGTATGTTTACTACATAGCCGGTCCTAAAAGTATTTCATTGGTGACAAATATACGATATATTTATTAATAATATATATATTTTTATATATATAATCTCTTAAAAATTAAATGAATAATCTTTCGCTTAAATTAAATATTTATTCAATATGCGTAACTATAGTCTACATTATTAATTATTCTATTTGTAACTACTTTATTAAATGAATAATCATATTATTAAATTAAAGTCTTTCCCTATTATTCATATTTCATAATCGATTTACTTTATTTATTTATAGAGTGTGATAGCATCAAAACATTAAATTAAATATTTGTCCATATTATAACGTAATAAACTCCATATTTCATAATTGCCTAATTTCTGTCTTTTCTTTTTCTTTTTTTAATTTTAGTGTTTTGAGTCTGCCATTTTACATATTTCATAATTGACTTTCTTATTGCTTTCCATGTTCAGATAATGCATATAATTAAAATGGCAGATTAATTAAAACTCCTATAAGAACAAAATGCAGAAATATTTTTTTAATAATTTGTACGCTGCCTTATAGGGCAGCGATTACAAAAAAAACAGCCAAAAAAAAGCCAAAATAAAAACTATAAAACAACTAATCCTCCCCGGAGAGGTGGGAGGCGTCGGAGGCGATTTTGGAGGCGTCGAGGCGTCCTCTTGTGAAGGATCATACTCCACGTCATTGGCGTCGAGTATCATGGTCACACAGTTGACGGTATGAACCAGTTGAAACAATTGGCGAAAGCGTCGGTCGATGTGATTGACGCGGGCCACAATGTTCTGCAACAACCGCTTGACAGTTGGATTTAGAGGCGGTGGAGGAGGGGCTAAGGTTGAAGAGGAGGAGGAGGAAAATGAGGACCTGGTGGAGCAGCCATTACAGTGGGTTTTAGTCGGTGGAGGAGGCCGTGTAGAAGTGATGGAGAAGAATGTGAAGAAACTAAAGTAAGAACGAGTTTAAATAGAGAACCTATCCTGAAGAATATGAAACGTTGTGAACTTTTTACGAGGAGACGCATTGTTCTTCAGAATATGAGGAGACGCTTAGTTGGTCAATTTACGACCTTGAAGCCGAAGAGACTCTGGATCATGTGTATGGGGTGTAAGGATCGACTCTGCTATCTGAGTTTGAAGTTATTGAACATTTATTACCGGATTTTGTAAAAGATCCGTTATTAAAAGTAATATTTTTTAAGGAAAAATTCTTACTTTACAAAAATAAATAATTGATAAAAAAAATAATTGAATTTTAGGACCAAATATAATATAAATGGACGGTATTAAAAGTAATTGAATTGTATGGAAAAATAAATAGTAGACATTTAGGACCGGATGTTTCTAAACATCCGGTCTTAAAATTTATTTATTTGAAAAACTAAATAATATATACTTTTAAATCTGGTTACATAATAAAAAGACTGTATCCATCTCTCTGTCATCATTAACTCCGCACACTAACCTCCATGTTCTTATTAATAAAAAGAGTGTATTTGGAGCTCTCTGCCCAAACTGCTCAAAGCCTCAAACCATGGTTAGATAAAGAGAACTCCTCGTAGGGGTACTCTTACACCGAAGCTCTTGCCAGGACTTAGATCATTATACGGTGCGCCTCCTCCAACGAGAGTGCGTTCTGTTGTGACCGAAGAATCTCGGGTCATCGGACCCATTGTTATTTCGGATGATGAAGAAGTTGCCGCACCCCCCCTCCAGCCTTCAGATCATGCAGAGGTTCCTACTCCCCCTCTCCAATCAGTTGGCCCCAGCGCGCCAACCGCTGACCCCTCTCCTCTTTCCTCTAATGATGCACTGTGGGTGATGCAAATAAGACAGGAACTTGCTGATCTCCGGCGGGAAGTGAATGTTTTTAACGCCGATATCGCCAAGGCATTGGATGATAATAAGCTTTAGGATGTTTTGTTAGATTCTTGTCATTGATAATGATCAGTTATTTTCTTTCTTTCTTTCTTTCTTTTTTCTTGTGTACGTGCATATTCTCCAGTTATGTATGGAAGCAGTAAGAACTAATTAAGCTTGTGCCTTTTTTATATTCATATTCTCCAGTTTTCCTTTATTTATTTTATTAATTCAGTTTCTGCTGCGCTCGCCAAAGGCAAATCTCATTTTTTTTTACTTTGGTTCATTAATAAACGAAGAGGTTTACGACTTTATAAGTATTTGACTTTTAGGTCCGGATGTTTATAAAACTCCGGTCTTAAAATTAAATCAATAGTACATATTAGGACCGAAGTATTCTTAATTGCCGGTCTTAAAAAGGTATTAATAAAATTCTTCTTTAGGACCGCACACTTTATAACTAACCGGTCTTATTAATAAAATTATATATTTAGGACCGGACACTTTATAATTAACCGTTCTTAATAAAATCCAAAATACTAAAACTTGTCTCTTTCGCGGGGAAACTTAAATTTCCCTCTCATAACTTCTCTTGTCGCGCCGAGAGTGATTACTCAGGTTTTGTCTCCACATTTTGCTTGTTGCGTCGTCGCTGCTGCTTCGTGTTGCTCTCTCAACAATCACTTTCTGGTTCCTTAGCTAAACGTCTATAGACCAAGTTGTACGAGGTGTTTTGGTTATATAACTTTATTATTTTCCTGGTTATGGTTCGGGTTTTTCATGGGTTGAACGAAATCGATGAAATGTTCTTGTGGGTTTTTCTCGTTGTTAATGAATATTGTATATTGAAGATTATATTTGCACTTTAGACCTACCGAATCGACGAACTAGTGTTTTTAGTTACTCTTGATGTACGCAACATCAACGTTCGTGGCCGGAGAAGAAAGACTAAGCAAACCCATTTGAATTTATATGCTACAGGTGAGTCCACAAGACCTTCATGCGATGCATTTAATTTCCTCATCATGCATTTATTTTGCTTCTTGGATTCACTGTGATACATTTATGACCAAAAGTTATTCTTCGTTATGCATTCAATGGGCAAGTTTCTCCGTAAAGAAAAAAAAACATAACTGACATTTGAGCATATATATGCATTTAGATTATGTATGTCTTATTTTATATGCAAGTTTCAATTTTTTTTGGATTATGTATGTTAAATCTTTGTTAGGAAATGGATCATAGTTGAAAGTGTTGAATATCGAAGAATGGGGTGAGGGAATTTATAGAATTTGCTAAACAAAATGCCCGTGATGATAGTGGGAAGTTTTGGCCTTGTGTAAAATGTTTGAATGATAATGTCATCCACACACATTTAATTTGTGAAGGATTTTGTAAGATTATCATGGTCATGGCATGGTGAAAAAACAGTGGGTTATTCTTTGATGATAATGACACGAATATGGATGATCACAAGAGGACATTATTTGATTATGAGAAGAGGTTTTTGAGCAATCACATGCATATGGTAATATGTGCGGTGATGCGAGACCCCGCTATACCACGGGTGTGAAAAATACCAATTGTTGAACGATGTATTGAAATTGGTAAGGTTGAAGGCACATCATGGATGGAGCGACAAGAGTTTCTCTGAAATGCTTGAGGCTTTTAAGGACATTCTTCCGGATGATAATGAGTTGCCGCATCGATACTATGATGCTAAGAAAATACTTTTTCCACTAGGGATGGAGTACAAAAAGATTCATGCATGCCCGAATGGTTGCATATTGTATAGAAAAGAGTTTGAAGAGAAGTAGAATTGTCCAATATGTGAAACCCCAAGGTACAAGTCAAATAAGGGGCCTGCAAAAGTGTTGTGGTATCTTCCAATCATACCAAGGTTCAAACGGTTGTTTGCTAATGAAAGTGATGCAAAAAATTTGAGGTGGCATGTTGATGAGAGGATTTCTGATGGAAAGTTTCGACATCCAGCCAATTCTTCTCAATGGAAGAAAATCGATCATTTATTTCCGAACTTCGGCGAAGAACCTAGGAACCTTAGGCTTGCCCTTAGCATGGATGGCATGAATCCCTATGGTAGCCTTAGCAGCATACATAGTTCATGGCCCGTACTCCTGACTATTTACAACTTATCTCCTATGTTATGCATGAAACAAAAGTACATCATCTTTGTCTATGTTGATTTCGGGACCAAAACAACCCGGAAATGACATTGATGTTTACCTTCAGCCCTTGATCGAAGACTTGAGGGAGTTGTGGGGAAAAGGTGTCGATGTTTTTGACTCTTTCAAGAAGGAGGTGTTTAAAATGCGAGCCATGATATTTTGTACTATAAACGACTTCCCAAAGATATGGGAACTTGTCGGTATAGTGTAAAAGACCACAAAGCATGTCCGGCTTTTGAAGAAGGCACACGCTACCATCAACTTCAACATGGAAGAAAACGGTTTATCTTGGACATAGGAGATTTCTTTGACGGGACCACCCATATCGTTGATTAAAGAAAGCCTTTTTTGGTGGCCGGGAGTATGAAGATGCTCCGGTGGCATTGACTGGGAGCAAGTTTATGAAAAGGTGAAAAATATCGTGTCATCTTCGGTAAGATCGCAAAGAGTAGAAAAGAAACAAATATATGGAAAAAGAGATCTGTATTCTTTGATCTTCCATATTGGCGCAATCTTGATGTGAGACACTGTATTGATGTCATGCACGTGGAGAAAAACGTATGTGATAGTATTGTTGGCACACTTCTCAACTTACAAGGTGGTTCAAAGGATGGTGTGAAGGCAAGATTGGATTTGCAAGCAATGGGAATACGCGAAAACTTACATCCAAGGCCATATGGGAAGAGAACTTATTGTCCCCCGGCTTTTCATACTCTTTCTAAGGATGAGAAACAAAGTTTTTGTGAGTGTTTACATGGCACAAAAGTTCCCTCGGGGTATTCTTCAAACTTTAAGAGGCTTGTTTCAATGAAGGACTTGAAATTAGTAGGCCAAAAGTCTCATGATTGTCATGTCTTGATGCAACTACTCCCAGTAGCTATTCGAGGCATCGCCGAATATGATCTTCGGTCGTCTTGTCTAGACTTTGTTTCTTCTTCAATGCGGTTTGTAGTAAAGTTTTTGAGATTGAAAAGTTGGATGAATTGGAGAATGAAGGATATCTTATCTTGTGCCACCTTGAGAAGCTTTTTGTTCCTACATTTTTTGACATCATGGTTCATCTAATTGTTCATCTAGTGAGGGAGATAAAGTTGTGCGGCCCTATCCATTTACAGTGGATATACCCAATTGAAAGATCTATGAAATTCCTAAAAGGGTACGTGAAGAATGCATACCGGCCGGAAGCATCAATTGTTCGAGAAATATGTTTATGAAGAAGCCATGGAATTTTTCAAAATTATTTGGCCGAGTAAGACATATTGGGCTTCCAAAACGTCGGCATCTTTGAAGGGGTAAACGAGGTTCTTCGGTAAAGAGTGTGGATCCGAGGAATTGTCACAAGTCCACTTAAACATCTTGAATAATGTTGATGAATTTCAAGCTAGCATAGATGCACATAAAGAAGTGGTAAGGAAAGAAAATCATCGAATGATTGAACAAATGTTGATTAGGGAGCATAACAGAACATTTGCAAACTGGTTCAAACAAAAGGTCGAGGGAGAGGAATGTGTTTCTGATACAATCAAATGGTTAGCCCGTGGTCCTGAGGTTGATGTCATAAGTTGGAATTCGTATGTGATCAATGGTTATACATTTTACACGAAGTCCCTAGATGATAGGAGCACCGTCTAGAACATTGGTGTTATGTTAGAGGCTGAATCTATGCACTTCTCCAGTTCGAAAGACAAGAGGCCTTTATTGGCAGTCATGCCATATTATGGGGTTATTGAAGAGATTTGGGAGGTGGACTATGTTAAAATTAGATTTCCCATTTTCAGATGCAAGTGGGTTAATGTCAAAAATGGTGTTTGGATCAATCGGCTAGGACTTACATTAGTCGGTATCAATGGTAGATGTTTTGGAGACCAAATGCAAGTGGGTTATTGAAGAGATTATGGAAGACCAGACAAAACAAGTGTTCTATATCACCGATCAGGAAAATAAAATGTGGTCTGTAGCTCTCCAAGGAAAAAGGGTCATTGATATTGATGATGAAATTCATTCGAATTACGGTCTTCCCGAGAGTACTCCTTTTTCAAGGGGTATACCTAGGACATGAACGAAGAAGATGAAGTGGATAATGAACCCGGAATAAGAAATGATCATCAAGAAGGGATATGGGAGGATATCCCTTTATAAAAGAGTCAATTCATATGGTAATATTCATATGCAGAATTCTTTGAAAACTTTAAGGTTTTAACTATATTCCTTCCATGTTCTGAAATAATGAAGATTTTGTTCTTGTTTTATTTTGTGGTAGGATCCGATATATATGTTATAAAAGGGGATATAATGTTACATATGTTGTTGGGTGGGATAAGATGAAGGCTTGGTGCGGTATTTGAAACTCATCATTGTATTTGTAAGTTATCTTATTACATGTATATATTCATCATTACGGTGTTGTACTGTTCTTAATTAAACGACACTGACTGTGAAACTTTTGTTCTTGTTTTATTTTGTGGTAGGATCCGATATATATGTTATAAAAGGGGATATCATGTTACATTGTTGGGTGAGATCAGATGAAGGCATGGTGTGGTATTTATTTGTAACTCATCATTGTATTTGTAAGATAATTCATTACGGTGTTGTACTAAATTAAGAGGCCACATAACTCATGGTAGGTGATATTTGTATTCTTTTCCCAATTCAATTTATTCATAATGGATTGTTCATAGCTTGTAGCTTAAAGTATCTAATTTTTTTTGTCTTTGGATTGTGTAGTGGATGTGTGTAATATATATATGATCAGGAAGAACAGAACAAGGAAAATTCTGGAAAATTTGGACAGGGAAATAATATCGCCTGTCTTAAAAGTTCAAATTTTAAGACCAGATGCATTTGTAAGTCCGGTCTTAAACGTCTAGCCCGGTCTTAAAAAGTTCAACTTTTAAGACCGGCTGTACCAATTACCCGGTCTTAAATTTGATTAAATTTAGAACCGGATTTGTTAGTCGTCTGGTCTTAGAAGTCGGTATTTTTTAGACCGGAGATTATTTATCTTGTCTTAAAAATGTCGATCTGTTAAGACCTGTCTATGTTTATGTCCGGTCTTAAAAGTTTATTTTTAAGACCGAACAAAATACATATCAGGTCTATTTAGTACGACTTTTAAGACCTAACTTTTAAAATGTCCGGTCTAAAAAAGTTTATTTTAGACCGGTTCGAATCCGGTCTTGAAAGTAACATACTTTTAATACCGGCTGGAACAAGACCGGCAGCTAGTCCGGTCTTACAGTGCCTCTTTTGTCCGATCTTAAAATCCTTTTTTCCACCCGTGTTTATTGAATATTTCTTAATATATAGGGTTATCTGGTAAAGCATAAACCAGGATATTATAGTTGAATTAGACATATAATAGAACAGTACCTCCCACACCACGTGTTATGCAATATGGTATAGATCAAGACATTTCAGGCTTTATGGGGAGAATCAATGGCAATTGTTGACCTATATTAGTGTTAGTGATAATGTAATTGTTAACATATAATTGTATCTCTTCAGATGAAATAACCTTGGAAAGCAATGGATGAGAAAAAACGTATGAATATCTGTATTGCAAAGGCTGCATAGGGTATGCAAACCCTTGACCAAACTGCTCAAGGGTTTGCTTACCTAGTCCCTTGCGGCCTTTCCTATACGCATATTCGTTGTTTTTTAAGTAAATACTCTTTCTGGTCCCTGACAAAAAACACCTACCTCATTTTGGTCCCTTACAAAAAAATTGACCCTTATTCGTCCTTTTTATGGACTAAAAAGGACTTTTTGAAAAAACTTTAGGGATCAAAATGTCAACCAATCAATCCTTATTCGTCCTTTTTATGGACTAAAAAGGATCTTTTTTTTTGTAAGTGACCAAAATGGGGATCGCGTTTTTTGACAGGGGCCTGAAAGGGTATTTACTCTTATTTTTTTAACACATTCGTTGCTTTCCTAGCTTAACAATTGAAGAGACACAAGGTATAAGTGATGACATTTTACAATATGAGATATATAGGTTAAGAGAGCAATTGATTCAAGCCACAAAGTTTATAAAATCTTGATTCGTCCCATATTGCATGGCTACATGATGCGGGAAGTACTACTCTATTAGATAGAGTCAAGACTAAGTAGCTCAGAAACTCCCACATTGAAGAGTCTAGGATTGATCATAATGTTGAATTTCATAGCATTTAACTTGGTGCCACTTGCTCAATACAAAAATAGGAGAGGAACCTTCGATCAGAGAAATAATGGGTTTTTCCAAAATAATAATAATTTCACAAAAAGTAATTTATAAGGAACCTTTGATAGTGAATACTAGGTTTTCCAAAAAAAACATAACTTTACAAAAGAAATTTAATGTCACCATGGATGCTTTATTGTGTTGTGACTTTAAAAAAGGTGGCCCAGTTGGTCGGGTTGAACACTACAAGAAATAAGAGAGGGACCGTTAGAGGTGAATGCAAGAAGGATAATGCGAAATGGATGAGGGAAATCATAACTATACCTAGCTAGGGCTTAGAATGAAAACAACTCACGTGGCAGTCGCTAAGACAAGGGTCAAGAGGATTCACTAGTGTGGTTGTCGCTAAGAAGTTGGATGAAGGCTTTTTATACTGGATTTGACTGAAAACAACTCTTGACAGCCGTAAAAGACAACATGAGTCATAGGGTTACGATGTTGGTGGATTTCGTTCAAACATACTAAATGTCAAGTGTATTTTGTTTCAGACATTTAAATAGAAGAGGAATGGTAGGGTTTTTTGGGTTATCGTGCCTAAGACTTTACACCATGGTTCATCCATAAGAACTGTTATTTATTCATTTACATTTATCATGGTTCTTTGTTAATAACCATTATGCGTTTCACTTTTTTTTTTAAAAAAAACAAAGTTGGTGGTTGATTATGCAGCCACCATTTTACAGACAAAATAAAAAAACAACAAAAAGAAAAGTATATAAAAAAAACTAAAAATAACAAGTTGTAGAGATGTTATAAGAATATAATGTATCATCGATTCTTCATTCTCTAGTAACTTGTCCACCACTCGTTCAAAGAACGAACGAGAGTGGTAAGTTCCTTTAAATCGGGTCAATGCGTTCTTGCTCTTAGGTAAACCTAAACTATATGATGGATCTCGTAGGTCGTGTGGACAAGACATTCAATGCTTGTTGTTGAAGGGAGTTCATCTTTTTGTTTGTTCTCAGATGATGAAGCATAAGTTCTCTTTCATTGGTCCATTATTTTGGTGAAGAACAAAAGTTTGTAGTTGACTATGAGAAGTTGAAATGAAATTGGAGAAGTGGAGTTCAATTTTTGGGCGTTTATATAGATAGGGTTTCATGGATTATCAAGCCATCACATCCTTAAGATTTACATATCATTGTATTTTATAAATAGTGATAGTTGTTTTAATAGAATCGTTATTTATTTTTTTTCATGACGATTTTTTTGTTAGAACGGCAGGACATTATTATTTTACAAAATATCTAAGAAAAAAATATATGATAAAATGAAAATAAAGAACAATGGTGAGTTGTCCGATTAACTAATGAGATCACCGGGCTACTCGTCACCATAAGATTGGCGGGATCATGGCCAATCCTATACTCATGAGTATAAGATTGACCTTCCTGTTCATGTTGGAGAAGTATCTAGAAAGGCTCCTCATTTCTTGGTAAGTCTGTTTTGCATGTTGTTAACTCCTGTATTTTGATTATCACAATTTCCATATTATTGAATTAAGTATTTTATAACTCTCAAGTAATTATGCTCGAGCAAAGCTGAATGTTGCCCGAGCAACATCGGACTTCAGTGAAGGAAGAAGCAAGGTAAAGTGATCATGCCCGAAGCAATCTTCAAAAGCATTAAGAAGCATGACCTTGCCCGAGCAAAGTAGTAATCATGCTCGAGCAACATCAGGTCCTCTGAAGGAAATATGAAGTTCAAGTGATCATGCCCAAGCAACATCTGAAAGCATCAGAAAGCATGACCTTGCCCGAGCATGGTCATAGTCTTGCCCGAGCAACATCGTGGCAAAGGCAAAATGAAGCTTGCTTAAGCAACACCCGAAAGCATCAGGAAGCATGACCTTCCTGAGCAAGGTCACAGTCTTGCCCGAGCAACATCGAGACAGAAGGAAAATCTTCAAATCATGTAGTCTTGCCCAAGAAGAGAAGAATTCTTGCCCGAGCAACCTGCCCGAGCAAACATATAAGCTTGCCCAAGCATCATTGATCTAAAGTGCTTTCTCCCACTCAAAGGAACCTTGCCCGAGCATGGAAAATTGCTTGCCCTAGCATTATGCCCAGGCAAGGAAAAAGGTTTGCCCAAGCAAGATTAGTCTTCCTCCTTATATCGCCTCTGCCTGGAGTTTGCCCGAGCAAGCTTTCACGCTTGCTCGAGCAACATCAAAAGAAAGTGATTTTTGCTGCATATTGAAAAGCTTGCCCGAGCACATAAATCATCATGCTCGAGCACTATACCCAAGCAAGGAAAAATCCTTGCTCGAGCATCAGCGAGCAGAAGACATTTTCACTACATCAAAAGAAGCTTGCTCGAGCAAGCCTGAAGTGTTGCTCAAGCAAAGGCGACTCTGTTTTGAAAACTCTGTCTGCATAATTCTTCAAATCTTTACTCTTAGCTAATCACATCTGATTATTACTTATTGAGTTTACCAAACGCTTTTAACCAGTGTGTTGATGAGTTTCAGATTAATTAGACACAAATTACTAGCTGATTAGAATAAAGCATTGTGCTCTGACAGAAGCATTAAATGAAGCTATCTAAACCAGAGCCAAATTGTTCTGATCAAAGTAAAGTCTCTATGATATTCACATTGCGCATTAAATGCTATTTGACAACGGATATACAAAAAGAATGAAAGAGAATGTCTCTCCACAAATTCCAACTGTGATATTCAAACGGACGAAACTGAGACAAAGCGGTTCATCTATAAAATGGCTACCTTGATGAGTCACAACGGTTGATTCTTAATCTTCCTCAACGGTCATTAATGGCATCATCTATAAATAGGAAGAGCATTGAATTTGGATAACTACCGAAACGCTGAGCAATTAATTTGATTCCAGATTCATTCGTTGTTTCAACTGTTTCATTAAATTGTGAGTGTTCTTCATTGTTCATTTTATCTGCCCGTGAGGAGTCTTTAAACACTTATTTATTTCATTCAGTGAGTTATACTTAAGGTTGAGGAACCTTAAGTGAGGGTGTATTAATTACAACTTGTAAGGGGGAGTGGAGTAACCATCCTTCGTTTACAGAGTGTGTAATTATTTGAAAGAGTAGTGGAATCCCAGGTGTTCTGGGCACTGGACATAGGTCAGTGATTTGAGACCGAACCAGTATAAATTGTCTTGTGTTCATTTTCTCTTTTCTGTCTCATTCGTGTATTTCTGTATTATCGCGTGTGTTTCAAAAAGAATTTTTGAAATCACCTATTCACCCCCCCTCTAGGTGATATTCCACCTTCACATGCCACAACATTGCCTCCAGTTGAGGAAGCATATATAGGATGTAGAGGCAAAAGAGGAAGTGGTGGAGGCAATGGAGGCAAAGACGGATGTTGGGGAGGAGAAGCAGGAGGTGGAGAATGATGTCAAAAGTTTTCTAGCATGTCTTTCACACGGTGTTTGATATTAGCGATTGAGTTAGAGAACAAAGAGGAGTACGATAAAGAAAATATAGGAAAAACAAATCCAAATGTGGAGTTTAAATACTGTAATAGAAATTTGGAAGGGACATGAAAAAACCATTATTGCATGTGTTGTAAGTTGACTGGGGCATAATGAAAGGGTACCTATTTTCTCCTGACGATGGTCGGATAATGTGGAGGCACCCATAATTCACAAGGGGAAGATGAAAGGTTTTGAAAGCTTTAATTAATGTTAAGTGTGAGCTATTAAGTATGTTTGCAAGAATACTTTATGGTTTTTAATTAATACAGTGAGTTATGAAGTTGTTGCTTTTGGTTAAATTTATTATGAACTTAATGTTTAATAAGTTATAACCATTAAGTATATTGCTAATAATATTTTACAGTTCTTAATTAATAACCATGAATTGTTAAGTTTTTTGTTCACTTCATCTCCCTCATCCAATGAAGAGAATGAGGATGATGATGAGGAAGAGGAAAAGGAGGATGAGGATGGTAGGCAAGAGTAATTTACGGTTCTTAATTAACAACCGTGGAATATTATAAATATTTTTATGTTAACTTCATTTTTAACATTTTAAGAAAACAATGACGATGTTCAGTCATCACCACCACTGCCTTCCTCATCTTCCTCTTCCTTATCCTCATCCTCATTCTTATCATCGAAGGAAGGGGATAATGTGTTTGACTGCAAGTTATATTCAACATCATCGTGCTGAATTATGTGGTTCAATTTCATGCTCAGCTTGTTGGAGTATGTCGCGAGACACCTTGTGTGGTAGTCAAGGCCTGCCAATATCTGCATCAGAGCCTCCATTTTAGGAGGAGGCGGAGGAGGAGATGGTGGTTGTGGAGGAGGGGGTGGTGGCGCAAAAGGATCAAGCACCCTGTGATCTTAAAATGATGAAGGAGATAAGGAGGAGACCAATAAAAAAAAGGTAATAAGAATCACAAGTAATAAATGAGTTTAAATAGAGGCCTTATGGATTATGAAAGGTTATGATGAGTTATGACTTATAAAGGTCTTAAGGATTACAAAGGGTTATTTGTTATGACTTATGAAGGTCCGACGACGTTACGTAAGGTTATGAAAGTATTAAATGACGGTTGGTTCTAAAGACTGTTTTGTTTTGTCTTCATTGATATAAGATGTTGAAGACGAATCATTTTTAAGTTTTACATGACAGTTGTTTCATAAAAACCATCATATTTCTCACTAAATATTAAGAGTTCGGCAATAGTGAATATTAAGGATTGTTTCAGAAGAAAACCAGAAAAAAAATTGTTGAATAGAGACACAAATTTGTATTTAAAAGCACACATATATACATATAAATATTAATTAGTTTCCAAAACATGAATATGCAAATAAAATAATAATCCAAAAATACATATTATAATTAGTTTCCAAAACATGAAATCACTTCTCTTCTAATACTTTGTGCGAATCTGACTTTTGATTCCTAGGCCTGAATATGTGAGCCTAATATCATGGCCCACGTATTCAACAATATAGATATCCTTTTTCTAATGACAAATCAGGATTTGAGTTCCAAGTTCATATCAAGTTCTACTCTGACTTTAGCAAATTTAGCAGTTTCCATAGCCTTATTTTGATTACCACACTGAGCCTGAGTATTGATGTCAACTGCTTTATTACCTATCATAGTATCTAGCTCATACATAGTTTCTTAAAGCAAACATGCATTGGCAAGGTTGGGGCTCTTACCCAAATTGCCATTTTCCTAACTTTTGTTATAGTAAGGATTAAAATTTGGACTCCATCTCTCCACTATTAAGTATTGACCTTGGATCAAGCATGGACCATCAAATTGTAGTTTCGACACAAATTCTTGGTTCTCTGTCCAAAAAAACAAAATAATTATTCGGCATGTCACTACTACAAAAAAGAAAAAAAACGACTTAAATAAGACCCAATTAACGTCCCTTTAATGAGGGACGTCTTGCCTGGGGTAGTTGTTTTTTAGGATTTTTTGTGACCTAAATAAAATTAAGGTCGCCTTTTATAAGGCGTCCTGAAAAAAATTCAGGACGCCTTATAAAAGGCGACCTTAATTTTATTCAGGTCGCCTCATAAAAGGCGACCTGAATTGGAAATCAGGTCGCCTTAATAAGGCGACCTTAATTGGAAATTAAGGTCGTCTTAAGGCGACCTAAATCAGGTATTAAGGCGTCCTGCTTTCAATTCAGGACGCCTTAATAAGGCGGCCTGAATTGAAAATTAGGTCGCCTTATTTAATAAAAGGTGACCTGATTTTCAATTCAGGTCGCCTTATTTGGCACAAAGGCGTCCTTAATATATATTTCAGGACGCCGTTTATGATTTTTTTTTTAAAAAAAATATAGGTTACATATTTAATCTTGCCTAAAAACATGAATCAAGTAAATATGACAAAAATAGCAATGTTTATACACAAAAATAGCAAGACACGTGCAGGTTTGGAGGATTCATTTAAGAGCTCCAAGTAGAATAATGATTTCATTTTCACGAGACATGATTTGGCATCATCATGTCCCCAACAATATGCATGACAAAAATAGTAATGTTGAAATACACAAGTTCTCTTCTCATCTCTCAACCTTCATACTCATAAATTATCAACCACAATAACACCAAGCTTGCATAGACACAAACTATCTACCAAGTTTTGCATCAGCTAGCTAAATCAGTAATATACCCACGATAACACCAAACTTGCAAAGACACAAACTATCAATGAGATTACAACAATGAGATATCTACCAAGTTTTGCATCAGCCAGAAACCCACCAAGCAATAGAAGAAAGTTCATAGTTCCAAGAAAGTTGGTCACAATTGTTGCAGATTTTGAACAGACAATAACACCAAACAGATACAAACGAACAACAGTAGCAAAGAATCACTAACACAATAACATACTAATCATGCTCACTACTAACTAGGCTATGTGTTGAAGAAGATGTCTAGCCAACATGTCTCAAACCGAATCGATGTCATCCTGCGAGTACGGATCCATGGTCCCAAAAATGTAAATTGGAAAACAAGGTATAAGATAAACCAATTAAGTAAAGGAAATAATTAACAACTCAAGTACAATAACAAAAATATCATCATTTGAGGATCACATAGCAATTACATACTTTTTGAAAACCTTGAATACGTCTGGTGGTAAGGATGGATTGCATCCAATTCATAACGTAGTATCCGCACTCGGTGCTCCCTGGTTGTTGATGGCACTATAAATCAAAAGTAAATTATTAAAACGAATAAAGGCACATCGAAAGCTACCGTGTCAATGAAATAAATTGAATTGAAACTATTTACCTTCGGTTTAAACCACTTCGGTCCACCCCGCTCTTTTGCTCCAACAAGTTTGTCTATACGTCTTGAGGCCCCTATCATTAAAATGGAAATTAATAGACATGTTAAACCGGTCATTTAAAAGAATAATCGATGATTTAGACAAAAATTTACTTACTTGGCAAACATGGTTTTGATATCCTCGTTTGGATTGCCATCTACTGAATCAAACCAATAACAGGAGTTCTTGACGGGACAAACAACACACAGGGTTCAATGACCACTACAACATATACGTATTAATATTAAATTAAGATAAGAAAGCAATTTATTTACAAAAATCTTATATAGACAAAACAAAAGTACGCACCTTTCATGTATTGGCGCTAGATAACAAGACTTGCCTCCGTCGCCCATTGTTAAACCAACATAAATTGACCTCCTGGGTAACGTATTAAGAGCCGAAGCCGTGCATCCAGGACATAAGTATCCATACGAACCCGCTTGCTTTTTGTTGGCGCATATTTCACGGCAGACACTATGAAATGAAATGATAAATGTTATTGAATATATTAAACAAACAAAAAGATCTTGACATAATTAAAGGGTTAAAAAAACTTACGGGATTGCAACTTGAAGAAACGTATATCTAACAATCCATATGCATAAACTCTTTCAAATCTTTCTTGTCAATTGTTATCGGATATGTCTTTTCTGCACCAACAATGCCCGGAGGCATCTGCAAGCTTATAAGGTCTATGTCCTTGTACAACTCTCGCAGCTGTGCTAAGTAGGGAAATAAGCTCGCTTCTTGTTCATGCTATGAAAACATAAAAAACATATTATGAGTGGGTTAGCAATGAAAATCAATCGGGAACTTACTCATCATCAATTAGTAATGTATTTCCTACCATTGGAGGTGTCGTCCCCATCTCAATAAGATGATGCGGCCAAAGGATGAACCATGAGATGGCAAAGGTGCCTAGTGTGGTAACCTCCTCATCATCAATCGGGATGGCTGTCTCTTCTTCCCCCTCTCGCACACTTTTCACAGTCACCCGACGTTGGTCTTCTAGAATTTGCTTGTTATGGTGTGCAGTTTGTTCTGGATAAACAAGACCATCGGCAACAATACGCTGGTGGGTCATCCAAATATAGAGTGCAAGGTAGATCTCCATGTGGTGTGTGAGAAGGATCGCCGTGTCCGCCTGATGGAGGGTGAGAAGGTTCGCCAAGATTTACATCTACAAGCTGAAAACTATCTTTGCTGCTGGGCAAGGCTGGGGATTCTTGGGGTGTACGTTCCGTATTTGCCTTCTCTTATACCATAGCTCTCATTTCACCCCGTAGTTGTTCCATAACCTCAGCTACGAGGAATGCTCGAATTCTAGCTTCAAGCTCCTTATGGCTCTCTTCGTCATGCAAACGTGAACGCCGTCCGAAATATTTTGCGACACACTCGTCTCCCTCGAACAAAGCATCAAGGTAATCCGCTTCCCAATCGCCGTTGACAAAATGTCCTACCGTGTACTGGCGTGAATGAGCCTTGGCGCTCTGGCCGCTCAAGTGAATCCTGTACCATAAATTTTTTCATAAATAATAACTAAACTCTTATATAGTATGAAACAAGCGAGGCTATTCAATACTTCAAGGTAATTTAACTACTTACAATCTTTGAAGCAACCTCATCAACATCTTCATTGATGTATTTGTCACCCTTCATTCTCGCATGACTTTCCATTTTTTGTGACGAGGAGGACGTTCGGGGCCGGATAGCAATGGAAGGATCGGATTGGGAAGCTTCCCGCATTCGCCGTAACTCTTCTTCCATCATCTTCCGTTCAAGCTTTCTGTAGCCACATCTAGACAAGCAATGCGGATACTTATTTTTCGCTTGCCTCTCTCTATTGGCTTGACTTGTTTCCTGTGACACGAAAACAAACAAAACTAATCGTACGAAGTCAAGTAGATTCAAATTAAAGATAAGATATGACAGAAATTTTACCAGAAATTCAGGATTCTGCCGTGACGCAACAAACTCCCTCCAGTCCTCTGGAGAAATGAAATCATAGGTCATACATGGATCCTCGTTCCTCTTTGGCCCTCGAATATACTTTTTTGTTAGCTTGTTCTTAAAATCTTTCCAATGGAGCCAAACTTCGCCCATCCAATGCTTGTTCATCGCCTTAGTGTTAAGGACATCAAATGTTTGCTGCAAGGTGAAAGAGAAGATATGAAAGAAATCAAGTAATAAGACTAAAGATACCAATGTAGATATATCGAAAGTGAGATACCAAAATTTGTGACCAAATCAACTCCTTCGTTTTAGGAGGAACCATCTTCCAACTAGAGTATACAATACGCACTTTGCTTCGAGTCGATAGCCTAAATAGCTAATAAAGTTGTCTTCCTCTCTACCTAGGTTGGATTCATATTTTCATCGAACTCCACATGCGTTTCTTTTCCGATTGTCACGACAAGCAATTACTGTACCCATGTGTGTGCTACCTCTCCCCTTTCTCACAACGGGCACATCAACCCTATCACCCGATGACTCGTCTGAGCTAGACATATTCCTGTTCATCAAAGACAAATCATTTATGTTAGATAGGTTATTAAATAATAAACAAATTAATAAAATGAACCAACATGTTAAACGACCACAAAAAGAACATAGTACTATTTCCTAACTGAAGATCTTACTTTACATGGTTTCCCATATTCCTTCGGAATGATCCTTTCTTGTAGCATATTCTTCATCATCTACCAATCCTACTTCACGTGTTGTAGGTGGATTTGTTGTGAAAGGGAGTGTATCGTCAAGGTTCAAGGATTCTTCACCATACTTCTATTTTTTACTTTGAAGTACAATGGACATTTTTTTATTTGCAGGGTCTATAACATAAAACACTCATTTCGCCTGACTTACTAAAATGAATGGCTCATCTCTATGACCAAGTCTTTGAAGATCAACTGAGACAAAACCAAATTTAGGATCTATTACAACATCATTATTGCTAACCCACTTACATTTCAATAAAGCAACTTTGAACTTGATGTAGCTGATCGCCATATTTCTTCAATCACTCCATAATAGGCCATTGATGCTAATATCGGGTTTTTGTCTTTCGAACTCGAAAAGTGCATGGATTCAGCTTCAACCATCACCCAACTATTTTGCACAGAACTTCTGTCATCTTGGTCTTTTGTGTAGAAACAATATCCGTTTACATCATAAACCGCACCAAGTGATGACACGAAAAAGAAGGCCCCCAGGCTAACCACTCGATTGTATCCGACACACCGGTCTCGTGCAATACCGTCTCCGGAACCACTTTATGAATGTCTTCTTTTGCTTATTAGCTATCTCGCATGTCATTCTTCCTTGGATTCATATCTTTCAAACTCTTTCGTGTTCATCAATGTATGGTTGAACTTCTTCCGTATTATTCAAGATGTACGGGTGTGCTTGCAACACCTCTTCACGAGGCTTATTCTTGAGTTTGATTCCTCGAGTTCCCTCGCTTATCCCCTCGTCATCGAGATTTATCGTCGCCCCTGATAGATAATCTTTGCAGAACTCCATAGCCTCTTCAACTACATATCTCTCAACTATTGAGGCTTCCGGCCGATAAGGGTTTTTAGAATACCCTTTTAAGATCTTCATGTATCGCTCGAAAGGGTACATCCACCTTAGGTAACGGACCATGAGTCTTACCTCCTTACCAAGTGCACTATCAAGTGCACCATGATATCAAAAAAGCGGGAGGAAATGCATCTCTAGTTGGGACAAAATAATATAACCCTCATTTTCCAATTCATCCAACTTTTCAATGTAATGACTTTGTTGCGAGATAGCATTGAAGAAAATACTCAATCTTGTTATAGTGGATCGCACTTCATCTTTCATAATGCCTCTAACAGCTATTGGTAGTAGTTGTTGCATCAACACTGATAATCATGGGACTTCATTTCCACTAACTTCAAATCGTTCATTGAGACACACCTTCTCAAATTAGAAGAATATCCTTGTGGCACCTTAATGTCATATAGACATCCACACAAACTTTTCTTCTCCGATTTTGATAGTGTATGAGTTGATGGCTCCATGTATGCCCTCTTACCATCTTCCATTACTCGTGGATGTAACCATTCTCTTATTCCCATATCAACCAGATCTAGTCTCGCACTAATTCCATCCTAAGTCTTCCCTGGTATGTGCAAAAGAGTACTGACAAGGCTATCACAAACGTTTTTCTCCACATGCATCAATCAAGACTGTGTCTCCCATTAAGACTACGCCAATATGGAAGATCAAAGAAAATTGATCTCTTCTTCCATATATTCTTCTCACTCGCCTTCCATATATGTGAGCGTGTGTCTCTACTTTGCTGTGACATGTAAACAAGAAACAAAGGAGAGCATTTATGACACAGTGCTGGACACTCTGAGGAGCTTGAAACTTTATGACTAATGATAAGAGCAGTGAACAAGTGCATATCATATACATAGCCAATATAAAGAAGAAGCTTAATTAACAAGAAAGTTTTGTTCTTTAATGATGAAAAAGGGAAGGCACATGGAAGCAAGGGCGGAACTTAATAGATACAAGGGGGGGCCATGCCCCTAAAAAAAAAAAAAAAAAAAAAATTGTTTGAAAAATAATGAAGAGACATGTGTAGTCAAGGGGGACCAAGTTTGAATCCAACAATTTGAGCATACATGGATTAGATGAAAAGAGATGATAGAATCTGCACAAGATCAGTTCCAAAGTTCAATTTATCACGTGAGTTGAGAAATATTAAGACAGTTCCAGAGACCATGTATTCAAGGCAAGAGGCCGAGAAGCTACTCTGGTTCCAAATCTGGTGGCTCAAATTTTAAACAGAAAAACACATCTATGCGGCAAGCCGGCAACTATCTCCTTATGAGATCTATGTAATGGAATATATTTAACCACTGGATTTCCTCACATTCACCTAATTTTTACAATTAAGCTATACGGAGCTTTAAAAAAAACTAAGCAGAAAATAAGTTTGTGCTATCACTGCTGTTACTAGAGAGAATTGATTTGTTCGAGAGGGAAAACAAACTTTCATCCCAGAAAATGAAGGCGGATAATGCGTGGTATGATAGAACCAGAAAAATTAAATACAGGGGCTCAAAAGATTGGAATTGGCTCTCAGCATCAACACAAGTTTTGTGATTTGCTTTCAATCTTGAAACCATTAGGTCAAATGACAGGCTAATTCTTCGTATACAGTTAATTGTATCCAGTTCCGAACACCCCCACATGCTTCTTCTTGCTTCATTCATCTCATCTCTAATTAAAATCGAATGCTTGAAGTAGCTAGCTAGTTCTAATCTTCTTCTTAGTACGGTTAATCAAATCATAAATAAAAATCCTAATCAGAAGCAAAAATCCAGCTATTAAGGTTAAATGGAATCAAAGAACTTAGCATTACTAATTAATCGCCGTTTAAGAACAAGAAGAACGAGCTTACTTGGGTTTTGGTTTTGGGAAGGAGGCGGAGTGAGTGAGAGAGAGCAAGGAGTCGAGCGACGGAGAACGACGCGGTGGTGGCGACGGAGGAGACGCTTGCAAAAAGGGAAAAAATGACGGGCGGCGCGAGAGGAAATGACGAACGAAGGGTTTCGGTGTGAGTGGATGTTTTTAAATGAAAATTGGCGACCTGATTTAAAAATCAGTCGCCAATTTTGGATAATTAGCGACGATTTAAAATCGGTGTCGCCCATTTTGGATAAATTAGTGACTGATTTAAAATCGCCAATTTTGGAGAATTCGCCGATTTAAAATCGGGTTGCCCATTTTGGATAAGTGGTGACACGATTTTAAATCGTCGCCAATTTTCAAGACAAAAGCCACAATAACGAACGAAGGGTTTCGGTGTTCATGGATTACTCATTTGGGTTTTTTTTTACATGATTTAAAAAATCGCCAATTTGGGCGACGATTTAAAATCGGGTCGCCAATTTGGGAGAATTTGGACGATTACAAATCGTCGCCATTTTTCACAAAATTGGCGACCTTATTTGTAATCAGGTCGCAAATTGTTTAAAATTGGCGACATGATTGGTAATCAGGTCATCAATTTTTCGCCAATAAAATAAATATCACAAAAATATTGACGACCTGAAAGTATTCATGACGCCAATTTTTGAATATTTACTACCTAAATTGAAAATCAGGTCGCCAATTGTCGAACATTGACAACCTAATTTATCTTTAGGTCGCCAATTTTTCACGCCAAATTTAATATCATGGCGCAAACAAAAAATTCTCCCATATTTCCCTCTGGCGCCAAATTATTTGCCAGATTTTAGACGTCTTGAAAAAATATCAGGACGCGAAAAATGAATTTTATTCCAAAAATAAATAAATATCATGGCGCCAAACAAAAAATTCTTATATTTCTCATGGCGGGAAGCAATTAAAGCGTCCTGAAAAAATATTAGAACGCCAAAAATCAATTTTAGAAGTCCTAAACAATAATTCATGACGTTGAACACTCATTTTTCCATTTTTTACTACCTATTTCTTATTTAGGACGTTGTTTAGGGTAGTAATATCGAATTTTTGTAGTAGTGTGTCAACAAGCTCAAAGTTGTTTGATTTCAGAAGCCAAGCAATTAACCTAGAATTCTTGCGCAATGCAACAACACTCACTTTGGTATTTGTTATTTTCAAAGTTCTTTATCTATTTGAGACATTTTGTACGGAACTACTTTTACATCGGTTGTATTTATTTGGGGTGAGCAGTGTAAAGACGATCTGAAACCATTAAAACTTTAATTTGTACGGGACTACTTTTACATGTAACTGAAACTATTAACAGGCATTATCACACACAAACAATATTGAGTTTGGTGGTGATGAGCATCTAATTTGGAAATTTGATTTTTTTTTTTTTTAAAAAAATCATTTTAATGGGTGAAAAAATTAAAATAAAGACAATATTTTAATTGTGGGTTTTTCAAAAAATGATTTTTTTTTCTTCACTTAAAACTCATCATTTGAACCTAGATGGTTAAAATTATATTTAGACGGCATTGATCTCACTATAGTGCTCATCACTATGATGAGTAACCAAACAGAGTCCAACAAACAATGTCATATATACACAAAAATGTCCCATAGTTGTACACGGCCTGTAAGATGAAAACAATACACAAATTCGTATTTCATATATATAGTATAGTCATAAAAATAATTAATCACACATGTATTATTAAACTCCTGCTGTGAAAAATGAAGCACATATATATCTACACAAACAAATTAATTAATAATCCAAAAGTACAAACTATAATTATTATCCATATATGAATTCAGCCCGGCCCCCTCCTAATTCTGCAAGATATTAAGGACCAGAGGAGTAACACACACACATATATAAGTTAAAATCAATGAAAGAGGTGGTGGTGCTTCTTTCCATGAGCCTCTTGATAATGCTTCTTGGCCTCTTTCTTCTTGTGATGTTCATGAAAAGCGTATCCTCCTGCTCCAACAGCAATGGTTGCTGCAATCTCCTCTTTTATCTTGTGTCTGTGTGCATGCTCTTGATCCTTCTTCGCCTTGTGCTTCTCATGCTGCACAAACATGTTCATTATATTGTTAACTTTTTCATCGAATTAATCATATATATATATATATATATATATATATATATATATATATATATATATATATATATTATTCTGCTAGTTCTTAATATAAGAGATATTTAGAGAATTGATTTTCGTCTTAAATATAAGGCATAGTTTTCATATTTGTCAATATTTTCCTAAATTACCCATATTGATACTCCTTCAACAATAATAAAAAAGGAGAAGAAATGGGGAAATTAAGGAAGATGACTAAGGTATTTTAGAAAATGTATGTCATATTAATTAACTCAACTAACTTCTTAATCTAATCAAATTAGACAAATATGTCTTATACCAAGGAGCCAATGGAGTATAATTACCAATGCGAAGGCACCAGCAGCAACAGCTCCTAATTTTCCGAGATGTTCTTTATGCTTGTGGTGCTTCTCTTCCATTTTGTAATCAACCTCGCCTGCCAGGTTTTATTTGTGGTTGTGGTGGTGGTGGTGGTGATGGCCCTCCGACATGGTGGTTTGTTAATATAAAATAACGGGTTGTATAAAGCAGGGAAAGTATTTCAAGTGATAATGATGAATGTTTACTACTCTGGGTGATGAGTGTTTAGGTAGGAAGTTAAGGCTATTTATAATTCTAATTTTGTTGATAATTTATTATTGATTAAGTCAACATTATTAATATTTGTTTTTGGGCCATATGTGAAACATAAAATAATCAAAATATACCTTCGAAAAACTTCTTAACTAAGAAACATGCCGCGTTTTTGTCTTAACTAGATATTTTCTTTTACAATATTACATATTCTATTTCATTATGCCGCGTTTTTCGTCTATATAATTTTTGTCACCTTATATATATTTATAACTTTAAATTCAACTAGGATGTATGAAACTCACATCACTTTCTAATTAATCTTGAACTCCTTCAATATATAGTAATAATACAAAAACATAAATAAAGAAAATAAACTTTATTATATAAGCTCGAACTTTACAAGTTTGCATTAAGTCCGAGGCAATGATAAAGAATACTGTGATGTTTTTTTCCATGGATTATTTTATATTATTATATGGCATATATATAAGATATATTTTGATGTGTATATCATAATATATAAAACCATGAACCATTTTGTGAACTTTGAAACACTCAACCTAAGAGAGGAGAGGGGCGCGCAGAATATATATTGGAGGCTTGGAGCTAAGAAACATGCATATATGGTGATAAGTAAACAAGGAAACAAAAAAACACGCCACACGCTAATTAAATAAAGGCGTGTGTGTATTTGTCATACCCTTCAACATCATCGTAAGTTTTTTTAAAAAAATAAAATAAAATAAAAATCAATTTATAGTTCGCCTGGTGATACATCAAGAAATCTAGGGGGACCAATGAGGGTTGGCACGTTGGCTTCTTAAGTAGCTGGTATTGAGTTCGATCTTGGGGTATGGAGAATACTTTGGTTGGGACACCCGCAACCCTTTAAGTGGATCTCTAATAGGTGGGGCTGGATTAGTTAGTTACTTAGATACATGATAATATGATTAAGAAAAAAACACAGACAATAGTAGTTCAATTAGAAAAAATAAAATAAAAAGAAACTCTAGGCTGTTTGGGCGACACTTACATATATTATGGGGCATTAGGAAAATTATATTTTATGGATAATATGCTTAATATTTTCAATGTATAGCCAGCAAACTAGAATATTCAAAAGGAGAGAAAAGGCATAAATATCAAATTGCAAAAGAGAATGAAAGAGCAGTGGGGAAAAAAATGCAGTACTTACTCGTTGTTTCTTATAAATAAATATTGTTAGTATTTAGGTATCCTAGAGATAATCTGTAATATTAGATCAACACCATTTCTACATTGTAAGTATTTCATTATTAATAAATGAGCACATTTTATCTTTATCATATTTATGTCTCGCCTTTATTTTAAGGTAAATATGTGTTTGAAGATAAAAGCCATAGGAATAGAATATGTGTTAATCTTGAGGATCAATGATAGAGATCATGATCATGAGGACTCGAGAACACTGGATATCTATTGCCTAAAACTTGTTCCTAGTCTTGAATCACCAAGAAAGGGCATTGATGATCTCAATAAGACTAATAAAACATCATCTACATGTATAAAATACAAGGTAAGAACTTCATGGAATTCAGGCATAGTGATGCCTTAGCTGATGTCGTGGGTAGATCTATTGGAGAACAGATAACACCGAACTGACCCGCCGAGAGACTCCACAAAGATCATTATAGAGAGTATTATTGGAAATGTAAAGTCTCTCATCGTTTGATAGTACAGATTGTCCTAGACTCAAGGTTGTCATCGAATACTATGTCCTAGGGTTATACTTTGACTGTACAACTCTATCCGACTGAAAATGGGGAGAATAGTGTACTCTTAGGTGTAACTCGAATACATGAGTATAAAAGGACATGCTTAGAGGATAAGGGATTAATCATTCACAAGACCAGTAGAGCTTGGATAGCTTTTAATTAACTCGGGAGTCTGTATGCACAACAAGTGATCATGAAGAGTCATGATCTGTTATAGAGTTAATATAAGAATATTTCTACTTCTGTTAATTAGCTACATTTAGTCAATTAAGAAAGGTGATACTCTATCTTTCCTCTCAACTAAATGTGAATGACGATATGAGGGATAATGCATGCATGGTATCCAAATATGAAAGGTAGATCACTTGATCAACTTAATTAGTTCTAGAGCCGCAGAGCATTGCTAGTGTCTTTTGAGGTCATTAAATAAATTGGGCTCGTTAAATAGTTTTAAATGGTCCAAGTTTATTTATGTCAGTGATAAATTAGGCCTAATGGGTCACACACAAAGGTCCCGATTGCTTAAAATTAGCAAATTTAGGCCAATAATTATTATTGGGCTTTATCAATTAAGAGTAAAAGTGTAATTGGGTTGGAGTAGGACTCCAAGCCCAATTAGAAGGAAAACCGCGTCACATATATGGTTCCCAGTGGGAAAATAGTTTCTCCACAGAAGGTCCCAAATGTGTTAGAAGACCTAACGGGGTCTTAGGTCAAGTTGAATTTGTAATTCAAATTTTGAATTTAAGTTTGAAATTTAAATTTAAATTTGAATTCAAAATGTTAGGTTATAAAAAGATAATTATAAATTATCATATATATATATATATATATATATATATATATATATATATATATCCAATAATGATTGGATGAAGATAGGAGAAATAATAAATGAAGATTGAATTAAAAATGATTTTGAATTTTAGTTTAAGAGATAAATGTGATTCATCATCTTAAATTATGATACAATTAATCAATTAAAATATAAATATGATACATCATCTTAAATTGTTAAATCAATCAAGAAATAAATGTGATCTATCATCTTAAATAATTGTTCAATCAATCAATCAAGATATAAATTTAATTCATTATGATTTGGATTTTCCAATTCAAGTTGGATTGAGTCTTTCTTTTAAGCACTTAAATTATGGTTAAACTCTTATTTTTTGGGTGCCCCTTTTCTTGTACGTTTTTCAAGAGGGAGAAACAAGACACCAATTTGATTGGTATGTTCCACCAATTCAAGAAAAGGTAAGTTCCAATCTTTAACTTAATTCCAAGAAACCCCATCTTATTGAAAAGAGAAAAACCCAAGGAAACCGAACCCCAACCTTACCTCCACTAGCAAGCATCCAAGGAGTGGGAGGTTTCAAGAGAAAGAGTTTGTTAGTTCTCTATGTGTTTTGATGATGTCTAACAATTGTAATGATCAACGGGTTAATTTGCGAAGAATTAAGTTTAGACAAATTGCATCGAGTTTCTTGTAAAATGATTTTGAAAAATCGGTAACTCAAGTTGTTGAAAACAACTCAAGTTACATAACTCAAGTTGCCTATCATAACTCAAGTTTTACACTTAAGAAAAATCAGATCAAACGAAGGATAACTCGAGTTGTCACTAAACAACTCAAGTTATAATTTGTACTTCAGTTCCCAAAAGCCTCATCGCGATATCGATTTTGGGTATACGATATAACTCGAGTCACAAGGAAAAACTCGAGTTGCCCAAGTGTTAAAAACTTTCCGTTTGATTTTCGAAGTAGAAAAACTCGAGTTATAGAATATAACTCGAGTTGCCCAACTCAAGTTATTTTTGTAACTCAAGTTATATTATGTGCGAAAGTTTTTACGAATGATTTAAATTCGAAGTAACTCGAGTTATTCAAGACAACTCGAGTTGGACAACTCCGATTCTGACAATAACTCAAGTTATGTTTTTTACGTGAAAACTTTAAATCCGATTTGAATTCCAAAGAAACTCGAGTTGGACAACTCCAGTTATTACTATAACTCAAGTTATACCAATTGCGAAGAATTTCTTGAAAAATTGATTCTCGAAGTAACTCGAGTTAGGCATAGTAACTCGAGTTAGCCAACTCAAGTTATTAAGGATAACTCAAGTTCTGTTCTTCATGCGCATATCTTCTGAACTAAATATAACTCGAGTTATGTGAAGCAACTCGAATTGTTCATATCATATTTGAATATGTTTTTCTGCGCATTCTGGTTTTCATTCGATTAAAGCTTGGGTATCTAATGTAATTAATTCTTATTATTTCTAACCAAGTTTAATCAGTTTGCTAGTGTATTTCGAGATACTTCTAACATGTTTTTAAACTTGAAATCACGAAAAGTCAATATGTGTCGGAAGCATTAAATGCGGTCCGGACAAGGCGAAAGAAGATATAGACCTCTGGACATACCAAAAGCATTACGGCCTCTTCTCAGATAACATTCTCACTGGCTCTCAACGGACATATCGAACAAAGAATGTTAATAAAGAATAACGGTCGAATGACGGAAGAAATACGAGGAGACAAGCAAGTGATTTACAACGGATATATTCATTACTCACAACGGCTCATTTATTCTTCTCAACGGTCATCAATGCTACCAACCTATAAATAGAAGAAGCATTCAAGTCTCTACCTAAAACTCGCGCATTAAATTAGTCATTAATAGCATTTACGGTTTCTACGAGAGAGATAATATCTTCGGATATATTAAGCTTCGGTGATTATTATTCGCTCTTTTAGAGAGTCTTCATAGATTATTCTTTATTGTAAGAATCTCAAAGTATTGGGACTTTGAGATTGGGACATTTGATTACAACTTGTAAGGGGAGCAAGTTCTAGAGAGAATTGCTTCGAGAGTTATAGAGTGTGTAATCACTTGAAGTTAGTGAAATCCTGGAGAGTCTGGGGACTGGACGTAGGTCAAGGATTTGGACCGAACCAGTATAAATTCATTGTGTTCAATCTCACTCACCCTTACTCTGTTTATCTCTGTTTTGCATTTGGCTCACAGAGTAGTTACGCGAGAAAATTTAATATCTCCAATTCACCCCCCCTCTTGGTGATATTCCGTCTTTCATTTGGTATCAGAGCAAGGTCTTCTCTGAAGAGATTAACATCTCGAGAAGGATCACTATGGAAGGTATCCTACCTGATGGAGCTTTGATCAACCGACCACCGGGATTTTTGGAGAGCACTACTCATTCGGAAAAACAAATTCAAAGTCTTCGTAATGGCTTCGAATATGGTCTCACGGAGAGTGTTTGAAAAAGAAGACTATGTTCCTTCAACTACTAAAGATGGAGTAATAACCCCAAAGAAAGAAGAAGAATACGATGAGAATGATCGAAGCATCGTTCTTAACGGCAAAGTCATTCTCATGCTCGAGTGCCTTAAGTCGAGTGAATACTTTCGAATATGTTCCAAGACTTCGCTAAAGCAATGTGGGACGCATTGGAATTGGATCATGAAGGAACCACTGGAGTCAAAGAGAATAGAGTTAACACTCTTATGACTGAGTACGATCTTCTTCGTATGAAGTCAGGGGAATCGATTGATGAGTTCCGGCTTAGATTCACTCATCTCATCAATCAACTTGCTGCATTGGGAAAAACCTATGATGAACAGTTCAAGTCGGAAAAATCTTGAACATTCTCGGCAAGGAATGGGAAGCCAAGGTCACCGCCATCGAAGAAGCTCATGGTGTATCAATGCAATCGGTAGCGGCGTTATGTGGTAGCTTATCGAATATGAAGGCAAGATCAAGTTCGGAAAGGGACTTGATGAAATCCATAGTAAGAGCAAAGGCATAGCTCTTAAGTCTATCAAAGAAGCTAAAAGGATGATGATGATGAAGAAGACGAAGAGAAGGAGCTTGGCATGATCGTTCGAAAATTCAAACGATTCTATCGGAAGGATCAAGGATACAAGAAATTTCACAAAGGTGGCTCAAAGCAATGAGGCAAAGAAGCCGATCATATGCTACGAATGTGAAAAGCAGGCCATATCAAGTCCGAATGCCTCGAATTTGAACAACAATGACAAAGAAAAGAAGAAGTTCAATCGATTCAAAAAGAAAGCCTATGTCTCGGCCATTTGGGGTGATAGCTCATCGGATGAAGATGAAGCGATGAGGAAGATAAGGCAAACATCTGTTTAGTTCTTTGAGGAAGAAGAGCAACATGACAACAATGAGGAGGTATACGATTCAAAACCATCTTATGATGAATTGTTTCTTTGAGTACATTGTTGTTCAAACAAAATTTGATAAACTTGCTGATAAATATCTTGATTTGAAAAGGAAAAATACAACTTTAGAGATGCAAGTTGAAAAATCATCTTCAAGTGAAAAAATGCATCTGTGAAGATTGTTCGATCTAAAGAAAAGGAATTTACATCTTACAAAGGCACTTGAGAAATTCACTAGAGGTAGTGAAATGCTCAATGTTATTTTAAAAGAACAACGATTTACAAATGATAGATCGGGAATCGGTTACAAACCAGATTTTGATAAAAGAAAAGGCAAAAAGAAATTTGGAGAAAAGAACTATATGAACTATTGTAGAAAAACAG
Organism: Acacia melanoxylon; assembly: GCA_019022615.1. Lineage (NCBI taxonomy): Eukaryota > Viridiplantae > Streptophyta > Magnoliopsida > Fabales > Fabaceae > Acacia > Acacia melanoxylon. The sequence goes on from JAFJYJ010000050.1 coordinate 1,103,980, forward strand.
TTCACTCTTCAAATCCTTTTGCACATTGCAATTATTGTAATCGAAAAGGTCACACTACTTCTTTATGTTTTCATATAAAGGAAAGAAGGAGTAAACCCATGAGAAACTATCAATGGGTGCCTAAGGGATCTTACAAGATTCCTAAGACACATACTAACCCCAAAGGACCCAAGAAAAGATGGGTACCTAAGACTTGATCTGCTATGTCTTGCAGGTGTGTCTAAGAGCATCAAATCCCAACAAGTGGTACATCGATAGTGGATGCTCAAGACATATGACGGGAGACCAATCCAAATTTGTCTCAATCAAGCCCAAGGATGGTGGCAAGGTGACTTTTGGTGGAAATCAATCTGGAAAGATTGCCGGCATTGGTGAAATTGGAAACAATGAAGGACCACAAATCAAAGATGTCTACCTTGTGGAAGGACTTTGCCACAATCTCCTCAGTGTAAGCCAAAGCTTCGACAAAGGTAACTTAGTTATCTTTGATTCGAGGAATGCTTGATAGTAAGCAAGGATGTTCTCTCTTTAGAAAATATAAAATCAAAAGCTTTATTTGAGCTCTAGAGATGGAAATTGTTATACACTCAATTTCTCTAGAAATGGCTCGGGTTCTGAAAAATGTTTTGTTAGTGATCTAGATGATAGTTGGTTATGGCATAGCGATTAGCTCATGTCAATATGATCCAACTTGATGATTACTCAAAAAGGATTTGATTATTGGTATTCCAAAACTTCGTTTCGAAACGACATGATTTGTGATGCTTGTCAAAAAGGAAAACAAACCAAATCCTCTTTCAAATCTAAAAATGAAATTTCAACTAATAGACCTCTTCCACTACTTCATATGGATCTAGTCGGACCAGCTAGAGTAAAAAGCCTTGGTGGTAACTTTTATACCTTGGTCATAGTTGATGATTTTTCTCGATTTGCTTGGACTATATTTTTGTCATCGAAAGATGAAACCTTTGCCAAAAAGGTCCAAAATGAGAAAGGTATCTCAATTTCAGGTATAAGAACGATCATGGTGGAGAATTCGACAATCATGCATTTGAAGAATTACGTGAAGCCCATGGGATAGACCACAATTTTTACGCTCCAAGGACTCCTCAACAAAATGGTGTTGTGGAGAGAAAGAATCGAGTTCTCACCGAGATGGCAAGAGCAATGTTAAATGAGAATCAAACTTCTCAAGTCTTCCGGGCGGATGCAATGAGTACGGCATGCTACATCTCAAATCGTGCATACATCCGGAAGAAACTTAAGAAGACACCTTACGAAGTGTACAAAGGAAGAAAACCCAACCTCCAGTCATCTACACATCTTTGGATGCAAATGTTTTGTGCACAATAATGGTAAGGAACATTTGGGTAAGTTTGATTCTAAGTCTGATGAATGTATATTTCTTGGTTACTCAAATAGAAGTAAAGCTTTTAGAGTATTCAACACTCGTACTCGTATTGTTGAAGAGTCAATTCATGTTGTATTCGGTGAAACTAAATCGAGAAATCTTTGGATGATGATGAAGAAAATATTTGAGAAATCAGTTCTTTTCTAAAACCACCCTGCTTTCTCTTGAAAACACTGAAGATGTTTTTGAAAATACTTCGAAAATGATTTGCAATCTCGGCCTAAAGCTTGGAGATTCATTAGGAATCATCCTCTAGATCAAGTCATAGGTGATGTAAATCAAGGAGTTAGAACTAGAAATAGCACTTTGAATGAGGTAACCTTTTCTGCATTCATATCTCACATTGAACCCTCTAAGATTGATGAAGCCCTTTTAGACAATGATTGGGTGATAGCAATGCAAGAGGAGTTACATCAATTTGACAGAAATCAAGTTTGGGATTTGGTACCTAGGCCTAAGGACCATCCGGTCATTGGCACTAAATGGGTATTCAAGAACAAACGAGATGAATCAGCAATCATTGTCCGAAATAAGGCAAGATTGGTTGCTAAAGGCTATAATCAAGAAGAAGGAATTGATTATGAAGAGACTTATGCTCCAGTGGCAAGATTGGAAGCCATAAGAGTTCTTCTTGCCTTTGCATGTGTAAAAGGGTTTAAACTATTTCAAATGGATGTAAAAAGTGCATTTCTAAATGGGTTTATTCAAGAAGAAGTCTATGTAGAACAACCTCCGGTTTTGAAAATGACCATCATCCAGATCATGTCTATCGTCTCAAAAGGCCTTATATGGCCTTAAGCAAGCTCCCGCAGCTTGGTATGAGCGATTGAGCAAATTCCTTCTTGATCAAGGTTTTATAAGAGGCAAAGCGACACAACTCTCTTCATAAAGAGTAATAAGCTTAATGAAATTTTAATTGTTCAAATATATGTTGATGATATTATATTTGGTGCTACTAATGATCTTCTTTGTGAAGAATTGTCCAAGAAAATGCAGGGAGAATTTGAAATGTCTATGATGGGGGAATTGAACTACTTTCTTGGCTTGCAAATCAAACAACGGAAGGATGGAATATTCATCTCTCAAACAAAATATCTCCGTGATTTGCTCAAGAAGTTTGGTCGGAAAATTGCAATGGTGCAGACACCCCAATGAGCTCAACGGCTTTGGACTTGATGAAGAAAAGGGCAAAGATTTCAACATAACTAAGTATGGGGAATGATACGTTCCTTGTTGTACTTAATCGCGCAGACAGGACATCCAATTCAGCGTAGGAATGTGCAAGATTCCAATCCGCTCCAAAAGAGTCACATGCCGAACATGTTAAAAGGATCTTCGCTACCTTTCGGACACAAAAGAATTGGGTCTTTGGTTTCCAAAAGGGCAACAAGAATTTTTGGTTGCATATTCAGACTCAGACCATGCGGGCTATAAGACTGATAGGAAAAGTACAAGTGGGCAATGTGAGTTCTTTGGTGGCTCACTAGTTTCATGGTTCGGCAAGAAGAAGACAAGTATGTGGCGGTATCTTCAACTGAAGCCGAGTATGTAGCTGCATCAAGTTGTTGTGCTCAAGTTCTTTGGCTCAAGCAACAAATATCAGACTTGGGGATCAACTTGAAGGAGATTCCAATCCTCTGTGATAATACAAGTACTATAAGTTTGGCCAAGAATCCAGTCCAACATACTCGAACCAAGCACATTGATGTGAGACATCACTTCATAAGAGATCATGTTCAGAAAAAGGATGTTAAAGTGATGTTCATCCCAACACATCGCAACTTCGATATCTTCACCAAACCCCTTGCCAAAGAGCAATTCATGTTCATAAGAAGAGAATTGGGAATGGTAAATCCCAATGAATTGTAAGTTAATTCTCTTCCAACAATGTTAGTTATATGTTTTGATGAGATAAAAGTCACTAACTTAAGCTTCTGGGAGTGTCTATAGAATGTTTTTGTAGGAGTACTTAATGAACTCGAAGAAATTGGTGCATAATTGCTTCGTCAAAGGCTTAAATACCGATATAACTTGAGTTATTTTCCTCACAACTCGAGTTATCGACGTAAAACTTACATAATCAAAAAATTCAATGGAGCAACTCGAGTTATATGTCCAACTCGAGTTATTAGACAGAAGCATATCATCGCAAAGCTCAGCCACAACTCGAGTTTCTATGAGCCACTCGAGTTACCCAACTCAAGTTATCAGGAAAACTCGAGTTCCAGGTATAACTTTCGATTTTCCTTATTAATTTTCTTCATTTACAACTCAAGTTGCTTTTGCTTGCTATATATAGTCGAATTCGGACTCTTCATTTCTCACGACTCTCAAACCCTAACTCAAGTTTTTTCCTCCGTCTCGCCTTCACTCTACTTTCTCAATCCTCAAATCCTCTGAAATGTCTCCCAAATCGACAAAGAGTTCCAAAACTCAGAAGGATTCTACTTCAGATTATGCACCCACTGTCTCTACATCACCTCCTATTTCGTCACGACCAAAAAGAAAGCGAAAACCATCGAGCAAAGCTTCGAAACTCACACTGGAAAGCCGAAGAAGCTAAGAATAGAAGAGCCTCTGAAGTTCCTACACGCAAAGAGATTGACCCGCAGATTGCTACTCGAAAGGACAAGGAACCGTCATCGCGCCTCACAAGAAAAAGAAGCAAGTGGTCATAGCTTCGATGTTCGAGTTCCAAAGCTCAAGCCGGCTCCAAAATAGTCGTCGGTTCAAAGGAACAAGGTGATTCTAATGCAGGTGGTTTTGCTCCAAAGGTAACTCAATCACAAAATTATGTCTTCAATCCACCCAATATAGTTAAACCACCTAATCACGAATTTATCTGTAACCCCACTCCCATGACTAATGCCCAATTCTTAGATTTCCAAGATAAATATGCTTCTCGTGGATTTTGTCCCACGGTGTATGGACTTGGTTAAACGGGAAGGAGGAGTGCAATCTTGACTTGTCTCCTTGGTTGAACCAATTCAAAAATCTTCTGGCTATCAACACTGCTTATTCACCTACCTTGGTTAAACAATTCTACTATAACATGACTTTGGCTAATGTGGTTGGAAGGAAAGGTGTGCTTATAGAGGATAAGTGTATCACATCAGTAAGAGGGAAATCCATTACTATTTCCTCTGATATAATTAACTCTCTGCTGTTCATAGAACATCCTCCATCCGTGCCCAAATTCAGTTATGACAAAGAGAAATTCTTCAAAATCCTTAGACCTGACAAAGTCTATGAGGGACATCTTAATTTTTCCCCAGTTGATATGCCTCCTGTTCATAGAGCTTTATGGTACATATACTCTAGAAACCTAGTTCAAAAACGGAAAAACTACACTCACTTCAATTCTACTGACTATGCCCTTTTTGCATCCTTGATAGCCAAAGTACCTTTCAACATAGGCCACTGGGTTTACCAAGAAATGAAAAAATTTAGGTTTGTGTCTTCAAGCTCTAAGTCCACAATACCTTTTCCCAACTTAGTGTCTCCGATTCCGTACACCAACAAAACTGTACACGAGCTTAACGAAAAACCCGTCAAGCCTAAGATGTTTGGGCAAACTCATTTGAATTACATGAATATATCCTTTCATGAGGATTCAAGTCAATCCGAGCACCTTCTAGATCCAGAGCCTCCCATTCTAGATACTGTTGAAGCCCAATCGTTCGACTCGCTGAGAGTCTCAGCCTCCTCCTCAATCATCTAATCTGAGTGAAACTATCAAGAAAATTGTGGAAAAGGCTATGCTTGAGACCTTTGGTTCTCTCCAGACAACCCTAACAGCTCAATACTATGAGTTGTCTGAGAAACTAGAGTCAGAAATTGGAAAATTGGTTGAGAAGGTCTACTCTACAGAAGAAAATGTGGATTCCTTAGATGCTAGATTGGAGAATGTAGAAGGTCACTTTGGTGATCTTGATCAGAGATTCGAGAGTATGCATCTTTTGTATCAAACACTAGACTCCAAGCTCTCCAAGATACTGAAGACTGAAGATGCTGGTCCCTCAGGGTTTGTTCCTTCTCCCAAACACTCTCCTATTTCCTCTCCCAGACATTCTCCCATTACCTCTCTTGTTCATCATTCACCACCACACTCTCCCAAAACTTCCTCATCCTTAACTCTCACTCTACCACCCGAACATCCCTCCTTATCTCTTACCTTGTACTCACCACTGCCTATTCTGCAAGCCCTGCGTGCATCTCTAACTCCTACTCCTCCTATTTTGCCTGATGACAAAGGGGGAGAGAAAGTTGAAGAAATGAAGTTTGGTGTTTGCATGTTTTTGCTTTATAGTTTACATTTGCACTATGATAGTCTATGTATTTTGTAATGTGTGCGAGTAGCTAGCTTATTAGCTTATCTCTATGTTTATGAGTTTACTAGACAGATTCTTAGATATTTTGATACTTACTGTCATTAAATGAAAATGTGTTGTTTCTGATATAACTTGCAAAAACATTTTTCTTCAAAACTTTACAAGTGTTGTCATCATCAAAAAGGGGGAGAATGTTAGTTCTCTATGTGTTTTGATGATGTCTAACAATTGTAATGATCAACGGGTTAATTTGCGAAGAATTAAGTTTAGACAAATTGCACTTGAGTTTCTTGTAAAATGATTTTGAAAAATCGTAACTCAAGTTGTTGAAAACAACTCAAGTTACATAACTCAAGTTGCCTATCATAACTCAAGTTTTACACTTAAGAAAAATCAGATCAAACGAAGGATAACTCAAGTTGTCACTAAACAACTCAAGTTATAATTTGTACTTCAGTTCCCAAAAGCCTCATCGCGATATCAGATTTTGGGTATCTGATATAACTCGAGTCACAAGGAAAAACTCGAGTTGCCCAAGTGTTAAAAACTTTCGTTTGATTTTGAAGTAGGAAAACTCGAGTTATAGAATATAACTCGAGTTGCCCAACTCAAGTTATTTTTGTAACTCAAGTTATATTATGTGCGAAAGTTTTACGAATGATTTAAATTCGAAGTAACTCGAGTTATTCAGTACAACTCGAGTTGGACAACTCCAGTTACAGCAATAACTCAAGTTATGTTTTCTGCGAAAACTTTCTGTCTGATTTGAATTCCAAAGAAACTCGAGTTGGACAACTCCAGTTATTACTATAACTCAAGTTATACCAATTGCGAAGAATTTCTTGAAAAATTGATTCTCGAAGTAACTCGAGTTAGGCATAGTAACTCGAGTTAGCCAACTCAAGTTATTAAGGATAACTCAAGTTCTGTTCTTCATGCGCATATCTTCTGAACTAAATATAACTCGAGTTATGTGAAGCAACTCGAGTTGTTCATATCAGATTTGAATATGTTTTTTTGCGCATTATGGTTTTCATTCGATTAAAGCTTGGGTATCTAATGTAATTAATTCTTATTATTTCTATCCAAGTTTAATCGGTTTGCTAGTGTATTTCGGATACTTCTAACATGTTTTTAAACTTGAAATCACGAAAAGTCAATATGTGTCAGAAGCATTAAATGCAGTCCCAGACTTCGAAGCTGAAAGAAGATATAGACCTCTGGACATACCAAAAGCATTACGGCCTCTTCTCAGATAACATTCTCACTGGCTCTCAACGGACATATCGAACAAAGAATGTTAATAAAGAATAACGGTTCGAATAATGACGGAAGAAATACGAGGAGACAAACAAGTGATTTACAACGGATATATTCATTACTCACAACGGCTCATTTATTCTTCTCAACGGTCATCAATGCTACCAACCTATAAATAGAAGAAGCATTCAAGTCTCTACCTACCGAAACTCTGCGCATTAAATTAGTCATTAATAGCATTTACAGTTTCTACACAGAGAGATAATATCTTCGGATATATTAAGCTTCAGTGATTATTATTCTGCTCTTTTAGAGAGTCTTCATAGATTATTCTTTCTTTAAGAATCTCAAAGTATTGGGACTTTGAGATTGGGACATTTGATTACAACTGTAAGGGAGCAAGTTCTAGAGAGAGAATTGCTTCGAGAGTTACGAGTGTGTAATCATTTGAAATTAGTGAAATCCGGAGAGTCCGGGGATTTGGACGTAAGTCAAGGATTTGGACCGAACTAGTATAAATTCATTGTGTTCAATCTCACTTACCCTTACTCTGTTTATCTCTGTTTTGCATTCGGCTCACAGAGTAGTTACGCGAGAAAATTTAATATCTCCAATTCACCCCCCCCTCTTGGTGATATTCCGTCTTTCAGAGTTCTCATTGCAATGGGGGATAGCCGGCCATGTGGATCAACGTTAGAGGACATCAACAACATTGAAGTCTTCAAGTGATCTAAGGTAATCCTAATCTCCAATAGTTGTTTTATCAAATTATCTTAATCCCCAATAGTTGTTTTAACGAGTAATCATGAAACTCATGAATATCATAAATTGTTATGAATTCTCATGAGTGCCGTAAAGAGTTATGTATTAATGATTAATAACTAATTAGCGTAATGAGTTAAGGTTAATAATTTATGAGAACCGTCAGGAGTTACTAGTTTTCGCAATGATTAAACAAAATTTTTGTTTTTCAACCTCATGAAACTTTACATGAAAGTCGTGCGATATGCAAAATTAACCAACAAGTACATCTAAAGGCAGTATTTATTAAATATATAGCAAAAGCAGCACAAATGGAAAACCTAAAGGAGTAACAAACAAAGGCCTAATTTGACTCTGTTTTTATTTATTTTTCCTTAGAATAGTTTGATGAAATTGTTTTCCAGAACAAGTTTCTGAAAGAAAAAAATATTTTACAGAAATCTAAATCTGTTTGGTATACTAATATTTATATATTTTAATATATTTTTAAATACTTCTATTTAATTTTCTTATTTTATGTAAATATTCATATATAATTAATATCTCTTTCACTAATGAAATATTTTGTATAATAATATTATAAATTATGTCATATATTTTATTTGTAATGTTTTCATATTTTATTTATAATAAATAAAAATAATTAAACTCCTGCGGTGCAAATGAAGCTTATACGTACGCAAACAAAATAATCATCCAAAAGTACAGACTATAATTATTATCCAAACATGAATTTAGCTTCTCTCCTAACCTTATTACATTAAGGATTAAAATTTGGACTCCATCTCAGTACTTGCAAGAGTTGACCTTCTATCACCCATGGACCATCAAATAGTAGATTCTTGGTTCTCTGACCAAAAAATATACTACCTCGTGTCTTAAATATAAGATATAATTGACTTTTTAAAAAGATTAAGGAAGCTAATTAAAGTAATTGAAAGCATTTATATTTATTTTTTCAAGCTAATTTTTTTGACTCATAAATTGATATATAATCTAATGATACATAACATATGATATGATTAGTAACTTATTTAGCTTTATTAATCTCTGTAAAAAGTCAACTAAATCTTATATTGAGGGTTGGAGGGAGTAAGATTTATTCGGCAAGTCAATAAGTTCAAAGCTGTTTGATTTTTGAAGCCAAGTAACCATGTCTTTCATCATCTTTAGGTTTGCATTTTTCCCAGGTAAAGTGTGAAAGACTAGAATTCTTGCAACGCAACAACGCTCACTATGGTGGATCTTTACAATAAACAGATTTAGTTTCATTTATATTTAACTTTAATGGAGAGATTTTTTATTTATTATCATTTTTAAAGTCCACAATTGGAAAATTATTTTGAGTTTTGCTTCTATCTTTTAAGATAAAAATGATTAAAAAAAGGGGATATAAATGATTAAGAATTGAACTATTGACTTGAAGTCAACTACTTGATGTTAACAAATATATCAAAATAATTTCAAATAACATTTGATTACTTTGAAACATGAATCTTGATTAATTGAGGTTATTGTATTTGTAACACCCCATTTTTGTAAACGTTTTTCATAGCTTTTGTCTGTAGTATGTCTGGTTGTTCATAGTAGTACATTCATCCGAGTGTTTAATATCTATGAAGTACATAAAAATAATAACGTCTCCATCTGGTTCTTAAGCTGGCTCCTTACCCTTGTCCTCGATTCTGACTCCCCTGGATCCTGAAGCTAATGTAAGAGCTGAGATCCAATGCCCATTGGATCTCAGGTAACGGTTAACCTCATGCTTATGTAAACAGTATATGTATGACAGATATCTTTTTCAGTATAAAAACACAATTTCAAAATAGTATCAACATGTAAGGCAATAACAAAACACGGCCCTTGCAGTATGTATGTTATCCCAATCTGCACTATTCACCAGTGCCACGATGTACGGTCGTGTCCTTAGCGCTAGGAAAACTTAACGGTATTATCATAACCATAACCCGTATATATTTGAATGTATAAAGAACAATTTAAGACAGAGTCTTAGTATATGAACACAACTATCATATATAGGCATACAATAAGCATAAGAGTTAAGGTTACAATACGCGTCCGTACAAGAGTTGGTATTCTCGGTACGCTTGTCTTTGACGGTATTCGTGCATAGTAATCCTATAGTGGTAATATCGCCTTAATTAATTCAAAAATATTATTCCAAGAGATATTTTGGCTATATCTGACCATTTTACCCCTGATTTAATTATTTTCACTTTAATCCTCCATTAATTTTGTAAAAACGTCACTTGACAGATATAGGTTGATTTTTCACCTAACTTCGGAAAATTATAATTAATTCCACAGAACTCGAAACGAGGATCCGTAAAATTTCTCCGAATCCTTAAGATGTCTAATTTTAAGAAAAAATATTGGTTATTGCCCAGAGTTTATGAACACTTCCTAGGTTTAAGGTCTTCAACCTCTGCCCAGAATTTTCCAGAATTTCGTAGCCCATTTTGTAAAACTTTTATCTCCTAGCAAAAAACTCAAAATGACATGCTATAGGTATATTTGGAAAGCTCTATATGTTTAATTTGAACATGAACTTTCTCAGAATTTTAGAACATCATCTTCTACATAGGATACCAGCGTTTTTATAATTGCTTTCAGAAATCGCTAACCGACAAATTTTTGCCAGAGCTTCGCTACTTTGATCATAATCTTCCAAAATTTTTGCTATAACTTCTTATTCATCATTTTTTCGAAATAAATCCAATTTTAACCATAAAAACATGAAAACAAAACTATAATTGGAAGATTATAAATCAAAATAACATTTTAGCTATAAACTAAAAAACTAGAGCTCAAGAACTTACCTAGAACTTTGCTCCTCCTTTCTCCAAGACTCTCACTCACTATTTCACTCTTAGAATCAGATGCTATGCTTGTTTTTGGAGTGAAGAATTATGAAGACCTTAGCTCCCTATTTATAGCAATTTGTCATGGCACTTTTGCAATTAGTTCAAACCTACTTCTTCTTCATTTATAGCCCTTGGATCTTAACTTAATTGAGAAGTTTAATCTCACCCCTCAATCCCTAAAACCGACTTCTTCACCCTTTTCCTTTAGTTAGTTTATTTCAATTTTTAGTTACCCCAAATGCTTATTTAGTTAGTAGCTAGTTGGTGGTTTTATTCAAGATTCTTTTCCACTTCTCTAATCTCAATTTTATGACTTAATTAAAGGTCTTTTTAAAACAATTTTATCACTTAAACACAATTCACAAAAGTTTGAGAAAATCACTTTGGAGATGACCAAATTCAAGCTTAAAATGTGCTTGTTCACAATATCTACTTATATTTGATCTATGATCAAAGGTTCTCAAGATACAATTTATTTTCTATAGGTTCTCATTTACTTGTGTCTTGAATTTATCCTAATGATTTTTATCGTACCATTAATTAATTAATTCATTTTTGCCTCTTTCCTACACAAGATTACATCACACATACACACTCACCTCTTGCTTTTGTGTGTGTGTCCCCCCCCCCCCCCCAAACTTTATTAAAGTTTTATCCTCTTTCATTACTTTAATTGTATGTACACCTATCCTCTTCCATTTTGCCTTTAAGGTCCTCTTGCAATTGTGATCAAGACATGTAGCTTAAGTTAATGTCTACATTCTTTCTTTCCTCTTTCTTTCTTCTTGAATCCGTCCCCCCCCCCCCCCAATTTACTTTGAATTTGTTTTGCATTTCACTTTAATCTCTCTAGAAGGAATCCCCTTATAGGTTAATTCTCATCTCACATGGATTTAACTTTATGATAGTTAATTAGAACCTTAGGATTTAGCTTTATTAGTTTTAATCCAAACCTTTTGATTTTGGGTTGGAAAAATCCAAATACTATTAGTGATATTTGTTAATGATTTAGGATTAAGAATTAATACAATTGCTTAACCTTCTTAATTAGCAATTTTCGCCACTTTAAATAACAAAAGGGGAATTAATTAATCTTTGGTTAATATTGCTAAAATAGTGTTTTAGGGGTTATTACGCTTAACTGCCAAAATTTGACAGGTTTCTAAATTAATCTTGACGATTAAATACTCCTTGTATACTAATCTTGGCCTTTAAATATTACTTGGATATTAATTAAGTTGATATATTTTTAATTATGCCCTTTTTTAAAATTAATTATCAATTAATTTCGAAAATTACAAAAAATATCCCAATTATTGCAAATTTAATTGTCTAATAATTGTTGCTAATTTTCTCTAATTGATTTAGGTATTTAGATGAGATTTAATCACCTTTATGACATAAATAAGACTTATACTTAATTATGTTAATCTTATGATATTTTATGATCCCTAATAGAGTTTAAGAAATTTAGCCTTTGGTTATTCTAATTCTAGGGAAAAATTACCTAAAAATAAAATAAATACAATACAATAATTTTGAGACCACATATTCACCTATTTTAAATAGGTATTGTTTATCAAAATATTATATTTAAGATAAATAATTATCCGGGTATTACAGTATTTATTTGAAATTAGGAATAAAACGGATAATTCTCAATAATATTCAAAGAGAAAATTAGTCCTTGGACCAAGAATGAAAAGAAGATTGAGCCTCATCAACATTCAAAAGCTTCAAGGATAAAAAAAATGACATATGAAGAATAGAGAATATATAGAACAAATCGTTGTCCTTGCAACAATTTTTTTTTTATTTTTAAAAAATACAAATTAAGCACAGGTATCCTCCTCTAGGAGGCACTCTCTCAACAAGGCTTTAAATCTTGGTTTGTCATGTTGTAAGAGACTCTATTGGTGTTATCCTTGCTAGCTTAATCACATGCTTTTTAAAAAATCATTATTTTGTAATTTGAAAATTTGAGTGGTTAAATGTTTCGCTAACTATATATATCTTGTTGAGAGCATTTTTCTAGGGAATCGCTTTTACATGCGTTGTATTTATTTGGGGTGAGCTCTGTAAAACTCTTAAGAGTTGAAAGATCGAGTTCTCGCCTCTCGGTGAGCTGAAGCTAAGATTAAAACCACTTGAATATTTTATTTGGAGATAATTCTTATAATGTTTGACAATTCTCTCTTCCCTTATCTCTTGTTTTCAGATAACTACTTTGGCAACATGATGTGTAATTCAACATTACCAGAAAACAATTAATGAATAGAGATACAAATTTTTATTTCATATATATACATAAAGTCGATCAAATAATTGATCAACACATATAGATTGAAATCCTGCTGTGCAAAAGAAGCACATACATTAAAAAAAATATTAAAAAAAAATAATAATAAAAATCCAAAAGTACAAACTACAATAATTATCCAAATGAGAATTCAGGTCCTCTCCCAATTTGTTCTGTCATGTCCTCTCCTAAGACTGCAAGCTATTATGAATACACATAGTACTGTAATGCCTTGTTCGATATATATATATATATATATATATATATATATATATATATATATATATATATATATTTATATATATATATATATTTATATATATATTACAGAACAGAATAAATCAGGCAAGAAGTTGAAATGAATGAAAGAAGTGGTGGTGCTTCTTTCCATGAACCTCTTGATAATTCTTCATGTCCTGTTTCTTCTGGTGATGTTCATGAAAAGCATATCCTCCAGCTCCAACTGCAATAGTTGCTGCTATCTCCTCTTTTATCTTGTGACTGTGTGCATGTTCTGGATCTTTCTTCGACTTGTGCTTCTCATGCTGCAACAAAAAGTATTTCATTATATTGTTAACTTCTTCATCAAATTTATCATAATTATGAATAATAACAAATGATTAGAAGTTGAATGATGTTAATATATATTATAATTGCCAATGCGTAGGCGCCAGCAGCAACAGCTCCTAATTTTCCGAGATTTTCCTTATGCTTGTGGTGCTTCTCTTCCTTTTTGTAATCAATCTCGCCGGCTGGATTTTCTTTGTGGTCGTGGTCACTTTTGTGGTGGTGGTGGTGGCGGCGGCCTTCCGACATGGTGGTTTGTTAATATAAGATTACAGGCTGTATAAAGCAGGGAAGGTATTTCAAATGATAATGATGGATGTTTACTGTTTTGGGTGATGAAGGTTTATGTGTGGGAAGTTAAGGATATTTATAGTTATATTTTTGTTCATAGTTTCATATTGTTTAAGTCAACATTATTAATATTTGTTTGTAGGGCCATATGTGAAACATAAAATAGTCAATAAACATACTCTGCAAAAAAGTTCTTAATAACTAAGAAACAAGACGCGTTTTAGCTATACTAGATGCCGCGTGCTTTAATTTGAAAATGAATTCTCAAATATTCTTTTACAATAATAAATATTCTACTTCATAGATCTTTCTATTTTTCGTCACCTTATACATATGTATAACTTAAAATTCAATTAGGAAGTTTCAAGTAAAAAAATTCATTAAGGAAGTATGATGATTTCAATCACCATCACTTTCTAATAAATCTTTAATATATATACTCCTTCTATAGGAATAATACACCAACATAATATTATAAAATTAAACCCGATTATAAGCTCGCACTTTACAAGTTTACATTAAGTCCGAGGCAACGATGAAGAATAGCGTGATATATATAGATGATATTACTTATATATTACTTTGTTTTGATTTGGGTACATTAAAAAAGTAAGTTATATTAGTTATTTATAATAAATATAAATATAATTTTTCATCATGATTAATGACGACCTTAAATAAAAAAATTCTTAATATGTACAATCAATGTGAATATTTAGGGGGAAAAAAATTGGGAGATAAAGTGAATTTGTTCTTATACTTAGAACCAAATCCAATTTCTAACTACTTTTTATATTAATGACCGGATCTGAGGTAGTATAAAACCGTGAACCATTTTGCAAACATTGAAAGAGTCAACCTGAGAAGACAGAGATGGATGCGCACAAAACAGGGATTGGTGGGCTTGGAGCTAAAACACACGCATATATGGTGATAGGTGAACAAGAAAACAAAAACACGCCACACGCTAAATTAAATAACGGCGTGTATATGTATCATTCTGGTACTATTTATAAGTCCCTTTATTTATAAGTTCTCTTTTAGGTAATAAATAAGATTGTGACATTTTTGCCCATTTTAATTATACCAGTAAAAATAGAGAAAGAAAAAAAAAGTTGAAAGATACACATTTATAAATGAGGGCAAAGTTAAAAATTTATCCCATAATCATTGAGCTAATTACCTCTCCTTGGTATGTGTGATTTAGTTAAAATAGACTTATAAATAATACCAGAGTGTTATAAACTTCAACACCATCGCAAGTATTTTTTATTTTTTTTTTTAAAAAAAAAAACTATTTATAATTCATCTAGAGATACATCTAGAAATCTAGGCTGTGAGGCAACACATTTAGAATATTGTAGAAAATAACCCTTGGTACTTTCTACTAACTTGGTAAAGGGTTGGACACACTCTTACCAAATGGAGGGAATTCGATTCTGGAGTTGGTCAAAGGCGTTGGGTGTAATCGGATTTTAAAATACGGAATTTACGAGATAAAGGAAAATTAATGAATATTTTAATGAAGTAAATTCATGAGATAAAAATATTATAGAAAATTGTTATAATTATAGAGTAAATTGTTGAAAAAGTTACGGGAAAATCGATGAAAGAATGACTAAAAATGATATAATGGTGATAAAAACGGTCTAAAAATATTATGATAAATGCGAAAGATCATGAAAAATTATGAGAAAAATATGGAAGTGTTATCCCTAATTATGAGAATTTAATAAATTATTTCAGAGGAAATAACATGAAGAAAAGTTTAAAAAGCATTTCCGAGAACCATTAAGTAACGATGGGGTAAACATTTTTAATATTTTACATAGGATATAAAATGACAATATCGGTATAGAAGTTTGAAAGATAAAAATATACTGTAAATTAGTAAAGATAAATATATGAAGAAACCACGATCCGAAAAGATCACTAAACGAAGAAATTAGGCCCGATTAACCTACGAAGAGCGGGGTAAAACGGGAATTTTTGGTAAAAAATATTATATTTTTAAAAAATGGAAAAAATTATAGAAAAATCAATCTTTGACTTTTGGGGGACCAAGAGGTCGGCCAAGACCTTGAATGGTCAAGATTGCATCTTACAAAACCCTAGATCCAACTAGATAATCATTTCACGAAGACTTTTTGTTAATACCCACCTGTCCCTCCCTTTTTCTATAAATAGCACCCTTCCCTTCTTCATTCTTCACACCTTTCCTTCTCTCTACCTTGGCCGAAACTTAGAGTGAGAAGCTCTGCAAAGTTTTGCCTTAGCTCCGAGTAAGTTCTTCCTGTCGCTTAGTTTTTAGTTTTCGTAGTTCTTTCGGTAGTTATAGTAGAACCGTTGTTTTGATCTAGGAAGTTCGAATTTATTCCTATGCTTGTTTTTATGCCTCATTGCATTGAAAGATGCCGACGAGAGTAAAAACATAGTGGGGATAATTTTGAAATTGAATACGGTCAAAGTAACGAAGTTACGCGAACTTCCGCCAAATTAGGGGTAGAAGGGCAAAATGGTAATTTTTACCTAAAATGCCGATTATGATGTCAAATCACTAATAAAAGTGATATTATTCTGATAGGGCATCGTAAACTCGATTTCTTTGCCGTTACGCCGCTCGACGTGCGCCGTCGAACATTTCACGTTTTTTCCGTAAAAACTACGTTTTTCCGCGGAAGTACCTAACGTCGTCAACGAAGGTACGGACGCGCATCGTAACACTAATCTTGTACTTCTTAAATGCATATATGTGTGATAGATATGTTCGTAGACCGATATACAGACAGTTTTACACGGGTTATAGTCATGATAACGCCGTATGTTTTTCTAGCGGAGAACACGAGTGGTATCGTGGCACCGGTGAATAGTGCAAGCCGTTATTGTTGTTTTACATTGTGGGGCTTTACATCCGCGTAATGCTTATGTTTTGTCGGCATAATGATCATGCATCTCGCGTATGCTTATGTAGTGATATACTTGTTGTATTGTCTAGAATATCCGTTATCCGTATACCGTATTGTTTGGGTTTGAGATTAACCGTTACCACGAGATTCAATGCGTGAATTGAATCTCAGCTATAGCATCGGATCCGGAGGAATACGGATCGAAGATCAAGGCAAGCATCGGAGACGTGCAGCGAGACTTATCTATCTTTACCGCTTTCGAGTTATTCACTTTCAAACTCTAGGATTAATGTAATCATTACAATGTTACTTCGTGGTTGATGTTTGTTATGAATCAGTTACTCTTTCGCTCCAATGCTCTACTCTGATTACTCTGCTTGAAATATTTGGAAACGTTTAAAAAAAAAAATATTCCACCGTTTTCAAATGGGATGTTACATTTATGGTATCAGAGCAGTAGTCCTGGCATTGATATGACTATGTTATTACGGATAGTATGGTAGGACAGTTAAGGCTAGTCTATGTGGGTGTGGCCAATCAGTCGCCATAGAGTTGGTGAGGTCCCCATGATAGACACTTATCGGCCATTACATGTCGGATAACGGAGTTATGTTCAAAAAGCCTTTTAAATTGTGAGCACATTTTTGAAAATGAGTGCGAGATAGCCCTAAGTCGGTGTACCGATCGGGGGTATACCATTCGAACAGTGTACCACCCTCGTCGGTGCATCATTCTAACCTGAATTAGTAAATCCATCGTCCATATTCATATTTGATATGGTTCGATAAGTCGACAATCGTCGGTTTGTACTAGACGACTATTCGTCTCTAGCGCAGAGCTTATATGTGGAGCTAGGCCACGCCGATGAAACTACGAGACCAACAAGGATAGATACATGCGTATTTGACTCATGTAGAGGAACTCCCGTCGAAATTCCGTGCACCGTTTCTAAGTAGACCGAATCAACGAAATCCTGAACGAGGGGAAATAGTACGAGTGTCCGTTCGTTTGTAGTATTTAGTGTGATAAAGTCTGCGATAGACTAATCATTGTCTTCCTAAATCTAACGTTTTTCCCCTATGGTTTGATAAATAGTTATCTTACTTGCCGCAAAAATTTTAGTTTCCGATGCATATCTCTTGGTTACTACAACCGGACCGCGACCGTGTCATTAAGTAGGAGGTATCTTGTGTTGTCATGGTGTATGGGCGCCATGGAAACATTTAAGGTATCTTGTGTTACCATGGTGTATGGGCGCCATGAAGACATTTTGATATCTAGTGTTATCATGCGGTATATGGGTGCCACGGGAAACACTATATATCAAAGTACGACATGACAAGATCTTGTAAAATATGTTTGAATAAAGAGGGGTTGTAACTTGTTGTAATATATGACTTGTACTAGGACTAGACCGACTAATATGTAAAATGTTATGAAATGAATATATGTGAATATATATATTTCAATGTAAAAATCATTGTGTCATTTCTAATATTTACATATTTGTTAAATAAATAAAGGAAAAAGAATAAGACATGGCCATTATGAGAGGTACCTTAGGTGTACCAAGGGGCCGAGGCCGAGGTCGTGGTAGACGCGGAGGCAGACAACCTCAACCAGACGAAATACCCGAACAAAATATACCAAATCAGCCAGACCAAAATGAAGTGCAAGAACTGAGAAGAACTCTCGAAGAGCAGAGAGCTCTCATAGATGCACTCTTGGCAAGGCAACATCAACGGGATGAAGAAGCCCAAAGACAGGTGGAAGCACGACAACACGAGGAAGAACGTGATGAGAAAAGTGACAATGACAACGACGAAGAAGAAGATGATAATGAAGAGGAGGACAACGATGAACATAACGATGAAGAAAATGAATCGATCGATCCCGATCACCTCACGACAAGGAAGAAGGAAAGAACCACGTAAAGGCCTGGGTCAACCGGTTCAAGCTTAAACCACCCGGTTTCCGTGGAAAGAGTGAATTGGCTGAGGATTGGCTTCTGAGTCTGGAGAAGATATTCGAAGTCATTGAGTGCCCGGGAAACCGGAAGGCTCAGCTGGCAATCTACAAGCTAGAGGGCGATGCCCGCGGGTGGTGGAAGAGTGTTTCCACAACCCTTCAAGGCCCCGTTACTTGGGAGGCATTCCTGGGTGAGTTCAACCAACGTATTTTCCTCCTCGGTACGGGTGATTAAGGAAGAAGAATTTCTTCACATCCAGCGAGGAAATGAAGAATCGTTCGAAGATTACTTCGCGCGTTTCACCAACTCCGTCTCGTTATTCATCATATCCGAACAGCCACAAAAATGAGAGCTGGAAGGGAATCGACTAGTGACCGGATGAAATATGACATAAGGGCGAGGCTAGTATCGCGGTTTCGAGAATGGCCCAAGCTGTGGAATCTGCAGATTGACCGAGCGCAATTTGAAAGAACTGCGCAAATTCCGGGGCCAAGAAGGAAACAATGCAACCCGCGGTGGGTTTAACGCGGAGGCTCCTCACATAAGAGGAAGGCGCCTTGGAGCGATAACCGAGGCGGAAACAAGAGACCCTACCAAACTGGACAATTGAATTACCCCAAACAGCCGGGATCCCAGACGTGTCCAAAATGCAAGAAGTACCATCCAGGAGCCAACTGTGATGGGAAACAAGTCTGTTTCAGATGCCAGAAGTCTGGACACATTAGCCGGGATTGCCCTGAGAAGGCTGCAGAGGCGAGACCTCAGAGCGCTGGCCGGATCTTTGCGTTGACAAACACCGAGGCCGGACAGTCTTCGAAATGGTCCAAGGTACCATCTATCTTAATGGGAATAAATTGCAAGCATTGTATGATTCGAGGTGCCGATCATTCGTTTATATCATATGATTGTGCAAGTCGTTTAAGAATGCATGCTCGTAGTTTACCTTTTGATCGTAGTGTCTACACCTGGGTGTAAAGTCTTTAGCCTCGACGCGTGTATGAACTGTACCGCTAACGTGGATGGGCGAGTTTCAAAGATAGATCTCATCCGTCTACCTCTTCACGGCATCGACGTCATTTTCGTCCGAATTGGCTAATGCCAACGGTGCAATGATCGATTGTGGCAAGAAGAAGATATCATTTCCGGAGACAAGGTTGATGTGAGCCGAGCTTTCTCTCCGCTACGTGAAGTTGATCGATGCGTGAAACAGGGGATGCCATGCCTACATGGTATTCTTTTCGGTTAAAGCGAAGCCGAACTTTCACTCCAGGATATCCCGTGGTGAATGATTTTCCGATGTATTTCGGAGGATCTCACCGAGTTACCTCCTATCCGAGAGGTGGAGTTCAATATTGAATTGATGCGGCACAGGATCAATATCAAAAGCGCCGTATCGTATGGCTCCAAATGAAATGCAAGAGTTGAAGAAACAGCTGGAAGAACTTCTGAAGAAGGGGTTCATTCGACCCAGTGTATCACCCTGGGGAGCCCCAGTGCTGTTTGTGAAAAAGAAAGATGGAAGTTTTCGACTCGCATCGATTATCGTGAACTAAATAAAGTGACTGTCAAAAACAAATATCCACTTCCCGGATTGATGATCTTTTGGATCGGTTATCGGTTCCTTGTCTTTTCAAAGATTGATTTGCGTTCGGGATATCATCGATTACGAGTCAAAGACGATGATATTTCCAAAACGGCTTTGAACCAGATATGGGCATTATGAATTCCTTGTGATGCCCTTCGGATTAACAAATGCACTGCGGTATTCATGGATTACATGAACCGTATCTTCCGACAACACCTAGACCAGTTTGTGGTGGTGTTCATTGACGATATACTCGTCTATTCCAAAAAGCGAGAAAAGAGCATGAAGAACATCTACGCCTAGTGTTGAGCATACTAAGAGAGAAGAACTACGCAAAGTTGAGCAAATGCAAATTTTGGTTGCCAGTGAGATTTAAGGCCATGTGATATCTAGCGGCGGAGTTCTTTGTTGACCCGAGCAAAGGTGGAAGCGGTTCGGGACCGGAAGAGGCCGAAACGATGACGGAGATACGTAGTTTCCTAGGTCGGCGGGATATTACCGCAGATTTATACGGGATTTCTCGCGTCTTGCCCTACCATTGACAAAGCTTACGAGGAAGAATCAACCCTTCATATGGGGAGATGGCGTGAGGAGAGCTTTAGAGAGACTCGAGGGAGAGGTTGACTCTGACACCGTATTGATAATCCCGATCCCGATGAGACATATGTTGTCTACAATGATGCCGAGTGGGCAAGGATTGGGTTGTGTCCTAATGCAATTGGGCGAGTGGTGGCTTATGCCTCTCATCACCGAAGCCGCACGAGTCGAACTATCCTACACACGATTTGGAGCTTGCACGCCATCGTGTTCGCTGAAGATATGGAGGCATTATCGTACGGTACGACCGTAGAACTATCTGCGACCACAAGAGCACGAAGTATCTCTTTGATCAAAGGAACGAATATGAGGCAACGTCGTTGGATGGAATTCTTTGAAAGACTACAACACGGAGATCAAGTATCACCCGGGAAAGCAAACGTCGTTGCGAGATGCTCTAACGGGAAGAAGGTGCAAGTGTCATACATGATGATACAAGAGCAGAAATTACTTGAAGATTTCATAGACCGAATCTTTCAAACCAAATCGCATGAATTTCAACGCACCAAGTGACGCCTACCTTGCAAATCTTTTTGTGAGTCAAGGGGAGTACGACCTGAGAGATGAAGTTGATAAAGCTCAAAGACAAGATGATTGGGCAATCTCCATGCGGGAGAAGATCTCTCAAGGTGAAACCCAAGACCACGACCTTTCATCGAGTGGATTGGTCAGACACAAAGGCGCATTTACATACCGCCGTTGATGAACTGAAGCGGAAGATACCTTTGGATGAGGCTCATAAGAGTAAGTACACTCTGATCCGGGAATGGTCAAGATGTACCGAGAACTTGAAGGCCGAAGTTTGGTGGCCGGAATGAAAAGAGACGTAACTCGCACGTAGGCTGGGTGTCTAACTTGCCGGAAAGTAAAGATTGAGCACCGGCGACCCCTGGTCTTACGCAAGGACTAGAACGCTATGGGAGTGGAAATGGGAGAATGTGACCATGGATCTTGTGGTAGGTCTACCTAAGATCGTGCATCACGATACCATTTGGGTGATCGTTGACCGATTAACCAAGTCGGCACATTTCATACCCATTAGCATCCACTACTCTCCGAACGATTGGCGCAATCTACATCAAAGAGATCGTGAGATCGCACGGAGTCCCTAAAAGTATTATCTCGATCGGGATACTCGATTCCAATCCCGCTTTTGGCAAGCACTACATGAAGGAATGGGTACCAAGGCGAAGTTCAGTTCAAGCTTATCACCCAAACCGACGGTCAATCGAGAGGACGATACAGACGCCGGAGGATATCTGCGAGCATGTGCCCCTGGATTTCAAAGGAAATTGGGACGAACACCTCTCACTAGCACTCGCGTATAACAATAGTTATCATTCAAGCATACAAATGGCCCCGTTCGAGGCTTTGTATGGGCGAAAGTGCCAATCGCCTTTATTATGCTGGACGGATGCGTCGAAAAGCAGTTTTGGACCGGATATGCTAAAAGAGACCTCCAAGCAGATCGCTCCGATCAAGAAGAGACTCCTTGCCGCAAAGAGACGGAAGAGCTATGCGAGATAAGAGGAGAAGACCGTTGAAGTTTGAAGTCGGAGACCATGTGTTTCCGGAAATTATCTCCGATGAACCGGTGTCGAGAACACTAAAGAGAAAGAAGCTTAGTCCACGTTACGTTGGACCAATTGAAGTGTTAGCCGAGCGAGGACCGTTGCGTATCAACTAGCGTTACCCCGAACCCGAGTAATCTCCACGATGTTTTTCACGTGTCACAACGAAGAAATACCTACCGAGATCGAGATCATGTCATAAAGTACGATGATGTTGAAGTACGGCATGATAACACCTTTGTAGTCGAGCCGAGCAAATTCTCGAACGCCGGGAGAAACGGCTTAGGACTAAAACTATACCGATAGTGAAGGTGGTCTCGAAGGGTTTGTCATCAAACGAGGCAACTTGGGAAACCGAGAGTGACATGAAGGAGAAGTACCCAGAGTTTATGGCCCGTAGTCTAGTGAGTATAGATTAAATTTCGAGGGCGAAATTTTGTTTAAGGGGAGAGAAATGTAATACCCGGATTTTAGCAACTGAATTTACGAGATAAAGGAAAATTAATGAATATTTTAATGAAGTAAATTCATGAGATAAAACTATTATAGAAAATTTTTATAATTATAGAGTAAATTTTTGAAAAAGTTACAGGAACATCGATGAGTAAGAATGACTAAAATGATATAATGGTGATAAAAAACGGTCTAAAAATATTATGATAAATACGAAAGATCATGAAAAATTATGAGAAAAATATGGAAGTGTTATCCCTAATTATGAGAATTTAATAAATTATTTCGAGGAAATAACATGAAGAAAAGTTTAAAAAGCATTTCGAACCATTAAGTAACCGATGGGGTAAACATTTTTAATATTTTACATAGGATATAAAATGACAATATCGGTATAGAAGTTTGAAAGATAACAATATACTCGTAAATTAGTAAAGATAAATATATGAAGAAACCCGATCCGAAAAGATCACTAAACGAAGAAATTAGGCTCGATTAAGCCCTAACGAAGGCGGGGGTAAAACGGGAATTTTTGGTAAAAAATATTATATTTTTAAAAAATGGAAAAAATTATAGAAAAATCAATCTTTGACTTTTGGGGGACCAAGAGGTCGGCCAAGACCTTGAATGGTCAAGATTGCATCTTACAAAACCCTAGATCCAACGGCCAGAATCATTTCTGAAGACTTTTTGTTAATACCCACCTTGTCCCTCCCTTTTTCTATAAATAGCACCCTTCCCTTCTTCATTCTTCACACCTTTCCTTCTCTCTACCTTGGCTGAAACTTAGAGTGAGAAGCTTTGCAAAAGTTTTGCCTTAGCTCCGAGTAAGTTCTTCTGTCCTTAGTTTTTAGTTTTCGTAGTTCTTTCGGTAGTTATAGTAGAACTGTTGTTTTGATCTAGGAAGTTTGAGAATTTATTCCTATGCTTGTTTTTATGCCTCATTGCATTGAAAGATGCCCGACGAGGTAAAAACATAGTGGGGATAATTTTGAAATGGAATACGGTCAAAGTAACGAAGTTCTGGCGAACTTCCGCCAAATTAGGGGTAGAAGGGCAAAATGGTAATTTTTACCTAAAATGCCAGTTATGATGTCAAATCACTAATAAAAGTGATATTATTCGATAGGGCATCGAAACTCGATTTGCTTTGCCGTTCGCCGCCCGACGTGCGTGTCGAACATTTCACGTTTTTCCGTAAAACCACGTTTTTCCGTGAAGTACCTAACGTCGTCAACGAAGGTACGGACGCGTCTTGTAACACTAAACTTGTACTTCTTAAATGCATATATGTGTGATAGATATGTTCGTAGACCGATATACGTACAGCTTTTACACGGGTTATAGTCATGATAACGCCGTATGTTTTTCTAGCGCCGAGAACACGAGTGGTATCGTGGCGGTGAATAGTGCAAGCTGTTATTGTTGTTTTACATTGTGGGGCTTTACATACTGCGTAATGCTTATGTTTTGTCGGCATAATGATCATGCATCTCGTGTGTATGCTTATGTAGTGATATACTTTGTTGTATTGTCTAGAATATCTCGTTATCCGTATACCGTATTGTTTGGGTTTGAGATTAATCGTTACACGAGATTCAATGCGGTGAATTGAATCTCGGCTATAGCATCGGGATCCGGAGGAATACGGATCGAAGATCAAGGCAAGCATCGTAGACGTGCAGCCGAGACTTATCTATCTTTACCGCTTTCGCTTATTCACTTTCAAACTCTAGGATTAATGTAATCATTACAATGTTACACTGTGGTTGATGTTTGTTATGAATCAGTTACTCTTTCGCTCCAATGCTCTACTCTGATTACTCTGCTTGAAATATTTGGAAACGTTCAAAAAAAAAATATATTCCGCCGTTTTCAAATGGGATGTTACATTGGGGAAGGTATCCTAGCTCCTAGGTGCCTGGGTTACCGCTTGAGGGTAATAGACGGCTCGCCTTGCCCAACATCGGTATCACCTAGGAGGAAGGGAGATTTCGCTCTGCCCTTGGATTGTAGGTGAACCCAACCCTTTTCCTAAAATTTTGTTATAAAAAAAAATATTGTAGAAAATAGGGTTAAGTGTTGTATTAGTGTATTGGGCCGAGAGTTGTTGAGATAAAAGGACCTAAGTGTGTGTTCTGTTTTCAAAATGATTTGTACAGTAGGTAGTTCTTTGCTCAATGAGTCATATAAATAGGGAAAATCACTTTAGGGGCCTTTTAACAGAAAAAAAAATGAAAAAAGGCCCTCAAGATCCTTTTCTGGGATTTTTAGAATCTTACGTGAGTTGCTAATGGGGCTAACATAGTTGTTAACGGGAACTGATATAGTTGTTAATGGAGCTGGTTTAGTTCTTAGAAAAGTTTTATTAATGGGGCTGATTTAGTTGTTAATGACCTACTCGTTAACAACTATATCAGCTCCGTTAACAACTCACGTAAGATTCTGAAAATCCCAAAAATGGATTGTCATATTCTAAGGGCCTTTTTTCGGATTTTTTTCTCCAAAAAGGGTCCTGAAAATGATTTTCCCATATAAATACTGAACATGGGCTTAATGAATCATAAAGTATACATTGTTTTCTTCTTCTTGGGTTAGTCCACAAGGCATCAAAGCCCCATGTTATAAATAAAGAATTCTATTGAAACTTGGCAGCCCAATATCAAGACACAGCCTACAGTAGAGTTAGAATTTTGAGAACGGCACGAGAATCAGGTACACCAAGATCCAACACCCAAAGTGTTTAGAGACCCAAAAGAGTTAACAATCCCCCTCGAAAAAGAGAATCTTCGTCATCGCGATTGATCTGCATATGCCACGAATTCCCTTTTTCTTGTGAGGATGAAAGAAATCACAGGGTCACAAAGATATCCTTGCAATTTCATCGCAATCCAAGCTTCACAGTTGTGATTTTGTTTGTCCGAGTCGTCCTTTGATGTTTTTGGCTCATCGATCCTCTCCGGTTGTGTCGCGACTTTGATTCTCAATCGTGAAAGATTTCTTCGTTCAAGCTTCACCCATCATCTATGATATGACCCTGTCTTGCGTCTTGAATCGTTGACAGGTAAGAGGACAGAAGATGACACTTCCACAAATGGCCTTGCATTCATTCACCCCCTTTTTCTCCATCCCTCAGATACCCAGGGGCCAGGGAACTGGAATCATTCAACAGGTACTCATTGACAGTGCCAACTACACTCTCGGGAGTAGAGCTATGACGATTGCCTTAAGAGAAAAGAACAAACTCGGCTTTATTGATGGAAACTGTAAGATAGACGCTCAAGAATAGGGCCTACAAGATCAATGGGATCATTGCAATGCAATCGTTCTCTCTTGGTTGCTTAATTCCGTCTCAAAAGAAATTGCCAACAGTGTGATTTACTTCTAGGAGGCACACCAAGTCTGGATAGATGTTAAAGAAATGTATGACAATTGAAGGATTTTTTTCGCTAGACCATGAAATTACCTCTTTGAATCAAGACTCACTTTCAGTTTCCAGCTATTACAAAAAAATGAAAGATTATGGGAAGAACAATCAACATGAACCCCAATTCCTTCTTGTCAATGTAATACATCAAAGATCTATGCTGAAGTGATCCAACAACAGAAGTTACTTCAGTTTCTCATGAGTCTAAATAAGACTTATGATGCTGCGAGGAGTCAAATTCTCATAATGTTTGTCTCGTCTTCCAAGCGTCAATCAAGCCTTTGCCATGATATCTGAAGATGAAGCAAAAAAGAATATTGCTCATTCAGCAAAAGAGGTACCCATTGAGGGAGTTACAGTGGCAGTTAAGGAAAATGGACACAGTAGAGGAAGAGGCAAAGGAAACACAGGCCCAAAATGTGTACATTATGGTCGAAAAGGACACGAGAAAGAGGGATGTTGGCACCTTATAGGTTTCCCTCCTGAGTTTAAAGCAAATCGCGGCAGGCTGAATAATCAAGCTAGTGTATGGAATGCTGCAAGTACCAAATCTACTCAAGATAATGAGGGAGCATGACTTGCTGCTGTGAATGTGATCACCCTGAAGCTGACTCAAGAGCAATATGAGAAATTGTTGGACTTCTTGAAGAAAGAAGAGGAGGCAATTCTATTGTTCATGCGCTCACTGGTATATGTTTCCTAAGTTCTCCCTCTCTTTCACATACACACACATATTGGGTGATAGATTCAAGCGCAATAACACATTTAGTAAGCAATTTGTCACTTTGACATGGTTGAACTGAGTATACAGGACCCATAAAGACTATAAAACTGCCTAATGGTGACATAGTGAAAGTAACACATGTAGGAATTGTAATTTTTCCAAATAAATTTGAACTTACAGAAGTATTGTATGCCTCGAGATTGCATTTTAATCTCATATATGTTTTTTGACTTTCCATGGACCAGTACTGTATTGTAGTTTTCTTTCCTGATTTTTGCCTTCAGGGTGGCAGCTTGAAGGGGACTGATAGATTGATTTCGGGCCTATACATATTGCAATTCAAACATGATAGTGAAAATTATGTTTTTGTTAGTGCTGTTTCTACTTGCATTGATATGTCACTGTTGCATCTTAACAATGGATAAACCCTCACCCCCTTTGGCCTCTAATGCTATCAACAGTAGTTAATGAAATTCCTTCATGGTTGATTTTTTTTTTTCCAAATAACTGGATCAAGCATTTGTCTTGAAGTGTGAGAAGGTTAGTTCTTATGATAAGAACTTCAGAACGAATTTGGAATCACACTTATAATGTATTCAATCCAAGGCACAACAAAAAATAATGCTCATTATAAAATATCTGACTAATTCTCTATATTCATTTTGTCGGATATAGAATACAAGAGCCCGTTTGGATCCTCTTATTTTAAAATTGAAAGCTACTTTTAACCTAAAGCTAAAAACTCATTTGGTGATTATATACATTTTTTAGCTTAAAAATTATTTAAAAGATGAAATTAAAAATAAGCTGTTTGACAAAATTTTTATCATAAGCACTTTTTCTAATAAAAATTATCATAAAATGTATATTATAATAGGGTGGTGGCATCGGCGGTGGTAGGGGTGGCGGTAGGGGTGGCGGTGGGTGGCGCGGGGTGGTGGGGGGTGGGCGGCAGTGGTGGCGGTGGTGGTGACGGTGGTGGTGGTCACATGCAGTGAGCGTGAGTGTTCGATCGAGAGATTACGGTTCTCTCTTTTTTTTTTTATTAAAAAAAAAAGAGCTTATAAAAAAAAACTCCTCATAAGAGCTTATTTTTAAGCTCTATTTTTTCATTATAAAATAAACTCTTATAATTATAAGAGCTTATGTAAAATCCCGTTTGGCGTAGCTTATACTTATAAGTAGAAGATAAGCTAAAAATAAGCTAGGCCAAACAGACACTTAGAAGTTTTGTGCCAACTAGAAGACATACTCTGTTAACCCGAGTTAGTCCTCCTTATTTTATTCCCCCACATTTTTCTCTAACGACAAGTTAATCCAAAGTTAACTTGTATTACAAAATTACAAATCTTATCCTTGAAAACATCTTTTAGTGTCTTGAGTCAAGTATTCTCAACCTCAAGCTAGCTCTTCTCTTTACCCACCTATCATATCTTAACCTAAAGAGATGCCCGGGGATCCATAGAATTATCATTTATACAAGGGAAAATTAGGAAGAAGGACCTAGAAGAGATAATATTTATTGTGAAGGACTGTAAGAGTTGTAATTATTAAGAAGGACCAATTGTCAAAACAAAAATTAAAAATACTAAAGTGCCCTTATTTAAACCTCCTACATTTTCTCTCATATTTCATTTTTAACACTGATATGAATTTTTAAATTTTATTTTATTAAATGCAATTTCTCTCATTTTTTACGTAGGAATCTATTGATATAATCAATAAAGTCTATAATATTCAAATAATAATAATGTTTAATTTTGTTTAATTTTTTTATAAAGCTTTTTTAATGACTAAGATATAAGATAAAAAATTTAACATCTTCTCAATTGGTCTATTTTTCTCGAGTTTATTTTATATAAGATTATATAAATTAGGGGAAAAAAACTTAATGATTTAAATGGGCAAATATCTGTATTAATAATTAAATAATATATTGATGATATGATTA
Source organism: Acacia melanoxylon (assembly GCA_019022615.1). Lineage (NCBI taxonomy): Eukaryota > Viridiplantae > Streptophyta > Magnoliopsida > Fabales > Fabaceae > Acacia > Acacia melanoxylon. The sequence goes on from JAFJYJ010000050.1 coordinate 1,132,969, forward strand.
TGTAGATGTTAGTAAAAGTTTAAAAAATGATGATTTTGGTGGTTGTAATTTTCATGGAATGAAAATAAAAATTTAAATTACTTTTAAAGTAGAATGTGGAGAGATTGAAGGAGAGAATGTAGGAAGTTTAATTAAGGGCAATTTAGTATTTTTAAATTTTTATTTTGGTTATTGGTATTTTTGAATAATTACAACTTTTATGGTTATTCTCAATAAATATCATCGGCTCTAGGTCCCTGGTTCTAATTTTCCCACCACCTAAAGATAATAGAGCAGGTGACCTCTTTACAAAGAAAATGAGACAATGATTCCAGCCAGGAATTAATTGTCAATCCAAGCTACCTTAGGTTGTAACAGCAAGATCAGTACAAGAAAATTCAGGTGTGAGTTCTGCGCTAAGGTAGCTTACTTGCGATCAACAAAATCGAGAAAGAAGTTGACTAGGTGTATCTAACTTCAGAAAATGATCTAAGAACTCTAGCGTAATTAGCACATTTCACGAGACTTAGATATCAATATTCTATTTCAGTGGTCCTCAAATCATGTGACATCCTCCTTTGTCTTAAATAACATAAACTGTAGGGACTTGCTAACTCCAAATTATGATGAAATTATAGGTATTGAAATAAGTTTAGTTTTTCCTTGATTATAGGATTTAAATTGAAAAATTGAACAACAATTCACTTAAAATGTTTGATAAGATCAAAATAAATTAAATATAATTATATCATAAATGTAGTGACTAAAAATTAATTATTTTATTTTATACTCTTTTTAAGATAACAAAATCAATATTTTGCATAAAGTTATATATAATTTTAGAACCGCTTACATGCTCTTACAATAAAGAAATATTGTTTTCCACAAAGCACAAGTTTGCATTTGATATAAAAGGAATACAAATAAAGTACATCCACACATACATAATTAAAACCCAACAACGAAACATTCACATAATAATTCAGAGTGATTCACAACCTAATAAACTTTAATTTTCAAATTCATAATAATTCTTCAGCGATTATTTATTTAAGCTTAAAATCAATGAAATAAGTGGTGGTGCTTCTTTCCATGAGCCTCTTCATCTTCTTTTTTTGCTTCTTTCTTCTTGTGATGCTCATGAAAAGCATATCCACCAGCTCCAACAGCCACAGTTGCTGCAATTTCCTCCTCTATCTTGTGCTTATGTGCATTTTCTGGATCCTTCTTCGCCTTGTGTTTTTCATGCTGCATATACAAAAACACTTCAATATTGTCTCCAAAACAATCATAATTGTGAATATTATCTACTGAATTTAATATATGACACATTTGGATAGTTAATTTTTGTTCTAAATACAAGACATATTTTTTTTAGTTGTCAATCTTTTTATAATTTACTCCTATTGATACTCCCTCAACAGTAATAAGAAAAAGAGGAAAGAATGGAATTAAGAAATATAACTATAATATATACCAATTAGGTGAACATATCTTATATTAAGGATAAGGATTGGAGGGAGTATATACCAATGCGAAGGCTCCAGCAGCAACAGCTCCTAGCTCTCCAAGCTGTTCCATATGCTTGTGGTGCTTCTCTTCCTTTCTGTAATCAATCTCGCCAGTCGGAGTTTCTTGGTTGTGGTGGTGGTGGTGGTGGTGTTGGTGATGGTGACCTCCTTCAGACATGGTGGTTTTGGGAATATGAAGATTGGTGAGAGTTTCTTTAATAATGGTCTGTGCTTGTTGAGGGTTTATGTGGTAACTGGTAAGCTTCTAATTAAGCTATTTATAATATCATTCTGGTTGGTAGTTTCTTAGCGATTACGGCCATGCGAAATATAGAATTGTCAAAATAATGAAATATACCACCCAAGAAGCTTCTTGATTTTTTTATTTTTAAATAATAAGCCGCGTCTCCGTCGGCGATAAATTAATTCAGCAAGAAAACAAAATAAGCTTCTTGGGTGGTATATAAACGATAACTAAAATAATCAAGATGACAGAATATTGACAAGAATACAATAATAATTATAAAAATAAAAATAAATAAGAATATTAAGATACACAAATATTTCCCCAAATAAATTTAGATCATCTTGTGAAAACCATGGTTGTCAAACCGGATCGATTAATGGTTCAGACTGAAACCGGAGGTAACCGGTCCGGGGTCTCGCTATAGAAACCGGGGTTAGAGCTTTTTTTTTCCCAAAAATGGTGATTGAAGACGTTTACAAAGGAAAAAAGAAAGAAAGAGAGATGGAGAGAAATAGAGCCAAAGAGAAATAGATCCGATGATAACAGAAGAGCAAGAATGATATGGTGGTAAGAGATAACATCAAAAGAGAAGAACGACGTTGACATGCAATAGATCAAATACGAAAAATGTTGAGATTCTAAGAACCCGAAGAGAAATGTTGTGAAGAAGCTCGATCATCAGAGTTAGAACGTTCCGGTGAAGGATTCAGCTCTGATCCAACGACTTTTAGGGTGTAAGATGGTGGAGAAGGGCTGAACCGGGAGAGACGAAGAGAAAAGGGAAGATACGCAAAAGAAGAAAAATATCGTTTCTTGGTTAAGGTTAAAAGTTATATCGGTTAGTTCAAAGGCTACCCCTGGTTAATAAATTTGAAGGCATGGGTTAATGTGTTCAGAAGATTCGAACATTGGTTTTTGGCAGAGAAAATGCTGATGGGTCATATCAATAGTTTGTTGTGTCTATTTCCTAGTTTAAAATTTCAACCTCCCTTTTCCATTTGAAATTGGAATCTCATTTTTGCATTCCCTCATTTTTTTTTAATTTCATATATAACTCAAAAAAATTATTTTCTCACGGTTTGGCCCGGCCAGTTTCTGCTGACGGTTCGACTCCATCGACCTTAACTCAAGCACTTCGATCTGCGTTCATCGGGTGGCCCAGTTTTAATAACCTTGGTGAAAACATTAATTGTAGGATTAAAACACTGGTGATATTTGTGAGTTATGGTATATATTTTATAAGGATTAATTAATTAATTAAAACCAAGTGACATGGGACAGGGGAAAGCATGTAATGATTTTTCAATTAAAAAAATAAAATTTATATTGCTTAATCATATGACAATATTCAAGTCAAAACAGCGTACAGAATAGAAAACTATATTTTATGAATGAAGTCTCATTCGATGTTGAAATTAATTAAGGACCAAACTTAGGTCCAGTAAACCAATCATATGTTGCCACCTAGATGGTTTACACACATCATCACTTGACCCTGTTAGCCCTCTGTTTGCCCAAAAAACTGTGCACAGAAACAGAATATACCAAGGCCGGTAGTTTAATGGAGAAAACCCCCAATTTCCGAAACAATCGACTTGGTGCATTCTCTCACAACAAGCACATGTGGCAACATATGATTGGCTAACTGGACCTAAGGTATTTGACTTAAGTTTTGTCCAAAATGTAGAAGTAAGTCATTTTCTTCGGTCAAGTCAAAGGCCAATGATAATTACAGATAAAAATTTAAATTTAAATTTTAAAAAAATTTAAAAAACTCTAAAGTATTTAATTAAATATATTTTAGTGGATAAATTAGAACGCATACAAATTTATATTTAATAAGATATCGCTTTTTTAGATTACCTATCCTTAACATTTTTCTCTGTAAGCCTAAATAAAGTCACACTAAGTGAAAAAAGTGATTTCTATCGAAATTCACTTTTTTTTAAGCCCATATAATACTACTGCTATCCCCAATCGTCTATTTTTCTTCACTAGGCTTAAATCACTATGCGCTGGAATTTTTTGCTCGCTAACTATGCCAAACTGGCTGATAAAAGACTCCATAATATGAATTAAGTCAACATTTGAATTCCTCCTCTCTCTCTCTCTCTCCCCCTCCCTTCCTCCCTCCAATAATTCTTCCTCTACATATATATATATATATATATATATATATATAACATATACGTGTCGACGTTTGAAGATATAGAAGGAATGAATGAATTAATATAACTGAGATCCATTGACAAAATTGTCTCAGGCTAATTTATTTTTTTATCCATATAGTGTTACCTTAATTAGTGGTAAAGTTTTCTACCTGTTTATTATTGGGGAAGGTATTTATTGGGGAAGGTATTCATTGGGGAAATGAATCGTGACATCATAAATATTTTTTCTATATTTTATAACAAGATTTATAATACTTCCCTTTTGATATCTATAAAAAAAATTATCTTGCCTTATTAAAATCTTATTAAAAAGATCCAATAGGAAAAGAAACCTGATGAATAAAAAAGAGTACACAATATTCAAACAAACATTTATGAAAGTTGCCTTACTAAAAATACTTTTAGTAAATTCTAATGGGACAAAACAGTAGAAAGAGGAAGAATGTTTTAAAAAATAAAATAAAGCCTGAGTTGGCGCATATGAAAAGTTGGAAAACTACTCTAGAGTTCCATGTAAGAGAAATAATTATGAAATCTTCAAATAATTAAGAAGTTTCAAGCAACTTAAGTGTAAGAGATTATCATTATGCAGTTACTAAATTACCCTGAGTAATTTAAAAGAAAATAGATGGTGAAGCCTGGATCAAAGTTGTTAGTGAGAATCGTAGGTGGAAGTTTGTGCAGTTGGTCAATTATGCGATACATCAAGTGAAAGAATTGATCGATGGGATGATAACAGAAGAGAAAAGAATGGAACTAAGATATTAATTAGAGTCTTCAAAGACTAGTTATAGATTGCTTTTCTCACTTTTGAACACATCATGAATTGGGAATTTTTCATCCTTGGACCTATCTGTTTTTGTTACGTTAAATTGCAAATTAATGAAGCTTGTCTTCTGGTGCGTTTACTGAAGCTTCTCTATTTTTTATTTGGCTTAGGGTTTGTAACATCAGTGTTGTTCTTTCCATGGTAATTTAGAGTTAGGGTTTTATGTTGTTTTGGACTTGCTATAATTTTGGGTCTTTTATAATATTACTTCCTTTTGGCCAAAATATATATATATATATATATATATATCACTCAATCCTTATAGGTTTTGGAGTATATATTGATCTTTATATATAGTTCATTCATCTTTGCCAGAAGTTGATTTAATTTAATTTGTTCTTTTAACCTTAAATTTTCATATTGGAACTCAAGGAAAACAACCTATCCAAGATTATGCCGACATTCCACAATGAAGGTGGAATATCACCTAGAAGGGGGCGAATAGGTGATCTTGAAATTCTTTCGCTAATTGCTCAAGAACACTTAAAACAGAGATAGAGAGAAGAGCAATGAACACAAGAGATTATACTTGGTTCGGTCCAACTTGACCTACGTCCAAATCCCTAGAAACACTATGGGATTTCACTATCTCCAAACTTGATTACGTATCAGAACTCTCGAGTAATCCTCTCACTAGGACTTACTCCTCTTTACAAGTTGTAACCAACTAACCGTGGACACAATTACACACTCAGTAAACGAAGGATGATCCTTTCACTCTCGGACTCACTCTCCCTTACAAGTTGTAATTAATACACCCACACTCAAGATACCTCTATCTTGAGATTTTGAACGAATTGTAAAACAAATGATAAGACTCTCTCACAGAGTAGATAAATGATAAACATTGAAGCTCAGTAATATCCAAAGATATATACAGAATGGAAATTGAACACTTTGTATGCTCTGTCTGTGTATGCGTTGGTTGTGTTCTCTTGATGAATTCAATCCTTCAGGTATTTATAAGTTGAAGCTTGAGGACCGTTGGAAGGATTTGAATCGCCCGTTAGAGTATTTGAATATGTCGTTGATTGCGCGAATACGTAGTTGGAGTATTTGAATATGTCCGTTGATTTCGCGCCTAGCCATGATTGATTGTTTGCTTGGGCGGAGTCACTTTACATATCGTCATACTCGCGTCTCCGATGAGGATAGTCTTAGAATATTGATTCATGTACTTTTGCTGTATGGGCATTTTAAGATGATCTTCTTTTTGTCGACTCTGTTCTTCGACAATTTTAGTGCGCCAGCTTGTCAGAATTTGAACTTTGAGAAGTAGCTGAAAAGCAAAGCTTTGATCTTTTGAAATCTCATAAGCAAACTAGTTAAGTATGGTTAGAATCAATAATAATAAACAACAAGACATATTCCATGTTTTCCAGATCAGAAACAGTAGGCAATCTTGGTGTTCTTTGTCCGATTTTGAAACTTTGATTATGAATTTGAAAAGCACTCAGGAAGATGATTAATGATATCATAGTTAATATTGAATGACGTATTGGAAGATAGAATCAATTAACTAGATCAATTGGATGAAGTTACAGATGATTCACGTTTGCTGTCAACTATACTCTGCTGACCATTCTCGAGAATTAGTATGATCATACTCGAGAATCGCTCACAACATCACCCTGTATCTGTATGACCTTCGATCATTCTTGAGAATCATTCAGTGATTCTTGAGAACCATTCTCGAGAATTGATTCTCAATTCTCGAGAGTCACTTTGAGGAACAGATAACTCAGAAGAACATCAGTTGAAGTAATCGTTCATACTCGAGAATCCTTTGCTCATTCTCGAGAACCATTCTCGAGAATTGATTCCTCATTCTTGAGAATCACATGTTGCAGAAAGCTTTTGCATTCCTCATCCCCGAGCATTCTCGAGAATTGCTTATGCGTTCTCGAGAATCACATCAGAGAAACTTCAGCTATGTGATTCTGTCTTGATCATTCTCGAGAGCTGCTGGTGCATTCTCGAGAACCATTCTCGAGAGTCTAATAATCATTCTCGAGAGTCCTTTGCTGCGATGGTGATTCATCTGTACTCTTGAACACATATGCCTTAACAACCATTCCGAAGAATCATTTGCACAAAGAGCTTAGCGATGGTCAACTTGTGACGGCATTCTTTGAGAGCCACTACATACTCGAAAAAACCCTTCAAGTCTTCTTTTCATTTCAAGAAGAATCAGCTCCAAGCTAGTTGTATTTCGTCGGTTGTCAAAGGATGAGTTTAGGCTGTTCTTAATCAATGCTGATTGTAATATCCTAAACATACGATCAACTTCAAAACATCATATCTCCTTCAATGGATATTCCTTTTCTGTGTTCTTAATGTTTTCGGAAAGTTATTTGAGTCTAGTTTTCAATGGCACCGATTTCAGCTCAATTGGATTTGTCGTTTGTGAGATACTCTCAAATTACCGAAGGTTGGTCTGGACTGTGACGGTGATTTGTGTTCCAACTTGTAGAAATCATAGCTCTCTCATCTGGACTCCTTTATACTTGAAGCTTATTCAAAAGTCCGTGTTGGATGTCTAGTTTCATATGCCACTGATTTCACGTTAATCCAATTCCTGGTTTGTGAGATATCATCGAATTACCAGAGGTCGCCCAAGCTGAACGTGAAATAGAGTTGCTGAAGAATTGCTAAAACACGATCATTCTCGAGAACCATTCTCGAGAATTGATTTTCAATTCTCGAGAATCACTTGAAAATTTCACATGATCAGTACATTCTCGAGAATCAAGTTGCTATATTAGAGAATTGCTTCAGGAATGAACTTGTAACTCGTTTTACTCATTTTAACTCCGAATTGAGCCGTTCCAACTTCTATATCATCGTGGAGACTTCTAGAATCAATATGAGAGCTTGTATAATGATTTTATTCTTCCTTTCTTCTCTCCTCTTGATCATTCTTCATTGTTTAACTTTCATATCTACATTAAATATGAGAATTAGTCAAGGTATAAGATAAATGTAGTATGCAACCTTTTTGCTCTCAAGAATGACATCTATATAAGACATCATCAAAACTAATCATAACCAACACACAAGTCTAGCAACTCTACAAAAAGCGGTTCGGGATACACATCGATGTCATTTCCCGGTATCTTTTTGTCTGAAATGATCATAAATAAAATGAAAGAGCTTTGTTTCATACACATCTAAGGGGCAAGTTGTAGGGAATCAAGAAAACATGCCAAATATTGTAACTTGAGCTAAGATTCCCAAACAAATTAAAACCATCCATCGCGAAAAAAAGCCGAACATTTCTAGGGTATGCTGCAAAATCTGGAAAGTCTAAGTCAAAGGTTTTCCTAGCTTCAACATCCCGTGGATGTCTTAGTTTACCATCTGCGTTCTTGTCAACTTCATGTCATCTCATATGCACAGCTTTTTTAGATGATATAAACAATCTTTGTAATAGAGGTTTTAAAGGAAAAAGACATGAGAATCTTTACTGGTTTCTTCTTCTGCTTTTTCTCCTTACAGACTATCCTAAATCTCAAAGTGTGACATTGCTTACAAGTCTCCATGCGAGCATCATCTCCCCAATAAAGCATATAGTTGTTGGGGCATGCATCAATTTTTTGTAGTTCAAGCCTAATCCGTTAATAATCTTTTTGGCCTTGTAGAAGGCTGTGGAATTGTCCGCATCAAGGAATGCATCTTGTAGTAATTCCAGCAACATCGACATTCCCTCATCAGTGATCCCACACAAGCACTTGATATGATATAATTTGATCAAGAAAGATAATTTGCAGTATTTTTGACAACCTTGATACAATGGACGATCTGCCTCATCCATGAGGCTGAAAATTTTATGAGCTGCATCATTTCTCAAGTAAACAGTGCCTGTATCCTGAACTTCTGCAGTGAAGTTGTTGTCTTGAAAACAAAAAGCATCCCAAACAGCATCATTAAGAAGATCATCTTGAACTCCTACTTGTGAACTTCGAGGAAGAATATCATCACATCTCATATGAGGTTTCTTACCATGAACTCCCTAGATGGTATATTCTTCCGAGAAAGGCTTCACAAGCAAATGTTCCGTAGCAACTTCTCGTTTTTGGCACTTCTTAACTTGCATCAACAACACGAACACATGATCTAACTATTACAGCTAGCGTGAGAAAATGTGAAATCCAAGAAAGTGTTTAATCTAGCCAAATATGTTGGATAGTTATGCGGCAACTTGATCCATGACTTATCCATATGTCTTGAACAAAGTGAGGAGATAAGATAGGTGAAGAGAGATTGTTTAGTTCTCTTAATGACATATGTTGGGATGCTTAAATGCACCATTCACGGGTGGAAAAAAGGATTTTAAGACCGGACAAAAGAGGCCCTATAAGACCGAACACGACACCGGTCTTGTTCCAGCCACTATTAAAAGTCCGTAACATTTAAGACCAGACTCGAACCGGTCTAAAAGAAACTCTTTTAGACCGGACATTTTAAAAGTCGTACTATATAGACCTTATATGTATTTTGTTCAGTCCTAAAAATCAACTTATAAGACCGGACGAAACCATAGACTAGTCTAAAAATATCGACATTTTTAAGACCGGATGAAGAAACTGCGGTCTAAAAATACCGACTTCTAAGACTTGACGACTAACTAATCCGGTTCTAAAATTAATTTAATTTAAGACCGGTCGTAATAAAGCCGGTCTTAAAAGTTTAACTTTTAGACCGGTCTTAATAAACAACGGTCTTAAATGACCAATTTTTAAGACCGGACATATAAATTCATCCGGTCTTAAAATTTGAACTTTTAAGACCGGCGCAATTATTTCCCGGTCCAAATTTTCCAGAATATTTCCCTGTTCTATTTTTCTTGATCATATATATATACATACATCCACCACCCAATCCAGCACAAAAAAGTCGATACCTTAAGCTACAAGCTATGAACAAGCCATTATGAATAAATTGAATTGGGAAAAGAATACAAACATCACCATGAGTTATGTGGCCTCTTAATTTAGTACAACACCATAATGAATATATACATGTAATAGATAACTTACAAATACAATGATGAGTTACAAATACCGCACCATGCCTTCATATGATCCCACCCAACAACGTAACATGATATCCCCTTTAAAACATATATATCGAATCCTCGCCACAAAATAAAACAAGAACAAGAGCTTCACCAAGTGACATACATTATTGTTTAAGAACATGGAAGGAATATAATATAGTTAAAACCTTAAAGTTTTCAAAGAATTCTCGCATATGAATATTACCATATGAATTGACTCTTTTATAAAGGGATATCCTCCCATATCCCTTCTTGATGATCATTTCTTATTCCGGGTTTATTATCCGCTTCATCTTCTTCGTTTATGTCCGGTAGACCCCTTGAAAAAGGAGTACTCTCAAGAAGACCGTAATTTGAATGAATTTCATCATCAATATCAATGACCCTTTTTCCTTGTAGAACTACAAACCACATTTTATTTTCCTGATCGGTGATATAGAACACTTGTTTTGCCTAGTCTGCCATAATAAAAGGTTCATCTCCAAAACTTCTACCATTGATATTGACTAATGTAAGTCCTAGCCGATCGATCCAAACACCATTTTTGACATTAACCCACTTGCATTTGAAAATGGGAAATCTAATTTTAACATAGTCCACCTCCCAAATCTCTTCAATAACCCCATAATAAGGCATGACCGCCAATTTAGGCCTCTTGTCTTTGGAACGGAGAAGTGCATAGATTCAACCTCTAACATAATACCACCGTTTCGACGGTGCTCTATCATCTAGGGACTTCGTGTAAAATGTATAACCATTGATCACATACGAATTCCAACTTATAACATCAACCTCCGGACCACGTGCTAACCATTTGATTGTATCAGAAACACATTCATCTCCCTCGACCTTTTGTTTTGAACCAGCTTGCAAAAGTTCTGTTATGCTCCCTAATCAACCTTTGTTCAGTCATTCTATGATTTTCTTTCCTTACAGCTTCTTTATGTGCTTCTATGCTGTCTTGAACTTCATCAACATTATTCAAGATGTATAAGTGGACTTGTGACAATTCATCAGGATCCACACTCTTTACTGAAGCCCCTCGCCTACCCCCTTCAACATGCTGATGTTTAGGAAGGCCAATATGTCTTACTTTGGCCAAATAATTTTGACAAAATTACATGGCTTCTTCAAAAACATATTTCTGAACAATTGATGTTTTTGGACAGTATGCGTTCTTCACATACCCTTTTAGGAATTTCATATATCTTTCAATTGGGTACATCCACCGTAAATGGATAGGGCCGCACAACTTTATCTCCCTCACTAGATGAACCATGATGTCAAAAAATGTAGGAACAAAAAGCTTCTCAAGGTGGCACAAGATAAGATATCCTTCATTCACCAATTCATCCAACTTTTCAATCTCAAAAACTTTACTACAAACCGCATTGAAGAAGAAACAAAGTCTAGTAAAAAACGAGGCGGTCTTAAAGCCTTTTTTTGCACTGGTGATTATTTTAATTTGAAGTGGTTCAAAAACTGCTACCATAATAGCTATAAAGTTTTTTTAAAATTTGTAGCAGTTTTTTTAACCGCTACAACATTGATCACTTTGTAGCGATGTTGTAGTGGTTAATGGGAAACAAGCCGCTGCAAAAAGTACACAGTTTCAAATTTCAAAATTCTTAGGTTTGTAGTGGTTTTACTCTTAAAACTGCTACAAACATGTGACTGTTATCAAGCGGGAATCTTAAAATTCAAATTTCAAATTTTGTAGCGGTTTGACTCTTAAAACCGCTACAAAATTGGCAGAATCAATTATTTTGAATTTCAAATTTTTACATTGTTGTAGCGGTTATAGAAGTTAAGTCGCTATAAAATGTTCAAATTGTTTATTTAATATGTTGAATTTAATTTCAGAAATTTGAAGGTAATGAAGAAATAAAAACATTTACGATAAATTATCAAATGTCTTATGATATCATAATTACAATATAACAAACAATTCAAATAAAAATGTATGACAGAAATAAAACCTAGCTAACTAACTATTTGAAGCTTGATCATCAAGTCCTCTCTCATCAGTGAGGGCAGGATCCACACGATGACCAAAATTAATAGCACCATCTTCATCGGGTTGCGGCGAGAAGGCCAGATTGATGGTGAACCTAGGCATAGGCGGGGGGCTGTGGAAGCTGCTCGTTAGGAAACATCCGACTCCACACCCTCGACATGACAACCCAATATTGGGACTGCTGAGCATACCAAGTTTTGGCCTGGTCCTAAAGCTCATGGCAATCTTGTGAGCCCTCGTGTCAACCATTGCCTGAACCATCTATTTTGTCTGCCTTCTCAAACCGGAGGTCCCTGCTGGAGAGGCTCCAGCCTGAGAGAGGGCGCTCTTGTTTTAGACCGTACTAGGCCTGATGACTATCCCCATACCTCTAACACGTCAAGAGTGCTCAATTTGGCCCAGACCAGCTTTCAACGGGGCAATGGGATCCACAGACCCCTATGACTCTGGGGTCTGAGATTGTTGCAGCTCTGTCTAAGATTGGATAATCTAGGCCTGGCACATGCATTTTTTAAGACATTAATGAAAAAAATGCATCTAATGTAAGTTAATTACATAGATAATATCTTTTTTATGTATATAATTATAATGGCTTCCTCTGCTTGCTCAGAAGTGGGTGTCTCATCTCAGTGTCTATGGGTGTATGTGAATAAGTCCTCATATGCTGTCTAGCGATTCTCCTCCTAAGCCTTTCTCTCCTAAAAGAATATAAAAGGATAAACTTAGTTGTATTTAAAATAAAACAATTAATAATTTAAAGCTAAAAAATAATTTAACTTTAAGAAATACCAGCTCATTGTAGGTGACAGTAAAAGTCTTGGATCTAGCTATGTGGTGGATCTTCTACTATTCCCATATCCTGGTGTTCCTCTGAGCAAGAGCCTGCATAAGAGACGAAACATTAAAATACATTTAAATGATAATTATGAAATTTCTAATTATTAAGAAATATAGAATAGGGTTAAGGAGAAATTTGGCTAACGAACTATTACCTTAGGAGCGTCTAGCACAAATAACTTTTAAGTGGGCCAAAAATACCAAAACAAATTAAAAATGTGCAGTTAGCATAAAATTTTTTAACTCCAGGAGTGCCCAACACAAAAATATTTTACTCCAGGAGCTCCCAGCATAAAAAAGTTTTACTTGTATTTTTGTGCTGACTGCACATTTTTAAATTTGTTTTGGTATTTTTGGTCCACTTAAAAGCTATTTGTGCAGGGTGCTCTTGAGGTAATAGTTTGTTCGCCAAATTGCTCCTTAACCCTATAGAATATAGTAAAAATATACCTAGCCCTCTAGACTCGTCTTGAACTAGACAAAATTGGCCCAGTTATTAGGTGGGACGCCGTCAAGGGGGCTTGTGATCAGTTGCTCTAGAGGAATTGTCTTATACTTATGCACCACGTGGTAGAGACGATTCATTCAGTTCTTCCAGCCATCCCCAATCTATATCAGTGAGTACCTCTTCCTGTTGTCACGGACGACAAACTTCTTCTATATCACTATTGAATTATTAAATAATTAACTATAAAAGGCATAAACTATAACTATTTACATCTATGCTATAATTAAATCTAATTAATTACCGTAACAACATTTTCTCACGCTCTGTCATTCGGAACCTTCGAAACATGCTTCCAAGCCTATAAGTTGATGGGAAATTGTAACCAATTCCCGCCAAACTCGGTCAACCAACAGTTGAAGATGTAACCACCTTTCTTGATCGGCTGGTCCTTTTGCTCATTCCACGGAACTATGATACGTGGCCCATTCTTCGCATTCACACCGAACATGTCTAGCTTCCTCGTGGTGATGTTTCCCTGCTCATCTGCACAATTCACAACATTTTTTTATTACATTTAACTACATTTTTAATAAATTGTATGGAATTTAATATTTCATTTATTAAAATAATATTTAACTTTACCTTCGAGTTGCATGTCAAATCCAATCGCCTGCGAAGATGACAATCGGAGGTTCCCCTACTCCTCAGCGATCTTCCCATCAATGAATCACTCCATATCATGTAGCGTAATGCAGAAGTCAAAGTCATCAAAATTGATCTCAACCTCGTCAACCACCTCATCCTCATTATGAAACAGTATGGTCGCCGCCTCTACCAGTGGGGCCACCACATCTTTGGCAGCCTCTTTTGGGAACGTTTTCTCAGGCTGGGTACCCTGCGCATGCCACAATGGCACAGGGACATTGCTATCCCTATGCTTCCTCTAGTACTACTGTCCCTCGTTGAGGCACTCTACTTTGTATCACATCCTTTCCTTTACTTCTCGCTCAACCCATCACTCATTAAAAACAATAGTTCAACGTTGTAAGACAGTGTGTGAGAATGAAATGTGAGTGGGGAGAGTGAAATGCACTTGGGTCACTGCTGCATTAAACTTTTGAAGTGGTTTTACAGTAAAACCGCTACAAAATGTAAACTTTTGTAATGGTTCATTTAAAAATCGCTACACTAACCGATACAATTTACATCGTTCTATGTGACACTTTCTAGCCGTCATAAAAACTGCTACATATGTGAAGACTCTTTGCATTTTGTGGCGGTTCTTATGAGTAACCGCTACAGATGTCAAGACTCTTTGCATTCTGTGGCGGTTTTTGTGAGTAACCTCTACAAATGTCAAGTCTCTTTACATTCCATAGGGTTTTTGTGAGTAGCCGCAACAAATGTGAAAACTATTTGCATTCTATAGCAGTTTCACTTATAACCACTACAAAGTTTGTTCTAAGTTGAAGAATAGCAGCAAGAAGCCAAACATTGGTTCAAATACAATTGCCACCCTTGATAAAATGTAAATGTAGTGCTAGGTAACATGATACATATAATATTAAACATAGCCCAATTGCAAATTATCAAGGGGCAACTGCATTTAAACCAATGTCTGGTTCCTTGCTGCTAATTCATCACATAATATAATTTGTGTTGAGGGCTGCTTATATAGGCTTCCAATGTGTAGCGGTTTTTGTAGGAAACCTCCACAAGTTTACCAACAAGTTGCATGTTGTAGCGGTTATTGGTATAAAGCATTTTAAATGTGCAAGACTCTTTACATTCTGCAGTGGTTTCTAGTGATAGTCACCACAAAGTTGAAGAGACGTTTAAGTTCTGCAGCGATTTCTTCCATAATTGTGTTTCATTATTAGAATGAAGAATTTGTAGCATGAGGTTAAATATTGGTTTGAAAGTAGTTGTAACCATATGAAGAAGTGCAAATGTGGTGCTAGATAATATGATACATATAACATGATACCAAGCACCGCCCATTTGCAAATTTTCATGGGCAAGCAGCTACTTTGAAACCAATGTTTTGTTGGGATCCGTACACGCAGCAGAATAGAAAAAACTTTACGAATCCCATAGAGAGGATCTATCAACGACGTTTAAATCGGGTTCGTTAGAAAAATCGTACCTATACGAACTTGAATGCGTCCTTTGCAAACACGTGGGCTAACACCTTCTTACTCGATCACTCTATAGGAGCCGACTCTACGAATCTACTTACTCTACCGGTATCCACACCAAACAGCTCTCCAACACGTATGGCAGCGTGCTAGCGCCTTCTCACTTTGTGTCTCACGTTTTTCTCTCTAGGATTTCTTTTGCGGCTTGTCTCTCTATTTATTTCAATACGACTAAAGCTTTATTTATAGAGTTTCTCAAATCCTATTTGGGCCGTATTAAAATATTCAAGATTAATCTAATTAATCTTGAAATTCAAATTTTAGATTTAAATAGCATAAATTAAATCGTTCTAACAGATCTAATCTAATCTATTTATTTAATCCGAATTAAAAGCTTGCTGATTTAATTTATTTCTATAAATTAAATCTGACATGTGATATCTATCTATTTAATTAAATCGAGATCCAATATCTCTATTTGTTTTAAATTGATAAATTAAATACAAAACAAATATTATATAATAATATCATTAAATATTATTATTATTATTATTTAATTTCGAAATTATATATATATATATATATATATATATTCATCCTAGAATAAATACAGTATTCATTAAATCATAGACATATCTAAGATTCAATGAATCTGGACACTATTGCTCATGTTGGGCTATTCTTGTGTGCGACCCTGCAAGCCCACATGAGATTGGCATTGGGCCAATATTATACCAGCCCACAAGTCGCAAGTGGCCTCTAGCAAGACATTGCGACTACCCAATCCATATGAGGATCGATGATACGATACAACCTATCATACAACCATGTCACGTCCCTTTTGTCACGCGATAATTTGGTCAAGGATGAGGCATGGTTAATGTCAACTTAATGTTCTTGACCATTACTTTCTCGATACTTGAGTAGTCTAATAACTGGAATGGAAACTCCTTTCCATCGTAGTATGGCCATACATTTCTCAAACTCACTCATCAAGGGGCCCAGTATTATCTCTCTACAAATGTGAGGGACAAATTCCATCTTGACCATTCACATTCCTCTACATGAAAAGCACTGATCCCGATCAAAGCCTTTATTATCACCCGATCAAAGGTGACTTTTGACTAGGTCAAAGATCAACGACTCTCATGTAGGAATCCATGATGAGCTCAGGTCAAAGGGCGTTGTGACGCGGTTATACATGAGATAAGCTTATGACTAAATCCATGTAGCTTTCTCATAGTGGGTCGGTCCAGCACCTTGTACTCTTACAAGTGCCTATGACTTTGATTGTATCTCTATACTCATCAAAGTCATACTGGTTTTATTTCATCTTCGGTCCTACGTAGATGAACGACCAGGGACATTTAGGATACTCTATAAGATATATCCAAGGATACAGTTATCACTATAAACATGTAAATGAAATGATAACTAAATGAAGAAATACTTTAATTAATAATAACGTTAAAGTACAATGATCTGCCCCTTGGGCATAATTTCCAACATGTTTGGCTTCATGCTGCAAATTCTTCTCAGAATAATTTGCATGGCGAATTGTTTATATAGGCTTCAACTGTGTAGTAGTTTTATAAGGAACCGCTACAATTTTGAAAACTATTTGTATTTTGTAACGGCTTTTAGGCATAACTGCTACAAATATTCAGACTCTTTGCATTCTGTCGCGGTTTGTTCCTTTAAACCGTTACAACCTTCATGCCATATGTCACCACTTTTGTGAGTTTCTTTTCAGGAAACCGCCATAAATTAACTATTACAAATTTGGCGTGACTTTGATGTAAAATTTTGTAGCGGTTAATTTGTTATAACCGCTACAAAGTTCATTCTCTAACCAACGCGTGTTTTGGCGCTAGTGGTCTTGTTGCAAATATGCAGTTTCGATTAAAACCACTACAAAATATGACATTTGTAGCAGTTTATTTTAACCGCTATGAAACGAAGTTTTTTTGTAGTGTATGAACACGGCCTATCAAAATACCAAAAAAAACACATCTTATTTATTTATTAATATATAAAATTATATGAATATGTATTAAAATCCTTATATTAATATATTAAAATTCATAGTTTTTAAACATATTTCATTAAACATATATGTGTTTCTATTCTCTTGGGTATCTCCATTCTTGGCACCTTTTTAATTTGCGTTCCAAGCACCTGACTTCTGCTGTCCCTCCTAGCATAGGCGCTTTCTCACTAGTGCAAAAAAGGACTTTAAGACCGGACAAAAGAGGCATCATAAGACCGGACCATCGACCGGTCTTGTTCGCCAGTATTAAAAGTCCACATTTAAGATCGGACTATAACCGTCTTAAAGAAACTCTTTCAGACCAAACATTTAAAACATTAGGTCTTAAAAGTCGGACTGAATAAGGCTGAAATTTTTTTTGTTTGGTCTTAAAACTCAACTTTTAAGACCGGGCAAAACCTTGGCCGCTCTTAAAAGATCAAAATTTTAAGACCGGACAAAAATATACCGGTCCGAAAAATAGCGGCTTCTAAGACACGACGACTAATTATACGCGGTCTTAAAAGATTGACTTTCAAGACTGGACAATAAATTGTCCGGTCTTAAAAATTGAATTTTAAAACCAGACGTATAAACGCACCGGTATTAAAAAACAAACTTTTAAGACTGGCTTCATATCAAATATGTACACATGACCTTTAAGACCGGACATATGGATACATCCGGTCTTAACGGTTGAACATTTAAGACCAGCCTATTCATTGACGGCCTAAATTTTCCGAATGTTTTCCCCGATTCGTTCTTCCTGATCAATATTGACAAATCCACCACCCAATCCAAAGACATAAAAGTCGATACTTTAAGTATAAGCTATGAACAATTATGAATAAATTGAACTGGGAAAAAGAATACAAATAATATTCACCATGAGTTATGTCGCTTCTTAAATTAATGAATATATTATGACTACAACACCTAAATTAATTTATACAAGAAGATAACTTAATTACATACAATCCAAATACAATTAGTTACAAATACAACATACATGCCCAATATAATATTCACCATGCCTTCATCTGATTCCCACCAAACAACATAACATCCTCTTTTATAACATGCCCTTTTGGATCCGATCCGCCACAAAAATAAAATAAGAACAAACTTCATAGTCGTGACATTGTTTAAGAACGTAGAAGGAATATAATATAGTAAAAACCTTAATTTTTTCAAAGAAGTTTTCATATGAATATTACCTTATGAATTATATTGACTTTTTTATAAAGCGATATCCTCCCATATCCCTTCTTGATGATCATTTCTTATGCCCGGTTCATTATCCGCTTCATCTTCTTCTTTCATTTCCGGTAGACCCCTTGAAAAAGGAGTACTCATGAAGATCATAATTTGAATGACTTTCCTCATCAATATCAATGACCCTTTTTCCTTAGAGAGCTACGAGACCACGTTTTATTTTCTTGATCGGTGATATAGAACACTTGTTTCGCACGGTACGCCATAATTAAAGGTTCATCACCAAAACTTCTACCGTTGACATCGACTAATGTAAATCCCACCGATCGATCTGAACACCATTATTGACATTAACCCACTTGCATTTGAAAATGGGAAATCTAATTTTAACATAGTCTACCTCCCAAATCTCTTCAATAACCCCATAATATGGCATGACTGCCAATAAAGGCCTCTTGTCTTTCGAACTAGAGAAGTGCATAGATTCAGCCTCTAACATAACACCACTATTCTTGACGGTGCTCCTATCATCTGGGGACTTCGTGTAAAATGTATAACCATCGATCACATACGAATTCCAACTTATGACATCAACCTCAGGACCACGGGCTAACCATTTGATTGTATCAGAAACACATTCCTCTCCCTCGACCTTTTGTTTGAACCAGTTTGCAAAAGTTATGTTATGCTAACTAATCAACTTTTGTTCAGTCATTCGATGATTTTCTTTCCTTACAACTTATTTATGAGCAGCTATGCTTGCTTGAACTTCATCAACATTATTCAAGATGTATAAGTGGACTTGTGACAATTCATCAGGATCCACACTCTTTACCGAAGCCCCTCGTCTACCCCTTTCAGCATGCTGACGTTTTGGAAGCCCAATATGTCTTACTTTGGCCAAATAATTTAGACAAAATTCCATGGCTTCTTCAGAAACATATTTCTGAACAATTGATGCTTCTGGCCGGTATGAGTTCTTCACATACCCTTGTTGGAATTTCATAGATCTTTCAATTGGGTATATCCACCATAAATGGATAGGTCCGCACAACTTTATCTCCCTCACTAGATGAACAATTAGATGAACCATGATGTCAAAAAAGGTAGGAACAAAAAGCTTCTCAAGGTGGCACAAGATAAGATATCCTTCATTCTCCAATTCATCCAACTTTTCAATCTTGAAAACTTTACTACAAACCGCATTGAAAAAGGCACAAAGTCTAGTCAAAACGACCCGATAATGCAGCTCAACATCATGAGACGTAACATTGAAGACAACGAGGGTCCTAGCTTGAGCAGAACGCCAGAACCTCGGTTGTCTGGAATTCTAAGAATTTGTTAAACGTAAAATACGGATGTTCAAGTAAAATGCGATCCTAAAACTCTACCATTGAAGAACAATTTTAAGAAGACTTTTAGGACCGAATGTTTAATTAAAATGCGGTCCTAAAACTCTAAAACGAATTTTTAGAAGACTTTTAGGATCGGATGTTCAAGTACAATGCGGTCCTAAAACTCTAAAACGAATTTTTAGTAGACTTTTAGGACCGGATGTTGAAGTAAAATGCGGTCCTAAAAGTCTAGCCATAGTTTTTTAGAAGACTTTGAAGACCGGACGTAATGATTTGTCCGGTCCTAAAAGTCTTGCCATATTTTTAGAAGACTTTTAAGACTGGACAAATCATTAAGTCCGGTCCTAAAAGTACAGCCATAATTTTTTTAAAAATTAACGATGACTTTTAGCACCGCAGGTTTAATAACTATGCGGTCCTAAAGGTCTCGTCATATTTTTATGAACAAAGACTTTTCTCATTTACAACATCATGTACCTCAAATTTCAAGCATAAATATCTAGAATGAATGAACAAATTTATTCTTGAATTACACAGTTTGTATGTTTATTTACAAATGAATGACTTGTTCGAAAAAATAAACAAATTTACAAAAAGAAACTCTTAAGACTTTTAGGACCGGATGTTCAATTAAAATGTGGTCCTAAAACTCTAACGAATTTTTAGAAGACTTTTAGGACCGGATGTTGAAGTAAAATGCGGTCATAAAAGTCTAGCCATAGTTTTTTAGAAGACTTTGAAGATAGGACATAATGATTTCTCCGGTCTAAAAGTCTTGCCATATTTTTAGAAGACTTGTAAGACCGGACAAATCATTAATTCTGGTCCTAAAAGTACAGCCATAATTTTTTTAAAAAATTAACGAAGACTTTTAGAACCGCAGGTTTAATAACTATGCGGTCCTAAAGGTCTCGCCATATTTTTATGAACAAATAATTTTCTCATTTACAACATCCTTTACCTCAAATTTCAAGCATAAATATCTAGAATGAATGAACGAATTTATTCTTGAATTACACGCTTTGTATGTTTATTTACAAATGAATGACTTGTTCGAAAAAATAAACAAATTTACGTAAAATTATTTTTGCTACAACATATATTTACATCCACATTTAAGACTTAATTAGGCCATAAAGATATTCACTAAACACATTACGTATGTGCTCCACTTCATTATCAGGACAGGGACCAGAAGCTCTAAAGATCTGTAATATCAAAGACAGAAACTGAATTAATTTGTGTGCATATTTCATTAAGCCAGAAACTGAATTCAGCCATAATATGTAACATCAAATACATTTACCTTTGCTAACAATTTTGTCTTTTCTCCCCTGATAACATCATACATGTGTTTCATGACGTACATGCCACATAAGTTGGACTATTTTGGTTGCCGATGGGTCTAAAACGAACAAGAAATATAGGATAAGTGACAAGAAATATAGCATATATATAGCTTACTGACCAAGGTCACAAGGCAGTGTTTCAGTGTCCAAATATGTACTAACCTCTAGGGTGTACCAGTTAGGTTTAATAGTGGCCTCTTTCCCACGCTTTAATCTTACCTTGACTTGGTAGGTCAACATGGCACTATCATCAAAATCACAAATTTATCAATAATGTTCACTGAATATGCAACGTAGAGAATCAAAATGACATGCTTACTTGTTGACGGTCTCCTTCAATATAGGATCTGGCTTATTGTGAGTGGAGCATAAGAAGATAACTTTATGATCCTCCATGCACATGAGGACCAACTGCCAGTGGCGGCTGAAAATTCATAGCAGTAAAGTACTCAGAGATATATGTAGATGAATTAAGTGAATTGCAGACAAGAATTGTGATACGTACCCGTGGAAGTATGGAAACATGAACACCTTTCTTATCACTTCACACACCCTGGTTGACATGTATTCTTGTCTAATCTTTTGGGCCGTTGTACTTGCATAGACCGGGCACAAGAATCCAAAATCATTGATTCTGCCCTGATTGTCCAATTCTTGATGCAAGAACCTAAAATAATGACATCTCTAATAATACCGGATTTTAGCAACTGGAATTTCGAGATAAAGGAAAATTAATGAATATTTTAATGAAGTAAATTCATGAGATAAAACTGTTATAGAAAATTGTTATAATTATAGAGTAAATTGTCAAAAAAAGTTACGGGAAAATCGATGAACAAAATGACTAAAAATGATATAATGGTGATAAAAACTGTCCAAAAATATTATGATAAATACTGAAAGATCATGAAAAATTATGAGAAACATATGGAAGTGTTATCCCTAATTATGAGAATTTAATAAATTATTTCATAGGAAATAAAATGAAGAAAAGTTTAAAAAGCATTTGAACCATAAAGTAACCCGATGGGGTAAACATTTTTAATATTTTACATAGGATATAAAATGACAATATCAAGATAGAAGTTTGTAAGATAACAATATACCGTAAATTAGTAAAGATAAATATATGAAGAAACCTGATCCTAAAAAGATCACTAAACGAAGAAATTAGGTCGATTGAGCCCTAACGCGAGGGGGTAAACGAGAATTTTTGGTAAAAAATATTATATTTTTAAAAAATGGAAAAAATTATAGAAAAATAAATAAATCTGAACTTTTAAAAGAGGGGGCGAAATTATGGATACTTTTAATTAAAAATAATTGTTTAAACAATTAAAATGATAATTAGAATAAAATAATAATATAATGCGGTGAGTTAGCATATAGAAAGCCGTAGGGGAAAAGTTAGAAATAAATTCTACAGGTAAACCAGAGGTAAAAGTCTTTTCGACTGATCAAATTAAGAACAAGTGAATTTTTACACGAAGAAAGAATTTACCAGTGCGTTTTTTCCGCAACCGAAAACCCTAATATCAAATAAGACGAAAAGTTGATCGAGATAGAGTAAAGTCGGATAGGCAAAGTGAGAACCTATAGAAACAATTGCGTGTTTTCAAACACGGATTAAGTTAGGCAACCCTGGACGTTTTACGATTCAGCAAATTATTGTCCGAAGTTGGTTCTATCTAAGCGATTTCCGTAACCGGACGCGTTTGTCCGAATATCTTCCGACGCACCGGAGAATACCTGGATATGATCAAAAAGAGGATCCAAATAGATAATATGAAAGAGGATGAAAAGATCTTCGAAGTTACATGTCCAGATTTTTGAGTTTCTGCGAAATCGTGCGAAACGGACACCAATCGGGTAGCTTTATCGGGCCGGAGGCCATAAAGCAAGAGCCATCATGGATGAAAACTCATCCATTGACTTTAGGCTCTTAGATTTTGATCTTGACCATGGATGGCCAAGAGTGTTTTGTCCTCAAAAATGCGATCCAACGGCCGAATCCGATCGAAGACTTTTGTGGAAATTCCCACCTTGTCCCTATTTTTCCCTATAAATAGCAAGCTCTCTTGCTCTCATTCTTCACACCAAATCTGAATCCTAGAGAGATTTTCTAGAGAGAGAAGCTCTGGAAAAATTGTGCCTTGCCCCGAGTAAGTTCTTCTGTCCTTAGTTTTTAGTTTCTGTAGTTTTTTCGGTAATTATAGCAGAACTGTTATTTTGATCTAGGAAGTTTCAGAATATATTACTATACTTGTTTTTAAGCCTCATTGCATTGAAAGATGCCTGACGAGGTAAAAACATAGTGGGGATAATTTTGAAATGGAATAAGGTCAAAGTAACGAAGTTCTGGTGAAATTCCGCCAATTAGGAGTAGTAAGGGCAAAATGGTCTTTTTCACCTAAAATGCCTGATATGCTGCCAAATATTCATAAGTGTGTTATTATTCTAATTAGAATACTTCGACGTCGAACCACCGTCGAAATTCCATCGTTCCATTTGTTTTGCATTTTGTTTAACATTGTTTTACGTACGCGTCAAAAGTACCGTTTTTAGCCGGAAGAGCCGGATATCTGCAACTAAGGTACGGACGCGTACTGTAACCCTAACTCTATGCTGCTCATATACTTTTACGTTATAGATACGTTCATAGACTGAGGTTCTGTTGAGAATCGTCAGAGATACTTACAGCTTTACCCACGGATTATAGTATTGGTAATGCCGTTTGAGTTATTCCTAGCGCTGAGGACACGTTGTGGCGTGGCACTGGATATGTGTAGAACTAGTCGAGAGAGAGACTTTACATACTGCTTTGTGCTTATGTTCTGTCCATGTTATTGATCATACATCCGCCGTTGCTTTTGTGATGATATGCCGTATTGAAATGAATATCCATTGTACGATATCGTTTTATTTGAGCATAAGGTTAACCGTTACTCGAGATCCATATATGGAATGGATCTCGTTGTAGCATCAGGGTTTGGAGGACCAATCTTAGGCGATCGAGGCAAGCAACCGAAGTAGTCCAGGACGTGTCTACAATATCTATCGTTACCCTTAGTTTCTTTAATCTTTAAGAATTCTGGATGACTGTAATCCAATACAATTACACTATGGTTCATATTTTTGAATGTAATGTAAAATTACTTACTCGCTCCGATGCTCTACTCTGACTACACTGCTTGAAATATTTGGAAACGTTTAAAAAAATAAAATATTCCGCCGTTTTCAAACGGGATGTTACATTTTTGGTATCAGAGCAGTAGTCCTGGCATTGATATGACTATGTTATTACGGACAGTATGGTAGGATAGTTAAGGCTAGTCTATGTGGGTGTGGCCAATCAGTCGCCATAGAGTTGGTGAGGTCCCCATGATAGACACTTATCTGGCCATTCTGTTCGGTTAACAGAGTTATGTTCAAATTATCATTTTTCAAAAAACTTTGAGCACTTTTTGGAAAATGAGTATTGATATGACCTAGTGCAATGTGTAGAGATGAACAGAGACAACTTCGATTTCCCGGACATCCAAAACCTCGATACCGAGGAAGTCACCCTTGACGATTTTCACTTCGTGTTGGGCAATAATACGGACTTAACCCAACAATTAGAATCATTTTACTTGTTTGCAGAATAGTCTACAAACACTTCAAAAGAAAGGTATCTGACCTTCCTTCATTTAGTTAAAAATTCCCCAAACCAGAGGAACCCACATTCGCCTAGAGACTGGGTCAGATCAACTCTCTTCGTTTCCCCGTGACCCGTTTTTGGGCGAATCACTAACGAACTGGACGAAGGCCCTATTGCGTACGCTCGTATCTATCTTCGTTATCTGAAAAGCATAGTGCAACAGTACATGTAGGAAGAGCGAGACGGTAAAAGAAAGTTGTGGAACCATAGATAGAGGCTATATAGTATATTAGTGTTTTAAAACTCTCTAAATGCCCTGAGAGATTGTGAGATATTTGGTTAGAATAAAAGGGATTGTAGAATTTTGTATAGTTTAGGATATGACCAACGTCGAGGTCAACTTGTACAAATAAGATGCATTAATAATATATGTTGTTTTGTGTGCTTATTTCGTACTAATTCCCTTATTCCTATCTCTTGTTATAAATAAAAAGGTATAAACCTAAAGAATGGCGAACCTAAGAAATAGGGCCGTGGACGAGGCCAAACTAGAGGTAGAGGACGTGGTCGAGGCGGATAGCCTCAAAGAAGTCCAACACCCGAGCCCGAGAATAACCAACCCGGAGCGGTCGAGTTAAAAGAAGTGAAGCAAATGAAGAGCAAAGAGCTCTTATTAACATACTTACGGAGGAAAGACAAGCCGTAAATCAAAGAAACGACACGATGAAGAGGCGGATGAGTCGGAGGGATCTCGATCACCTTCGCCGAATAGAGCTTTGGTAGTTCTACCGCAACGCAATAGAGAGGTGGAAACCATGCAACATTGGATAACTCAATTACGTAAGTTGAAACCCCGAGTTTTCCGCGGCAAGACCGATTCGGTCAAGACCGGCGATGAGGTTAGATAAGATCTTTGTGGTCTTAGACTGTCCCGAAGACCGCAAGGCCCGTTGGCAATCTACAAATTTGGAAGGAGATGC
Organism: Acacia melanoxylon; assembly: GCA_019022615.1. Lineage (NCBI taxonomy): Eukaryota > Viridiplantae > Streptophyta > Magnoliopsida > Fabales > Fabaceae > Acacia > Acacia melanoxylon. Next base: position 1,158,773 of record JAFJYJ010000050.1, read on the forward strand.
CGACCGTGGTGGAAGAGCGGTGACATTGCGGGCACGCGTTTGCCCTGTGACTTGGGAGAAGTTCTTGGAAAAGTTTAACGAACAATATTTCCTCCTCGTTACAAGTAATAAAGGAGTCGAGTTCTTACATATTCGGCAAAACCATGATGAGTCATTTGAGGATTACTTCACCGCATTTACCAACCTATCTCGATACTCATCATATCTGAAGACCAACGACAACGAAAACCGGAAGGCGAGTCGATTGGTAGATGGTCCGAGGTTTGAGATTCGGGAAAAGCGGGTGTCATAGCAATTTCCGGATCTGATTCAAGCGAGTTGAATCATGCTGCCCGGTCGAGCGTAATCCGAAGGAGCTCGGGAGGATCGACATCTCAACAACAACAACAATGCAAACCGTGGCGGGTCAAGTCGCGGAGGTTCCTCGCGAAGAGGACCGCTCCATGGAACAACTCCCGAGGCGGAGGCAAGAAGCCGTTCCAACAAGGGCAACAAGGTTATCCCGGTCAAGCAGGGACCCAAACTTGCCCAAAGTGCAAAAAGGACCATCTTGGATCCAGATGTGATGGGAAGCCGATCTACTACAAGTGCCAAAAACCTGGGCATATCAGTAAGGAACTGTCGTCGATTGCAGCGGTGGCAAGACCGCAGAACCAAGGCCGGGTTTTGCCCGACGACCGATGCGGAGGTCAAAGAGTCTCCGAGAGATGGTGCAAGGTATCTTGTTATTATCAACGGAAATACGCAAGCATCGTTTGATACGGGTGCTAGTCATTCGTTTATTTCCTATGATTGTGCAAATCGTCTAGGAATGCATGCCTCTAGATTGTCTTATGATCGATAGTATCTACACCACTTGGCTTGAAATCCTTAGCTTCTGATGCATGTATTGATTGTACCGTGAGCGTTGATAGACGAGTTTCAAAAGTGGACCTTATCCGACTGCCACTTCATGGCATAGACGTCATACTCGGTTTGAATTGGCTAGCAACGAGCAGTGCGATGATCAACTGTAGCAGCAAGAAGATAACGTTCTTCGATTCACCTAGAGAGACAAAGTTATGTGAGCCTGAATTTTCTCTGCCGCTACGGAGGCCGAGATGCATGAAAGAGGGATGCCAAGCATATATGATCTTTTCTCGGTTAAAGCTGGGCGAGCTTTCACTTGAGAACATTCCGTTGTAAACGAGTTTCGACGTGTTCCGGAGGATCTCACCGAGCTACCTCCTACGAGAGAAGTCGAGTTCACCATTGAATTGATGCAGTACAGGATCAATTTCAAAGGCGACGTATCGTATGGCTCCAAATGAGATGCGGGGAGTTGAAGAAACAACTTGAAGAGCTATTACGAAGGGGTTCATCCGACCCAGTGTATCACGTGGGGAGCCCGATTGTCTTTGTTCGTAAAGAAGAAAGATGTAAGTTTCCGACTCTCAGATCAACTATCGTGAACTCAACAAAGTAACCGTCAAGAACAAATATCCACTTCCCCGGATTGATGATCTTTTGATCAATTATCTGGTTCCACCATATTCTCAAAGATCGATTTACGTTCGGGATATCATCGATTGCGAGTCAAAGACGATGATATTTCCAAGATGGCTTTCGGAACCAGATATGGGCATTATGAATTCCTTGTGATGCCTTTCGGATTGACAAATGCACCTGTGGTATTCATAGATTACATGAACCGTATCTTCCGACAACACCTAGACCAGTTTGTGGTGGTGTTCATTGACGATATACTCGTCTATTCCAAAAGCAGAGAAGAGCATAAAGAACATCTGCGCCTAGTATTGAGCATACTAAGAGAGAAGCAGCTCTACGCAAAGTTGAGAAAATGCGAATTTTGGCTGCCAGAAGTGAGATTTCTGGGCCATGTGATATCTAGCGACGGAGTTGTTGTTGACCCAGGCAAGGTGGAAGCCGGTTACGGACCGGAAGAGGCCAGAGACAGTGACGGAGATATGTAGTTTTCTAGGTCTGGCGGGATATTACCGCAGATTTATACGAGATTTCTCGCGTCTTGCCCTACCATTGACAAAGCTTATGAGGAAGAATCAACCCTTTGTATGGGGAGATGGTGAGGAGAGCTTTAAACCGAGGAGAGGTTGACAAAGACCAATATTAATCATCCCAGATTACGATGAGACTTACGTGGTCTACGGTGATGCCGGTGGGCAAGGATTGGGTTGTGTCCTAATGCAATTGGGCGAGTGGTGGCTTATGCCTCTCGTCGTGAAGCCGCACGAGTCAAACTATCCTACACACGATTTGAGCCGGGCGCCATCGTGTTCACTTTGAAGATATGGAGGCATTATCTCGTACGATACGGCCGTAGAAATATACTACGACCACAAGAGCTGAAGTATCTCTTTGATCAAAGGAACTGAATATGAGGCAACGTCGTTGGATGGAATTCTTTGAAAGACTACAACCCTGGAGATCAAGTATCACCCGGAAAACCAAACGCGTTGCGGATGCTTTAAGCGGGAAGAAGGTGCAAGTATCATACATGATGATACAAGAGCAGAAATTACTTGAAGATTTCAGAGACCTGAAGCTTTCAAACCAAATCTGCATGAATTTCAACGCACAAAGTGACGCCTACCTTGCAAATCTTCTTGTGAGTCAAGGGAGTACGACACGAGAGATGAAGTTGATAAAGCTTAGAGACAAGATGATTGGGCAATCTCCATGCGGAGAAGATCTCTCAAGGTGAAACCCAAGACCACGACCTTTCATCTAGTGGATTGGTCGGACACAACGGGCGCATTTACATACCGCCATGTTGATGTGATCGAAGCGGAAGATCTTGGATGAGGCTCATAAGAGTAAGTACACTCTGCATCCGGGAATGGTCAAGATGTACCAAAACTTGAAGGCCGAAGTTTGGTGGCCTGGAATGAAAGAGACGTAACTCGTACGTAGCCGTGGGTGTCTAACTTGCCAAAAAGTAAAGATTGAGCACCGGCGACCGGTCTTCTCGCAAGGACTAGAACTGCGGAGTGGAAATGGGGGAATGTGACCATGGATCTTGTGGTAGGTCTACCTAAGATCAGGCATCACGATACCATTTGGGTGATCGTCGACCGATTAACCAAGTCGGACATTTCATACCCATTAGCATCCACTACTCTCCGTAACGATTGGCCGCAATCTACATCAAAGAGATCGTGAGATCGCACGGAGTCCTAAGAGTATTATCTCCGATCGGGACACTCGATTCCAATCCCGCTTTGGCAAGCACTACATGAAGGAATGGGTACCAAGGCTGAAGTTCAGTTCGGCTTATCACCCTCAAACCGACGGTCAATCGAGAGGACGATACGTACGCCGGGAGGATATCTTTGCGAGCATGTGCCCTGGATTTCAAAGGAAATTGGGACGAACACCTCTCACTAGCGTAATTCGCGTATAACAATAGTTATCATTCAAGCATACAAATGGCCCCGTTCGAGGCTTTGTATGGGCGAAAGTGCCAATCGCCTTTATCGGATGGTTCGTTTGAAAAGCGGTTGCTGACCGGGACCGAATATGCTAAAAGAGACCTCCGAGCAGATCGCTCTGATCAAGAAGAGACTCCTTCACACAGTCGACAGAAGAGCTATGCAGATAAGAGGAGAAGACCGTTGAAGTTTGAAGTCGGAGACCATGTGTTTCTGAAATTATCTCCAGGAACCGGTGTCGGCAGAACACTGAAGAGAAAGAAGCTTAGTCCGCGTTACGTTGGACCAATTGAAGTGTTAGCCGAGCGAGGACCGATTGCGTATCAACTAGCGTTACCCCAAACCCGAGTAATCTCCACGATGTTTTTCACGTGTCACAACCGAAGAAATACCTACCAGATCGAGACCATGTCATAAAGTACGATGATATTGAAGTACGGCATGATAACACCTTTGTAGTCGAGCCGCAGCAAATTCTCGAACGCCGGAGAAACGGCTTAGGACTAAAACTATACCGATAGTGAAGGTGGTCGGAAGGGTTTGTCACCAAACGAGGCAACTTGGGAAACCGAGAGTGACATGAAGGAGAAGTACCCGAGTTTATGGCCCATAGTCTAGTTAGTGTAGATTAAATTTCGAGAGTGAAATTTTGTTTAAGGGGGAGAGAAATGTAATACCCGGATTTTAGCAAATCTGGAATTTCTGAGATAAAGGAAAATTAATGAATATTTTAATGAAGTAAATTCATGAGATAAAACTGTTATAGAAAATTGTTATAATTATAGAGTAAATTGTCAAAAAAAGTTACGGGAAAATCGATGAACGGAATGACTAAAATTGATATAATGGTGATAAAAACAGACCCAAACATATTATGATAAATATGAAAGATCATGAAAAATTATGAGAAAAATATGGAAGTGTTATCCCTAATTATGAGAATTTAATAAATTATTTCAGAGGAAAAAAAATGAAGAAAAGTTTAAAAAGCATTTTTAACCATAAAGTAACGATGGGGTAAACATTTTTAATATTTTACATAGGATATAAAATGACAATATCAAAAGATAGAAGTTTGTAAGATAACAATATACTGTAAATTAGTAAAGATAAATATATGAAGAAACCTGATCCTAAAAAGATCACTAAACGAAGAAATTAGGTCGATTGAGCCTAACGGGCGGGGGTAAAACGAGAATTTTTGGTAAAAAATATTATATTTTTAAAAATGGAAAAAATTATAGAAAAATAAATAAATCTGAATTTTTGGTAAAACGAAATTATGGATATTTTTAATTAAAAATAATTGTTTAAACAATTAAAATGATAATTAGAATAAAATAATAATATAATGCGGTGAGTCGGCATATAGACGGGCCGAGGAGAAAAGTTAGAAATAAATTCTACAAAAACGAGAGGTAAAAGTCTTTTCGCATTGATCAAATTAAGAACAAGTGAATTTTTACACGAAGAAAGAATTTACCAGGCGTTGTTTCCGCAAGAAAACCCTAATTTCAAATAAGACGAAAAGTTGATCAGATAGAGTAAAGTCAGATAGGCAAAGTGAGAAACTATAGAAACAATTGCGTGTTTCCAAACACGGGATTAAGTTAGGCAACCACTGGACGTTTTACGATTCAGCAAATTATTGTCCAGAAGTTGGTTCTATCGGAAGCGAATTCCGTAACCGGACGCGTTTGTCTGAATATCTTCCGACGCACCATAGAATACCTATATATGATCAAAAAGAGGATCCAAATAGATAATATGAAAGAGGATGAAAAGATCTTCAAAGTTACATGCCCAGATTTTTGAGTTTCTTTGAAATCGCACGAAACGGACATCGATCGGGTAGCTTTATCGGGCCGGAGGCCATAAACCAAGAGCCATCATGGATGTCAAATCATCCATTGACTTTAGGGCTCTTAGATTTCGATCTTGAACATGGATGGCCAAGAGTGTTTTGTCCTCAAAAATGCGATCCAACGGCCGGAATCCGATCCGAAGACTTTGTGGACATTCCCACCTTGTCCCTATTTTTCCCTATAAATAGCAAGCTCTCTTGCTCTCATTCTTCACACCAAATCTGAATCCTAGAGAGAGGTTCTAGAGAGAGAAGCTCTGGAAAAATTGTGCCTTGCCCCGAGTAAGTTCTTCTGTCCTTAGTTTTTAGTTTCCGTAGTTCTTTCGGTAGTTATAGTAGAACTGTTATTTTGATCTAGGAATTTTCAGAATATATTCCTATACTTGTTTTTAAGCCTCATTGCATTGAAAGATGCCTGAAGAGGTAAAAACATAGTGGGGATAATTTTGAAATGGAATAAGGTCAAAGTAACGAAGTTCTGGTGAAATTCCGCCAATTAGGGGTAGTAAGGGCAAAATGGTCTTTTTCACCTAAAATTCCCGATATCTGCCAATTATTCATAAGTGTGTTATTATTCGATTAGAATACTTCGACGTCGAACCACCGTCGAAATTCCATCGTTCCGCCGTTTGCCATTTTTTGCTGTTTTACTTACGTAGTAAAAAAGTACCGTTTTTAGCGGAAGAGCCGGATATCTACAACTAAGGTACGGACGTCATCGTAAACCTAACTCTATGCTGCTCATATACTTTTGCGTTATAGATATGTTCATAGACTGAGGTTCTGTTGAGAATCGTCAGAGATACTTACAGCTTTACCCACAGATTATAGTATTGGTAATGCCGTTTGAGTTATTCCTAGCACTGAGGACACGTTGTGGCGTGGCACTGGATATGTGCAGAACTAGTCGAGAGAGAGACTTTACATACGCTTTGTGCTTATGTTCTCGTCCATGTTATTGATCATACATCTGCCGTTGCTTTTGTGATGATATGCCGTATTGAAATGAATATATGTTGTACGTATCTTGTTTTTATTTGAGTATAAGGTTAACCGTTACCTGAGATCCATATGTGGAATGGATCTCAGTTGTTGCATCAGGGTCTGGAGGACCAATCTTAGGCGATCGAGACAAGCAACCGAAGTTGTAACATCCCGTTTTCAAAAGCAGTATATTTTTTTTTCATCAGAGTAGAGCATCGGAGCGATTGAGTAACCGATACTTATATTCAAAATGTCGTAAGTTTGATCGATTACAAAAGCGGTACAATGACCGAGAGTTTTCAAAAGTAAATAGCAGTAGAGGAAAGTCTTCAGCCGAGTCCCTATGCGTGCTGCTTTCCTTTCTCCTCGGTCCTCGTTCCTCCAGAACCTGTCGCTATATTAAGAGCTGAGGTTCAATGCCCATTGAACCTCAGGTAACGGTTAACCTCATCTTTATATACACCACATAGACAAGTATATGAGCACACTAACAAGCATACCCCAACATCATATAAGCCCCCGAGATATGTCGCACTTAGCATACGGTTCGCACTTCACAATGGTATTCGCACTTAGCAATGGTATTCGCACTTAGCAATGGTATTCGCACCTAGCAATGGTATTCACACTTAGCAATGGTATTCGCACTTAGCAATGGTATTCGCACTTAGCAATGGTATTCGCACTTAGCCAACGTATCCCAACACCCAGCAAGCATAATAACAGTACAATAAGCATACCACAGAGCTATCGACTACTTCACATAGACATACCATACACATAGCACATAGACGCATATAATAAACATAAGCGTTAGTGTTACAGTACACGAACGTACCTTTGTTGACGGAAAACGGTACTTTTACGGAAAACGGTAAATTTCGGACAGCGGGAAAAACAACGGTACGACGGCGGCACAACAGCGGCTCGACAGCGGTACGATTATCTCAGATATCCTATAAGGATAATATTTAACAACTTTTAGCAAGCATAACGGGCATTTTAGGTACAAATTACCATTTTGCCCCGAACCTAATCGGCGGAATTTCGTCGGATTTATTCATTGTTTTTCGCTCTATCTCTCTAGAATTTTTGACAGATCTTTTCCCTCATCATATTTTCGAAATATATATCATATTTACCCCTAAATATGATATCTAGACTATCTTGAAAAATTAAAGATAAATCTAGCATTCCTTCTATATCTACCGAAACTAAAGACTAAGGACCGAAGAACTTACCCAGACTTTGCTCAGACTTTCTCCAGAGCTTCTCTCTCTAACTTCTCTCTAAGAGGCAGATTTTTGGTGTGAGAAATGAAGAAGGTGCTCATGCCTTTATATAGGCAAAAATTGTGCCACTTTGGTAATTTCCATATTCCAAATCTTGTAATTTTCTCTTACCTTATAACCAAGTAAAATCAAAGCATAATGGTGTTTAATTCCTAGCCATGCAGCATGTTGGTCGACATTCAAGGCTGATTTGGCAGCAAACAATTGGTCCAAAAATGGTGAGTCAACTTGCTTTATGGCCGGTTCGACAGATTTTCCTGTTCGGTCTCCGTTTGCGTCTCTTTGGAGAAATCTCAAAATTCGGATTCATAACTTTGAAGATCTTCTTCCTCATCAATAATATCTAATTTAACTTAGATTTCGGTCCCTTACGGGGTTCCAAAAGTCCAGTTGAAATTTTTCAAAACGTGTCGAACACGTCCAGGTGTAAATTGCTTTCGGAATCATCAATCTCTCGGATAATAATTCACCGATTCCAAATATGTCCATATACTTATAAACTCATCTCCGGATGTTGACTTATAATTTATTTTCTTCAAATCCAAAATGTGAATATCGCATTTTTCCCTATTTCGTCTTATTAGGCAAATGCGCGGCCGAGCCTTAATTAACTTAGGAAGAGGTCACTTGAAGGTAAAAACTCACTGATCAATATTTTACCTTGACTTTGGAATTCCTATTCTTGGTTCTCTAGATAGGATCCGTTTCCTATTTATTCCATTACTATTCACTATATTATAAATAATACAATTTTACAAAAATATCATGATATTTATTTTTTTCTTTTATTTTTATTTAATTTTCTAAGCATAAAATATTTTATTAATATTTTTATTTTATTTTTATTTTTTATTTATTTAATAATTTCGAATTTCTCCAATTAAAAATAATTATTTAAATTATTTTTAATTCATTTACTTTATACCTTAATTATCCCATTAATTACCAGATTAGCCACTTACTAATTTTTGATAATTTTTTTAATTAGGATAAATCATTATCTCACAATTATTTTACTTACATTGGTATTTTATATCCCATGTAAAATATTAAAAATCATGGGGTCAATTATGATCCCCAAAATAATATTAAATCTTGCATCAATATTTTCCAAGGAAATTAATCCCAAAAATTACCTAAATTAAAGACAACATATTCTCCAATTTTTAATAAATATTTCATTGCCTCTTAGGATTTATCATAATATTTTCGGGTATTTTATGGCCCACAATTGCATTTAGGGATTTTTAGCTCTTTATTCACCCTAATTTCAATAGAAATTACCTTAGGAAATAAGATAATTATTACTTATTATTTGAAACCACATATTCACCTATTTTCAATAGGTATTATTTATCTAAATATAATATTCCAGATAAATAATTTCCCGGGTATTACAGAAGTAGTCCAGGACGTGTCTACAATATCTATCGTTACCCTTAGTTTCTTTAATCTTTAAGAATTCTGGATGATTGTAATCCAATACAATTACACTATGGTCCATATTTTTGAATGTAATGTAAAATTACTTACTCGCTCCGATGCTACTCGACATTAATCGCTTGAAATATTTGGAAACGTTTTTAAAAAAAAAACAATATTCCGCCGTTTTCAAATGGGATGTTACAACATCGATCAGGGAATTAGTATATATGTATGTGTCTAAAAATGATGCAGTTAAATTATGTACTCATCATAGAATCAGATACTTACTTCATAAATAGTTGAATGATTGGATTACTAAGCTCCTGTCTAGGAATCAACAGGGACATTAAATCTATTTTGTCAACGTAAACATCTACAGGATGAGGGACGCCTACTACTTCTTGGACGGACCACGATTTATCGCCAAAATAATTATTGTTTGCCAAATCGGTTATTTTTTGCTTGGCGATCAAATGAGCGTAGGGGATGGAACTTGAGGAGGAGGAGGGGATGTAGCTTTAGGAGGGGATGTAGCTTGACGAGGAGGTTGCTCGGCTGGCGTCCAACAATGCAGCTCCCCTAGTGCTTTCCGCATAACCGCGAGGAGAATGTGTGACGGAACACTCCTCTCGGACGAGAGCTAAAAAGTAGTCTCATCCGATTCATTTCCTCCTTCATCTCGGCTCATCTGGGATTGAAGCATTGCTTCTTTAGCTGTAGCTTCATCACTTAATTTGACTAGTGTCTATTCCATCTCCTCCCGGGTAACCATACTTTGTTTGTGGCGTTTGGATTTACCAAAGTATTCCTTCAGGCCTACCCGTCCTCCAACCCCCCTTACATGCCCCGCATGATCCCGTTTTTTCGGCCGCAACGGTCGAACATCATTCCTCCCCTCCGACACAAAAGATCCTCTGCTTCTTTATTTTTAAGATCTTCCTGTAAGATACAGATAACGAGAAGCTTAGTAATGAAACATGTTTAGTAAATAAAAAATAACAAAAATGATACTTACAATTCTTTCAAGAACTACACGAGTTTGTTCACTCGTGTAGGCGCGCTTGGCTTTTTCCGAATATGAAACCACAACTCCTCGCGACGTATAGGAGATGGTGATCAACTACGGAAGGATTGGATTCAGCTTCATCTTGCAATCTCTTCCGCTTGCCGCCATCAATTCTTTTTCACCATTTCATATCCGCGAGAAGCCCATGCGGCAATCATTCTTTCTCCCTATCTCCGTGCTTTTTCCTTTCTTATCGTGAATCGAATTGAAAAAAAAAAACTATTAATTATGAATTCCAGCCATTGATGTCTAACGAAATTAGAACACTTCGCTTCATATGAAGGTCAAACATTAATCAAATTCACTTCATCAAGTTTCAACATTTTATTTAAGAAAGATGTAGAATTGTAGAAGAAATTGGGAGAAACAGAGGAAGGGAGTTGCGTAAATGCCGCCAACTCGATCGGTTCGTTCATTCATTCATCATAATTGGTTCCTACACATATTAGACTAACCTCTTATATATAGTTAGAGGCTTGACTCTTAATCCCCAATAACGACTTTTGCATCGAAACCATTACAAAGTTAACATACTAACTAATTAACAACAATGTCTAACCACTACCTACTATAACAGAACTAAGACTATAATAATGGCTTGACTACATATCCGCACAAGTTAATAAGCACACTAAAGGGCAAACAAAACTAAATATAAACTCACCAGAGCTTCAGGAGTGGTCTGTAGCTGAACAAATTGTTGCCAAGTTTGTTGATCAATAAATGTGTACTTTTCCCAAGGATGTTCTTGAGGCAGAACCTCGGCAAAAATATAGGTGTTAGCTAGAAAGGTCTTAAACTTCCTCCACCGATAAGCACAATAAGACAAGGTCTTGCCTTTCAACTTTTTGCAGTCAGGGACAATGTATGTAAGCAGGATAGTGTCCCAAATAGGATCCTTTATTGCGCCACGGTCCACACTTTTCCACTCATCTATCAAGATGCTAACCTTGCTGTGTGCTAGATAGCCAACAAAACTAGTATATTTGGATTTATTGGGACCGAAAGGTTGCAACTTTTCATCAAACTGAATCTCTAGCCTTGAGCCTCCCGTCCGACTTAGGGTTACATCCTGCATTCGTGTGCCTCTTCTACCACGACGTGCAGGGCGGTTACGAGGCTCATTGTGAGATGAAGAGGGTTCATTCTGACTCACACCAGTCACAGTAGTAACTGGCGTTCCCGGAACAGGAGTAGAATCGTTTTCACCGTTCATTTTCGAGACAGGAATAGAGGTAATGCAATAGGAAGGGTTTCGCAACGTAAACAGAGGTTCTTCAGTGATAGTAACAAAAGCTTTCGTGCGAAGAAATGTATATTTGGTGGTTCATATTCAAGACCGGATATACAAAGAGTCGGTCTTAATAATTAACATTCAAGACCGGTCATATTAATCTCCGGTCTTAAAAGTAATTAATTTTTATACGCACTCTTTGTCTATATTTTATACCAACCGCATTTTATGTCCGGTCTTAAAAGAATTACTTTTAAGACCGGCTTTAATATATGTTCGGTCTTAAAAATTTATTACCTTTATATTTAAATTTTTCCTTATTATTTTGGACCGCATAAAATATTAGTCCGGTTGTGTGAGATTTCTTCATAAAGTAATTGATATTTGAATATTTTTTAATTACATTTTTAAGACCGGCTTGGTTTTTTACGGGTCTTAATAATATATTTAAGACCGAACAAAAAATGATCTGGTATAAGAAGTTCTTTATATTTACAAAACTGCTACCGGTCATACATAAGAAGTTCATTTTATTTACAAAACTGCCACCGGTCATACCTTTAAAACCGTGCGCCCAATGTCCACTCTAAATGAGGCGGTCTTAAAGTCCTTTTTTTGCACGGTGTACGTGGAACTCAAGCTCAAAATCTAAAGGAATCTGACAGGGTCTTACATCACTAGACTACTTTTTTATTGGTAGATCAGTGTCCCAAGTATGTATCTTTTGCTAAATCTTGCTAAAGAAAAAGTTTAGATTCCAGCCAATCAATCTGTTCTTGCCTTTGCGAAAATGGAAATGTTTCAATTTCGATCATCAGTCTTGTTGAAAAAATAATCTAATAAGAGGAAGTACAGTTTAAACTTGTGTTTAAAATTGTTATTGAAAAAACGTGTTTAAAAATTTTAAATTTGATTTTCTTTTTCCTTCTTAAAATTTGAATTCATTCTTAAGCCTTAGGCCAAATTAAAATGTTGACTAATGCTAATTGGATCAAGTGAAAACGATTTGAATTTTTTTTTTTAATAAACAAAACCAGAGAGTTTAAACTTAGTCGATTGAAAAAAAAAATTTACAATAGGGGAATCAGGTTAGATCTGATCATACCCAAATCTGCCTACAATATTAGATATTGGATAATGGTAATAAAAGAAATTAAAATTAGGAAAAAGATAAGAAAATATCATTTGAACTTTAAAATTTCAAATCAATATATCTTGTTGCATTAACTATAAGAGTAAAGCAATTAACTACTCATTGAGTATTAAGAAATCACTTGTTTAGGATTTTGAAGTTTAAGGGGTACTTTCTTATGTTTTTCTCTTTAAAATTTTGGTTGGCAAGAAAAAGAAACCAAAAATTGTACTCGAAGATTAATATCAATTTTAAAATTCTTATTTAGATTTGAATATAAAAGTCTATAGCCCCCGAGCTAAAATCCACGTTGCTTTATTTACTCTAGTCCCCATTGTAACCATAATTCTCATTCAGGTCCAAAATATAAGATAAAGTTAACTTTTTTAGAGAGATTAAATAAGCTAATTAAATTACTTTAAAATATTTATCTTTGTCATTTTTTGTCCACACTATTTTACCTGACTTATAAACTGATATATAATCTTAAGAGAGATTAATTAACTTATTTAGCTTCCTTAATCTCTCAAAAAAAAAATCAACGCTATCTTATACTTCCTAGGTTCTAATTATAGGAACACTTTTGTAGTGTAATTTACACTACAAAAGTGTTCCTATAATTAGGACCGGAGGTAGTATTTAGGAAGTAGTATATAACTTTAAATAGTTTAACTTGAGAGTAAGTTTCGGAAATTATTTTCTGTTGGCAAGGAAAAAAAAAAGAGAAATTGTTTCCATCTATAAATTGTGGAGTTTGAATTGTTTTTTTAAAAAAAAAAAAAAATTGGGCTAGTAACATTTAGTTAATTAAACTTATACTGTTGTAGTCCCTCCCGTCTTATATGCAAGTTATGTAACATTCTAACGCTTCATTGACAATATTGTCCATCTTGGGGCATCCAAACTCTTATAAGGTATCTTTTATTCCCCTCCCTAATCGATATAGGACATATCAAGTCACACCTTTGGAATAAGGTTGACCCTATATACAAGTTTCACTTTAATGTCTGAAATTTTAATCTATTCTTTTCATTTTTCCCAACTAATCAAGGTAATTAAACCCGGACCAATCAGTGAACTAGCTGGAGTATTGGGTCAAGGGTCAGTGGGTCAAACTGAAGTCAACCCGGGACCAGACTGGTGAGGAATAAAAAATTGAGAAATAATTTAATTTCTTATGACATAATCCATAATTCCAAATACTATTTATTATTTCAAGACTTTAAATCACTAGCCAAATAATTATATACTTGTCAAATATTCTTTCCAATATTCTTTACAAATTGATATCAAAGCATCATATACCACCCAATGACACCTGAATTTGTAATGGAATCACAAGCATTTATCATAAGAAAATATCAAAAACCAAGTATATGACAACAACATATTCCCATCTTCAATCACTAAACTAATAATCATCAACATGATAATCATCATTAAGATCAATCAACTCCCTAGGTGTTGAGACATCAGGAAGTGGAACTGTAGGAGGAAAAATAAAAGAAGTTGGAGCAACATGATCATCATTTAAAGATGGAGCCCCAATAATATCATCATCACCAATATATGAAATGAATAGAATTATTAGTAGTCATGTAAAAAACATAGTTATATTCTTGTGTGTACGAATATAATTTTAAATAATAGAAGAGATAGTTAGAAACCTTCAAAATCCCTCGCCATTTGTTCAAGTTGAATATTTGTTGATTCTAGATTATCAAATTCGGGAGTTGGATCTTCTTCAAGTGTTACACCCATATCGGCCTTGCCCTTTCGGGTGGCGGGTTAGAGGGATCCTTACTGCTTATTACCTTTCATTTGTTCATTATTCTCAATCAACATACATCAGAGTGTGTGCGGCAGAGCATATGACCGATTTGGACAACTACACTATACTGGTAAAGGTACATACAAAGACATAAAGTAATCCCCGTAGGGTTAAGGGTACAATCGTCCAAAATGATTACTGAACTGTGAGTATGAGTCATACAATCATCCCAATTATAGAAGTATAAGAAGCCACCGGGCATCCTCTATTTCTTCGTCTTCTCGCACCAAGCCCTACCTTCTTCAAGTCCTCTAACCGCCACTACCTTATGCTTGTATCTTTTGAACCAGACTGGAGTTCAAAGTTGAACCCCAGAGTAACTGTTAAACTCATATACAATATGTATGCAATGTAATGCAAATAACAATCAGGAACACAAACATGGCATGTACCCCGCAGGACCGCCTGGTCAAGACAGGCCCCTGGAACCAACGCGCAAAGGGCCTCAGTAGTCAGGGTGGCCAACCCCAACCACCTAGCCTAGGGCCTCAGTGGACACCTATAAAGACACAGTCATATAGGCTCCACCTACCCCACATACCTTGGGCCTCAGCAGACAACTATGAACACACAGTCACATAAGCTCCACCTAGCCTACATGCCAAGGGCCTCAGTAGCACCCCTATAGGTACTACTTAGCCACCATGCCTCAGGCCTCAGCCGCACCCCTACAGGTACTACCTAGCCTGAATACCACGGGCCTCAGCAGTAACCATAGAACAAAAAGTCCCATAGATACCACCTAGCCTACATCCCCAATCATGATAAAACATAACATACAAGAGCCACATAGAGTATGCAAGTTTATAGTTACTACATGGCATGCCTTGCAAAATAATGAACTCTTCCCTTGATGTTGGAGATACATCCCACATGTGCAATCACCCTAAATACATCAAACATTATACTTTCAATCACATATTCAAACTTTGCTTCAAGTTTCATGTATTTCGCCTATAACCAGGATTTCCCAGAAACGCTGACCCAACTTTATTGATTTTTAATAAATTCTATAAAAGTCATATTGACATCAAATAAGTGGCCATGGAACCCTTATGATGTCTAGTTTATAATAAAAATAGTTACCAAAGTCATATGGGTTCGATTCCTTCTCAGATTCCCAAAACTTAGCAACTGGTCTGAAACAGAATCCATGTCTTTAGGTCATTTTTAGCTTTAAAGAACTCTCAGTTAGAAAATCCAAATGACACTAAATATTATACCAAAATCATCCTTAGGATGTCTAAGTTATCCATGTAAACTTTCAGAGAAAACAGAGTTCACTTACTATTTCAAAACCATCGATTAGTATACGCTGCCAATAAAACTCCCAAATCGGCAGATTTACGTAACTTTAAGTCTTAAGACCTTTCGGGTTCGGAAAAAGTAACCTTGAATTATCCCCACAAAAAATGAATTTTTAGACCCAATGAAGACCTCAAAAATACCAAAATCTTACTGCAACTCCACGAAAATCACCATAGGGCAGAAATAAGAGTTTCCAAGTCGTCGGTTAGGGGCTTACCTTAGAATGTCGGTTGCGTATGACCTTCTTCTTCTCCTTGGACCAAGACCTTGCTGCCCACTCCTTCCTCCATATTTGAGAACGTCCTAGGCAGTAGAAAATGGCCAAGGGGGGTGTCCTTATATAGACTCCAAAGGTGGGGCCCTTATCCAACTTTGATCACGATCCAACGGTAAGGAAAATTCTTCGGATTTAATTATAATTTATTTACTAAATTCTCAAGAATTCTAGAGAATTTTGGAAGATGTGTGATGCCATTTAAGCCCCTAAAAATCAGATTCCAAGATTTCCCTTAATGGTGGTTTTTGGTGTTACTAGGTGTAGGTTTTAGATCCAGGGGTAAAACGGTCATTTTGCACTGCTCTTCTTCCAAGCCAGTGCGACCCACAAATCTACCCTAGATTTTTGCCATTATTACCCTTTTAGAGTCATAATTACTTGTCCTTCACTGGTCATGTCATATTCAAAAGGTGTGATCCAGATTAATCCTGATTATTTTATCTTTCCCTCTCTTCATAATTACATGATGTGACCCTTTTCTTTTTCTCCAAGCCACTTTATCTCTCCTCTGGGCCCACCCAAATTCGTCGTTCCTCTGCGTCTAGGGGTCTGAGCCTGACTCCGGAAAACCCTAACCGGTCCCGCTTAGCTCCTTTTTGCCGGTTACAACTTTCCTTGTGACTCGTGGCACTCTGTGGGACTTGTATTGGCCCGGATCAACTTTTCCTTTTCCCCTGATGTGGCTGCACATTTTTCTATGTTCTTGGGGAGCGAGAAATGTATATGTTAATGTCTCATAATCACATTGTACTTTGTGGTGCCAAAAAGTCAAACATCCAACCCCAGAATGCCACATGTCCTCCTAGCATCATTACTCTTTGTCTTTTGTAATCATGAAGGGACATGTGTTACCATTCTATTTGGCTAATACAAAAGTATGTCATCATTAGTCATCATAACATTACTTTATTAAAATTACTTTATCAGTACTTGCTCGGGATCCTGCCTGAGTTTTACTCAACTTTTCTTCACGAATACCGATGCCTTCTCAAAAACGCAGGGCATACCCAACTGCCCTGAAAATACTGTATACTTACTTATACCGTCATATTTTCACTCAATTAATTGTCCTATACCTTAGGACATAGTTAGGTGGCATCCTTTCCACAACATTTACGCCGTATAGATCTTCTGTGTCCCATTTTCACTGGCACCTTACTTCCACGACTTATGCATACAATGTCCACTGACCCGTATGGTCAAGTTCCTTAATCCCAGAGGGCGTCCTAACTCTCGACATTCTTGGAACTCTTATCAAACCAGGCTTAGTCGTCCACCTACTTTAGGCGTATTTCTCCATTGTCAAGGTCCGAAATTCGGGATGTTACATCAAGCACCCAAAAATCTAATTTATCAACTGATTCATAATCAATGGGATCATAATTCTCTTTCTTCTTTTTCAATTGATTCCTATAATGCCAACATGATAGAAGATCAACATTAATGAAATTTATATTACTATATTTAATTAAGCTATAAAACAACCATTCAAAAGTCATGACTTTTAAGATTACCTAAACTTTAACCTCAAATTGTAGTTTGTGAAAACCAAATCATCAAACCTTTGATGCTCCAATCAGTTTCTTCTTTTATTGTGGACGCGCTCAAAGATCCTCCAATTTCTTTCACAACTAGAAGAAGAAGAAGTTTGGCTAAGAACACGTATAGCAATTTGTTGTAATTCCAGTATTGAACCCCATTAGTACAGCCACCACTCATATGCAAAATAAAATAAAAGAAATTTAGTATGTATTAATAATAATAATCATAATATGTACTTTAAAATATGAAATTTAATATACTTACAAGGGACTAGTATTTGGGCTGTTTTTTCACATGAAACCTTGTCAAAAGATCCTTTACATTTACGGTAGGTAGCAACTTGTTACATCATTGTAACATAATGATCAACATTGTCATGTGAGTTTGCCTCAAACAAATTGACCACAACATCAATTAGTCTATGCTTTCTAACAAAGTCAGGACTATACACGAATGCGGGATTCAACATATATGCCGCTGCATGAAGGTCATTTTTCAAATGTTTATCCCAGTGACTTTGAATAATATTCGTGTAGGGCTTCTATAATTCCTTCTTCCTCTGAAACATGTCCTTGATTACATTTTTAGCTCTCTGCATGCCTTTATAGACATAAGGCATTGAAGGTTTCTCATCGGAATCAACAATCCTCAACAATTTTATCAACGGAGACACTAGTCTCAACTTCAAAGCAATTACTCTAGAACTGATGATCTAGAATGATTTCACTGAAAATTTTCCCAGCTTCAGTGCTTGCTAATTTGTGGTGCACAAAATGATGATCAACAACCAAAGCTTGCAAGTCATGTTTATGCGAATGTATGCTATGAAGGGTGATACATGTGGTAGCAAATCTTGTTGCACTAGGACGATCAATTTCCTTCCAACCCGGTCTTTTCCTTAACCATGACAAGAAGACCAAATGATTATATGCAAATACAGTGATTTTAGATGCATTCTTTGCAATGTCTGACACATGAGGCATGCATGCAATGTCCTTCAAAATAAGATTCAAACAGTGAGCTGCATAAGGTGATCAATAAATTGTTTTATATTTATTTGTTATCAATCTTCTACATGCCACATAATTAGTAGCATTGTTAGTCACCACATGGACTATATTTGTAGGACCTATCCACTTAATAACTTCGCTGAATAGTGAGAATAAAGTGTGTGCATCTTTAACTAAATTTGATGCATCAACTGATTTCACAAATATCATATCATGTACTGAATAGACTAAGAAATTAATCAGAGTTCGATTTCTAATATCAATCCAACCATCAGCCATGAGTGTGCAACCGTTTTCCTTCCATTTAGCTCGATGGCTATCAATCAGTAGTTGACACTCCTTTTTACAATCTCTCAACACATTAACCATGTACTCATGAAAGCTAGGGACCTTAAACCCAGAACCAATTGCAATAGCACCATCAATAGCTTTTTGCAATAAAGGGCAACTCATTACATTAAATGGAATACAATTCACATAAGCCCAATGAGAGAAACCCATTTTTGCGTTATAATGTGCTTCTTGACTTGCCCAAGCACTCTTGATGCTTGGTTGGGCACTAGGAGTTGTCCTAGCTGCAAAATGATGTGAGACTTTTTGTTTTGAAGCAATTGGTTCCTCAACTACTCTATCTTCAACTTCTCTAGCTTCATTTACATTATCATTACCAATAGGTTTTCACTTCGAACCTTCTACCAAAGATTCTTTCATTCTAGCTCGTATATCATGTGAGACTTTTTTACAAGAACTTATTTGACCACTCACACCAGCTAAATATTGCTTCAACCTATTTATCCTACCTCCCCTATAAGTTGAAGCACATAAAAGACAAGTAAACACATTTACTTTCCCCTCTTGCTTCACAGAAACATATTCCCAAGCAGGATCTACTTTTTTTACACTCTCTGATGCCTGCGGTTGGGGTTCACTATTGTTAGGAGGATAGCTAGACTCAAGATTGGGGATGGAAGTATTATCAGTTCGTTTATTTCTGGCCTCCATTAACAAACCACAAAGAAAACAAAAACACGCTTTCAACAATATAAACCAAGCCAAAAGCACCACGATAGATACCAAGCCAAAAGCACCAGTATGATTAATAATCATAGCTACAATGAAGAACAAAACAATAACATCCAAACATCAAAAAATAGAAAAATAGCAAGCCACAACCAAATAAATAAATAACAGCAGCAACAAAGTCATAGCAGCAGCAACAATACGATTAATTTTAATAGGGTAAAAGAGCAAAAATACACATGTGCTTTACCCTCGGGAGCGCCCAGCACCATATGCTTTTTTTGGGAGTAAAAATACACATGTGGTTACATTTTAGGAGCAAAAATTACACCACCGTTAAAATATAACTTAACGGTGCATTTGCAATAGAAAATGCCATATTTACAACAGAAAATGTCATATTTACAACAATATTTACAACAACAAAAAGATATATTTACAACAGGAAGTGTTGTATTTACAACCAAATTTAAAATCTGACCATATTTACAACAGAAAATGTCATATTTACAGCTACATTTAAACACCTAGATTTTGAACATAGAAAGGTCATGTACAACAGAAAAATGCTAGATTTACAACGGGAAGTCTGTATTTACAACAAAATTTAAAATCTAGCCATTTACAACAGAAAAAGCCATATTTACAACAGGCTAGATTTTAACGGTGGTGTGACTTTTGCTCATAAAATATAACCACATGTGTATTTTTGCTCCCAAAAAAAGCATATGGTGCTAGGCGCTCCCGAGGGTAAAGCACATGTGTATTTTTGCTCCTAAACCCATTTAAATATGGGATAAGGGTCTTATTTGCCCTGAAAGTTTTCGCTCAGGAGCACTCAGCACCCGAAAGTTTTTTGGAGCAAAATTGCCTCAGAAGTTTTAAAACGTAGCAATCTTGCCCTTCCGTTAATCTTGACCGTTAAATTGTTGCTCCAATTTGTAAACTTTCAGGGAAAAATTGCTCCTAAAAAAACTTCTAGGGCAAAATGGCTCCTAAAAAAACTTCTTGGGAAAATTGCTTTGTTTTGTTAACTTTCGGGGCAATTTTGCTCCAAAAAAACTTCCGGGTGCTGAGTGCTCCAGAGCGAAAACTTCTCGGGGCAAATAAGCCTCTTATCCCATTTAAATATATATGTGTGTGAGGCATTGAAATCAATTAAATCAAGATTCTTTACGAAGAAACGATCTTCCTCCTCAAAAGACCTTATTGTCATAGCAGTAGCAACATATTCTGCTAGATGATTAGCTACATAGGATTTTGTTGTGTCATTTAATCACATCAACTCTTTTGCAGAGGCAAAATAGTATCTCTATATAAAGAAAGTATTTTTTATATATATATACACATACTTCTGCACATAGCATATTCATATGCCAAATATGAGCATCTCTAACACAATGAAGTATGATAAAATAAAATAGAAACACTTGAGAAGAATAGGTATATTACCTACAAAAAAATTGCAATATAAACCATTGGTATAGAGACAACAAGACTGGCCGAGTAAAAACCCCTAATACGGCAAGATTTGTATAACAATTAATGGTGGCTCCAACTACAAACATAAGGCTGAATGGAACATCAAGATCGTCAATGCTCAAATCAGATGAGGCCTGCACAATAAAGTCATACTTAAATCAAAATTACTTTATTACTTTTATCAACCAAAAGGTGAAAACACACATTCGTGGTTGAGGTGAAGAAGAACAAAAAGGTCTTGACCTTTAACAAAAGGCAAGGAGAGGTGAAGGAGAACCGAAGGCCCCGACCACCCATGTGTAGAACCTAAAATTTGAACCCAAAGGGGGTGAATTGGGTGAAGATTAAAATTTTGAAACTTTGAAAATCTTTTCGCGTCTTCTAAATAAATAATTAGATATTCTAATAAGCATATACCGGGAAATATAAGAGATAAGGGAAGAGAATATGCAACGTGATTTATACCTGGTTCGCCCAATCCTTGACCTACGTCCGGTCCCAAGCTCCACTTGAGATTTTCAATCCACTATCCTCTTGTTTAAAGCACAAGAAGCCTATACAAACGCACAAGTTCACCCAGGCACTTGTGAAGCCGAATCTCTCATTGAGATACTCCTTTCAATCGTTACACACTCGTACTCGAAGTTATCCTTTCACTAGGATACACTCCCCTTACAAGTTGTAAACTGATAGCCCAATCTTCAAGTCCCACGACTTGAGATTCTTACAATGATTTGATAATCAGAAATGTTCTCTCTAAAAGAGAATATGAATAAACACTGAAGTATAATACAAATCAATTCACTCTCTATGATGAGCTACAACCATTGAGAACAGAGAGCGTATGAGCTAAATGTTGGTTTCAGAAATTTGGCATTTCGACAGTGGAAGCTCTCTTTGTTATCTTCTCCATTTTGAATGGTTCTCCTTTTATAGTCAGTGAGGAACATTGAGCAGTTCTTCCAGGTTTGAATATGATCGTTGTGAGCGTATATGACCGTTGGAACTATTCGACCGTTGGAGAAATATTACCGTTGAAGCTTTTGACGTAAGCATATGCTTTTTGATAATCTGATGTTAATCCTTTCTTTGATAATCTAAAACTTGCTAACAAACATGATTAATAGCATTGAGAAGTATAGCAAGTAGAAATCAATCGATAACAATTATTTCGAAATCTCGAGACGTTGGAAATTCATTGCCTCGATAAAGGCGTGTGCATGAGTCCTTCATATAATCATCTGGAACTCATTATCAAATTGATTAAACATGATTAAGAATAATAATGATAGATGATACGACGAGTCTAAAGCCAATCATAGACAGTTAGAGAATTGGAAGATTCAAACGTCCAGCATTTTCAGAAACAGAGACATATTGGCTCGAGTTACACTTCTTTGGCTCCAGTTTCGGTCAAAACTCCAGTTGCACAGAGTAGGCTTGAGTCAGATGTTTATTTGAAAGTAACGGTCAAAAACCTTGGCTAGAGCCAATGCTCTTAGGCTGGAGTTTAGGGCTTGGCTCGAGCCAGTAGAAATTGGCTAGAGTCAAAACTTGCCTTCTGACAAATATAGACAGGTTATTGGCTCGAGTCAGATGGAGTTGGCTGGAGTTTAGCTTTAGACTCGAGTTGGCATTTGAAGACTCGAGTTAGCACGTCAGATTTGCTCTTCATAAGGTTGCTCTGGCTTGACTTGACTTGAGTTCAAGACTCTTGGCTTGAGTCAAAAACTCTTCTCAAAATGCCTAACTCTCTGTCTTGGTCTGACTTGAGGTTGACAAAGCCTTTGCTTGAGGTAAGATCCATCAAACTTAGTTGCTTCCAAAATTTGTGAAACACTTGTTGAGTCTACATTCATATGGAATTGGTTTCACTTCATTTGGTTGTGTATAGTGTGAGCTATATCAAGAAAACCAAGCCTATGCTGAAATGAATCCAGAATTTTGGTGTCAACTTTCGAAGGCCATAACTCCCTGGTCTGAACTCCGTTTTGTCTGGTTCTACTCTTGATAGAACGAATTTTGAGTCTAATTTCATATGCCACTGATTGCAGCTCAATGGGATTTTTATTTTGTGAGATACACTCAAAACATTAAAGGTTGGTCAGCTCTGTGACGTTAACTGATGCACCAACTTATACAACTCATAGCTTATTTATCTGAACTCTTTTAGGATTTAATTTTATATCAAAATGACGCATTGGAAGTCTAGTTTCATATGAAACTGGTTTCACCTCAATCGGATCTCTGGTTTGGGAGATATCATCGAATTACGGACCTCGCCCAAGCCGAACGTGAAACAAAGTAGAGACGAGAGGTCTTTGAAAAGCACTATTGGCTCGAGCCAAATGTGTCCGGCTCGAGTTTTGAGCCAAACTCGAGTCTATGAGTTCTGGCTCGAGTCAACTCCCATCGATGCGCAAAATACTATAGAAAAGCGTTCTAACTCGAGTTTAGACCCCTTGGCTCGAGTTAGTTCATCCCAAAGCTTGATTTTGCTTATTTTAACTCCGATTTGAGTCAATCCAACTTCCATATCATCGTGGAGACTTCTAGAATCAATCGAGAGCTTGTATAATGATTTTCTCATTCCATTAAGCAAGTTCTTCTTTCTTTCTTCTTCTCTTGATCATTCTTCAAAACTTAACTCTTTCTTTCTTCTCTTCTCTTCTTCCTTGATCATTTTCCACAATTCAATTCTTTCTTTCTTCTCTTCTTCCTTGATCATTTTCCACAATTCAATTCTTTCTTTCTTCTCTTCTCTTGATCATTCCCAAAATCCTTTCCAAGATATTCTCTACAAGTTCTTCTTTTTCTTTCCCGTAACCTCTTATCTCCTTCTTGATTAATCTTTATAATTCAACTTGGATTAATCTACATTAAATACAACAGTTAGTCAATGTAGGAGATAACTATGTTACTCAATCTTTTTGCTTTTGATAATGACATCTATATAAGACATCATCAAAACTAATCATATCTAACATTCTCCCCTTTTTTGATGATGGCAAATACTATAAGAAAAATATGTATGAATATGAAAATATACTAGATGCAACATATTTTTCTTGTCATTCTCTCCCCCTTATTTGTCATTAGCAAAAAGTTGAAGTAAAGAAGAAATGCTTAGAGAGACAAATATGAGACTAGATTATAAAGAATCAAGAAACTGATTTTTCTCCCGATTTGAAATTGTTTTCATTCTAAATATGATTCAATTTGGAATGTTTTTATAAAAACAAATTTGAGAGAATTTGGAAAAGTTTTCAAGACATCTTCCACATTTAGAGCATATATATACCAGACATGTGCAAAATTTCTTTTGAATAAAAAGAGATAGAGATTAGAAATGCTCATGTAGGTTCAGGAAATTGTTGAATGAAGTCCATTTGAGATCCGTGATGTGCTCTGAATAGCCTTTGAGATGTGGAATGAGACTAAAGTACTGGCTTCTTGAGTTGTATCTCATATGAATGAATATGGTTAGTACTCAGCTCAGCTTCCATTCTTTGCCTTTTCTTCATAGAGCTCTTCTATAGAGCATATCTTAACTTCAATGATGAAACATGAAAGCATTATTCCTCGAATTTGATAGTTTCTCCTTATTTATAGTGCATCAAGGAATATCCGCGTACAAAATGAAATCTCCTGCTACAAATTGAAAACTTTCTTTGCAGAATAGATTTGTTAGTGCATACCAAATGTAATAGATTTGTTAGTGCATACCAAAACTTTCTCTACAAGTTCTTCTTTTTCTTTCCGTAACCTCTTATCTCCTTCTTGATTAATCTTTATAATTCAACTTGGATTAATCTACATTAAATACAACAGTTTGTCAATGTAGGAGATAACTATGTTACTCAATCTTTTTGCTTTTGATAATGACATCTATATAAGACATCATCAAAACTAATCATATCTAACACCATGATGAACAGTTACGAAAACGCCTTTGTACCAGCAACAAATGGCAACGAGAGGTGAAAAAGAAACAAAAGGTTCGACCTTTAACCGACAATGACAGCAATTTCGCCTGAACTGAGCACCTGAAGCTTGTCGTGAAGGAGGGAGTGGAGCAGAGAGAGGAAAATTTTGATTTTTGAGTTGGAGAGAATTAGAAAACCGAAAAGGATACAATTGTTGTCTTTCTTTTGCTTTTGGCTTTTTGCCTTTTTGGCTGATGCAACATTTTTTTTTAACTCACCCCCAAAATTATGCTGTTTCGTCATTTTGGGGAACAAAACAAAAATGAGATCACCGCACTGGTGGGTTAGGCCAGGTTTCCCCAATTCACATGGTTCCACCAGGTTAGCCCCGGTTCAGGGGCTTAACCCTAGTTTCTGAGCTGGACAGGCCAGTTCCAGGACCGGTTGATCGGCGGTTCCAGATCGAAGCCCGATGATCCGGTCGCTTCGATAATCATGCAACTAATATATGTCAATACATTAATTATTACACATCCTGTTAATTTCTTCTCCCATTCTTTCTCACGAACTCTCTCCATACATTTTTATCTACGTGTTTTGGCTAGTTGTGATTTATAAGATCAGAGGATGTGTAAGAAAAATAAAAAAAATGGTTATGGGAAAACTAACTCTTGACAATATATAGATGGAAGAAAAATAAGAGTCCTTTTCAAGAACTCAAAGGGAAAACCTAAATCGACACCAAACAAAGGGTGACGTAACACTCTTGGAAAACGAATAGTCCAGCACCTCAGATAATTCCATGGCCTCAACGTCCTTGTCGCAGAGTAGTTGTGCGTTTATCATGCATGAGAGAGTTTAGTGGCGGAGCCACACTGGTGTCTATGTGGGCAAATGCAGACACAAAATTTTAACAGAATATATATTTTTTGAAGGAACCATGTGACAACTTGTCTAGTGGTGTGGTTGGTTCTCACGGTAGTCTCTAGTATGTGAGGTCCCCAGTTCGAACCTGAGCTCAAACAATTATGTTCTTTTGTTTTCTCTTGCCAACTCGCCAGGATCAAAGTACAGCCATCTTAATACTGTCTGCTTCTCTCGGTATTTTCCCTCATTTGCTTTTATGGCAACTTTATAATAGGTGCTGTTGAGACTACATATCCCTAATTAAATTTCACGTAGGTTTGACTCATGAGAAAGTGAATTTTTTTGCATTATATTTTTTATCCATTATCTGTAAGGTCAGTTTAAACTTCAAAAAGAAAAACAAGAGAAAAGAAAAAAGCCCCGAAAAATAGTTGCTTGATACATTGCACAAATTATTGAATATTCCTTAATTTAGGACTTAAAATTAATACTATGGTTAGCAAGAAGGCTTATAATTATCTCAAGCAATTTCAAAATTTTGCCCTGCATTTGCTCTTGTCATTAATGGAGTTTCTCCCTGAATCGATGCTTTACAGCTACATTGTGCACTATACCCTGAAGAATCGAAGAATGCTTTTATAATTGTTCTGTTGTAATAGTTTAGTTGACTCTTGATTACTATTTTTCTTTGTTAAGTTGAAGTTTTCTTTTCTTATTTATATTATTTTATTTTTTAATACATTTAAAACTTTCCTTAAATGAGCCTAAATCAAAGCATGTTCCATGAAACATGAAAAGATTGTATTCAGATTGTAACATTCCAAGTTTTGGGATTTGAAATTTGAATATTTTTATGGAAAATTGAATTGTGAAATTTGCCTTAAATTAATTATGAAATTAATTATTGGAATTTAAGGCATATTTTTCCATAAATTAAGGACAAATAATTAGGGAATAATTTTTGACATAAATATTTTAGAGATAATATTTTAAGGCCAAAAGAAGTATAATTGGGAATGAAAATCCTTAAATGGAATTAAGGATTAAATTTTAATATTAGGAAGAAGAAAGAGAAAAATAGAATTAATGACTCTTTCCTGATTAAAACTTTCCTTAAAAAAAATTCGGGCCCCCCGAATCCCACCACTAATTGTGCACCCACAAATATTAAATCCTGGCTCTGCCATTGAAAGAGTTCCTTTAGAGCTTGTTTGGTATGTAGGGTGGGCAGGGGAAGTGTGCCAGGGAAAGGTTTTAATTAATTTTTCTTACTTTTAATCATATATCTTCTCTTTATTAAGATTTTGCAATCCCACTTCTCTATTTGTTTTTAAAAAAAGTTCAACTAAAAAATTATCTCTAGCCTTCTCTCTCCACTAAATCCTCCTTACCAAACAGTTGGCATCCCTTTGTTTACCCTGAAGAGTGAGCACTCAGTTTTCATTAGAAACGAAAAAAAGGGAAATAACGAATTGTATGATTTTTTAGCATCAAACCGCAACTAATGGGAAAATTTACCAAACTGAATTATTTTAATTCCGTTTATTCCAGTTTTTGATTTATTTTGGGCCTTTCCTTAGCATTTTTTGTTGCAGTTGAGGATAATGCCAACAAATAAGACCCTGTAAGTATAAAAAGCCACCAGTATAAGAAAATCCCAAAATTTGTATTTCACCGGTCGTGCATCCATGACTACTGTTTCTCGCATAAGTGATTGTTTTAAGAGTGTTGGTGCTATTATTCATGTCATTGAATTGTGTGACTGCTCATATTGGACTTTTGCCTCTTGAATCTTGTTATTGAGTACTAAAAATTCTGCTTTTTCTCAAATGCTTCAGTGTGCAATTGAGTATCTTAAGTGGTAAGAATGATTTGAGTCACTTCAGTAGAAGAATGTATTAATTACCACTAAGTTGGCTCACTGATTTTAGCATTACCACACTGTTGGATGTTGTGATTTTGCACTCTTAAACTGTCATAGGGAATTTATGAGCCCCTCATGAATTTGGACTAGCTGAATAATTCACTCCATTGTTCCCATTTCAGTGTCTGACTTGTTGCTTTGCTTTCTTACTGGAAAAATCATGGAATATGTATGAGTGTTTAACCATATCTGTCATTTGTTTTTTTAGACTCTGTTTTGGAAATCCAGTTCATTATTAGACTCTGTTTTTTTTAAATCTTTTTCTTTTCACTTCAATAATGCATTGCAGTTTATGGCTAGCAAAGAAAAATACAGTTCAAGGTGGGATCGATGCACTACCAAGAACTTACTTGAAATTTGTGTAAAGTAGATTCATACTAGTGGAAAACCACTAATTAGTTTTAAAGTTAGGAGATGAGAAGTTGTAGTTGATTAATTTAATAAACGTGCTAATAAAAACTATAACCAAAAGCAATTAAAAAATAGGTTAGATAATTTAAGGCTTGATTGGACTGCATGGAAACAATTATTGGGCAAAGAAACAGGATTGGGATGAAACCATGAGATAGGAACTATTGTAGCTTATGACATATGGTGGGAAGCCAAGATAAAAGTAAGCATTATAATTTTTAAGTTTTTAGTTATTTTATGTTTATTTAAAAATTTGGGTTTGTCTAAAGTTTGTTTCTCTTTTTATGATTGGGCGGGATAATAGTAAATATGCAAGATTTCGATATCAAGGACTAGAATTTTGTGAGGAATTGGAAATCATCTTTGGGGAAACAATGGCAACAAGTCAACGTTCATGGACCCCAACAATAGGTGCACCAAGTGAAGATAGTGCCATAAAAACCAATCCAACTATTCCAGAGGAAATTGTTGAATATGATGAAGAAGAAACCAATTCTAATGAAGATGCTAGCCCTATGGTAAATAACTAATTCAAGAGGAAAAAATGACATCAGAAGCAATGAGTAAAAATTGGCCAAGGGTAAGCAAAAGAGTGGGATTGCAACAAGCATGCTTAAAACATTATACCGAATGGCCAATGCAACAGAGAGTCATAGTGCAGCTGAAGCGGTTGAAATGTCACAAACATCTGAAATCAATAGACACTTTTACATTCTGAATGGCATTAAAATACGAGAAATTTGAGGGCTGAAGGGAAATTGGATGGATGCCAAACAATTTTTCCATGCAGTAGATTTGCTTAGAGTGCAATAAGAAAGGATCATTATTATGTCCTTTTCAGAGTCAATTGATGATCTCGTAGGGTGGATTTTATACAAATATGAATTAGATAGAAAGTGTTGGAATTTGATTTTATATTTTCTATTCTCATGTTAACTGTTGGATTGATTTCATACCTTTTATTCTCATGTTGAACTATTATGGTTGATATTTGAATGATATTATATTTATGTTTTTGGACTTTTGTTTACTTATGGTTATGGTCTCTATCATTTTTTGAGGTAAAAAGTTATTAAGAGATAATACATGGCATCTAGACAAACGGGATCATCATCAAGAATTGTTAAGAGAAGAAAATGTGCAAAGTTGTATCGAGAAATGAATGGAGCAGCAACAATTGCATATTTACATTACATGAAACATTTAATGAAGTAAGCTAACTAGTTTAATTATTCTGATGGATGGAACTGGGTTTGAGAAACCTTAAACACTCCAAGTGAAAGTTACAGAATGTTTAGGATGGAATCAAATGTTGTATTAGAACTTGAAAACATATTAGTAAGTAAGGGTTGGTTACATCCATCTAGGGAATTGATATCATTGGAGGCACTTTCTATGTTTCTTTGGACATGTGCATATAGTGAGACAAATAGAAATGTCCAAAATAAATTTGGAAAATCAGGAGAGACGATAAGTAGAAAGTTTAGTGAAGTACTGGACAATTTATGTTCACTGGAAAAGGAAATTGTGAGGCCTCTAGATTTTCAGTTTAAAGAAGTTTCATCACAAATTAGAGGTGATAGTAGATATTGGCCTTATTTTCAAAGATGCATAGGTGCTATAGATGGATCACATATTCCTGCCATTCCTCCTACTAATGATCAAATTCGTTTTATAGGCAAAAAAAGACACCCAACACATAATTTCATGTTAGTTTGCAACTTTGACATAATATTCACTTTTGCTGTTATTGGTTGGCCTGGTACAGCATATGACACACGTATTCTTTCATCTGTGCTTGAGGAAATGAAAAGTATGTTCCCTCATCCTCTTGAAGGTACAATTTATTATTTTTCTATATAAACTATTTAAGTTTTATATTTATTTAATTGAAATTTCATATGAACTAATAATAAATCTTTTACTTTTTTAGGGAAGTATTATGTAGTAGATGCTGGATATCCTAACATGAAAGGGTATCTAGCACCGTTTAAAGGAGAATAGTATCACATTCCTGATTTTAGAGGATACAATCAACCACAAGGATTACAAGAAGTTTTTAATCATATACACATTCCTCACTAAGAAATGTCATTGAGAGAACGATTGAAGTTTGGAAGAACAAGTGGCACATCTTACGTGATATGAAGCCATTTTCATTAATCAAGTAGGAGAAAATTATTATTGCAACAATAGCCCT
Source organism: Acacia melanoxylon (assembly GCA_019022615.1). Taxonomy (NCBI): domain Eukaryota; kingdom Viridiplantae; phylum Streptophyta; class Magnoliopsida; order Fabales; family Fabaceae; genus Acacia; species Acacia melanoxylon. The sequence continues at coordinate 1,189,017 of JAFJYJ010000050.1, forward strand.
TCATAACTTCATTAGAAAGTCTGGTGTTGACGATGAAGAGTTTGACAAGTGTGATCTTAATCCTGATTATATTCCTGAAGGTCAAGAAGAATGTAACGTTGATGAAGAAATGGGTATCTATAGTCATAGAAGAACTGAAGATAATAGTTATATGAATAGAGTTTGAAATCAAATAGCATCAACATCAATGGAAAATAGAAATAGGTTATTTCATGTGAATGAAATACTGGTTGACAATTTGTAAGACCACTGATGATTTCTTGATTGTGCTCCAGTTGGAAAGTCTATTCACATAGTATTTTTATTTTGTAAATATATTGATAGTTTAAAGGTTATTTGATAATATACCTTTTAAGTTAATTTTATTAGAAAAAGTCCTTATGACAAAAATTTTGTCAAACAACTTATTTTTAATTTCAGCTTTTAAGTAACTTTTAAGCTAAAAAATTTATATAATTAACAAATAGCTTTTAGCTTTTTTAAACAACCAAACAACTTATTTTTAATTGGCCTTATTTTCAAAGATGCATAGGTGCTATAGATGGATCACATTTTTAATTGTTTGTTTTTCAAAAAAATGATTTTTTTCCTTCATTTAAAACTCTTCATTTGAACATTTTGAACCTAGACGGTTGAAATTATATTTAGACGCACTAGTGCAAAAAAGGGCTTTAAGACCGCCTCATTTAGACCGAACATTGGACGCACCGGTCTTAAAGGTATAACAATTGGCGGTTTAGTAAATAGAAAGAACTTCTTATGTATGACCGGTGGCGTTTTGTAAATATAAAGAACTTTTTATGTACGACCGGTGGCAGTTTTTGTAAATATAAAGAACTTCTTATACCGGATCATTTTTCATAGGTCTAAATATATTATTAAGACCTGTTAAAAAACAACCTGGTCTTAAAATGTTATTAAAAAATAGTCAAATATCAATTACTTTATGGAGAAATCTCACACAACTGGACTAATATTTTATGCGGTCCAAAATAATAAGGAAAATTTTAAATATAAAGGTAATAAAGTTTTAAGACCGAACATATATAAAAGCCGGTCTTCAAAGTTATTCTTTTAAGACCGGACATAAAATGCGGCCGGTATAAAATATAGAAAAAGAGTGCGGATAAAAAATTAATTACTTTTAAGAGAGACTTTAATATATCCGGTCTTGAATACTAATTATTAAGACCATCTATATTTTCATCCGGTCTTAAAAATGAACCACCAAATAAACATTTATTCGCGCGAAAGCTTTTGTTACTATCACTGAAGAAACTCTGTTCACGTTGTGAAACCCTTCCTGTTGCATTACCTCTCTTCCTGTCTCGAAAATGAACGGTGAAAACGATTCTATTCCTATTCCGGGAACACCAGTTACTGCTGTGAGTCAGAACGAACCCTCTTCATCTCACAATGAGCCTCGTAACCGCCCTGCACGTTGTGGTAGAAAAAGCACACGAATGATGGATGTAACCTTAAATCGGTCTTCTAGCTCAAGGCTAGAGATTCAGTTTGATGAAAAGTTGGAACCTTTCGGTCCCAAGAAATCCAAATATACTAGTTTTGTTGGCTATGTAGCACGCAGCAAGGTTAGCATCTTGGCAGATGAGTGGAAAAGTGTGGAGGTTGGCACAATAAAAGATCCTATTTGGGACACTATCCAGCTTACATACATTGTCCCTAACTGTCAGAAGTTAAAAGCCAAGACATTGTCTTATTGTGCTGATCGGTGGAGGAAGTTTAAGACCTTTCTAGCTAACAAGTATATTTTTGCTGAGGTTCAGCCTCAAGAAAATCCTTGGGAGAAGTACACATTTATTGATGAACAAACTTGACAACAATTTGTTCAGCTGCGGGCCACTCCTGAAGCTCTGGTGAGTTTATATTTAGTTTTGTTTGCCCTTTTGTGTGCTTATTAAGCTGTGTGGATATGTGAATGTTATTCATCTAATCCTGTTAGTTAAATGGTTTGGTGTGTGAATAGAAGTATACATTTCCTGCTTTGTCTATGCAAGTTTGATATGTAAACCCTGAAATGGTAAAATACTAAGAAGGTAATTAGGGAAATAATAATGGCATAAGAGACAAGCCATTATTATAGTCTTAGTCCTGTTATAGTAGGTAGTGGTTAGACATTGCTGTTAGTTAGTTAGTATGTTAACTGTGTAATGGTTTCGGTGCAAGCTGTTATTGGGGCTTAAGAGTCAAGCCTCTAACTATATATAAGAGGTTAGTCTAATATGTGTAGGAACCAATTATGATGAATGAATGAATTGACCGAGTTGATGACATTTCGCAACTCCCTTTCCTCTGTTTCTCCCAATTTCTTCTACCATTCTACATCTTTCTTAAATAAAATGTTGAAACTTGATGAAGTGAATTTGACTAATGTTTGACCTTCATATGAAGCAGAAGTTCTCTAATTTATGTTAGACATCAATGGCTGGAATTCATAATTAATAGTTTTTTGTTTCAATTCTGATTCAAAGAAAAGAAGGGAACAAGCACGGGAGATAGAGAGAAAGAATGATTTCCCGTATAGGGCTTCTCGCGGTGGATATGAAATGGCTGAAAAAGAATTGATGGTGCCAAGCGGAAGAGATTGGATGATGAAGCTGAATCCAATCCTTGCGATAGTTGATCACCATCTCCTATACGTCGCCAGGAGTTGTGGTTGCATATTCGGCAAAAGCCAAGCGGCGCCTACATGAGTGAACAAACTCGTGTAGTTCTTTGAAAGAATTGTAAGTGTCGTTATTGTTATTTTTTAGTTACTAAACATGTTTCATTACTAAGCTTCTCGTTATCCGTATCTTACAGGAAATCTTAAAAGAAAGAAGAAAAGAAGGATCTTTTGTGTCGGACGGGAGGAATGATGTTCGACGTTGTGGCAGAGGAAAACTTGATCACACGGGGCGTGTAAGGGGGGTTGGAGGATGGGTAGGCCTGAAGGAATACTTTGGTAAATCCAAACGCCACAAACAAAGTATGGTTACTCGGGAGGAGATGGAACAGACGCTAGGCAAATTAAGTGAGGAAGTAGCGGCTAAAGAAGCAATATGGCAATCCCAGATGAGCCAGATGAAGGAAGAAATGAATCAGATGAGGCTGCTTTTGAGCTCTCGTCCAGAGAGCAGTGTTCCCGTCACACATTCACCTACAGATATGCAGCAGAGCACTAGGGGGAGCTGCATTGTTGGACAGTCAGAGCAACCTCCTCCTCAAGTTCTATCCCTTGGTCAAGCGGCATCCCCTTCTCCTCAAGTTCCATCCCCTCGTCAAGCTGCATCCCCTCCTCCTCAAGTTCCATCCCCTCGTCAAGCCGCATCCCCTCCTCCTCAAGTTCCATCCCCGTCTCGCTCATTTGACACGCCAAGGAAAAAATATCTGATTTGGCAAAAAAATATTTTAAAGATAAATCGTGGCATGTCCAAGAAGTATTGGCGTCCCTCATCCTGTAGATGTTTACCTTGACAATATAGATGTACTGTCCCTACTGATTCCTGGACAGGAGCTTAGTAATCCAATCATTCAACTGTTTATGAAGCAAGTATCTGATTCTATGAGTACATAATTTAAATTCATCGTTTAGACACACATACATATATACTAATTCCCTCATATGTTAGTTCTTGTATTTTGATGATCACAACTTCTAAGATATTGAATTCATAATTTAAGAAAAGGGAAACATGGGCAAAGATTAGATGATCTAATAAAATGTTTTAAGCTGTTCAGGAAGGCATGCTCAAGTGAACCATACAACCTTGCTCAAGCATATTTTCATGCTCAAACATGTTTTCATGCTCGAGCAACATCGGGCAATTGCTAATTCTTTAACAATTCAGGAAGGCATGCTCAAGCGAACCATACAACCTTGCTCAAGCATATTTTCATGCTCGAGCAACATCGGGCAATTGCCGATTCTTTAGCAATTCAGGAAGGCATACTCAAGCGAACCAATTAACCTTGCTCAAACAAATTTTCATGCTCAAGCATATTTTCATGCTCGAGCAAAGTCGAGCTGCCTCACCATGCTCAAGCATACCAAGTCACCCGGGCATCAAGAAAAGAGCAGAGCCAAAGGAGTTATGCCCGAGCGTGATGCAAAAGCAGTACCTTGCCCGAGCATGATTGAAACAGCAGTATCATGCTCGAGCAAAGTCGAACAATTCACCTTATCACCTTTGATTAAAAATCACCCGAGCATTGACAGAAAGCATGCTTGCTGACCATGCTCAAGCAAACTTAAGTGGACTGCTCGAGTAGAATCGTCCAACTTGTTTTTCAGTCTTTGGGTGAGAGTTGCCCGAGCAAGTTCTAATATCTTGCTTGAGCATCATCGATAAAAACTCCTCTAAATCCTTTTTCAAAATGACTTGCCCAAGCATGCTTTTATGTTTTGCCCAAGCATTGACCAAATGCATTTAATCTTCTCATTGCTTGCCCGACCACAGTTCTTAATCCTACCCGAGCAAGATTACCTATGTTCTTTGAAATCTCCGACTTCGTAAATCTTAAATCATTCTATGTGATTTCATTCCTTCACATTACTACTCATCAACATTGCTTAAATTCTTTTAATCAGTTTGCTAATAAGTTTCATTTGATCAAACGATGCTTAACTGAAGATTAAGAAAAAGCAAAAGATGTGTAAGATACATTAAATGCACCGCAGAGCTTCAACGGCTAGTTCCAACGATCATATTCTAAGAAGCTCAACTGAAGAATTGCTCTAACGGTCGAATGCTATTGGTTAGCTATAAAAGAACAAGCATTCAAACTTCAAAGTGAGACACGAGCGTGCACTGCCGAAATGCCGACATTATGAATATATGCTTAACTCATACACTCTGTTCTCAAAACTTACATAGCTTATCATAGAGAGTGAAATGATTTGTATTGCATTTTAGTGATCATTTGTAATCTACTCGTGAGGAGTTCATAAACATTTATTTCATTATCAGTCTTAAGGTTGAGGAACCTTAAGAGAGGGTGTAACAATTACAACTTGTAAGGGGGAGTGGAGTCGAAAGTAAGGAGATCATCCTTTGTTTACGAGTGTGTAATTGTATCCTTACAAAGTGTGTAAGGGGAGTATCTCGGTAAGAGATTGTAAAGGCTTTCTCTTGTGCCCGGTTAAACAAGGAGATAGTGGATTGAAAATCTCAAGTGGAGCTTGGGGACTGGACGTAGGTCATGGATTGGGCCGAACCAGTATAAATCTCAGTTTGAAAAGCAATGGACATAAAGGTACAGAGGAGAAGAAAAGTCTAGGAGTTTCTCATGAACCTAAAAGAAGATTCACATCAGTTAGGAGAACTCGTGGATAAGCCATTGCTACAACCTTATCCTCAAATCAAAAGAAGCAATGCTTACAAGAAAGAGGAGTATGTTCTGCCTCAAGAATGGACTGCCATAGAGTACCATTCAATTATCTTGAGGAGAACAAGAAAAGGAGATTCTCTTAATTATCAAATAGAAGACTCTTGAAGTCTATATCTTCTGAGAGAGCCTTGCTGACATCCACAAGAAAATATATGAAGAATCAGTGGGTAAGCAAAGCAATCCTCCAAGTACCTAATGTAAAGTTATACAATGGTAAAACCTCCTACGCTATTATTAGTTAAAGTTATTGAGGTTTTATATGTTGGAGCATTAGGAATGAGCATTGCAAACTCTTTTGAAATTGATTTAAAAATCCACTTAACAAATTTATAAAGAGATTGCAATGTTCAATATTTTAGTTCTTTATGCATACAAGATTATTTGAAAAGAAAGTATTTCGTTATGCATAAACTCATGATTAATTCACTGTGCCTTGTTTGTTCTGAATTGATTATATTCATAAGAGCATGTGAATTTTATTTTAGTTTCTACAAACTAACGATGATTGGATCCAAGTAAGGTTGGATACCAAGAAAGAAAAATATTTATACGGTTTTGTAGGATGAGAAAAAGCTTCTCAAGAATGCAACTATACAGAGAAACAATTCGACTCTTGAGGAAGCCAAAGAAATAATTGTTAGATATGGTTAGTTTTGATGATGTTTAATATAGAAGCCATTATTAAGAGCAAAAAGTTTACATAATATATTTATCTCCTACATCGACTAACTATTATGTTTAATGTAGATTAGGGAGAATGTTAGATATGATTAGTCCAAGTTGAATCATGAAAAATAATCAAGAAGGAGATAAGGTATTAAAGAAAGAAGAACTTGCAGAGGTTGTCAAGGAAGCAAGATGTTATTCCAAGTTGAATGAGAGAGAATGCCTTGGAAAGCAAGAAGTTACACAAAGGATTTTGGGGAAAATAAAGAGAAGAGAAGATAGAAAGATCCAAGTTGAGTAATAGATCAAGAAAGAGATAAGAGATTTCAACAAGAAGAAATTGGAGAGAATGTTGAGTTCAAGAAGAAGATGAAATATTGAAGAAGGTAGAACTTGCAAAGAAGATGTGAAGTCAAATGATAAAGAATGATCAAGAGAAGAAGAAAGAAAGAAGAACTTGATGAATGGAATGAGAATATGGTTATTCAAGTTTTCATATTGATGCTAGAAGTCTCCAAGATCATATAAAAGTTGGAATGGCTCGATTAGGAATTAAAGTCAGCAAAAATCGGCTCCAGGATGAGAAAACTCGAGTTTGGAACTCAAAACTCGAGTTTCCTACTTCTCTATAATGATTTGCTCCTACGGTATGAGAAAACTCGAGTTAAGAACTCAAAACTCGAGTTTAGGACTCAAAACTCGAGTTTGGAACTCAAAACTCAAGTTTTGTAGTGTCTTCAGCATCTTTGGCGTCTCTGGACTAAGAAAACTCGAGTTTTCAAGTCAAAACACGAGTTTCAAAGACTATTCAAAGAATCCCGCTCTACTCTATTTCACGTTTTAGCTTGGGCAAGGTCTGGTAATTTGATGATATCTTTCAAACCATAGCTCCGATTGAGGTGAAATCAGTGGCATATGAAACTAGACTCCCAATGCGTCATTTTGATATAAAATCCAAACTCAAAGGAGTTCCGATAAAGGAGCTATGAATTTTTGAATTTGACAGATGAATCCACACCACATAGCAAACCAAGCTTCAATGTTTTAAGTGTAACTCACAAACTACAAATCGGATTGAGCTGAAATAAGTGGCATATGAAAGTAGAATCACAGAGCTTTCCATAAAGAGTTTCACGAACCAAAAAGAAGTTCAGATCAGGGAGATATGACCCTCGAAAGTCGACGGTTTGTTCAAGAAGGCTCAACAAAGTCAAAACTCGAGTTTGTAAGAACAAAACTCGAGTTTTCGGGTTCTGAGAGCAGCGAACTTCAGAGCATCTTCCAAACTCGAGTTTGTAAACCAAAACTCGAGTTTTGATCGACGAGAAAAGGAACCTAGAGTTACGCATCAATCTCAAAACTCGAGTTGCGAGATGAAAACTCGAGTTTTAAATTTGGTTCAAAAAACAAAGTTATAACGGCTAGTTTCCATCCGAGTCTAACGGCTATATTTCTTTATCCAACGGTCATATATTGATCTCTACCTATAAAAGAAGACCGATTCAAAACAGAAGATGCAAGATACTGAGCCTACATCTTCGAATGCTAAAACCCTAATCTTCACACTATCTACTCTCTGTTTTTCAAATGTTTATATAGTTTATCATAGAGAGTGAGATGATTTGTTTTGTACTTCGGTGTTTATTCATTCACTTCGAGAGAGAAGATTCATTGTAAACATCCTATCATCCTATCGTGAGATACTCAAGATTGGGTGATCTTGAGTGGGAAACACATTGTGTTGATTACGGCTTGTAAGGGAGTGAATCCTAGTGAGAGGATTACTTCGAGTATAGAGTGTGTAATCAAGCAAGTGTGCGATTACGATTTGTAAGGGGGAGTGAATCCTAATGAGAGGATTACTTCAAGTACAAAACGTGTAATCAAGTTGAAAGAAGATAGTGGATTGAAAATCTCAAGCGAAGCTTCGGGGATGGACGTAGGTCAAAGATTGGGCCGAACCAAGTATAAATCTCGGTTGCATATTCTCTTCCCTTATCTCTTATATTTCCAAGCATATATATATTTGAATATGCATACATGTTTGAATGATTGACTTTTTCTTTATCAAATTTTTCTTGTCATTCAAACAGCTTTCAATAAGTTGTGAAAAGATTTTCAAAGTTCCTAAAGTTTTAATTAGACACCCAATTCACCCCCCTCTTGGGTGATAGCCAGGACTTTCATTTGGTATCAGAGCTAGGCTCTTGTTTAAAGGACTTAACCGTCTCAATAGTTTCAATGGTTGTTTTTGGGTGTTCCTTGTTTTCCGAAGGTTTTGATTTTACCATTCCGCCGGTCTTGAAAGATATTGATTTTTGGTTTTGGAAAGCTAGAATGACTAGTTTTATGAAAGCAACTGATTTTTATATGTGGAATGTTTTTACAAATGCTTTTGATTTCAAACCAAGAAAGGATTGGACTAAAAATGAAAAGAAAATGTTTTCATTAAACATTAGAGCAATGAAAATTTTATATAGTGCATTGACAGAAAATGATTTCGAGAAAATAAAATTTTGCTCTTGTGCTAAAGATATTTGGGATACTCTTGATTCTATTTATGCTTCTAACAAATGTGTTGAAGTTGATAGTGTTGATAGTTCATCGAAATTTTAAATTGCTTATCTACGATTGATGAACAATTGGAGATTGAAGAAGGAGAAATCATTGAATACTTCCATGATCCAAAGTCAACACAAAAGAACAAGAGGAAGAGGATTTCAGGAAGAGCTCATGGACGATTGTGATCAATCATTATCTAGAGCTCAAGATGCACATGTGGTAAACAATTCCAATTCTTCTAGTGTAGTCAAGAAAAATGAGTTTGAACATTTACACAAAATTGTCTTTCAACCGATTTTTGATTCTAATTTGAAAAGAAAAAATGTTTTCGAAAATAATGCTGGAAAATTTATTGGGAAGAAAGAATGTTCAAATGAAACTTATTTGAATTTTTACTCTCATGACCGACACAATGTTTGCATAAAATCTCATGGTGTATATCACTCTATTATTTGCAATTATTGTGGAAAGTCTGGTCATATTTCTCGTACATGCTATATTAGGAGAAATTCTAATGTGAGAAATAAATTTGTTTGGGTTCCTAAAGGACAAGCAAAGTCCAATACTAACCGTCAATGACCCAAGTATAAGTGGGTACCAAAACGTCCATTTAGTGCCTTGTGTGTGCAGATTGATTACAAAAAGAATGGACATAAGGGTACTGAGAAGATGAAGAAGAATCCAAGAGTTTCTCATTAGTCTAAAAGGAGATTCACAAAAGTTAGGAGAACTCGTGGAGAAGCCATTGCTAGAACTATAAAGTCTAACCATCAAAAGAAGCAATGGATACAAGCAAGAAGAGTATGTTACCCCTCAAGAACAAACTATCATGAAGTACCATTCAACTATCTTGAGGAGAACAAGAAAAAGAAAATCTCTCAAGTTTCAAAAGAAGACTCGGAAGTCTATATCTTCTGAGAGAGCTTTGCTGACACCCATAGGAAAACATATGAAGAATCAATGGGTAAGCAAAACCAATCCTCCAAGTACCTAAGGTAAAAGTATACAATGGTAAAACCTCCTACTCTATCATGTGAAATATTCATTGAGGTTTTATATCTTGTAGCCTTAGGAATGAGCATTGCAAACTATTTGTCTTAAATTGAGTTTTCACATCTTGACTTATTTTTGAAAGAGATTGCAATGTTCAATAGGCCTGATTCTTTATGCATACATGATGATTTGAAAAGAAAGTATTTCTTTTATGCGTAAAGTCATGTTTAATTCACTATTCTCGGTTGTTCGAATATTCATAAGAGGATATGAATTTTGATTCCTACAAGCTAACGATGATTGGATCCAAGTAATATTGGATACCAAGAAAGAAAAAGCTTTATAAAGTTTTGTAGGATCAAAGAAAACTTCTCAAGAATGCAAATGTAGAGAAATGATCCAAATCTTGAGAATTCTAAACAAAGCTATGCTTGATGTTGATGGTGAACGTCAGAAAAGGAGTTATCTACATCAATCCATCTCAACCAAGCAAGCTTCTATGAGGACAAGAGGAATTACGGTGATATCTAATTCTTACCTCATATTATAGTTATATGAAATTATGTTTTGGTTTGTCTTTAGTTAAGTTAAAGGGTTTTGAAACTTAATCAATTTCAATCAGGAATTTTACTGTCAAAACCAAACTTCTGTTTTCAGTTTGTCAAGAGTTTTCTAAGTTTTCCAAATTTTCAAAGGAAAATTGAAGTTTTGGTTCAAAACTCCAGTTTTGATCTTGCGAGAAAATCCGAAATAAGCAAAACCTCCGGTTTCGAGAGAAAACTCAAGTTTTGACCATACGAGAGAATTCTCTATGTTTTCTAGAAAAGACAAAACTCAGTTTTTCATTGAAAACTCGAGTTTTGGTCATACGAAGAGTCTCCAAAATTTTGAGCCCGTGAAAACCTCCGGTTTTGTTCAAAACCGCCAAGATTTTTGAACCAAAACTCGAGTTTTGGTTCAAAACTCGAGTTTTGACTTGGCCAAGAACTCTCAAAGTTTACTCAATTTTGAAAACCTCCATTTTTGGGGAAAACCTCCAGTTTTGAGTTGGCAGAGAGGATTCAGGTTTTAGCCAGTTTTCAAAACCTCCAGTTTTTGTGAAAACCTCCAGTTTTGAGTTTGACAAAGTTTTCTCAAATTTTTCAAAGTAAAGTGAAAACTCGAGTTTTTTTGCTCGGGCGAGAAAGTCTTTGGATTTTCTCAGTTTTTGAAAACGCGCAGTTTCCTCCAAAACCTCCAGTTTTTGACTTGGCGTGATTTCCTCAAATTTTCATATTTAAATGAAAACTCGAGTTTTGATATGAAAACTCGAGTTTTGGCCAAGCCGAGAGTTTGATGTTTTTCAATGTTTTGAAAACCTCCAGTTTTAGATGAAAACTCCAGTTTTGACGTTTTTGACTAAAACTAATTTTACATGGCAAAAGTCCAAAACTCAAGTTTTGAATGAAAACTCCAGCTTTTGCTTTTGAGGAATAGTTGCAAACTCAGTTTGTGTTTCAAAACTCAAGTTTTCAGCGCTCTGTTTGAAAATCAGATTTTCCAAGTTTGCGAAATCTTCATATATGATATATATACTTCATATCATCAATCACTAATTTTCCTAACTATGTTTAATCAATTTGTTAGTAAGTTTTTGATGATCAAACAAGTGAATTTGTGCATAATTGTATGATTTTATGTTTTTGAAATGCACAAGTCTAAAATTTGTTTGGATTTCAATTCACTATGTTTTATGAAAATGCATACACATGTTTTGGAAAATATTCATACTTTGATTACGTTCAAATTAAATTTCAAAATTGGAAGTTAATATTACTGAATGTTGGATATGCTTCAAATTTGTCAAGTTGAGTTTTTCCTATCATTCACATATTGATCTTTGGATTCAATGTGTTGCTTGAACTCTTTTGTTTCACTCTCTAACTAGTTGGACCTCATGTCTAACAAGTTGATCATATATGAGTTTCAAGTCTATCTTCAAGAAAAGATTTCAATTTGTGAATCTGTTATGCTTTAAGCATACATTCTTAGTTAATTTTGAGTTATTCCAAGCTTTATAAACGTTTATTAGTGCATTGAATATTAATGCATTAGTGGAATAATTTACTCGGATGAAATTCGGAACTCTAGTCATTTGGACTAATGAGTATGTGCTTCACAATCCATGAATCCTAGTACTCATTATGTTACTCAAATACATCAGCATTTGTCTACATCCATATTTTGAGTAACTATATTCAAATTCTTGTCTTGAATGTTCATATTTCAAGACTCTATTGTAAAAGGCAAGATTATCTCTTGGTTTTTGGCAAAGTCATTGTACTCATATATTTCTATTGTGCAAAGCATGTTTCGATAATGCTTTACCTTTATGACTTTCGCTCTTGGGAAAATTCTTCTACATGTTAACTTCGATGTTCAACATGTTCTCCAAAAGCGAAGGATACTTGATATATTCATTAAATCTATTGACTTCCAACATGTTTAGATTGAGCATCAATTTTTTCAAGCATGTTTCAAAAATGAATCTTTCATTTATGAAAATTTTGATTTCATAATACGTCATCACATTTTTGAAAGAACATTCAAGATTTGAAACGAATTGCATATTTTGTTATCATTCTTGAAAAATCTGAACTGTAAGTTGATAAGTGCTTATCTATATGGATAAGATTTTCTATGCTATTTGATCAAACTTACATGCATTTTATCAATGACACCTTTTCTGCATGAAGTATATTTACAAACTGTCATTGAGAAATAATTTTCTTGGTATAATTTAGTTGTTACCCTTTTTGATTCATTGACATGAACTTATTTGATTAGGGTAAAACAATGTTTCGATCATTGCTTGTTACACTCTTTGCTTCAATATCATATAGTTAAATCATATAAAAGCATACGAGTTCTTATCTCTAATCATGTGTGGACTCAAGAATCATTGAGTACCAAAGAACATACATTTGTTTTGTAGGATCTTCTATTCTTGCATTGGAAAATAGAGATAAACAGAGAAAGATAAGCTTGTAAGCTCTTCTCATGTGAACTTCAAGTGATGGCTATATAGTCATGAACACCACATAAGTAACCACTCGAGCTATGTGGGAGAGGAACTTCAATAATCCTATACCAAGCTTTACCATAAACAATATTGAAGTTCATCACCTCTGTGAATGACAAGATTAGGCAACTCTGTGAATTGACCAACCAAAAATTCAAGTTCTTATCTAGCAAGAGGCTTAGATCAAGATGATACAGGAGTATTCTTGCCTGATAAGAAGAGCCGTTGGTCACTGAAACTTATCCTTATGCATCAAATCTGAAAGTTCCTCAATATTGATCATATCAACAGATATTGGCTAGCCAGTTATGCATCTATGGACTACAAATGATTATGACTCAAGTAATTACGATATTACTTGAGTGAGGTATTGTATTTTGAAATAATGTTCATAAATCATAATCATTTCTCCGCTCTCGCATAACTCTTCGTAAATTTGATTTTATTCATTCAAATTTTATCTCATGAAGTTTAGCTCGAGAACACTCATTTTTAAAATGATCCTTATGCTTTAAACCCTTTTATCATCATAAAAATCATAAGTGATTTCTTTATACCAATTTCAAGTCCACCCATGTGAACATGAAAGTTCTTAATTACGAGATACCATGTTATGTATATTGGAGTTGGAGGAACTCTAGACCTCATAACATGTAGTGTCACATTATTCTTTGGTATCATTAGAGGGAGCTGTACATTTTAATCATGCATTTATTAAGGGGGAGCTTTACATTCAAATGTGTTTTACACTTTAAAAGCTTATCTCCTTTATTTGATGAAAACCCTTTAAGCATACTCATCCGTATTCACTATCTTCTATTAGTTTTGATGATAAGTTAATTTCATATTTGAAAATATCTTATATTTTCCTTTCATTATCTTGATTTGAAAATATCATATAGAAAGGGATATTTTGATGGCTGTTTTGCACAAGCGTGAGGCGGTGCATAAATTAGCGGTTGAGATACCATGTCTTGCCATGGTAGAGGTATCACTACGGAATTACATTTGGTTGCACTAACAAATCTCTTTTGAAAAGAAAGTTTTTATAATTGTAGCAGGAGATTTTGATATGTGCTAGGACTTTCCTTAATGCAATACAAGGAGAATATATTAATTTAAGGAAAGATGCTTTGACGTTCGATCTGAGTTATGCTCAACATAAAAGCTTTATGATGAAAAGGATGGAAGCTAAGTACTGCCATAATCATTCATATGAGATAACCCTCAAGAAGCCAGTACTTTCATTTTCACATCTCAAAGGATACTCATGATCTTTCAATTGAGCACACTTCAAATGATCTCATACAACAAAGCAAGCAAATTGACTTCATCGATCATTCATCAATCGCAAAAACCAACATGAGCATTTCGAACTCTATCTTTTTATATTCGTAGAAATGTTGCACATCTTTTTGGAATCTTTATGCTTTAATTGTGAAAGATGTTTTGAAAACCTCTTCAAATTCTTTCAAATTCTGTTTTCATAAAAACATTCCAAATTGCTTCATATTTAGAAAGAAAACAATCGGGGAGAGAAAATCAGTTTATTGACTCATTCTTGTTTGGTTTAATATTTGTCTCTCTAAGTATCTCTTCTTTATACTTCAACTTTTTGCTAATGACAAATAAGGGGGAGAGAAATGGCAAGAAAAATATGATGGGTTTAATGGAATTTCATATTCATACATATTTTTCTTAAAGTATTTGCCATCATCAAAAAGGGGGAGAATGTTAGATATGGCTATTTTTGATGATGTTTAATATATAAGCCATTATTAAGAGCAAAAAGTTTACATAATATATTTATCTCCTACATCGACTAACTATTATGTTTAATGTAGATTAGGGAGAATGTTAGATATGATTAGTCCAAGTTGAATCATGAAAAATAATCAAGAAGGAGATAAGGTATTAAAGAAAGAAGAACTTGCGAGAGGTTGTCAAGGAAGCAAGATGTTATTCCAAGTTGAATGAGAGAGAATGCCTTGGAAAGCAAGAAGTTACACAAAGGATTTTGGGGAAAATAAAGAGAAGAGAAGAAAGAAAGATCCAAGTTGAGTAATAGATCAAGAAAGAGATAAGAGATTTCAACAAGAAGAAATTGGAGAGAATGTTGAGTTCAAGAAGAAGATGAAATATTGAAGAAGGTAGAACTTGCAAAGAAGATGTGAAGTCAAATGATAAAGAATGATCAAGAGAAGAAGAAAGAAAGAAGAACTTGATGAATGGAATGAGAATATGGTTATTCAAGTTTTCATATTGATGCTAGAAGTCTCCAAGATCATATGGAAGTTGGAATGGCTCGATTAGGAATTAAAGTCAGCAAAAATCAGCTCCAGGGGATGAGAAAACTCGAGTTCCCAACTCAAAACTCGAGTTTCCTACTTCTCTATAATGATTTGCTCCTCCGGTATGAGAAAACTCGAGTTAAGAACTCAAAACTTGAGTTTAGGACTCAAAACTCGAGTTTGGAACTCAAAACTCGAGTTTTGTAGTGTCTTCAGCATCTTTGGCATCTCGGACTAGGAAAACTCGAGTTTTCAAGTCAAAACTCGAGTTTCAAAAGACTATTCAAAGCAATCCTCTGCTCTACTCGTTTTCACGTTTCAGCTTGGGCAAGGTCTGGTAATTTGATGATATCTTTCAAACCATAGATCCGATTGAGGTGAAATCAGTAGCATATGAAACTAGACTCCCAATGCGTCATTTGGATATAAAAGCCAAACTCAAAGGAGTTTAGATAAAGGAGCTATGAATTTTTGAAGTTGCCAGATGAATCCACGCCACATAGCAAACCAAGCTTCAATGTTTTGAGTGTAACTCACAAACTACAAATCGGATTGAGCTGAGCTAAGTGACATATGAAAGTAGAATCATAGAGCTTTCCATAAAGAGTTTCACGAAACAAAACGAAGTTCAGAATAGGGAGATATGACCCTCGAAAATCGACGGTTTGTTCAAGAAGGCTCAACAAAGTCAAAACTCGAGTTTGTAAGAACAAAACTCGAGTTTTCGAATTCGAGAGCAGCGAACTTGAGCATCTTCCAAACTCGAGTTTGTAAACCAAAACTCGAGTTTTGATCGACGAAAAGGAACCTAGAGTTACGCATCAATCTCAAAACTCGAGTTTCGAGATGAAAACTCGAGTTTTAAATCGCCGGTTCAAAAAACAAAGTTATAACGGCTAGTTTCCATCGAGTCTAACGGCTATATTTCTTTATCCAACGTCCATATATTGATCTCTACCTATAAAAGAAGACCGATTCAAAACAGAAGATGCAAGATCTGAGCCTACATCTTCAGAATGCTAAAACCCTAATCTTCACATTATCTACTCTCTGTTTTTCAAATGTTTATATAGTTTATCATAGAGAGTGAGATGATTTGTTTTGTACTTCAGTGTTTATTCATTCACTTCTGAGAGAGAAGATTCATTGTAAACATCCTATCATTCTATCTGTGAGATACTCAAGATTGGGTGATCTTGAGTGGGAAACACATTGTGTTGATTACAGCTTGTAAGGGAGTGAATCCTAGTGAGAGGATTACTTGAGTACGAGTGTGTAATCAAGCAAGTGTGTTGATTACAGTTTGTAAGGGGGAGTGAATCCTAGTGAGAGGATTACTTCAAGTACAAAACGTGTAATCAAGTTGAAAGAAGATAGTGGATTGAAAATCTCAAGCGGAGCTTGGGGACTGGACGTAGGTCAAAGATTGGGTCGAACCAGTATAAATCTCAGTTTGCATATTCTCTTCCCTTATCTCTTATATTTCCAGCATATATATATTTGAATATGCATACATGTTTGAATGATTGACTTTTTCTTTATCAATTGTTCTTGTCATTCAAACAGCTTTCAATAAGTTGTGAAAAGATTTTCAAAGTTCCTAAAGTTTTAATTAGACACCCAATTCACCCCCCTCTTGGGTGATAGCGAGGACTTTCAATAATGATAGATGTTGATGGTGAACGTCGGAAAAGGAGTTATCTAGATCAATACATCTCAACCAAGCAAAATACTATAAGGACAAGAGGAATTACGGTGATATCTAATTCTTACCCCAAACTATGATTATGTATTCATTTTTGGGTAATGAATACTTGTCCATCATTGCATTCCATTAGCAATCAATCATTTATGTTTTTCAAAGTGTTCTCCAGATTGCTAAATGGACAGTAAATGAAATTGTGTAAAACCTTCTGAGTTTATTTTTTTTCTTAAATGCACAATTCTAAATTTTGTTTTGAATTTCAATTCACTCTGT
The DNA here is from genome assembly GCA_019022615.1 of Acacia melanoxylon. Classification (NCBI taxonomy): domain Eukaryota; kingdom Viridiplantae; phylum Streptophyta; class Magnoliopsida; order Fabales; family Fabaceae; genus Acacia; species Acacia melanoxylon. The sequence goes on from JAFJYJ010000050.1 coordinate 1,205,959, forward strand.
TTTTGTAAAAATGCATACAAATACTTTTGAAAAATATTCATGCTTTGATTGCATTCAAATGGAATTTCAAAATCGAAAGCCAACCTTTTGTGTATTGAATGTCAGATATGTTTCAAATTTGTTCAATTGAGTTTTTCCTATTATTCACATATTGATCTTGACATTTAATGCGATACTTGAATTACTAGGATGATATTCTGGAACTCTAATCATTTGGATTATTGAGCATGTGCTTCATCATTCATAAATCCTAGTAGTCATTATGTTACTCAAATTCATCATCTTTGTCTTCATCCATATTTTGAGTAACCATATCTGTATATTCATATTCTTGCCTTGAATGTTCATATATTTCAAGACTCTATTCTAAAAGGCAAGATTATCTCTTGGTCAATAGTAAAGTCATTGTGACTATATGTCTATGCTACTTAGCTTGTTTGGCTAATTCGTTTTTCCTTATGACTATTGCTTTTGGGAAAATTCTTCTACATGTTAACTTCAATGTTCGACATGTTTTCCAAATATGAAGCATTCTGATATACTGACTTTCACTATGTTAACTTCAATGTTCGACATGTTTTCCAAATATGAAGCATTCTGATATACTGACTTTCACTATGTTTATAGTGAGGATCGATCTTAAACATGTTTCAAAAATGAATCTTTCATTCATGAAAACTTTGATTTCATAATGCATTATCACGGTTTGAAAGAACATCCAAGATTTGAAACAATTTGCATGTTTCATCATCATTTTTGAAATTTTAATCACATCAATGGATTACTGAGATTCATATCAATGACATCTTTTCTACATAAAGTGTATTTCCAAATTGTCATTGAGAAATAACTTTCTTGGAATCATTTAGTAAATACCCTATATGATTCATTAGTTTGAATTCATTAGATTGGGTAAAATTATGCTTTTGATCTTTGGTTGTTCTACTCTTTGCTCAAATATCATATGGTTAAATCATAAGAGCATAAGAGTTGTCATGTCTAATTTTGTGTGGACCCAAGAAACATTGGGTACCAAAAAGCATATATGTTTTTTTGCAGGACTCTGTTCATAAGAATTAAAACAGAGAGTAACAGAGTCATCCCTACTCGAGCATGTCAACAACTCTTGCTCGAGCAACTATGTGGAAAACATAAGGAAGAATATGATTCAAGGCATCTTGCTCGAGCACACTCCTCGACCCTGCTCGAGCAACAGCAAGATATCATGACTAAAATCAAGGATGAAGGTACTTGGTCGAGCATGCTTGCCAAGCCTGCCCGAGCAATACTGAGAAGCTTAAAGAAATCATAAAAGAAAAGGAAGCTTGCTCGAGCACGTCGACCAAGAATACTCAAGCAACAACGGGAATTCTTGACATTGTATGGGAAGTTGATGAGCAATACTCGAGCAACACTCCTGAGTCTGCCCGAGCACGCCACACTGATGAAATTTTCATTTAAGCCCACAATCAGTTTCATTGATTCCAACATTCCCCATCCATTTATTAAATCAAGTGCTCATAGTACATACTTGATGGGAGGATAAACAGAGGAAGATAAGCATAAACTCATCCTTATGCATCAAATCTGGGAGATTTTCAGTATTGACCACATCATCAGATAATGGCTAGCCAGTGATGCATCAATGGACAACAGAGGAGTATAACTCAAGTAATTACGATATTACTTGAGTGAGGTATTGTATTGTGAAATACTGTTCATATATCATAATCATTTCTTTGCTCACGCATCACTCGTCAGGCTAACTTGATTTTATTCATTCAAATTTTATCTCACGAAGTTTAGCCTGAGAACACTTATTTTTTAAAATTATCCTTATGCTTTAAATATTTTTATCATCATAAAAAGTATAAGTGATTTCTTTATACCAATCTCAAGTCCACGCATGTGAACTTGAAAATTCTTAAATACCATGTTGTGTCCACTGGAGTTGGAAGAATTCCAAACCTCATAACATTTGGTGTTACATTATCATTTGGTATCATAAAAGGGAACTTCATAATTTAATCACGCATCCATTAAGGGGGAGCTTCACATTCACATGTGTTTGATATCTTAAAAGTTCATCTCCTTTATTTGAAGGAAAACCCTTTTAAACATACTCATCTACATTTACTGTGTTTTATTAGTTTTGATGATTAATTAATATTACATTTTCCTTTCATTATCTTGATTTGAAAATATCATATAGAAAGAGATTCTTTTTATATAACTGATTGCACAAGCCGTGAGGCGGTGCGTAAATTGGCGGCCGAGATACCATGTATGCCATGGTAGAGGTATCACTACAGAATTACATTTGGTATGAACTAACATTCTTTGGCATCGGAGTTTCTAGTCTTTGTTTTTGCAGGACACTCTGTCTAGATGGTGTAAAACAAAGGGTAACAGAGAGATGCCTGCCCAAGCATGTTAACTATGTTTGCTCGAGCAACTTCATAGAAAACATAGTGAAGAGCATAAGAGAAGACACTCTGCTCGAGCGTACTCCTTAATTCTACTCGAGCAAAAGCGAGAAGCTTGAAAAATCATGAAAACAAAGCAAGCTTGCTCGAGTATGTCGACCAAGCATACTTGCGAAATGTAGAGTGTTTATAATTCGGTTATTAAATTAAGTGTTCACATTACACACTTAATCATAGGTTAGATTATTGTCTTACATTTCAAAATTTCAAGTTTAGAATTATAATCTGCATGTGCTAGTTCATGCTTGAGCAAAGACATGCAGGTTGCTCAAGCAAGAACTTTGCTCGAGCACAAAATCATGCTTGAGCAAAGACAAGCAAGAACCTTGCTCGAGCACAAAATCATGCTCGAGCAACGTCAAATGCCATGTATTCTAAAAGGCATGTGTTGTTTCAGTTCACGGAAAAATATTTCATTTGTTCTTTCGCCATCAAAACTCAAAAGCCCTAAAACCTTTATCTTTCTTCTCCTTCCACTTTCGATTGTCGTTACAAACTTTGGAGAATCGTTAACACAATCTCTCGGTTACTATTGTCAAATCTTCGACTTGTAACTGTTTCAACCAATTGATTTCTAAAAAATCTTTCACTTCCCTCCAATTTCTTCATCGTCGGCCTCTCGAACCTCGGCATTTCCAAAATTCTGAATTTCTACTGCAACAAACAATCAATGGCGGGTTCGGGAGAAAAACCTTCTTCTATTCAATCATCAGCGAAGAAATCAAGGTATTACAAACCCAAAGTTGCATAATCTGAAAAAATCCAGCAAATTCAAACCATCGTCGAAGCTATCCAAATCGCCGACCAAATCAAAAGGGCCGAAGAAGCCAAAGGCGAATGTAGTAGCTCAATCACCAAAGCCAACAACCCGACTTGAGACTGGGTCTCTTCCCACCGGGAAAGGGAAACGAACAAGGTCTCCATCTCCTCCTTCCTCAAACTCGCCAACACCGAGCGAACCATTAATGAGATACGGTTTAAAGAAAAAGAAGATCATCTTCCATCTCTCAACCCATCTCTTAGTCAAAAATCTCAGGGCTCTAAAAGCAAAAAGAAAGTTTCCTTCTCGCTAAATTCTCAAGCATCCAAAAGCAAAAAGGAGCCAGCCATAACTAGTCGTCCTCCCAATGGACAATTACCTGAACCCACACCGGGTATGATAACTGGTAATGTAGCTATTGATGATTATGCTCTATTTGCTCATTACTTCGGGTCTAGGCCATTCTGTCCAATAGTATATGTAGATTTGGCTTATTTCAAAGAAAAATGCAATGTGCACTTAACCGACTGGCTACTCTAATTTATGCCACTTCTTGGAATTAGTAAGCCATTTTCACCTGAAGTCGTACGAGTATTCTATCATAACATGCACCTACGAAAAGGATTCAAGAAGATGATGAGGATGTCGGTCACAAAGATTCGTGGTCGAAGATCAAGCTTACAGCTCATGACCTCAATGTGCTTCTCGGTGTCATAGATGCTCCTGAAGATCCTCCAAAACTTTCCCCTATTAAGTGTCATCAGATTCTTCTTCCGGGTGTTCCATTTGAAGGTACGAAGATCAATGTGACTCAGACTATGATGCAAGACGAATACAGAGTCCTATGGTATGTGTACAGTCAAAGCCTAGTCCAGAAGGGACAGAGTTTCACTCATTTCATCCCAAGAGATTTTGAACGCTTTGCCTCACTGGTTGCAAATGAACCACGAAATCTAGGGAAATGGATTTTGGAGGAAATGATGTCATTTATTTTTTAGGCTCAGGTCAGAATTCGTTCTACCATTCCTTATCCATCTTTGGTATCCTGGATTCTGGAAGCTAATAATGTGTGGTATCTCTTGGAGGACAAGGAAGTATATCCTCCATTGTTTGGGCAGGAACATATGCCAAATATGAGGATATCGTTCCTCGAGGGTTCTTCGAAGATAAAGAAAAGTAAAGCTCCAGTCTCCTCTTCTCAACCTGTAGTATCCAAACCTTTTGCTCCTTAGCCTTCTGCTTCCAAGCCCTCATCTTCTCATCCTGATGATGAAGCATAATCCTCCAAAGCAGGGTCATCTTCTCCTGCTACCGCTCCATTGTTTTCCCAAGCTGCCATTCAAACTATTGTTGAAGCCTCAATTCAAAAAGCTATAGCTCCTATATATAAATCAATGATAGCTTATCAGGATCTCACAAAGACAATGATCAAAGGTTTCCATGAAGACATGATAGGTTGAAGATCTAATCTTGGACTACAGATGGACACTGATTTACGAGATTTCAAGGTAGAGTTGGAGACTGAATTAGACAAACGCTTCTCCATTATCTATGATCAGCGGGAGGAAATCAAGAAGGAAGTTCAGACTTTATCTAGGCAGCAGTATGGGATTCACAAGATGGTTAGCTATTTTGACTATACATTAGACAATTTTGTGCATAGCTTTGGTCCAGATGGTCCTACACCTGGTGATTTCCCTACCCCTCCATCTACTTCTCCTGTTCCATCTGCTTCTGATCCATTTGGCTCCGCCAGTCCTCCAGTTTCTCCAACTACATAGGTTCTTCATCACTCTCTGGGTTCCCCTCTTGATCCTTCCACGGTTCCTCCTTCTTTTCCTGATCAAGATCCCTTTTTTTGCCGATGACAAAGGGAGAGAGTAGTTTATGCTTCTTTAGTTTAGTTTATCTCTTTAATGAAGTTGTTTAATGGTTATAAATTTGTCTTCATAATGGTTGCCTGCGATAGTACGTTCACTTAAACCCGTTTGTACCTCTTGATTCAATCTTAGAATTGTCATCATAAAAAAGGGGGAGAATGTTAGTTCTTGTATTTTGATGATCACAACTTCTAATATATTGAATTCATAATTTAAGAAAAGGGAAACATGGGCAAAGATTAGATGATCTAATAAAATGTTTTAAGCTGTTCAGGAAGGCATGCTCAAGTGAACCATACAACCTTGCTCAACCATATTTTCATGCTCAAGCATATTTTCATGCTCAAGCATGTTTTCATGCTCGAGCAACATCGGGCAATTGTTGATTCTTTAGCAATTCAGGAAGGCATACTCAAGCGAACCAATTAACCTTGCTCAAACAAATTTTCATGCTCAAGCATATTTTCATGCTCGAGCAAAGTCGAGCTACCTCACCATGCTCAAACATACCAAGTCTCCCGGGCATCAAGAAAAGAGCAGAGCCAAAGGAGTTATGCCCGAGCGTGATGCAAAAGCAGTACCTTGCCCGAGAATGATTGAAACAGCAGTATCATGCTCGAGCAAAGTCGAACAATTCACCTTATCACCTTTGATTAAAAATCACCCGAGCATTGACAGAAAGCATGCCTCAAGCAAACTTAATTGACCGCTCGAGTAAGAATCGTCAACTTGTTTTTCAGTCTTTGTGTGAGAGTTGCCCGAGCAAGTTCTAATATCTTGCTTGAGCATCATCGATAAAAACTCCTCTAAATCCTTTTTCAAAATGACTTGCCCAAGCATGCTTCTATGTTTTGCCGAGCATTGACCAAATGCATTTAATCTTCTCATTGCTTGCCCGACCACAGTTCTTAATCCTACCCGAGCAAGGTTACCTCTGTTCTTTGAAATCTCCAACTTCGTAAATCTTAAATCATTCTATGTGATTCCATTCCTTCACATTACTACTCATCAACATTGCTTAAATTCTTTTAAACAGTTTGCTAATGAGTTTCACTTGATCAAACGATGCTTAACTGAAGATTAAGAAAAAGTAGAAGATGTGTCAGATACATTAAATGCACCGCAGAAGCTTCAACGGCTAGTTCCAACGATCATATTCTAAGAAGCTCAACTGAAGAATTGCTCTAACGGTCAAATGCTATTGGTTAGCTATAAAAGAACAAGCATTCAAACTTCAAAGTGAGACACGAGCGTGCACTGATGAAATGCCGACATTATGAATATATGCTTAACTCATACACTCTGTTCTCAAAACTTACATAGCTTATCATAGAGAGTGAAATGATTTGTATTGCATTTCAGTGATCATTTGTAATCTACTCGTGAGGAGTTCATAAACATTTATTTCATTATCAGTCTTAAGGTTGAGGAACCTTAAGAGAGGGTGTAACAATTACAACTTGTAAGGGGGAGTGGAGTCTGAAAGTAAGGAGATCATCCTTTGTTTACAGAGTGTGTAATTGTATCCTTACAGTGTGTAAGGGGGAGTATCTCGGTAAGAGATTGTAAAGGCTTTCTCTTGTGCCCGGTTAAACAAGGAGATAGTGGATTGAAAATCTCAAGTGGAGCTTGGGGACTGGACGTAGGTCATGGATTGGGCCGAACCAGTATAAATCTCAGTTTGCATATTCTCTTCCCTAAACTCTTACATTTCCAGCATATATGTTTGAATGATTGATTATTGCTTTATGAACTAATTATGTCATTCAAACTACTTCCAGTAAGTTGTGAAAAGATTTTCAAAGTTATATAAAGTTTTATCAGACACCCAATTCACCCCCCCTCTTGGGTGATAGCTGGTTCTTCATGATCGATCTCATTATTGTAGGTTCATGCAACAAGAATTTGCCAAACAGGGCATAATGAATGATTTTGGATTCTTGGGCCCAGTCTATGCAAGCACAACATCCTTGGACTTGAGACAAGAATACATGTCAACCAAGGTGTGTGAAGTGAGAAGAAAGGTGTACGTGTTTCCATACTTCCACAGGTACATATCACAATTCTTGTATGCAATTCACTTAATATAATTCTGCTACATATATCACTGAGTACTTTACTACTGTGAATTTTCAGCCGCCACTGGCAGTTGGTCCTGATGTGCATGGAGGATCATAAAGTTATCTTCTTATGCTCTACTCACAATGAGCAAGAGCCTATATTGAGGCAGAGCGTCAACAAGTAAGCATGTCATTTTGATTCTCTTGTCTGAAATCTCTACTGTGAATTTTAAGTGAATTATTGATAAATTTGTGATTTTGATGATAGTGCCATGATGACCTTCCAAGTCGAGGTAAACAAAAAGCGTGGGTCTCAGGCCACTTATCCTAAATGGTTAAGACCAGAGGTTAGTACATATTTGGACACTGGTGTACTGCCTTGTGAACTTGGTCAGTAAGCTATATATGCTAGCACTAATATATATTTCTTGTTCGTTTTAGACCCATCGGCAACCAACGGGGTCCAACTTATGTGGCATGTACGTCATGAAACACATGTATGATGTTATCAGGAGAAGAACGACAAAATTGTTCTCAAAGGTAAATGTATTTGATGTTACATATTGTGGCTGAATTCAGTTGCTGGCTTCATGTTACATATGAAATATGCACGCAAGTTAATTCAGTTTTTGTCTTCATGTTACATATGAAATATGCACGCAAGTTAATTCAATTTCTGTCTTTGATTACATATGTTTGTCGGACCTGCTCCCTTTCCAGATGATGAAGTGGAGCACATACGCAATTTGTTTTGTGAATATCTATATGAACTAATTAATTCCTAAATTCATTTGTAAAATATACACACAATGTGTAATTCAATAATAAATTTGTATATTTTTCGAAGAAATTCGTTCATTCATTCTAGATATTTAGTACTTGAAATTTGAGGTACAGGATGTTGTAAATGAGAAAAAAGAGACTATCTGAAAGTCTGGTGCTAAAAGTCTTCATTTATAAAAATATGGAGAAACCTTTAGGACCGCAGAATTATTAAACCTCCGGTGCTAAAAGTCTTTGTTTATATAAAAAAAAAACTATATCTAGACTTTTAGGATCGGACGTAATTATTTGTTCGGTCTTAAAAGTCTTCTAAAAATTTGCTAGACTTTTAGGACCGCATCTTTATAGTATGACCGGTCCTAAAAGTCTACGTTTAATTAATTAAAAAATATGTCTAGACGTTAAGACCGCATATTTATTAAACGTCCGCTCCTAAAAGTCCATCTTCTTCTTTTATTTTTAAAAATATGGCGAGACGTTTAGTGTAACATCCCATTTGAAAACGGCGGAATTTTTTTAAAAAAAACGTTTCCAAATATTTCAAGCAGAGTAATCAGAGTAGAGCATTGGAGCGAGTAAGTAATTTACATTACATTCAAAATATGGACCATAGTGTAAATGTATCGGATTACAGTCATCCAAAATTCTCAAAAGTTAAAGAAACTAAAGAAAACGATAAATAATGTAGACACGTCTTGGCCTACTCCATGCTTGCCTCGATCGCCAAACATCGGTCCTCCGGACCACGATGCTACTGCGAGATCCATTCCACATATGGATCTCGGGTACGATTAACCTTATGCTCAAATAAAAAAGATACGTACAACAAGATGTTCATTTCAATACGGCATATCATCACAAAAGCAAACAGCAGATGTATGATCAATAACATGAACAGAACATAAGCACAAAGCAGTATGTAAAGTGTCTCTCGACTAGTTCTGCATATATCCAGTGCCACGCCACTAACGTGTCCTCAGAGCTAGGAATAACTCAAACGGCATTACCAATACTATAATCCGTGGGTAAAGGCGTAAGTATCTCCGACGATTCTCAACGAGAACCTCAGTCTATGAACGTATCTATAACGCAAAAGTATATAAGCAGCATAGAGTTAGGGTTACAAAGACGCGTCCGTACCTTAGTTGCGAGATATCCGTGGCTAAAAACGGTCTTGTTTGACGCCGTACGTAAAACAAAGTAAACGGCGGCAACCAAATAAACGATGGAATTTCGACGGTTCGACGTCGGAAGTATTCTAATCGAATAATAACACACTTATGAATATTTGGCAGCATAATGGGCATTTTAGGTGAAAAAGACCATTTTGCCCCTACTACCCTTATTTGGCGGAATATCGCGTAACTTCGTTACTTTGACCTTATTCCATTTCAAAATTATCTCCACTAGGTTTTTACCTCGTCGGGCATATTTCAATGCAATGAGGCTTAAAAAAAGTATAGGAATATATTCAAACTTCCTAGATCAAAACAACAGTTCTCTATAACTACCGAAAGAACTACGGAAACTAAAAGCTAAGGACGAAGGACTTACTCGGAGCTAGACAAAATTTTTGCTGAGCTTCTCACTCTAAGATTTCGGCCAAGGAAGAGAGAAGAATGGTGTGAATTTACAAGAAGAGGGGAGGGGGTATTTATAATGAAAATTCGAGACGTAAAGGGAATTTTCTACTTTGTTTCTGGACCGTTAGATCTAGGGTTTTGTGAGATGAAATCTTGGCCATCCAAGGGTCTTGGCCGACATTCAAGGGGTCAAAAAGTCAAAGAATGAGTTTTCATCCAATGATGACTCTTGCTTTATGGCCTCAAACCCGATAAAGTTACCGATCGGTGTCCGTTTCGCGCGATTTTGAGAAACTCAAAAATCCGGGCATGTAACTTTGAAGATCTTTTCATCCTCTTTCATATTATCTATTTTGATCCTCTTTTTTATCATATCCAGGTATTCTCGGTGCGTCGAAGATATTCGGACAAACGCGGCCCGATTCTTTAAATCGCTTCCGGTAGAAGCAACTCGGACAATAATTCGCTCAATCGTAAAACGTCCAGTTGTTGCCTAACTTAATCCGTGTTTGAAAACACGAAATTTGTTCTATAGGTTCTCACTTTGCCTATCGGCTCTACTCTATCTGATCGCCTTTCCGTCTTATTAGGAATTAGGGTTTTCGGTTGCGGAAATCAACGTCTGGTAAATTCTTTCTTCGTGTAAAAATTTACGTGTTCTTAATTTGATCAGTCTGAAAAGACTTTTACCTCTGGTTTACCTGTAGAATTTATTTATGACTTTTCCCCTCGGTCTGCCTATAAGCTGACTCACCCCATTATATCATTATTTTATTCTAATTATCATTTTAATTATTTAAACAATTCATTTTAATTAAAAATACCAAGAATTTCGGCCCCTTCATTTTAAAATTCAGTTTTAATTTTTTTTCATAATTTTTTCCATTTTTAAAAAATATAATATTTTTAACCAAAAATTTGTTTTACCCGCCTTCATTAAGGCTTAATCAGGCCTAAATTCTTCGTTTAGTGATCTTTTTAGGATTAGATTTCTTCATACATTTATCTTTACTACTTTTTTCCTTAATCCTTTTTATCATAATTAGTAAGTATATTTTATGCTAATTACCAGCCTTAATCTCTTAATTAAGGATTTTACCATAAACTTAACTTTCTATATTTCTCTTGTTTTATTGAATCAATTAGCTAGTAATTATCTAATCATTCTCTTACCAATGGTTGATAATTTTATAATTTACAGTATATTATTATCTTACAAACTTTATACCGACATTGTCATTTTATATCCTATGTAAAATATTAAAAATGTTTACACCATAAAGTTACTTTTCGGTTCGGGAATGCTTTTTAAACATTTCTTCATGTTATTTCCTCTGAAATAATTTATTAAATTTTTATAATTAAAGATAATACTCCCATAATTTTCTCATAATCTTTCATGATCTTTCAGTATTTATCATAATGTTTTTAGACTGTTTTTATCACCATTATTGCATTTTTAGTCATTTTGTTCATCTGATTTTTCTGTAACTCTTTTGACAATTTACTCGACAATTATAACAATTTTCTATCATAGTTTTAAACTCATGAATTTGCTTCATCAAAATATTCATTAATTTCTCCTATCTCAATAATTCCATTTGCTAAAATCCGGATTATTACATTTCTCTCCCCCTTAAACAAAATTTCGCCCTCGAAATTTAATCTATACTAACTAGACTACGGGCCATAATCTATACTAACTAGCTCAAATTTGATTGAATAGAACAATACTCGAGTATTCATGGGTAAACTCAAGTATTGTCCTTACAAAGAGCACTCCAAGTTTTTACACTAAGCCAAACTCGAGTATGAGTTTGCATACTCAAGTATGGATCATACTGAGACCACTTGAATATTTGCTTAAGTCTTCTAAACTCAAGTATGCAAATATACACTCAAGTATAGAATGATCAAAAAGTTTTATAATCTCTCTCATGCCTATCTATACTCAAGTGTACATGTGTATACTCAAGTATGAGACATACAGAAAGATACAAAAAAAAAATTGTACATAAGCATACTCAAGTATGTAGTCACAAACTCGAGTATGAGACAAACAGAAAGATATCTTTCTTTCCCAAATGTTTTGAAAACTCAAGTTTGACTTTGTAAACTCAAGTATGGATTTAAAACAGATTTCACAAAGTCTTTCAAAATTATTGCATACCAAGTATGGCTGTACACACTCGAGTATCAGATATACAGAAAGTTCTCGCCCTTTTTCAAAGACTTGCAAACTCAAGTATTGATCTGCATACTCAAGTATTGAGTTTTGGACTTAAACTTATTTTCATATTAAAAGTTTCACACTCAAGTATGGAATGACAAACTCGAGTATGACTTTCACTTTAAAGATATAGACCAAAGCTTAAGTCACGATGATCTCTCGAAAGAATCATACTCAAGTATCACTCTTCATACTCAAGTATAAACATTAGTGCACAGTGACACACTCGAGTATAGAAGAACATACTCAAGTATGAGTCGTAGAGTTTGAAATTCAAATCTGACGAATTTGTAAAATCTTCATGATTGACTCCAATACTCCATATCATCAATCACTAATATTTCTAACTATGTTTAATCAATTTGTTAGTGAATTTCTGATGATCAAACATGTGAATTTGTGCATAACTTTCTCGAGTTTATATCTTTTTGAAATGCACAACTCTAAAATCTGTCTGGATTTCAATTCACTCATTTTTGTGAAAAATGCATACAAATGTTTTGAAAACATATCCATACTTTGATTGCATTCAAATGATGTTTCAAATTGGAAGTTAATATCGTATATTGAATGTTGTATATGCTTCAAATTTGTCCAGTTGAGTTTTTCCTATCATTCACATATCGACCTTTGATATTCAATATGATGCTTGAACTCCTCATTCTTCATTCTCAATCAAGTTAGATCTTATATCCAACAAGTTGATTATCTATATGAGTTTCAAGCTTATCTCCAGAAAAGAATTCAATGTTGTGATAATCTCATTTGTTAAGTTATTCCAAGCAATATGAATGTTCACTAATACATTAAATGTTAGTGCATTAACCATTATATGGAATGACTTACTAGGATAATATTATGGAACTATAGTCATCTGGACTAATGAGTTTGTGCTTCATAATCCATGAATCCTACTACTCATTTTGTTACTCAAATACATCATTCATCTATATTATGAGTAACTATTTCTGTATGTTCATATTCTTGCCTTGAATGTTCTTATATTTCCAAGACTCTATTCTAAAATGTAAGATTATCTCTTGATTAGTAGCAAAGTCTTTGTGCTCATATATTTCTATTGTACTAAGCATGTTTCGATAAATGCTCTACCTTCATGACTTTTGCTTTTGAGAAAATTCTTCAACATGTCAACTGCAATGTTCAACATATTCTCCAAAACTGAAGCATACTGACATATCCAGTAAACCTATTGACTTCCACCATGTTTAATGTGAGCATTGTTTTCAAACATGTTTCAAAAAATGAATCTTTCATCCATCAAAATTTTGATTTCATAATTTATTACCACGGTTTGAAAGAACATTTGAGATTTGAAACAATTTACATATTTCATTATCACTCTTGAAAAATCTGATCTCATTCATGAACTATGAATTGATAAATGCTTATCTTTATGGATAAGATTTTCTACACTCAATGTAATACCTGATTTTAGCAAACACGAAATTCGAGATAAAGGAAAATTAATGAATATTTTAATAAAGTAAATTCATGACATAAAACTGTTATAGAAAATTTTTATAATTATAGAGTAAATTGTCAAAAAAGTTCCAGGAAAATCGATGATGAACGAATGACTAAAAATGATATAATGGTGATAAAAACAGTCTAAAAATATTATGATAAATATTTGAAAGATCATGAAAAATTATGAGAAAAATATGGAAGTGTTATCCCTAATTATGAGAATTTAATAAATTATTTCAGAGGAAATAACATGAAGAAAAGTTTAAAAAGCATTTCGGAACCATAAAGTAACTTGATGGGGAAAACATTTTTAATATTTTACATAGGATATAAAATGACAATATCAAGATAAAAGTTTGTAAGATAACAATATACTGTAAATTAGTAAAGATAAATATATGAAGAAACCTGATCCTAAAAAGATCACTAAACGAAGAAATTAGGTCCGATTAAGCCCTAACGGGCAGGGGGTAAAACGGAATTTTTGGTAAAAAATATTATATTTTTAAAAAATGGAAAAAATTATAGAAAAATAAATAAATCTGAATTTTAAAATTAAGGGGCCGAAATTATTGGTATTTTTAATTAAAAAGAATTGTTTAAATAATTAAAATGATAATTAGAATAAAATAATAATATAATGCGGTGAGTCAAATATATAGGCGAGGCCAGGGAAAAGTTGGAAATAAATTCTACAGGTAAACCAGAGGTAAAAGTCTTTTCAGACTGATCAAATTAAGAACAAGTGAATTTTTACACGAAGAAAGAATTTATCGACGTTGTTTCCGCAACCGAAAACCCTAATTTCAAATAAGACGAAAAGCGATCGATAGAGTAGAGTCGATAGGAAAAGTGAGAACCTATAGAAACAATTGCGTATTTTCAAACACGAGGATTAAGTTAGACAACAATTTCGGACGTTTTACGATTCAGTAATTATTGTCCAGAAGTTGATTCTATCGGAAGTGATTTAAAGAACCGGACGCGTTTGTCCGAATATCTTTCGACGCACCGAGAATACCTGGATATGATCAAAAAGAGGATCAAAATAGATAATATGAGAGAGGATGAAAAGATCTTCAAAGTTACATACCCGGATTTTTGAGTTTTCGCGAAATCGCGCGAAACGGACACCGATCGGGTAGCTTTATCGGACGGAGGCCATAAAGCAAGAGTCATCATTGGATGACAACTCATTCTTTGACTTTTGGGCCCTAGATGTCGACCAAGACCATGGATGGCCAAGATTCCATCTTACAAAACCCTAGATCCAACGCCGAATCATTTACGAAGACTTTTGGAAATTCCCACCTTGTCCCTATTTTTCTCTATAAATAGCAAGCTCTCTTGCTCTCATTCTTCACACCAAAATTCAGATCCTAGAGAGAGGTTCTAGAGAGAGAAGCTCTGGAAAAAATTGTGCCTTAGCTCCGAGTAAGTTCTTTTGTCCTTAGTTTTTAGTTTCCGTAGTTCTTGCGGTAGTTATAGTAGAACTGTTGTTTTGATCTAGGAAGTTTCAGAATATATTCCTATGCTTGTTTTTATGCCTCATTGCATTGAAAGATGCCCGACGAGGTAAAAACATAGTGGGGATAATTTTGAAATGGAATACGGTCAAAGTAACGAAGTTCGCGAAATTCCGCCAATTAGGGGTAGTAAGGGCAAAATGGTCTTTTCACCTAAAATGCCCGTTATGCTGCCAAATATTCATAAGTGTGTTATTATTCTGATTAGAATACTTCGACGTCGAACCATTGTCGAAATTTCATCGTTCCATTGTTTGCATTTGTTGAGCCATTTGTTTATTTGTTTTTACGTACGGCCGTCGAAAAGTACCATTTTAGCCTTAAGAGCGGATATCCGCAACTAAGGTACGGATGACGACGTTGTAACCCTAACTCTATGCTGCTCATATACTTTTACGTTAAAGATACGTTCATAGACCGAGGTTCGTTGAGAATCGTCGTAGATACTTATGCTTTACCCACGGATTATAGTATTGGTAATGCCGTTTGAGTTATTCCTAGCGCGAGGACACGTTGTGGCGTGGCCGGATATGTACAGAACTAGTTGAGAGAGACTTTACATCTTTTGCTTTGTGCTTATGTTCGTCCATGTTATTGATCATACATCCATTGTTTGCTTTTGTGATGATATGCCGTATTGAAATGAATATACTGTACGTATCTTTGTTTTATTTGAGCATAAGGTTAACTGCTACTCCGAGATCCATATGTGGAATGGATCTCGGCCCGTAGCATCGTGGTCAAGAGGACCGATGCATGGAGATCGAGGCAAGCAAACTGGAGTAGGCCAAGACGTGTCTACGTTATTTTCCGTTTTCTTTAAGTTCCTTTAACTTTTGAGAATTCCGGATGACCGTAATCCAATACATTTACACTATGGTCCATATTTTGAATGTAATGTAAATTACTTACTCGCTCCAATGCTCTACTCTGACTACTCTGCGTGAAATATTTGGAAACGTTTTTTTAAAAAAAAAATATTCCACCGTTTTCAAATGGGATGTTACATTTTGGTATCGAAAAATAGTCCGGCATTGATATGACTATGTTATTACGAGACGGTATGGTAGGACGGTTAAGGCTAGTCTATGTGGGTGTGGCCAATCGGTCGCCATAGAGTTGGTGAGGTCCCCATGATAGACACTTATCCGGCCATTCTGTCTTCGGTTAACGGAGTTATGTTCAAATTAGCCTTTTTCAAAAACTTTGAGCACTTTTTGGAAAATGAGTATTGATATGACCTAGTGCAATGTGTAGAGATGAACGAGAGATGATAATCCGTTCGTTTGGCGGTATGGGAGATGGAATCGGACCGCTAGGAAGTCGGTGGGAACCGAGATGATAGGAAGAAGACTGAACCCTGATCCAATCTACCCTCCACCGGAACCAGAGCTTGTACAACCTGTACCTGCCCCGGCATATGATTATGTACCCGGTGATGACATTGACTATGTCATATTTACGAACCCCGATAACTCCGAACCCCAAGATCACCCCGGACCGGAATACCCTGATCATATTTACGATCCCGAACCAGTAGAATCAGAGGAAGATCCGGAGGAAGACCCGGAACTCATGTATGTTGAAGATGCACCTGTTGCAACCCCTGATAGTTCAACTCACTCTTCTGTAGGAGACAACTTCGATCTCCCAGATATCCAAAACCTCGATAATGAAGAAGCCACCCTTGACGATTTTCATTTCGTGCTAGGAAGTAATACGACCTTAACCCAACTATTAGAATCATTTTACTTGTTTGCGAACGGTCTACAAACACTTCAAAGGAAAGGTATTTGACCTTCCTTCACTTGGTTCAAAATTCTCAAAACCAGAGGAACCCACATTCGCCTGGAGACTGGGTTAGATCCACTCTCTTTTGTTTCCCTGTGACCCGTTTTTGGGCCAGACTCACTAACGAACTGCTGGACGAAGGGCCTATTGCGGACGCTCGTATTTATCTTCGTTATCGAAAAGCATAGTGCACCAAAGACATGTAGAAAGAGCGAGACGGTGTAAGAAAGTCATGGAACCATAGATAGAGGCTATATAGTATTGTATTGCTTTAAAACTCTCTAAATGCCCTGAGAGATTGTGAGATATTCTGTTAGAATAAAAAGGGATTGTAGAATTTTGTATAGTTTAGGATATGACCAACATCGAGGTCAACTTGTACAAATAAGATACATTAATAATATATGTTGTTTTGTGTGCTTATTTCTGTACTAATTCCCTTATTCCTATCTCTTGTTATAAATAAAAAGGTATAAACCTAAAGAATGGCGAACATAAGAAATAGGGGTTGTGGACGAGGCCAAACTAGAGGTAGAGGACGTGGTCGAGGCAGACAGCCTCAAAGAAGTCCAACACCCGAGCCCGAGAATAACCAACCCGAGCAGACTGAGCTGCAAGAAGTAAAGCAAATGCTGCAAGAGCAAAGAGCTCTTATTAACGTACTTCTGGAGGAAAGACAAGCCAGAAATCAAAGAAACGACACTGATGAAGAGGCGGATGAGTCGAAGGGATCTCGATCACCTTCGCCGAATAGAGCTTTGGTAGTTCTACCGCAACGCAATAGAGAGGTGGAAACCATGCAACATTGGGTAACTCAATTACGTAAGTTGAAACCCCGGTTTTCCGCGGTAAGACTGATTCAGCTGAAGACTGGCTGATGAGGTTAGATAAGATCTTTGTGGTCTTAGACTGTCCCGAAGACCGCAAGGCCCAGTTGGCAATCTACAAACTGGAAGGAGATGCCGACCGTTGGTGGAAGACCGTGGCAGTGACATTACGGGCACGCGTTTGCCCTGTGACTTGGGAGAAGTTCTTGGAAAAGTTTAACGAACAATATTTCCCTCCCTCGTTACAAGTAATAAAAGAGTCGAATTCTTACATATTCGACAAAACCATGATGAGTCATTCGAGGATTACTTCGCGATTCACCAACCTATCTCGATACTCGTCATATTCGAAGACCAACGACAACGAAAACCGGAAGGCGAGTCGATTGGTAGATGGTCCGAGGTTTGAGATTAGGGAAAAGCTGGTGTCACAACAATTTCCGGATCTGATTCAAGCGATTGAATCATGCCGTGCGGTCGAGCGTAATCTGAAGGAGCTCGGGAGGATCGACATCTCAACAACAACAACAATGCAAACCGTGGCGGATCAAGTCGCGGAGGTTCCTCTCGAAGAGGATCGCACCATGGAACAACTCCGAGGCGGAGGCAAGAAGCCGTTCCAACAAGGGCAACAAGGTTATCCGGTCAACGGGGACCCAAACTTGCCCAAAGTGCAGAAAGAACCATCCCGGATCCAGCTGTGATGGGAAGCCGATCTGCTACAAGTGCCAAAAACCTGGGCATATCAGCCGGAACTGTCCGGAGATTGCAGCGGTGGCAAGACCGCAGAACCAAGGCCGGGTTTTTGCGCTGACTGATGTGGAAGCCAGAGAGTCTCCAGAGATGGTGCAAGGTACTGTTATTATCAACGGAAATCTACTGCAAGCATTGTTTGATACGGGTGCTAGTCATTCGTTTATTTCCTATGATTGTGCAAATCGTCTAGGAATGCATGCCTCTAGATTGTCTTATGATCGATAGTATCTACACCACTTGGCTTGAAATCCTTAGCTTCGATGCATGTATTAATTGTACCGTGAGCGTTGATGGACGAGTTTCGAAGTGGACCTTATCCGACCGCCACTTCATGGCATAGATGTCATACTCGGGTTAAATTGGCTAGCAACGAGCGGTGCGATGATCAACGTAGAGCAAGAAGATAACATTCTTCGATTCACCTAGCGAGAGATAAAGTTGATGTGAGCCTGAATTTTCTCTCGCTACGGAGGCCGACGGATGCATGAAGGAGGGATGCCAAGCATATATGATCTTTTTCTCGGTTAAAGCTGAAGCAGAGCTTTCACTTGAGAACATTTCCGTTGTAAACGAGTTTCCTGACGTATTTCCGGAGGATCTCACCGAGCTACCTCCTACGAGAGAAGTCGAGTTCACCATTGAATTGATGCCTCGGCACAGGATCAATTTCAAAGGCGCCGTATCGTATGGCTCCAAATGAGATGCGGAGTTGAAGAAACAACTTGAAGAGCTATTACGAAGGGGTTCATCCGACCCGGTGTATCACCATGGGGAGCCCCGGTCTTTGTTCGTAAAGAAGAAAGATGGAAGTTTCCGACTACGTATCGACTACCGTGAACTCAACAAAGTAACCGTCAAGAACAAATATCCACTTCCCGGATTGATGATCTTTTGGATCAATTATCTGGTTCCACCGTATTCTCAAAGATCGATTTACGTTCGGGATATCATCGATTGCGAGTCAAAGACGATGATATTTCCAAGACGGCTTCGTAACCAGATATGGGCATTATGAATTCCTTGTGATGCCTTTCGGATTGACAAATGCCGCGGTATTCATGGATTACATGAACCGTATCTTCCGACAACACCTAGACCAGTTTGTGGTGGTGTTCATCGACGATATTCTCGTCTATTCCAAAAGTAGAAAAGAGCATGAAGAACATCTCGCGCTTAGTATTAAACATATCGAGAGAGAAGCGGCTCTACGCAAAGTTGAGCAAATGCGAATTTTACGCTGGAAGTGAGATTTCGGGCCATGTGATATCTAGCGACGAGTTCTTGTTGACCCGAGCAAGGTGGAAGCAGTTACGGACCTGGAAGAGGCCGCAGAGCGTGTGAGAGATACGTAGTTTTCTAGGTCCGGCGGGATATTACCGCAGATTTATACGGGATTTCTCGCGTCTTGCCCTACCATTGACAAAGCTTACGAAGAAGAATCAACCCTTTGTATGGGGGGAGATGACCGTGAGGAGAGCTTTCGAGAGATCGAGGGAGAGGTTGACTACAAAGCACCGTATTGATCATCCCGGATCCCGATGAGACATATGTTGTCTACGGTGATGCCGGTGGGCAAGGATTGGGTTGTGTCCTAATGCAATTGGGCGAGTGGTGGCTTATGCCTCTCGTCACCGAAGCCGCACGAGTCGAACTATCCTACACACGATTTGGAGCTTGCGCCATCGTGTTCGCTTTGAAGATATGGAGGCATTACCTATACGGTGTGACCGTAGAACTATCTTTGTGACCACAAGAGCCCGAAGTATCTCTTTGATCAAAGGGAACTGAATATGAGGCAACGTCGTTGGATGGAATTGCTGAAAGACTACAACCTCGGAGATCAAGTATCACCCGGGAAAGCAAACGTCGTTGCAGATGCTCTAAGCGGAAGAAGGTGCAAGTATCATACATGATGATACAAGAGCAAAAATTACTTGAAGATTTCGAGACCGAATCTTTCAAACCAAATCTCGCATGAATTTCAACGCACCAAGTGACGCCTACCTTGCAAATCTTTTTGTGAGTCAAGGGAGTACGACCGAGAGATGAAGTTGATGAAGCTCGACAGACAAGATGATTGGGCAATCTCCATGCGGGAGAAGATCTTTCAAGGTGAAACCCAAGACCACGACCTTTCATCGAGTGGATTGGTCGACACAAGGGGCGCATTTACATACCGCGTTGATGAACCGAAGCGGAAGATACTTGGATGAGGCTCATAAGAGTAAGTACACTCTACATCCAGGAATGGTCAAGATGTACCAGAACTTGAAGGCCGAAGTTTGGTGGCCTGGAATGAAAAGAGACGTAACTCGACGTAGGCCGGGTGTCTAACTTGCCGAAAGTAAAGATTGAACACCGGCGACCCCCGGTCTTCTCGCAAGGACCGGGAACCGAGTAATGGAAATGGGAGAATGTGACCATGGATCTTGTGGTAGGTCTACCTAAGATCGTGCATCACGATACCATTTGGGTGATCGTCGACCGATTAACCAAGTCGGCACATTTCATACCCATTAGCATCCACTACTCTCCGTAACGATTGGCCGCAATCTACATCAAAGAGATCGTGAGACCGCACGGAGTCCCTAAGAGTATTATCTCTCGATCGGATACTCGATTCCAATCCCGCTTTTGGCAAGCACTACATGAAGGAACGGGTACCTAAGTCAAGTTCGGTTCACTTATCACCCTCAAACCGACGGTCAATCGTAGAGAACAATACGTACGCCGGAGGATATGTCATGAGCATGTGCCCCGGATTTCAAAGGAAATTGGGACGAACACCTCTCACTAGCAGAATTCGCGTATAACAATAGTTATCATTCAAGCATACAAATGGCCCCGTTCGAGGCTTTGTACGGGCGAAAGTGCCAATCGCCTTTATCCGGATGAGATGCGTCTGAAAAGCAATTGCTTGGACCGGATATGCTAAAAGAGACCTCCGAGCAAATCGCTCTGATAAAGAAGAGACTCATTGCTGCACACAGTAGACTGAAGAGCTATGCAGATAAGAGGAGAAGACCGTTGAAGTTTGAAGTCGGAGACCATGTGTTTCGAAATTATCTCCGAAGAACGGTGCGGCTTAACACCGAAGAGAAAGAAGCTTAGTCCGTGTTACGTTGGACCATTTGAAGTGTTAGCCGAGCGAGGACCGATTGCGTATCAACTAGCGTTACCCCGAACCCGAGTAATCTCCACGATGTTTTTCACATGTCACTGAAGAAATACCTACTGCATCGAGATCATGTCATAGAGTACGATGATGTTGAAGTACGACATGATTACACCTTTGTAGTCGAGCGGAGCAAATTCTCGAACACTAGGAGAAACGGCTTAGGACTAAAACTATACCGATAGTGAAGGTGGTGTCCGGAAGGGTTTGTCATCAAACGAGGCAACTTGGGGAAACCGAGAGTGACATGAAGGAGAAGTACCCGAGTTTATGGCCCATAGTCTAGTTAGTGTAGATTAAATTTCGAGGGCGAAATTTTGTTTAAGGGGGAGAAATGTAATACCGGGATTTTAGCAAACTGGAATTATGAGATAAAGGAAAATTAATGAATATTTTAATAAAGTAAATTCATGACATAAAACTGTTATAGAAAATTGTTATAATTATAGAGTAAATTGTCAAAAAGTTCCAGGAAAATCGATGAACGTAATGACTAAAAATGATATAATGGTGATAAAAACAGGTCTAAAAATATTATGATAAATACTGAAAGATCATGAAACATTATGAGAAAAATATGGAAGTGTTATCCCTAATTATGAGAATTTAATAAATTATTTCGAGAGGAAATAACATGAAGAAAAGTTTAAAAAGCATTTCGTAACCATAAAGTAACTTGATGGGGAAAACATTTTTAATATTTTACATAGGATATAAAATGACAATATCAAGTATAAAAGTTTGTAAGATAACAATATACTGTAAATTAGTAAAGATAAATATATGAAGAAACCCCGATCCTAAAAAGATCACTAAACGAAGAAATTAGGTCGATTAAGCCCTAACGGGTTAGGGTAAAACGGGAATTTTTGGTAAAAAATATTATATTTTTAAAAAATGGAAAAAATTATAGAAAAATAAATAAATCTGAATTTTAAAATTAAGGGGCGAAATTATTGGTATTTTTAATTAAAAAGAATTGTTTAAATAATTAAAATGATAATTAGAATAAAATAATAATATAATGCGGTGAGTCGCATATAGGCGCATCGAGGGAAAAGTTGGAAATAAATTCTACAGGTAAACCAGAGGTAAAAGTCTTTTCAGACTGATCAAATTAAGAACAAGTGAATTTTTACACGAAGAAAGAATTTATCAGACGTTGTTTCCGCAACCGAAAACCCTAATTTCAAATAAGACGAAAAGCTGATCAGATAGAGTAGAGTCAGATAGGCAAAGTGAGAACCTATAGAAAAAATTGTGTATTTTCAAACACGGGATTAAGTTAGACAACAACCGGACGTTTTACGATTAAATAATTATTGTCCGAAGTTGATTCTATCGGAAGTGATTTCCAGAATCGGGACGCGTTTGTCCGAATATCTTTCGACGCACCGGAGAATACCTGGATATGATCAAAAGAGGATCAAAATAGATAATATGAGAGAGGATGAAAAGATCTTCAAAGTTACATACCCGGATTTTTGAGTTTCATAAATCGCGCGAAACGGACACCGATCGGGTAGCTTTATCGGACCGGAGGCCATAAAGCAAGAGTCATCATTGGATGACAACTCATTCTTTGAATTTTTGGGCCCTAGATGTCGACCAAGACCATGGATGGCCAAGATTCCATCTTACAAAACCCTAGATCCAACGGCCAGAATCATTTCTGAAGACTTTTTGGAAATTCCCACCTTGTCCCTATTTTTCTCTATAAATAGCAAGCTCTCTTGCTCTCATTCTTCACACCAAAATTCAGATCCTAGAGAGAGGTTCTAGAGAGAGAAGCTCTGGAAAAAATTGTGCCTTAGCTCCGAGTAAGTTCTTCTGTCCTTAGTTTTTAGTTTCCGTAGTTCTTGCGGTAGTTATAGTAGAACTGTTGTTTTGATCTAGGAAGTTTCAGAATATATTCCTATGCTTGTTTTTATGCCTCATTGCATTGAAAGATTCCCGACGAGGTAAAAACATAGTGGGGATAATTTTGAAATGGAATACGGTCAAAGTAACGAAGTTCGGCGAAATTCCGCCAATTAGGGGTAGTAAGGGCAAAATGGTCTTTTTCACCTAAAATGCCCGTTATGCTGCCAAATATTCATAAGTGTGTTATTATTCTGATTAGAATACTTCGACGTCGAACATTTGTCGAAATTTCATCGTTCATTTGTTTGCCATTGTTGAGCCGCCGTTTGTTTATTTTTTTTTACGCACGCCGTCGAAAAGTACCATTTTAGCCGGAAGAGCCGGATATCTCGCAACTAAGGTACGGACGCGTCTTTGTAACCCTAACTCTATGCTGCTCATATACTTTTACGTTAAAGATACGTTCATAGACCGAGGTTACGTTGAGAATCGTCGAGATACTTACTGCTTTACCCACGGATTATAGTATTGGTAATGCCGTTTGAGTTATTCCTAGCGCGCGAGGACACGTTGTGGCGTGGCACTTTGGATATGTGCAGAACTAGTTGAGAGAGACTTTACATACTGCTTTGTGCTTATGTTCTCGTCCATGTTATTGATCATACATCGCTGTTTGCTTTTGTGATGATATGCCGTATTGAAATGAATATCTGTTGTACGTATACTGTTTTATTCGAGCATAAGTTTAACCGTTACTTGAGATCCATATGTGGAATGGATCTCAGCTGTAGCATCAGGGTCTGGAGGACCGATGTATGGAGATCGAGGCAAGTTTTTGGAGTAGGCCAAGACGTGTCTACGTTATTTTCCGTTTCTTTAAGTTCCTTTAACTTTTGAGAATTCGGATGACCGTAATCCAATACATTTACACTATGGTCCATATTTTGAATGTAATGTAAATTACTTACTCGCTCCAATGCTCTACTCAGACTACTCTGCGTGAAATATTTGGAAACGTTTTAAAAAAAAAAAAATATTCCACCGTTTTCAAAT
Organism: Acacia melanoxylon; assembly: GCA_019022615.1. Lineage (NCBI taxonomy): Eukaryota > Viridiplantae > Streptophyta > Magnoliopsida > Fabales > Fabaceae > Acacia > Acacia melanoxylon. Next base: position 1,230,220 of record JAFJYJ010000050.1, read on the forward strand.
GGGATGTTACACTCAAACTTACATGGATTTTGTCAATGACATTATTTCTGCATTAAGTATATTTATAAACTGTCATTGAGAAATATCATTTTTGGTATCATTTAGTTATTACCTTTTTTGATTCATTGGGTTGAACTTACTTGATTGGGTAAAACTATGTTTTTGGTCTTTGATTGTTATACTCTTTGCTCTAATATCATATTGTTAAATTATGTAAGAGCTTAAAGAGTTGTCATGTCTAATCTTGTGAGGACTCAAGAATCATTGGGTACCAAAGAACGTATCTTTTTGCAGGAGTTGACCAAAATGTTCTGTTGTTGAATACAAAGAATATAGGCAAACAGAATAGACCATTTCAGTGGCTATATCTGCAAATTATGTGACAATACCTGAGGGACATCCCATCACTAGCAAGAGGCTTAGACCAAGTGATAAGGAGCATATTAGCTTGATGAGAAGCTATGAGCAGAAACTAACTTTGAATTCTTATTCAAAGCTCATTTGGGATTTCTGATTCTAAGATGCATTCAAAACAATTGGTGGGTGTAAAGATTCATCCTCTCGAAGCTCATCAATATTGATCACATAATCGAAATTGGCTAGCCGGTGATGCATCTATGGATGATTATAACTTGAGTAATTACGATATTACTCAAGTGAGGTATTGTATTATGCATATGTCATAATCATGCTAGGCTAACTTGATTTCATTCATTCCATTTTATTTCATGAATCTTAGCCTGAGCACACTTATTTTTAAAATGATCCTTATGCTTTAAAACTCTTTTATCATCATAAAAAGCATAAGTGATTTCTTCATACCAATTTCAAGGCCACCCATGTGAACTTGAAAGTTCCTAATTTTGAGATACCATGTTATGTTCATTGGAGTTAGATGAATTCCAGACCTCATAACACTTGGTATCACATCATTATTTGGTATCATTAAAGGGATCTACACCGCTTTAATCATGCATTCATTAAGGGGAGCTTTACATTCATATGTGTTTTATATTTTAAAAGCTCATCTCCTTTATTTGAAGAAAACCTTTTTTAAGCATACTCATCTCGTATTCACTATCTTCTTTTAGTTTTGATGATGAGTTAATATTTGAAAATATCTTATATTTTCCTTTCATTATCTTGATTTGAAAATATCATATAGAAAGGATTATTTTGATGGCTGTTTTGCACAAGCCGTGAGGCGATGCATAAATTAGTGGTTGAGATACCAATGTAATGCCATGGTAGAGGTATCACTACGGAATTACATTTGGTATGAACTAACACATTTTTCTCTTGCAAGAAAGTTTTACATCTCAAAGCTAAAGGATGATCTATGAGGAAAAGGCAAAGGATTGAATCTCAGTGCTGACATTATTCATTCATATGAGATACAACTCAAGAAGTCAGTATTTTAGTCTCATTTCACATCTCAAAGGTGTTCGAGCACATCACAGATGTCAAAGCTAACAAATGGACTTCAGATCGTTCATCAATTTGCAAAACCAACATGAGCATTTCTAATCTCTATCTTTTTATATTTAGTAGAAATGTTGCACATGTTTGGTATCTATATGCTTTAAGTGTGAAAGATTTCTTGAAAACCTTTCCAATTTCAAATTTGCTTTCATAAAAACATTCGAAATTGCATCATATTTAGAATGAAAACAATTTCAAATCGAAGAGAGAAAATCAGTTTCTTTGACTCTTTCTAATCTGGTTTCATATTTGTCTCTATAAGCATTTCTTCTTTTCTTCAACTTTTTGCTAATGACAAATAAGGGGAGAGAAATGGCATGATAAATATGTTGGGTCTAATCTATTTTCATATTCATACATATTTATCTTATAGTATTTGCCATCATCAAAAAGGGGGAGAATGTTGGTTTTGATTAGTTTTGATGATGTCTTATATAGATGCCATTATTAAAAGCAAAAAAATTGAGTAATATAGATATCTCCTACATTGACTAACTGATGTATTTAATGTAGATTAATCCAAGTTGAATTATAGAGATTAATCAAGAAGGAGATATTGAAGAAGATTATTCCAAGTTAAACTATAGAGATTGACCAAGAAAGAAGAATAAAGAAATAAGAACTTGCACTATATGTTCTTATATGTGATGCTGGAAGTCTCTATGATCAATTGAAGTTGGAATAAAGCTTCATCATATTTGAGCTACTATGGAGTATAAATGAATAGTGCTGATACGGGAATCCGACACATTAAATTCTAGAACAAGTTCAGCATAGGCTCGACTTTATGGATATTGAAGTTAAATGATGAAGAATGATCAAGTTGGGAGATGGAAAAAGGAAGAACTTGTTGAATGGAATGAAGATATCATTATTCAAGTTCATATATTGATGTTAGAAGCCTCCAAGATCATATGGAAGTTGGAATGACTCAATTCGGAGCTAAAGTCAGCAAAAATCAGCTTCCGGATGAGAATACTCGAGTTTGGAATTTAATACTCGAGTATAGGAGTCAATACTCGAGTATTGATGTGTTCATCAATACTCGAGTATGCAGTGTTTTCAGCATCTCTGGTGCCTCTGGACTGTCAATACTCGAGTATGCAAGTCTATACTCGAGTATGCAGCGGTGATCAGCTCTGTTTCACGTTCAGCTCTGGCGACGTCTGGTAATTTGATGATATCTCCTAAACAAGAAATTGGATTGAGGTGAAATCAGTGGCATAGGAAACTAGACTCCTAATGCGTCATTTTGATATAAACTTCAAGCCCAAATGAGTTCATATGAGAGAGATATGGATTGTGGAAGTTGACAGATAAATTCACGCCACATAGAAAACTAAGCTTCGATGTTTTGAGTGTAACTCACAAAATACAAATCAAATTGAGCTGAAATTGGTGGCATATGAAAGTATACTCACATTTCTTTCCATCAAGAGTTGAACCAACCAAAACGAAGTTCAGACCAGGGAGATATGGCCCTCGAAAGTCGACAGTATGTTCATGGAGTTACAATACTCGAGTATGTAAGTTCTATACTCGAGTTTCCATCAGACAGAGAGGAACCAGGAGTTACGAAACAACCTCTCGTACTCGAGTTTCCAACCCTATACTCGAGTATAGGTTGCTAGTTCAAAAACGAAGTTGTAATGGCTAGTTTCCATCGACATGGAGTAACTCAACAACCTCAATACTCGAGTTTCCAAATCAATACTCGAGTATTCGCCTCGTCGAAAAAAATCACCACGATCTGAAATTTGTTTCGATCAAGAACATCCAGATTATTACTCAAATGATTCATACTTCTTCTTAACATCATTTATATCATTTGTGTATAAGTTTCGTGTGATTAAAGTTTGAGATTACATCAAACTTGACAGAAATCAAAATGTCAAAAGCATGAAGATGAAGGTTCCGCAGATTTTCGTAAATAGGAAAGAAGATCAAATTCAATGAAACTCTTGAAGAAACAAAGTTGAATTCTCATCTCTAATGGATTCAAATATCCAACGTCCTTGATTTGCTTTAACTTCATATTTCAGAAGATTCGAATTTGCTTTAGAGTCAAATAAAGCAACTTCATAAACCACTTGATTATTTTATTATATCTTCTGAACAATAGCAAATGGAAGATAGCCTGGAAAGAACACAACCATTCTTCAATGAAGACAGCAAGGCTTCCATTATCAAAAGCTGAACATCATGGGAGACATTCTTGAAGAACCAATATTCAAATATTCAAGTCTGCAAATGTTCCCAACAGCTATATCTCAACAGCTATATTCTCAACAGCTATATTCTCCACAAATTCAAAGCACTCCAACAGTCATCAAGCTTCAACCAGCATAAATACTCAAAGCTTTGAAGTCTTCAAGACAGAGAACAAAGTACACAGAGCAGAAAAACGCAGAGACACAAGCTGACATCTTCAAGATGCTAATACTCTGATTTTCATATCATTTACTCTCTATTCTTAATGTTTACATAGCTTATCATAGAGAGTAAGATTTCTTGTAATTGTACTTCAGTGCTTATTCATCTACTTCTGAGAGAGAAGAGAGTTATTGTACACATCCTATCTGTAACATCCCAAAGCAGTATAATTTTTTTTTCATTTAAAATCAGAGTAGAGCATTTGAGCGGAAGAGTAACTGATATATAGATTCAAAAAGCCGTAAGTCTGGTCATTTGTTTTACAACAACATCGGACAAGAACCGAGTGTTTCAAAAGTACAAAACAAGCGAAAGAAAGGCTTCCGCCGAACATCAAAAGTAAAGAACAACATCGGAAAGTCTTCATCCGGGTCCTTGAACCTGCTGCTTTCCTCTCTCCTCGGTCCTCGGTCCTTCCGAACTTGATGCTAAGTTAAGAGCCGAGATCCAATTTACCACATTGGATCTCGTGTAATCTGTTAACCTCATGTTTATGTATACACATACGTACAATGAGACATCCATAATATCAACAAGACAACAATCACTCTACCACAACCCATGCATATGTATTGCCCCAAAGATGCGCATGCAGACACATTGCACCCAAAGATACGAGACTATTGCACCAAAGCAGATCGACATATTGCACCCAAAGCCAGATCGACATATGCACCCAAAGATACAGAGACATATCCTCTAACCGCTATATGCACTCGCACAGTATAACACCTCTACAACACACATACCACATATATGTAAACCATAAACATCAGAGATAAGGTTACCAGTACGCGAACGTACCTTCGTTGACGGTACTTCCGTCGGAATACGGTAAATTGTACTTTCTACGGAAAACGGCGAAATGTCCAACAGTGGTACGTCGGACAGCGTAACGGCAGTAAATCAGAGTTTATGATATCCTATAAGAGTAATATCACCTTCATTATTGATTTGGCATTATAACTGGCATTTTAGGTAAAAATTACCATTTTGCCCTTGTACCCCTATTCATGAATTTCGCAAAGACTTCGTTACTCTTACAAATTTTCTTCCCAAAATTTCGCCAGAACTTCGACGCCATAATGATTTTTGAAAATCAAGACTAAAATACCATTCCCATATGATATCCTAATCATACTTGAAAATTTAAAGGATGCTCTAGCATTACTACCCCTAATTTTGAAAGAGCTATAAAAGCTTCAACTTTTCGGAGACTCGATCCCTACTATGTTTTTACCTCTTCGAGGCATATTTTTCAATGCAACGAGGCCTAAAACAAGAATAGGAATCTCATCCCCTACTTCCTAGATCTAACTAACAATTCTACTAACTACCGAACTAAAGACTAAAGACCGAAAGACTTACCCGTTGAAGACTTTCTTCACAAATTTTCCCAGCTTCTCTCTCTTGTTTCCCACTCAAGATTTCGGCCAAGAGGAGTAGAGAATGGTGTGAAAAATGAAGACCCCCTCATGCCTTTATATAGAAAAAGTTTGGGTCCAATGTGGTAATTTTCCCTTCCAAGACTTGTAATTTTTCCCTTGCCCTTAACCATGTAAAATCAAAGCATAATGGTGTTTAATTCCTAGCCATGCAGCATGTTGGTCGACATTCAAGGCTGATTTGGCAGCAAACAATTGGTCCAAAAATGGTGAGTCAACTTGCTTTATGGCCGGTTCGACAGATTTTCCCTGTTCGGTCTCCGTTTCGCGTCTTTTCGGAGAAATCTCAAAATTCTGGATTCATAACTTTGAAGATCTTCTCTTCCTCATCAATAATATCTAATTTAACTTAGATTTCGGTCCCTTACAGGTTCCAACATCCAGTTGAAGTTTTCTCGAAAATCGTGTCTGAACACGTCGGTGTCGAAATCGCTTTTTAATCATCAATCTCTCGGATAATAATTCACGATTCCAAATATGTCCATATAATTATAAACTCATCTCCGGATATTGAGTTATAATTTATTTTCTTCAAATCCAAAATGTGACTATCTCGCATTTTTCCCTATTTCGTCTTATTAGCAAATGCGCTACCGACCTCGGAATTAACTTCCTAAGAGGTCACTTGAAGGTAAAAACTCACCGATCAATATTTTACCTTGACTTTGAAATTCCTATTCCTGGTTCTCTAGATAGGATCCGTTTCCTATTTATTCCATTACTATTCACTATGATTAATTATATAATAATACAACTTTACAAAAATATCATGATATTAAAATTTGTTCCTATCTCTATTTTTTTCTATCCTATTTTTCGGCTGGACCCTTTTTATTTTTATTTTATATTTATTTTTTATTTAATTACTTAATTATTTATTTATTTATTCCAATTTTTCCAAATATTTCACAAAATTACCTAATTGGTCCATTCTTGTATTTAGGCTTAAAAATACCTAAACTCACTTATTTTTCACCAAATTCTCCAATTAATTACTAAATATGTTTTTACTAAGTTTAAGCCAAAAACCACTAATTTTAGGGTTTTACAAAATTACTTATTAATTTCCTTTACTTATGCTTAAGTAATTAGCCGTAAATTACTTAACTACTTTATTATCACTAGTTGATAATTTTATTAATTAGAATACCTCATTACCTCATAATTCTAGCACCGACATTTCGTTTCCATGTTTTCTCGCATTATTCTAGAATTTGAGAGAGTATTATGGTCTTTACAATACTTTTGAGCATTCTTATTCAATTTCTCCAAGTTCGTAATTTATTAAATTACCATAATTAGAGATAATATACTCTCATAATTCAATTTATTATTTCATTGCCTTTTAGGATTTTTCACCATTTTCCTAAGTTATTTACCCTTCCTAGGGGTATTTTGGTCATTTTGGCACTTTGGCCCTTAAATTCCCTAATTCAAATTTCGGGGTATTACACTATCATTCTATTCGTGAGATACTCAAGATTGGGTAATCGTGAGTGGGAAACACATTGTGTTGATTACAAACTTGAAGGGAGTGAATCCTAAGTGAGAGGATTACTTTGAGTACAGAGTGCGTAATCAAACAAGTGTATTGATTACAGTTTGTAAGTGTAACATCCCATTTGAAAACAGCGGAATATTTTTTTTTTTAAACGTTTCCAAATATTTCAAGCAGAGTAATCAGAGTAGAGCATTGGAGCGAAAGAGTAATCGATTCATAACAAACATCAACCACGGTGTAACATTGTAATGATTACATTAATCCTAGAGTTTGAAAGTGAATAACCGAAAGCGGTAAAGATAGATAAGTCTCGGCTGCACGTCTACCGATGCTTGCCTCGATCTTCGATCCGTATTCCTCCGGATCCTAATGCTATAGCCGAGATTCAATTCACCGCATTGAATCTCGTGTAATTAATCTCAAACCCAAACAATACAAAATACATGATAATGTATATTCTAGACAATACATTAGTATATCACTACATAAGCATACACGAGATGCATGATCATTATGCCGACAAAACATAAGCATTACGCAGTATGTAAAGCCCCACAATGTAAAACAACAATAACAGCTTGCACTATTCACGGTGCCACGATACCACTCGTGTTCTCGCTAGAAAAACATACGGCGTTATCATGACTATAACCCGTGTAAAACCGCTCCGTATATCGGTCTACGAACGTATCTATCACATATATATGCATTTAAGCAGTACAAGATTAGTGTTACAGTACGCGTCCGTACCTTCGTTGACGACGTTAGGTACTTCTGGCGGAAAAACGTAGTTTTTACGGAAAAACGTGAAATGTTCACCGCCGCACGTCAGCGGCGTAACGCAAAGCAAATCGAGTTTCGATGCCCTATCGTAGTAATATCACTTTTATTAGTGATTTGCAATCATAACTCGGCATTTTAGGTAAAAATTACCATTTTGCCCTTCTACCCCTAATTTGGCGGAATTTCACCGTAACTTCGTTACTTTGACCGTATTCCATTTCAAAATTATCCCCACTATGTTTTTACCTCGTCGGGCATCTTTCAATGCAATGAGGCATAAAAACAAGCATAGGAACAAATTCGAAACTTCCTAGATCAAAACAAAGTTCCACTATAACTACCGAAAGAACTACGGAAACTAAAAACTAAGGACGAAGAACTTACTCGGAGCTAAGGCAAAACTTTTGCAGAGCTTCTCACTCTAAGTTTCGGCCAAGGTAGAGAGAAGAAAAGGTGTGAAGAATGAAGAAGGGAAGGGTGCTATTTATAGAAAAAGGGAGGGACAAGGTGGGTATTAACAAAAAGTCTTCGTAAATGATTTCGCCGTTGGATATAGGGTTTTGTAAGATGCAATCTTGACCATTCAAGGTCTTGGCCGACCTCTTGGTCCCCCAAAATTCAAAGATTGATTTTTCATCTTGCTTTATGGCCTCCGGTCCGATAAAGCTACCCGACGGTGTCTTTTCGCACGATTTCGCAGAAACTCAAAAATCCGGCATGTAACTTTGAAGATCTTTTCATCCTCTTTCATATTATATATTTTGATCCTCTTTTTGATCATATCCAGGTATTCTCCGGTGCGTCGGAAGATATTCGGACAAACGCGTCCGATTAAAATTCCGATAGAACCAACTTCTGGACAATAATTCGCTGAATCGTAAAACGTCCAGTGGTTGCCTAACTTAATCCCGTGTTTGAAAACACGCAATTGTTTCTATAGGTTCTCACTTTGCCTATCTGGCTCTACTCTATCTGATCACCTTTCCGTCTTATTAGGAATTAGGGTTTTCGGTTGCGGAATCGACGTCTGGTAAATTCTTTCTTCGGGTAAAAATTCACTTGTTCTTAATTTGATCAGTCCGAAAAGACTTTTACCTGGGTTTACCCGTAGAATTTATTTCTAACTTTTCCCGGCCTCGCCTATAAGCCGACTCACCGCATTATATTATTATTTTATTCTAATTACCATTTTAATTATTTAAACAATTCTTTTTAATTAAAAATAACCATAATTTCGACCCCTCCTTTAAAAATTCAGATTTATTTATTTTTCTATAATTTTTTCCATTTTTAAAAATATAATATTTTGTACCAAAAATTCCCGTTTTACCCCTGCCTTTGTTAGGGCTTAATCGGGCCTAATTTCTTCGTTTAGTGATCTTTTCAGGATCAGGTTTCTTCATATATTTATCTTTACTAATTTAAAGTATATTGTTATCTTTCAAACTTCTATACTGATATTGTCATTTTATATCCTATGTAAAATATTAAAAATGTTTACCCCATCAGGTTACTTTATGGTTCTGAAATGCTTTTTAAACTTTTCTTCATGTTATTTCCTCTGAAATAATTTATTAAATTCTCATAATTAGGGATAACACTTCCATATTTTTCTCATAATTTTTCATGATCTTTCAGTATTTATCATAATATTTTTAGACTGTTTTTATCACAATTATATCATTTTTAGTCATTCCGTTCATCGATTTTCCCGTAACTTTTTCAACAATTTACTCTATAATTATAACAATTTTATATAATAGTTTTATCTCATGAATTTACTTCATTAAAATATTCATTAATTTTCCTTTATCTCAAAAATTCTAGATTTGCTAAAATCCGGTATTAAAGAAGGGAGTGAATCCTAGTGAGAGGATTACTTCAAGTACGTAACGTGTAATCTTGTTGAAAGAAGATAGTGGATTGAAAATCTCAAGTGGAGCTTGGGGAATGGACGTAGGTCAAGGATTGGGCCGAACCAGTATAAATCACATTTTTCATATTCTCTTCCCTTAACTCTTATATTTCCAGCACATATATATCTGAATGTCCATACATGTTTGAATAATTGACTGTTGCTTTATCAATTATTATTGTCATTCAAACTGCTTTCAATAAGTTGTGAAAATAATTTCAAACTTCCAAAAGTTTTATCAAACACCCAATTCACCCCCCCTCTTGGGTGATAGCCAGGTCTTTCAATTTGTGGATAAAGTCAAGTCTATATGCACCTTCATGACTGAAGCCTTAGCTCTGAAAAGGGCTTTGCTTCTGCCTCTGGATCTTTGTCATGATAAGGTGATCTTTGAATCACATTGTCTATTTCTACTTTCTTGTGTTGAGGCCAAGTCACCGGACTTGTATGATTGGAATTGTCGAAGTATTATCCAGGATATTATTTATCTTCTATCTTCTAAGATTGGGTTCTCCTTGTCCTTTTCCCTGAGAGGGGGCAACCATGCTGCAGATTCCCTTGCAGCTGATGCTTATAAAGGGGTGTGTCCTATTGGGTGGGTTTCGCGACCAACACCTGCTTTGTTATCTCTTCTAACTATGGAGGCTCAGAAGACTTGTGATGGTGCTGATAATCCTTCACATTCCTTTTCTGCTTTTGATGGTGGCTAGTTTACTTGCTTTGCTTTTCTGTTCTTATATTTCTGTTGTATTTGTTTTCTTTGTTACGGCTGTTTGCTTTCTGTTATGGTTGTCTTTTGGTTTTCTTGATTGTTGTTTAGTTCTTCTCTCTGTAATAGTACTTCTTTGAAGTTTATTTTAATGGAATCTTCTTTGACAAAAAATATATATATCTATTTTGGACAGCAAGACAAAGCCCAATGCCACACTATGCATTCCCCTATTCGGCCCATATACTAAGAATAACACACACAAACTCACTTCACTCATTCTCTCTTTCCAGATACACACACACATTCCTCATTATTGACAACACTCTCACTCCTTCCTCTTTATATGTCTTCCATGTGCCTCCTCTCCACACCACCGGAATACACCACACACACACACAAAAACTCTCACCTCTCTCTCTCTCTCTCACACACACATATATCCGGCCAGCTGCCTCCATATCCTCTCATTCTCATCCATAAACTCCCTCATTCCATCCCATTTCCCTTGTCCTCACCGAACACAAAACACACATACCTCCTTCACCATTCATCCAATCAAACACCACCACGGCAGCAACCACAACCACACGCACACAACCTCCTCCTCTCCTCCAACCTTCGTCTCATTCCCTCATTCCCAATCAAACCCATATGCCTCCACTCCAATTCCTCCCTTTCTTCATTCTTGGCCAGAAACCGAGAGAGAGAGAAGACAAGAGCGAAGAATCTGAGCTTAGGACTGAGAGACAGATCGAGAGAGAGAACCAGAGCTAGAGAGAGATGAAGTGTAAGAGTAAGTGAAGTTTTTGTCCTTAAGTGTTCATGCATGTCGGTTTTGATATGATATTTGATCATCTTTGGCTCTGAAAATAAGCTTTCACCACGCATGTTTGTTATAAGCTCATGGCGTCTAATTTCTGAGACATTTGAGCTAGAATATCAAGTTGTATGTCATTGTTTACACCTCTGCATATCAACCTAAAAAAAGAGCATGTTTTGCATGTCATTTTCATGGGTTAGAAGTTGCGTTTCTTTATGAAATTTTGGCAGATGATATTTCATCCCGTAAGATTTAAAACAAGTGTTGGATCACCTTAAGCGGAGGTCTAGAACTTGAGATAAAATATTTGGAAGTTGGGTCATGATTCTAGAAAAACTTCTGTTATGATTCTGGAGTGATAATTTTCGAGTAGGGTAAAACTTAAGTAAATGACCCCCATTGACCAAAACAATTGGTGAACATGTGGTCTTAAACTTTAATATAAGTCAAAGAACACATTATTTGGATAAGTATAGAAGGAGTTATGAATTTTTGAAAATGAGTTACAGTTCTGGAATGATTTCCGAAAGTTGTCACGTTTTTGTAAACTAGGAATGATTGGCGTCTCATAAAATTCTGAAATATTTTTCCAAGAAACTATATTTAACAAAAAGTACATAGGTTTTTGAATCACCTAATTTAGACACCTAGAACTCTTGATATGAATTTTTTAATTTGAACAATGAAATCTGAAAGTTATATGGAATTGTCATTTTGAAGAAAAGGTTTTGATTTGGTAAATGACATTCATTTTCAGTGAATTTTAGATAGAGGATAGTAGACCTCTCAAGATTTAAAACAAGTCATAAAGTGTATTAATTGGAGGTTTAAAACTCAAATTATTATTTTCCAAAGTTTGGTTAGAGAATCAAGAAAATTCGATTCCGTAAAACAAGCAATGTCTAGTTTCCAACAATCTAAGAATGTCTCAGCCATCAATTATTTTAGTGATTATTAATATATGAAAATAGACTTATCAAGATTTAATTACGAATTGGAAGCACTCTATTTGGAGTTGTATAGCTCAAGCTATGATTTTTCCAAGTTCCTAGAGGAATTAAAGGCTTAATTTCTGATAAGTCTGAGAATAATCACGTAAGTTAAGTTGAAAGGTTAAATGGTTGAAATTGTGTTTATTGCAAAGGGAATAGTATTCAATCAAATAAGTCTCAATAGGTATACATTCATAGTCATAAGGATATAAAATGACAAGTATTTTGGGGTAGGTCTAGAAGAACTATAATCTTAATTATGTTATTAAGATTAAATTGAATAATGACTCATCTCTATATAAATGTTAATTATAAGACTCGATAATTGCCCAAGCTTGAAGGACAATTAGTTTGATAAAAACCTTGCGGAAGGTATATTGTCAAAAAGACCAACAGATAGTAACTTTAATCTCACATTCTTTGTATAACTATTTATGTTTGTTTATACCATATTTGTATGTCCCACCTATATGGGGGCTGACGAAGACTCGTGGCTCGATTGAGCGAAAGGGCCAACTTCCCAGTAGCTAGGCAGGGCCTAGTGCATTCATGTATTTTGGGCTGTTTAAGTACCCAAATTATATTCACTAGCGCTAAGGTATTGAATCATATGATGATTGCTTGTATTATATGCTGCATATGAATGGTAATACATGTAAATGGATTTGAATGCTTTATATGATGTGTGGACTGCTCTGTTGTGGTTGATTTACATACATTGTATATGCTTGGAATTTGAGATTAACCTATTACTCTAAAATTCATCATTTGAATCTCAGAACCTTCCACTAATCCAGGACGTGGGCAGAATAGTAAGCAAGGTTCAAGAGGAAAGGGCATAGTTATTGCTTGACGCAAAGAAGGTGGTGGAGCTGATAGTGCAGCTTACTTTATTTTGTTTCACCTTTTGTATATATATTCCTTATGACTTAGTTATTATTTTGAGATAGCCAAATATGGCTATTTGGATGTATAGTTAGTTAGATATTTCTGATCTGATAGTAGTAGAACCTATATATGTATAATGTTGCTGCAAGGAGGGGCACATATATCATGAGCCCATAATGAAATGGATGATTAAGAGAATAGTAGCGCATTAGGTTAGATAAATAATAAACAAGCACTCTGATAATACCATTTAAAGTTTAAGGTACGATGGATTTTTAAATAAGTAGTTTGAACCACTTATAAAAAGGTTTTCAAATGTTTTAAAGTTTTTTAGAAAATCTCATTCGAACTATAATTTTGGAATCTACGATTAGGTTAAGTTTTTGAAACTTTTATGAAAAGTTTTTGTTTTCCAGGTACAAACCTGGTTTGGTGGTTTGAATTCATTGTTTAAATATGCATCTAACCTATATTAATTTATAAAGGGAAGATATCACTCTGTGTTTAGGATATGAACAGGGAGGTGTTACACTTGTTGGTATCATAGCGTAGTTTTTGGCAATAAGATAGTGTGCTCTACTAATAGGAAATACATATATTTTGGATTAGTGACAAGTTAAGTGTTTATGTGTAGGGTTGAAATGCATAATAGAAGAAGTCAGGGGAATAATTCTGAACAATCCGTAAACCGACCCCTTGGGAACAGAGATGAGACTATGTATGACAGGTTGCGTCGAAGGCGTACAGCTAGGAAGACAAACCCAAGGCAGCCAAGTATCCTTAGATAATTAACTTGGTATCCAGCGAAGAATCAGGTAAAGGTGACAATGAGGTAGCTAAGTCAGTGGACTATGGAGCTGCTAACACCCCCGAGGGATACTGGTGGCAACCCCATCTTGACCTCTTAGGATTTTTAAAGGATGTATATCAGAATGCATGTATAGCTTAAGAGACTCCATGGCGTCAATACATTGCATTCCTAAACGAGATACCTAGGTTATGTTGGGATAATGCCTTAAGATGGGAAGAAGCAGGTGATGAAGAAAGGATTGGCACCATACTACATTACTTCCCCGACTATGACTTCTGGGGAAGGGAAAAAAATTGAATTATGAATTGTGGTCCCTTCAAGATCTTTGATTTTATTGTGCATACCTTAATATTTCATTTTCTAAACTATGAAATTAGTTGTTATGGTTCGAATGAATTAAGTATGTTTCTGTTGAATGCTCAAATTGAGGTCTTATAACAAAAAAAAGTATTAATGGTCAACCTGCATGATAGAAGATTAAGACCATTAATTGTTATGAATAGAAATTAGCAATATCCTCTACAGCAAATTATGAATATTAAAGCTGCAAAATGAATAATATACCCCAAGTATTAACAACTTCCTTTTCCTTGTTATATTGTAGTAGTATTTTAAAGATGAGGATTTTTTATAACAAATGTGATATTAATGGTCAATTCTTTTCGTAGGAAATATGGTCAACCTACGAGGTAGGAGAGTGAGACCATTAGCTAACCTGGAAAGAGCAAGAGGAAGAGGTAGGGGTATAGGTAGACCTCACAAGGAAGAACAGAATATACCAAATCAGTACATACCTGAACAGAATATTCCTGAACAAAACATACCTGAGCAGAATTCGCTTCAGCAAAACCAACTGTAGCAGTTATTCGGATTGATTAATGAACTCCGGGCTAAAATTCATGAGGTACGGGCTAGACAAGATGAAGATAGAGAATGAACCTTGAAGAATGAGGAGGAACGAGGTGAAGGATCCTCTCAACTAGAGATACGTGATCATGAACTCAAGAATAATAGAGTTGAAAAAACAACGCAATACTGGGTGGCTAAATTTTGCAAACACCAACCTCTCATTTTTCATGGGAATCATGCCCCACAAGTAGATGAGGATTGGATGCTAAGGATAGAGAAAATCTTTCAAGTTATGGAACTCCCAGCTGAGAAAAAGGCACAAATGGCTATATATAAGCTATAAGGCAATGCAGACCCATGATGGAAGAATATGGAGATTACTTTACGAGTCTGAAATAGTCCTATCACCTGGGAATTATTTGAAGAAACATTTAACAAGAAATATTTTCCCCAATCTGTTAAAGTTTCCAAGGAGATGGAATTCTTAAAAATCAAGCAGGGTGATGATGAAACCTTTGATGATTACCTTGCTTTCTTTATCGTTTATATTGATATTCTACCTATTTGAATTTTTGAGATGACGAAAGCTAGAGCACTAATATGATGATATAGGGATTGAAATATGGGTTCTCGACAGTTTCAAGAGCTTAATCTGGCAATTGAGGAGTGTCGGATTATTGAAAGAAACCTGAATGATCTGCGGGCGACTAAGAGTAACATCCACCAAAGTGGTTCCAACCGAGGGAATTTACCCCATAAGAGAAAAGGTCAGTGGTTTAAACCTCAAGGAGGTAACAAAAGATTTCCTCAAACTGGCTAGCAAGCTTCTCAGAAACCCTCAGAGTCACGATCATGTGGCAAATACCATCCTTGTAGGAATTGTCGTAGATGATAAATCCCAATTTTAATATATTTTATCCCTCCTTATTCATTTATTTTGTGAACTATTTTAGGCTAATTTGGATTGTTAGCCAATTTTAGGAAATAATATAAATCAGAATTAATTATGAGATTATTAGGTTTAAATTATTAATATTTCGATTGATATCTCGTGATTTATCATATATTTAGAAATATCATTCAATCACAAGATATCAATCAGAATATTAATAATTTAAGCCCAATAAGCTCATAATTAATTCTGATTTATATTATTTCCTAAAATTGGCTAACAATCCAAATTAGCCTAAAATAGTTCACAAAATAAATGAATAAGGAGGGATACAATATATTAAAATTGGGATTTATCAACTCCCCCACATTTATCATTTGCACTCCTGGGCAAAACAAATCAAGACCAAGGGAGAATAACAAAAACAAAAACTAAAAAACTAAAAAAAACTAAAGAAAACTAAACTAAAACTTCAAAGGTGAATGTTGCAATCACAAGTAATAAGTAAACAAAAGCATTATAACACCTCTCCTTTACAAGTGATCTTCTCATAAATTAAAAAAGCAAACATCATGGCAATTTACTTGACAAAGGGGAACCTAAGCTCGAAATCTCTCGCCAAGGATAACGTGTATGCTCTTCACTCAAAAGTGTATAGGGTTTGTGTTTACACTCAAATTCATCCCTATTCAATACTCTTTCCATAGGCTTGACAAGAATCTAAATTCTCCACCACTAATAAAGCAAGTGCATCCATAAATCCAAAGGACTTTTATTAGGTTGTAATGGGGTTAATGTTAAGAAAGAAAGGGTATGGTATTTGGAAAACCAAAGTTGAATATCTTAAAAGATGAAGAGAATGATACAATAGAGAAGAACATGGGATGCAAGAAACCAAACCAAACCTGAATCGAGTCATCATTCTTTCTTTCTTTCTTTTTTTCCTTTTTTTCTCATTATTTTTTTTTTCTCTTTTTTTATTTTATTTTTTTCCTTCATTTTTTTTGTTCAAGATAACCTACCATATTTTTCACAATGACCCAATTCCTAACTTTATGCATGTTCTTCCATCCAAAAGAGATAATCCAATGCTCTTCAACTCCCAAGACATTCAAAAGGGTAGAGATATAATTTTTTATTTATTTTTTTTATCTTATGGGTGTGGGTGTATTCACAACGGGAAAAAAATAAAATATAGGCTCAAAGGGCTAAACAAAGGATATGTGCACGAAAGTGGTAGGATTTTTGGCTTATTTGGCTACAATAAAGTGAATGCCTTTATCATTTTTATAAATACACATGCATAGAATGTGAGCTCAAATAAGATTTAAGTCAAGTTCTATATCAAGTAAAGAGATAGGGGTACACACTAGAAAATATATGTATTAGGCTCAAAATCTCACTAGGAATATGATCACTAGCCTAAATTCACCAAAGTCAAATTCATTGCCACTAGGTTCACCAACTCAAAACATGATCAATCACTTTTCAAATCAAGAATGCATCATACTAAAGTCACTTAAAACTTGCAATTTTAACATTATTTTTCTTTCTTTTCTTAAAAACAAGGAACAAAAACCAACGTAAAAACCAAAATATTTTTATTTTTCTCATTTTGAAAACAAAAAACAAAAACCAAAAGTAAGAACAAAATCCATCCCCCACACTTAAATCATGCATTGTCCTCAATGCAAAATATAGGTCTAGGCAATAACAACAAGCAATGCAAGTGAAAGAGTAAGGAAGGAATACGACCAGACTGTTAAAAGCTTGGAGACTTAAATGAAGTAGGATAATTGGCTTTTCTCCTTTGTCTGGTTGTAAGTCACATGAAAGCACAAGTGATGTCCTCTTGTGATGTTCAGCAAGCATCTCCTTTTTTAAGATGCGCAGATAACGTTTCAGCTCAAGTATAGAAGGTGTTTGGATAGGAGGAATCAATCAATATGTCTGCATAAAATCATAACACCAAGCAGTATCTCGTCCCACATATTTATAATCAATAAAACTCGATTGATCAAGAATAAAGGAAGATCTCAAAAGAAATTGACCAACAGAAAGTATTGGAACTTCCAGATATTTTGAACAACCCAAAAAGTCAATATGACTCTCCTCAATAAGAGTCAAATTTTCTAAAGAATGAATCAAGTGATCACTCAAAATGGTCTTACCATGCTTGCTTAAATCATCACACAAGACAAATTCTACATGTGAAACATTATGATTCAATATGGTTTTACCCTCTAAATACATATCTAAATCAAGTCTTCCCCCACACTTATCTTTAATAGTATCCCCACTAACCATAGTCATGTCAAAATCATGAGTAGTATCAATAAAATCAATAGGGATATTACTCTCATCATTCAAAGCATCATCATGATCAATGTTAAGCTTGGTGTCTTTGAAATCAATAGTGTCAGGGGAGTCAACAACAATTTCTTCATCAACTTCCTCATCAGAATTAATAGAATTTATAGGATCAGAGATATGAGAAGAAGTATCAATGCATGCACTACAAGATTCAGTATAATTTAAGTAACTAGAACTAGTCAATTCAGAAACAACCTCAGTGCATGCATACTCAGCTAATGTACCAATCATCCCATCATTTGAAGTGGTAGAAGAAAAAAGGGATGAATCATTAGAGGGTGAGGGTATATTACCACATGGAAACTCCCTTTGAACTTCTAAATCTTCACTTCGATTGTTAGTTGCATTTGAACAATCCTTCAATTGAGTTTCTAGAGCTTGAAGCTTCACTCCATTTTCTTGAATGAGTTTCATCATAACATCTATCTTGTTTGATGATCTTGGATACTCATCATGAATTGGAACAGTTTGATTGACATATCCAAAATTTGAGTGATCATGCCATTTAGGATTATATGCAATTGAATATGAATCATATATATTCTCAACTTGAGTCATGGGTCTAGAAGGATATATTGCATTGCAAGATTCAGCTCCGTCATTCAGGTAGGGGCAAGAGTCAGTAGCATGAGTAGCTAGAGAGAAAATAGGACAAAGTGGCCCTATTAAAGTAGAAGACGTAGCCTGTGGGGTAAAATAAGTAGAGGGCCCAATAGGATTGACCATATTAGAAGAATTTGGCATATGGGACATAGCCATTTTTTCCATAGCAGATGCAATCCTATCAATTTTGCTCTCCAGGCGAGACTCATAATTAGAAGAAAGTAATCCCACCTCATATATCTGCTCAACACCATAGTCATAATGATAAGGCATAGAAGTATAATGGTTATTTCCATAAACTGAAGCATGCCAAGCCATCATAGGAGGGATCAAGTTCAATATTTCAAGAGTGGATTGAATCCAACAAACAATTACCTAACAAATCACCTAGCTAGAACTCAAACCTAAAGTCTAACCATTGCTCCCCGGCAACGGCGCCAAACCTCCTTATTCATTTATTTTGTGAACTATTTTAGGCTAATTTGGATTTATTAGATAATATTTGGATTGTTAGCCAATTTTAGGAAATAATATAAATCAGAATTAATTATGAGATTATTGGGCTTAAATTATTAATATTTTGATTGATATCTTGTGATTGAATGATATTTCTAAATATATGATAGATCACAATTTTATTTATTCCTTGTAGGACAAGGAAAAGCATATTATAAGATCATACGATGCAAAATTGACCTTGGAAGCTAAAAGAAGATCTAATGGTGTAATTTTTTTGGGCTTCTTAAATTTTAATAGGCTCAAATTAATACCCAAAACTCTCCTCTCCTTTTATAAAAAGACCTAGCAACTAGGAGAAGAGAGGCGCCCTCTGAGTGAGAGCCGAGAGCCGCATGCTGAAAACATGCACACGCTGAAGACGCAGAGACGCAGCCAGGAGAGGATTGAATTGATTCACTTGATTCAATCATTCATTCCTTCATCTACTACTCGGGACTCACCACCTTGAATTGATTTCATCAATTCATTCCACCTTCTTCTCACGCATGACCACGTTGCTTTCATTGAATCAATTGAATCATTGATTCATCAATTCATCAATTCGAATGGTGGGAGCTTCGTGATGTTTGGTGGAGAACTTGAATTCATGGAAGCTTAAGCTCTTTGGGAGGCAACTTGGATGGAGCATGGAGGAATCTAGAGCCTAAGAACTTACACTTGAAGATCATAAGGGAGTGTTCTTTTTATCTTTTTAAATTCAAACTTGAGGTTATTTAGTTTTAAAGGATTTCAAGTTATGTTAATTGAGAACAATCTAGTTTTAGATTGTAAACTTATTTCTTTTGGATTAAATTGATAATTTGAAGTTTTATGCTTATTGTTGGATTCTTGTTTGCAACCTTTGGATTGTCAATTGATTTAATAATCGAGTTTTCATTATTAATTTGATTGTCAATTAGGTTTATCGATTTAATTGTTTAATTGGGTTGATAAATTGTCTAGTTGTGTAATTGGATAATTGTGAATAAGATTCCAAATATTTAGAAATTAATCGGGATTGGGTTTTAATGAGTTTAACTACCTAGCACTCATTCCATTGTGAGTTTTCTAGTGGATTAGGTGTTATTGAACTTGAGGGTTTCCCATGTTTCAATTAGTTAATTAAATTCATTAATTCCAATTTTTCACTAATCTCCCTTTGGTCTAACTAATTGATTTGGGCTAGGAAAGTTAACTCCATGTGAATCCCGAGTTGTTCCCTTTACCGTATTCAAGTAAACCTTCTTTATCTTTTCTTATTTGATTTTCTTAGTTATTAGTTAATTTCTTTGCTTAGGATTTTAAATCTCTTTCTATAAACCCCCCCCCCCCAAATTGCATTTGCATCTAGCTTAGTTCCATTCTCATTTAGATTTTAGATTCAATTGCATCTTACATCTAGTTAGTTTAGTTTCATTTCATTGCATATTTATCACCTAAATTCAATCTAAAGAAAAACCCACATATTGCTCCTTGGGAGAATGACCTAGGTTGACCCTATATTGCATAATTAATTAGGACCTAGTTTAATTGATTGTTTTAGCGACGAAAGTAAGTTCATCAGTAGACGATTGATATGTTTCATCTACAAGAAGCCAAGATATTTTGGCCGGGATAGCCCTCAGCGTGCTGGAGAGTAGGCCTTAGAATTAGTAAGTAGAATCAGTAATATTTGCAATGACATATGAAGAGGCAAGAAAATCTCCTGAAATGATTCAAGGTTTCACTCTTCTTTTTGGTAATACCTTACAAGCGCTATTTGATTTAGGAGCTAGCCATTATTTTCTTTCGTATGATTGTGCTGAACAATTAGGTCTGAATACTCATGATTTTCCCTATGATTTAATTGTGTCAACGCTGGTTGGATGAAATCTATGGCTACCGATGTGTGTTTAAACTCTGTTGTAACTATTGATGGGTATGAGTCTACGGTAGATTTGATTTGTTTGCTACTCCATACTATAGATGTTATATTGGGTTTAAACGGGCTAACGGAAAATAATTTGTTGTTGGATTACAGTGGAAAGAAGATTATATATCCAACTGCGCGGAAAGATGTAGATGCTGAGCTGAACCTGAATTTTCTCTCAGTGGACCTTGGAAAAGGGAAGTGCAATTTACCATTGATATCATGCATGGAGCTAGACCCGTATCTAAAGAACCTTATCGAATGACACCCAATGAAATGGCTGAGTTGAAGGAGAAAATTGAAGAATTGCTAGAGAAAGGGTTTATCCGACCAAGTGTTTCTCCGTGGGGAGCCTAGTGTTATTTGTAAAGAAGAAAGACGGAAGCCTGAGATTGTATATCGATTATCGAGCATTGAACAAGGTAACCATCAAGGACAAGTATCCTCTTCCCAAGATTGGTGATCTGCTGTTTGGTTCTTGCGTCTTCTCAAAAATTGACTTGCGATTAGGTTACCATCAGCTGAGAGTAAGAGCTGAGGATATTCTGAAGACAACATTTAGAACTAGATATGGTCACTATGAGTTCCTAGTAATGCCATTTGGTTTGACCAATGCACCTGCCATGTTAATGGATTACATGAACCAGATATTCCGTCAATATTTAGATCAATTTGTAGTAGTCTTTATTAAAAATATCCTTATTTACTTAGGTACAAACCTGATTTGGTGATTCAAATCCATTGTTTAAATATGCATCAAACCTAAACTAGTTTATAAAGGGAATACGTCACTCTGTGTCTGGGATATGAAAAGGGAGGTGTCACATATTTCCCTCATTAAAATCTTATTAAAAAGATCCAATAGAACAAAAACCTACTAAATAAAAAAAGAGTACACAACATTCAAGCAAACATTTATTAAAGGTTCGTTACTAAATATACTTTCAGTAAAGTCTAATGGGACAAGACAATAGAAAGAGAAAGAATGTTTCAAAAATAAAATAAAGTCCGAGTTGCGCATATAAAAAGCGAGAACATTACTCTAGAGTTCCATGTAAGAGAAATAATCATGAAATCTTCAAATAGTTAAGACGTTTCAAGCGACTAAAGTGTAAGAGATTATCATTCTGCAATTACTAAATTACCCTTAGTAATTTAAAAGAAAATAGGTGGTGAAGTGTGGATCAAAGTTGTTAGTAAGAATGGGAGGTGGAAGTTTGTGCAGTTGGTCAATTATGCGATAATGCAACAATAACCTTTATGATTACTCTTCAAACGATATCAAATTGCATTATGTTCAGCCTGCCTACCTGTAAAGTAATTTTAGAAAATTCATTTGCATGGAATCTTGGAATTTAAAATGAACGAAAATAATCGATTCAATCGAGATTCGAGAAACACTTAGGGTGTGTTTGGTTTGAGGGGAGGGGAGGAGAGGGAGAGGGAAGGGGAGAGAAAATTGTAACCAAAATTTAATGCGGTGGGGTCGACGATTCGATCCTCTTCATTAAATATTTCCCTCCCCTTGCCTCCCCTCCCTCCCCTCAAACCAAACAAAGCCTTAAGGAGATTTCAATATGTTGGTATATTCAAGGAGCGCTCATTGTGAAACTGAGAGCTAAGAATGGATCAATGGAGAGAGAATGCAGAGAGTGAAGAGGGAGTGAATGCGATTCTTGCACATTTGGCAATTAGGGTATCAAGTTGGAAAAATCCTTAGATTCTTAATCCTCATTGGCTTTTGATTTTCGTATGATAATTTTGGATAGGTTGTTTTATTTGAGTTCCAATATGACAATTTAAGGTTAAATGAACAATTAAATTAAAATAACTTCTGACACAAAGATGAATGAATTGTAAATAAAGATTAATATATACTCTAAAACTTATGAGGGATTGAGTGAAAAATCTTTTTTTTTTTGCCAAAAGGAAGTAATATTATAAAAAGACCCAAAATTATAATAAGTTTAAAACAACATAAAACCCTAACTTTAAATTACCATGGAAAGAACAACACTAATGTTATAGACCCAAAATTATAATAAGTACAAAACAACATAAAACCCTAACTCTCAATCACTCAAGTAATCTTCTGATAAGTTCACATTACTTTCATTTCACTTGCTAATGACTCGCAAGTGAATGCCATTACTCGAGTGATCATCACATCACTTGAGTGATCTTGAGCATATCACTCGAGTGCACCAAACTATAACTTGAGTGATATGCTCCAACTTTCAAATGCTTGCAAGTGATGTTTAATCACTTTAGTGATCTTGCAAAATTTCATATTTTTATCGAGTGCCTTGCAGAAATATTGGAAGTAAAGATACATCATTGAGTTCATCTACTACCACTCGAGTGATCCTCTTTGATCACTTGAAATGAAAAATAGTCACTCAAGTGATTTGTTGATTCTAGTTTTCTTCAAATACAGTTATATCACTCGAGTACTTAAAAACTCACTCAAGTGACTTGAATTATCAAGTCAAATTTCGTTATGCTTCTTTGCTTTTCAAAACATATTTAGATATCAAGGTTTGTTATCATCGAAACAAAACATTATGAGAGCCAGTATTCTCTCCCTTTTTTATGATGACAAAACTTGGATTACATTTGAAATCTTTTAAAAAAACTAAGTTAGATCAGGAAAGATATCATACAACGCTCATAGATTAAAGATGCCAGTTAATTATGTATGCTTATTGAGATTCAAAGGATCAGTGTACAAAATTCAATAACATAGCAAGGATGTTATAACATTTACAAAAACCAAAAATATAGAAAACATATAAAATCCTAATTAGCTGCAAAACTTCCATACTTCTTCCCCTTTTTGTCATTGGCAGAAAGGGTGAAGGCAAAGGGAAAAGTTATACCAGAAGGTGGAGGAGGGTTGGCTTGGAGAGGAGCAGATGGTAGAGCAAGGTCATCAGAGAAGGAGTAAGGTAGAGTGTAAAGAATAATGGCCATCATGGAATCAAATAGGACAGATATGGGATCAAGAAAGGAGAAATGATTAGGAGAGTGTGGAGTGAATGTAGGAGCGGATGACAAAATAGGCTCTGGCTCAAGAATCTCAATCTCTTCAGTATCAGAACTAAAGTTAGAATGGTGTGATTGCCTAGGTGAGAATTTATTTGGAGAGTGAAGAATGTTAGAATTTAGGTGTCTTAGAGGAAAATCGGTTATGACTTATGAACACCTTTTTTTACATTGTAGTATTTCGTGGTTTATATAAATGCGTATATTTTATCTTTCTTATATTTATATCTCGCCTTTATTAAGGTCAATATGCGTTTAAAGATAAAAGCCCTAAGAATAGAATAGGTGTTCACTCGAGGATTTATGATAGGGATCATGATCATGAGGACTCGAGGACACTGCATGTCTATTGCCTGAAACTTGTTCCTAGTCTTGAATCACCAAGAAAGGGCCTTAGTTATCTCAATAAGACTAGTACGAAATCATCCACTTGTGTAGAGATACAAGGTAGGGACCTCATGGAATAAAGGCATGGTGATGCTTTAGCTGATGTCATGGGTAGACCTGTTGGAGAACAGATAACACTGAACTGACCCACTAAGAGAGTGCACAAAGATTCATTGTAAAGTGTATCATTGGATATGTAAAGTCTCTCATCATTTGGTAGTGGGATTGTCATGGACTTGAGGATGTCAGCAAACACTATGTCCTAGGGTTATACTTTGACTATACAACTCTATCCGCTTGAAAATGGGGAAAACAATGTATTCTTGGGTGTAACTTGAAAGTGGAGCTAATTCACCAAGAGGGGGTGAATTGGGGATTTTAAAAATCTTTTTCTGAATACCTCTGTTTTTGAACACTAAAAACAGAGATGAACTAAGATGAGAGTAGAAGAGCAAGACACAAGGATTTATACTGGTTCGGTCCAATCTCTTGACCTACGTCCAAAGTCCCGGACTGGGATTTTCACTATCTCAATTGATTAGACACTCGTACTCAAGAGTAATTCTCTCACTAGAACTTACTCCCCTTACAAGTTGCAATCAATGAACCCAATCACCAAGTCCCGACTTGTGATCCTTTACAATAAATGATATACATAAAAGTAACTATCTCTAAGAGTGGATATTGATAAACATTGAAGCTTTAAGTGTCAAAAGACACAATACAAGTGAAAACAGAAAGGTAGTTGAAGAACTTTGAATGCTATGCGTTTTCAGCAGGTGTGTTCTCTTTAGAAGACTTGAATGTTGTTCTATTTATACTCAGAGATCATTAAATGACCGTTGTAATTCTTCATATAATCGTTGAAGTGATAATCTAGCAGTTGTTGAGGCGGTTATAATGTCTTCTCTCACTAATCTTCACTTAATCCAGTGTGCGTGCGAAGTTCGCAGTTGACTTCCTGCGAATTAATCCGTTGGAATAGCAGCTACTGGATGTGGTAGGTAGACATTAATCCTTTGTAGGCGTGTGCAAAAGGATTACCCAAAAGTATGCAACTTTCTGGGTTTTGCATTTAATGTTCTGACATCACTTTTGCTTTAGCTTTAAACCTTCAATAAACATTCTCTGATTCTTCTGAAACTCACTAAAAAAGTGGTTAAATATATCTAGGAACATTAGAGATTAATCATAGGAAGTATTAAGATCAAACAAGAAGGTATTGCAATTTCGTCAGATTTGAAATTCTGAAGACGCTATGAAACCTCGAGGTTTGTTCTTCAAACCTCAAGTTTTGGACTATAGCAAGTGAAAGAGATTTAAGTCCAAAACATGAAACCTGGAGGTTTCTTCCTAATACTAGAGGTTTTTCAAAGTCACAGAAAGCGATACCCTTTCTGTTTCGCAAAAACTCGAGGTTCTATCAAAAACCCTTTCTGTTCTGCAAAATCGCGCCAAGTGCAAACCCGGAGGTTTTCCAGAAACGTGGAGGTTTTCAAAATCAGTGAAAATTCGTTTGCTCTTTGGATGCCAAAACACGGAGGTTTTGTATCAAAACTCGAGGTTTCGCTTAAACATGGAAATCCCGAGTTTTTGCACCAAAAAAACAAACCCGGAGGTTTGAGAATAAAATTGGAGGTTTTGAAAACTTGGAAAAACACAGATCCTCTCTGCCTGGACAAACCTCGAGTTTTCTCATAATTTTGAAAAACTTTGAGAAAACTTCATTTAGCTCAAACCTGGAGGTTTTTCACAAAATTGGAGGTTTTCAAGAGTTCAAAACTTAGGAGACTCTCGTAAGTCAAAACCTCGAGGTTTGAACAAGTAACCTCAAGTTTTTCATTTTCTAGAAAATTGATGAGAAGTCTCCGTATGACTAAACCTAGAGGTTTCTCCGGAAACCCGGAGTTTTGCTCGATCCGTAAACCGAAGTCCTTCTCTCGTAAGGCCAAACCTCGAGGTTTCGTGCAAACCTCGATTTTTGCTCTTACGGTGGGTTTTACACATTTGAGAGCAAGACTTTATGCTTTGTTTACAATTATTGGAGATCATCAAAACCCTTAGAGAACTAACATAAATCGAATACATGAGTATAGATGAACATGCCAAAGGACTCAGAGTCCTCTACAAGGGACTAGTCATTCACAAGACTGATAGATCTTGGATGACTTCTAGTTGACTCAAGAGTCTGTGTGCACATCAAGTGATCATAAAGAGTCATGATTCGTATTAAATTCAATGGAAGAAGATTCCTAGTTCGGTGAATTAGCTACATTTAGTCAATCAAGAGAGATGATAATCTATCTTTTCTCTCAACTAAATGTGAATGATAATGTGAAGGATGAAGCCAGCACGGTATCCAAATTAGAAAGCTAGATCACTTGATCAACTAAATTAGTCCTGAGACTGTAGAGCATTGTTAGTGTCTTATGTGGTCATTAGATAAATTGGGCCCATTAAAGGAGTTTAATTGGTATAAGTTTGTTTATGTCAGTAACTAATTGGGCCTAATGGGTCACACACAAAGGTTATTCTTGATTACTTAAAATTAGCAAGCTTAGGCCAATAATTGTTATTGGGCTTTGTCAAGACTAAAAGGTGTAATTGGGTTGGAGTGAGACTCCAAGCCCAATAGCAAAGTTGCATTATATTTGATCCCTTAGTGGGAAATCCGTTTTCCATTAAAAGACCCAAATATGTTTGAAGGCCCAATAGGATCTTGGGCCAATTTGAATTTAGAATATAAATATATAATTTAAAATAGTAATTTAAATTCAAGAGGTTAGGTGATAAAAGATAATTTTAAATTGTCCAAAACAATATCCAATAAAGATTGGATGAGATCCACTAAAGATTGGATAAGGATTGAGCTTCTTGGAAAGCACAATTCTTGGATTGGGCCTTTCTAGTTGGACTATGCCTTTCTTGTAAGCACTAAACCCTAATTTTGGTGGTTGATTTTGCCAGCCAATTTTTTGTGTACGTTTTTTATGAAGAAGACACAACTCTTGAAGGGTTCAAGAAGGCAAAAAGGTGTCACTTTCGCACATGCATGCCGCCAATACAAGAAAGGTAAATCCTCATATCTTGCCCCATACCTAACCTCAAGAAACCATCACCTTCTTGAGAAAAAGAAAACCCAAGAACTTTAATCCTCAACCTTGCCACTGCCTAGCAAGCATCCAAGGAGAAGGAGTTCTCATTGCAATTGGGAGATAGCCATATGGATCAACATTAGAGAACATCATAATCTTTGTCGTCTTTTCAATTGATCAAAGGTAATCCTAATCCTTTTATGTATTTTAACGAGTAATCCTAAATTTATCTCATATTGTGGTTATAACTCATGAGTACCGTAAAGAGTTACGGATGTTAGTTATGCTTAGTTTTGATGATGTCTTATATTGATGTCATTATCTAGAGCAAAAAGTTTATATCATATACATTGACTAACTACTTTGTTTATTATAGGTTAGTCCAAATCAAATTATAGAGAATGATCAAGGATGAAGTTTGAAGAAAGAAGAACTTGTTAAATATCATGAGAATATCAATATTCAATTCTCTCGTGATCAAATAGAAGTTAGAACGACTCAATTCGGAGTTAAAATAAGCAAGTTCAAGCTTCCAGATGAATACTAATTTGTTGGAGGGTATTTATGTAATTTCCACTCTTGAATATCAATATTCAAGTCTCCGTGATCAAACAGAAGCTGGAACGGCTCAATTCGGAGTTAAAACAAGCAAGTTCAAGCTTCCGGATGAATACCGGTCTGTGAAGGGCATTTATGTAATTTCGGGATGTTTTTCCGCCTACACAAGTGTCTTGCTCGAGCACAAAAGAATTCATGCTCGAGCATGGTCCATTTTTGCTCAAATCCCGCTCTTGCTCGAGCATAAAACAAAGCTTGCTCGAGCATCTTTGCCTCGAGCAGAGAAAAATTCATGCTCGAGCAAGGTCGTGGTTCAGCCTCCTCTGTTCAGCTACGTTTACGCGACCTTACTCAGAATCGACGATATCTCCCAAACCAGGAATTGGATTGACGTGAAACCAGTGGCATATGAAACTAGACTCCCAATGCGTCATCGTGATATAATATTCATCCCCAAAGGAGTTCATATGAGAGAGATATGATTTTTGGAAGATGCAACAGACATCACCGTCACAATCAGGAACAAGCTTCGGTGTTTTGAGCATATCTCACAAACGACAAATCCGATTGAGCTGAAATCGGTCGCATATGAAAGTAGACTCACAAGGATTTCTAGGAAGACTTGGAATAACCAAAACGGAGTTCGGAACAGGGAGATATGATCTTCGAAATTTGATGTTCAGTTCAGGATGTTGCAGAAAATGCTGATATGAACAACCTTCAATCTTTTGATGTTAATGGACGAATTACAACTAGCTTGGAGCTGATTCTTGTTGAAATGGAAAGAATATTTGAAGAGCTTTCTGAAATGGAATGATTTTCTAAACTTGGATTTATATCGAGACGAAAGCAAAGCATGATTCAACAATCATGCTCGAGCAAGAAATATTTCTTGCCCGATGCGAGCAACATCGAGCGAGAAGCAAAAGAAGGCCGGTCAAGGAACCTTGCCCGAGCACAGAATTTTGGCATGCCCGAGCAACATCGAGGCAGAAGCAAAACTCAGCAAATCAGGAAGTCTTGCCCGAGCAGCAAATAAGGCTTGCTCGAGCATCATGCTTGAGCAAAGGCAAAACGTTGCCCGAGCAGCATCTATCATTCTCAAATTCTCGCCTTTGTGTATACCTTGCCCGAGCAAGAATTATGACTTGCTCGAGCAACGTGCGAAGTCATTTCCACCGCTCGATGAAAAGTCTTGCCCGAGCAAGAAAATTTTCATGCTCGAGCAACATCACCATAACTCTGTATTTCTGCAAGCATGCTTTCTGCATTGTCTCAGGCAACAGCGAGGCGCTCTCACTTCTTCGCCTCTGTCTGAAGCTTGCCCGAGCAAGCTTTGCTTCATGCTCAAGTAACATCGCCAAAACACGCCTTCTCCGCAAGCATACTTTTTGGGTTTCCTCAAGCAGCATATTGTGCTCTCACGACTCCGCCTCTGTCTATGCCTTGCCCGAGCAAACATATCACCTTGCTCGAGCAACATCGAAGCAGAGAACTTCCAGACTTTTGTAAAGGAGCTTGCCCGAGCATGATTATATTCATGCTCGAGCACCATGCTCAAGCAGGCAAAATACTTTGCCCGAGCATTAGCGTCCAAGAACATATTCATCTGATTCAAGAAAAGCTTGCCCGAGCAAGAATGGATTCTTACTCGAGCATGATCACGAAGTTTTCAAATCTCCGTCTGCGAACTTTATGAAGTCTTTGTGTTAATTTCATCAAGCAAACACAAATCATGCGCAGCTTCAATATATCTTCTTCTACATCATTCAATATTACTAATCATCATTTTGAGTGATTTTCGGATGATTATATGAAGAACCCAAAGACACCATTTATCGTCAGTCAACAATTTCTCGACAAGTAAAGCTCATAGCAACAAACGTCCAAGAATTCGAAATGATTGTTATCAATTGATTTCTACTTGCTATACTTCTCAATGCTATTAATCATGCTTGTTAGCAAGTTTCGGATGATCAACTC
Source organism: Acacia melanoxylon (assembly GCA_019022615.1). Classification (NCBI taxonomy): domain Eukaryota; kingdom Viridiplantae; phylum Streptophyta; class Magnoliopsida; order Fabales; family Fabaceae; genus Acacia; species Acacia melanoxylon. Next base: position 1,260,194 of record JAFJYJ010000050.1, read on the forward strand.
GTTGTTTGAATCTTGATGAGCTATGAAACACCGAAAGCGCGGAGACACGAGCCGACAAGATGAATGATGCCCATAACGTCAAAAGCATCCGAATATTATTTAAGTCATCCTCCGACCGGACCACACGAATGACAACCGTAAAGAGACTCCACTAAGCAAACATTCAAACGTGGATAAGCGAGGCGCGGACGCTTAAACATCTTCAACGGGCAAATTCAAATACCCAACGGACATATTCAAATACTCAACGGACAGATTCAAATCCTTCACCGGTCCTCAATCTTCAACCAAAGTATAAATACTCGAAGGTTTGAATTCTTCAATGGCGGAACAGACATATACACAGACAAAGCATTCAAAGCGATCCATTTATAATCTGTATATATCTTTAGATATTACTGAGCTTCAGTGTTTATCATTTATCTACTCTGTGAGAGAGTCTTATCATTTGTATTACAATTCGTTCAAATCTCAAGGTAGAGGTATCTTGAGTGTGGGTGTACAATTACAACTTGTAAGGGGGAGTGAGTCCAAGAGTGAAAGGATCATCCTTCGTTTACAGAGTGTGTAATTGTGTCCACGGTTAATTGGTTACAACTTGTAAAGAGGAGTAAGTCCTAGTGAGAGGATTACTTGAGAGTTCTGAGTCTGTAATCAAGTTTGGAGATAGTGAAATCCCAGAGTGTTTCTGGGGACTGGACGTAGGTCAAGAGTTGGACCGAACCAGTATAATCTCTTGTGTTCATTGTTCTTCTCTCTATCTTTGTTTTAAGTGTTCTTGAGCAATTAGCGAAAGAATTTCATAATCACCTATTCACCCCCTCTCTAGGTGATATTCCACCCTTCAACGGATTCATATGAGTACCATAAGGAGTTACGGGTTATAACTCATGGGTACCGTAAAGAGTTACGGGTTTCTCAATATTAACTCCTTGGTTTAAAGTGTTAGATTATAACTCATGAGTATTATAAGTACTTGGGTTTCTTTGAGAGAGTTATGGTTCTCATGAGTACCATAAAGAGTTACGGTATAACTCATGATACCGTAAAAAGTTATAGGTTCTCATAAGCATTGTAAAGAATTACATATTATAGCTCATGAGAATTAACTTTGCCATTCATAAATTTTAATAATAGTCTAATTTCTCCTGTGATTAAGGAAAGACAACAATTTTTGTTTTTCCTACCTCATAAGCAGTTGTTTAAATGTCAGGCAACACCCAAAATTAACCAACAAAGAATGGGATCCTCACAAGGAAAGTCTCCAGTTGGGATAAGATCGAAGATAAGTGTGGTGGAAGGAAGGTCAGTGGGAGTATTAGAGACAATGGTGGTGTTGTTAAGGATGATATTAGTGGTATCAGGTGCAGTGGTGGTAATAGTAGGCGTAGAGGTGGTGGCAGTGGAGGTCTCAGGGAAAGGAATGCTGAAATGAGACCTCATAATATTCTATATCTTTTGTATTCAAATTGTCTGAGCTACCTAAAGGTCAAATAACTGCTTGAAGTTATGATTAACAACCTCTACCAAAACTCTAACCTAGTAATTGTAAGAACCGGCTGAACCCAAGAGGGGGTGAATGATAAAAACTTAGGACCTTTGAAAATATTTTTGCAATTCGATAAAATCAGTTTGTATGATAGTAAAGATTTATAAAGCTATAGATAGTCATTCAAACATATATGCTGGAAATATAGGAGATTAAGGAAGAGAATATGCAAACTGAGATTTATACTGGTTTGGCCCAATCCTTGACCTACGTCCAGTCCCCAAGCTCCATTTGAGATTTTCAATCCACTATGCTCTTGTTTAATCCGGGCATAAGAGAAGCCTTTACAAACCCACAAGTTCACCCAGGCACTTGTGAAGCCAAATCTCTCACCGAGATACTCCCCCTTACTCAATGTAAGGTTACAATATGTTTCCCTCTCAATATCACCCAATCTTGAGTAACTCTCAGATAAACAGATAGAATGTTTATAATGAATCTTCTCTCTCAGAAGTGAATAAGATAAACACTGAAGTGCATTACAAATAATTTCACTCTCTATGATGAACTATGTAAGCATTGAAAAACAGAGTGTGTATGCAGCAAACCAAGCCTCAATGTTTTGAGTGTATCTCACAAACTACAAATCCAATTGAGCTGAAATTAGTGGCATATGAAAGTAGACTCAAAATGAGTTACATCAAGATTTGAAACAACCAAAATGGAGTTCAGACCAGGGAGATATGGCATTCGAAAGTTGATAGTCAGTTCAGGATGTTGCAAAAACGCTGGTTAAGAACATCCTTCATTCATCGGATCATAACGGTCAGAATACAATGAGTTTGGAGCTGATTCTTTTTGCATTGGAAAGAAGACACAAAGAAATATATGGGGATAAGTAGTTTTCCAAATTTGGAGCTATATCAAGTCAAGGGCATAACAACTTGCAAACTCGAGTTTGTAAGTATCAAACTCGAGTTTAGCTCAGACAGAGAACAGCGAACGTCAGAGCATCTTCCAAACTCGAGTTTGTGAGACCAAAACTTGAGTTTTGTGTTGGAAATTATGCCCTAGGGGCAAGTCATTCTCCATTTAGTTATCACTTCATTTGCATGTTTATAGTGATAGCTGATCCCTGGATATATCTTATAGATTATCCTAAATGTCTCGGTCGGTCATCTACGCGGGAGCGAAGATGAAATAAGACCAGTATGACTTTGATGAGTATGGAGATACGAGTCAAAGTCATGGGTACTTGTAAGAGTACCATGTGCTGGACCGACCCACTATGAGAAAGCTGCATGGACTAAGTCATAAGTTTTTCTCATGTATAGCCGCGTCACAACGCCCTATGACCTGAGATCATCATGGATTCCTACATGATGAGTCACTCTTCTTTGACCTAGTCAAAAGTCACCTTTGACCGGGTGATGATAAAGGCTTGAATCGGGATCAGTGGTTCTTATGGAGAGGAATGTGAATGGTCAAGATGGAATTTGTCCCTCACATTTGTAGAGAGATAATACTGGGCCCCTCGATGAGTGAGTCTAAGAAATGTACGGCCATACTGTGATGGAAAGGAGTTTCCATTTCACTTATTAGACTACTCGAGAATCGAGAAAGTAATAGTCAAGAAAAGGAAGTTGACATTATCCATGCCTCATCCTTGACCAAATTATCGCGTGACAAAAGGGACGTGACATGGTTGTACGGTAGGTAGTATCGTATCATCGATCCCCATATGAATTGGGTAGTCGTAATGTCTTGCTAGAGGCCGCTTGCGACTTGTGGGCTAGTACGAAGATTGGCCCATCGCCAATCTCATGTGGGCGCAGGTCGCACACAAGAATAGCCCAACACGAGTAAAAGTGTCCGATTCATTGAATCTAGGAAAAGTGTCCGATTCATTGAATCTAGCAAAGTGTGTCAGATTCATTGAATCTTATATACGTCTAAGATTTAATGAATACTGTATTTATCTGGGGTGAATATTATGTATATTAATATTAGATATATTAATGTAAAATAATATATATTATATTAATTCGAAATTAAATAATATAACAATATTAAATAATGATTATTATATTATTATATAATATTTGTTTAGTATTTAATTTATTTGATAAATTAAATATCTAAGACAAATAGAGATATTGTATCTCATGTTTTAATTTTTGAATAAAGATATCATAATCTATTTAATTTAAATTGAGATATAGTATCTCGAGATTTAATTAAATAGATGGATATCATTTCTCGATTTAATTTATAGAGATAAATTAAATTAGAAGGCTTTTGATTCGGATTAAATAAATATATTAGATTAGATCTATTAGATAGATTTAATTAATATAATTTTAATCAAAGATTCAAAATTCGAATTTCAGATCCGGCTTTTAATTCGGATTAAATAAATAGATTACATTAGATCTATTAGATAGATTTAATTAATATAATTTTAATCCAGATTTAAAATTTGAATTTCAAAATTAATGAGGATTAATTTTATATAATACGCTGATCGGGTTTAGAAAACCTACGGGACTTTTTGTCGAGCGTATTACAGAAAGCCGCGAGAAACCCTAGAGTGAAATTGAAAGAGACGCAAAACTCAAAAGGCGCTAGCACGAGACGCGGACCGTTTCAGCCGTAGGTAATATTCGATTCCTTAGCCTTGATTTAGACGATGGTTGAGCGATCCTCGGGATGGGATTCATAGAATTTTTTAATCCAATGCGTGTACGGATCCCTACATTTTGATCAGACAGAGAGGAACCTGGAGTAACACAACAACCTCAAAACTCGAGTTTCCAAATGCAAACTCGAGTTTACATCTCTGCTTCAGAAAATCACCGTGTCGAAAATCTCGTTTCTCATCAAGAACATCCAGATGATTACCCAAATGATTTATAATACTTCTTAACATTATTTATATCATTTGTGTACATGTTTTAGATGATCAAAGGTAGTTTAACTAAAGATCAAGGGTAGAGTAAATGCTGATGTCACAGCTGGTTCAGAAAACGAAGTTCTAACGACTAGTTCCAATTGATCTCTAACGACTACTATTCACAACGGTCATATTCTCAACGTTCAGATGATCTTCATCTATAAGTAGAGACACATCCAAGATGGAGAAAAATGATGGCAAGAGCTTGTACTGTCAAAATGCCCAAATTCTGAATCCAAAGTTTATCTCATACACACTCTGTTTTTCAATGCTTACATAGTTCATCATAGAGAGTGAAATTATTTGTAATGCACTTCAGTGTTTATCTTATTCACTTCTGAGAGAGAAGATTCATTATAAACATTCTAACTGTTTATCTGAGAGTTACTCAAGATTGGGTGATATTGAGAGGGAATTCGACACCGCCTCTTAATTTCAACACAAGGAAATTACAGGTAGTTAATCAAACTGCATATGACTTAGACTTTGCTAAAAGATCATTTTGTCAAAAATCACAAAAAGATCAACTTGCATTCACTCTTCCACTTTCAAGTGTAATATTTGCTAATATAAATATTCTTTAGTGTTTATCAATCTGCTCTTTTAGAGAGTTTCATTTCTGATTATTAAATCTTTGTAAGAATCTCAAGTCGTGGGACTTTAAGATTGGGTTATCAGTTTACAACTTGTAAGGGGAGTGTATTCTAGTGTGAGGATAACTTTCGAGTACATAGTGTATATCTGATTAAAGAGATAGTGAAAATCCCAGAGTGTCTAGGGACTGGACGTAGGTCAAGAGTTAAGGCCGAATCAGTATAAATCCTTGTGTTTATCTTCTTCTACTCTCTCTCTCTGTTTGCCTTTGTTTTGTGGAAAATTCTGAGTTTACAGAAAAAGTAATAAAATCCCCAATTCACCCTTTCTTGGTGATATTATGTCATCTACATTTGGTATCAGACTTAGGTCTTCTCCAAAGAGCTTCACATCTCGAGAAGAGTCAATATGGATAGAATACTACCAGATGGTGCCTCTATCAACAAGCCACTCATTTTCAATGGTGAACACTATTCCTTCTGGAAAGCCAAATTCAAACTCTTTGTTTTGGCTACTAAGTATGGGTTATAGAGAGTGTTCGAGAGAGGAGATTACACTCCAACTACAGTAGAAGTTGGAGTTAGATCTCCTAAGCTAGAAGAAGAGTATGATGAGAATGACAAAAGACAAGTCACTCTCAATAGCAAAGTAGTCCTCATGCTTCAGAGTGCTCTAAGTCAAAAAGAGTATTTTTCATATTTGCACTTTGTCATCTGCTAAAGCTATGTGGAATGCTCTTGAGATTGCTCATAAAGGGACAATTGGAATCAAAGAAAATCATGTAAATACCTTGATGACTGATGTAACATCCCATTTGAAAACAACAGATTTTTTTTTTAAACGTTTCCAAATATTTCAAGCAGAGTAATCAGAGTAGAGCATTGGAGCGAGTAAGTAATTTACATTACATTCAAAATATGGACCATAGTGTAAATGTATCGGATTACGTCATCCGAATTCTCAAAAGTTAAAGAAACTAAAGAAAACGATAAATAATGTAGACACGTCTTGGCCTACTCCGGATGCTTGCCTCGATCGCCAAACATCGGTCCTCCGGACACGATGATGCTACCTGAGATCCATTCCACATATGGATCTGCAGTAGCAGTTAACCTTATGCTCAAATAAAACAGTATACGTACAACAGATATTCATTTCAATACACCATATCATCACAAAAGCAAACAGCAGATGTATGATCAATAACATGGACAGAACATAAGCACAAAGCAATATGTAAAGTCTCTCTCGACTAGTTCTACACATGTCCAGTGCCACGCCACTAACGTGTCCTCAGAGCTAGGAATAACTCAAACGGCATTACCAATACTATAATCCGTGGGTAAAGCTGTAAGTATCTCTGACGATTCTCAACAGAACCTCAGTCTATGAACGTATCTATAACGCAAAAGTATATAAGCAGCATAGATTTAGGGTTACAGTATGCATCCGTACCTTAGTTGCAGATATCCGGCTCTTCAGGCTAAAAACGGTACTTTTTTACGGCGTACGTAAAATAAACAAATGGCTCAACAGCGGCAAAAAGCGGAATGATGGAATTTCGACAGCGGTTCGACGTCAGAAGTATTCTAATCAGAATAATAACACACTTATGAATATTTGGCAGTATAACAGGCATTTTAGGTGAAAAAGACCATTTTGCCCCTACTACCCCTATTTGGCGGAATTTCGCCAGAACTTCGTTACTTTGACCTTATTCCATTTCAAAATTATCCCCACTAGGTTTTTACCTTGTCAGGCATCTTTCAATGCAATGAGGCTTAAAAACAAGTATAGGAATATATTCTGAAACTTCCTAGATCAAAACAACAAGTTCTACTATAACTACCGAAAGAACTACGGAAACTAAAAGCTAAGGACGAAGGACTTACTCGGAGCTAGGCTGAATTTTTGCAGAGCTTCTCACTCTAAGATTTCGGCCAAGGAAGAGAGAAGAATGGTGTGAATTTTCAAGAAGAGGGGAGGGGGTATTTATAGTGAAAATTCGGGACGTAACGGGAATTTTCTGCTTTGTTTCTGGACCGTTAGATCTAGGGTTTTGTGAGAAGAAATCTTGGCCATCCAAGGGTCTTGGCCGAAATCCAAGGGGTCCAAAAGTCAAAGAATGAGTTGTCATCCAATGATGACTTGCTTTATGGCCTCCGGCCCGATAAAGCTACCCGATCGGTGTCCGTTTCGCGCGATTTCGCAGAAACTCAAAAATCTGGGCATGTAACTTTGAAGATCTTTTCATCCTCTTTCATATTATCT